>CM077675.1:452581741-453831741 GCA_039707655.1 Elymus sibiricus | reverse complement strand
AACAGGAACGTTGAGAACCCATGTGTTACAAATTTTACTGCTAAATCACCATCCTTGTTCTTGTGGGGAAAGATAAACTGCCATCTACGTCGGGACATAAATCTCTTGGTAACTCACTCCAGCTTGTTGATGCCTGCATTCATGTTTTCCTAATGTTCCGGACGCTGCACTAGCATAGCAACCAACTCATAGATAAGAACTTATTCTGGAAATAATTTGACATTTTTTGTTATAAAAACCAATATCATATGGTTTTTGTGTACCAACTTTGAGCACTAACACCTACAAAAATATGTGCACGTAATATTCATGGGGTGCCCATGAAGTTAGCGCCAAACACATGCCAGTCTCCACCTCATATGTATAACTAGACCATAGAGGTGCGCATTGCCGCGCCCGTCCTTAAACCCTCAAAATTAGATTGGCACAAGATTATGTGCATGCAAGAAACCTCCTAATTCTACAATAGCAAACTGCAAAACACAAAACCAACGAAGGATCAATCTTCGACAAGAAGCCAGGAACATAAATTTACACTCCGAAAAGTCATAATGTAGCTATCTAACAACAAAATGGAGCAGATAGAATGGATATAAGCAATATTCATCAGTGGATTGTAGCTCAAGTTTTTTCTTCTTCTAATGAATAATAGTGAACTCAAAATTTCAAATTTAAATTTTGCTGACCAGGTTTTCACATACGATGCATATATCCAATTCAACATTAACTTCTAAAATGTGGGTTATAGCCCTACAAGGAAGCGTTGCCTTAACAATGCATTCAGCATAACATAAGATTGTTAGCTGAAAGAGTCAAAGAGAGAACATGCTATATATAAATCAAACATTTAAGACAAAGACAGAACAAAACACTCACTATGTTAAATGGAGTTCGAGCAATAATATTGCATGCAAAGAACATGCTTTATTCAACTAAATGGCACTAGAGGTGCGGTCCTGTGCACAAGTATCGACACTGAGCAAACTGCACGTAGTAGCATATAAAAGCTGAAGCTAGAAATGTATGGAACTCAGTAGCAAATATTCAAACCAGAATAACAAAGAAATATATGTGATTTTAATACAAATTACTTAATCTATAACATAGCTGCTGTGAACTTACATGATCACATAGGCGCATAATTTATAGTACTGTACTACAAAAGAAAGTACAACTACATGCTTGTTTTTTAAATAAAGAGGAAGTAATCTAAAACATTGCTGCTTTGAAGTTTCAGAATTTATTAGCAGTTTTGAACATTCAGAATCAGGAAATTACCAGAGAACCTGATTTGGCAATTCAACATGTGATCCCTATAACCAAGAACATTAATGGATAAATTTAGAAAATCTTACTGGACTAATTTAGAACACAATCAACGAGTCACAGAATCATACTTAAAATGTGAACTACACATAATGGATTTGTATCGGGGAAAGTTTTGGTTGTACCTCTTTTTGTTTCTCCCCAATAAAAGAATATTTGAACTCGAAACTTTGTAGATCAACATCACATAAGTACTACCATATGTAGAAAAGTTTTTGGATTTTTGGCACAACATAAATTTTTAAAAACTATACAACTCATTTAAAATTTGACAAATTTATGTTTCATAAAAAAATCAAAAACATCTTATACCTTGAGTGGCATTTGTGTATAGTTGGTCTGCAAAGTTTCACGGTAAAATATTCTCTTGTCTGGAAGAAACAGAAAAAGAGACATTTTTATATAAGAATAGCACAAATCTTGATAAAAACTTGATCCACGAGATACATGTTACACTGGTATTGGGGTACAACAAATCCACACTCTATCGGGAGTTAAGAATAATATTTATTTACTAATAACTAATCCGGCATCTAATAGATCGATCACAACTTTATTTTTTAGGTTCTATGTGCTTCCAACATTTTGAGTTTTCATAATGACGGAAACGGTAATATTGCTGCTTGAGATGGGAAAGTATGAGTTATGTGCGACTGATTACATCAATAGATAATAATAAGATAATACTTACAGTGAAAATGTTTTGCTGGTCTACCTGAGTATGTAATCACACACACTTGTACCATAACCTGAAAGCCAACATATTAAGATGAGAACGCCAAAATGTGAATGAGTATCTAAAAAATGAATAATTACAATTCCACCTGTTGAAAGTGTCAAATGAATAATGGAGACTCCATCTGTTAAGTACTAAAGATCTGAATATGTTTGTTTCACATAACAAGAAGTATCAAAACCCCCCTTTATCTAGTTGTATGACATAAACAACTTTCAAAACCGAAAACACTACGTAATTGCTCTATCACCCGCTGCAAACTTGTCCTCGCCGCGGCACACACCTTCGTCATCTCCTTCCATCACCCACTAAACATCCCCTTCCCGAAGCCATCCGCCGTGGCTACCAGCAACCAACCAATGTTTTTTGACAAAGGGTAGATTTTATTGACTCAAAATGAAGCATCAAGAGGATAAAAAACACAATGAGCACAAACCCAGCCCGTGTATAGTTAGAATGCACCCGGAGCTCAAAGCGAGCAGTCTGCCAATTGACAGTACTATCACTGATCGCCCGCCTCATCATCTGTCAAAACGAGGGTACTCTGCTGCGGGGGTTGAGGATGGGATTTGGGCGCCGTTGGGAAAGGTTGAGGTCGTGTTCGAGGCTGCTAGGGTTCACCTCTAAAGTCGCCAAAAAATAGAGGTTGAGGAGTGTCCAAGATTGCACCCAACATTTATCATGAACCGGCTAAAAACAAGAGGCAAATGGGACAGGGACGCAATGACACTACCAGAGAATGTAGCACAAAGAAGAAGACCAAGTATCATCCTCACTTTTACGCCGCCGCCGCCTCCCCCAACCGCCGATTCATTGGCACACCAGATAGAGCAGTAGAAGCTGAAAAGCATGGAGACTCCATTAAAGTATACTCCATTTCCTCGTGGTCCCGTGCCCATGGCGTGCCCCCCGTTCAGGAGAAGGCTCTGAGAATAGTCTACGGAGCAACAATCTTTTTTAATTAATCGAGTTTGGGGGATGCTTTGCCAGATGACCGAATGATCTGGTGCATCCATAAGCCATATCGAACGGTTACGATTCTCAAATTGTTGTGGAAGGGTCTAGCTAGCTCAGTTTTACTGTTGAAACACATTAAATTAACTACATAGGGATAGCGCTGGGTGTAAAGGCACTTATAATCAATCCACGTGCACAATTTAATGTCATATGCAAGAACATGTAGAGATAAAATAAATTCATCTTGACCTTTTTAATACAAAAGGTAATCGACATTCTTTTTGATTGAATTTGTGCAGGTTCTCCATCTATAGCATCTATTTTTTTCTAAGACTTCAAAGATGCAAAACAAACTCCATTTGACTTGTTTAAGGTTTGGATGGTGGTTCCATATTCTAAGATTCCCTAAACATATGCAACAATTAAAGACTGAATGCTATAACGGTCAAACATGATAAGTATCAATATATAGCAACCAAGATCATCTATACACGAAAAGCCAAGTAAATGATTGTCTCTCCTCATTTCTCACATGGCATAAATAGTGTATTTTTAATGATTTTTGCAGATTATCATTCGTAGCATTCCCTTGATTCATGAAGTTTTCATTTTAAAGCCAAACATACAAAGTCATTTTTCAAATTAAATATAGGTCAAATTTAAACATTTTTAGATAGTTTAAGGTTCAATTTAGACATTTTAATGGATTAGGGTTGAAGTTATACCATGCACAATGGTCCAATGTTTAAAATAGACTTTACACTATATATTTACCATGTAAAACATTCTCATATTTTCCCATTATGCAACAGAGCAAGATATACAGAGAACTTGAAAAAGGCAACCCAAACGTGAATATTTTACATACCACAAGTAGTAATATGTTATTAACCTAAGTTTTAGAGTTTATAATCCATCCCAAAGATGTCAAGCATATACACATATATTAGGAGATGAAGTGTGTGTGTGTAGGGTAATTAACATTTTTTTCATGAAAAAATTACAAATTATTTACTTAAATTCTGGGTTTTTCTAGGTGACCTGGGAGGAAACAAAAGGCACTTTCACAAATGTTCATTGATTAATTAAGCTTAATATATTAACAAAATACCCGTGGGAAGGCTATGGAAAATCCATTGCTACAGAAACGTTAGGGATGTATAACATATAGAATTCCATAAAAATATGATTAGGTGTGTCATGTGCAAAAATATATAGATATAAGAACATTCATTTTGCATACATAGAATCCCTCATGTTCATGATCTTTAGATTCTTCTGAAAACCCAAAGATAAAAAACCAGCCTAAATAACTTGTTTGAGGTTTGAATAGTGGTTTCATATTCTAAGATCTCACAACATATGAATTGATTCACATGTGTGGACTGCGAAGAATGCTACAAAGTAAGAAAATGTGAAAAACATCTGCTAACTTGATCATCTATGTTCCAGCCAAGAAACACGAAAGTTAAATGAATCTCACTTCTCATTTTTACACATGACACGGATTGTTGTGTCTTCTCATGATTTATTGCGGATATCATTTCATAACACACTACATATCCACGAAGTTTTTCATATTTTTGAAAGTCTTGAAATACAGAATTATATGTTGAAACTTAAAACATAACTACGGTTCATTTGTCATGTATAGAAAATTCAAAGTTTAATTTAGTCGATTTCATAGTTTGGGGTTCAAGTCAGACCAAGCACAATAATTCGGTGTGCAAAATAGACTTTTCTCTATATGTTTAACACTTAAAATACTCTCATATTTAATCCTTATGCAAGAGAGAAGGATGTAAAATACCTTGAAAAGCAACACAAAACTAGATTATTCTACAGAGCGCAAGTATTTGGTAACCAAAATTTTAAAATTATATAAGTCATCCCATAATAAGCATAGACATGTATCTTATGAGATAAATTATCATATATGTATGTATGGATTTTACAGAATTCTTTAGAACTTTGATGTACATTTTTTATTTTAAAAAATTAGGTTCATCTAGAGTTCTGTACTAACAACCAAGGAGTGAAGAAAATGCACTATCACACGGATGAATTATTTTTGATGTGTAAAAGTACCCCTAGCATGCTAGGTACATCTATAGCTAGCTAGGGAAAGAATTTCAAAAGGCTGCGTCGTTGTCCCTATCTATAATCTAAACTGAACTGGTAATGCATCTGTGAATCTGGATTTTTTGATTGACATATGGACAGATGGAACTTTTTTCAACTTCTGCCTGCTCTAAGAATGTGGTCCGAAAGTCCACAATTCATTTCCCCGTATGTAGGGAATGCTTCATTTTCTTCGATAGCGACGCCACTAGATTGCTAGGTGGATAGATAATCACAAACTGCTACCTTGACTTGATGGCGTTTATCCTGCCTGCAAGGTTCCGATGGCAGCCACATATATAAACTGTTGGTTGATAAATTCCCATGGGAAGAGGAGAACTTTGCATCGATCTGATCCTTGTGACTTTTTTTTGAGAAATCCTTGGAACTATTCGAACCGCATAATTATGTGACCTAATTTGCCAAGTCATATCTATATATTTATATGCGCCTATAGTTGGTCAAAAGTTAAAATTCTGTGTCTAGCTAGCCATCTCTTTCTCCAATCAACACAAGGCAACAAATTGGGTTGGCAACTTGAACTCTATAAACTTCTTGAAATAGAATTTTCTAAAATGAATATATACATTTCCACATGCTTTCACACACGCTATGCCGCATATTCACATTCACTACATGCCTTGGTTTCCTATTGCCCTGGAGAAATCCATGCATGGCATGGCAGAGAGTTGAATTGACTTTAAACATATACGTCAGCTAGCTAGCCTGATGTCCTACCTCTCTGACTGAATTGAAGTCTACGTACGCAGTCCACTCCACGTACATATGTATCGACATCTCAACGAGCGTATGCCATACGAATATTGCTATATACTAGTTTTCTTGAGTAAGTTTGTCAAACCTAGCCACAGGGAGAGTGACAGAAAATAAATGCAGAGACATTTTTTTTAGATGAATGCTGAGACGTTGAACAAGCTTAAATTTCACATACCAAGTGGACAACGTCTTTGTTAGTTTGTCAAACGGGCGAACTGTTCACATATATGCCTGTCACTATGCAGGGAAGAGACCCAGACAAATCAATTAATAGTCTGAGCTTGATGGGTCGACGCATATGTGTGTGTGTGTGGTAAATTCTTTCACATTAATAGTATAAATATCTTATATGTGAAAGAATTTCTTGTACCACTTGGCTGTCTCTCGTGGATGTGAACATGCCTACTTTTTCACGAATTTGGGCTGTTTCCTCTTGATTCTTCCCGCCCTCTGTTCTCTAGGTGTATCTATCTTTCTGAGAGCTAGCAAGTTAAGTGAGCATGGATGTTTGACTGGACTAGGTCAGCAAAGTCAGCCTTCTCTCTCTGTTTCTCTCTCTCTCTTCGATGATCCACACATTATATATCGGCCATATATAATAGGGTTGTACACTTGCACTTATAGAAATAGTACTTGAGCTTCGAGTTCATCATTGTTTGGCCAAACCAAAACTCTCTCTCTCTCTCTCTCTCTCTCTCTCTCTCTCTCTACACGTATATATATTGGAACTTGATTCTGGAGAAGCAGCATCAGCTGTGAAGCTTGGGTCTGGGATCGATCGGATCAAGTTGAAGGCCGGATAGCTTAGCTGCAGGGAGAGGACGATAAAAGCATGAGAGGATTTGAGAGGAGAGGCGTCCGGCAGTACAACCGGTCGGACGAGCCGCGGATGCGTTGGACGGAGGAGCTGCACCGGCAGTTCATCGAGGCCGTCGACTGCCTCGGCGGCCAGGACGGTGAGTTCTTGCTTCTTCCTTCTCAGACGTTTTTTTTACGGTGCGTCTCAGACATATTATGGTCGATGCCTTTCTCTCTCTCTCTATCTCTCTCTCTCCCCGTTCCACATGCATGCCGGTTAATTGCACAGTTGCATGAATGAATGGTATGCATGAACCATGATGATTTTCATCGATTTGCACCGCCGGACGATCGACCTGTCAAATATTGTGGATATTTCACGGCGTGGGTCAATTTAAGGGAATATACATAGTTGTTGCTTTAGTCGTAGACTCGTAGTTAGGCCGGAGTTGGTTCAAGTTCATGCAAGAAAGGAAAGAAAGAAAGAAACCCCACGTGATATGCATGCATGATGAAAAATGGCACTCCCGCCGTTCCATCAAATCGATGCTCACTCACAACCGCGTGCTTCTTCTCTCTGTCTCTCTCTAATCTCTCCTTTAATATTGGCTGACTTTGGTAATAAGTGACAGCCGACCTGCCGTTTTGCAAAAATAAACACCACTCATCATGATTTTGATCAATCTTTTCTACAATTTGTATATTACGTACTCCCTCTATAAACTAATATAAGAGCGTTTAGATCACGTTTAGATCACTACTTAGTGATCTAAACGCTCTTATATTAGTTTACGGAGGGAGTACATCCTTTATCCGCCTTTCATCGGTGCTCTCGTCACAACTCAACACAAATTTTTAGTTCGTTTCTCCCTTAGTGCTGACATCGATTCTCTTCACATATCTTGACTGCGCAGAGGCAACACCAAAGCGAATTCTTCAGCTGATGGGCGCAAAGGGAGTCAGCATATCTCACATCAAAAGCCATCTCCAGATGTACAGATCAAGCTCTAGCGGCGGCCGCGGCAGCGGCAGCAGCAACGCACCCCATGCATCATCGAATCGATGTCAAGAGCACTGCGTCGATGGGAACATCACGGCAACGTCGGCTTCAGACATGATCGACGTTCCCTCTTACCCTGTGTTTCGCCGCGGCCACCACTCGATTTCACCGCCATGCCAAATGTGAGTACTACCTTAATTGGATCATCAATCCTGTTTTTCAATTAATGTTTATGTGTGTGTATGATTGAGTTTATTAAACATGCTTGCTATCCCATTACACAGACCGTCCATCGATGAGGTTTTCAGGAGCTGGGAGCAGAGTAGAGGGCGGCTGCAATGGAACTCCTCCGGCATGCTAAATACACTAGAAAAGGTAGGAGCAACTACTAGTAATCAAGTGTTTTCGTTAGTTAATTTGATTGTGTACATCTCTGGCGTCTTGACTAACTCTTGACGCCGTGTTGATGCAGAGATCAGGTGTAATTGATATCTTTTCTTTATCAATATATCATATTTATCAATAGAAAAGCTAGAGACAAACATGAATTAACTTATATGTAAATTGACCATTAAAAGTTAACATATCAACAAATCTAGAGGAGCTCAAATTTACTATCTTTCTTACTTACCATCGACCAAACATGCATGTCCTATATATGTTTTCGAACAAAGATGAAGCTTCTAGCTAGATGTGCTATATGTTTTGCTTCATTACTAGCAATCCCAAGAGCTAGTCAAGACATCAAATATAGCAATGAAGAAAGACATTGGTAGTTACTGTCATATGTTAATCTTCCTGACATGGCTAATTAACCATGTACGTTGTTGCAGGCGACTAGCTGGTCACGTCACGCTGATGGAAAGACGTGTCAGAAGAAGCAGCAGGCAGCGGCAGGGTGTGACCTGACACTATCGATCGGCCGGTGGGAGGTGGAGGAGGCGAGTAGTGACGCTGACATCTCGAGCACGACCACCGAGGAGACCACCGTGCCGACAAGGGGTCAAGGAGCTTGTGGCCACCGCCGCCCCGAGGCTTCCGCCGATCTGAACCTTGACCTAAACCTCGACCTTGCCATCTCATCCTCTTGGCTCTGATGTGTTATCCATGACCCCCCCTTCCGGCGGTGTAAATATATAGAGCTGCATTTTTGTAGGGAGGTACATAGTATGTATATATCTATTCATGTACAGTAGATCGTATAGATAGTAGTAATGAGTGTTGCTTGATGAAGTTGACTAATCTTTTAGTCTAATTGATGAACTGCCACACTTTTGCTCTCTGCCACCCCACTAAGCATACAGGAATAGCTAATCTTCTTAATTGCAAGCTTGGTTCCTTTCCAACCAAGTATTATCGAAAGGTGGATGCCTAGAGTACAGATGCCGGGAAGAATCAAGAGGAATAAGTTCCGGGGTGAGTTTGACGAAAGGTAGATACCTAGAGAACAGAGGCCGGGAAGAATCAAGAGGAACAAGCCCAAATTCCCGAGCTTTCACCCAGAAGTGGGCTAAATGGTTTAGATCTTTCATGCATCAGACTAGTTTTGTGCATGTCATCACAATTTTGAGCTTTATGCGCCGATCGACTAGTTGCTCTAGTGTGTAGTATGCATTTCGGTGCATCGAATAGTTCACCAAAGTTTTAGTTTGACGTGCGAAAGCAGACCGCGCGAGTCCCAAGCATTTTGGCTTGTCACAGACAGCTTCTTTTTGGCTTATCATCGATGGTCATCTGCCATCTGTCAATCCACCCAGATCCAACCTCTCAGGAAAAGTTTGGACTCTACTAAGAGCTAACCATGTAAAGTCAATACTATTTGAGAGCGGGAGGGGGCTATATTTTTGAACAATGGCCCAAAGACCTGACTCTACTAAATAAGTAGATGAGAGTTATTCGGTAACTAGAGGAAACCCGAACAATAGACACTCGTCCACATACAAATAGTATACCCTCGATTGACCAACTTATCTACCAACACAAACTTAACAAACTCGATCAAGGACAGGAGCCAACTTATGATCTTGACGAGCCTAAGTTGCCTGGTTTAGTACTGTAAACTTTATGAGGGGAGGGGGGGGGGGGGGGGGGGGGGGATATAACAAACTTATCAGCAAACTAGAGTTCTAATGCCAATCATTCTTCACAAAATCTGAACTTTGGAGGGAGGGAGGGGGGTGGTGGTGTCTAGCCCCTGCTCGCCCCTCATCTCCGTCTTGAATGCAGTTGCAAAACTATCATTGAGGCCATTGGGCAACAAGAATATGGCTAAATTCGACTTTATCCTGGATAACCAAATTGGACACACTCATAGTTGCAACAACATGGTGGTGTCCATTCACACAAGCAAATATGGGTGATTGATTTTTTCCAATGAAATTTCCGTATCAATATCATGGAAAAATAACGACTAGAAAACAAGAATTTCTAGTGATCGTCGCTTAATTTCACATTCCACACCACAGAACCAAATCTGTACGCAGGAGAAAAAGTCATCAATGCCGATATGATCAATGCGTGGGGGTGCAAAAAGAAAGAAAGAAAAACTTTCAGCAGTAACTTCGGGTGTAAGTCTGGTTGACTTTGCCCATTCTTGCATCAAGTGTTCAGAGTTCAGACCGCGCTTTGACATTTTTGACAGGTTTGAAAAAAAAAAAAACCAGAAGAGGCAATAAGTCATGGGGAGCTTTGGATGGTTGCTCTATGAGTTAACTGTCATTGTATGCAGTTGAAAAACACGACTGCTGGTAACTAATTGCCGTACACAATGGTGTGCGTGATACGTCCATACAATTCAGACCAACTAATCAAGTGGAAAGAAAATCCACACCCTGGGTTCCTAAGTGTAAGACGTTTTTTAAACTGCCAAAATGTCTTATATTTAAAAACAGAGGGTGTACTAGATAATACAGATCACATGTACGCAGTAGATAAAGATAATCACTGCAGATTATACAACCAAACTTTCTTCAATTTGAAAATTTTGCTCTATGGATACGTATGAGCATCCGAGTCCACATGTACCACGTGATTAGATTAATTAGGCGAATGTGTGTTGCGTGTGTCACATGCACTGCGGCGGCGTAGAAACTAATTGCCGTACACAATGGTGTATATTCACACCAGCTAATCAAGTGAAACAAATCCACACCCTGGGTTCCTAAGTGTAAGACGTTTTTTAAACTGCCAAAATGTCTTATGTTTAGAAACAGAGGGTGTACTAGATAATAAAGGTCACATGCACGCAGTAGATAATCACTGCAGATTATACAACCAAACTTTCTTCAATTTGAAAATTTTGCTCTATGGATACGTATGAGCATCCGAATCCACATGTACCACGTGATTAGATTAATTAGGCGAATGTGTGTTGCGTGTGTCACATGCACTGCGGCGGCGTAGAAACTTTGGAGTTTTAGCTGCCCCGAGAAGGAAAGGGAATGCGCGCGAGCGAGATGCCGTTCGGTGGGGATCTGGGGTGCTGCCTGCCTTTTCAGGGATCTGGGGAAACATTTTCCATTCGGTTCGGCAGGATAAAAAGTCACACGAGTTGGTAGAATAGCTAGGATTGGCAATTCCCATCCAACATCCAGCACGTGCACCCAATAGAAAAGCTAACTTTGGTGCATGGAACTCCAAAGTTACGGATGTACGTGGATGACAGACTAGCTTTATCCTTTTAATAGCGGATTCCACTTTGTATCCGAATTAATTGACGCAACCCATATACAACTGGAAAATGTATATGGGCCGCGTCAATTAACTCGGATAAGAGGTAGTATATATTTTATTTATTTTGTACTGTGGATGTCGACATTTCATTCTAGAATCCTAGTCAAACATAATATTTTATGTTTGACTTTCATTGAAATTTATGCAGCTTATATTATGGAACAGAGGAGTATATGCCAACATTCTAGGCTACATGTGTGCCATCTATACCTATATCAATATATTTTCCTTAATTATCGTATTGATTAGTTTGAGCAGTTGTCGACTAATTCCTACTGATATATACATTTTAGTTACGTGTAGTAACGAAGATCCCAATACGAACTCTGGAAATATGTACGCTAGCTGAGCGCACACAGGATTAGGCGGTAGGGTGGACCATCGTTAACACGGCATCCAGAAAGACAAAGGGTCCGTACGTAAGTGAATGAATGATCCTGAATTCCTGATCTATCATAAAGGTCGTCCATGACAGTTAAACAAGTCGGCACCGTCTTTGATTAGCACAAAGATGACTGCAAACAGTACTTGTAAATTGTAATTGTAGAGTACTTGATATTCAAAACACCATGCATTGACTTTAAACCCTCTACCACATTTAGCTGCTGCCTCCACTTGATTTAATTAGTCCTCTTACACGCACAAAAGCTGGCAAGACAAGTACACACATGTTTCTTCCTCGGCTAGCATATATAGCTCGTAGCTATAGTCTCATCGATGGTGATGGCCATGAATAGTAGATAGATAGACCCGGCCGCATTTTATATTTTTCATGCGCCTTGCTATCATATACAGCGTGTGTCCACTGGAAACATCGAATATCTTTGACGTACGTGCATGCATGCGTACGTAAACATTTCCGTACGCACATCTGTATGGTGCATATCTTGCTTACTTTCAAGCAGGTAAACGTTTGGGGTTGCCTAGATTCTTGGAACGGTCGCATGACTCAAAGCTTAACATACTATTCAGATCTCTTGCTTGCTTGCGTGCGTACGTTGGTGCATGCGCCATGGAATTCAAATTATCATTGCTCGGCTGACAGGTGTACGTACATGTCGACCGTTTTCAGCGAAGACAATTCCTCGCAGTAAGGTTCCCATCGTAACCACCGATCCACATTCTAGTCCCATCTCGAATGTTTGATCCCTCGGCAGTTGCATGCACCTATGGTACAACGAAGTAATAATTATTACTCCCTCCATTCTATAATGTAGTGTGTTCGTATTTTTTAAGATTTAAATTTGATCATAAATTTAACCAACGCGAACGACTGCGACGAGAGCAAAAATTATATCATCGAAAACTTCTTTCGAATACGAATTCAATGATATAACTTTTGCTCCCGCCACAGTCTTCCACGTTGGTTAAATTTGTGGTCAAATTTAAATCTCGAGATGCACGGGCGCACTACATTATGAAATGGAAGGAGTAATACTAAACATGTGCCAGTATCCACATCATATGTAACATATTAAATCAACAACAAAGGGATAGCACTCGGTGTAAAGACATTTGTGTAAACTCTATACTATTACAAAAGGTCTTCTGTAAATCATGGATTATAGGGCTAGGTCCATTTTGAATCCTACTAACTTGGTTTTAGATAATTGTAGCTATTTTTATTTTTGTGTTCTAAAACATATGGGGAAAAAACCACAGATGCAGGAAATGCAATTTGCACGATGTCATGTCATATGCAAGAACATCTAGAGAGAAAATGAATTTTCACGTGAATGCTTGTCTCTTCTCAATTTTCACGTGACATAAACATTGTATTCTCGGTCTCTCGTACCCCATCGTCGCTCGCCCCTCCATGGCGATCGGGGGAGGGGGGCAACCCTAGCCCCCAGCCGCCTCGATCCCATCCCTCCCCCCCCCCCCCCCCCCGCCGCCGTCGGGGGACAGCGCCGGGAAGAGCCCGTGCGTTCGACGGTGGCGACGAAGGGCTCCGCCTCTTTCCTGGACTGTACGACGGCAGATCCGCGGAGGTTCGATCTCTTCCTCGATCCACGGCGGCACGGTGGCTCCTGCTGGAGGCGTTTGTGGTGATGCGGGGTGAGATGGCCAGAGGATGGAGGTGGGGCTGGGCGTGGCCGGCGGCGGCGGCGGCGTTCGTCCCGGATCTGGTCTTGGCGGACGCGACGACGCCTCCGGCCTGGATTCGAACATGGCGGCGACAGCGTCCACTCCGCCGGGTATGACGGGCCAGATGGTGGATCCTCATGGCGGCGCCGGTGGTGACGGATCTTGGGATCCCGCACCCGGGGACGTAGCAGGATGCGCGTGGCTGCTGGAGCTTCCTCCGGCGTCGACGGTGCATGATGCGGGATCGCGACGGTGGTTGCTGTTGTATGGGCGTCGACAACGGCTGGCGCGACGGTGGGTGCTCCCTGTAGCGCCCGGAATCGGGGCGGCGTCCCCTCTTCATCAATGGTGGCGGACTCCAGGATCGTGTGGGCGATTCGGAGTCTGGATCTCTAGGTGGTGACGGTCTTCTGAGGCTAGTGGCGGTATGGGACGTCCCTTCCTTCAACAGACCAGGTTCGATGCGGCTCGGCAGGTGACACATGGGCGGTGTCTGTCGCTGGCAGGTGAAGCCACCGGTGGATATCGGCGGATGCTACGCATGACGTCTTATATGGAGACGTCAAGTCATGCTTGCTACCGACAGGTGATGCACGCTGGCTCGGGCGGAGGTGTCATGTTTAGCCTGTTGATGTCGGATCGAAGGTGGTGCGACAGTAGCGGGAGGCAGGCGGTATGGGACGTCTTTGTCTTCCGTTGTTTCCTCCAGAGGTATCTGGCTATTGAGGTGTCAATAGACGGATAAGGGCAGATGATACATACCGTTTCATCGACGAGTTTATGCACTCCAGCGGAAACACAAGATCTTTGATCAGACTATGTTGTTGCGCGCCTGTGTCGTGTCCTTGCTGAAGCTGGTGGATTGAAGCTTGACTTTGGGGATGAGAATCCGGAGTTCAACCTTGTGGTGGACTCGCCATCATCGGCGCACATGCGGCAATTCCTTCTTGAGGGCGTAGCCTAGGAGTTGTGTATTTTTCGTTTATGTTGTGTCTTGTATCATAGGGATTAGTGGCTATCTGGGGGAGGTACTGTCGCGAGGTATATGGCCTCAGGGTTTGTTTTCCGTTTTATTTGCGGGTCGATGGTGTTCGGTTGCTGGATTTTGCACTATTAATAATATATGGCTGCATGCATCGTCCTGATGTAGAGGCCGGGGTTATCCTCCTTTTCAAAATAAAATAAAATAAACATTGTATTTCTGATGATTTTTGGAGGTTACCATTTCGTAGCATTCTCTCTATACATGAAATTTTTCATTTTCAAGGCCAAACATAAAAAATCATTTTTCAAATTAAATATAGGTCAATTTTAAACATTTTTAGAATGTTTGCGTTTTAATTTAGACATTTTCATGCCTTTGGTTTGAAGTTAGACCATGCACAATGGCCCAATGTTCACAACAGAGTTTTCTCTATATTGAACATGTAAAAGACTCTTATATTCTTCCATTATACAATAGAGAAGACATATGTAGAACATGGAAAAGGCAACACAAAATTTGAATATTTTACATGTCACAAGTAGTAATATGTTGTTAACCTAAGTTATATAACGTATCCATCCCAAAACTTGAAAACATATACACATATATTACAAGACGAAGTGTATATGTGTATGATATTTAACAGACACTAGTACAAAACAGGGCATCGGTCCACCCCTGAGAAGCCCATTAGTCCCGGTTCACTCACGAACCGGGACCCATGGGGGCATCGGTCCCGGTTCGTGAGGCCAGGGCGCCGGCCGGGCCTCGTGGGCCATTGGTCCCGGTTCGTCTGACCCCTTTTGTCCCGGTTCCAGACACGAACCGGGACCAATGCGCCTCGCTCCTGGCCCACAACCATTGGTCCCAGTTTGTGGCTGGAACCGGGACTAAAGGTGACCCCTTTGGTCCCGGTTCCAGCCACGAACCGGGACCAATGCGCCTCGCTCCTGGCCCACAACCATTGGTCCCGGTTTGTGGCTGGAACCGGGACCAATGGTTGGCCTATATATAGCCCCCGCCCGCGAGCAGAGCAATGCATTGCTCTGTTTTTTTGCCCGGCCGTGGGAGAGCTTTTGTGGTGCTCTAGCTCACCTCCTATGCACATGAGGTGTTCGATGAAATGCCCGAGCCACACTTAAGCTTTCTCCTCTCGAAGCTCCTTGTCCAAGGTCCATTTTCCTCAAGATTTGTCTAGGTTTGGCGGTCCGTCTTGTCCCGTCCCCGTCCTCACCGCCGTCGATCGCCCGCGCCCATCTCGGCGCCGGCAACACCGTGGTTAGCCTCTTCTTCTTATCTTCTTTCTAAAAGAAAAAAGTTCTTACTTGTGTGTTTTAATTAGATGCTCTAGAGAGTTATATGTTGTTCAATAATAAGAACTATATAACGCACGCAGATGAACCGGCAATGGATGTACGGTGACCGACGCACCTCCGAGTATATTAAGGGCCTGCATAATTTTCTCGAAGCGGCTGAGGCAAACAAGCAGAATGGTTTTATGCATTGTCCATGTACTGTCTGTGAGAATACGAAGGCTTTCTCCAACTCTAAAACCCTTCACTTCCACCTGCTTGAGAAGGGTTTTATGCCACACTATAATGTTTGGACCAAGCACGGAGAAAGAGGGGTTATGATGGAAGACAACGAAGAAGAAGAGGATGATGACAACTACCCGCCCCCTGAATACGGTGATGCTGCAATGGGGGAAGCTGAAGATCAAGAGGAACCAGATGATGTGCCCGATGATGATCTTCGCCGGGTCATTGTTGGTGCACAGAGAGAATGCGAAAGTGAAAGGGAGAAGTTGAAGTTCGATCGCATGTTAGAGGATCACAAAAAAGGGTTGTACCCAAATTGCGAAGATGACAACAGAAAGCTCGGTACCACACTGGAATTGCTGCAATGGAAGGCAGACAATGGTGTATCTGACAAGGGATTTAGTTCGCTGCTGAAAATAATGAAGAAGAAGCTTCCAAAGGATAACGAATTGCCCGACAGTACGTACGAAGCAAAGAAGGTTCTATGCCCTCTAGGATTGGAGGTGCAGAAGATACATGCATGCCCTAATGACTGCATCCTCTACCGCGGTGAGTACGAGGATTGGAACGCATGCCCGGTATGCGGTGCATTGCGGTATAAGATCAGACGAGATGACCCTGGTGATGTTGAGGGCGAGCGCCCCAGGAAGAGGGTTCCTGCCAAGGTGATGTGGTATGCTCCTATAATACCACGGCTGAAACGTCTGTTCAGAAACAAAGAGCATGCCAAGTTGATGCGATGGCACAAAGAAGACCGTAAGAAAGACGGGAAGTTTAGAGCACCCGCTGACGGGTCGCAGTGGAGAAAAATCGAGAGAAGGTGGGGGGACTTTGCAGGTGACGCAAGGAACGTATGGTTTGGTTTAAGTGCAGATGGCATTAATCCTTTTGGGGAGCAGAGGAGCAATCATAGCACCTGGCCCGTGACTCTATGTATCTATAACCTTCCTCCTTGGTTGTGCATGAAGCGGAAGTTCATTATGATGCCAGTGCTCATCCAAGGCCCTAAGCAACCCGGCAATGACATTGATGTGTACCTAAGGCCATTAGTTGAAGAACTTTTACAGCTGTGGAATGGAGAAGGTGTACGTGTGTGGGATGAGCACAAACAGGAGGAATTTGACCTACATGCGTTGCTGTTTGTAACCATCAACGATTGGCCTGCTCTCAGTAACCTTTCAGGACAGACAAACAAGGGATACCACGCATGCACACACTGTTTAGATGACACCGACAGTATATATTTGGACAAATGCAGGAAGAATGTGTACCTGGGGCATCGTCGATTTCTTCTGACCAACCATCAATGTCGAAAGAAAGGAAAGCATTTCAAAGGTGAGGCAGATCACCGGAAGAAGCCCGCCCTCCGTACTGGTGATCACATACTTGATATGGTCAATGATTTACAAGTAATCTTTGGAAAGGGTCCTGGCGGACTATCTGTTCCGACTGACGATGCGGGACGCGCACCCATGTGGAAGAAGAAATCTATATTTTGGGACCTACCCTATTGGAAAGACCTAGAGGTCCGCTCTGCAATCGACGTGATGCACGTGACGAAGAATCTTTGCGTGAACCTGCTAGGCTTCTTGGGAGTGTATGGGAAGACAAAAGATACACCGGAGGCACGGGAGGAACAACAACGTGTGCATGAAAAAGACGGCATGCATCCAAAGCAGTATGAAGGTCCTGCCAGCTACGCTCTTACCAAAGAAGAGAAGGAAATATTCTTTGAATGCCTGCTCAGTATGAAGGTCCCGTCTGGCTTCTCGTCGAATATAAAGGGAATAATAAATATGGCAGAGAAAAAGTTCCAGAACCTAAAGTCTCATGACTGCCATGTGATTATGACGCAACTGCTTCCGGTTGCATTGAGGGGGCTTCTACCGGAAAACGTTCGATTAGCCATTGTGAAGCTATGTGCATTCCTCAATGCAATCTCTCAGAAGGTGATCGATCCAGAAATCCTGCCAAGGTTAAGGAGTGATTTGGTGCAATGTCTTGTTAGTTTTGAGCTGGTGTTCCCACCATCCTTCTTCAATATCATGACGCACGTCCTAGTTCATCTAGTCGACGAGATTGTCGTTCTGGGCCCTGTATTTCTACACAATATGTTCCCCTTTGAGAGGTTCATGGGAGTCTTAAAGAAATATGTTCGTAACCGCGCTAGGCCAGAAGCAAGCATCTCCATGGGCCATCAAACAGAGGATGTCATTGGGTTTTGTGTTGACTTCATTCCTGACCTTAAGAAGATTGGTCTCCCTCAATCGCGGTATGAGGGGAGACTGACTGGAAAAGGCACGCTAGGAGCGGACTCAATAATATGTAGGGACGGGCATTCTTGGTCTCAAGCACACTACACAGTTCTACAGAATTCTACCTTGGTGACCCCGTATGTCGATGAACACAAGAATATTCTGCGCTCCAAACACCCGGAGCAGTGTGACGACTGGATTACATATGAACACATCAGGACTTTCGGCAGTTGGTTGCAAACACGTCTCATGGGTGACAACACTGTTTCTGATGAGCTGTACTCGTTGGCCAGGGGACCATCTTCGACTGTATTGACTTACAAAGGGTACGAGATAAATGGGAATACATTTTACACGATCGCCCAAGATCAAAAGAGCACCAACCAAAACAGCGGTGTCCGCTTTGATGCAGCAACCAAGAGGGGAAAGGACACATATTATGGTTACATAGTGGACATATGGGAACTTGACTATGGACATGATTTCAAGGTCCCTTTGTTTCAGTGCAAATGGATCAATCTGTCAGGAGGCGGGGTACAGGTAGACCCACAGTACGGAATGACAACAGTGGATCTCAACAATCTTGGGTACACAGACGAACCATTCGTCCTAGCCAATGATGTGGCGCAGGTTTTCTATGTGAAGGACATGTCTACCAAACCGAGAAAAAGAAAAGATAAGGAAGCGAATACATCATACGATGAGCCAAAGCGCCACATAGTTCTTTCAGGAAAAAGAGACATCGTGGGATTGGAGGGCAAGACAGACATGTCTGAAGATTATGAAAAGTTTCATGAAATTCCTCCCTTCAAAGTCAAGGCTGACCCAAGCACCCTGTTAAACGATGAAGATTATCCATGGTTACGGCGCAATAAGCAAAGGACACAAGCGAAGAAAAAGTGAAGACTTTCTCTCCACAACTATATCATTGCAGTTACATGTGAAGAAATTAAATGAAATCCATTTGTAACAGATGAGTTTTCGTCCGAAACCCTGATACTTCGAAAGAGATTGTCCATTTTGTACACGAAGTGCATCCAGTTTTTGCCGTAACCCTGTCAACTTTTTAGCACATGCTATGTGGGTGAAATGATGATACCATGCCAACTTTCAACCTTTTCAGAGTTCATTTGAAGTGCTTTTCAATTTCAGGGTCATTTAGCTCAAAGAATGAACTAATAGCAAAAAGAATGAACTAGAAAACCTTTATGAAACTCTAATAGCGAAAATAATGAACTAAAAATAATCAATTAAAAAATTCTGTTATGATCAACTAAAATAAAACTATAATATTCTTCAATAGCAAAAAGAATCAACTAAAAAGCTTTTATAAAACTCTAATAGCAAAAGGAATCAACTAAAAATATTTTATAAACCTCTAGTATTTATGAAACTAAAATTATATAAAATTTATGCAACTAAAGTTATCAAAGTATTTTTTATTCAAAACATTAATAGCAAAAAGAATTTTCATAAAGAATTTTTTTAGAAACTTTAATAGCAAACTAAAATAACAAAATATGTTTTTGGTTAAATCAGACATTTAAAATAACCTAAAAATTACCAAATTGAATATAATGATAAAACACAGTAATATTAAATAGCAGGAAAAAGAATCACTCAAAAATCTATTTTTATAGTAAAGTTCTTCACAAACTAGTGATTCACACCAATTTAAAAGAATTCAAATTTAAACTATTCAAATTTGGAAACTAATGGCACTAACAGAAAGTTTATAATTTTTGTGACCTAAAAGCAAAAAGAATCACTGAAAAACTGTAAGTAGAAACAAAAGAAATAAATAAAGCAAAAAAGAAAACAAAAAAGTAGAAAAAAATTAAAAAAAATGCCGCCTACTGGGCCACCACGGCCTGAATACGACTAGTAACCCAACCAGCAAGTTGGGCCAGGATTCAGGCCCGCAGAAGGCCCAGAAGGACCACAGGCAGAGGTGTGTGCGATTAGGCCCGTAAGCCTGCAGTTGAGAGGAGCTCGAGAGGGATGGCGCAGCAGCGCTTATAAACCACTCTCGAGCCCTCTCAGCTAGCGAGGTGGGACTAAACTTTTGGCCCCGGGCAGCACCACCCTTTAGTCCCGGTTGGTGGCACCAACCGGGACCAATACCAACCTTTGGTCCCGGTTGGTGCCACCAACCGGGACCAATGCCACCCTTTAGTCCCGGTTGGTGCCACCAACCGGGACCAAAGGTCTCTGCTTCCCGCCCTTTGGGCTGACGAAAAGAGACCTTTGGTCCCGGTTGGTGGCACCAACCGGGACTAAAGGTGGGCATTGGTCCCGGTTGGTGGCACCAACCGGGACCAAAGGTCTCCCTATATAAGCGGCAGTTGGGAAAATTTGCCGCCGAGCCCCCGCAGTTTCCCCCGACGACGCCGAGCACATCGACGCCGCCAGGCTGCCCGAGCTCGCCGTCGCTGCCCCCGACGCCGTCGCCGCGCCCCTGCCCCGAGCCCTCGCCGTCGCTGCCCCCGACGCCGTCGTCGCCCCTGCCCCATCGTTGGCGTCGCCGTCGCCGCCCCCGACGCCCCCAACGCCGTCGCCGCGCCCCTGCCCCCGACGCCCTCGCCGCGCCCCTGCCCCGAGCCCTCGCCGACGCGCCCGATGGCGTCGCGGCGCCCCTGCCCCCGACGCCCTCGCCGCGCCCCTGCCCCAAGCCCTCGCCGACGCGCCCGACGCCGTCGCCGCGCCCCTGTCCCCGACGCCGTCACCGTGCCCCGAGCCCTCGCCGACGGTCCGCGCCGCCCCGCGCTACGGTCCGGCCGGCCCCCTTTCCTCCCTGTCCTCCTCCCCTGTTCATATACATTTTTTTTGTTCATATGATTGTTAGATATGATGATGTTGATGATTGTTAGCTAGATGATGTTGATGATAGATATGATGATGTTGATGATAGATGATGTATACTTTTTTTTTGTTCATATAATTTTTTTTGTTCATATGATGATTTTTTTTGCATTTTTAGAAAAATGTATGTATGTATGTTCTCTGTATATGTTCATATATGCAAAAGTTACATTTTTAGAAAAGTTTTATGTATGTATGTTCTCTGTATATGTTCTCTGTATATGTTCATATGTGCATTTTTAGAAAAAAAAATGTGTATGTATGTTCATATATATATATGCAAAAGTTACATTTAAGAAAAAAAGAAAATGTATGTTTTTTCATATGCAAAGAATATGCAAAGAATTTTTTTTTGTTTACCCCCTCCCCGATAACTTCGACATGAGGGGGGACGTCGGACATGAGGGGTGAGCGTCGTTGTCGTCTACCCCCTCCCCGATAACTTCGACATGAGGAGGGACGTCGGACATGACATGAGGGGTAACATAGATAACTCCGGTAACATAGATTTATGTATGTATGTATGTATGTGTAAGGGATCATATATGTATTTTTTTAGATGTATTTTTTGTATGTATGTATGTATGAGGGATCATAGATGTATTTTTTTCAGAATTTTTCAGAGGTTTTTAGATGTTTTGTATGTATTTTTTCAGATTTTCTATCGTGAATAGACCGATTTTAGACCACAGGAGCACCCCCCGTTAGCATTTTAGAGCGGCTCCTACCCACTCCCGCCCCTACCCGATAAACTCTCGAGGCCACCCAAACCCTAGAAGAAAGAGCGTTGTCGATCTCCTACCCCCTCCCGTCCCTACCCGATAAACTCTCGAGGCCACCCAAACCCTAGAAGAAAGAGCGTTGTCGATCTCCTACCCCCTCCCGTCCCTACCCGATAAACTCTCGAGGCCACCCAAACCTTAGAAGAAAGAGCGTTGTCGATCTCCTACCCCCTCCCGTTCCTACCCGATAAACTCTCGAGGCCACCCAAACCCTAGAAGAAAGAGCGTTGTCGATCTCCTACCCCCTCCCGTCCCTACCCGATAAACTCTCGAGGCCACCCAAACCCTCCGCACTGAGCAATGATGATCCATAGATAACTCCGGTAACATAGATTTATCAAGAATGCCCCCATTATGGATGTGCACAAGTTGATCCAATTTTTTTCTGATCTCATCTATATATATATTCTTCTATATTTGCAGAAACTATGGATCAAAGAGACTTGGAACAAGAACAGTTGTTGGGGGAGATAATCCTCGCCGGAGGTGATGCTGTCTTGTCGTTTCTCAACGACACCGATGGAACAATGGAGGAGGAAGGACATGATCATGATGGCTCCGGTGACATGATCATGATGGCTCCGGAGGTGCTGACTAGCTAATTGATGCATTAATTGTTTTGGTATGTACATATATTAACTCTCCTTTCTTCTTTTATAGCCCTCCGGATCGAGCCAAACTTCGGTAACGAGACGAGGCCCGAAGAAGAGGTTGCGCAAGGATGAAAGGTTCACGATCACAGCACTCGCGGACGATGGCCTACCGATTGAAGCCAAGCGGACCAAGGACGCATTTTCTGCTCAGTGCGGAGCTATTGTTAGGGACAACGTCCCGATCAGCATCAAGCAATGGAATAAGCCTAAGGACGACGCCCCTGAAGGTGATTATGTTACCGATAGACAGAAAGATGATCTTTGGACCTTGCTGAAGGCAAATTTCACCCTACCGCCAGAGGAGGATCCGAATAAGCCAGTTATAGAGCCACTGGTCAAGGCGTGTGCTCTTAAGAAGATGGCAGATCTATTCAGGAGGTGGAAGAAGGAGTTGAAATCAAAGTTTGTCGACAAAGGTGAGACTCCAGAATTCATCGGCCGATTTGAGAAGATAAGAGATCACTGGCCCGCATTTGTGGCCTACAAGACATCAGACAAGAGTAAGAAAATGTCAGAGACAAACAAGAACAACGCTGAAAAGAAGCAGTATCACCATCACACGGGGTCAGGTGGCTACCTCAAAGCCCGGCCGTTGTGGGACAAAGCTGAGAATGACCTGATTGCTAAAGGGGTCGAACCAGAGACATTGAAATGGCCAGACCGTTCAAGGACTTGGTTCTTCGGGGTTGGGGGAACTTTGGACCCTGAAACAGGGAAGTGCCGTTGGACGGACGAGCAACTTGCAATACCGGTCACGAAGGTTCAGAAGTATATCACCGCAGCGCAGGAAGGGACGTTCATTCCCGATAGAGAGAAGGACGAGCTGACTGAGGCCCTAGGGAATGCTGAGCACCCTGGACGAACACGAGGCACACCAGGCTCCGTTTCGTGGAAGTTTGGGTTTCCCGACGCAGGCGGTTACAGAAGCCGGGAGAGAAAGAGGAAAGCGGAGCTGAGCGACATGCAGAAGATGAGTGCAAGACTACAAAAGCTAGAGGAAGCTGAGAGCCAGCGAGCTGCCGGTCAACTATCTCAGCGGCACGAAGCTACCCCAGAAGCTACCCCGCCATCTCAGCGGAGAAGCAGCGTGGCTTCCACGGAGCCCGTTCAGACTGACTTCACGGAGCCTATCTACCCCGTGGATACTATCACGGAGGCTCAAAATTGCGAGCTTATGACGAAATGCCATAACCTCACTTTATTGGCGGCTGTCGGCTCTGTTGCACCTCCTCAACCCAACGGAACTTTTCACTGCCTTTCGATTCCACATGGCTATGCTGTTGTGATGGTGGATGAAGTAATGGAGGGATTTGAGGAGCTCGAGCTTTACCACTCTACAGGTGAAGGGGAGAATCAGCTGGTTCATGCTCTGAGGAGTACATGTCTATGGCAGAAGGAGTACATCAAGCTTCCAAACTGGCCGCCTCCGCCTCCTCCTCCTCCTCCGGCGAGTCAGGGCACTCCGCCTCCTCCTCCTCCTCCTCCTCCGGCGAGTGATCAGGGCACTCCGCCTCCTTCTCCGGCTCCTCCGACGCGTGAGGGCACTCCGCCTCCTCCTTCGCCTACTCCGGCGCGTCGGAGCACTCCGCCTCCTCCTCCGCCTCGTCGGCAACGGCGGAAGACAGACGCCGCCGCTCCGGCTCCTCCGGCGCGTCGGAGCACTCCGCCTCCTTCTCCGCCTCGTCAGCAAGGACGGAAGAGAGACGCCGCCGCTCCGGCGGCTAGCAGTACAAGCAGAGGCGAGAGGCAATTCAGATACGGTCCATCTCTCAAGCCTCTGGAAAAGTTACCATATGAGAGGACCGAGTCTGAAAACGAGGAGATATGTCGTGCCCAAGTGAGGGACCATTTTGCAAAGAAAACTCCACCTCCGAAGGAGAAGCTAGATCCGGTGAAAGTGAAGCGCACTATCGATGCCCTGAAGCGACCACCACCGCCTCCGCCGGATTCCAACTATGTCAGGATTATTAAAAAGACATATGTAGAAGCGCGGCGGTCGGGAAGTACTTCTAGTGATGCAAGGTTAGCAGAACGAAGAAGTGGGAAAACAATTCCCCAGCTCGGCGAACAGGAGAAGCAATCGTGCCCCCCGCTCAAGGTGTCTAGCGATATCGTCGCTAATCATCCGGGGATGGTGCCTGGTACCAATCCTGGTGATTACTTGGGGGATGATGTAATTTTTCAAACGGCTGAGGTAACAGAAGAATATGAATACTTGCACGGGAAGCCTCTCGTCAAACCTGATCATCCTCCTCTAACAACGATGATGTACAAATTGCATGAGTGGTACATGAAAACCTGCAGGGAGTCTGGGAGAGACACTATGTATATGGCAGTGAAACCAGAGCACGAATTAATTGGACTTTCCGTGATGCCTGTTGAATTTGTGGAGTTATTTCAGTTATACAATCAACGGGCCCTCGACAAACAACTCATGACTGCCTACTGTCTGTAAGTATTACTTCTATAGTTAAGTCTCTAGCTCAGCTTGTTCATTGCATGTATATATAATTATCCTCACTATATTATGCAGATTGAAGATCGTCGAATGCAAAAAACTAGGAATCTTCGACGTTGGGTTCATTAGCCCAGATGCCGTAAATGAATGGACGGTACAAAACTCAATCAAAGAGACCGAGGAGAACTTGCTACAGTCGTTCCTTATACATCAAAACAAAAGGGAAATACTCCTTCCTTACAACTTCAAGTGAGTATTGATGTCTTCTCTGTATACTCAGTTTCACTTACTCGAGGTTAAGTAATGTAATTGATGAGTTATATATGCGTGCGCAGTTTCCACTTTATTCTGCTATCCATTAAGCTTGACGGGGCATTAGTAACTGTCTTAGACTCGAGACGTAAAGATCCCGAGAATTATGCGGACATGACTGCAATGCTCAAGAAGTAAGTTCAGTCAATACCGGGACCATATCGGCATGCAACTTTCGTTAATTTCCTGATATCAAGTAATCATTTTCTTTGCCTGGCAGGGTTTGGAAGAAGTTCACCCGAAAGGTTCCTGGTCTAAACAAAGAGTTGCGATTTACGCACCCCAAAGTAAGTAGTACTAGCTAGTTCCGCGCATCTCTAATTGATTCAAATTTTCATCAATATATCATTACCATGCTTGCTTATCAGTTTGATTGAACTCTATTCTCGTAAAGTGCTTGTACCAGAAAGAAGGGACTGTTTTATGTGCATACTACGTATGCGAGTTCATTCGCCACTCGACCTCTGAGCGGGGCTTCTCTGACAAACAATTTGAAGTACGTAAATAATATTCACAATTTTATTTTATATATTACCATCAATTGTGTTGAGTTTTATTTATATATATGCATGTATTGACCCCCTTCTTTAAATTAGATCTGGCAGATGCGGGATGAACTCCTACCACATGATCGCATACGAGCAATTCAAGAGGAATTGGCGGGATTCTTTCTTGACCACGTCATACCTAAAGACGGGGAATACCATGCGGATTTGTGATTGGATCTTAGGTAGATGATGTTAGGGATTGTAAAAGATGTTATATTGTATATATGTAGTACCGTCGGATAGATATACGAAAACTTGTTGTTCGACCAAGCACGGAGAAAGAGATGTCACTTCTCTCTATATATGTTCAGCATGACGATCTTGTGTAATTAATGGTTTCCTTCATTTCCTTATTAGCTAGCATCGAGTTATCTCTATATGTATAGTAGCTACCGTCGACCGAGCACGGAGAAAGAGAGGACACTTCTCCCTATTAGCTAGCTAACACAATATGAAACCCCTAAATTAACCCTCCAAAACCCCCCAACCCCCCCCCCCTTCAAAAAAAAAAAACCCCAGCTGCTGCCTGAAGCTGACGCGTGGATGACCTTTGGTCCCGGTTGGTGTGACCAACCGGGACTAAAGGTCCTCCTGCCTGGGCTCCCCGCTGCGGCCACGTGGATGCCTTTTGGTCCCGGTTGGTGTTACCAACCGGGACCAAAGGTCCTCCTGCCTGGGCTACTCGCAGCGGCCACGTGGAGCCCCTTTGGTCCCGGTTCGTAAGCGAACCGGGACTAAAGGTTTTGGGCTTTAGTCCCGACCCTTTAGTCCCGGTTCCAGAACCAGGACTAAAGGCCCTCTGGAACCGGGACTAAAGGCCCTTTTTCTACTAGTGAGAATTACTTTGAGCTTCATGAAGTACAATTTATTTATTTCCTTTCAGGGTTTATCTACATGACCTAGGAGGAAACAGAATGCACTTCAACACATGTTCATTGAGTAATTAAGATTTATTAATAATATATTCAACAAAAATACCCGAGGCATGGTAACTCCAGTGCTATGGGAGAATCCATAGTTGTAGGAATGCTCGGGATGTATAACATATATAATTTCATAAAATATGATTATTTCTGTCAAATCAATATATAGAGATAAATAACTCATCTTGTTGGTTCTTGATCCGTATATAGAACACCCCCCCCCCCCCGCGTGTTCATGACCTTTTTTAATTACTAATGAAATTCTAAAGATACAGAACCATCCTAAATAACTGGTTTCAAGTTTTTCGTATTCAAAGTTCTCGCAACATATGAACCGATTCACATGTTGGACAATGCTACAAAGTAAGAACATGGCGAAAACATTATCCAACATGATCATCTGTGTTCCATACAAGAAACACAAAAGATAAAATGAATGTCTCTTGTCATTTTTCTTTGACTCAAATAGTTGTATTATCTATTTTCTTTGTGCGGTTATCATTTCATAACAGTCTTTACATCCATGAAGTTTTTAATATTTTTGACTGTCTTGAAATACGAAATCAATTTTTGAAACAGAACTACGGTTCATTTTAATAGGTTTAGAAATTTCAAGGTTTAATTGAGTCAATTTCAAAGTTTGAGGTTCAAGTATACAAAACACAACAATTCAGTGTTCAAAATAGACTTTTCAACAATTAGCTAGGATTGTAAAAAAGATACGGACTGACGATTCTAGAAAAAGGTGGCGAGGGAGGCGAATCTAGGAGAATCGGCCAAAAGAACTGGACGTTCATACTATTCAGAGCAAACTGATCAAGTGATAATTTCTACTAGACGAAGGCTACTTATATATATGCAGCTGATAAACGCTAGAGATTATATGTACTGCTACCAAACTTTGCCAACTTTTTATCTCTTACGTAAGCTCTGAAACTGCATGTTTGAAATTTTTGCTCTATCGACACGTACCAGCATCCACATGTACCGCGTGATTGGATTAACTAGCCGAATGTGTGTTGCGATGCACTGCGGCGCCGTAGAAGCTTTGGAGTTTTGGAGATTGGAGGCATGCGAGCGACCTTTTTAGGGCTTTTCCATTCGGTTCAGCAGGATAAAAAGTCACACGAGTCGGTAAGATATTAACATCCAACACACAACCCATGCGCACGTGCACGTTTACCTAGTTGAAAAACTGATATGGGCGTATGGAATTCCAAAGTCACGATATGTACCACGTGCAGGACAAACTAGCTTCATCCATTCAATAGTGGATTCCACTCTATATCCTTCCTTCAAGACCGAGCATGTTGCACCTTTTACATGCTTTAACATAATTTCTCCAACATATAGATTTTTTTTCAAAACTAGCACGTTTTTTATAGCAAATTTGAAAAGTAGCAACGCGAACACGTTTCTTGCAAAAATAGCACCCCGTCAGTCAGCCGTTGGCCGAAGAGGACCTTTTCGGCCAGCCGAACACCGAAGAGGCCTCTTTGGTTACGCGTAGGCCGAAGAGCGCGTGAGCTGGGCCGAAGACGGGCCTCTTCGGCCAACTAGCGGCCGAAAGCCTTTTCGGCTAACCAGCGGCCGAAGACCGGCCTTTTCGGCCAACCGTCGACCGAAGAGGTCGTGGATAATGCCCGACCTGCTTCTTCTTCCTCTGGCTGTTATTACGAACTCTCTCTCTCGTTCCTCTCTGTAAAGTCGCCCCCTTCGCTGATCTCTCCATTTCTCCACCCATTTTCGAATCCAAACCACAAAAACGGTAGATCGTAGCCATCTCCACCGGCCTACGGTCATTTTTTTCCTATGGGATAGCTATTTGTGCGTACAAGTGAGTTGGAGTCATGGTGGGGTGAGGAGGAGAAGGAGGCGGTTTGGCTGGTGAGGAAGAGGTGCAGCTTCTTGCCGCCGAGGGGGTGGCGTTCTACGGAGAACCGTTGGTGCAAGTTCTCCGTGAGGTGGCTACACGCGTCGAAGGTATAATCACGCGTCACATTTTTTTGTAGTGTTAATTGGTTTGTGCTTTCATTTTAGCGGTTAGTTAGTGTAGCGGGTAATAATTTTGTTCCTTGTGATTAATGAGATGGAAGTGTTTGACAGGTTAAAATGTCTAAATCCGTAAATTTGACTGTTTACTATGGTCCTGGCAATGTTCGATATAATGAGTTGGGGGTTGATCTTAGCGAGTATAAAAAATGTGTCATGACACTTCCAGACCCGGACAGACTGGACATTAGGCAGTTGAAGTACTGGTTGACAACTAGTTTCGGGCTGGATCCTGGGGTATGTTCCGTCAGTATTCAAGCATTGTGGACCAAATCGTGTAAAAATGTGAAGTGGGAGTTGATGCTGATAGATAGGAGCCAGCAGTGGTTGACTCTGTTAAGGCGTTGCAGAGACCGAAAAATCCACCCATATGCCCTAGTGCAACCTGTGGCGAAGGAGGAGAATACCGGACAACCAGAGGGGGGGGGTACGAACCCGGGCAGGGCAGTCAAGTGGCTAACGAGATTTATTTATCCGGGTCACAGCCAATGGATGTGGATGCTAGCCAACCCGAGGAAGAGCCAGATTACGTGCCACACAATTTGTATGGTAACGATACTGGGCCGAGTAGTCAGTCGCTAATATTAGCTGGTTCTGGTATTGCTGATGGGGATGAGGAAGGGGAGGAAATGCAGAGGGTGATGGAGGAAGAGGACGAGGATGGACTGGCTGAGGATCTTGATTCTGAAAATTCCGAGGATGAAGTGGAGGTACCGATTCCTGCCGCATGGGATCAGGACCTATCGACCGGGCTCACGGTCAACGATGGCCATGAGACTCCATGGCAGTATCATCTGAACCAAGTCCAGATAGGTTCTATGTATGATACAAAGAAGAAATTGAAATATGCGGTGGTAAAGTGGGCTATGTCCACGCAGAGGGTTTTCCGGACACACATATCAAATCGAACAAACTATACCGTGAAATGTGTTGAAACAGGTTGTCCTGGGAAGGTGCACGGGCACGTGCCGAAGTATAACATCCACTGGGTTGTCACCGATGTTGTTCCACATACTTGTGTAAGGAAAAACCTTCTGGTGAATCATCCGAACCTGTCTTCAACTCTCATTGCGCAACTCATGTATACTGAGATAGTGCAGAAGAAAGACATGGAAGCAAAACACATCCAGACAGCAGTGAAGGTCAGGTGGAATTATGTCATTCCTTACGGGAAGGCTTGGAGGGCTAAGCAGAAGGCTATGGAGGAAAGGTTTGGGACGTTCTTCGACTCATATGATAATGTTGTGCGGCTCCTTCAAGTATTGAAGGATAGGAATCCCGGCACTTATGTTAACGTACCACACACAAGATTGGCGAGTATACCAGATTTTAAGGTGTTGAAGAGAGTATTCTTTTCTTTTGCTATTTGCATCGAAGCGTTCCGGCATTGTCCTCCTGTGATGTTTGTGGATGACACATTCCTTACTGGTCAGTACAGAGGGCAAATCCTTACTGCTATTGGTGTTGACGGGAACAATCAAATCATCCCACTTGCTATGGCATTCGTGGAGGGTGAGAACTTTCCAAGCTGGATATGGTTCTTGAGGCAAGTGAAAATTGCCATCGTGAAGGACCGACCGAACGTGTGTGTTATTCATGACAGACATGCTGGTATATTGAAGGTCGTGAAGACACTGAGGGATCCAACTGAGAACGAATCAACACCATGGAAGGACCTGCAGAGCCGGTGGTGCATGCGCCATCTTGGGGCAATTTTTTTCTCACAGTTCAAGAACAAGCGGTTGATGAACTTGTTCAAAAAATTATGCAAGCAGAACCAGCAACGCAAATACAATTTTATTTGGTCAAAACTAGATGAGTTTACTAAGAAGCAGGTTAAAGCCAGAAAGAAAATGGAACAAGATCAGGTCCAATTAGCAATAATCATCGCGGAGCTAGAGCAGCCTGTAGCTCTTTGTGACTTGCCAGCAATTGACCCTCCTGGCACTAAGAGGCCGAATGGCAGGGCAATAAAGAATTTACTCAGTGGATAGAGAAAGAGCCTCCCGTGAATTGGTCTATCCTGCATGACACCCATGGAGCTAGGTATGGCCATATGACAACCAACCTTGCTGAGGTGTATAACTTTGTACTTAGAGGGAATAGAGCATTGCCACTCACAACTATTGTCGAGGCTGTATTCCATGGCACTTTGAGATATTTCAGAGAAAGGCACGAGTTAGCAAAGAAGCATATTGCAGATCATCCGAACACACCTTATTGTAGCCGTGTCATGGAGTACATGGCAAAGAAGATAGAGAAAGCAAAGAAGCACACTGTCAAACTCATAGGTAATCAGGAAAGGAGGTATGAGGTTCAGCTACCTACCGATGGTTTTGGTACGTCAAATGAGGTGAAGACACATGAGGTAAAAATTGGAACGGAATTTTATCCAACGTGTGAGTGTACATGCAACAAACCGAAGTTTTTGCACCTTCCTTGCTCACATGTGTTGGCTGCGTGCGGCCAGATTCAGTTGGATGTCATCTCCTTCGTGTCCCATACTATTTGAAAGAGTCAGTACTCAACACATGGATCGGTGAGATGACAGGGTTTAGAGTCGTCGGCAATTTCAACAAGGTAAACGATGATGAGAGAGTATACATCCCGGATCCTGATCTTCGGCGAACCAGTAGGGGTAGACGTAAGGGTGCGTCGCATCCGTAATGATATGGACCAATCTGAAGCTGGAGGAGCAACCAGACAGTGTTTGCTATGCGCGAATTATGGGCATAGGATGAAATATTGTCCCGAACTTAACAAAGATGGTGCGTCCACATCGACGAGTGCGACAACAGCAGCAAGAGGCGGACGTGGTCGAGGCAGTAGAGGCCGAAGGGGACGACGAGTAAGAAATAACTCAGAAGCTATATAATGAGTCAGACTCTGTTTTAATTTGTAATATGTCGGACTATGTTTTAATTTGTAATATGTCGGACTATGTTTTAATTTGTAATATGTCGGACTATGTTTTAATTTGTAATATGTCGAACTATGTTTTAATTTCAGAGATGTCTTCGTATGCGTTGCTTAATGATACGATCGATAGAAAACACCGGGCCGCACTTATGCAAGCGGGCAAGAACTTAGATGTGTTGGTCCCTCGCACCCAAAAGTCTAACTGGATGATACACCCTGAATGGGTTGATAGGTATGCTTGCATATAATGTTTTACTTTGTAATATTTGATGCCCGCTAACTGTTAGCTGTACATTCTCTTTATTTTGTAGGTTAATGTGGGCTGGACTGCTACCCTTGGCACGGCTGGTTGAGGGTACATTGGATGAGTGGGTTGATCATCCGGAGTTGGATGAAGCTTAGTAGATAGATGGAGACCGGAGACACATACGTTTCACTTTCCCTGGGGAGAGATGGCGCCTACTCTACATGATGTGTCTTACTTGTTGGGATTACCGTTGGCCGGTGCTGCCATAGGTCCTTTACAGGCAGAACGTGGCTGGCTAGCTACGTTGCAGGCCTGTTTTTTAGCTGCGGTGCCGACTGCTGTGGCCTTAGACAACGATCCTCACGGACCTCATCTTAAGTGGTTGAGCCAGTTTCAGATTGTCTTGTTAGGATACCCCGGACTTCAGTTGTCAGAGGCACAGGTTGATCGGTCGCTAGAGGCATATATTCTTTGGTTGTTCGGCAAGACGATGTTCACGGAGAACCACGTGACCACTGTCGATGCGCGCCTCATCAGCATTGCACGAGAGATAGCTGACGCTCGTTGCCCAGGGGACATTACGCAGAGGAGTTTTGGTTCTTCTGTGTTGGCAGCTACGTACAGAGGCCTGTGCAAAGGTTGCATGTTGAGCTCCCGTAGACCAGGTCTGGTTGGATGTCCACTATTGTTGCAGCTCTGGTCATATGAGAGGTTCCCTATTGGACGACCCTATGTCTGCGTTGATAAACCGTTTGGGTTGGTAGACATAGCAGGGGCTTATGTGCAACAGATCGGCGACTTGCCTACTGTGGGATCTGTTTGGGCGCGAAGAGAGGTATTACGTAACATTTCATTACATTATTTCTTGCCATGCAATACTATTACTAATGTTTATTTGTTGTCATGCACAGAGACAGTATGCGGGTATGCAGGTGAAGAGCTGTTACCCGTCCTTCACGGCGCAATTTGATGCTTTGCACGATGATGTTGTTATCTGGGAGCCCTACTCGCCACAGGCTATAACATCTAGGTATCCAGTTGGGATATCTGACTTGTGCACTAGAGATCGGCACTACTGGATGACCAAGGCGAGATTGGTGTTTGACGTGACGGTGGAGGAGATGGCTCTTCCTAGGGTGATGAGATAGTTCGGTCGATGTCAACTGGAGGAAATTCCAGTTATTCCACACATACCGGCACACGTGCACAAGTAAGTAATTCTAATTTAGTTGTCATCACAGCTTTCAGAATTTTGCTTACCACGTTACTCGGATGTCAATGTCAGGTTGAGCCGCGTAGGAGGGAACAAGTCCATGGATTACTGGCTTCAGAACATTGGCCCTTATGTTCTAGAATGGACGACCGCGCCAACACATATCTGGGATGAGGTTCGACCCTTTGACTGGGACAATTTCGGGTTGTATCTGCTGCGTTACAGGCATTCTACGAGGATCTACTTGGTTCCATGTGCTGCTCCTGATCAGATTGAAGCGCCTCTGACCAGCGATATGTACCCAACTTCCTCTATTATGGGAACCAGACACCACACGGTACGTACCCAACTTCCTCTATTATGGGAACCTGAACATTTACAATTAGCTAACTCTTCAATGTACAGAGTGACTTGACATGCGAGGCGCGAGAGGAGGTTTCCGCTTTAATGCGTCGGGTTGAGAGGGGGGATACTATCCCACAACCAGAGCACCTCTCATGGTTGAAGCATTTTGATGAGAAGCTACGAGGGATTTACGCAGCAGTGACATGTAGAAGATCTTCGGACGTTGCGGTTCCTCGTCCAACACTTCGTCCGCCACGTCCATCTATGCATCGTTCAGAGTCACGGCACATGGCTTCACCGGCGCCACCTCCTTCACAACCAGCAAGGGCGTCATGGCATCAGCCACCTCCTTGACATCCAGGGAGCTCGGCATGGCAAGAGCCATCTCCTTCACAGCCAGGGAGCTCATCCTGGCATGAGCCACATCCTTCACAACCAGGGGGGTCGGCATGGCATGAGCCACATCCTTCACAACCAGGGGGGTCGACATGGCATTAACAAATGGGGCCAGATAACTTTACTTTTGGTTTTTCTTTTAAGTAGTTTGCGTTCGCAATTCAATTTGACATGTGCTTCACTACTACAGTTAGCAACCTGCCGCATCCGTTCACGCATGTCATGCAGTCGCCAATGCTTAGTGGTGATGGTTCGTTCTTAGACGGCTACGGCGATGACGATGACCAAACTGCAAACACTTATGACTTCTCTCAGTCGTTGTATCATACTCCACCACCACCACCGACGCAGGAGACACAGACCGTGATAGGCGAGGTTATGTATGGTCGTGGTTTTCGTGACCCTCGCCCACCGCGTCAGCGCTTATCGCCTTCCGGTCCTCGTCAGAGGAAGGTCCAGACTCGTCGCCGTCCACAGCAGTGATATGATTATATATGTATGATACATCCATGATAGTTTCAGACTATTCTCATGTGCGATGACTTATCTATGTATCAGACATCGTTCATGTATGTGTTACTATCTATGTATGAGTCATTATCTATGTAAGAGACTGATTTGTTTTTCAACACACTTGTCTACTTCATATTAGTAGTACATCTGAATTAAACGGTACGACTCAACAAAACGGTACGAGATACATTTGTACTGCAAACTAAATGCATCCAACGCCGCGCTTTACATAAAACATAATGCCCACAAAACATGACAATACACAAAGATAATATAAAATACAGCTGAATTAAACAATACAATTGAAATTACAAATTATAGCTAAAAAACTACATGAATGCATCATCGTCCTCCTCCGTCCATGCAGAGCTCTTGCCCTTTGTCGATGCAGAGCTCTTGCCCTTTATCGATGCAGAGCTCCTGCCCTTCGTCGATGCAAAACTCTTGCCCTTCGACGATGCGGTAGTCTTGACCGTGGTGCTCGGCATGAAGAGGTCGTCTTCGTCCTCCGTCGATGCAGATCTCTTGCCCTTCGTCGATGTAGAGCTCTTGCCCTTCGACAATGCGGTAGTCTTGACCTTGGTGCTCGGCATGAAGAGGTCGTCTTCGTCCTCACTGTCTGCTGACCATAAATCTGAATTATTTACAACAAGCCTGAGGTAAGATTCACCTTTATGTAGTTGCTTTTGCCATCTGCCATGCAACCTGAGAAGTTCTTTCCGTATCTCCTCAAATGTCCTGGGAGGCCACCCACTCCTAGCTAATGAGTGAGCCAACTCATTCATTATGGTGTCACTACTGATGAGTTCCTCCCATGGAACTACTCTATCGTTGATCTTGAAATTGGCGGCTAGACGGAGAAGACGATCGGACATACCAGAGTGAAAACTACGATCAAAAGGATAATGGGACATCTCCACGAAACTACACTTGCCTGCTCACCCACCTTACTGCGGAGGGGGTTATATAGGTTCAGAAGAGAAGATGGCGGGAAAGAATGGCGGGAGAGAAAGGCGGGAAAGAAAATGGCGGGAGAGAATGGCGGGAAAGAAAATGGCGGGAAAGAAAGGCGGGAAAGAAAATGGCGGGATAGTAGGGCGGGAAAAGAAAATGACGAGATAGAATGTCGGGAAATGGTTGCGGGAAAGTACAAAGTCTATAAGTACGATCACTGCGGCAGAGGGCTGAAAACAACAGCAAGCTCCTGATCACGCTCTTTGAAGGTTATGAGCACCAAATTGTTTACTTCAATAGACGATGCCCGAAGAAAATTACCAAAACCTTCCTTCTTGAACACCATTCTACCACCCAAGCCAACAAAGTAGGAACAAGGAATGCTCACAGATATATCATCATCTTCAGAATCCAAAGTAATTTCAAGAGTTAAAGAACCAGTCCTAGGAATTGACAAAAAATCCTTCAAACTCCTCACAACCATGCTCGGAATAACCTGACAAAAAACATCAAGTTATATGATGTTCAGCTTACAAATTTAAAACAGTATACTAGAGCAAAGAACAAATAAATAAACAGTAGCCAAAAACAAAGCTCACCATATGTTGACAAATAACATTCATGGAATCAATCCTATGAACAAAAGGAGTACACAATATGTAGTTGTCATCAAAGAGCTGTCGCGACATGAAATACATTTGCTGATAATTCAGACTGACACCACGACTATAAAAACAACTGTCAACAAGTTCCCTCTGAGTTTCACTCAGATCCTCAAGAGCTACAAAAAAATAATTTCACAAATTGAGCATAACAGCAAAACGTATAAGCTGAAACAAAACTTTAAATCACTAAAAAAAAACTTACCAACACAGGTTAAAGGGAACAACATAACACCATCCCGATGAAAATCAACACCAATCATAGTTCCATAGTGCTCAAGCCTAACAGTCATCATGTCACGATGACGGAGACCATAATCATTCACAAGTTTCTCCCAGGAAGGACCATGGAATTTACTGCTCACCCGACCATGTCTAAACAGAACACCATGCATATAAGTTACCCTCACTGTTGTGAAGAGCAAGATCAATATCTGTGTCACTCCTCCGAATAGCTAAAGCTCTGCACTCCTCAATGTATCGAGCAAGATGTGATCTAACACTGCACGGAACATACTACAAAAAGAATGGAAGCAAACATCATAATCATATAAACAAAGGCATTAGAATACATTCCAACCAAAACAACATCAACCATATGCCACAATCAGATAAACAAGATATAGAATCTTACAACACGCCTTGAACAGCGACGATCCAGCACCACAGTGAAGACAGACGAACAAGAATCAAAGGAAAAACAAGGGCCACCTGGAGCTCGGCAAAAGGGCAAGCCATTACCTGCAAAGAAACGGTGACCAAAAAAAATCACTACACTTGCCTGCTCACCCACCTTGCTGCGGAGGGGGTTTTATAGGGTCAGAAGAGAAGATGGCGGGAGAGAATGGCGGGAAAGAAGGGCGGGAAAGAAACTGGCGGGAAAGAAGGGCGGGAAAGAAACTGCACTCTTCGGCCAAGGAAATACCGAAAAGGACTCTTCGGCCAACGAAAGACCGAAATGTCTCACATGTAACTTCGGTCAGGCACTGACGTAAAGTGCATGAACTCTTCGGCCAACGAAAGACCAAAGAGGACTCTTCGGCCATGCGCTGGCCGAAGACAAGTCTTCGGCCCAGCACAGCAGGTCTTCGGCCAACGCCTGACCGAAGAGTCCCTCTTCGGCCAACGGATCACCGAAGAGTCCCTCTTCGGCCAACGGCTGACCGACGGGGTGCTATTTTTGCAAAAAACGTGTTCGCACTGCTACTTTTCAAATTTGCTATAAAAAACGACCTAGTTTTGAAAAAAAATCCAACATATACCACTTAACCAAGTTTGTTATAGTTTCTATCCATTTTAAAGCTTGACATATATTTTTGGGTGAGTCAGTGAATCAACCACCGCGTGCCCCCCCTCCCCCCTTCAACATGAGTCACTACCGCCACTGCTTCCCCTGATGCTAGGTTGTTGTCGCCGCGGTTGTCACATGTTTCAGAATTCCGAAATCTAGGTTGCGGCAGTAAGAAAGGGGAGTGATTTTGGGAGCTTGGGCCTGTGAGAAAGATTGGAAGCGTATGCTATCGAGCAGGGGCACGTGCGTGTTATATAGGGCTCAAGGCCGAGGGAATTACAGAGAGGAGGTTACGGAGGTTGGGATCGATCTCATCTAGATAATTACAGAGATGAGAGATCGATCCTACCGGCCTAACCTCAACAGGATACACACGCACGCCCAACCAATCTTGATACACACGTTTATACGTATACCATGTATATACAAGAGAAATACAATGTCTAACACTCCCCCTCAATCACAACTATCTAAGTTGAGATTGCGTCGAAAAACTTCTAGTTGCTTGACTATGAGAGGCTTTGTAAACCCATCCGCCACTTGGTCTCCAGTAGGTATGAACCGAATATTCAACAATTTGTTGGCAACTCGCTCACGAACAAGATGATAATCAATCTCAATATGTTTTGTCCTGGCATGGAAGATAGGATTAACAGACAAATAAGTAGCACCAAGGTCATCACACCAGAGGGAAGCTGCTCTTGGATGACTGACACCCAATTCTGTCAGAAGATTCAGAACCCAAATAATTTCTGCAGTGGCATTAGCAAGAGCTATATATTCAGCTTCAGTACTAGAGCGAGACATAGTTGGTTGCTTGCGAGCAGTCCAGGACACTAGGTTACTGCCAAGAAAAGCTGTAAAACCACCTGTGGACCTACGATCATCAGGGCAACCCGCCCAATCTGCATCTGAGAAGGCACTTACCAACATCGAGTCTGACTTGTTAATTCTAAGACCATGAGTCACAGTCCCTTGCAAATAACGAAGAATGCGTTTGACCAATGTCCAATGTACAAAGGTAGGAGCATGCAAATATTGACAGACTTTTTTGACAGAAAACGAAATATCAGGCCAAGTCAGAGTCAAGTATTGTAAAGCACCAACAATACTTCAGTACTTGGTAGAGTCCTCTCCTCCAAGAGGCTCACCATCATAAAGAGATAATTTTTCTGACGTGGGCAGAGGTGTAGTAACTGGTTTGCAACCTTTCATGCCCACACGTTTAATCAAGTCAAGCAGATATTTGCCTTGTGATAAAACAATACCATCTCGATCATGTGTTACCTCAATGCCAAGGAAGTAGTGTAAGTTGCCCAAGTCCTTGAGTGCAAAGTCCATACGCAGATCTGTCAGCAGTGCTTCAACTGCGGTGGCTGATGAACTGGTAACAATAATATCATCAACATACATAAGCATGAAAATGACTGTCCCATGACGAGAGTAAAAGAACAATGAGGTATCTCCCTTGGAAGGACGAAAACCAAGAGACTGAAGTTTGGATGACAAACGTGAGTACCAGGCCCAGGGGGCTTGCTTTAATACATACAGTGGTTTATCAAGTTTGCAAATAAAGTGTGGTGAGTTTGGATCTTCATACCCAGGAGATTGTTTCATAAAAACTTCCTCTTCCAGAACACCGTGTAAGAATGCGTTCTTTACATCTAACTGTCGCATACACCAATTTCTCGAGACAGCTACTGACAGAATTAAGCGAATAGTGACAACCTTGACAACTGGACTAAATGTATCCTCGTAATCAAGACCATAACGCTGCTTAAACCCTTTTGCAACTAAGCGTGCTTTATACCTGTCAATACTGCCATCAGATTTTTGTTTTACCTTATATACCCACTTGTAGTCGATGACATTCTTTCCTCTACTTGGTGGAACCAAGTGCCAAGTTGTGTTGTCCAACAGTGCACCAAACTCTTCGTTCATAGCAGCTTTCCACTAAGGATGAGCAAGCGCCTCCTTTAGGTTCTCAGGTTCACCTGTAACACAAAAGGAACCCCAACGAATACAACCATCATTATATATTTCTGGTTGAGAGATACCACTTTGAGACTGTGTGCGAGAACGAGAAGGAGCAGGGACTGCCGGAGGTGGAAATAGACGACGCTGAATCCGTTGTACTGCAGATGAAGTGGACGAAGCGTCATCAGAGACACCCTGATGCGCATGCAATGAATCAGAGGCAGCCTCATGCACATGCAGCAAATCAGGAGTCGCCAAGTGGCTGTCCACGTGGAGGTCAGCGGGAACCGCGTCCTGGGAGGCAGTCGCGTCGTGGGAGGAAGGTACGCCCCGACCAGGCGACAGCAGGGGGCCCTCGGAGGACACAGCCTCATCAGGCGCGTCCCCTCCCGCATCGGCAGGCTCCAGCGGGACAACGACACGTGCGGGAGGCCGACCCACCTTGGCAGCCGAGCGCGCAGGGTCCGCGCATGCTGCGGGGCGGGCGACCCCAAGGGCCGCAGACCGGCCAACCACAGAAGAAGACGCCGCGGGGTCCGCGTCCATGGTGCGGCCTGATTGGCGCGCCGATCCCATGGTGGAGCTGGCCGACAAAGGCGACCCAGGAAGGGAGCCCGCGGCGGGCAAATTCACTGTTTTGACCCTTTTTGGAAAGTTCAGCCGGATCTGACCCCGGTCGGAATTTTTTTTCGGATCTGACCCTTTTCCTACCGCCACGACCCTTGGCGGTAGGGTTACAAGGGCTACCGACAGGTCCCCTGGCGGTAGGTACCCCGTTAGGCTGACGGCGCCGTCTGTCGTGCTGACGTGTAAAAGTTACTTACCGCCATAGCCTACGGCGGTAGCCTGTAAAACCTACCGCCAGGTCCTCTAGCGGTAGGGTCTCTGTTCCAGATAAAGCCCTGAGAGTGTGGCTTGTGGGCCCCACCAGACACCCATTCGTCCCCAACTCCTCTTCCACCCCGAGCTGAGCTCCTCTCCCCTCTCTCTCCCCCATTCTTGCCTCCATCAAATCCATCTCCATTGGTTGAGTTTTCTCCGGTTGATCGAGTCCAAATTCATCACTCAAGGTACCTCCCTCACTCTCTTCTTTTTGGTTGGTTGGAATCATCTCATTTGGTGGCATTGTTTACTTATATAGAAACCCTAGTTCATGTCATTTGTGTTTGAAATCAATGGATTTGATAGATGATAGGGTTGTTTGTATGCTTTAGTATGACTAATTATCATGTTTGTAACACCGATCTATAGTTATTGTTAGGTTTAGGGTTAGGTTTAGTGTCAAGGTTAGGGTTAGGGTTAGGCATTGTCATTATTTAGTAGTTAGGGTTAATTAATGATATTGTGATATTATTGTTATTGTTTCAATATAGTTATGGTTCATATTATTGTTATTGTGATATTATTGCCATCCTATCCTCTTGACAATTTTTTCAATGCATTTAGATGGATAGGCTCGTTAATGTACACTATTTGGATAAGGGGACATTTATGAAAGGCAATGCCGATGAAGGGGAAGAATCCATGGTTTTTGACTCAAGCCCAACTTATGAGGAGGTGGTTGTCAAAGTCAGGAGTGTGTTGAATTGGATTGATCCAAATATTGATGTTAAACTCATTGGAAGGTATGATGTTGGAGTGGGGGTGAAGTCTCGATTGAAGAGTTTGCCTATCACCTCGGAATTGCATTGGAAGGTTTACAAGGATAAAGTATTTGAATCGCAAGACAAATCCCTTGAATTGTTTGCCACCAAGACAAGGATAAAGGTTGAGGTAAAGGTTGAGGCTCCTTTGCTGCAAATTGACTTGAACCGTGATGCAAGTGTGGAGGTGTATGAGGAAGTTTATATTGATGATGGAGCCATGGTAATTCATGAGGAAGAGGTTCATGAGGAAGAGGTTCATGTTGATGCTGAAGCACGACATGTTGATGCTGAAGACGGCCATGTTGATGTTTATGAGGAAGCCGAAGAGATTCATTATACTCCCATTGGAGACCTGGATGTGTTTGTGCATCAGCAAGACATGGATCGTGACCTCCCGTACCGCCGTATGTATGGGTATGACTCGGATGACGAGGGTCCGACGGAGGAATTGGACGAGGATGGATTCACTGCACAAGAGAATGCAATTTTCAAGAGGGTTACGGGGAAGGAAAGAGGCCCCCCATTGTTTCGTGATATCACTCTAGCCGACAAGGCTGTTGTTGATGGTGGCATAAGATTGGGTTTGCTTGAACCAACACCGTGCCCGAAGATCGGTGATCCTAAACCCAAGGATGAGGACGAGAATGCTCATTTGAAGAAAGGCATCAAGTTCAGTTGCTTGCAAGAGTTCAAGATATGGTTGAGTGACTATGCTATTAGGAACCATAGGCCGTTTGTTGTTTGTCATTCCAACCAAAATCTGCGTTACATCATCAAATGTGACCAAGAAGGTTGTCGTTGGAAGGTTGGTGGAAGAAAAATTCAACAAACCGGGCAATGGGTGCTGAAGAGTTGTGTGGCCACTCACACGTGTGTACCGCCGGACAAAGCTGACCGAAGCAAGGGACACCGTCAACTCACGTCAGAATTTTTAGGATACAAATTGTTGCCTCATGTAGCCCATGATCCAACCGTGAAGGTGAAGTTTCTCATGAGTATGGTTGGCGAACAATTCGGATACCCGGTCAACTATGGAAAGGTATGGAAGGCGAAGGCAAATGCAATCAGGATGTTGCATGGTGATTATGAGGCCGCATACAATATTCTCCCAATTATGTTGGGAGCAATCGCACATAGGAACCCTGGGATGTGTCATGCGGTGGAGGAAAATGACGGAGTGTTTCACCGTGCGTTCTGGAGTTTTGGGCAATGCATCGAGGCATTCAAGCATTGTCGTCCGGTGTTGTCTATCGATGGCACATTCTTGACTGGGAAGTACAAGGGCACTCTAATGGTGGCAATGGCTCACTCGTCCAATGATAACGTGTTGCCGGTTGCATTTGCTTTGGTTCCTTCCGAGCATGACGACAACTGGGAGTGGTTCATGAGGCATGTGAGAAGCAAGGTGATTGGCAACAGGCCGGTATGCATCATATCGGACCGGCATCATGGGATTCTCCAGGCGATAGCCGTGTCCATTCCCGGCCTCCCAAAGCTTCAGCACCGATGGTGCATGAGGCATTTCGTGGCAAACTTTTACCGGGCATGCAAGAGCAAAGAGTGGTGCAAAGACCTTACTCATGTGTGCACAGCATTCTCCTTTGATTCATTCGCAAGGCGCTATGATAATCTTTTGAAGTCATTGAAAAAGAACCAAAAGGGAAGAGCATTCCTGGCTAGGCACTATGAGGAAAAACATAAGTGGTCACGCGCTTTTGATGAAGGAGGTTGGAGATACGGAGACATGACAAGCAACATGGTGGAATGCTTCAACAATGTGCTTAAAGGTGTTCGTTCTTTGCCCGTGACTGCAATATTGAAGTACACCTTCTTGAAGTTGAACGAGTATTTCCTTAATCATTCCATATCAACGGCAGGTTGGATAGGGAACAAAATGGACTATCCAGATAAGGTTAACGATTGGCTGAAATTTCAAGCAGGCAAGTCTTCCCATCAACAAATCATCAGATTCAACGACAAAGATGGGATCTACCAAGTTGACGAGCCAGGTGGCACAACACGAGATGGTGTCACCTACGGCGGGGTTGCTTATGAGGTGCACCTCAAGGACCGGTGGTGTCAATGTGAGAGGCCTCACAGGTACCACTGGCCGTGCTCGCACGTGATGACGGCTGCGAGGGCAAGGAACTTACCGGTTTCAGATGGGATTACCATACGGCTGCATCAGTTCACGTTGGAAGCCACGAGGTTGACATGGGCACCTCGGTTCCATCCTTTCCTTGACCCTTCACAGTGGCCGGAGTACGATGGCCCACATATTGTGCCTGATCCTGCACTCATGGTATCTACAAAAGGGAGAAGAAGAAAGAAGAGGTTTAGGAGTGACATGGATGATATAGCTGGATATACTGGTATGAAACAATTTGGCAGCGGTCATTTCATGGAGCCTCCCGAGACCAACAATTGTGGTCAATGTGACAACCCAGGACACAATAACAGGACATGCAACACTAGGGGTGGTCGCGGAGGACGGACTACCGTTACAGGTAGTAGTGCAAGAGGAGCCACTAGGGGTGGTCGCGGAGGACGGACTACTGTTACAGGTAGTAGTGCAAGAGGAGCCACTATGGGTGGTCGCGGAGGACGGACTACTGTTACAGGTAGTAGTGCAAGAGGAGCCACTAAGAGACGAAAGATTGATAGAGGGCGGCCAATTGATGTGCTTCTCAACCCGGATGGTTGATAGAGTATAGATGGTAAATTTGTTATGTCATGTTATAAAATCTTGCACTTGTTTTCATGTTACGTCTGTTCACATTAATAACATATTGATATATGTCACTAACACTATTAGAATGTATGTAGGCATGGCTTCATCCGGTTCCATCCTGAGGCCGTCGTGCGCTGACCGAGATGACATGCCGAACAAGTGGAAGGAGGCAACTTTGAACAAGACAAAGGACAAAGATTTGATAACGCCACCATGCTGGTGTGGAGACGTTTGCAAGGTGAAAGTTTCTACTGACCGGAAGAAGTCATGGACGGAAGGGAGGAGGTTTTTTGTGTGTCCCAACTACGCACACGATCGTAGACGTCCGACTAACGCCTATGACGTTCCTCCAGTATGTTAAATATGTTCCGGTGAATGTGTTTTCATGACGAGCGTTTCAATTGTATTACTAACAAACAAACATGTCTTCCATGCAGTCACCCCTTCCTCTTTGCAAGTATTTCACGTGGATAGATGATGAAGTGCCAGAAGATGTCCAGAAGGACCAAAATGCAGACTGGGCTCGGAGGCGGCGGCTGTTTGATGAATCTTTACAGCGTGCCGAGTACGAGGAACGCCTTGCTAAGGAGAAGAAGGAGCGGAAGAAGCGCGAGGCGGAGAGGGCACGCAAAGAGAAGGAGGCTCGTGGCGAGGAGAGGGCACGGAAGCTTGCGAGGGCTCGCGAAGCATACGAGGAGGATATGGCTCGTTACAACAAGGGAAAGGGACCCATGTAATCTTTAGATCAATCAATCTCGTACTATTCGTTAAGACCTAAATTATGGTACTATCATGTTGTATTCGTTAAGACCTAAACTATGATACTATTCGGTTCTAGATTGTCTGTCAAATTATGTTATGACCAGATTATCATGTTGTATTGTCATGTTAAACGGTGATGCTGTACTCACCGAGGATAAAGAAAAAAATGGAAACGGGGTCCTACCGCCATACCTCCTGGCGGTAAGATGTACGTTCCTACCGCCATAACACCTGGCGGTAGGATGTTTTCGTACTGGAACTTTTATTGTCCCCTGTTTTTTGGTAGGGTTTCACACCCTACCGCCAGAGGGTATGGCGGTAGCGTTTTACATCTTACGTTCTGGGTGCTGGAACGGCAAACCCCCCTGTTTTTTCGGTAGGGTTTCACATCCTACCGCCAGGGGATATGGCGGTAGGGTTTCAGACCATACCGCCAGACAATATGGCGGTAGGTTTCCAATCCTGTTTTTGTTCTGAAACGGTATCTCCCTTTGTTTTTCCAGTAGGGTACAACTCACAACTCACACAACGCACAATTCATCACAAGTCACAAAACCTAGACAACTCACAAAACATCACAATTCATCAAAAGTCTTTTGCACAAATGATCTAACATACCACACAAAGTTCTTCCGGAGTTTAAATGAAAAGGGTACAACTCATGATAATAGGTCGATGGCCTCATGATAATGAACACTCATGCTCCACTTACATCCTAAACAGACCACCTGCACGGGCATCACGTCTGCAATCCTTTTCCGCCTTATTGAGCTTGCTTATCTCCCTCTCCTTTTTCTTAATAAAATTTTCAGCCTTCTTACAAAAATAATAATTTGAAAAGGTTTTCGAAGCCTCGTTCAATGCATCAACGGCTTTGACCTACGCGTTCATCTTGTCCTCGATAAATTTGCGTTCGCGCATCAACGCCGCCTCAGCGGAAGCCTCACCGTAGATGAACGGTGCCATCCTACAATAATACTAAATTTTTTCTTATTATTATTTTTATAGTTAAGCAAGTAACCTCTATCATGACTACTAACCATAATAGTAAATGCACTACAAATAAATGTGTCTCAATTATCAGATCCATAGAATTGGCACAATATTATGTCAAAGACTAGGGCTTACAATTAAGTCAACAACAAATCCATATGAGAAATAACTAGGGTTTGCAAATAAGTAAGCACATAAACCATAATACATGATTTCAACCAATCAAAGTTGTGGGAGTGGTAGAGGCACCTTGGGTGATGAAAATGCTCCGGATCCAACGGTTAAATCTCAATCAAATGGAGGGGATCTAGTGGGTGTTTTAGTGGGGTGAGAGAGGGGAGAGGGGGCTGAGCTCGGGGGAAGAAGATGGATTGTGATGAATGTGTGGCTGGTGGGCCCCACTGGCCCTATAACCAATCTTATCCTGGACCTTACCGCCAGTATCCCTGGCGGTAGGTTATTACACCCTACCGCCAGCCTCTCTGGCGGTAAGGCGACGGCGACCGTCAGTTACGGCGCTGACGCGGCAAAGTCTCTTACCGCCAAGGATCATGGCGGTAACCCGTGTATACCTACCGCCTAGGTATCTGGCGGTAGGAAAAAGGGTCAGATCGGGAAATTTTTTCGAACCGGGGTCAGATCCGGCTGAACTTTCCAAAAAGGGTCAAAACAGTGAATTTGTCCGCCCGCGGCAGTCCGGGGCGATCCCGAGGGAGAGCGGGCAGGCGAACCAGCCCCGTGACCCACACCACCGGGATCTTCTGTGGCAGCAGTTTCTGCGTCACCGGTATCCTGCATAAAATCATGATCCCTTGTGCTGTTTTGTTCAGATTCCTGCATACTGTTAGAGGCATCAAAAGTATTGGAAATTGACATATGATCAGTGTTGACTTCCCCACAAGGATGAGGGCTGGACGGGTTAAGGAGTGTGGGTGGTAGGAGAATGAGTTCCACACGAAGTTGAGCACCGGCATTAGGATGTAAAGCGGCAAAAGGAAAAATATGCTCAGCAAAGATAACATCGCAAGAAACATAAACCTGTCCAGTGGAGACATCAAGACATTTATACCCTTTATGAACGGCGCTGTAGCCAAGGAAAACACATTGTTTAGAACGATACTCTAATTATGCTTGTTGAAAGGACACAAATTAGGCCAAACAGCACACCCAAAAATACGAAGGGATGAATAGGTCGGTCTAGTGCCAAAAGACGTTCGAAGGGAGTTTGGTTGTGTATGACACTGACTAGGGACACGGGTAATAAGATAGACAGCCGTGAGAAACGCCTCATCCAAGAACTTGAGAGGCATAGAGGCATGAGCTAAAAGGGAGAGACCAACTTCAACTATGTGTCGATGCTTATGTTCAGCGGATCCATTCTGTTGATGGGCATGAGGGCATGAGACATGATGAGTGATGCCAAGTTTCTCAAAAAATTGATTCAACTTTTGGTATTCACCACCCCCAATCGGTTTGCATGGCAAAAAATTTCCGATCGAACAAACGCTCAACAAGTGCTTAGAAAAGATGAAATTTGTGAAACACATCAGATTTATGTTTGATAAGATAAATCCAACTGAACTTGCTGAAATCATCGATAAAGCTAACATAGTATTTTTGTCTACCAACAGAAAGAAGCCCGGGCCCCATACATCAGAAAAAACGAGCTCTAAAGGAGCTTGAGACACACTAGTTGAACGAGGGTACGGTAACTGATGGCTTTTCGCCATTTGACAAGCATGACAAACCAAATGATGATTTGTTTTATTGGACACGGGAAGACAATTATTGCGAAGAATGTGTTGCACCACCGGAAGCGACGGATGACCTAACCTATGCCACCTAGAGATAGATGGCTTGATTACTCCAAGAGCATGTCTTCCATGAGCAGCCGGTTGGCCAATGGGGTACAACCCATCTTTACTCGGACCGTGAAGGATTGTTCTTCCTGTTTCCTGATCGTTCACATAAAAGAATTCGGGGTAAACAATAAGATATGCATTATTATCTTGTGTGAGTTGATGGCCAGAGAGAAGCCTTTTGGCGGTTTTTTTTCCGAATTCCTGGACATTTTTTCAAAATTAGTAAAACAAAATCGAATTCGTACTTTTTAAAAGCGATGAACATTTTTCAAATTCGTGATTTTTTTATCAAAATCATTGAATTTTTTCAAATCCATGAACTTTCTTTCAAAATCCGGTGAGCTTTTTTTGATTTTTGTGATTTTTTTAAATTAATGAACTTTGTCAAATTTGTGATTTTTTAATTCAAAATCTATGAACTTTTTTTCTTCAGAATTTGAACTTTTTCAATCATGTGAACTTTTTCTTCAAATTGATGAACTTTTATCAAATCCGTGATTTTTTTAGAATCCACCATTTTTTTTACATATTCATGAACATTTTTGTGAAAATCATGATTTTGTTTTTGAATTAATGTTTTATTATCTGTCCCAATTTGTCAAAATAAAAAATAAAATAAAATAAAATAAAAGACAAACAAAAAAAGAAAAAAACTAGACTGTGAAGATGCACAACAAGAAGAATTAAAGAAGTTATTAGGCACAACAAGTTAGTTCCCCAATTGGTTATAGTGGATGAAAGTAAACCAAGAAGTTTTGAGTTCGAACCCTACCTTTGGTACCTATTTTTTGATCTTTAAATTGGCGGGCTGCTTGGCTATGTACGTCTACGTATGAGTGTCACATACGGATGTGTCTATACCTTATGGTCAAATGATCATACTATCCTAATACAGTTGGGAAACGTTTGTGGCCGGACTGCCGGCCCAAGATTGGGCCGGACGCTCGCGAGCCTCACGATTGCTCTCGATCGCGCGTCGTGGGAGCGCTCCTCAACCCAACCGTTTTTTCACGTCGCCTTCTTCTTCTTCCTCACAACGCGGGGCAACTGCTCCTTTTCTCCATCTCCGCCGCCGCATGCAGCCTACGGGCATGGCGAGCCCTTGCTGGTAGGACGAGCCACTGCGGGAGCGGAGAAGATGATGGCGGGGAGAGCTGCAAGAGGCCGTGCGCGACGCTGGTGACCGTCCGTCGATGGCGCGCGACAATGGAGGTGATGCTGGAACCATTCGTTTTGAAAGCTTCCACTGTTTGATTCGAAAGCTTCCACAGTCGATGCAACAACCACCATGGATGTGTCCATACAAAGCTTCACCCTTTTTGTTGAATGCTGCAACCGCAGCGTGAGATGCTACATCCGCTCACGAGGGATGCTACAACCGATAAACTTATTTGCTGGAACCAAATGGAGACGATGATTTTTGCTGCCACCGTTGTCGTATTTTGCTACAACCAGTGAGATTTTTTGCTACATTCATCCATGGCTCAGTTGCGCCCCCGCGATGGCGGCGGCGATTTTTGTTGCAACCGTCATGGATTTTTGCTACATCCGACGAATTATTTTGCTACGTCCATTCACGGCGGAGCTGCGATCATTCACGGCGCCGACGATGATTTTGCTGCAACGGTCATAGATTTTTGCTACGACCGACATTTTTTTTGCTACGTCCATTCATGGCGAGCTACGACCCGCGGCGGCGACTCCGACAACACTGCTGCAACGGTGAACGACTGCCTGGGGACAAGGAGGACGACGCCGCTGCACTTGCGAGGCTGCGGATGAGGATTTTTCATCCTGGAACGGGCAAGGATTCGTGCTACAAGCTCCATGGATCCATTTTTTCTAGCGCGAGGAGGAGATTGTGTGAGGGCGGCGAGCGGCGGCGAGCCCGGGGTGTGCGGCGGCGCTTCGGACTCGATCCCCTCGCGTGGATTAGGGCGGGGGTTGACGGCGCTTGCTGCAGCCTCCTCTCGCTCAGATGTGCAGCTCTGCAATTTTTCAGGAAGACAGATGGAGAAGAAGAACGAAGCGCAAAGGCACATCCAATGGCTAGCCGTCGTTGCAGCCTAGGAATCGTACGGTCCTAACTTGACCGGCCGAATCGTCGCGCCGGTGCGCCGGCGCAGAGCAGTGCCCAATACAGTTTTGGGGGGGGGGGGGGGGGGGTGTACCGAAGCAAGGTGCTTAGTGAAAACCCACACCATGTACACTCGTCCACAAAAACATAATGCACCATGGACACTCGTCCACAAAAACATAATGCATCCTCGACCGACCAACTTATTTACCAGCACACACTTAACAAACCTGATCAAGGGCAGAGCAAATTTTGATATTAACGAGCCTAAGTTGCCTCGTTTAATATTGTATAAAACTTTATGAAGGGGAGGGGGGGTATAACAAACTGAGCAGGAAACAAGAGTTCAGATGCCGAGTATTCTTCGCAAAATCCAAACTTCAGAGCCCGCCCGCCTTCGCCTTGAATGTGGTCGCAAAACCATCATCGAGGCCATCAAGCAACGTCGTGAACCATTGTTTCTGAATATGGGCGGCTAGGTTTTCCCGGTGAACTTCGCTTACCATATTGTAGGAAAATAGCAACTCTAAAACAAAAACTTTTAGTGACCGGACTTTGTTTCACATTACATACCACGGAACCGAATCCGTAGGCACAAGGAAAACTCGAATGTCGCCGATATTGACATGATCAAGCATGGGGTGCAAACAAAACTTTGGGTGTAATTCTGGTTGACTTTGCCCGTTCAGCTCAGAGTTTATACCGGGCTTTGACTTTTTTGGCAGGTTAGAAAGAGAACAAAAAAACAGAAGATGGAATAATTCCTGAGGAGCTTAGGATGGTTGCTCTCTGAGGGAACTATCACAACATGCCGTTGAAAAAACACGGCTGCCGGTAACTAATTGCCGTAACGATGGTGTACATGAGTAACTAGGGCCAATTCTTTTGGCCGATTCTCCCAGAATCACCCCCTCTTCAGCTTCTCCTAGAATCGCCATTCCATTTTTTTACAGTCCTAGCTAGTTAAGATCTAATTAGTTAGGATTATAAAAAATATATGGACGGACGATTCTGAAAGAAGCCGGTGAGGGAGCCGATTCTAGGAGAGTCGGCCAAAAGAACTGGGCGTCCATACTGTTAGATGAGGGAATTTGATTGGATGCATCGATAACTTTACTATCGTGCACCTGGCACATATATAGGTACATAGGGGGGTGCACGACTGCCTTGTGTCCCAAGTAACATACACAGATGGACACGGCATGTGCAATCTACACAGCCTAGACCTATATATATACACGCAACATATACATGTTCAATACCCCCCACAGTCGAAACGTCGCTGGAGACGCAGATACTGGACCGAAACTCCTCAAAAGTGGACGTCGGAAGGCCTTTGGTCATGACATCGGCGAACTGCTGTGTGGTAGGAACATGTAAGACTCGAATCCGTCCAAGCGTAACCTGTTCACGAACGAAGTGAATATCGAGCTCAATGTGCTTCGTTCGGCGATGATGAACTGGGTTGGCAGAGAGGTAGACGGCGGAGACGTTGTCACAGTAGACAATCGTAGCCTTGTGCACCTCACAAAGAAACTTCTGAAGAAGCTGACGTAGCCAGGAGCATTCGGCAACAGCGTTAGCTACTGCCCGGTACTCTGCCTCAGCACTCGAGCGAGAGACCGTGGGTTGTCGCTTAGACGACCACGATATCAGTGAGGGCCCGAGATAGACGCGATAACCGGATGTAGAACGACGAGTGTCGGGGCAGCCTGCCCAATCTGCATCAGAGTATGCGACGATGTCGGTGGAGGAGGAAGCCGTCAGAGTGAGCCCCATGGTCATAGTGCCGCGCATATACCGAAGAATACGCTTTACCAGAGTCCAATGAGAATCACGTGGAGAGTGCATGTGAAGGCACACCTGCTGGACTGCATACTGGCGATCCGGACACGTAAGTGTCAGGTACTGCAAGGCGCCGACGATGGAACGGTAGAACGCACCATCTGGAGCCGGAGAACCCTCCAAGGCGGACACCTTTGCCTTGATGTCGATGGGAGTAGAGGCGGGCTTGCAGTTAAGCATGCCAGCACGCTCGAGAAGCTCATGGGCATACTTCTGCTGATGCAAGAAGAACAAATCGGGACGCCGTACCACCTCGACGCCGAGGAAGTAGTGTAGAGCTCCGAGATCCTTGAGAGCAAACTCATCACGGAGACGAGCCGTGAGCTAGCGCAAGAGCTCGGGAGAGGATGCCGTTAGGATGATGTCGTCGACGTAGAGGAGAAGGTAAGCCGTGGCTGTCCCCTGACGATAAACGAACAACGAGGCGTCTGAGCGGGTAGTGTGGAACCCGAGCTGCTGAAGATATGCCGCGATACGCTGGTACCACGCCCGTGGTGCTTGCTTGAGCCCGTACAGAGACCGGGAAAGCAAACATACGTGCTCCAGATGACTGGCATTGACGAAGCCAGTGGGCTGCTCACAGAATACCTGCTCGGTAAGGTGCCCCTGGAGGAACGCGTTGGAGACGTCCAACTGATGCACCGGCCAAGCACGTGAAACAGCCAGCTGAAGAACGGCGCGAATCGTGCCCGGTTTAACAACCGGGGCGAAAGTGTCGGTGAAGTCCACGCCGGCGCGCTGGCGGAAGCCGCGCACCACCCAACGAGCCTTATAGCGCTCAAGAGAACCGTCAGGACGTGTCTTGTGGCGGAACACCCACTTGCCGCTGATCACGTTGGCATGGGAAGGTCGCGGAACAAGATGCCACGTATGGTTGCACTGCAGGGCATCAAACTCCTCTTGCATCGTCGTAAGCCAGTGCGGATCGCGTAGGGTTACGCGAGCAGAAGAGGGAACGAGCGACGGTGTTGATGTCGAGGCAGAACACACGTACTCGTCAGAAGGGTAGCGCAAGCTGGGTCGATGAATCCCATCACGGGCCCGGGTCATTACCCTGGGCGGGGGCGCTGGTGCAGCCGAAGGCGAGGCGACGGGCGATGCTGGTGTCGAACCCGTCGCGATGAAGGCGGAGTCCGGTGTGTCCGGTGCAGCAGCCGCACCGGATGCGTCTAGGGACGCGGGCGAGGCGACCGACCCTGGGCGACCGAGGGTGTGTTGTCGTCACCGGAGCCCCCCGAAGCGACCGAGGGTGATGGCGTAGCCGGGGGGCTGTCCATGGCAGAGGCCGCCGAGGAGCTCGTCAGGCATGGAGGAGTAGCCGAGGCCGGCGCCGGGAGCAAGGGCGTCCTGCCAAGTGAGGTGGCAGAGGCAGGACGTGACCGGTGCTCGCGCCAGGTAGGGGCGGTGGCAAGAGGTGAAGAGTCGCCAGTAGGGGGTACCTTCTGAAAAGGAAAGACCTTCTCGTCAAAGTACACGTGCCGGGATGTGTACACACGGTGGGAGACAAGATCATAACACCGGTAACCTTTGGTGTTGGAGGGGTAGCCCAGGAAAACACAAGCAAGTGAACATGGAGCGAGCTTGTGAGGAGTGGTGGACGCGATGCTGGGATAACAGAGACAACCAAAGATGCGTAGACCATCATACGAGGGAGGGGTACCAAAAAGTAGATGGTGGGGGCCGTAGTTCCAACGCGGGCGACAAGGGCGGATGTTAAGTCGAAGGGTGGTGGTGGCGAGGGCATCGGGCCAAAACCTAGGGGGTACATTAGAGTGGAAGAGTGTATGGAAGCAATCGTTGAGAGTACAAAGGATGCGTTCAGCACGCCCGTTCTGTTGGGAGGTGTACGGGCATGTGATACGAAATATAGTGCCGTGAGAGGTAAGGAGATGACGAACCGCGACGTTATCAAATTCTTTTCCGTTATCGGTCTGAAGAGCAACAAAGGGACGACCAAATTGTGTGGTGACATAAGCAAAGAAGGCTGCAAGTGTAGCAAAAGCGTCGGACTTGCGGCGGAGGGGGAAAGTCCACACAAAGTGCGAGAAATCATCAGGTATCAATAGATAATAAAGATAACCAGTGTTGCTAGCAACCGGGGATGTCCACACATCCGTATGAAGTAATTGAAACGGAAAAGAAGATATAGTCGTGGATGCACTAAACGGTAGACACACATGTTTGCCAAGACGACAAGCATGACAAGTGTGATCGTCTACTTTATTACAAGCAAAAGAAAAACTCCTAAGAATATGACGAAGTGCTGCGGAGTTGGGATGGCCCAAGCGAGCATGCCACACGTCCACAACGGCGGCGAAGGCGACTGGGGCGGCGGTGGTGGAGGAGGATGGGTGGAACGGGTAGAGCTCCTCGGGACTATCACAACGGTGAAGAACCATCCGGGTGCGAGTGTCCTTCACAGAAAAACCGATTTCGTCAAATTCAACAGTAAGGGGATTTTCACGAGCAAGGCGACAAACTGACACAAGATTTTTAACTAGGTCAGGAGAGACAAGCACATTAGACATGGTAATGGGCATGGCTGTAGAGGGAAAACGAGTATGACCGACATGAGTGATAAGTAAAGAGGATGTTGGAAATATGCCCTAGAGGCAATAATAAAGTGATTATTATTATATTTCCTTGTTCATGATAATTGTTTATTATCCATGCTATAATTGTATTGCTTGAAAACGCAAATACATGTGTGGATACATAGACAACACTGTGTCCCTAGTATGCGTCTAGTAGACTAGCTCATTGATCAAAGATGGTCAAGGTTCCCTAGCCATAGACATGAGATGTCATTTGATAACGGGATCACATCATTAGGAGAATGATGTGATGGACAAGACCCAAACTATGAACGTAGCATATGATCGTGTCAGTTTATTGCTATAGTTTTCTGCATGTCAAGTATCTGTTCCTATGACCATGAGATCATGCAACTCACTGACACCCGAGGAATACCTTGTGTGTATCAAATGTCGCAACGTAACTGGGTGACTATAAAGATGCTCTACAGGTATCTCCGAGGGTGTCTGTTGAGTTGGCATGGATCGAGACTGGGATTTGTTACTCCGTGTGACGGAGAGGTATCTCAGGGCCCACTCGGTAATACAACATCACAATAAGCCTTGCAAGCAAAGTGACTAAAGAGTTAGCCACGGGATCTTGTATTACGGAACGAGTAAAGAGACTTGCCAGTAACGAGATTGAACTAGGTATAGAGATACCGACGATCGAATCTCGGGCAAGTAACATACCGAAGAACAAAGGGAACAACATACGGGATTAACTGGATCCTTGACATAGAGGTTCAACCGATAAAGATCTTCATAGAATATGTAGGAACCAATATGGGCATCCAGGTCCCGCTATTGGTTATTGACCGTAGAGGTGTCTCGGTCATGTCTACATAGTTCTCGAACCCGCAGGGTCTGCACACTTAACGTTCGATGACGTTTTGGTAGTATTGAGTTATGTATGGTAGTGACCAAAGGTTGTCCGGAGTCCCGGATGAGATCCCGGACGTCACGAGGAGCTCTGAAATGGTCCGGAGGTAAAGATTGATATATAGGAAAGTGGTGTTTGAACTCCGGAAATGTTTCGGGCATTTCCGGCAGTGTACCGGGAGTGACGAATGGGTTCTGGGGGTCCACCAAGTGGGGCCCACACACCCCAAGGGGCCACATGGGTCTTAGTGGTGGCGCACCACCTCCTGGTGGGCTGGTGCGGCCAGCCCTATGGGCCTATGCGCAGGAAAAAGAGGAGTGGGGGAGGAGTCCTAATCGGAGGAGGACTCCTCCCACGCCCACCTCCTAGTTGGAGGTGGACTCCTCCACCTCCTGGTTTGGCCGACCCTAGGGGGGAAACCCTAGGGCGCCAGCCCCCTCCCCTCCCTCCTATACATATTGGAGGGGAGAGAGGGCATCCGCACCCCAAGCCACGGTGCAGCCCTCTCTCCCCCCCACTAGATCGTCTCCTCCTCTAGATAGATTCGACGGTGCTTGGCGAAGCCCTGCCGGATCAGCTCCACCACCGCTGTCACCACGCCGTCGTGCTGCTGGAGTACTCATCTACCTCTCCGCTCCCTCTCGCTGGATCAAGAAGGCGGAGATCGTCATCGAGTTGTACGTGTGCTGAACGCGGAGGTGCCGTCCGTTTTGCGCTAGATCGGGACGGATCGTGATTGGATCGCGGGACGGCTTGCGATATGGATCGCGAAGACGTTCGACTACATCAACCGCGTTTCTTAACGCTTCCCGCTTAGCGATCTACAAGGGTACATAGATCCACTCTCCCTCTCATAGATGCTCATCACCATGGATAGATCTTGCGTGTGCGTAGGAAATCTTTTGTTTCCCATGCAATGTTTCCCAACAGTGGCATCATGAGCTAGGTCTATGCGTAGATGAGATCACGAGTAGAACACAAAGGAGTTTGTGGGCGTTGATATTCAGATTGCTTCCCTCCTTAGTCTTTTCTTGATTCAGCGGCATTGTGGGATGAAGCGGCTCGGACCAACCTTACTCGTCCACGTACGAGAGACCGGTTCCATCGACTAATATGTAACTTTGTTGCATAAGATGGCTGGCGGGTGTCTATCTCTCCCACTTTTGTTGAATCGGATTCGACGGAGGCGGTCCTTGTAGATGGTGAAATAGCAACTTGTATATCGCCGTTGTGGTTTTGCGTAGGTAAGAATCGTTCTTGCTAGATACCCATAGCAGCCACGTAAAACATGCAACAACAAATTGGAGGACGTCTAACTTGTTTTTGCAGGGTATGATGTGATATGATATGGTCAGAAACATGATGAGATATATGTGATGTATGAGATGATCATGTTTTGTATAGATTATCACGACTTGCATATCGATGAGTACAGCAACCGGCAGGAGCCATAGGGTTGTCTTTAATTTATTTTCGCCTTTTTGCTTTACTTTATCGCTATGAGTTAGCAATAGTTGTAGAAGCAACAGTTGGCACGACAACCTCATGGCGACACGTTGATGGAGATCAAGATGATGGAGATCATGGTGTTATGCCGGTGACGATGGAGATCATGCCGGTGCTTTGGAGATGGAGATCAAAATCACAAGATCATGGCCATATCATGTCACTTATGATTTGCATGTGATGTTAATCCTTTTATGCACCTTGTTTTGCATAGGACGACGGTAGCATTATAAGGTAATCCCTCACTAAAATTTCAAGATAATTGTGTTCTCCCCGAGTGTGCACCGTTGCGAAAGTTCGTCGTTTCGAGACACCACGTGATGATCAGGTGTGATAGACTCTACGTTCACATACAACGGGTGCAAGCCAGTGTTGCACATATGGAACACTCGGGTTAAACTTGACGAGCCTAGCATGTACAGACATGGCCTCGGAACACAAGAGACCAAAAGGTCGAGCATGAGTCATATAGAAGATATGATCAACATGGAGATGTTCACCATTGAAACCACCTCATCTCACGTGATGATCGGACTTGGGTTGGTGAATTTGGATCATGTGACACTCGAATGACCTGAGGGATATTTGAGTGGGAGTTTTTTAAGTAATATGATTAACTAAACTCTTTATCTTGAACAATAGTCTAAGTTGTCTTTGCAAAATTTATGTTGTAGATCAATGGCTCGCGCAGTAGCACCCCTGAATTTCAATGCATTCCTAGAGAAAACTAACTTCAAAGATGATGGAAGTAACTTTGTAGACTGGGCCCGTAATCTAAGGATTATCCTCACGGCTTCCCTAAAGGCTTATGTCCTTGATGCACCGCTCGGTGAACCACCCGCTCGAGTAGAGTCAGTAGACGTTGTGAACTTCTGGCAAGCAAGTTCTGATGACTACTCAATAGTTCAGTGTGCGATGTTGTATGGCTTAGAACCGGGACTTCAAAGACGTTTTGAACGTCATGGAGCATATGAGATGTTCTAGGAGTTGAAGTTTATCTTTGAGAAGAATTCCCGGATCGAGAGGTATGAGACCTCCGATAAGTTCTATGCTTGCAAGATGGAGAAGAACGGGTCTGTCAGTGAACATGTACTTAGAATGTCTGGGTATTCCAACCGTCTGGCGGAGTTGGGAATTGTTCTCCCGCCAGAGGCGATCACTGACAGAGTTCTTCAATCACTGCCACCTAGCTACAAAAGCTTCGTGTTGAACTATAACATGCAAGGGATGAACAAGTCAGTCGCCGAGCTGTTTGCGATGTTGACAGTCGCTGAGTCTGAGATTCAGAAGGAGCATCAAGTGTTGATGGTCAATAAAACCACTAGTTTCAAGAAGAATGGCAAAGGCAAGAAGGGTAACTCCAAGAAGAGTGGCAAAGCAGTTGCCCCTCCCATGAAGAAACCCAAGGCTGGACCCAAGCCAGAAACTGAGTGCTTTCATTGCAAGGGAACTGGTCACTGGAAGCGGAACTGCCCCAAGTATCTGGCCGACAAGAAGGCGGCCAACACCAAACAAGGTATATATGATATACATGTTACTGATATGTACCTTACCAACTCTCGTTGTAGTGCCTGGGTATTTGATACCGGTTCGGTTGCTCACATTTGCAACTCAAAGCAGGAACTACGGAATAGACGGAGGCTGGCAAAGGACGAAGTGATGATGCACGTGGGAAATGGTTTCAAGGTTGATGTGATCGCCGTCGGCACGCTCGCTCTTCGATTACCATCGGGATTAGTGATGAACCTGAATAATTATTATTTAGTGCCTGCGTTAAGCATGAACATTATATTTGGATCTTGTTTATTGCGAGACGGTTACTCATTTAAATTAGAGAATAATGGTTGTTCTATTTATATGAGTAATATCTTTTATGGTCATGCACCCATTGTGAGGGGTTTACTCTTATTGAATCTCGATAGTGATGATACACATGTTCATAACATTGATGCCAAAAGATGTAGAGTTGATAATGATAGCACCACTTTCTTGTGGCACTGCCGCTTAGGTCATATTGGTGTAAAACGCATGAAGAAGCTCCATGTTGATGGACTTTTGGAGTCACTTGATTTTGAATCACTTGACACATGTGAACCATGCCTCATGGGAAAGATGACTAAGACCCCATTCTCTGGTACAATGGAACGGGCAAGTGACTTGTTGGAAATCATACATACTGATGTGTGCAGTCCGATGAACATTGAGGCGCGCGTTGGATATCGTTATTTTCTCACCTTCACCGATGACTTAAGTAGATATGGGTATATTTACTTAATGAAACATAAGTCTGAAACGTTTGAAAAGTTCAAGCAATTTCAGAGTGAAGTTGAGAATCATCGTAACAAGAAGATTAAATTCCTATGATCTGATCGAGGAGGAGAATATCTAAGTTATGAGTTTGGCAATCACTTAAGACAATGTGGAATTGTTTCACAATTGACACCACCTGAAACACCACAGCGTAACGGTGTGTCCGAACGTCGTAATCGAACCTTATTGGATATGGTGCGGTCTATGATGTCTCTTGCCGATTTGCCACTATCGTTTTGGGGTTATGCGTTAGAGACAACTGCATTCACTTTAAATAGGGCACCATCTAAATCCATTGAGATGACGCCATATGAACTGTGGTTTGGCAAGAAACCAAAGTTGTCATTTCTTAAAGTTTGGGGATGTGATGCTTATGTCAAAAAGTTTCAGCCTGAAAAGCTGGAACCCAAAGCGGAGAAATGCGTCTTCATAGGATACCCAAAAGAGACGGTTGGGTATACCTTCTATCTCAGATCCGAAGGCAAAGTGTTTGTCGCAAAGAACGGGTCATTTCTCGAGAAATAGTTTCTCTCGAAAGAATTGAGTGGGAGGAAAATAGAACTTGATGAGGTTGTTGAACCTTTACTTCAACCAGAGAGTAGCGCAGCGCAGAAAGATGTTTCTGTAGAGCCTACATCGGTTGAAGAGGAAACTGATGATGGTGATCATGAGGCTTCGGATCAAGTTGCTATCAAACCTCGTAGGTCGACAAGGGCACGTACTGCTCCTGAGTGGTACGGTAACCCTGTCTTAGAGATCATGTTGTTGGACAACGATGAACCTACGAGCAATGGAGAAGCGATGGTGGGCCCGGATTCCGAGAAATGGTTACAGGCCATGAAATCCGAGATGGGATCCATGTATGAAAACAAAGTATGGACTTTGGAAGTATTACCTGAAGGGCAAAAGGCCATTCAGAATAAATGGATCTTTAAGAAGAAGACGGACGCGGACGGTAATGTCACTGTCCATAAAGCTTGACTTGTGGCAAAGGGTTTGTTACAAGTTCAAGGAGTTGACTACGATGAGACCTTCTCACCCGTAGCGATACTTAAGTCCGTCAGAATCATGTTAGCAATAGCTGCATTTTTTGATTATGAAATTTGGCAGATGGATGTCAAAACAGCGTTCCTTAACGGTTTCCTTAAGGAAGAGTTGTATATGATGCAACCAGAATGTTTTGTCGATCCAGAGAATGCTGACAAAGTTTACAAACTACAGCGATCCATTTATGGACTGGTGCAAGCATCTCGGAGTTGGAATCTTCGCTTTGATGAGGTGATCAAAGCGTTCGGGTTTATGCAAGTTTACGAAGAAGCTTGTATTTACAAGAAAGTGAGTGGGAGCTCTATAGCGTTTCTAATATTATATGTGGATGACATATTGCTGATTGGAAACAATATAGAAATGTTGGAAAGCGTGAAGGAATATTTGAACAAGAGTTTTTCAATGAAGGACCTAGGAGAAGCTGCTTTCATATTAGGCATCAAGATCTATAGAGATAGATCGAGACGCTTAATAGGACTTTCACAGAGCACATACCTTGACAAAGTTTTGAAGAAGTTCAAAATGGATCAGTCCAAGAAGGGGTTCTTGCCTGTATTGCAAGGTGTGAAGTTGAGTAAGACTCAATGCCCAGTGACTGCAGAAGATAAAGAAAAGATGAGTGTCATCCCCTATGCTTCAGCCATAGGCTCTGTCATGTATGCAATGGTGTGCACAAGACCCGATGTCAGCCTTGCCATAAGTATGGTGATAACCCACAAGTATAGGGGATCGCAACAGTTTTCGAGGGTAGAGTATTCAACCCAAATTTATTGATTCGACACAAGGGGAGCCAAAGAATATTCTCGAGTATTAGCAGCTGAGTTGTCAATTCAACCACACCTGAAAGACTTAGTATCTGCAGCAAAGTATTCAGTAGCAAAGTAGTATGGAAGTAACGGTAACAGTGGCAAACGTGACAGCAGAAGTTTTGTAGTGAATGTAACAGTAGCAACGGAAAAATAACTTGGCAAAGATCAATATGTAAAAAGCTCGCAGGCAATGGATCAGTGATGGATAATTATGTCGGATGGCATTCATCATGCAACAGTTATAACATAGGGTGACACAGAACTAGCTCCAATTCATCAATGTAATGTAGGCATGTATTCCATATATAGTCATACGTGCTTATGGAAAAGAACTTGCATGACATCTTTTGTCCTACCCTCCCGTGGCAGCGGGGTCCTAATGGAAACTAAGGGATATTAAGGCCTCCTTTTAATAGAGAACCGGACCAAAGCATTAGCACTTAGTGAATACATGAACTCCTCAAACTACGGTAATCACCGGAAAGAATCCCAGTTATTGTCACCCTGGGGTATGCGGATCATAACTCGTAATAGGTGTCTACAACTTGCAAGATAGGATCAAGAACACATATATATTCATGAAAACATAATAGGTTCAGATATGAAATCATGGCACTCGGGCCCTAGTGACAAGCATTAAGCATAGCAAAGTCATAGCAATATCAATCTCAGAACATAGTGGATACTAGGGATCAAACCCTAACAAAACTAACTCGATTACATGGCAAATCTCATCCAACCCATCACCGTCCAGCAAGCCTATGATGGAATTACTCACGAACGGCGGAGAGCATCATGAAATTGGTGATGAAGGATGGTTGGTGATGACGACGGCGTCGATTTCCCCTCTCCGGCGCCCAAAACGGACCCCAGATCTGCCCTCCCGAGGAAGAACAGGAGGTGGCGGCGGCTCCGTATCGTAAAACGCGATGAACTCTTCTCCTTGATTTTTTTCTCCCCGAATAGGAATATATAGAGTTGGAGTTGAGGTCGGAGGAGCTCCAGGGGGCCCACAAGACAGGGGGGCGCGCCCTAGGGGGCGCGCCCCCCTGGCTTGTGACCAGGTGGTGGACCCCCTCCGGTTGATTCTTTCGGCAGTATTTTTTATTAATTCCAAAAATATTCTCCGTAGATTTTCAGGTCAATCCGAGAACTTTTATTTCTGCACAAAAACAACACCAAGGCAGTTCTGCTGAAAACAGCGTCAGTCCGGGTTAGTTCCATTCAAATCCTGCAAATTAGAGTCCAAAACAAGGGCAAAAGAGTTTGGAAAAGTAGATACGATGGAGACGTATCAACTCCCCCAAGCTTAACCCATTGCTTGTCCTCAAGCAATTCAGTTGACAAACTGAAAGTGATAAAGAAAAACTTTTACAAACTCTGTTTGATCTTGCCCTTGTAAATATGCCTAACTGATGTTCAGATTTTCAGCAAAGATTATAGACTAACCACATTCACAATAACATTTAGTTCTCACATTTACTCATATCAATGGCATAATCAACTAACGAGCAATAATAATAAGTCACGGATGACAACAATTTTATCAAAACAATCATGATACAATATGATATAATGGTATCTCGCTAGCCCTTTCTGGGACCGCAAAACATAAATGCAGAGCACCTCCGAAGAACAAGGACTGACTAGACATTGTAATTCATGGTAAAAGAGATCCAGTCACACTCATACTCAATATCAATTAATAACAAAGCATACAAATGACGGAGGTGCTCTCTAACTGGTGCCTTTTATAAGAGGAGGATGACTCAACAGTAAACTAAAATAGATAGGCCCTTCGCAGAAGGAAGCATTGATTTACAGAGGTGCCAGAGCTCGAGCTTTTAAAACAGGGATGAATAATAATTTTGAGCGGTATGCTTTCATTGTCAACATAACAACTAAGAGATCTCGGTATCTTCCATGCTAGATACATTATAGGCGGTTCCCAAACAGAATAGTAAAGTTTTTACTCCCCCTCCACCAATCAATCACACTCCACGGCGAGCCAAATCCATGGGTACCGTCCATACAAACAACAATCCTGGGGGAGTTTTGTTTTATTATATTTTGATTTGATTTTTTTGAGCATGGAACTGGGCATCCCGAATACCAGCCACTTTCTCGTGAATGATAGTGAATCAACACGTATCGTGAGAATAACCCACCTAGCATGGAAGATAGTGACAGCCCCTAGTCACTACATGAGCGATTCGGGCATACAAAACAGAGTATTATTTGAAGGTTTAGAGTTTGGCACATGCAAATTTACTTGGAACAGCAGGTAAATACCGCATATAGGTAGGTATGGTGGACTCATATGGAACAACAATGGGTTTATGGAAATGGATGCACAAGCAGTATTCCCGCTTAGTACAAGTGAAGGCTAGCAAAAGACTGGGAAGCGACCAACTAGAGAGCGACAACAGTCATAAACATGCTTTGAGATTAACCAACATTGAATGCAAGCATGACTAGGATATAAATCACCATGAACATAAACATCGTGGAGGCTATGTTGGTTTTGTTTCAACTACATGCGTGAACATGTGCCAAGTTAAGCCACTTGAATCATTCAGAGGAGGATACCACCCTATCATACTACATCACAACCATTTTAAAATGCATGTTGGCACTCAAGACAAACCATTATACACTCTTAGCTAATTAAGCATGGCATGAGTAACTATAATCTCTAATTGTCATTGCAAACATGTTTCATCCATAATGAGGTGAATCCAGAACGATGAGCTAATCATATTTACAAAAACAAAATAGGTCGAGTTCATACCAGCTTTTCTCCATCTCAATCTCTTCATCATATATCGTCATTATTGCCTTTCACTTGCACGACCAAACGGTGTGAATAATAAAGAGAGTGCACGTGCATTGGACTAAGCTGGAATCTGCAAACAATAACTCGAAGGAGAAGGCAAAGTAATATGGGCTCTCTGAAAGATAAACAATAATGCATATGAGGGCCACTCGATATTTTCATCGTGGTCTTCTCCTTACGACCCAAAGAAAAGAAATTTCAAGACAAGAATGGGAAAAAACTATTTACACGGGAAAGCTCCCAACAAGCAGAAGAAGAACGAGAAATCTTTTTGGGTTTTCTATTTAACGATACAACTAAAAAAACTAGAAGGTAAAGCTAGAACTAATTTTTTTGGATTTTCTCAAGGTTAATTAAACGCACAAGAAGAAAGCGAAAAGAAGAAATAAACTACCATGGATGGTACAATGAAAAAGTATAAGCACCGACTACTAAGATGAGTGTGTGAACATGAATGTAATGTCGGTGAGAAATACATACTCCCCCAAGCTTAGGCTTTTAGCCTAAGTTGGTCTAGTGCCATGGCTGGAAATAACCATCTCCTGCATACTCCGGAGGGTCCTGAGGGTTCCACTGGTTGGCGAGCTCTTGTGGCTCCCACTTAAAAACCGGAGCCTGATACAGATCAAGGGCTGGTGCCGGCTCAGGTGCTGGGGGTTGCGACAGACCCCAATATCTGTAATGTCCTCGGGCATAATAGTGTACCTGCCTGAATGGATATCGAACAAAGGAGAAGCAGGCAGAGCAATAATTTCACAAGTACCCTGACTAAATACTAAGTTGTAAAGCAACCTCTTATCATTATCTTTCCTAATAAAATCATTTGCTACCATACTGTCATAGTCTAAATATCTTGTAGGTAGCAGAATTTCCTCTTCCTCGTCAAGCCTAATGGGTATCTCAAAGTGTTTGGCTAGGCGAGATGCATAGATACCTCCGAATATGGGGCCCTTCGAACGGTTTAAGTTTAACCGTTGGGCCACCATAGCGCCCAGACTGAAAGTTCTATCTGCAAGTAAAGCGTGGCGCAGAATGGCGAGGTCGGGAGCACTAAGGCTTCCACTCTCCCCACGACCAACTAAACATCTCCCCGCAAATAATGAATAATAGCGTAGATCAGGAAAATGTAAGCTAGCTGCTCTTGCCTTTGACACCCCTCTCTCTTCCTCCACAGTGATTGCGGCAATAAACTCCTCCATGTCTCTAGGACGTGGTTCACTGATGCTGCCCTCATAAGGTATTTTGCAAACTTTGCAAAAATCGTAAAGTTTCATTTCCTTAGGCACATCATATAAGTAAAACTCTACCATGGGAGGATTCTTCCTAGGATAAAAATGAAAATTTTGCACGAAAATATTAGTGAGTAGGAGGTACTGGTCACACTTATCGTTGAGGAAGGCGGTGATGCCTGCATTCTCTGCCAAATAATAGAAATCTTCATAAATTCCAGCCGCCCTCAAGAATGCATCACTTGGCCATTCACATGGCCGAACCTCCGCGGTGCGGGGAATATTGTATCTGGGCTTCTCATTTTCATTTTCTTTAGAACCTCGGCTCGAAGAGCCTCTTAACAATCTCCTCATCATTTTTTTCTTCTTTTGAAAAAATTTCTGAAATTTTTAGTGACTCAAAATAAAAGTGAACAAAACTCAACTAAACTTATAGCAACTACTCCCACAAGTGCCTAGAGGCTATATCATGCATCAAAACTACTTGGGACCCTACAAATTTGACATGCAAGCTCAATAACAAGGTCACCATAGCAGCAAAAATTTGCAATATATAAAGCACTATAACAAAAACTAATTGGACCATTGGAGGAGTCACATACCGAAGAACAATCCCCCAAAATAGTTTTGCAAATGGAGCTTTGAGCAAGGAGATCGAAAATGGCAGCAAGATGAGCTAGAACACGGGTTTGAGCAATGGTGGGATTTTTTCTGGAGGAAGACGAAGTGGATGGGTGCTGGAATAAGTGAGGGGGCCCCACGTGGGACCCACAAGACAGGGGGGCGCGCCCAGGGGGGGTGGGCGCGCCCTGCAGGCTTGTGGCCCACTGGTGCAGCCCCCTGATGTGTTCTCAGTGCCAAAAATTCTAAAATATTCCAGAAAAAATCATACTACATTTTCAGGAAATTCTGAGAACTTTTATTTTCAAGTCATTTTTCTATTGCACGGATAAATCAGAAAATAGAAAAATAATAGCATTTTTACTAAATTAAGTCTAAAGAACAGAAAATAAAAGTTGGGTACAGAAGGTTGTGCTTTCTAAATTCATCCATCTCATGCTCATAAAAAAGAATCCATCAATAAGGTTGATCAAGTCTTATTGACAAAGTTTTTCGAATGACACGGAACCGGAGAATTTTCGAATAACACTAGGTTACCTCAATGGGGATATGCATGTCCCCAACAATAAGTATATCGTATTTCTTTTTTGCATTAGGGAGAGGAAATTCAAAGTCTCCAATAATAATCGTTGAATTTTTTTCAATGGAGTTGATACTATGAACTTGAGGTTGTTTCTTCGGAAAGTGTACCGTATGCTCATTACCATTAACATGAAAAGTGACATTGCCCTTGTTGCAATCAATAACAGCCCCTGCAGTATTCAAAAAGGGTCTACCAAGGATGATCGACATACTGTCGTCCTCGGGAATATCAAGAATAACAAAGTCCGTTAGGATAGTAACATTTGCAACTACGACAGGCACATCCTCACAAATACCGATGGGTAAAGCAGTTGATTTATCAGCCATTTGCAGAGAGATTTCAGTGGGTGTCAACTTATTCAAATCAAGTCTACGATACAAAGAGAAAGGCATAACACTAACACCAGCTCCAAGGTCACATAAAGCAGTTTTAACATAATTTCCTTTAATAGAACATGGTATAGTAGGTACTCCGGGATCTCCTAATTTCTTTGGTATTCCACCCTTAAAAGTATAATTAGCAAGCATGGTGGAAATCTCAGCTTCCGGTATCTTTCTTTTATTTGTCAGAATATCTTTCATATACTTAGCATAAGGAGACATTTTCAGAATATCAGTCAAGCGCATACGCAAAAAGACAGGTCTAAGCATTTCAACAAAGCGCTCAAAATCCTCATCATCCTTTTTCTTGGATGGCTTAGGAGGAAAAGGCATGGGTTTCTGAACCCAAGGTTCTCTTTCTTTACCATGTTTCCTAGCAACAAAGTCTCTTTTGTCATATCTTTTGTTCTTAGGTTGTGGGTTATCAAGATCGACAGCAGGTTCAATCTCCACATCATTATCATTACTAGGTTGAGCATCAATATGAACATCATCATTAATATTATCACTAGGCTCATGTTCATTACCAGATTGTGTCTCAGCATCAGAAATAGAAATATCATTTGGGTTTTCATGAGTATCTATAACAGGTTCACTAGCAGCATGCAAAGTTCTATCGTCATTCTTTTTCCTCTTATTACTGGGACGACTAGGTGCATCAGTATTAATTCTCTGAGAATCTTGCTCAATTCTCTTAGGATGACCCTCAGGATACAAAGGTTCCTGAGTCATTTTACCACCTCTAGTCACAACTCTAACAGAATGATCATTGTTCTTACCAATCATCTCATTAAGCAAATCATTTTGTGCCTTAAGTACTTGTTCTACTTGAGTAGTTACCATGGAAGCATGTTTACTAAGAAGCTTAAGATCACTAATAGTTCTACTCATATTATCACCTAAGCGATCAAGCATGTAAGCATTATGTTTCAATTGTCTACTAACATAAGCATTGAAATTTTCTTGCTTAACAATAAAGTTATCAAACTCATCCAAGCATTGGCTAGCAGACTTATTATAAGGGATATCACCTTCATCAAATCTACGGAGGGAATTTACCTCTACTACCTGTGTCGGGTTATCAAGACCATGTATTTCTTCAATAGGTGGTAGATTCTTAACATCTTCAGCTTTAATACCTTTTTCTTTCATAAATTTCTTTGCCTCTTGCATATCTTCAGGACTGAGAAATAGAATACGTCTTTTCTTCGAAGTCGGCTTTGGAGGTGGTTCGGGAATAGACCAATCATTATCATTGCTCAATATATTATTCAATAGTAGTTCAGCTTGTTCAACAGTTCGTTCCTTGAAAACACAACCAACACAACTGTCTAGGTGGTCCCTAGAAGCATCAGTTAGTCCATTATAAAAGATATCAAGTATTTCGTTTTTCTTGAGAGGATGATCAGGCAAAGCATTAAGTAACTGGAGAAGCCTCCCCCAAGCTTGTGGGAGACCCTCTTCTTCAATTTGCACAAAGTTAAATATTTCCTGCAAGGCAGCTTGTTTCTTATGGGCAGGAAAATATTTTTCAGAAAAGTAATATATCATATCCTGGGGACTACGCACACAACCAGGAGCAAGATAATTAAACCATATCTTAGCATCACCCTTTAATGAGAAAGGAAACAACTTAAGAATATAGTAATAACGAATTTTTTCCTCTTGAGTGAATAGGGTGGCTATATCATTCAATTTAGTAAGATGTGCCACAACAGTTTCAGATTCATAACCATGGAAAGGATCAGATTCAACCAAAGTAATTAACTCAGGATCGACAGAGAATTCATAATCCATATTAGTAACAAAGATAGGTGAAGTAGCAAACTTAGGATCATATTGCATTCTAGCATTCAAAGATTTTTCTTTCCACTTGCATAGTAATTTCTTAAGATCATCTCTGTCTTTACAAGCAAGAAAGTCCCTAGCTACCTCTCCCTCCATAACATAACCCTTAGGTATATTAGGCAATTCATATCTAGGAGAGCTAGGTCTAGCAGGTGTATCATAGTGTTCAGTTTCAATAATTTCATCAGTTTCAAAAATATCATCAGTTTCAGCATTGACTTAAGCAATTTGTTCATCAAGAATTCACCCAGTGGCACAGTAGTATCAAGCAAAGTATCATCATAAGCATCATGCATAGCAGAAGTGGAATCATCAACTACTTGCGACATATCAGAATCAATAGCAGGTGGTGGTGTCGCAAGTTTACTCATAACAGAAGGTGAATCAAGTGCAGAGCTAGATGGCAGTTCCTTGCTTGTCCTCGTAGTAGAGGGGTAGATCTTGGTTTTAGCATCTTTCAAATTCTTCATAGTGATCAACAGATATAAATCCCAAGTGACTCAGAGAATAGAGCTATGCTCCCCGGCAACGGCGCCAGAAAAAGGTCTTGATAACCCACAAGTATAGGGGATTGCAACAGTTTTCGAGGGTAGAGTATTCAACCCAAATTTATTGATTCGACACAAGGGGAGCCAAAGAATATTCTCGAGTATTAGCAGCTGAGTTGTCAATTCAACCACACCTGAAAGACTTAGTATCTACAGCAAAGTATTCAGTAGCAAAGTAGTATGGAAGTAACGGTAACAGTGGCAAACGTGACGGTAGAAGTTTTGTAGTGAATGTAACAGTAGCAACGGAAAAATAACTTGGCAAAGATTAATATGTAAAAAGCTCGTAGGCAATGGATCAGTGATGGATAATTATGTCGGATGGCATTCATCATGCAACAGTTATAACATAGGATGACACAGAACTAGCTCCAATTCATCAATGTAATGTAGGCATGTATTCCATATATAGTCATACGTGCTTATGGAAAAGAACTTGCATGACATCTTTTGTCCTACCCTCCCGTGGCAGCGGGGTCCTAATGGAAACTAAGGGATATTAAGGCCTCCTTTTAATAGAGAACCGGACCAAAGCATTAGCACTTAGTGAATACATGAACTCCTCAAACTACGGTAATCATCGGAAAGAATCCCAGTTATTGTCACCCTGGGGTATGCGGATCATAACTCGTAATAGGTGTCTACAACTTGCAAGACGGGATCAAGAACACATATATATTCATGAAAGCATAATAGGTTCAGATCTGAAATCATGGCACTCGGGCCCTAGTGACAAGCATTAAGCATAGCAAAGTCATAGCAACATCAATCTCAGAACATAGTGGATACTAGGGATCAAACCCTAACAAAACTAACTCGATTACATGGCAAATCTCATCCAACCCATCACCGTCCAGCAAGCCTACGATGGAATTACTCACGAACAGTGGAGAGCATCATGAAATTGGTGCTGAAGGATGGTTGGTGATGACGACAGCGTCGATTTCCCCTCTCCGGAGCCCAAAACGGACCCCAGATCTGCCCTCCCGAGGAAGAACGGGAGGTGGCGGCGGCTCCGTATCGTAAAACGCGATGAACTCTTCTCCTTGATTTTTTTCTCCCCGAATAGGAATATATAGAGTTGGAGTTGAGGTCGGAGGAGCTCCAGGGGGCCCACAAGACAGGGGGGCGCGCCCTAGGGGCGGGGCGCCCCCCTGGCTTGTGACCAGGTGGTGGACCCCCTCCGGTTGATTCTTTCGCCAGTATTTTTTATTAATTCCAAAAATATTCTCCGTAGATTTTCAGGTCAATCCGAGAACTTTTATTTCTGCACAAAAACAACACCAAGGCAGTTCTGTTGAAAACAGCGTCAGTCCGGGTTAGATCCATTCAAATCATGCAAATTAGAGTCGAAAACAAGGGCAAAAGAGTTTGGAAAAGTAGATACGATGGAGACGTATCATATGGCCAGAAGGTTTCAAAGTGATCCAGGAATGGAACACTGGACGGCGGTCAAGAATATCCTGAAGTACCTGAAAAGGACTAAGGACATGTTTCTCGTTTATGGAGGTGATCAAGAGCTCTTCGTAAAGTGTTACGTCGATGCAAGCTTTGACACTGATCCGGATGACACTAAGTCTCAAGTCGGATACTTATTTATTCTCAATGGGGGAGCGGTAAGCTGGTGCAGTTCCAAGCAGAGCGTGGTAGCTGATTCTACATGTGAAGCGGAGTACATCGCTGCCTCGGAGGCGGCGAAGGAAGGTGTCTGGATGAAGGAGTTCATGACAGATCTTGGAGTAGTGCCAAGTGCACTAAACCCAATGACTATGTTCTATGACAACACTGGTGCCATTGCTCTGGCCAAGGAACCAAGGTTTCACAAGAGGACCAGACACATAAAGAGACGCTTCAATTCCATCCGCGATTACATCAAGGAGGAGGACATAAATATTTGCAAAGTGCACACGGATCTGAATGTCGCGGACCCGTTGGCTAAACCTCTTCCAAGGGCTAAACATGATCAACACCAGAACTATATGGGTGTTAGATTCATTACAATGTAAATCACATAGTGATGTGAGCTAGATTATTGACTCTAGTGCAAGTGGGAGACTGTTGGAAATATGCCCTAGAGGCAATAATAAAGTGATTATTATTATATTTCCTTGTTCATGATAATCGTTTATTATCCATGCTATAATTGTATTGATTGGAAACACAAATACATGTGTGGATACGTAGACAACACTGTGTCCCTAGTATGCCTCTAGTAGACTAGCTCGTTGATCAAAGATGGTCAAGGTTCCCTAGCCATAGACATGAGATGTCATTTGATAACGGGATCACATCATTAGGAGAATGATGTGATGGACAAGACCCAAACTATGAACGTAGCATATGATCGTGTCAGTTTATTGCTATAGTTTTCTGCATGTCAAGTATCTGTTCCTATGACCATGAGATCATGCAACTCACTGACACCGGAGGAATACCTTGTGTGTATCAAACGTCGCAACGTAACTGCGTGAATATAAAGATGCTCTACAGGTATCTCCGAGGGTGTCTGTTGAGTTGGCATGGATCGAGACTAGGATTTGTTACTCCGTGTGACGGAGAGGTATCTCAGGGCCCACTCGGTAATACAACATCACAATAAGCCTTGCAAGCAAAGTGACTAAAGAGTTAGCCACGGGATCTTGTATTACGGAACGAGTAAAGAGACTTGCCGGTAACGAGATTGAACTAGGTATAGAGATACCGACGATCGAATCTCGGGCAAGTAACATACCGTAGAATAAAGGGAACAACATACGGGATTAACTGAATCCTTGACATAGAGGTTCAACTGATAAAGATCTTCGTAGAATATGTAGGAACCAATATGGGCATCCAGGTCCCGCTATTTGTTATTGACCGTAGAGGTGTCTCGGTCATGTCTACATAGTTCTCGAACCCGCAGGGTCTGCACACTTAACGTTCGGTGACGTTTCAGAAGTATTGAGTTATGTATGGTGGTGACCGAAGGTTGTTCGGAGTCCCGGATGAGATCCCGGACGTCACGAGGAGCTCCAGAATGGTCCGGAGGTAAAGATTGATATATAGGAAAGTGGTGTTTGAACTCCGGAAAAGTTTCCGGCATTTCCGGCAGTGTACCGGGAGTGACGAATGGGTTCCGGGGGTCCACCAAGTGGGGCCCACACACCCCAAGGGGCCACATGGGTCTTAGTGGTGGCGCACCAGCCCCTGGTGGGCTGGTGCGGCCAGCCCTATGGGCCTATGCGCAGGAAAAAGAGGAGAGGGGGAGAAGTCCTAATCGGAGGAGGACTCCTCCCACACCCACCTCCTAGTTGGAGGTGGACTCCTCCACCTCCTGGTTCGGCCGACCCTAGGGGTGAAACCCTAGGGCGCCAGCCCCCTCCCCTCCCTCCTATATATATTGGAGGGGAGAGAGGGCAGCCGCACCCCAAGCCACGGTGCAGGCCTCTCTCCCCCCACTAGATCGTCTCCTCCTCTAGATAGATTCGACGGTTCTTGGCGAAGCCCTGCCGGATCAGCTCCACCACCGCTATCACCACGCCGTCGTGCTGCCGGAGTACTCATCTACCTCTCCGCTCCCTCTTGCCGGATCAGAAGGCGGAGATCGTCATCAAGCTGTACGTGTGCTGAACGCGGAGGTGTCGTCCGTTCGGCGCTAGATCGGGACGGATCGTGATTGGATCGCGGGACGGCTTGCGATTTGGATCTCGAAGATGTTCAACTACATCAACCGCGTTTCTTAACGCTTCCCGCTTAGCGATCTACAAGGGTACGTAAATCCACTCTCCCTCTCGTAGATGCTCATCACCATGGATATATCTTGCGTGTGCGTAGGAATTTTTTTGTTTCCCATGCAACGTTTCCCAACAGAGGAACCCTCGCCAACGGTGATGCGAGTGGAGGTGTTGATAGGAGAGGAGGACATGAGGTTACCGGGCATAGTTGTTGGGCAAGGGAGCAGCATGGAGAGCATAGTTGTTGGGCAAGGGAGCAGCATGGAGAGCAGCCAAGAGGGGTTGATCCCACGGCGCGGGCGGCAGGGCAGGGCCACCATAGGGTGGGTAGCCGCCAGCCGGCGGGGGCGCGGGCAACACGGGGTAGTCGCTGGGAGAGCCGGCGTGGGCCGACGCGAAGTGGGCCTAGTGTGCTGGGGCCGGGCCAAGGATGCCCGGGGCAGGCGGTCGAGGGACCGACATGTGGTAGGCATGTACCACTCCGGTCCACGGGTTGGTGCCGACCATCCAGGGAGGGGAGAGTTGTTGTGGGCGAGATGCCCCCCGTACCCGGACTGCTGCGGCTCCTGCTGCTGCGGACGACCTTCACCGCCACGGCGGCCCCTGCCGCGACGGCCACCACCGGTCTGCTGCTGGGGCGCGGGTGGCGCAGGCGGCGCGGGCGCACCGCGAGAAGTGCCGGCGGCGAGGGCGGTGTGCTGCACCCGCTTCTTCACCTTTTGCATCCGGCGTTCCTCCAGCTTCAGGTACACGACGACAGTCTGAAAGGTAGGCTCAGGCAATAAGGTGAGATTAGAGGCAGCATTGCCAAAGTCCTCGTTAAGGCCGGCGGTGAGAGTGCTGAGGAGGAGCTTGTCGTCAATTTTCGCGCCGATGTCGCGAAGTTCGTCGGCAAGCATCTTGAGACGCATGCAATAGTCGTCGATGGTGGAGTCATCTTGATGACACCCGAAGAACTCTTGCTGCAAGAGAATGACGCGCTGGAGTTTGTTGTCGGTGAAGAGCGCGTTGATCTTGGTCCACACGGTGCAAGCGTCGTCGTCCTCAGCGACAACCGTGTGGAAGATGTCCTTCGAGACGGTTTGGTAGAACCATCGGATGAGCGTGGCCTCGATGGCGGACCACTCCGGGTCGCCGACCATGGCCTTGCGGTCGATGGAACCATCGATGTGCTCGGTGAGGTAGTACTCGCGGAAGACAAGGCCGAAGTAGGTCTTCCACGCGTAGTAGGAGGAGCCGGAGTGATCGAGGCGGATGCGAACCCGGCCCTCGATGTTGAGATCGCGGATGGCGGCGGCGGAGGGCTCGGGTCCGGCGAACGGGTTGGAGTTGCCAGAGAAGGTGGACTCAGGGAACCCATAGCAGCGACGGCGATGGGAGATGGCGGCTGCGAGGAAGGAGGAGAGCAGCGGCGGCGATCGGCGCGGTGACGAGCAACACGAACGGCGCGGTAGCTGCGGAAGAGGAGCAACAGCGGCGGCTAAGAGAGGCGGTGGATGCGGGTGGGAGGAGGTAAGCGGCGGTGGCAGTCTACAACGGAGGCGGCTGTAGGGTGCGGCGGCGGCGGCTGTCGGTGTCAAAACCGGCGGATCTAGGGTAGGGGGTCCCGAGCTGTGAGACTAGGATCGATGGTAACAGGGGACGAAGGAGACGATGTTTACCCAGGTTCGGGCCCTCCTATGGAGGTAAAACCCTACGTCCTGCTTGATTATATTGATAGTATGAAGGTTACAGAGTTGATCTACCTCGAGATCGACTAGCTAAAACCCTAGATGAGTTTCTGTGTCTCGTATGGTCTAAAACCCTCCCGGTTTATATAGACACCGGGGGGTACCTAGGGTTTAGACATAATGGGCCTCCTGCCGAGGATGGAGATGTTGACTTTTTCATCTTGACTTGGAGTGCACGACGCGCCTTCGGGGCTCCCTTCTGGAATGTGGAGTCTTGATATGTCTGGCCCTTCTTCAAAGAACGGCACATCGAGCCGGCCTATTGAGAGGTGAGCCGGCAGCCCGAGGACCCCTTAGTCCGGGACTCCCTCAGCGGCAGAAGCGAAGCTAGGGTTGGATCGGGAAACCCTAAACTGATACCATGTTAGATGAGAGAATTAGATTGGATGCATCGATAACTTTACTATCGTGCACCTGGCACATATATATAGGTACATAGGTGCACCTGGCATCACTAAGAACACGACTGCCTTGTGTCCCAAGTAACATACACAGATGGACATGGCAGGTGCAATCTACACAGTCTGGACATATATACGTACACGTAACATATACATGTTCAATACATACTATTCAGAGCAAACTGATCAAGTGATAATTTCTACTAGACGAAGGCTACTTATATATATATATATATATATATATATATATATATATATATATATATATATATATATATATATATATATATATATAGGATAGCACTATTCTGATCATAGGATCAGAATAGTTATTCTGATCACAATCAGCCCTATAAGGGCGCTCGGGGGTCCGCCCGAACTTGCCGAACCAGCAGCTAAAAAAAGAAGAAAAACACCCACACACCAGGCCACGAACTGCCCCCACCTAAATCGCTGCCGAGCTCCCACCCCAACCCCAACCACCTCCCCCCCGCGGCGCAACCTCTCCAGATCCCCCGCCGCCGCGGCGACCTCCCAGATCCTTGCCTCCTCGCCCAAGCCCCGCACTCCACCGTTGGGCGCCAGCCTAGCAGCCACGTGTGCCGCCCAGCCACCTCCCTTCACCGCCGCCTGCGCACCACCGCCGCCGCGACCCACCTCCCCGCACCGCCACCTGCCCACCACTGGCGCCGCCGGGATCCACACACCTCCACGCGCGGCCGGTACCTGTGCTCGTCGGCGTGCCCGCGTTCTTCCCCATCGACGAGATCGAGCGAGTGCCTCCGGTCCCTGCGCTACCTCCAGCGCGAGCTCCCCCACCATTGGTGTGCCCACCCGCCACATGGATTCGGTCACCGCCGCCATCCCCGCGCGCAGGTTGAGCCATGGCTGCCGAGATCCACCTTGATTCCCCTGCAGCTTCCTCTCCTTCGTCGCCGTCGTCACCTGCTGCTGCTGGGTGGTGGAGCGCTGCCCCTGCTTGGCTTCCATGGGGAGCCTCCTGGATGGAGCTCGCGCGCCTCACCAACCACAGCCATGCCGTTCAACACCGCAACCCCTGGCCGTTCAACTCCTCGATCTCCCTCTTCTCTTACTCTGTCGACGAGTGGAGTGCAGGGCCACTGCCCGCCGGGTGCTCGTTTCCTTGATGGCTCGGGCCACCACAACTCTCTCTGTTATTGCTTCGACGAACAACATTCACAGGATGTTCACACTATGATTTTTTTCTGGCTGCTTTTTGTTTCGTGAATCTTCAGTTCTCAGGAATTTCTTTGATGATAGATGTAAAAATTTGTGAGTTCCCTATTTGGGGCATGCTAGATGTTCGATCTTATGTACTTGATGCTAGATGCTATCTCCTGAACTTCAGACGCATCTGTGTTTGGACCATCAAGGAATTTTTCTTGAGGGCATTCTATGGCGAGAGAGATGTACATGATGCATTTTGAGTTGCAATACAACAACGGCTGACGCTTTTATCAGAGAAAAAGAAAACTATGGAAGTTCATATGTTTAATCTAAGAGAGTTCAATGTGGTAGCTTGTGGCGTAATAATTTTTTGGATATTTGTAACTTCATATGTTGATCTCTTTTGTTTTCTTTTATCCAGCGAGGGAGTTCAACGTAAAAAAGTTGAACCTCCATAGCAACCTCTAAATGCATTTTTTTCATTTTGGGTGGCATAGTTGTGTGGATAGAAGGATGTGTTTCCTGTGATTGCAGAAGGATGTAGGCAAGTAATACTGTGGTATGTGAATGTGTTGTCAATTCCACATGCAAGTTTTAAATTTTGGTTGACATAATTGTGTGGAACGTACTCGTGTACATCTATCTCTGATTTTGCCTATTTGATCATTTGAATCATGGTGTGGATAAATTATACTTTGTGGATGTCCATCATTAAAACACTTCCCTTCATTTTGAAGTAAAAACATTTCAGAACCTGTGAACCCCAAAACTAGCAAATTACATTTAGTCTGTCACTTCAAAACACATCGACAAAAACCATGTAAATTCACGCAAGAAGTTCGACATTAAAAATTGACGAAGTTCAAACGAGAACAAAAGGAAGAAAGTATCACAGCACAAAAAATCAAAAAGGATCACCGCATGAAACATAGTAAGTTGGAAGAATAAAAGAAATTATTATTTTTTGAGTAAGTTTAACGTGTGAACCCAAAAAATAGTGACGAAAATAAAAGTTTATAAAAAATGAATTTTATAAAAATAAAGTAAGAATTTCAAATTAAAATAGCTAAGAAGGTTAAAGTTTATGAAAAACTAAGGTTTGTTCTTCATTACTAAAGAATAAAATGAAGAAGTTCAAATAAAAAGCTGAGAAGTTCAAATTAAAATAACAGAGAAGTTTGAATTTTATGAAAAACTTATATTTTTTCTCATTACAAAAGAATAAAATGAAGAAGTTCAAATAAAAAGGGTGAGAAGTTCAAATTAAAATAGCAGAGAAGTTCGAAGTTTATGAAAAACATTCCTTACACGGAAAACAGATTAGTTTTATTTTCCCCATTTCTAAAATAAATAAATAGAAGTTCAAAATAAAAAGCTTAGACGTTCAAATTAAAGTAATGGAGTAGTTCGACGTGTAAACCAACCCGGATTTTTTTTCATTACTATATTAGGAAAAGTGAGAACTTTAAAGAAGAACGTGACAGAAGTTCGTAGTGAAAACAATGAGAAGTTCAAGTACTACACGGAATGCGTTTCAGGTGAGAATAAAAGAATAGAAAAATAAAAGCTTAAAAGGTTTGTTGAAAGAAGTTCACGTGCTCTCCCCGAGGAAGTTCAAGAATTCTTGCAAGAGTGGTTCACCTTGTATTTCCGATTTCAGGTGAGAATAAAAGAATAGAAATTGTTTTTTATCTTTTAAAATAATTATCTCAATCCACAGAGAAGTTCAATTATTATTTGGGAGCAATTTGGTTTCAAAAAGAAAATAAAAAAAATCATATTATAAAAACGGAGAGAGTTCACGTACTACATGTTGTGTGTGTAATATGAGAAAAATTTAATAGAAAGTCAAGGTCCAATTTTTTTGTTGCTATAAGTTCTAGGCCTCGGTCGGAGAAAGTTAAAAAATTATTATGAGAGAGGTTTGTACAAAAAGGAATATCAATTGTGTAACACCGACGAATGAGTGAGAAATTACAAACGAAAACACGTGACAGAAGTTCAACGTGAAAACAACAGGAAGTTCAGCTACTACACCGAATGAATTTCAGATGAAAATCTTTTAAACCATCGCGAGTATGAAAAAAGTGATCAAGACGGAAAAGTTGCGTGTTTACAGCAGCTTTCCATCGGTATATCACTTGCTTAATTCCGGTGAGTGGATGGAGAGCTACGAGCAAAAAACAGCACGTGAAGAAACAGAGTGAAGTTCAGGTAGACGTGCTGATGAAGTTCAAGTTCTTCACGCGGTGCAGTTTCGAAGACCCTGTTTCGCGATAAAAGGCAGAACGCGTCATCTCGCCGTTTTCGAAATTACTTAAAAACGATTAGGAATCGGAGAAAACCACCTGCATGAAAAAGTTTCGCATTTTTCGTAGCTTTTCAACGGTATATTATTTGCCCCATTCCGATAAAGTTTGTAAAAATGACGGCCAAAATACGTTTTCAGCCATTTTCAAAATTGACTTAAAACCGTAAAGAATTGGAAGAAATGATCTACATATAAAAGATTCGTATTTTTTCAAGCTTTTTCAACGCCATATCATTTGCCTCATTCCGACAAACCATTGAGAAAAAAACGTGAAAATACACACTCGGTACAGATTCGGCCATTTTCTAAATTACTTTTGAACCGTTCATAGTTAGAACAAACTTTTTATATGGAAAGATGCGCATTTTCATAAGCTTTCCAACGCGATATCATATGCGTCGATAGGACTAGCCGTTTTGAAACTAACCCCGAAATACGAACCCGGCTGTTCGGTTTCAGAAATTCCGCCATTTTTGAAATTCCTCTTTAACCGTAGGGAATTTGCAAAAACGCTCAACATGTGACATGAGTGGATTTGCAGCAGCTATCCAACGCCATCTCATTTGCCTCATTCCGATGAACGGTTTAGAAATAGCGTCGAAAATACGATTCACGTTTTTTTGTATGAAGAAAAACGGTTTTCAAAACTGCTCTTAAACCGTGTACATTTTGCCAAAAATTCAACCAAGGCTGCTATACTGGTGTCCATAGCTTTCAAACGGTATATTACAAGACCCATTTGGGCACTTTGCCGGAAGTTCAACCTAGCACTCGTGGAAGTTCAGGTCGAAAAACTCAGGCAGTAAAATTGCAGCAGAAGCAAGTTCATCACATCCCCGAGAGCAAATCCGCCAACGAGCGAGATTCCTATTTAAAACGGGTATTTAGTTGCTAAAACCGTTCCCAGATTACACTTACATCACATAGAACACGACTGACCAGAAAAATTCGCGCGGGGAGACACGGTTGCAAAGATCGACCGAAGGTCGGGTCTGATCACGGGTTGAACTTCCTGAGTTACATAACCCTGAACTTCCCTCTGTAGGAACCCGACCTTCGGGCTATCTTCGCAACCGTGTCTCTCCGAGTGAATTCTTCTGGCCAGTCGTGTTCTTAGTGATGTAAGTGTAACCAGGAAACAGGTTTTAGCAACTAAATGACTGTTTAAAATAAGAATCTTGCTCGTTGGCACTCCCACGGGTCGTGATGAACTTGCATCTGTTGCAAGTTTAATGCATGCTCTGGATGTTCTCGAACCTCTAACACAATGGGAATTGGGTTTTGGTATGAGTTTCGTGGACAATTTGTTGTTATTTTTAACGGATTTGATTTCGGGTGTGTTCTTCGTCCGCAAGAGATGCATCGTCCGCTTCTGTCGATTTCTCATTTTCCTGTGAAGATTGCCGGCGGATTTGCTTACTTTAGTGAAATTAAAGGCTTCCTACGTCATCAATTTCAATCGGGAAGGTCCATACGGTTTGAATTCCGGTGATTCAATGTTGGCACTCCCACGGCTGTTGCATGGGGTGTTTTTGCGTTTTTGAGATTTGCCCTCTATTCATTTTTGTTGTAGAAAGGGAGTTGCCAGATCATTTCTATGGAGGTGCAGACGTGTTTAAATCTGACGCAGGGGATTTTATGCTTCAACGAATTCGTTCGTTCAAATTTATTAGATTATCTAATGGTCGTTGTACAAGCTGGACTTCTGCGTTGTTCCTACCTGAACTTCCGCTTTTACTTCTTTCCAAGGTAATACATCAAGTCCTCTGTATTTCTTTCTTTTTTTCTGTCATATTTCATTCTTGCATTGGTTTTGATTTTTTGACTCAGTCCCATGAGCAACCATGGAATTGGCCGATGGATATGCGTGTAGTTTTTTTTTCTAGTATGTTTTCGAACTTCTAATAGTTTTTGGACTTCACAGAATAACTATCCTGAACTTCTGTATGCTAATTTTTTTTAACATGTTAATTTGAGGTTTTACAAAACCCCGAACTTCTATATCTTCACTATTTGAACTTCTTATTTTAATTTTGTTTGTTATTTTTGGATTTAAATATTTGTAGACATTGAAATCGGCATTGCACCTATCGACCAACGCGGTAGCGCGAGGCCGAGCCAGGGGGGAGGGGGGGAGGTCCCCCCCTCCCCTCCCCCTGTGAGGCCGAGCCAAGAACGAGCCGGAGCAGGCGACGACGCGCGCGTGCCGCGTCGTCGCATGCGGAGGCGAGTCCGTCACATCCGTGACCCCACTATCTATCTTAGGGGTGTGGCTCTGGGGTGCGTGCGGGTGGGGGTGGAAACAGAATAACCGTATTGCGCCTGTCAACCTAGCGCGCACTGCCGCGGTAGCGCGAGGCCGAGCCGGGGAGGGGGGAGGGGGGTCGGGACCCCCCTCCCCTCCCCCTGCGAGGCCGAGCCAGGAACGAGCCGGAGCAGGCGACGACGCGGCGTGCCGCGTCGTCGCATGCGGAGGCGAGTCCGTCACATCCGTGACCCCACTATCTATCTTAGGGGTGTGGCTCTGGGGTGCGTGCGGGTGGGGGTGGAAAAAGAATAACCGCATTGCGCCTGTCAACCTAGCGCGCACTGCCGCGGTAGCGCGAGGCCGAGCCGGGGGGGGAGGGGGGTCGGGACCCCCCCTCCCCTCCCCCTGCGAGGCCGAGCTAGGAACGAGCCGGAGCAGGCGACGACGCGGCCTGCCGCGTCTTCGCATGCGGAGGCGAGTCCGTCACATCCGTGACCCCACTATCTATCTTAGGGGTGTGGCTCTAGGGTGGGTGCGGGTGGGGGTGGAAATAGAATAACCGCATTGCGCCTGTCAACCTAGCGCGCACTGCCGCGGTAGCGCGAGGCCGAGCCGGGGGGGAAGGGGGGAGGGACCCCCCCTCCCGTCCGCCTGCGAGGCCGAGCCAGGAACGAGCCGGAGCAGGCAACGACGTGGCGTGCCGCGTCGTTGCATGCGGAGGCGAGTCTGTCACATCCGTGACCCCACTATCTATCTTAGGGGTGTGGCTCTGGGGTGCGTGCGGGTGGGGGTGGAAACAGAATAACCGCATTGCTCCTGTCAACCTAGCGCCCACTGCCGTGGAAGTGCGAGGCCGAGCCGGGGGGGTCCCCGCGACGAGCGGATGCGAGTCCGCAGGGACCCCCGGTGAGGCCGAGCCAGGAACGAGCAGGAGTAGGCGACGACGCGGCGTGCCGTGTCATCGCATGCGGAGGCGAGTCCGTTGAGTTAGTTATGGACTTCATGTGTTTTTGTATTTGAACCTCTTCTTTGTTTCTTATTGTTTATTTATTCATATGCCTTACTTCGCTTGATAGTGTACTTGAACTTCTGTTCTTTATTTTTTGAACTTCTTCTTTGTTTGTAAGTGCTTATTTGTGTATATATTTTACTTCCATTGGTAGTGTACTTGAACTTTTGTTGGCCATCAAATGTTGGTTTTAAGGGATACCAACAGATTTTTATTTGATCTTATCTTTTTAAACAGATGCATTCAAATGGTGCATTCATTTTTCAACACATGCATTTACTTTTTAGTGGTTAGGGGTAAAACTGTAATTAACCCCGACGCTCCAACACCCGCTAGAGAGCCCCATTTACTGCCCATCTCGCTCGCGCACCACCTGTCAGAAACCCCTTCCCCCTGTCGCTCACTCTCTTCTCCCTCTCTGTTGCTCCGCTCCCTTCCTCCAACCTCCCCCGACTTCTCCGCCGCTGTCTCCTGCGCTCGTGAGTGGAGTAACCGGCGCACGCCCCGCTCCTATTTCTGCCCCACGCCCTGCTCTCCCTCCCTCAGCCCGCTCTCTTTTCCTCTGAAGCGAAGCCGGCAACTGTCTGCGCGGTTCCAAGGTGCGCGTGGCGTCGTGGGGGTGGAAGAACCGCCGCGGATACGTGCATCGGGGTCGTTTGGAGAGGTACAAATGATGCCTCCCCCCAATGGTTGCTCTTAGTTTTCGCCAGATCTGTCGAGCTCTCTCTATTACTTCTGTGTGCTCTCGCATCCGCCTCCTCCCTTTTCTTATGATGGTTGGATGGGAGATTAGGTAGGGTTCTTGTGCGTGTGGTGGGTGGATTCCATTTCCCCGTGGTTAATTTTATCTGTGAGATGCTTGTGTGTGCTATTTTACCCTTCAGACTTGTGTGGATTTCATTTCCCCTTTGGTAATTTCACCAGTGAGATGCATGTAAGAAGGGTGTGGTGTGGTGGTTGCTGCTGGATGTGATGTATTTACATCCATTAATGTTATTGATTTCGTAGTCTAGATTGTGTCTGTCACATGCTAGTTAGTTTATGAGTACTGTTTTTGCCGTGCTTGCCTAGATGTGCTACTGTTCATCTTCATAATTGTTGATGTGTTTTAGTTGTTTTATCCTAGGGTTTGATTTAGTTGCTTTTTGTATTGTTGTTTGATTTTCTACTTGCTAATTAGATGTAATTTTTCCCCTGTTTTTTGTAGGTGGATCTAGGGTTTGGACTACCATTCATCAAGGAGTGGTGTTGTCATGGCTTCGAAACCTTCTTCAGGTATGTAAATGTATATGCATCTTGTATTTTAAATAGGATTTTTCTTTTATATGTCCGCCCATATCTTCCCTTGGTTGTCTTGTTGGACTGCCTATGTTTAAAAGTATGAACTTCTAACGTAGGTGATGTGTATGCATTTTACTCTTAGTTGAAGTTAGTAGAGTGTTGCTTAGATTTTTTTTGATGAATTGCCAGTGAACTATGTCACCAAGTGTGTTTGGACTTCCCAATGTTTCATATTTTAGTGTATATCTTTGTATTTTTTGTTATCATTTTCATGGTATTGAGAAGTAGTTTGGCTGTGAAAAAGTATTTCTGCTCATGTTTCATCTTTTTTTTGTAGTACTGCCTTGGGTCACATAGTTGAACTTCTGGTTTTAATTATTTGTTTGTAATGAAATTTGGTTGAACTTCTGTTTGTGCGTTGTTTTACTGCTTTGTTATGTATTGTTGAACTTCTGGACATTCATCTATATGTAGTACTTCCTTTGGTGTAGATTGTTTTATCTTTAGTATGTAGATTGTAGATTGTGCATTGTTTTACTGCTTTGTTAGGTATTTTTGAACTTCTGGACATTGGACATTCATGTATATGTAGTACTTCCTTTGGTGTAGATTGTGGATTAAAACTCAGCTGTCTTTTTACTTCCATTTTGTAGTTGGTGATGAATTTAATAGTTCTGAAAAAATGCCTTTGATCAAGGTGGAGCTTCAGAAGTTAATACTGATGCTCCAAGATCTGATGCAGCTAAACCTCCTATTATTCCTTTGACTGTATTTGCTGAGGTTGCTTTGAGCCTTGAGAAAAATTTAAGCCTCACGGATCTTGCTTCTGCAGCTCTTGCTTCACCCAGTATGTGCAACTCCTTTTTTTTAATTCCCGAGCCATGTTTTTGAACTTGTTCTTGTCGTGTGTTTTGTATTTGTTCTTGACTCTTTTCCTTTTGTTATGTTTTTATGTTCTTGCAGATGTATCCACAGAGGAGGAAGCTGTGAACACCATCAACGATGTACTATCTGACTTGGGTGTGCCAGATAACACTGCTGCGGCCGAGCAGGGGGCTCCATCAGTTGAAGGTTGTGATTCCATCCGGAGCCTTTGTGCTCTCTTCAGATGTCAGAGATGTAGTCCCAGTCTGTTGATGGCACTGAACCTGTTACGCAAGATGAGGATGTGCCCCTTCAGCTTCTTCTAGAGGATCAACGCAAGAGGAAGAAGCAAGAAGATTTTTATAAGAAGATGGCGGCCCGCCTTCAGAAAGGTTCTCATGTTTCTGAATCTGGTGATCTTGCTGAGCTCACAGTTGGGCATGGCTCTGTTGCTGAAGAAGACGTGCCGCGTGCCACTGATGGTATGGCTACCCCTGTGAAGACGAAACTAAAGAAGACCGTGGCTAGGAAGCATATAGTTGGTGAAGTTACTCCTCGGAGGAGCCCACGTGTTTCAAATGCTGCAGGACCAAGTGTGGGTGACCTTCCTGAAGTGGAAGGCCAAGCCCGCGGTGGTACGCCACGTCGTAGTCCTCGTGTGCTTGCCACTGTGGCGCCTACACCTTCTCCGCTTGGTGCTGGTGCATCTGGTAAGGGCAAGAAATGCGGCGTTAAGCGCAAGGTTGCACCGGCAAAGGTTAACAAGGGTTGCAAGAAGCGTTCTCGTGTTGATCTAGACGACCAGGGTGATGCTGATTTCAACGTTGATGACAAGGATGACGACGATGATGTTGCTGCTGCTGATCAGGTATGAATCTCTCATGTTTACTGTTTTTGAGAACATTGTAGAATTGTTGTTATATTTTGTGTATGTAGTACTGCCTTGGTGTACATAGCTGACCTTCTGTTTATATACATTTAGAGATTAGCTGAACCGCTTGGTTTATATGGTATTACTGCCTTTGTGTACATAGCTGAACTTCTTGGTATACATGGTTTTAATGCCTTGGTGTACATAGTTGAACTTCTGCTTTGTAAAGTTCTAACATTTAGAAAGCAGCTATACTTCTGGTCATACATGGTTGTACTGCCTATGTAGACATAGTTGAACTTCTGAAATGTACACTGCTAACATGGAGAAAGAAGCTGTACTTCTTGTTTTTAATGGTTGAACTTCTGCTATATACGATTTTTTTTGTCCATGCTCTATTTGCTTATGTAGTTTTTCCAATTCAGCATTAGTGAACTTTTGGTTTAGTTTGCTTGACTCATTGTTCTGCCCCTTTTTTCCTGTCATTGCATTTTTTGCAGTATCAGCTTGTGAAGCGGCTTGTTCTGAGGAAGAGAGGAGGCAAATTAGTGGAAGAAGCTGATGAAGGAGGAGATGATGCGAAACGTTTTAACAAGACGGTTCGCTGCTCACTGAAAGAGGTCAAGTTGTGCGCAAAATTGCTACAACCTAGGCACAAGGCGAGGGTTATCAAGGCTGGTTTTGGTTCTGTGTTTGATTTGACGATTGATTCCAACATCTCTCATCCTTTGATGGGCCACATCTACACCAAGATTGACCCTTTAACTATGATTCTGGACATGGGTGAGGCGAACAAGGTTTTGCGTATTACAAGTGATGCTATTCACCATCTTTTCGGATTCCCTCAAGGTGATCATACCCCTCCTAGGCCCTCGAAGGATGGGTTTGATGATGCTGTTATGAGGCTGAAGGCCAAACTTGGCTACAAGAGGAGTGATGATATCAAGACAAAGGATCTGCGGAAGATCCTCGAGGAACTTGTGAAGGATGAGAAGAATGATGACCTGGCTCTGCAGGTCTTTTACCTGATTCTTTTCATGAAGGTTATTATTCCTGGTACGTCTACACGAGTGTCCAGGGAGGCAGCAATGGCTGAGAATCTTGTCTCTGAAGATATGACAAATATGGACTATTGTCAGTTGGTTGTTGATGATCTTCGAAGGGCTGTTACTAGGTATCAGCAAGGGACTAGCAGAGGAAAAGCTGTTACAGGCTGCGACATCGCGGCGGTACTTATGTATCTGGACTGCCTTATCACTGGCAAGAAGCCTATTGTTGATTTGAGGACCCCTCGCATCAACTACATGGACCAGGCCAAGATGTCTGAGCTTGCTACTGCTGACTTGGTTAAGAAGGGTGATGAGGACCCAGCCAATTGGGTATTTGGGAAACTGCCTGTGAGTGTTGCTATGCATCATTCTTTCCTGTACAGTTTAACTTGAACTTCTGGTACTGTCTTCAATATTTGTTCCATGTTCCTTCATTGTTTTCTGACGTGTTGACGTTTGTTTTGTATGTAGTGGAAGACACAGGCTGAGGTTGTGTTCTTTAGGGTTATTGAACGTCCTGTTCTTACTATGCCTCGTGCCAGCAGCCTAGGAAGTGGAGGTGCCCCAAGATTTGAATTCTCCCGGGATGTCAATACTGGTGCTCCCCCTGTAGATCCTGGAGGTTCTTCTGCCCGTGTGAGTGCTGCAGGTGGCGTTTCTTCTGAGGGTTTCTTTGATGCTGCCTATGTTTCCCTTCTTAGGATTGATGGTCTTCTGGAAACTGTTTGTGGGGAGATGGCCCATGTTCCGACAACTCTTGAGCGTCTTAGTCGCGTCGACGGGATTCTTCCTCTCGGCCATGTTTTGACGCTGAGTCTTCGAAGGAGGTTTTGTCAATTGAAGCTAGAATTCTTACTGAGCTTCGCCAGATCACTTCCCACCTCCGGACTAGCTTTGGGCTGTTCAAGGAAATGCAAGCCTTTTGAAGATGAGGCTAGTGTTGTTGTCAGTCAGATTCAGAGGCAAGATGATTCTGTTCGTTTGGGTCGTGAGGGAGGCAACGACGAGGAGCGTACTGAAGAGGTTTGTTTATGTTGGCTTTGTTAGTTCTTTGAATTAATGTTCATTGTTAGCTTTTCAGTTATTACTGTTTTTTTGTCATAGGTGACCCTTCTTGATTTCATGTGTTCTGAACTTCTTTTTTCAGTATTTGTGTTTCATATTTGACCTTCTCTGTTTACAATATCTGGACTTCCAGCCCTACAGTATCTGAACTTCTTTGCTTTCCATATCTGGCCCTTTTTTCCTTTGTATGATAGTAGTTTGATATCTGACCTTCTATGTTTACTGTCTTTGGACTTCCTCCATGTGTCAGCGGTCATAGATGTCCTTCTTTAGTTATATAATGTGGACTTCACCTGATTAGACATTGTGTTCTATATAATTTTTGTAGGCTGTTGATGATGGTGCTAGGGTTGATGAGGATGTTTTACCTGAAAGTGCAACTGTCCCTGTGCATGAATCTGCTCCCGCGAGTGATTTGTTTGTTGATGAGGTTCATGGCAGTGATCCTAAAGTATATTTTTTCTTATCCATTTGTTTCCTTTTTATTTAACTTCTTGTACATTTTTTTTACTATGTGCCCATTTTTATTGACTTTTTGTTCTTTGCTGCAGAATGACGATGCTAGTGTTCCTTCAGAGAAGGTTGCAGACAGGTTGTATCAGGCACTGGCTGCTCCGATGGGCTGGATCGAACTGAACCTCAGTCGTCCATCGGTGCTGGGGTTTCTGATGCTGAGCAGGGCAAGACAGCTGAAGATATTATTTCAGAGAAAGATCCCATCGAGGCTGCTGTTGATACTGGTAGTGCTCGTGCAGGCACGGAGAAGTCTCCTGCAGCAGAGCCATCAGTTGCTGTTGATGCTGGTTCTCTAGCTCTTCCTGCTGCAGCACAACCAACCGTTTTTGTTGTTTCAGATTCTCCAGCTGCTCCAGCTGCTACTGGTGTGCTTGCCGACGACACTGCAATGTCTACTGGAGATGTCGATGAAGAGACTGAAAGTGATAGCTTGGGAAAGGAGGATGATCTTTCCAGTGATGCAACTGGTCTAGGCAAGAATTCATAAAGAGAGGATCATGCTTCTCTCTTCTTTCCCCATCCCCATCCCTTTTGTTGTTGGTTTGAGTCTTTGATATCCCTATGTACTGTCTGTGTGGTGCAAGTTGAACTTCTGGTTTGTGGTTTGTAAATAAAGTGAATTGAAGTTGTTTTTATGTCGGGGAAGGTTTGTAATGCATGGGTTGTGATGTTTTTAATCCTGTGGTTTATCTTTCGGTGTAGCAGCTGAGATGTGCTTGTGTTATTTGTTACTCCTGTCTTGATCTATGTGTTTGTATGTTGCTCTTAATTTCTATTCTTTTGCTGAGCAGATAGTGAACTTGCTGTCGTCCGAAAGAAGGTTGATGACTTTTATTTCAGTGTAACTAGGCTTAAGAGTGATCGTTCTAAGAGGTGAGTGCAGCTGGTCAGAATTTATATGCATCTAACTTATGTACTGCCTGTGGTTTTATACCTGAACTTCTTTACTTTCTGTTGCTGAACTTCTTTACTTTCTGATGCTGAACATCTAACTTTACTTTCTGATGGCTGTTGTTATGTAGCTGAACTTCTTTGCTTTCTGTGTGATGAACTTCTTGAGTTTCTGATGCTGAACTTCTTTACTTTCTTTTGTTTGTTTTAGATCAAAGATTATGTTCCAAAACAATGAGTGTGAAGCTACTGTTGAAAATGTCGCATCGGCTTTTTCTCCTCGAGGAATGCTTCGATCTAATGTAGCTGAGGTTACACTGTATTGTCTACGTGCCAAATACCAGGACTTAGAAAAACTCATCCTGCCGTATTGGGTTTGTGTAAGTCAACCCTATAGTAATTTCTTTTCTGTTGTTCTTTACCATATTAGTTAAAACATGTTGGTCTCATTGTATTTCATATGTTGTTGTTATCTGCATTATATTAGGACAAGATTTACAGACGGCATTTTGATTCCCGTGTGAGGAAGTACCTCTTAGCGACTGGTCCAGATAGCATGGATGCGCATGATTCTGTAAGCAATATTTGTTTCTCTGTCTGTGTATTTGTTTCCACTGTGATCCTCTCTGTTTATATTTGTTTATTTTTCTGTGCTCTTGATATTAATTTTTAGTTTTAATGATTTTGTGTTTATCTCGCGTCAGGTTATTTTCCTCACTTTTGACCCACCTGAACTTCCTGCTCACTTGGGTGGTGTTGGTCATTGGGTTTCCATATTTCTTGACATGAAGAATTCAAGGTTCCAGCTTCTCGACTCCTACTATGGACCAAATGATGACTGTGCGGTACGCCTGTATCGGCGGATGACTGATAACATCAAGAAGCTTTGGAGCGATGCCAGCAATGACAGGGAGACACCCTTCAGTCCACTTTCTAGTGACCATTTCCCTTTGGATTGGATTGATGTCCCCCAACAGACTAACAAGTATGAGTTCAACTTTTCTCTCTATCACTTTCTGTTTAATTGTAGTTGTACGTAAGCTGCAACGTCTTGTTATGCTTTTGGCTTTCTTTGTTTTAACACTGTTCTCTTTGTTTGATGGCAGTATCGACTGCGGATTCTTCATGCTTACGAATGTTAATTCGTATCATGATGGGGTTCTTGCAAACTATTCCCATGAGAATATCTTGGATATCAAGAAGACATGGTTGTACTCAATTGCTTCTTCTAACTTGTTTGAAACAGACTTCCATGGTCTGTTTGGCCACTATTCATGTAAGTCTTGAAACTTGGACTGCTTACTTGGACTGCAGCTTTTGTTCTACATGAACTTCATTGTCTTTTACTTGCTTGTGTTTTTTGTTTCAGTATTTTTTCCTGTCATTGCTTACTTGGACTGCAGCTTTTATTCTACATGAACTTCATAGATGATACCTTTTTATGCTTTTGTTAGTTGTAGTTGAATGTTTTCCATTTCATCAGTTTATCTTGAACTGTGCCTTGGGTTGTGCCTGAACTTCATTAGTTTTTAAATGCAACATATTTTTAGGTCAACTTGAGTAGTAATCATGACATCTATATTTGTTGGACTGTACATTGTGTTGTATCTGAACTTCAGTTATATTTAATGGTCTTTTTTTTGACAGTGGAGCCGTTGGACTTGACCGATTACCACTACTCATTCCTCGGGTCACAGGAATACCAGCCTAGGGAGGAATCGATGAGTACAACTCCGAGAGAATATGAGAGCTCTCGAACCCTTATTCCTTCCAAGTTGGGGAAGCAGCCTGTCGGTATTGGTGCTGCTCCAAGTACCCCTTGCTCCGGGAAGGTTGGTGATGTCCAAGCAGAGGTGATTTCGTCGGATGATGATTTTGAGAAGATTGCTTACCCGAAGAAGGGTAAATCTGCTGCTGCTACTGTTGTTGGGAGAGGTGGGAAGAATGCTGTCATCACCAGGAGGAATCCGACAGTTGAGTCTGGCAACATAACTTCCTCGAAGAGAGCAGCAAGATTGCCTATGAAGTGGCGTTCTCCTATCGCTCCCCTAAAGAAATACAGTTACCCTCATCTATCTGAGGCTCGGAGGTTGAAACAGATTGTGCTTAGTGAAGATGGTCTGAAGAAGTATTCTGAGTGAGTATTCTTCTTATGTTTTTGCTACCAGAAATGCTATTTTTTGTGAACTTCTGAAGTTTATAGTATCTGAACTTCTATTCATTCTCCTTGTCTCGGAGTTGCGCTTCTAATATTTTCCCATCCTTTAAATCTGCAGGACAAGCTACTGCATGTTTACCGTCCCTGGGAATGTGATTGACCTCACAGGACGTGTCCTTTATACTCTTTTCGGTGAAGGGCAGCAGATGGAAGGAGACATAATGGACTTTCTCATAAACTTGTGGAAGGATAAGCCGGAGACCTATGAGATCTTCTCTTGTGCTGACAGGGTTGTTCTGAGTCCCTACTTCATACAGGTTTTTGTTCCTGTAACCCTATCTCCTTTTTTTGCGGTAGTTTTGGTGAAGTGGCATTGGGAGGTGTTTTTATTTGTCGTGATTATTTCGTGTTATTAATCTTTGTTGATGGTCTGTTTGTGAATGCAGTACTGCCTCGAGTATGATTATTTCGGTGCATCAGTTCCAAAATTCGATGTAAAAAAATCGGCTGCACTCCTCCCAATGTTTGTTCCTAAGGAAGAAGACCTTCTTAACGCAAAGCTGGTTAGGTTTTCATAACTCTTGCTTTTTTTTATTATGTACATCCTTTTGCTGAGTTTTTCCAGAAGTTTTTGTTCATCTCGGCTGTTCAATACTTATGGTTTATAGGTTGTGTTCACCATTTTTTCAATCTTGGCAGGTTTTTTTGATACTTTTCAAGCCAATTGGCAAAACAGCGCACTACAGTGTGTATGTGCTGAATAGATATCGTGGGAGCATTGACATCCTTGATTCACTTCCTTACTCTAATAAGGGACTTTCACGAACAAGTTTCCACGGAGACTGCCAAAATATCGTGAGTGTTTCTTAGCCTGAACTGACTATCATTTGACAGTTGAACTTCTGGTATCGTTTATTTGGATTTTATGCAAGTGTCGCTTTATGTACCTGAACTTAGGTATTTGGTTAAGATGTTTTTGATTTTATCGTATTTGGCATTTCTTGAAGATCAAGAGATTCGTTGGGTTGCTGGAGGAGATGTACGGCAAGTCTGAGTACAAAGCGAACAAGCAGCCAAACTGGGTGACTATTGCAAAGAGGCCGACTTTTGTTGATGTCCCAAAGCGACTGAATAACGAGTGTGGTTTCTTCGCTGTGAAGCTGTGCTCTACATATGACGGCGATGAGCTTGTTGAAGATTTTGGTGATGTGGAAGTATGTTTTGTCCTTGTGTCTTGTCTCATCATCCTTTCCTGTTTTTTTTGTGTTTTTGCCGACACGCTCCTGCTGAGGTTTTAGTTATCCTTTACTGTTTTTTTATTCTTCATTCTTTTTGTTTGCAGACTGCTGTAGATGACTGGAAGGCCGAGTTCATGCACACTCTAGTCTTCAGCGAGAAGAATGAAATTGTGCGTCGAGAGCTTCCTGTTGAGATCCAGTCCTTGGGCCCGTGAATTCTGCGTGTAGAAACATTGGTTTTAGTGTAGATTTGATTTCGTAAAGACTTGGTTTGATAATGATTGGAACGATTTCGTAAAGATTTGGTTGTATGAATGGTTTAGTAATTTGTATATCTATAGCTGCAACACTGTTTTTTATGTTATTGAGGTCAAATGTATCTGTTATGAAGAATGATCGTCTTGTGAATTTAAATGTATTGCACTGTTTTCAGTATTCCAGTGTTGTTTGTTTTTCCCCAACTTATGATCTTGAACTTCTGCGTGGGTTCTGGTTGAACTGCTGGTTTTTTGTGGACAGTGTTTTTTGTCCACAAATCCAGTGTTGTTAATTTTGGCCCCAACATGTGAACTTAAACTTCTGCTTGAGATCTGGTTGGGCTGCTGGTTCGAGATGGAGAGAATTTGTGTTGTAGAATGTATTATTATTTTTCAACTCAATCAAGATGTAGCCTTTTGTAATTTTTGTGTTGTCCTATTTTTTGTAATTTTTTAACTGCAAATAGTTTTCAACTAGAAATTCGTGTAAACATATTCATTCTCATACACTCCTTTACGTTTCTTGATCTTGTCGGGATTCTACGTGAACTTCTCCAGGTATCCAAATAGAACTTCATATGTCCACGTGTCGTCTTAGGATTACTAGCTTAGTTTATACGGCAATACTTATTTGTCAAGCATATTTTTTCTACATTAATTATTATACCAGAACTTCTTCTGTAAGCTTACTTGAACTTCATAGTTTATTCTTTATTCCTGCTTGCTCTTTTATGGAATACATCACCAGCGACCCCTCTCATAATATTCCAGAACTTCTAAAGTAAGAGTACTTGAACTTCTCAGTGCATATTCATTTATTCCTGCTTGCTCTTTTATGGAATACAGCACCTGCACCTCCTCTCATAATATACCAGAACTTCTAAAGTAAGAGCACTTGAACTTCATAGTTTATTCTTTATTCCTACTTGGTCTTTTATGGAATACAACACCTGCACCTCCTCTCATAATATACCAGAACTTCTACAGTAAGAGCACTTGAACTTCTACTGTATAATTTCTTTGAAACTTGTACAGTAGAACTTCTACAGTAAGCTTCTCCAAAAATACTGTTCAATAGTGGAGTAACATAATATACACTGACATGACATAAGTTTGCTTTTGTTTAATCGACCTAGTCTAATTGTTCATTAGCCTTGCGCTCCTCCTAGGCTTTGCTGGTAGTGGTTTTTGTTTGACATGTACCTCTTCCTCTTCCTCTTCATCTTCCTCTTCGTCTTCCTCTTCTTCGTTGATGTCTTCATCTTCGTATTCCTCATCCTCCTCTTCATCTTCCACCACTTTCTTGGTGCTGGCTCTAGGTTTCGCTTTCTTTTTCTTTTCTGCCTTTTGACTTGTCTTTTCAGCCTCTGCGCGCTTCGGACATGTTCGTGCATTGTGTTGAGCATATTCCTTGCATATGCTACAAAGCCTGCTGCTAGCTTTCTCTGGGTGTGGTCCCTTGTTTTGTTTTTGAACTTTGGGCTGCTGTTTTTGAGCTTTTGGTTGCTTGACCTCCTCGGCATCGTTTCTTTCTAAGAGTGTTGGACAAGTGAGTTTGTTGTGTCCTGCAACCTTTTTGCACACTCTACATTGCCTGTGTCCAAGTGGCACTCCATTGTCATCCAGCACGACGACTCTATCTGTAGATGATGCCTTTATTTGAGCTCTCTGGTCACTTTTCTTTGCTGCAGAAAGTTTCTTCCTACCCTTTGTTTCAGAGTACAGCGGCAGTTTCATCATCTCTTGCTGCTGCTGCTGCATCAATTGGCCAACATCCTCCTTGCATCGGTCGGCTTGAGCAGCGGTTTGGAGCATTTCAGCTTCATAATAATGAAGGTCATCTTCAATTTCAGCATCCTCTTCAGCCATCCTTTCGTCAACATCTGCTTGATTTGCTGAATGTATTGCATCAAGTTCTTCCACGAGCCTCTTGAGAACATAGAAGGCTCTGTCATATTGCTGTTCACATCTCATTGCTTTCTTGTTAACCGTCAAATTTAGCTGCAGCAGGATATCTTGCTTTGAGAGTTTTGAGCTGCCATCCGATACAATTGTGTTGTAGTCCCTTGTATCAAATGTTGGTTGTGATTTTGCAGTCTTTGTGTACCGTTTCAGGATATACTTGTCTGGAAATTTGTCAGCCCTCCGGTAGTCCAGTATGTTCATTATGTGAAGGCAGAACAGACCTGAATTTGTGATGAATGCAGAATACATTGTTTGTGAGCCAGCAATGAGTTTCATATATTGATATGATACTACTAGTTTAGCTATTTAATGAGTTTGTTTTTCCGCTCACCTGTGTGTGTCCAAAGCTTGCATTCGCACTCATATATTTCATTCTCTGGGTCAGCTACAACCTGGAATTCATGCTTTGACCGGGCAAACCTTTCTTCATCATCATGACCACCCTTGTTGTGGTAGTACACAAGGTACTTAGTGGCCTCTGCTGTCTTTTTTGCGCGAAATAGCGTGCTCTTTCTCATCCTATCCCTCATCTCGCTGTACACGGCTCTCGTGTACTTGATAGCCATGTCTTCCTCGTAGCCGTAATTTGTTTTTGTGACAGGATTGCTCTGCACATGTCAAAAAATAAGATATTAGTTGAGCAGAGTCATGGGTTTCATTTAAATACCAAGTCCGCATGTTCAAGGAAGTCACAATACCATGCTGGCCATTGTTTGCTCATTCTCTTTTTGCAGCCGAGTTTGTATGCAAGCATTTACCCGCCTAGCAAACGTGTAGGTTCTGTGTCCCCTTGACAAACCCTCTCTTGAGCACGTGATTCATGCTCTCGCTTCGTTGTGTAGAAGTAATTTTAGCACAGAAAATGTTCTTGTAATATGCTGATATCCACATTTTCCTATCACTCCACAGCTGCATCATCATTTGGTCGTTCTGCAGGTTGTACTTCTGCAGAAGTGCAGCCCAGGCAGCTTCAAACTCTGTTGGCATTAGCGGCCAGTTTAAGATTGCTGTGAACTCCTCTTTGAATGTTTTATTATACTTTTTGTACAGCAACGCGAGGTATTCCTTGAACTTCTTCAGGATGTGCCAACGGCATAGCTTGTGGACGGTATTTGGGAATGATTATGGTATAGCTTTCGCCATTGACGGGCACTGGTCTGATTGAATTAAAAAAATGAAACTTGCTTCTTGCACTGATGGTGAACCTATGTGATACAAGTACTTGAACTTCACAGGCAGCAGTAGGACTATGTAGTAATGTCACAAAGTTTTTTCTTATAGAAGTGTTGTTGAACTTCTATGGTACCAGTGATTGAACTTCACATGCAGCAGTAGGACTATCTAATAATGTCACATATATTTTCCTTATAGCAGTGTTGTTGAACCTATGTGATACAAGTAGTTGAACTTCACAGGCAGCAGTAGGACTATCTAATAATGTCACACAATTTTTTTTCTTATAGCAGTTTTGTTGAACTTCTGTGGTACCAGTGATTGAACTTCACAGACATAACCATATTTTTCTGAACATGATGCATATTTTTTTCTTACAGCAATGTTCTTGAACTTCTATGATTCCTGTATTTGAAATTCACAGACATAACCATATTTTGCTTCTTGTACTGTTTGTTGGACTTCTGTGCTACCAGAGTTTGAACTGCTTGGTTTATAATATTTTTCAGTTAAAACCAGTATACCCAATATACACCCAAGCTGAAAAGATGATGAAACTTGTAGAGTTTTTTTGAACTTACCTGTTAGAATGCAAGTTGGGTGTTTGTTGTTCATGCACCGTACAATTGTATCGAACAGCCACTTGAATGACTTTGCATCTTCGTCTCTGATCAGGGCAACAGCAAATATCGTTGACTGCAAATGGTGGTTTGTTCCAACAAACACTCCCAGAGGCATATGAAATATGTTAGTCTTATAAGTTGCGTCGAATGTTATGCAATCGCCAAAATCTTGATATGCTCCCCGGCAGCTTGCATTGGACCAGAAAATATTTTTAATTACATTGTCGCTGTCTACTTGTATGTCATAGAAAAACTCATCATTGATTGCCTTCATGTCTTTAAAGAAAGATACAAGTTTCAATACATCATCAAAATCATCTTTCCTCGCATTCATAGCTTTCCTGCAAATTATATGCAAACATGCATTCGTTATTTTGCTAGCAAGGATGGTGACTTAGGATGCTATGTACATTGCAGTATGTGCATTTTTCAATACTTACTGGTTTAGTAGGTCTCGTCCGGTCATGCTTAGGAAGTAGCTTCCATCTTCATTTTCGGATAGCATGGACATAATTGTTGTATGTTTGACATCATGGTACTGCAAGAGCTTTACGTACTCCAAAATAGTGGGGTCATAATTCTTGTGTGAGTGCAAGAATACCAACATGTCAGCAGTTTGGATGAGGTGGTGATTATGATTGTACTCAATGCCCACTACCACACATGTGTTATCCTCTTGCACCTTCACCCTCATTCATGCATTGCAGCCTGTCCTCTGCGATGTTTTGTTTCTCTTCCTTTCAGCTTCTGAAATAGAAGTTCTGTGTTTCCCTTGGAACGCGCAAACAAAATACTTGTGATTCTCATTCCCTCCCGTCTTCCTGATGCCAAAACCAGCGTGTCTGGCGTATCTGTTGTAAAATTCCCTGGCTTTCTCTACATTCTTGAATGGCATCTTTAGTCTTGGTATTAGATAATCTGGGAGATCCGGCATCTGCAGAAAAAGAAAAAAAATCCAAACGATACGTTAAAATGCAGTTTATTAATTTGTTATCCTGGAGGGAGCAGAAAAATTGCAGATCATACAAGATGCATATATAAATACTTAAATTTTGTTCACTTACGTGCGTGTATGATCGCAACTCCACCGGAGTCTGCTGCTGGCCCTCTGGGATGGGGCATGGCGGAGTTATCATAGCAGGGTGCAGGAGTGGATCACGAGGAGGAAGGAGGGCTGAAGATGGCCTCTCTCTTGTTTGCGTCCTTTTTTCTTGTGGTGGTTGTGGAGGCATGGCGATGCTGGTTTTAGTTTGCTCTTTTGTTCTGTGAAGCAATCCATCTACCTCATGTCCCGTACGATCCTGAGTTGTAGCAGCAGCAGCAGCATCCAACGGCGGTAGTGTGTAGAGCACTCTCCTCCGTGTGTGTGTTCCTGTTGGATTTGTCCTGGCATCCGGTTTACTTGCTGCCCTTTCACATTGACGAGCCACACCAGGATAACCTCCAGAGTTATACGCAGGACCTGAGCTAACACCCTCCTCCATCGGTGTGCTTGGAAGTCTGCTGGTGGATACAAAGAATCCGCGGGGCATTTCCGGCGTCACCCAATTAGGTGGAGGCGCAAAATGGTGCGGATCGGGCTGTGACCCAGCATCTTGGAAGTCTGCATGTGTTTCCGGTGTCCCCCAATTCTGGTGTGGAGCAGATTGGGGTTGTGTACTTGCTGCTGGGAAGTTCTAACCTTCTTTCTGCGTCTCTCATCCTGCTGGCATAAAAAAAAGAATGTGTTAGCACACAAGTCACATCTGCATATACTGGTGTTGCTGAACTGAGCATTATTCACAGCCTGAACTTCTCATAAAAGTGTTGTTCATGTACATATTTTTCCTAGGACAGGTATCACACTCTGAACTGAGCTGAGCATTTGCCTATACTTGTGTACCTGAACTGAGCACTCTTCACAGAATGAACCTCACATTCTGAATTCTACACTATTTGTTTTTTTCTGTACCTGAACTGAGCACTCTCCACAGACTGAACTTCTGGTTTGCAAAGGGGAAATACTGTCTACAGTTAAACCTGAACTTCATGTGTTTGCATGGTTGAACTTACTAGTGCATACCAACTTGACCTTCATGTGTTTGCATGGTTGAACTTACTAGTGCATACCAACCTGACCTTCATGTGTTTGCATGGTTGAACTTACTAGTACACACCATCCTCAACTTCATGTGTTTTGCATGGTTTGCAAAGGGGAACTATTGTATACAGTCAAAAACCTGACCTTCATGACTTTGAATGGTTGAACTTCCTAGTACATTCCAACCTGAACTTCAACTGATCACATGTTTGTTTTACTTTCCTTTTTTTGCACACAACCAGATACATACCAACCTGAACTCTAGCCCACTGACTTGTTGAACTTCACATGGTTTTTTACATATGAATGCAGGCAGATTTTTTAATTTTTGCAGCCTGGACTGAGGCTCACACACTACCAGAACTTCACATGCCTGAAAGAAAATAGCAGGCAGCAGGAAGTTCAACCATACCTTGGATAGAAGTTCGGCCAGCCTTTTTCCAGCAGTACATAGGCCACCTTGAGAGCAATTCGTCGGAGAGTTGGGAGAGATATCCCATGGCATTCCATGTCTTGCAGAGGGCGCGAAGTTCATCTGCATGAAGCCAGAAGTTCAGGTGAGGCAAGATTGAAGGAAGAGCCAAGAAGAAGGAGGAAGTTCTGGTACCTAAGAGGGAGGAAGTTCAGGTACCTGTGGTGCCGCGTTCGTTGCTAGATTTGAAGGCGCCGCCGATGCGCCCTCGGCCGCTGAGATGCTCCCTTGGCCGCGCCGTTCGCCGTCCATGGCGGCTTGTTGCCGAAGGAGGAGGTGAGGTTGGAAGGAGGAGGCCTCCGAAAGTCCATGGCGGCTTGTTGCAGAAATTCCGGCGGCTTCGCCGCCTCCAGGCGACGCGGGATCCCTCGCGTCGGCGTCCGCCGTCACTCGCTCGCCCGCGCCGGCGGTCGGACGGGAGGTGGAGACGGAGGGGAGGCGCTGGATCCGGTCGGCCGGGAGCTGGAGACGGAGGGGAGGCGCTGGATCCGGCGGAGGTCGGCGGCGAATCGCGGCGGAGGCCGGCGGCGAATCGAGGGGAGGAGCGGCGAGGAGGGGGGCTGGGGCAAGGAGCTTCGAGGGAGGGGGGCTGGGGCAAGGATATTCGAGGGAGGGGGGCTGGGGCGGCCGCGATCGGGATCGGACCAGGTGGATCCTGTCGGGGTGGGCCGGCAGTTCGGGAAGTTCAGGAGGGAGCTGTCGGGCCCTTATACGGCTGACTGTGATCCAAATAGTTATTCTAATCCTGGGATTAGAATAGTGCCACTCTCTCTCTCTCTCTCTCTCTCTATATATATATATATATACACTAAAGCCGCAGCGATCCGGTTTTTCTGGTTTTTTTGACTTTTTTTCGACATCCACTGTTCATTTCCACGGCCACCTCAACATCCGTGAACAGTAATCCCGTATAAACAGTAACCCCTATTGTGAACAGTAATCCCATATAAACAGTTACACGTCTTTTTACCCATTGTTTTTTATTTACGTTTCCAACAACGAATAGTAATCATGTACCCCTGTTTGTGAACAGTGTTTTAAAAGAAAAAGATGATTTTTTACATACAGAAAACATGATAGGGTTTCACATTTCCAAAAGGAATTTTATGAAAAGTATTAGTATTTACGAATAGTGCCATTTATTATTTTCCATAAAAAAAATATTATTTATGAACAGTATCCATAAAAAATGGCTTTTTTTTACGTACTGTATATCATCATAGGTATTTACATTTCTAAAAAGAGATCTTCATGTATATTTTATTGCCCTCTTACACGTACAAGTACTCCGATATTATTATTATTATTATTGCTTAGTAAATTGTTTATGGGTTTCCTTTAATACAATTATATCATGCTATTTTTTGACTTATTTATAGATAATTCCTAAAGTGAAAAACGCATAATTCTAATGGATTACTTAAATACGCAGAGGAAAAAATAAACCGAAAAAATACTAATTTAGTAACTTAGTTTGATCTGATCTATATACATATTTTGTAATAATTAATTTTACCTAATGGCATTGCCCTTTGATAAAAAAAAGTGATCGTCTTTCCACACCAATTTTACCACGAAGCCAAAATCCAAGCAAAAGATCGCATCTTGGGTGCCAACCTTCTATTATTGTTTAAAATGATACTGCTCAATTTATTTTTCCTTAGATTCATTCTTATGGATTGTTGCCCCAAGATTTACTTTCCTCGAACGGTTTGAGTGAGATCTCATTTTAAGAGAATAGTAAAACTAACAAACTGGAACAAATAACCCGCATAAACCGAAACACTATTTTCAAAACAGTCACTTCGTATGCAACAGTGCTTCATGTAACCAGTGTTTCCATGCCCAGTGAATAAACTGCAATATACACACATCTATCAAAAAAAACTTTATATGTAAACTGTAAACCGGAATAGTACCAACACATTGCATCCGCGTAAGCAATAATCCGAGGAAAATAAAAGGAAAAACCTGAGTTTTTCTACGATTAACGATTATTTTAGTTCTTTTTGTATTACCTACTGTTGCATTATGATCTATTAAAGCTCTACAACCATTATAATCGTTGCCAGCCCCACCATCCTTCGCTCACCATGTACGATAAGAGAAATCTCACTCTATCGGCATTTCTCACACGTACAAGAAAAACACCTTTGATGCTACTGATTCTAACATTGTTTGCCTGCTAAAACTCCTAGATGAATACTATGAAGATATGACAGGCCAAATATAAATATAATACACAAAAAACATGCATCAAGAAGTCCCTGGCACTGAGATAAGAAACAATAAAGTTCAGAAATAATATAACACTGATTCGCTTCTCTTATTGAATATCGCCAGGTCTCACATGTTAAAGAAATTCCGCAAGGACAAAAAAAGGTGAAACACTAATGATTTACCCATAAACACACTAAAAAAAGATTTTCAATTTGTTGCAACGTATTCAAACACTTCCGTTCTATTAAAAATATGAAATGGACGCCACCGGCAATGGTCTTTATCGCTCTATAAAAAAAACAAGTCAAGCATCTCTACACGCACAGTTATAAATAACTTTATTAAACCACTGAACCGTGCCAAAACGAAACTACACCTCTTTTCCGTCCTATAAAACCCAAACAAAAAAAATCCAAACAACTAAACATGAAAAAGAATACATGCATGCAATAAAAATAAAAACTGAAGTACTTATTCCAACTAAACATGAAAAAGAATATATATATATATGTGTGTGTGTGTGTGTGTGTGTGCAGCTGATAAACGCTAAAGATCTGAAACTGCATGTTTGAAAATTTTGCTCTATCGACACGTACGAGCATCCACATGTACCACGTGATTGGATTAACTAGCCGAATGTGTGTTGCGATGCACTGCGGCGCCGTAGATGCTTTGGAGTTTTGGAGATTATTGGAGGCATGCGAGCGACCTTTGGGTCATGCCTGCCTTTTTAGGGCTTTTCTATTCGGTTCAGCAGGATAAAAAGTCACACGAGTCGGTAGGATATTAACATCCAACACACAACCCATGCGCACGTGCACGTTTACCTAGTCGAAAAGCTGATACGGGCGTATGGAATTCCAAAGTTACGATAAGTACTACGTGCAGGACAAACTAGCTAGCTTCATCCTTTCAATAGTGGATTCCACTTTATATCCTTCCTTTAAGACTGCGCATGTGGCACTTTTTACATGCTTTAGCAGAACTAGCAATGCAGCCCGTGCGTTGCAACGGTTTAGAATTAATAAATTTGTAATTTAAAATCGGACCAATCAAAAAACTTGATGAACGAGATTGTCAACTACCATAAAATGTATTACAATTTAGTTAGAGCAACTCCAACCGGCCGACCCAAACGGACGTGCGGTTTGTCCGTTTTTTTTTCTGTTTGGGTCGCTCGTCCGCTTGTCTGTGTCTGTTTTTTTAAATGGGTCGGCCGGTGCATCCAACGGGAGTGGACACATTTTTTGACATGTTTGCTTCAGCATTCCATCGAACATTTGCCTTCCGCACGCCGCTGCTCTTTCCGTGCCCCGCTCGATCACGCCCGCCTCGTCGCTCACCACGCCGCTCGCCTCGCCTCGCCGCGCCGCCCGCCGCGGCCGCTCGCCACACCGCCCGCCACGCCTGCCCGTCCACTTGCCACGCCCCATCGCTGCGCCCGCTCGCCACGCCCCCCGTCGCACCCGCTCTCCTCACCTCATCAGCGTCATCAACGCATCATCGCATCATCCCGTAGTAAATAAGTATCCCTAAACATAAGAAGTTCTGGAAACAAATTGTGTGAATAGATCAAAATGTACACATGTCAACGTAGCTCTAGACATGTTCCATGAGAGTAACAATATTGCATTTGTTTCTTGGAGTAAATAAATAGCAAGAAGTTCCGCATATGTATAACCCACATATATATCCCAAAAATGCTAGACCTACGTAAGTCCTACTTAAGGCTAGGTAACCTTCCATCTATTAACAAATCTGCCCCTTGATTTCAACCGGGGTGGGCCCCAACCATTAATCTTGATCCAATTAATGACCTCCTCATCAGCCTTTACGTAAAATGCTCACGTAAGTTTGCGTGGATGTAGCATTGTATATATCCCTAGTGAAGCTGCTTCCACCTAATCGCTAAAAAGGAAATACAACAAAAAAGGAGAAGCAAAAAAGAAAATAACAGAAAGAGTGAAATTGATTACTTAATATCATTGGAGTGGTGGTTGCATGCGACGGTGACCTCGACCACGTTCTCATGCTGGAGATTGCCCAAGAACTGCATGGTGTATGCATGAAATCCTTGCACGGTACGTGCCCATGTTGTGCAACCGCTTAACGACGACATCGGCGGGGACTGGCCTTGAGCTTGACGCGGTAGGTTTTCGTGGCCGTTGTCCGGACCACTCTCCTCTCTACAGAGACGGACCTCCTCTTGGCCGGTGATCTAAATCCCTTCGAGAGCCACCAATACGCGTCGGCCACCATCACTTAACACGGCGTTTCACCGTACAGCACGTCAATCTGAATCCGTGGAGACTGGAGAGCGACGAGCAACACACGCCCCACTGCCGTCACTCAACATGGCGTTTCACTGCATCCGCACGCCAGCCCGTCCAGTTCGAGTGCATGTCCTTGGACGCCCAGCCTTCCATGGCGCTCCGGCAAAGTCAATGGTGTTTCGGCGAAGTAGACGGAACCTGCCGTTGATGGAGGGGTTCGTTTTATGGATCTGGAGTACTGATGCGAGGGCTCTGCGTAATGTTGTCGTTGGCACTCCGGCTTCAGCATAGTAGACGGAGGCGAGACTGGAACTTACGCTCGTCAATCGAGGGGTTCGTTTTAAGGATGTGAAGTCCTAGTCCAGCAAGGCCCGATTATTCGAGAACTCCTTCTCTTTCTCTGTACACGGGTCAAGCTGGCATGGTTCGAGGCCCACGAAACGGGATGTTATTTAATGAAAATATCCTGACGGGCCAAACCAATAATATCGTTTATTAGTACCACCTCGTGTATATATCTTATTTATAAATATAAAATCATCTTGACGGGACGAAACCAAGAATATCACCTTGCTTTATATAAATATATATATATATATATATATATATATATATATAAAATATATATATATAAAAAAATAAAAAATAAAAATAAATATATATATATAATATAATAAATAATATATATATATATAAATATATATATATATAATATATATATATATATTATATAATATATATTATATATATACTATATATATATTATATATATTATATATACTATATATAAATATATATATATTTATTTATATTTATTATATATATATATATTTTATATTTATATAATATATATATATATATATATATATATATATATATATATATATATATATATATATAAATATAAAATATAGGGGTATAGATTTCTCCAACATATACCACTTAGGGCATGTACAATGGTGCTATCTTAGGAATGCCACGTAGGATAAATGATGAGGTGGAGGAGAAAGAACTGATAAGAAAAGGTTTGTCTTTTCTTATTTAAGAGAAGACAAGAGGTGATCTATTAGCACAATATGTCTCATCATGTTTTTAGGAATAACTAGTTATTGAAGATAAGGCTAAGAGATGACCCATTATAGACCTTTTTTTTGTCATCTCTAAATTACATGCAAGTCTTAAGATAAGACTATTTTATCAACCATTGTACATGCCCTTAAGCAAGTTTGTTCTAGTTTCTATGCATTTTAAAGCTCGACATATATTTTGGGGTGAGGCAACGAATCAACCACCGCATGCCCCCCCCCCCCCCCCCCCCCCCTCCCCTCCCCTCCCCTCCTTCAGCATGAGTCACTACCGCCATTGCTTCCTCCGATGCTAGGTTGTTGTCGCCGCGGTTGTCACATGCTTCAGAATTCCGAAATCTAGGTTGCGGGAGTAAAAAAGGGGAGTGATTTCGGTAGCTTGGGACTACCCGACCTGGTCGGGCTTAGCCAACTCACCCACCCTAGTTATTGCATCAGACACTCCATTGTTTCATCAAAAGAAAACGAGACACCACTGGGAAAGAAGATATCGATTTGGCATCTGACTTCATAAAATATGAGTTAAGAGAAAACTATTAACCAAAGTATTCTGGAACGAAGGGACCAGAAGCCTCCAAGAGGAACAAAACGCAAATGACAAAGAAGGATATACTCCCTCCGTCTGGAATTACTTGTCATAGAAATGGACGTATCTAGACGTATTTTAGTTTTATATACATCCACTTCTTTTCATTCCGGCGACAAGTAATTTCGGACTGAGGAAGTATACAATACTATATGTAAATTGCGTGTGTTGTCTACATGAGAAGTTCGGCGGAGAGAAAATTGTGTGTTGCCAATAGATAGCCACGCCGGAGAGAAAATTGTCGGCAAACCTTCCATTAGAGACTTGGCGAAAAGGCGACACGGCGGCCGAAAAGCATGAGCGGCCGCTGTCACATTGAAATTAGCCATGTGCTGATAATCAAGGGTTAGCTTAATTATCAGTTAAGAAGTCGGCACCGTCCTTGATTAACATGAAGATGACTGCGAACAATACTACTATGGTATACTTGATGTTCAAATTAAACACCATGCATTGACTTTAACCTCTACCACACTTAGCTGCCAGCTCCACTTGATCAGATATTCAGATTAGTCTTGCACGCGACGCACAAAAGCTGGCAAGACAAGTACACACATGTTCCTTCCTCGGCTGGCATAGCTCATGGAGTTAGCTAGTGTCATCCACCGCATTTTATAGTAGTATTTTTCATGGGGCTTGCTATCGTACATAGCGTGTGTCCACTGGAAACATCGAATATGTTTGACGTACGTGCATGCATGCGTATATATGTATCGTACATGCATATTTATCTTACGTTCCAGTGGTTGAGCTTTGTCAAACTCTTGGAACGGTCTCAATGACTAGAGGCTAAATATATAGTACACAATTCAGATCTCTTGCGTGATTGCGTGCGTACGTACGTGCATGCGCCATGGAATTCGAACTGTCATTGCTGGGGCGACAGGTACGTACATGCCGACCGTTTTCAGCAACGACAGTTCAGTGGCTAAGGTCCCTATCGTAACCACTGATCCACATTCTATTCCCATCTCGAATGTTTGTTATGTCCATCTCAAAAGAAATATTTGTTTGTTATGTCTCTCAACCTTTGCACCCGAGGTGCGCCCAGCTAATTGTTTTTTTTAACACGGTACAGATGCAAGTGCTTATATACACGCGCATACACTTATCCCTATGAACGCACACACGCACACCCTACCCTTATGAGCACCTCCGAGAGACCGAGCCTGCATATCATCTTGAAATTTACGAAGTCACCGTAGGCACCTCGTCATCGACGGGAACGTCTCCTCTCACTGAATGCGCATCGCCGGAAATTCTGAAATAAATCCAGGAATAAATGGAAGCACTAGGACTTGAACCCTGGTGGGCTGGGGATACCACAGTCCCTCTAACCATCCAACCACAGGTTGGTTCGCCGCCCAGCTAATTGTTACACAGTTTAATTCGTGCACAAAAATTACTGAGAAAATTTTCATTGAAGTAAAAAGTTAACAGGAACGTTGAGAACCCATGCATGTGTTACAAATTTTACTGCTAAATCACCATCCTTGTTTTTGTGGGGAAAGATAAACTGCCATCTACGTCGGGACATAAATCTCTTGGTAACTCACTCCAGCTTGTTCATGCCTGCCTTCATGTTTTCCTAATGTCCCGGACGCTGCACTAGCATAGCAACCAACTCATACATAAGAACATATTCTGGAAATAATTTGACATTTTTTGTTATAAAAACCAATATCATATATTTTTTATGTACCAACTTTGAGCACTAACACCTACAAAAATATGTGCACGTAATATTCATGGGATGCCCCTGAAGTTAGCGCCAAACATGTGCCAATCTCCACCTCATATGTATAACTAGACCATAGAGGTGCGCATTGCCACGCCCGTCCTTAAACCCTCAAAATTAGATAGGTACAAGATTATGTGCATTGAAGAAACCTCCTAATTTTACAATAACAAACTGCAAAACAAAAAATCAATGAAGGATCAATCTTCGACAACAAGAAGCCAGGAACACAAATTTACACTCGGAAAAGTCATAATGTAGCTATCTAACAACAAAATGGAGCAGACATAATGGATATAAGCAATATTCATCATTGGATTGTAGCTCAAGTTTTTTCTTCTTCTAATGAATAATAGTGAACTCAAAATTTCAAATTTAAATTGCTGACCAGTTTTTCACATTCGATGCATATATCCAATTCAACATTAACTTCTAAAATGTGGTTTATAGCCCTACAAGGAAGCGTTGGCTTAACAATGCATTCAGCATATATAAACATTTAAGACAAAGAGAGAACAAAACACTCACTATGTTAAATGGAGTTCGAGCAATAATCTTGCATGCAAAGAACATGCTTTATTCAACTAAATGGCACCAGAGGTGCGGTCCTGTGCACAAGTATAGACACTGAGCAAACTGCATGTAGTAGCATACAAAAGCTGAAGCTAGAAACGTATGGAACTCAGTAGCAAATATTCAAACCAGAATAACAAAGAAATATATGTGATTTTAATACAAATTACTTAATCTACTCACTCTGTACCTAAATACTTGTTGTTGGGGAGAACTAGCCTAGTTCTCCCCAACAACAAGTATTTAGGTACAGAGGGAGTATAACATAGCTTCTTTGAAGTTACATGATCACATAGGCGCATAATTTATTGTACTGTACTACAAAATAAAGTACAGCTACATGCTTGTTTTTTAAATAAAGAGGAAGTAATCTAAAACATAGCTGCTTTGAAGTTTCAGAACTTATTAGCAGTTTTGAACATTCAGAATCAGGAAATTACTAGAGAACCTGATTTGGCAATTCAACATATGTGATCTCTATAACCAAGAACATTAATGGATAAATTTTGAAAATCTTACTGGACAAATTTATAACACAATCAACGAGTCTCACAATCATACTTAAAATGTGAACTACACATAATGGATTTGTATCGGGGAAAGTTTTGGTTGTACCTCTTTTTGTTTCTCCCAAATAAAAGAGTGTTTGAACTCGAAACTTTGCAGATCAACACCACACAAGTACTACCATATGGAGAATTGTTTTTGGATTTTTGGCACAACATAAATTTTAAGAAATTATACAACTCATTCAAAATTTTACAAATTTATGTTTCATAAAAAAAATTGAAAACATCTTATACAATGAGTGGAATTTGTGTATAGTTGATCTGCAAAGTTTCATGGTAAAAGGTTCTCTTGTTTGGAAGAAACAAAAAAAGACATTTTTATATAAGAATAGCACAAATCTTCATAAAAACTTGATCCACGAGATACATGTTACACTGGTATTGGGGTACAACAAATCCACACTCTTTCGGGAGTTAAGAATAATATTTATTTACAAATAACTAATCGAACAGCTAACAGATCGATCACAACTTTATTTTTTAGGTTCTATGTGCTTCCAACGTTTTGAGTTTTCATAATGACGGAAACATTAATATTGCTACTTGAGATGGGAAGTATGAGTTATGTGTGACTGGTTACATCAATAGATAATAATAAGATAATACTTAAAGTGAAAAGGTTTTGGTGGCCTACCTGAGTATGTAATCACACACACTTGTCCCATAACCTGAAAGCCAACATATTAAGATAAGAGCGCCAAACCCCTTGTTTCTTTGTAATATTTAAAAAAAATGTTGAATGAGTATCTAAAAAAATGAATAATTAAAATTCCACCTGTTGAAAGTGCCAAATGAATAATGGAGACTCCATCTGTTAAGTACTAAAGATCTGAATATGTTTGTTTAACATAACAAGAAATATCAAAAAAAAAAAACTTTATCTAGTTGTATGACATACACAACTTTCAAAACCAGAAACACTACCAAATTGCTCTGTCACCCGTTGCAAACTTGTCCTCGCCGCGACACACACCTTCGCCATCTCCTTCCATCACCCACTAAACATCCCCTTCCTGAAGCCATCTGCCGTGGCTACCAGTAGCCAGCCAATGTTTTTCGACAAAGGGTTTATTTTATTGACTCAAATGAAGCATCAAGAGGATAGAAAACACAATGAACACAAACCCAGCCTCTGCATAGTTAGGATGCACCCGGAGCTCAAAACGAACAGCCTGCCAATTGACAGGACTATTACTGACCGCCCGCTTCATCATCTGTCAAAACGATGGTACTCTGCTGCCGGGATTGAGGAGGGGATTTGGGCGCTGCTGGGAAAGGATGCGGTCGTGTTGGAGGCTGCTAGGGTTCACCTCTAAAGTCGCCAAAAAATAGAGGTTGAGGAGTGTCCAAGATTGCACCCAACATTTATCATGAACCGGCTAAAAACAAGAGGCAAATGGGACAACGATGCTGTGACACTACCAGAGAATGTAGCACAAAGAAGAAGACCAAGTATCATCCTCACTTTTACACCGCCGCCGCCTCCCCCAACTGCCGATTCATTGGCACACCAGATAGAGCAGCAGAAGCTGAAAAGCATGGAGACGAACGCAAGTCATGGGATCATTGAAGTATACTCCATTTCCTCGTGGTCCCGTGGCCCATGGCGTGGCCCCCGTTCAGGAGAAGGCTCTGAGAATATTCTACGGAGCAACAATCTTTTTTATTTAATCAAGTTTGGGGGATGCTTTGCCAGACGACAGAATGATCTGGTGCATCCATAAGCCATATCAAACGGTTATGATCCTCAAATTGTTGTGGAAGGGTCTAGCTAGCTCAGTTTTACTGTTTTAGCACATTAAATTAACTACATAGGGATAGCGCTCGGTGTAAAGGCACCTATAATCAATCCACTACGTGCACAATTTAATGTCATATGCAAGAACATCTAGAGATAAAATATATTCCTCTTGACCTTTTTAATACAAAAGGTAATCAACATTTTTTTTATTTCATTTTTGCAGGTTCTCCATCTATAGCATCTATTTTTTCTAAGACTTCAAAGGTGAAAAACCAACTCCATTTGACTTGTTTAAGGTTTGGATGGTGGTTCCATATTCTAAGATTCCCTAAACATATGCAACAATTAAAGACTGAATGTTATAACGGTCAAACATGATAAGTATCAATATATAGCAACAACCAAGATCATCTATACACGAAAAGCCAAGTAAATGATTGCCTCTCCTCATTTCTCACATGACATAAATAGTGTATTTTTAATGTTTTTACAGGTTACCATTCGTAGCATTCCCTCGATTCATGAAGTTTTTCATTTTAAAGCCAAACATACAAAGTCAATTTTCAAATTAAATATAGGTCAATTTTAAACATTTTTAGATAGTTTAAGTTTCAATTTAGACATTTTAATGGATTAGGGTTGAAGTTATACCATGCACAATGGTCCAATGTTTAAAATAGACTTTACACTATATATTTAACATGTAAAACATTCTCATAATTTCCCATTATGCAACAGAGCAAGACATACAAAGAACTTGAAAAAGGCATACCCAAACGTGAATATTTTACATACCGCAAGTAGTAATATGTTATTAACCTAAGTTTTAGAGTTTATAATCCATCTCAAAGATTTCAAGCATATACACATATATTATGAGATGAAGTGTATGTGTAGGCTAATTAACATTTTTTTCATGATTTTTTTACAAATTATTTACTTAAATTCTGGGTTTTTCTAGATGACCCGGGAGGAAACAAAAGGCACTTTCACAAATGTTCATTGATTAATTAAGCTTAATATATTAACAAAAATACCCGTGGGAACGCTATGGAAAACCCGTTGCTGCAGAAACGCTAGGGATCTATAACATATACAATTCCATAAAAATATGATTATGTGTGTGATGTGCAAAAATATATAGATATACGTACATTCATTTTGCGTACATAGCATCCCTCATGTTCATGATCTTTGGATTCTTTTAAAATTCGAAAGATACAAAACCAGCCTAAATAACTTGTTTGAGGTTTGAATAGTGGTTTCATATTCTAAGATCTCACAACATATGAATTGATTCACATGTGTGGACTGCGAAGAATGCTACAAAGTATCTATGTTCCAGCCAAGAAACACAAAAGTTAAATGAATCTCATTTTTCATTTTTACACATGACACGGATTGTTGTATCTTCTCATGATTTATTGCGGATATCATTTCATAACACACTACATATCCACGAAATTTTTCATATTTTTGAAAGTCTTGAAATACAAAATTATATGTTGAAACTTGAGACATAACTACAGTTCATTTGTCATGTGTAGAAAATTCAAGGTTTAATTTAGTCGATTTCATATGTTGGGGTTCAAGTCAGACCAAACACAATAATTCTGTGTGCAAAATAGACTTTTCTCTATATGTTTAATTAACTTGTAAAATACTCTCATATTTAATCCTTATGCAAGAGAGAAGGACGTAAAATACCTTGAAAAGCAACACAAAACTTGATTATTCTACAGAGCGCAAGTATTTGGTATCCAAAATTTTAAAATTATATAAGTGATGCCATAATAAGCATAGACATGTATCTTATGAGATAAACTATCATATACGTATGTATGGATTTTACAGAATTCTTTAGAACTTTGATGTACTCTTTTTATTTTTAAAAAATAGGTTCATCTAGAGTTCTGTACTAACAATCAAGGAGTGAAGAAAATGCACTATTACACGGATGAATTATTTTTGATGTGTAAAAGTAGCCCTAGCATGCTAGGCACATCTATAGCTAGCTAGGGAAAGAATTTCAAAAGGCCGCTTCATTGTCCCTATCTATAATCTAAACTGAACTGGTAATGCATCCGTGAATCTGGATTTTTGGATTGACATATGGACATATGGAACTTTTTTCAACTTTTCCCTGCTCTAAGAATGTGGTCCGAAAGTCCACAGTTCAATTCCCCATATGTAGGGAATGCTTCATTTTCTTCGATAGCGACGCCACTAGATTGCTAGGCGGATAAGTAATCACAAACTGCTACCTTGACTTGATGGCGTTTATCCTGCCTGCAAGGTTCCGATGGCAGCCACATATATATAAACTGTTCGTCGATAAACTCCCATGGGAAGAGGAGAACTTTGCATCGATCTGATCCTTGAGACTTTTTTTTTGAGAAATCCTTGGAACTATTCAAACCGCATAATTATGTGACCTAATTTGCCAAGTCATATCTATATATTTATGTGCGCCTATAGTTGGTGAAAAGTTAAAATTCTGTGTCTAGCTAGCCATCTCTTTCTCCAATCAACACAAGGCAACAAATTGGGTTGGCAACTTGAACTCTATAAACTTCTTGAAATAGAATTTTCTAAAATGAATATATAAATTTCCACATGCTTTCCCTGGCCTGGAGAAATCCATGCATGGCATGGCAGAGAATTGAATTGACTTTAAACATATACGTCAGCTAGCTAGCCTGATGTCCTACCTCTCTGACTGAATTGAAGTCTACGTACGCAGTCCACTCTACGTACATATGTATCGACATCTCAACGAGCGTATGCCATACGAATATTGCTATATACTAGTTTTCTTGAGTAAGTTTGTCAAACCTAGCCACAGGGAGAGTGACAGAAAATAAATGCAGAGGCATTTTTTTTAGATGAATGCTGAGACGTTGAACAGGCATAAATTTCACATACCAAGTGGACAACGTCTTTGTTAGTTTGTCAAACGGGCGAACTGTTCACATATATGCCTGTCACTATGCAGGGAAGAGACCCAGACAAATCAATTAATAGTCTGAGCTTGATGGGTCGACGCATATGTGTGTGTGTGTGGTAAATTCTTTCACATTAATAGTATAAATATCTTATATGTGAAAGAATTTCTTGTACCACTTGGCTGTCTCTCGTGGATCTGGACATGCCTACTTTTTCACGAATTTGGGCTGTTTCCTCTTGGTTCTTCCCAGCCTCTGTTCTCTAGGTATCTACCTTTCTGAGAGGTAGCAAGTTAAGTGAGCATGGATGTTTGACGGGACTAGGTCAGCAAAGTCAGCCTTCTCTCTCTGTTTCTCTCTTTCTCTCTCTCTCTTCGATGATCCACACATTATATATCGGCCATATATAATAGGGCTGTACTTATAGAAATAGTACTTGAGCTTCGAGTTCATCATTGTTTGGCCAAACCAAAACTCTCTCTCTCTCTCTCTCTCTCTCTCTCTCTCTCTCTCTCTCTCTCTACACGTATATATATTGGAACTTGATTCTGGAGAAGCATCATCAGCTGTGTTTATACTAGAAGCTTGGGTCTGGGATCGATCAGATCGAGTTGAAGGCCGGATAGCTTAGCGGCAGGGAGAGGACGATAAAAGCATGAGAGGATTTGAGAGGAGAGGCGTTCGGCAGTACAACCGGTCCGACGAGCCGCGGATGCGGTGGACGGAGGAGCTGCACCGGCAGTTCATTGAGGCCGTCGACTGCCTCGGCGGCCAGGACGGTCAGTTCTTGCTTCTTCCTTCTCAGACGTTTTTTTAACGTTTGCGTCTCAGACATATTATGGTCGATTCCTTTCTCTCTCCATCTCTCTCCCCGTTCCACATGCATGCCGGTTAATTGCACAGTTGCATGAATGAATGATATGCATGAACCTTGATGCTTTTCATCGATTTGCACCTGTCAAATATTGTGGATATTTCACGGTGTGGGTCGATTTAAGGGTATATAGATAAGTTATTGCTTTAGTCGTAGTTAGGCCGGAGTTGGTTCAAGTTCATGGCAGAAAGGAAACAAAGAAACCCCACGTGATATGCATGCATGATGAAAAATACGTAACACTCCCGCCGTTCCATCAAATTGATGCTCACTCACAACCGCGTGCTCCATCTCTCTGTCTCTCTCTAATCTCTCCTTTAATATTGGCCGACTTTGGTAATAAGTCACAGCGGACCTGCCGTTTTGCAAAAATAAACACCACTCATCATGATATTGATCAATCTTTTCTACAATTTGTATATTACGTACATCCTTTATCCGCCATTCATCGGTGCTCTCGTCACAACTCAATACCAATTTTTAGTTCGTTTTCTTCACGGCTGGTCGATGAACTGGTGCTGACATCAATTCTCTTCACATATCTTGTCTGTGCAGAGGCAACACCAAAGCGAATTCTTCAGCTGATGGGCGCAAAGGGAGTCAGCATATCTCACATCAAAAGCCATCTCCAGACGTACAGATCAAGCTCTAGCGGCGGCGGCAGCGGCAGCAGCAACCTACCCCGTGCATCATTGAATCGACGTCAAGATCACTGCGTCGATGGGAACATCACCGCAACGTCGGCTTCAGACATGATCGACGTTCCCTCTTACCCTGTGTTTCGCCGCGGCCACCACTCGATGTCACCGCCATGCCAAATGTGAGTACTACCTTAATTGGATCATCAATCCGGTTTTTAAATCAATGTTTATGTGTGCGTATGATTGAGTTTATTAAACATGCTTGCTATCCCATTACACAGACCGTCCATCGAGGAGGTTTTCAGGAGCTGGGAGCAGAGTAGAGGGCGGCTGCAGTGGAACTCCTCTGGCATGTTAAATGCACTAGAAAAGGTAGGAGCAAATACTAGTTATTAAGTGTTTTCGTTAGTTAATTTGATTGTGTACATCTCTGGTGTCTTGACTAACTCTTGCCGCCGTGTTGATGCAGAGATCAGGTGTAATTGATATCTTTTCTTTATCAATATATCATATTTATCAATGGAAAAGCTAGAGACAAACATGAATTAACTTATATGTAAATCGACCATTAAAAGTTAACATATCAACAAATCTAGAGGAGCTCAAATTTACTATCTTTCTTACTTATCATCGACCAAACATGCATGTCCTATATATGTTTTCAAACAAAGATGAAGCTTCTAGCTAGATGTGCTATACGTTTTGCTTCATTACTAGCAATCCCAAGAGCTAGTAAAGACATCAAATATAGCAATGAAGAAAGACATTGGTAGTTACTGTCATATGTTAATCTTCCTGACATGGCTAATTAACCATGTACGTTGTTGCAGGCGACTAGCTGGTCACGTCACACTGATGGAAAGACGTGTCAGAAGAAGCAGCAGGCAGCGGCAGGGTGTGACCTGACACTATCGATCGGCCGGTGGGAGGTGGAGGAGGCGAGTAGTGACGCTGACATCTCGAGCACGACCACCGAGGAGGCCACCGTGCCAGCAAGGGGTCAAGGAGCTTGTGGCCACCGCCACCCCGAGGCTTCCGCCGATCTGAACCTTGACCTGAACCTCGACCTTGCCATCTCATCCTCTTGGCTCTGATGTGTTATCCATGACCCCCCCCCCCCCCCCCTTTCGGCGGTGTAAATATATAGAGCTGCATTTTTGTAGGGAGGTACATAGTATGTATATATCTAATCATGTACGGTAGATCGTATAGATAGTAGTAATGAGTGTTGCTTGATGAAGTTGACTAATCTTTTAGTCTAATTGATGAACTGCCACACTTTTGCTCTCTGCCACCCCACTAAGCATACAGGAATAGCTAATCTTCTTAATTGCAAGCTTGGTTCCTTTCCAACCAAGTATTATCGAAAGGTGGATGCCTAGAGTACAGATGCCAGGAAGAATCAAGAGGAATAAGTTCCGGGGTGAGTTCGACGAAAGGTAGATACCTAGAGAACAGAGGCCGGGAAGAATCAAGAGGAACAAGCCCAAATTCCCGAGCTTTCACCCAAAAGTGGGCTAAATGGTTTAGATCTTTCATGCATCAGACTAGTTTTGTGCATGTCATCACAATTTTGAGCTTTATGCGCCGATCGACTAGTTGCTCTAGTATGTAGTATGCAATTCGGTGCATCAAATAGTTCACCAAAGTTTTAGTTTGACGTGCGAAAGCAGACCACGCGAGTCCCAAGCATTTTGGCTTGTCACAGACAGCTTCTTTTTGGGTACGCCATGCTATCATCGATGGTCATCTGCCATCTGTCAATCCACCCAGATCCAACCTCTCAGGAAAAGTTTGGACTCTACTAAGAGCTAACCATGTAAAGTCAATACTGTTTGAGAGCGGGAGGGGGCTATATTTTTGAACAATGGCCCAAAGACCTGACTCTACTAAATAAGTAGATGAGAGTTATTCGGTAACTAGAGGAAACCCGAACAATAGACACTCGTCCACATACAAATAGTATACCCTCGATTGACCAACTTATCTACCAACACAAACTTAACAAACTCGATCAAGGACAGGAGCCAACTTACGATCTTGACGAGCCTAAGTTGCCTGGTTTAGTACTGTAAACTTTATGAGGGGAGGGGGGGGGGGGGATATAACAAACTTATCAGCAAACTAGAGTTCTAATGCCAACCATTCTTCACAAAATCTGAACTTTGGAGGGGGGAGGGGGGTGGTGGTGTCTAGCCCCTGCTCGCCCCTCATCTCCGTCTTGAATGCAGTTGCAAAACTATCATTGAGGCCATTGGGCAACAAGAATATGGCTAAATTCGACTTTATCCTGGATAACCAAATTGGACACACTCATAGTTGCAACAACATGGTGGTGTCCATTCACACAAGCAAATATGGGTGATTGGTTTTTTCAAATGAAATTTCCGTATCAATATCATGGAAAAATAACGACTAGAAAACAAGAATTTCTAGTGATCGTCGCTTAATTTCACATTCCACACCACAGAACCAAATCTGTACGCAGGAGAAAAAGTCATCAATGCCGATATGATCAATGCGTGGGGGTGCAAAAAGAAAGAAAGAAAAACTTTCAGCAGTAACTTCGGGTGTAAGTCTGGTTGACTTTGCCCATTCTTGCATCAAGTGTTCAGAGTTCAGACCGCGCTTTGACATTTTTGACAGGTTTGAAAAAAAAAAAAACAGAAGAGGCAATAAGTCATGGGGAGCTTTGGATGGTTGCTCTATGAGTTAACTGTCATTGTATGCAGTTGAAAAACACGACTGCTGGTAACTAATTGCCGTACACAATGGTGTGCGTGATACGTCCATACAATTCAGACCAACTAATCAAGTGGAAAGAAAATCCACACCCTGGGTTCCTAAGTGTAAGACGTTTTTTAAACTGCCAAAATGTCTTATATTTAAAAACAGAGGGTGTACTAGATAATACAGATCACATGTACGCAGTAGATAAAGATAATCACTGCAGATTATACAACCAAACTTTCTTCAATTTGAAAATTTTGCTCTATGGATACGTATGAGCATCCGAGTCCACATGTACCACGTGATTAGATTAATTAGGCGAATGTGTGTTGCGTGTGTCACATGCACTGCGGCGGCGTAGAAACTTTGGAGTTTTAGCTGCCCCGAGAAGGAAAGGGAATGCGCGCGAGCGAGATGCCGTTCGGTGGGGATCTGGGGTGCTGCCTGCCTTTTCAGGGATCTGGGGAAACATTTTCCATTCGGTTCGGCAGGATAAAAAGTCACACGAGTTGGTAGAATAGCTAGGATTGGCAATTCCCATCCAACATCCAGCACGTGCACCCAATAGAAAAGCTAACTTTGGTGCATGGAACTCCAAAGTTACGGATGTACGTGGATGACAGACTAGCTTTATCCTTTTAATAGCGGATTCCACTTTGTATCCGAATTAATTGACGCAACCCATATACATTCTAAATTGTATTACCTCCAAAAAATAATAATTGTATTACCTCCAAAGTTTGAGTAGTTTGAGTAGTTGTCGACTAATTCCTACTGATATATACATTTGCTTACGTGTACTGCCTCTGTCTTGGTTTATTCGTCCCATCGTATTTTGGGTCATATTTTGATCATGATTTTAACTAATAAAATATAAGTTATACGTTATTAAAATAATATTATTGAAAACTACATTCAATTACGAATCCAACAATATAATTTTTTGTGACATGCATTGACATTTTTTTAAATAAATATGTGATCAAACTTTGACACAAACTACAAAGGGGACAAATAAATCAGGACGGAGATAGTAGCAGCGGCGATCCCAATATGAACTCTAGAAATATGTACGCTAGCTGAGCGCACATAGGATTAGGCGGTAGGGTGGACCATCGTTAACACGACACCCAGAAAGACAAAGGGTCCGTACGTAAGTGAATGAATGATCCTGAATTCCTGATCTATCATAAAGGTCGTCCATGACAGTTAAATAAACAAGTCGGCACCGTCTTTGATTAGCACGAGGATGACTGCAAACAGTACTTGTAAATTGTAATGGTAGAGTGTACTTGATATTCAAAACACCATGCATTGACTTTAACCTCTAGTCCTCTACCACATTTAGCTGCTGCCTCCACCTGATTGGATTACTCCTCTTACACGCACAAAAGCTGGCATGACAAGTACACACATGTTTCTTCCTCGGCCAGCATATATAGCTCGTAGCTATAGTCTCATCGATGGTGATGGCCATGAATAGTAGATAGATAGACCCGGCCGCATTTTATATTTTTCATGCGCCTTGCTATCACATATAGCGTGTGTCCACTGGAAACATCGAATATCTTTGACGTACGTGCATGCATGCGTACGCAAACATCTTCATACGCACATCTGTATGGTGCATATCTCGCTTACGTTCAAGCGCGTAAACGTTTGGGTTTGCCTAGATTCTTGGATACGAATTCAATGATATAAGTTTTGGTCCCGCCGCAGTCGTCCACGTTGGTTAAATTTGCGGTCAAATTTAAATCTTGAAAAGCGCGGACGCACTACATTATGGAACGGAGGGAGTAATACTAAACATGTGCCAATCTCCACCTCATATGTAACATATTAAATCAACAGCAAATGGATAGCATTCGGTGTAAAGACATTTGTGTAAACACCATACTATTACAAAAGGTCTTCTGTAAATCATGAATTATAGGGCTAGGTCCATTTTGAACCCTACTAACCTGGTTTTAGATAATGGTAGTAGCTATTTTTATTTTTGTGTTCTAAAACATATGGAAAAAAAATCACAGATGCAGGAAATGCAATTTGCACGATGTCATGTCATATGCAAGAACATCTAGAGTGAAAATGAATTCTCCTTGACCTTTTCTAATGTAAAAGGTAAAGGAAAATTATTTTTGTTTGACTTTTTTGCACGTTCTCCATCTGTAGTATCCAATTTTTCTTCTTCTAAAACTTCGAAGATACAAAGCCAACACACATTGACTGGTTTAAGGTTTGGATGGCGTGGTTCCATATTCTAAGATTCCCCAAACATATGAAACAATTCAAGAGTGGATGCTATAACGGTAAAACATGATAAATATCAATAGCAACCAAGATCGTCTATACAAGAAAAACCAAGTAAATCCTTGTCTCTTCTCATTTTTCACTTGACATAAACATTGTATTTCTGATGATTTTTGGAGGTTACTATTTCGTAGCATTCTCTCTATACATGAAAATTTTCATTTCCAAGGCCAAACATAAAAATCAGTTTTCAAATTAAATATAGGTCCATTTTATACATTTTTAGAATGTTTGCGGTTTAATTTAGAAAGTTTCATGGCTTTGGTTTGAAGTTAGACCATGCACAATGGCCCAATGTTCACAACAGAGTTTTCTCTATATTGAACATGTAAAAGACTCTTATATTCTTCCATTATACACTAGAGAAGACATACGTAGAACATGGAAAAGGCAACACAAAACTTGAATATTCTACATGTCGCAAGTAGTAATATGTTGTTAACCTAAGTTATAGAATGTATCCATACCAAAACTTGCAAACATATACACATATATTACGAGTCGAAGTGTATATGTGTATGGTATTTAACAGAATTACTTTGAGCTTCATGAAGTACAATTTATTTATTTCCATTCAGGGTTTATCTAGATGACCTAGGAGGAAACAAAATGCAGTTCAACACATGTTCATTGAGCAATTAAGATTTATTAATAATATAGTCAACAAAAATACCCGTGGCATGGTAACTCGAGTGCTATGGGAGAATCCATAATTGTAGGAATGCTCGGGATGTATAACATATATAATTTCATAAAAATATGATTATTTCTGTCAAATCAATATATAGAGATAAATAATTCATCTTGTTGGTTCTTGATCCGTACATAGACCCCCCCTCCCCCCCTGCGCTCATGACCTTTTTAAATTACTACTGAAATTCTAAAGATACAAAAACACCCTAAATAACTGGTTTTAGGTTTTTAATATTCAAAGTTCTCACAACATATGAACCGATTCACATGTGTGGACAATGCTACAAAGTAAGAACATGGCGAAAACATCATCCAACATGATCATCTGTGTTCATGCTAGAAACCCAAAAGATAAAATGAATGTTTCTTGTCAATTTTCTTTGACTCGAATAATTGTATTATCTATTTCCTTTGTGCGGTTATCATTTCATAACAGTCTTTACATCCATGAAGTTTTTAATATTTTTGACAGTCTTGACATACGAAATCAATTTTTGAAACAGAACTACGGTTCATTTTAACAGGTTTAGAAAGTTCAAGGTTTAGACGAGTCAATTTCAAAGTTTGACATTCAAGTATACAAAACACAAGAATTCCGAGTTCAAAATAGACTTTTCTCTATATGTTTAATGTGTAAATTACTCTCATATTTAATCCTTATGCAAGAGAGAAGGACGTAATCAAGCGAAAAGCCGTACAAACTTGATTATTCTACAGAGCGTACGTAGTTATATTTGGTAACCAACATACGAAAATTATATAAGTCATCCCATAATAATCATAGACATGTATCTTATGAGATAAATTATTGTATATATAAATGTATAGAGTTTACAGAATTCTTCCGAACTTTTATGTACTTTATTTGTTTATATTTTAGTTTCATCTAGAGTTCTAGATCCTACAGACCGAGGAGTGAAAAAAGGGCACTTTCACATATTCTCATAGATTAATTAATTTTATGTATAAAAGTACCCCTAGAGTATACATCTATAGCTAGCTAGGGAAAGAATTTCAACAGGGCGTGTCACTGCCGTATCTATAGTATAAACTTAACTGGGAATGCATCCACGAATCTGGATTTGCTGATTGAGATATGCACATATGCAACTTTTTTTCTCCCTTTTCCGGCCTAAGAATGTGGTCCCAAAGTCCACAATTCATTTCCCGTACGTAGAGAAGGATTCATTTTCTTTGATAGTGACGTCAATAGGTTGCTAGGTGCAGTAATGTTGATAGGTAATCACAAACTGCTACCTTGACTTGATGGCGTGTTATCCTGCCTGCAAGGTTCCAACAGCAGCCACATATATATAAACTGTTCGTCGATAAACTCCCATGGGAAGAGGAGAACTTTGCATCGATCTGATCTCTTTTTTTTTACCTGATCAATCTTATCCTTGGGATCTTCTTTTCTGAGAAATCCTTGGAACTATTCAAATAGCATAATTATGCGACTTCATTTGCTAAGTCATATCTATATATGTGCCTCATAAAGTTCTTCAAAAGTTAAAATTCTATGTCTAGCTAGCCATCTCTTTCTCCAATCAACACAAGGCAACAGATTGAGTTAGCAAGTTGAGCTCTATAAACTTCTTGAAATAGAATATTTCTAAAACGAATATATCCATTTCCACATGGTTTCACACACGTTATTTCATCTATGGGCCTATGGCCAGAACCAATATATGTATTCACATTCACTACGTGTGTTTGGTTTCCCATTGCCCTGGAGAAATCCATGCATGCCACGGCATGGCAGAGAGTTGAATTGACTTTAAACATTTGAGCTGGCTAGCCTGATATCCTCCTAGAGCTGACTGAATTTATCAAGTCTACGTACGCAGTCCACTCCACGTTTCCATGTACCTATGTATCAACGTCTCAACGAGCGTAGGTTGTACGTACGTTGCTATATACTAATATAGTTTTCTTGAGTAAGTTTGTCAAACCTAGCGACACAAAGAGCGCGGCAGAAAATAAATGCTGAGACGTTTTTTATTTATTTTTTACATAGGAAGTGGACAACGTTTTTATTTTTTGGTCAAATGGGTGAACTGTTCACACACACACATATATATATATATATATATATATATATATACCTGTCACTGTGCAGGGAAGAGACCCAGACAAATCGATTAATAGCGTGAGCTCGATGGGTCGATTCATATATATGTCATAAATAGCATTATATCTTATTAGAACTATATGTGAAAGAGTTGTAGTACTAGTTGTCTGTATCGTGGACATGGACAGGCCAACTTTTTTCAAGAATTTGGGCATTTTCCAATTAATTATTCTTCCCTGTGTTCTCTAGGTATCTACCTTTCTGAGAGCTGGCAAGTAAAGTGAGGTTAGATGTTTGACTGGACTAGGTCATGAAAGTCAGCCATCTCTCTCTCTCTCCTCGGTGATCCACACATTCTATATATCGGCCATATATAGTACGGTTGTACTTAAAAAATAGTTGGAGTTCATCATTGTTTGGCCAAACCAAAATTCTCTCTCTCTCTCTCTCTCTCTCTCTCTCTCTCTCTACGTTGTATTACCAAACCAAAACTTCATTCCCGAGTAGCATCATTCTGGGTAGTTCATCAGCTGTATACCAGAAGCTAGCCGGGCTCAGGATTGATCGGAATCCAGTTGAGTAGCTGCAGGGAGAGATCCATCGATAAAGCATGAGAGGGTTCGAGAGAAGAGGCGTCCGGCATTACAACCGGTCGGAGGAGCCGCGGATGCGGTGGACGGAGGAGCTTCACCGGCAGTTCATCGAGGCCGTGGACTGCCTCGGCGGCCAGGACGGTCAGTTCTTGCTTCTTGCTTCGCAGACGTTTTTATGACGGTGCATCTCAGACGTATTATGATCGATGCATGCCTTTCTCTCCCTCTATCTGTCTCCCCGTTCCACATGCATCACGTGCTTGCATGCCGGCTAATTGCACAGTCGCATGGATGATATGCATGAACCTGAACCTTGATGGAATTTCATTCATTTGCACTGCCGGACGATCGATCTGTCAATTTTTTCACGGTCTGGGTCGATTTAAGGGTAGTCCTTTTCTCCATTTAATTAGGCCGGAGTTGGTTCAAGTTCATATATATAGCAGAAATGAAACAAAGAAAGCCCCACGTGATATGCATGCATGATGAAAAATGATATTATCGTCTTCCATAAAATTGATGAACAACACAACCGCGTGCTTGATCTCTCTGTCTCTATTAGTCTTTCCCTTAATATTGTCTGACTTTGGCAATACGTGACAACGGACCTGCCACGTTTTGCCAAAATAAACACCACTCATCATGATTTGGATCGATCTTTTGTACAATTTGTATATTACGTACATCCTTTATCCACCATTCATCGAGTGCTCTTGTCACAACTTAGGGATCGGCTATAGATAAGTTGCCTGATTTTTTTTTGGATAAGTTGATTTTCTGACCATTAGAGTAAGATCCAACCGCCGTCTTTCTTTATTCTTCCCCCTGCTTTCTTCCTCCTCCAACTATTCCTTGTCCCACAAAATCCGACTTACCAAAATTGCAGTCAAGTTACTCCTACATATAGTTATTGTGCAGAACTTACCCAAGTCCAAGAGTATCAACTTTTAGTTCTTTTATTCACGGGCGTTCGATGATCTGGTGCTGACATCAATTCTCTCCTCCTTTTATCTGCGCAGAGGCAACACCGAAGCGAATTCTTCAGCTGATGGGCGCAAAGGGGGTCAACATATCTCATATCAAGAGCCACCTCCAGGTACTTTCTTATTCTCACATGTTTTTCCTCTCTCCAAAAGGAGGGTATCCCTGGCCTCTCCATCGATTGATGCACGTAGCCATTAGTTTCCCAATCTCTTACACGTATGTATATCAGTTGTTTCCCACGCCTCAGCATCTTGACCAATTTCTCTTATTTCAAAACATGATCCATCTGCAGATGTACAGGTCAAACTCTAGCAACAACAACAATAGCCCACCCCACGGACCAGTCAATCGTCACCAAGATCACTCCCTCGATGGGAACAACACAGCAGCAACGGCTTCAGACGGCGACAACGCTCCCTCTTACAACGTGTTTCGCCGCGACCACCACTCTACGTTGCCGATGTGCCAAATGTGAGTACTACTATTAATTTGGTCATCAATCTATTTCTTAATTAATGTTTATATCTGTGCATGATTGAGTTTATTAAACATCCTAGTTATCTCATTGTGCAGACCGTCCATTGAGGAGGTTTTCAGGAGCTGGGAGCAGAGTAGAGGTCAGCTGCCACGGAACACCTACGGCATGCTAATTGCACCAAAGAAGGTAGGAGTAACTACTAGTGACCAAGTATTTTCGCTAGTTAATTTGATTGTGTACATCTCTGATGTCTTGAGTAGCTCTTGACACCGTGTTTATGTAGAGGCCGGGTGTAGTTGATGTCATTCTTTATATTAATATGTTCTCTTTATCAATAAAAATCTAGAGATGAGCAATGACCTACTTATACATAAATCGACCAATTAAAACTGATATATGAACAATTCTGGATGAAGCAACTATTGCTCAAAATGAATGGCTTTCTTACTTAACATCGATCATACCTGAAGCTTCTAGCTAGATGTGCTATATTACTTGCTTTGATTACTAGTAACAACATAGCACTCAAACACGTGTTAGACTTCCTGACATGGCTAATTAACCATGTACATTGTTGTAGGCGGCCGGCTGGTCATGTCACGATGACAGCAAGATGCATCAGAAGAAGTGGCATACGGCGGCCGAGTGTGACCTGACGCTGTCGATCGGCCGGCGGCTGGCGGGAGGAGGAGGAGGCGAGTAGCGAGGCTGACGTCTCGAGCATGACCACCGACGGGGCCGCCGCGCCGGCAAGTGGTCGAGGATCCAGTGACCACCCCCGCCCTGACGCCGCCGTCGATCGGAACCTTGACCTAAACCTCAAACTCGCCATCTCATCTTCTTGGCTCTGATGTGTGATTGATTACCCCCGTGTAAATATATAGAGCTGCAGTTTTGTATATATAGCTACATAGTATGTATATATCTATCGATGTTCGGTAGATCGTACCAGTAGTAGTAATGCTGGGTTGTTATATGGCAGTTGACAATTTTTTTGGTCTAGTTGATGAATTGCCACACTTTTGCTCTCTGCCAAGGCCAAAATGCCCCATCTTTGGTGGCAATTGATCACTTAACTTTTAAGAAAAGGATCTGTCCCCTATTTCATTAATGACCATGTAGAAGCGTAGATACAAAGTACTGCAAACAGCAAAAACCAACGTGAATACCCCCTCCTCGTCCTAGCTCTATGCTGCAGTCGGTAGAAGGCGGGGCAACCAGCATAATGCACCTCTCCAACTGCGCTAACCCTCGCGACCCGTTAATCACCATGGCCGCCACCTCCACGAGTCTTCTGGATTCACCATGATTTCAATCGGTCAATTGTTTTCACTAGTTAATATGGAACAATTGACCGATCGAAAGTTGAAGCACGGATTGGGGATGGCGCAGAGGAGCGCGCTGGCGGTGCTGGAGGAGGAGAGAGCGTCATTGGAGAACATTTTTTTCAGGAGAACAAACTGTACTTATCAAATTTTTTTTGCCATAATATGCCCTTGCTATTATTACCAAGTATAAAGTTCTAATCCCAGATCTAAAAATAAATCTAAGAAGGTGGATCATCCCTCTCTATCAAGCTTAAATTTAAGCAGAAAATGAATTTTTAGGAGTAACTCCATAAATTTTCGGGGCGGTATAGGCCCGATGGTTCGATGAATTTTGAGGCAGAAGATGCCGTGTGTATTGACTGCTGTCCAGGGGATCTGGGGATGCATGCATGTTCCTGTAGTTAAATTAAGATGCTTAATTACTAGCAATATTAGTATTGAAACATAGCTTTAATCTTCCTGACATGGCAAAGTAACATGCATCTTAGTTGCAGGCGATCGGCTGGTCACGTACGCTGACAGCAAACGTCGACGCGTCAGAAGAAGAAGCAGCAGCAGCCATGGGCGGGGGCTTGTCAATCGGCAGGTGGGAGGAGGAGGCCACTGCGACGAGCAGCAATGCGGACGGCTCGAGAACGACAACTTAAGAGGCTGCCGCGCCGGCAAGGGTTCCAGGAGCTGGCCGACGACGGCCGCCGCTTCGCCGCCGATGATCTGAACATTGACCTGAACCTAGACCTAGACCTTGCTTTTTTTTTAGACAATCTCGCGAAGCTTTATTTAATTGTGACCAATGTTGACAGGTACAAAAGAAAGGTCACCGGAATTGCCTAACCAAACATGACGGCAAACCCCTAATCTAATTAATGACATGCTTCGCTAAATTGTGAGCTTCGAAATTCAGGCCGGCGCTGTTACTGGGCTGCCTCGTGATGATTAGCATGGGCCGGGTCGCGGTCGACAAACTGTGACATGATGTGACGAGAGAAGTCGGCGTCGAGAATGAGCCAAGAACAATGTAGCCACACGGAAAAAATGCTTCCCGGACGCGACTGTTCGCCGGCCGCGAGAATTTCCTGCAGAGTCCGGCGACAAACGCAAAAAAAGTTGTGGCTATGAGCTGGGCTAGGCACCGCCTCTTTGACATTGCACCAAGCACAAAATAGTTACTCCAAATTGGTACATACGTGTGACCCGCTCAAGTTACTTGTCAATTAACTGGCACCGCAAAAAATAAAAATTTAACTCGCACCGCGGTAAAACGCTCTCCCACTTTCTTGTGCAAGGAGGAAAATAATTTAAACCACAAATTTCATGTATACACGGTTCTTTTATGCACGTCGGCGTAAAATTGACTTTCGCGCGCTGATTGTTGTTCTAGTGCGTAGTGTTAGGGTTCAATGCACAGACTAGTTCATTGAGGATTTAGTCCGATACGCGAAAGCAAACCACACGGAAGGATCGGGTCATTGTAGCTTGTCACCAATGGCTTCTTTGGGCTCGCTACTTTGCCATCAAGGATTATCACGGTGTGAGGCGCTCATCCCGCTGTATCTTATCTCCGACACAACTAGCATAGAGTTCCAAATTTGAAGGGAGAGCTTCCTATTGTTTTCTGATGTCCAGAGCACTCATGCTATTAAATTGATAGAAGAGAGTTTCTAGTTAACTATGGGAAAAGGGTGAAAATCTAAACACGTCCATAGAAAAACAGGGTACCGCAGCCGACTTGGCCACAAAAATGAACTTCACACATTACTATGAAACCACACAGAAGTCCATCCAGCATCATCGTCGGCATTATCCATCACTCCCAGTGGCGGACCTAGCCCACTGGGTCAAGGTGGGCCAACAGTGCTACTGTACATATACATTTATTTATTTTCTTTTATTTTATAGTCTTTATCCTATGACATAAAAGGTATTTTCAAAACTCGGGATGGGCCATGGCCCACCCTGGCCACCCTCTACCTCCGCCATTGATCACTCCTCATATGGCCGCTTCGACTTCATAGATAACCACTAACATTGTTCGCCATAGCAGGATGCACTCCACGTCGTTATAACGTGCCGGTGTCCATCCAAACAAGCAAATATGGGTGGCTGGTCTTTTCCAGCGAGAATTTTTCTCCAAATTGGTATGGGAACTTTGCTCTAAAAATTCCAACCTAAGAACAAGAACTTATGATGACTGTGCGCTCGCTTCACATTCCATACCACGGAACCGTACATCTAGACCGTGGAAAAAGTTAACATGTCTACATGATGGATTGGAAAAAAAAACTTTCCACGGTAGCTTCCGGTGTAACTCTTATTGACTTTGCCCCTTCTTGCATCAAGTTTTGAGAATTCAGACCTGGCTTTGACGTTTGGCAGGTTTGGAAAGAGGCAATAATTCCTGGACAGCATTGGATTGTTATTCTTGGAGGCAACTGTCGGAGCATGCCGTGAACAACACGACTGATGGTAGCTAATTGCCGTACACGATGGTGTACGTTATTCAGTGCAACTAGTCAAGAGGTGTTTCAACACTGAAGCCCCCTTCTCTCCCGAGCCCCCTCCCGCGCCGCTCCCGCGAGCGGCGGGGAGGGAAACCTAGCCGCCACCCCAACCTCCCTTCTCTCCCGAGCCCCCTCCCCCGCCGCCGCCGGCAGGCGCTGACGGGCAAAGCCCGGTTGGCGAGGCGGCGGCGGGGCCTCTCCTCCCCTCCTCCTGTGGGCGCTGGCGTGGGACGGCGATTTCAGGCGGCGGCGCTGGGCTGCCGTGGGGCGCAGCGGCGTGGTGGCGGGCGAGCTGGGCGGCGGGGTGGTCGTCTGCGGGCGGCACATCGCCGTCTTGGGTCCCGGCCGTAGTGCGGCGGCTGCGGGGTACTCTCCTCGGGCGGTTGCGTGCAGGACGCTCCAGGCCAGATCCGGTTGGCTGGTTCCACTCCAGGCCAGTTCCGGCCGTCTCTGTGCCTGGGCTGCGGGCTTGCGGCGCGGGGGCCGGATGGCTCCTGCTGGGCAGCGGCCCTTGTTGGTTTGCGCCGGTTCGGCCGGCACCAGGTGGGGTGGCTGCGGTGGCTGGGTCCGTTGCCGGCGGCGCGGGCCTGGTGTGGTGGTGCTGCTCGGGCCACTCCGAGTGGCTATGGGGCGGCCCGCTGCTCTCCTGTAGCGGTGGTCCGGGTCGCCGACGGGTGGCTTGGATCTGTGTCGAGGGGGTGGATGGCGTCCGATGGAGTGCAGGTGCAGGGGCCCGACATAGTCCGTGTTGGCTTGCCTTCGCGTTAGTGCTCTCCTGCCCTGTTGGGTCGTTGCGACGTTGGTCCGAGTTAGTGCCCGCGGTACTGCTATACCGTAGGTCGGATCGACGCCGGTGGCCACGGGTGTGGCGGCGTGTGAGTTTGACTCGGGCAAGGTCCGGGACCTGTGTCAGGTCAAGCTCGGCGTTGGCCGTCGGCAGCTACTAGGCCGTGTCTCCCTCGATCCACCGGGATTGAATGGGGACGCAACGCTGAGTTGAATGCACACATTGACACATACGCATGGCAGGAAAGTTCGTGCTTTGCGCGTTGCATGCATTGCGGCGCCGTAGGGGAAGCTTTGGAGCCAGCTTCACCGAAAAAGAAAGCACCTCTCGAAGCTTGGAGGCATGCGAGCAAGATGCCGTCCGGCAGCGCACCATGACCTTTGGGTATGCTATATATTCCCTCCGTTCCTAAATATAAGTCTTTTTAGAGATTTCAATAGTGAACTACATACGAAACAAAATGAGTGAATCTACATTCTAAAATATGTCAAGATACATCCGTATGTAGTCTCTTAGTGAAACCTCTACAAAGACTTACTCCCTTCGTTCCACAATGTAGTGCGCCCGCGCTTTCCCAAATCTAAGTTTGACCATGAATTTGACCAACGAGACCGATTGCGGCGGAAGCAAAAACTATACCACTGAATTCGGATTTTCGATACGAATTCAGTGGTATAATTTTTACCCCCGCCGCAATCGGTCTCGTTGGTTAATTTCATGGTCAAAGTTCAAGCTCGAAAACCGATGACGCACTACATTATGGAACGGAGGGAGTATATATAGGAACGAAGGGAGTAGTAGCTAGTATGTGCTGCTCTTTTAGGGCTTTTTGTCCATTTACATTCGGTTCGGCGGATAAAAAGTCACACGAGTTGGTAGGGTTGGGAATTGGATCCAGCACACAACTACGTGCACGTGCACCTGATCCAAAAGTTAATTGTATCGAATTCCATCAAGTTACGTATGTACGTGAAAGACCAACTAGCTTCAATTTTTTTTATAGTGGACTAGATAGTTGTCCTTGCGTTCCAACGGAAGCATATACATTCCAGGAGTTTAGTCCGTGACTGTATGTCTATTATTATGTTGGTGTGCTAAAATGTTGGCAAAGTTTTTGTGCTCCCTTCATTTCTTTTGTACGCTGCGTATAAAATTTATTAAAAGTCAAACTACGTAAATTTGATCAACTTTATCTTAAAAAATATCAACGTGTACAATAAAAAAGTTCTTTAGTATGAGAGTTAATTTCATGATGGATCTAGAGATATTAATTACAAATTGTGAATGTTAATATTTTTTCGTATATAGTTGGTCAAATTTTACGAAGTTTGACTTTAGACAAATTTTATATGCAGACTAAAAGGAAACAAAGGGAGTCCTCAATAACCATAATTTACCTGCCATCTTAATGTTAAGCACTTATTTGATAAGAACTTATTTAGCAAGTTTTTATACACAATCTTCATGATTTACCTGTCATCTTGTTTTTAGGACCCCGATATTCACCACACGTGTGGCACAATGGACACCAGGCCACATGACTCGTCCGGTCGTATCCAGGAGCCAGCCCACACGACCCTGTGTGGGCGAGCATTAAAACTGCTCACACGTCTAGGCGCAGCTATGACGGCCCACACGCCTAACCAACAACAACTATTCACCCCCACCTCACACGTGTGACACGAAGTAATTCCGTCCTGGCGTTTTTTTATGGCAACTTTAGTTACCAGGGAATGGCAACTTTCTGTTTGGTTGACAAGTTTCATTGTTTTTTTGGTTTTGTTTTTTTTCTCAGATGGCAATTTTAGTTGTAAAAACGTCAGGACAGTGTTACTTCGTGCCACACGTATGGCACTTATCATTTGGGTTAACTATAGTTGCCATGTCTAATTAATTGTAGTTGTCACATTTGATTAAACCATAATTACTATGTATGGTCAACCATAGTTGCCATGTGTGATTAACTAATATACAGAGTTCAACCATGAATTTATTTATCTTTATAGAGTATGTTATATTGGGCATTGGTTTCCTCAAAAGTCAAGCTCCACATCAGATTGAAATGACCGCTTGAACTCTATATACTTACCGAATATGTCCATTTCCACATGCTTACACACGGGCTTTTCGCATGGAAGCGTAAGACTCCAGCGACGACCATATATGGAATTCACTAGCTACATGTGCCCATTTCCCTGGAGAAATCCGGGCATGGCATGTCAGAGTTGAATTGACTTTAAACATTTCAGCTATATCTTGATGTATATGTTCTTCCTCTGACTGAATTGAGTCTTCGTACCCCGTCCGCTCTATGTGCGTATGTATCAACCAATGTAGGCCATATGTGCGTTGCTATGTATGCTAATAGTTCTCTCGAGTAATTTTGTCAAACCTAGCGACAAGGAGAGTGACAAAAATTAAATGCCGCGACATTGAGAAAGCTTCAAATTCGCATACTAAATGGACAGCGTCTTTGTTTTCTTTTTTCAAACGGTGAACTGTTCATATGTATGCCTGTCATTGTGCCGAGAAGAGACCCAGACAAATCAATTAATAGCGTGACCTCGATGGGTAGACCCATATATAGGTGATATATATTGTCTTATGTGTGAAGGAATTATCTATTTGAGTACTACTCCGGCCTCTGGACAGGCCAACTTAAATTTTCTCGAATTTGCGCTTGTTCCTCTTGAATGTTGAATCTTCCCCGACTGTGTTCACTAGGTAGATACTTGCTTTCTGAGAGCAAGTTAAGTGAGCATGGATGTTTGATTAGACTAGGTCAGCAAAGTCAGCCATCTCTCTCTCTCTCTCCCTCTCCCAGATAGATCCACACATTCCATACATCAGCCTATATAGTTACAGCAACTCTCCGATCCCCTAAAATTTAGATGAGCACATTTGCTCCTCTAAAAAAAATAAAGTTTCTAACCTAACCCCAAAACTTAAGGGAGCAAAACATTCGAAAGGCACATAAACACAAATTCGGTACTAAATTAGGGTCAAACTACTACATAGAACTTAACTAAAATGAAATTTGGTGCAAATTCAAAATATTTTAGATAAACTTACTAAAACGAAATTCAAAACACGAAACCTAGTCGTCATCCGACTCTTCGGCGAGTTCCTTCGTATCCCTTCTACTCAACCCCCCGATCATTGCGCTGGGGCCACCGTCGTCGATGTTGTCGTCACCGTCACCATCGTCGTTGCTAGGGAGATCGATGACATCTGTCCTCCCCACTGTGTACTACATGTACAGCCGGTGCCCTGCCTTGACACGCTCTTCGTAGCGGTGCCGGAGCTCTGCCATATATGCCTCGCCGGCTTGCTCCACCGCGATATGCTCGCGGGCCTCTCGGTATTCCCACCTCTCGCGTGGGGTAGCCACCCGTGCGTCGACTGGCTCCAATGGTGGTAGGCAACCGAAGGGGAACTTGCGGCGGCCGACAGCGACGTACAAGTGCACGAATTTGCTGTCGTATGCACACGCCATATTCTGCGCCGAGTGTAACGACCCGAGCCAGTAGTTCTTGCTGGCTTAGCGGCCGTAATTCTTGGGGACCCACCTCCCCCACTTTCACCGCCGCACGTCGATGTATTTAGGCTCCGGCGGCGGCGGTTACGGTGGTGGCAGCGGTGGGAGGTCGGGGAAGACAAATGCGCCGCCGACGCGGGAGGAGGAGGCGCAAGCTCCGCGTGGATCCGCCAGCTGAGCGCTGGAGGTGGGCGGCGAGGAGCGACGACGGCCGGGTCTAGTTTGTCGCCAGTGCGCAAACGCCGGAGTGGACGTGGATGCGATGCTGGCATGGATTGGGCGACGGGGGGCTTGGTTTGCACGGTGGGGACGGTGGTAGGTGATGCGCGTGGGAGGGAAGATTTTTTACTCGGCAGCCATGAGGTCAAGTATATTTACTCCTTGGAGGCCGCTCGGAGTAAAATTTATACTCACCTAATGGTTATACAAGTTCGGTTATGTCCGGTTTAGAGGAGTAAACCGGAACTTTTACTCCTCTAACCGGTTTCAAGGGATCGACTAGAGTTGGTCTTAGCTTGTACTTGAAAAGTAATACCACTCTGATCCCCCCCCCCCCTTCCGGTTTCTTTTTTATTGCTAGTGGCAACCAAGAATTAAGGTATGCACATTGAAAAAAGATCTATGAACAAATCTATAGGAAGAAAGATTACTCACAGTAATTATCTTGCTTGCTTACCATCATTCGTACATGCGTGTGCTATATAGGTTCTAAACTCTCAAGCTAGCTAGAAGCTTTGATTTGGAAGGGAACTTTTGGTTCCTGGGTGTATCTACACCCTATATGGATTTTTTTTAGCAATTCAACAAAAAGTCAAAAAATTCTGAAAATATTTTTGAAATAAACTTGACCTTCCATTGTACTTGCTAGAAAAATTCTACAAAAAATATATTTTATTTTGACTCCTTTTCAAAAAAGACAAATTTTCGGTCAAAATAGCATGAATAGTGACCTATAATACTCCCTCCATTCCCTTTTGTAGTGCGTATTAGTTTTTTGCCAAAATTCCGATATGTAGTGCGTGCATGCAGCCTAGACCTTGTTTGGACGAATTCATCCTCGAATAAAATCACAGGAAGCACAGCAGCAGACGCACATGGGGTGAGACAGACCATGCATGCAGGGTTAGTTTAGTACATACCACACCTCCAGCGCATGCATTGGTATAAGGGCTGCAAACTATGCGCACTATAAAGTGGACCAGAGGGAGTAGCAAATAATTTTTGTCTTTTTTGCCCAGAAGTCAATGTTGGTTTTTTTGTCATGAAAATTTATATACTAGTGCAAAACAAAGTCAAGTTTAATCTAAAAATATTTCTGAACTATTTTGACTTTTTATTTAATTATTAAAAAAAAGTCTCCATATAGGGTGCATATACAACGAGGAACCAAAGTGTATTTCCCCTATGATTTTCCTTATTAGCTTGTACGTTAGGTGACATGCACCAGCCTCTATCTGCCGAACTTTAGAGTCATATAGACACATACACGCTGCCGTGTATTGACTGTGGAGGTGATCTATGATCTTGCAGGATCGATCAGCAGCGAAACCTAGCTTGGAGACATGGCTAACGAACTAGCCATATATCATTGCAGGCGATCAGCTGGGCACGTCACGCTGACAGCAAGACGCGTCAGAAGAAGCAGCAGCCGGCGGCGGGCTGTGACCTGACCCTGTCGATCGGCTGGTGCGAGGAGCAGGCGGCGAGCCACGACGCAGACGGTTCGAGCACGACCATTGAGGAGGCTGCCGTGCCGGCAGGGGATCTAGGAGCCGTCGACCACCGCCGCTCCGCCGTCGCCGCCGGTCTGAACCTCGGCCTCGCCGCTTCGTCATTTCACTCCGGGAGCCGTTACGGGGCTGTCTGTATCGTGATAATCAGGTTGGGCGGCAGATGCGTTCGGACGGTCGCAGACGCGAACTGTGGTACGATGTGATCTGATTGGACCGATGTGGATTTGGGCTGTGAGACAAGTCGGCGTCGAGAATGAGCAAAGACGCACTGTAGTAACGAGGAAAAAACGATTCCCTGACGCCGACTATTCGCCGGCCGGCCGCGATGATTCCCTGCAGATTTTTCCGGCGACAAACTCCAGAAAAGCTGTGGTTGCTAGCTAGGCGAGGCACCGCCTCTTTGACGTTGCACCAAGCAAGAAAACATTATGTGCGGATCCGATGAAATTGTGTGACAATTAGGGCAACTAGACGGACGCCAGGGTCCGAATCATGGTTTTCAATTTCAGTTTCAGAAAAATTTCAGCACCAACCGAAATCATCGAAATTCAGTGAATTTCAGTGATTTCAGTTTTCATTTCGGCCAAAGGACCGAATATTCATTTGAAATCCATTAAATATGTGAATTTTTTAAAATAATTTTGAAAAATATTTGAATTCATGTGTACTATTGAAATTGCTGAAATATTTTGACCGAAAGTTAAATATCTCAGTGACTGCTGAAATTAATCTCATTGATAGTGAAAACCATGGTCCGAATCCTGCCCGTTTTCAGCGGTTCCCGTCCGATCGTGGGAAAATTAATCTGTGACGACAACATATACTCCTTCCTTTCCATTTGTAAGCCTCGGTTTAAAACTCTCATCAATCAAGATAGATACTCCCTCCATTTTTGTATACCAGGCCACAAACCCATATTATAGGTACTCCTACCAAGGTAAACATTAGTGTCGGTTTAAGCCAATGTTGAAATCTAGTTTTCCTACTCGTTTCACGTGTTAATCAATGTGTATTTTCTCTCCAACGCACAACAAGACAACCCTCTAACTTCTCATTGGTTTAGTAATTCAGCTCATGCAAACCAACCTTCTCACTCCTACATGCATGAGGGGATATTAATGTCCTTAGTTGCTAGTACGAGGCAAACCCCATCAATTTTGTCTCGATTAGTGTTTGTGGCCTTATATAGCTGTAAATTGTAATTTTGATAGTTGTCTTGTATACAAAAATGGAGGGAGTATTGAGTGGCCGAATAATTTTTGTACTTTGGAGAAATACTTAGTTAATGCACTAGTTTTCCTCAAAAAATTGTTTTTACCAATGTATTACTTACAATGCACTCATGCGTGACCAATAAATGACCAAGAATTTTCACATGCATTGGTGAGTTTTGTAATCCTTGCATGCAGGGATTTAATGCACCTCAAAATCTGAATATATGATGGAGAGCGTTAAAAATAAGACTTACCTGCACCACAAACATCCACAAAGAAATAGGGCACCAACGACCAACCTGACTACAAGACAAACTTAACACAACACAACTGCTTAACTACTATCAAGGCCATCGAGCAACATCATTGGCATTGCACCCATCGCCCGCAATATGATACTTCAACTTTGTCATGGATAATCAGTTAACCGACCATATCGATCACCATGGCAGGACGCATTCCTAGTCATTACAACACCGGGGTGTCCATCCACAAATTTAAATATGAATAATGGAATATTTTTTACCATGGTGAACTTCCCACCATGCCAAATCGGTGAAAATTCCAGTTCAAACTCAATAATTTCTAGTGATTGGGCATTCGTTCCCCATTCCGTAGCATGGAACTGAATCCCTAGGCCATAGAAAAACTTAACATGCGCCCACATGATGGGCTGGAAAAAAAAATACTTTGAACGGTAACTTTGGGTCTATGTCTGTTTTATTTTGCCAATTCTTCCATCAAATGTTCAAAGTTCAGACAGTGCTTTGACGTTTTTGGCAGGTTTGAGAAGAATAACGGGCAGAGGCAATAATTAGCTTTGGATGGTTGCTCGCTGAGGCAACTGTCACAGCATGCCGTTGAAAAACACAGCAGGGTAACTAACTGCCGTACACGATGGTGTACGTTATCCATACTATTCAGACCAATTAATCAAGTGAAAAACCTCTGGATGGGGGTTACTTGCATGCAGCTGATAGTCACTGAAAATTATATATCCTCTGTCTCAAAATAAATGTCGTTGATCTAGTATAAAATTTGTACTAATTTAATATTAAATTTGTGATACTTATTTTGGGACGGAGAGAGTACTACCAAACCCTTTCATTCCTATCTCTTACGTATGTACCAACGCCGAGTGCAGACACTTGGCCGGAGCGTTCGTGTTTTGCGTGTGTAGCATGCATTGCGGCGCCGTATATAGAAGCTTTGGAGTTTTAGTTTCCCCGACGAAAAGGAAAGAAAATGGGAGCGAGACGATGCCGTCCGGCGGGGCACCACGAATTGGGGTGCTGCGGCCTTTTGTGGCTTTTTGGACGGGGCAGCCTTTTCCATTCGGTTCGGCAGGATAAAAGGTCACCCGAGTTGGTAGGATTGGGAATTCGTATTCAGCACACAACCCTCGTGCACGTGCACCTAATTGATCGATTTTTTTTGGTATACCAAAATCCATCAAGTTAAGTACTCCGTCTACATCATTAAAGTATTGATCTAAACGCTCTTATATATATGTTTACGGAGGGAATACGTACGCAACAGTTCAAACTCCTAGGGTGATAGTTTTCCTCCTTCCTTGCGAGCTACTCCCAGACATCTAGGGTTTCCACGCCCCCCGTCGGGGCCGCCGCCGATCTGCCTTGGTCTTAAAGCCATGGAGGCATGATAGACCCCTGTCCTTGTCGATCGGAGGGCTCCTGATTCGGTTTTTAGGTGATGTTCTTATTAGTCTGTTTAAGGTTTGTGTCCTGCTCAGGAAGCGAGGTGGCAAAGGCTCCTCGAAAATGGAATATATTTTTTCCGTTGTACCGACGGTGCGTGTCGGGCATGTGGACCTGAGTCTCAGGCAGATCTTCCATGATTTGATCAGTGTTTGTCTTTGATGGATCTGCGTGAATCTAGTTTGCGTTCTTGTGTCCATAAGTTGGATTCTTTCAATCTACACTTCTCTTCATTGGCAACATTTGTTTCTCTGGTCCTTTCGAGCCTTTAGCTCAACAACTTTCTGATTGTCTACCACAACAAGGTCTGCCCGGCTCTAGTGAGGAAGGGCGATGACGGAGGGACACCTTCGTCTCGCTTCAGTGATTTTATTCATCGCTAGGTGATCTACATAGTTGGATGTAATTTTTGTTACTTCAGAATTTTTTCTATTGTATCATCATGATGTCTGATGAATAGATCAGAACTTTTTTCACGCAAGAAAGGTACGTACGTGCACGGCCCACTAGCTTCATTTTCTTATGTATAGTCTATTCCATTTTTTATCCTCATTATTACGACGGAGTCCCTCACATTTTTTTATATTTTTTAGCACAATTTGTCTACGATATCCCATGTACAAGTTTCTTCTAGTTTTTGCTCCATTTTTGAGTTCAACATAAACTGGCGAGAGGACCCACCGGTGGTCCGACGTGGTTTGCAGAGTTAGGCGCCACATCGATGGTGCTTTCCTCAGTGGGATACCTTGTGCGGTATATGGGGAAATCGGGCGTCAGTCGACTTTCTTCCTTCTTTGTTCGACATCTACATATCGCTTCAACGGGATTTACCAACGTGTCGATCAGTGGCGGGTCCCCTCAAGTAGTCGTGCTTGGATTCTATCAGCGGGCTGGTAATGTCATTCCATGGCGGCGAATCAAGCCCTAAAGCTTGATTAAAACGACAACGTTTCCTAGAGCGGCTCAGTCCCTTGAGCTTGATTCGAGCGGCGATGGTGTCACCCACTCCCATTGAGCGCAACCTCAAGCTAGAGTGGGGCTCGGCGGCGTGGATTAGCTAGTGATGGTGGCGCAGTGCAGGCAGGCGGCCATAGCGCACCAGTCAACGCCGCATGGAATGGTGGCAAAAATGGACGAGCCAACAGGATAACTTCGAGCAGGCGAAATATTTCGGGTAGAAGAACCAAAGTCCTTCATCCGCCAAAGTGTTTTTTAAGAAATCATCCAATTTATTAATTATAAATAATAGTTGCATCATTAATAAGTAAATGTACAATATCCCTCATAGGCTTCTCAAACCAATACGTAGTGCCTTAAAATTTCGCTAGCCTTCCAAGTTCGTGAGCCACCTTATTTGCTTCCCAATTACAATGTTCAAACCTAACACTGCTGCCGCTGCTCCCGCCGATTGTTCTCCATTCTTCATTATTTCAATCACCTTCGTATTGTCAGAGTTAACGACCACACGATTGCAACCCGCCTTCTGTGCAAGGAATAGGCCGAATCTTAGAGCCAAAGTTTCTGTTGTTAATACATCAGCACATCAATCAATCCTCTAGTTTCCACCAACAATGATTCTCCCTTTATCATCTCTGAGGATAGCCCCAACTGTGCCCATAAGAAAATCAGGATAAAAAAGGGCACCAACATTCAACTTAACAAAACCCATAGGAGGTATGCTCCATCCCCGTGTTTTACTAGTTGCCTTAGGGGAGTGTGCATTAACATAATTAGCCATTATAGCCGGGGCACCCATGGAAGTTTGGTGTGCATCTTGAGACTTTCCTTCTTCAACCAGTTTACGTCTATCCCACCGTAAATACCAAGCAGTAATAGCGATCAATTCTCGTGCATTTTGAGAACCCACTATCTCTAAATCTTGATCCGGCATAAGAAGTAAGAATTCCAATACCGCCTCTCCCGCACGATCAACCGCACAAGCTTTATTCGTCAAGTCATGCAATCCTAACTTGCCCCGTACCTCTTTTCCCTTCCGACACATGAATAAAACGTGTTTTCTATCTTCTGCTCCATTCGAACATGATGGGAAAGTGGGCGATACTTTCATGTGCCTATTATCAAGCGTAACATGGCACGAGAGGGTTCCATGCAAAGTACACCAGATGAATTTTTTTTAACTTTGTCAGACAAGATAATTTCCAAATATTACCCAAAATAAGATTAACATTGGTTCTTCCCATATCTTTAGCATGTTGCAATTTTGTCCCGAGAAGTTTGTTCCATTCCTCCAAACAAGCCGATCGTACAGTGAAAAGGCCATTTTTTTGTATAACTCCAAGCAATGAAATCTGACATATTATGTATCAATAGAGGAATTGCGAGCACCCTTTGAGCAGCCACAACGTTTGTCTCACCAAATCTTCATCCCAAGAGCTCGTGACTGGATCAATAAGATCATAAACCTTTGACATAAGATTCCCCCTTCTGCGATTAATGACTCTCCTATTCGCATAATTCGGGATCCATGCATCTCCCCAAATACCGATATTTTGTTCATTTCCAACCCGCTAGATATAACAATTTATTAGAGAATTTACTCCCCCGTAATACCTTGCCAAGTAAAAGAGAAACCCTTTCTTAGCTTTGCGTTCATTAAATCTCCTTCCGGGGAATATTTAGCTCTTAAGATAGAGGCACATAAGGACTCCGGGTTATCAATCAGACGCCACGCCTGTTTGGCTAACAAAGCAAGATTGAAACAATGTATATCTCTGAATCCCATACCCCCTTGATTTTTTTGTACACACATGTTTCACCATGCCATCCAATGCATTCTCTTCTTGTTGTTCTCGTCACCTCACCAAAATTGCGACATCGTGTCAATGATTACTTTACAATATTTTTTGGAATTTTAGCGACGGATAAGGCATAAGTTGGGATAGCTTGTACAACATATTTGAGCAAAATTTCCTTTCCTCCTGTGGATAACAGTTTTTCTTTCCATCCACTTATTTTCATGATAATTCGACAATCAGAAATTGCAAACAATCACTTTTGTCCACACCCACATTCACAGGAAAATCCAAATATTTATCATTGAGTGCTTCAGTCATAATATTCAGAGTTGTACAAATTTGCGCCTTGTCATGCACCTTTGTATTGGGACTAAACAATTTTCTAGACTTTTCGACACTTACCATTTGGCCCGAAGAGGCACAATATGAATCCAAGACTGATTTCAAAGCCTCCGCATTCATAGCATTTTCTTTCATAAGGATTGGGGAATCATCAGTAAAGAGAAGATTTGAAATCGAGGGTGCATCTCTACAAACCTTTATTTCAGAAATATTTCTATTCTCCTCCGCATTTGCTAAAAGGGCAATCAGTCCCTCTGTACATAATAAGAGTATAAGTACAGAGAGAGGATCTCCTTGCCTCAAATCCTCTAGTAGGTTTAAAACTCTCTTTTTCTCCCATATTAAAACGAACCTGGTATTCCACAGAGGATAAACATTGCATAATCAGATTTACCCAGTTCTCTTGGAATACCAGTTTGAGCATAATTTCCTTCAGAAAAGACCACTCTACTCGGTCATACACTTTGTGCATGTCCAATTTAATAGCGCATAGGCCCTCTTTACCATTCTTTCTTTTCTTTATTCTATGGAAACACTCATAAACCTCTAGAATATACTCAGTAATCATATGTCCAGGCACAAACGCACTTTGAGTCGTGCTAATAATTTCTGGTAAGATTATCTTCAAGCGTGCCTCGATCATTTTTGTGATAATTTTATATACCACACTGCATAGGTGTATTGGTCTAAACCGACTTACGTTTTCTGGAGAATTAACCTTTGGGATCATTACTATTGCAGTGCCATTCCAGGCATCACGTATAGAACAAGTGTTTACCGCCTGAAGTACCTCTTTAGTCGGGTCATCCCCAACATAGACCAAAATATTTCATAAAAAATAGCATGCAGACCATACAGACCTGGTGCTTTCAAATCTCCAATATCAAAGATGGCCTTACTAACCTGCTCTTTCATATAAGGGGCGAGAAGGGCATTATTCATTTCATCAGTCACTTTCCTTTTGACAAGAGATATAAGCAATGGATTTGGTTGGGTCACTTCTGAGGTGAAAAGATTTGAAAAATACCCTATAATGTGGTTTTTCGTCTCCCGTATATTGTATCCAAACACCATTCTCATCGAGCAATTTTTTAATCTGGTTTCTCTTTTTTCTAGACGTTTCCGCATTATTGAAGAAAGAGATATTGTGATCACCATGTAATAGACAATTTGCACGACCCTGATGTAACCAGTAAATTTCTTCTTGTTCAATTTTTTTTTCAATGAGGACTAGGGTATCCTTTTGGCGCACTTGATTTTCCGCATTCATAGGTATCCTTTATAGTTTTTTAAGTTCTTTTTTGAGTTTATTAATTCTTCTTGTTGGTCCCCTTAGTATATCATGATCCCAAGTATGCAAATCCGCATGCACCACCCTTGTACGCATAGCGAGAGATGGTCCAATACCCAACAACTTTTCTTTATCTCACGACGTACGTACAATTTCTATCATTATCTCTTCTTTGAGCCATCGAGCTTCAAACTGTTTCACTCGGCTTCCCGGTTAATTAAATATGTTACCATCATAATATTTTGTATCCAAGCCAAGGGGTCGGTGATCAGAATGGACATGTTATTCGTTTATGATTGCAGCCCGAGGGAATTTATTCATCCCCGAAAGTGTTACTCTAACCCCGGTTACATATGCACACCCATGTGAACATTAAATCTAAAAATCTAGTTTAAACAATAAAAAATCTGAACTTTTTTGTGGATGAACATCTACCGTGTTTTAACATCCTGCAAAATTTCGCCATGAGACATCCGTAGAGGTGAGTGCCAAAAAACAAAAATAAGTGCTTAAAAATGCGTATTTTTTAGTCCCAGATTTTGTTTTTTCTTTTGTTCAGGCCTCCACGGATGACTTTTCAAGGTGAAAATTTGCTGGATATTATAACATTTGTTGTTGTTTATCTACAAAATAAAAGATTTTCTTTTTAGTATTTTGTCTACAATTTACTATTCTTCGGGTGTACTGAGCTCGGGAGCAAATAATTCATGTCCCTTCACCCCGTGCAATTTTCGCACAAAAGAAAGGCGCTTGCGTGTTTCAGAAGTGACTTGTTGGGCTTTTTTGAAACCGCCTTGTTCACTGGTTTTGTCCAAAATCGCACGGTTCGACCTATTTTTTCTGGTTCAATTGCATGAACAGTCTGTTGCACTTGCACTTAGCAAACCACAATCTAACATGTTCTGTTTTTTCCTGTCCAACCACATGTCCCATCCGGTTTCTTAAAACTATGATCTAGATTACTATATTGTGGTTGCATCATGATTCATGCATATGGGTCATCTCTAGCTACTAGTTGTTACATGTTTAGCATTCTGCCTACGTATAATATCTAACTTTTTTTGTTCTTTTACTATTAAATAGTTTGGATAGTTGCAAACCAACCCGTGGTTGGATGGTTAGAGGGACAGTGGTATCCCCAGCCACCAGAGTTTAAATCTTAGTGCTTGCATTATTCCTGGATTTATTTCAGGATTTCTGGTGATGCGCGTTCAGTGGGAGGAGACGTTCCCGTCAACGACGAGGTGCCTACGGTGACTTCGTAAATCTCAAAATGATATGCCGGCTCAGTCTCTCGGAGGTGCTCATAGGGATAGGATGTGCGTGTGTTCGTTCATAGGGGTGAGTGTATGCGCGCAAATATGAGCGCTTGCGTCTGCACTGTGTTCAAAAAAATATAGTTTGGATAGTTGTTTACTAATTCCTAATACATTCACCCACGTATCCCATTTGAAACGCTAGAAATATATTATACTGAACGCACCTAGGCGATAGTGTGAACCAACACGGCATGCATAAGGACAACATACGTAGTTAAATGATCGTAATTTCCTACGTGATTTTTAAAATACGAGGACAATGCCAGTGTGTTGCAATGGGATATAAATATTCTAGTACCTTAAGCATGAATATTTAAAACCATCATGTCCATTATTTACCCTAAATTTTAATGAGAAGTTTGATAAGTAAATCATAGTGGAATTGGTTCAAAAGATACATATATTAAAATGGTTTATTACCATACGGGGAATGTTGGACGAAGGAAGGATCAAAAGAAAAGTGAAACGTGGAACCTTAAACTATTTTTTAAGTAGTAGAGATAGAGAAGTCTCTGTGGCAGTTAAAGAAGTCGGCACCGTCTTTCATTATTGCAAATAGTAATACTTCCTTCGATCCATATTATTTATCGCTCGAACAGATGTATCTAGACGTATTTTAGTGCTACTATATGATACTTCTTTTGTCTTTAACAAAATACCTATTTATTTTCAGTGAAGTAAAATGGTGGGACAAAGTTTCTGAAAAAACTATTAACTAGTATAATATCAAATTATTAACATTATATACATACTATTTGTAAACTGCGTTAGGATTTTCTTTGAAGAGGAGGGGAAATGGAACACACGAAAGAGCAAACACTTACACCCAACGCGGGCAAGAGGGTTGTCAATCCCCTTAAACTCGTTACTTGTACACGATAAGTAGTGGTAGATAGATAATATAAATGCAAAATAAAATAACAGTAAATAAAAGACAGCAATATTTTTGATGTTTTTGTAATATGATTTGTGAAGACCCGGGGGCTATAGTTTTCGCTAGAGGCTTCTCTCTCTCGAAGAAAGCATACGATGGGCAAACAAATTACTGTTGGACAATTAATAGAAAAGCGCATAGTTATCCAAGATGTATTCATGATAATGATCACATATATAGGCATCACGTCCATAAGCAAGTAGACCGACTCCTGCATGCATCTACTACTATTACTCCACCCATGGACCACTATCCAGCATGCATCTAGAGTATTAAGTAAAAACAGAGTAATTCTTGGGGCAAGATGACATGATGTAGACAAAGTAAACTCAACTAATATGAATAAACCCCGTTGTTTTATCCTTAATGGCAGAAATACAAATATCATGTGATGAATAAAAATGTAGCTCCAAGTGACATACCAATGGAATGGAGACGAAAGAGGGGATGCCTTCTGGGGCATCCTCAAGCTTAGATACTTGAGTCTTCCTAGAATTTTACCTTGGGGTGCGTTCGGTATCCCTAAGATTAGGCTCTTGCCGCTTCTTATTCCTTCATCCATCGTGATCGCACCCAAAACTTGAAAACTTCAGCACACAAAACTCAACAAAAACCTCGTGAGATCCGTTAGTATGATAAGCAAATCATAAACGTTAGGTACTGTCATAAATTGGTTCATATTTAATTATTGCATAAGGTACTGTATTCTAACTTCTCCATGACTTATACCCCCCCCCCCCCCCGATATAATCCATAGCATCATCAAAACAAGCAAACTATTTAAGCAAAAACAAAATCTGTCTAAAATAGAATACTCTGTAATGATAAGCAAAAACACTATACTTTAGTAATTTTGAAAATCTGAAAGTTTAGGAAAACCTGGGGAATTTGTATACCAATACTATGTAAAAATTTCTGAAATTTAGCACGCTCCAGCAAAACCAAAGAAATTCTGCATTGAACGTAAAAGTTTCTGTTTTTGCATCGTATCAATTCTACTATCATCCAAATCATCACAAAGGCTTTACTTAGCACAAACACTAATTAAAACATAAAAACACAATCATTACTGTAGCAATAATCATGTCAACACAAAATAACAGAAAGTTGAACAAAAAAAATTAGATAACTATTGGGTTGCCTCCCAACAAGCGATATCGTTTTACGCCTCTAGCTAGCCGTAATGCATAGTTTCAAGTGATATCATCCTTGATATTCACATCTTGGGATGTGTATCCATGAGGAAAATTTTCAAAGACAATAGGGAACACATCATCTAGTAAAATCTACCATTCTTAATGCTAGTTTCCTTGAATCCTTCCATACTTTCTCTCACTATCCCAGAATATTGTTTCTTGATAGCATTGAAAACTTGTTGGGTAATATGTATAGGAGGAACTTATTTCTTAGTATTTTCATCAAAAGTATGGTTATCACAAAACACATACCTCATCATATAGTCCTTATTGTATAAGATTTCATCTATCACCGGATGTTCATGACTCATATTATAGAAATCAAATATCTCTCGAGCCTCTCGCACTATATAGTCAAATTCATGCATGAGGATAAGCGTGGCTATCTTCTTAGACTTAGGGTTATTTATATCCGGTAGTTCATAGAAGAGCCTTTGCAAAGTAGGATGAGTGCGCATAAATCTTCTTTCAAGTTTAAGAATAAGTGCGGAAATAGCATAGGCATAACTATGGGTTCTTTAAGAACATGCTTGTCACTGCAACCCAAAGTACCCGTGTGACGTGGCTTGAGACTGCGTCGGTATTTCCCCAAAGAGGAAGGGATGATGTAGCACAGCGACGTTAAGTACTTCCCTCAGTTATGAAACCAAAGTTATCGAACCAGTAGGAGGATCACCACCACCCAATAAGCAGCACCTGCACACAAACAACAAATACTTGCAACCCGACGCGAAAGAGAGGTTGTCAATCTCTCTACGGTAAAAAGATATATTAGGTAGTGATGGATAGGAGAGATAGATCTCTCAAGAGCACAAAATAAAAAGAGCAAATAAAAAGTGCAGCAATATATTTTTGGGTTTTTGGTTTTGTAGATCTGAAAACAAAGAGGCAAAAAGATAGATCGGAAAGCAATATGTTGGAAAAGTAGACCCGGGGGCCGTAGGATTCACTAGTGGCTTCTCTCATGAGTATAGCGCACGGTGGGTGAACAAATTACTGTTGGGTAATTGATAGAAAATCGAATAGTCATGACGATATCCAAGGCGATGATCATTATATAGGCATCACGTCCAAGATAAGTAGACCGACTCCTGCCTGCATCAACCACTATTACTCCACACATCGACCGCTATCCAGCATGCATCTATTGTATTAAGTTCATGGAAAAACGGAGTAATGCAATAAGAATGATGACATGATGTAGACAAGATATATTCATGTAGGAATAGACCCCATCTTGTTATCCTTAATGGCAACGATACATGCGTGCCTTGCTGCCCCTTCTGTCACTGGGAAAGGACACCGCAAGATAGAACCCATCACAAAGCACCTCTTCCCATGGCAAGAAAAATCGATCTAGTCGGCCTAACTAAACCAAAGATTCGAAGAAGAAATACGAGGCTACAAGTAATCATGCATATAAGAGATGAAAGAAGACTCAAATAATATTCATGGATAGAAACTGATCATGAACTCAAAATTCATCGGATCCCAACAAACACACCGCAAAAGTTTACATCAAATAGATCTCCAAGAGACCATTGTATTGAGAATCATAAGAGAGAGAGACGAAGCCATCTAGCTACTGCCTACGGACCCGTAGGTCTATGGTGGACTACTCATGCATCATCGTAGAGGCACCTATGAGGAAGATGAACCCCTCCGTGATGGTGTTTAGATTGGATCTTGAGGTTCTGGAAATTGCGGCGGCTGGAATTGTGTTTCGTCGACTCCCCTAAGGTTTTTGGAATATTTGGGAATTTATAGGCATCAGAGGCGGTGGAGAGGGGCCCCGTGGAGGGCACAACCCATCAGGGCGCGCCGGGGGCTCCCTGGCGCGCCCTGGTGGGTTGTGCTCTCCACATCCCACCTTCCTGGCTTTTTTTTGGCCCACTGGGTGTCTTCTGGTCCTGAAAAAATCTCCAAAAAGTTTTGTCATGATTGGACTCCGTTTGGTACTGATATTCTGCGAAGTAAAAAACAAGCAAAAATAGTAACTGGCACTTTGGCACTATGTCAATAGGTTAGTCCCAAAAAATGATATAAAGTTGTTATAAAATGATTGTAAAACATCCAAGAATGATAATATAACAACATGCAACAAGCAAAAATTATAGATACGTTGGAGACGTATCAGCATCCCCAAGCTTAATTCCTACTCACCCTCGAGTAGGTAAATGATAAAAAACAGAATTTTTGATGTGGAATGTTGCGTAACATGTTCATCTCATATTCTTTTCTTTTGTATAGCATGGACATTTGGACTTGTAAATGAATCAAAGCAATAGTCTAGTTTTAACATAATGACTTCAATAATCAAGCATGTCGACAAGCAACCATGTCTTTCAAAATATCAACACTAAAGAAAGTTATCCCTAGGCCATCATGCTCAATCATTGATCCATTCATGAAACACACTTAAATATTAGCTATACCCAATGCTCAAGTACGATCATAGTGCCCCCTAGTTGGTGCCTTATAAGAGAAGATGGAGACTCAAAGTAATAACAAAAATTGCATAAAGTAAATAGATGGGCCCTTCGCAGAGGGAAGTAGGGATTTGTAGAGCTGCCAGAGCTCAAAGTTTTAAATTGAGAGAGAAAAATATTTTGGATGGCATGCTTTTCCTGTCAACGAAAACGACAAAGTAGCTCACAATACTTTCCATGCTAGATATATCATAGGCGGTTCCCAAACAGAAAATAAAGTTTATTCCTTTTTCCACCAAACTTTAACTTTCCATGGCGGGCCGTATCCATGGTTGCCTTCCATACCAACACTTTCCAAGGAATTTATTATTTGACAACATAAAGTAAATATTTTTTTCTTTTTCATTTCGGGAAGGGGCATCCCTATTACCGCCGCACTCTCGTGCAATGACAAGTGAATAAACACTCATCTTGAGAATAACACATCTAGCATGGAAAAATATTGGACACTCCCCACCGTTTCATGAGCGGTACGAGCACACAAAAGATAAAATTTATTTTGAAAATTTAGAGATGGCACATACAAATTTTCTTGGAACGGCCTGGAAATACCGCATATAGGTAGGTATGGTGGACTCATAAGGCAAAACTTGGTTTAAGGTTTTTGGATGCACAAGTAGTATTTCTACTTAGTACAAATGGAGGCTAGCAAATAGATTGAGAAGCAACCAAACCAAGAAACGAAAATTCACATAAGTGAGCATTGAGCATAACTAACACCGAATAATGCACCACAAGCAGGATGTAATTTGATTGCATAACTATTGACTTTCGTGCATGCATAGGGAATCACAAACCTTAACACCAATATTCCTACTAAAGCATAATTACTCACTAACATGACTCACATATTACTATCATCATGTTTCAAAACTATTACAAGGAATCAAGTTTAATTTGTCCAATGATATTCATCAAAGTTTTTATTATATCCTCCTTGGATATCTATCACTTTGGGACTAGTTTCTTATATTGCCATTGCTTTTTTGACAAGCTCAAACAAATCTAAGTGAAGCACATGAGCATAAAGATTTCTTCTCTCAAAAAGGTATAAGTGAATCATGAGAGGATTTCTTACAAATTTACTAACTCTCAAATTAATCCAAGTGAAGCATGAGAGTATTTCTACAAAAAATTCCAAGCACACCGTGCTCAAAAAGATATAAGTGAAGAACTAGAGCAATTCTATAGATCAAAAAGTTTAAGTGAAGCATAGAGAGCAATTCTAGCAAATCATAGCATAATTTTGGCTCTCCCAAATAGGTGTGTATAGCAAGGATACAAAGGAAAAACAAACAAGCAAATAAACCAAAGATACAATACGCTCCAAGCAGAACTCATGATATGTGACGAATAAAAATATAACTCCAAGTAAAATACCGATGGTCGTTAGAAGAAAGAGGGGATGCCACTCGGGGGCATCCCCAAGCTTAGTTGCTTGTTACTCTTTGGATATATCTTGGGGGTGAGGTAGAATCCCCAAGCTTAGGCTCTTGTCACTCCTTATTCTTTCATCCATCGTGATCTCACCCAAAGCTTGAAAACTTCAATCACACAAAACTCAACAAAATCTTCGTGAGATCCGTTAGTATAATAAAGCAAATCACTACTTTAGGTGCTGTTGCAAACCCATTCATATTTTGTTACTGCATTATACCTACTGTATTTTAACTTTACCATGGCTCATGCCCTTCAATATAACCCATAGATTCATCAAAATAAGCACACAATGCAACGAAAACAGAATCTGTCTTAAACAGAACAGTCTGTAGTAATCTGTACTCTAACCATACTTCTGTAACTCTAAAATTTCTGAAAAATTAGGAAAATGTAAAGAATTTATATAGAAACACTGTGTTAAAATGTCAGCTCAAGATCACATTCCAGCAAAAAAATGAAAATTCAAATACTGGACGCAATCTACTCATCTCATGAATCATCCTAAGGGCTCTACTTGGCACAAACACTAAATAAACCATAAAAACACAATCATAACAGAGGCATAATTGTGTCAACACTCAAAAACAGAAAGGAAAAAGAAAAATTTTATTTATTCATTGGGTTGCCTCCCAACAAGCGCTATCGTTTTACGCCCCTAGCTAGGCATAACGCATAGATTCAAGTATTATCATCTTTGGTTTTGGATCCATAGGATGCCCTCGTGATTGATTCATATGGTGGCTTAATTCTTGTTCTAGGGAAGTGTTCCATACCTTTTCTTAGTGGAAATTGAAAACGAATATTTCCTTCTTTCATATCAATCACGGCACCTATAGTGCGTAAAAACGGTCTACCAAGTATAATGGGACAAGACGGATTGCAATCAATATCATGGACAATAAAATCTATGGGCACATAGTTCCTATTTGCAAGAATAAGAACATCATTAATTCTTCCCAAAGGCTTTTTAATAGTAGAATCCGCCAAGTGCAAAGTAAGAGAGCATTCTTCAATATTGGTAAGACCAAGCACATCACATAAAGATTTCGGAATCGTGGAAACACTAGCACCCAAATCACATAAAGCAAAGCACTCATAATTTTTAATCTTGACCTTAATGGTAGGTTCCCACTCATCATGTAATTTTCTAGGAATAGAAATCTCCAATTCCAACTTTTCTTCAAAAGATTTCATCATGGCATCAACGATATGTTTAGTAAAAGCTTTATTTTGCTCATAAGCATGAGGTGAATTCAACATGGATTGCAGCAAAGAAATATATTCAATCAAAGAGCAACTATCATAATTAAAGTCTTTGCAATCCAAAATAGTGGGCACATCACTAGTTAAAGTTTTGACCTCTTCAAACCCACTTTTATCAAAATTTTCATCAAGATTTTCACCCTCCAAATTATTGGGACGCCTTCTAGCTAAAGTTGACTATACTTCAGTCCCTTTATCATCAATCTTAATATTACTAAAAAAGGAATCAATAGAAGAAACATCAATCACTTTAAGATCTTCATCTTTCTTATGAGAAGGCAATCAGTAGAAAATGATTTTTCTAAGATTTCTCTTTTAGCTCTAAGCATAGCGGTTCTTTTCTTACTTTCATCCATAGAGACATATAAAGCTTTAATAGATTCATCAATCTTAGGCACAAAAGCTTTCAACTTCAGATTTTCAACATCATGACAAATTCTATCAATGCTTCTAGACATATCATCAATCTTATTCAACTTTTCTTCTATCGTAGTATTGAAAGCCTTTTGCGCATTGATAAATTCTTTAATATTACTCTCAAGATCAGAGGTGTTCCTATTATTATTGTAAGAGGAATTACCATAGGAATTACCATAATTATTAGAGGAATTTCCAGAAAAAGGCCTAGGATTAAAATTACCTCTATAAGCATTGTTATTGAAATTGTTTCGCGAGACAAAGTTCACATCTACGGAATCACTATTTTGCTCAATCAAGGTAGACAGAGGCACATCATTAGGATCAATAGAAGCATTTTTACTAGCAACTAATTTCATCAAAGCATCAACCTTATCACTCAAAGTACTAATTTCTTCAACCGAATTAACTTTTTTACTAGTTGGTGCTCTTTCGGTATGCCATTGTGAATAATTAGCCATAATATTGTCTAGCAATTTAGTAGATTCACCCAAAGTAATCTCCATAAAAGTACCACCCGCGGCGGAATATAAAAGATTTCTAGAGACAAAATTCAACCCCGCATACATTTTTTGTATGATCGTCCAAAGATTTAAACCATGAGTAGGACAATTTCTTTGCATCAACTTCATTCTTTCCCAAGATTGTGCAACATGTTCATGCTCAAGTCGCTTAAAATTCATGATTTGTGTCCTAAGGGAAACAATTTTCGCGGGCGGAAAATACTTAGTGATAAAAGCATCCTTGCACTTATTCCAAGAATCGATACTATTGCGAGGCAAAGAAGAAAACCAATTTTTTGCACGATCCCGCAAGGAAAAAGGAAATGATTTCAACTTCACAATATCATTGTCCACTTCTTTTTTCTTTTGCATATCACACAATCCTACGAACGTGTTTAGATGGGACACGGCATCCTCATAAGGATTACCGGCAAATTGATCTTTCATGACAAGATTCAACAAAGCAGCATTAATATCACAAGACTCCGCACTAGTGGCGGGAGGAGCAATCGGAGTACTAATAAAATCATTGTTATTAGTGTTGGAAAATTCACACAACTTGGTGTTTGCCTGAGTCATCGTGACTACGCAAACAAGATTGCAAGCAAGGAAGAGATCTGATGAGAAAAAGGCAAACGAAAAAGAGGGCGAATAAAACGGCAAATTGGTGAAGTGGTGGAGAGGAAAACTAGAGGCAAATGGCAAATAATGTAATTGCAAGGAGATGAGATTTGTGATTAGGAACCTGGTAGATGATGATGGAGTCTCCTCGGCGCCTGAGATAGGCACGTAGAAGAGACCGCTTCCTCCCCGGCAACGGCGCCAGAAATTCCTTTGACGTGGCTTGAGACTGCGTCGGTATTTCCCCAAAGAGGAAGGGATGATGCAGCACAGCGACAGTAAGTATTTCCCTCAGTTATGAAACCAAGGTTATCGAACCAGTAGGATGATCACCACCACCCAATAAGCAGCACCTGCACACAAACAAAAAATACTTGCAACCCGACACGAAAGAGAGGTTGTCAATCTCTCTACGGTAAAAAGATAGATTAGGTAGTGATGGATAGGAGAGATAGATCTCTCAAGATCACAAAATAAAAAGAGCAAATAAAAAGTGCAGCAATATATTTTTGGGTTTTTGGTTTTGTAGATCTGAAAACAAAGAGTCAAAAAGATAGATCGGAAAGCAATATGTTGGAAAAGTAGACCCGAGGGCCGTAGGATTCATTAGTGGCTTCTCTCATGAGTATAGCGCACGGTGGGTGATCAAATTACTGTTTGGCAATTGATAGAAAATCGAATAGTCATGACGATATCCAAGGCGATGATCATTATATAGGCATCACGTCCAAGATAAGTACACCGACTCCTGCCTGCATCTACCACTATTACTCCACACATCGACCACTATCCAGCATGCATCTAGTGTATTAAGTTCATGGAAAAATGGAGTAATGCAATAAGAACGATGACATGATGTAGACAAGATCTATTAGTAGGAATAGACCCGATCTTGTTATCCTTAATGGCAACGATACATGCGTGCCTTGCTGCCCCTTCTGTCACTGGGAAAGGACACCGCAAGATCGAGCCCATCACAAAGCACTGATGTCTACTACGCAACTTTATTCTTGTAGACTTTGTTGGGCCTCCAAGCGTAGAGTTTTGTAGGACAGTAGCAATTTTCCCTCAAGTGGATGACCTAAGGTTTATCAATCCGTGGGAGGTGTAGGATGAAGATGGTCTCTCTCAAACAACCCTGCAATCAAATACAAGAAATCTCTTGTGTCCCCAACACACCCAATACAATGGCAAATTTGTATAGGTGCACTAGTTCGGCGAAGAGATGGTGATACAAGTGCAATATGGATGGTATATATAAGTTTTTGTAATCTGAAAATATAAAAACAGCAAGGTAGAAAGTAACAAAAGTGAGCACAAATGGTATTGCAATGCTTGAAAACAAGGCCTAGGGTCCATACTTTCGCTAGTGCAATCTCTCAATAATGCTAATATAATTGGATCACATAACCATCCCTCAACGTGCAACGAAGAATCACTCCAAAGTTCTTATCTAGCGGAGAACATAAGAAGAAATTGTTTGTAGGGTACGAAACCACCTTAAAGTAATCCTTTCCGATCGATCTATTCAAGAGTTCGTACTAAGATAACATCAAGTTATCCTTTCCGTTCGATCTATCTAAGAGTTCGTACTAGAATAACACCATATGATACGCATCAACCAACTCTAATTTCACCTAGATACTCCAATATCACCACAAGTATCCATGAGTTAATTATACGATACGCATCAAACAATTTCAGATTCATAATACTCAATCCAACACAAAGGACCTCAAAGAGTATCCCAAGATTTCTATTGGAGAAAGTAGGACAAGAACGTGTATCAACCCCTATGCATAGATTACCCCAATGTCATCGCGGGAATCCGGAAGTTGAGTACCAAAACATATATCATGTGAATCAATAGAACACCCCATTGTCACCACGGGTATCCACATGCAAGACATATATAAAGTGTTCTGAAATCCAATATTCAATCCAACATAACGATATCTCAAAGGGAAAGATTCAATTCATCACAACATGATAGCAAGGGAATAACATCATATGATCCGACTATATTAACAAAGCCCGTGATACATCAAGATCGTGACATCTCAAGAACACGAGAGAGAGAGAGATTGAACACATAGCTAATGGTACAGACCCTCAGCCCCGAGGGTGGACTACTCCCTCCTCGTCATGGCCTCCGCCGGGATGATGAAGATGGCCACCGGAGATGGATTCCCCTCTCCGGCAGGGTACTGGAACGTCTCCAGATTGGTTTGATGTCAATACAGAGAGTTGTGGCGGCGGAGCGGGGAGTCTAGGGTTATTTCTGATGGTTTCTATATTTATAGGATTTTTGGGCATCAGTTTCACGCCAAGGTGGGCCACGAGGTGAGCACGATACACCATAGCGCGCCGGGGGGCCTGGCGCGCCCTGGTGGGTTGTTCCCACCTCATGGCTCTTCTGGCCCTCCCACGAAGTGTCTAGTGCCTCTTTTATTCCAAAAAAAATCGTCAAAAAGTTTCGGGCGATTCCGAGAACTTTCATTTTCTGCACAAAAACAACACCACGGTAGTTCTGCTGAAAACAGCGTCAGTTCGGGTTAGTTCTAAATAAATCATATAAAGTGCATCAAAACCATATAAAAGTATTGTAAACATAGGTGAATATGGCATGAATACTTCATAAATTATCGATACGTTGGAGACGTATCAGCATCCCCAAGCTTAATTCCTACTTGTCCTCGAGTAGGTAAATGATAAAAGAACTAATTTTATGAAGTGTGAATGCTAGCATAATATATAAGTTTCATCATTGATAATTTCAGTCAATTTTATAACATCATAACCAGCAACTTTTTCTCATACAGTAACAACCAATTCACATATTATGGTTCAAACAATGAATTCTCTTGAAACTTAACAACCTATGTTCTTAGTCACCAAACAATTGCAATTCAACTTACTAGTAGAATGCCCGTGCGTTACTACGGGCTATAAGATATATAAATGAATCAAACAAATGAGTAAGGTCATCTTCAATGTCAAAACTCATTTCTCCCTCACACACAGGGCATGTTCGGACATCAAACGGACGCCCAAGGCTCCCCAAGTCCGAGCTTCTCCAAATCCAAACTATATGTGGGAAGAAATGTGACTGTCTGAACTATTCAATATGTTATCTGTTGGGGAACGTTGCATGGGAAACAAAAAATTTCCTACGCACACGCAAGATCTATCCATGGTGATGAGCATCTACGAGAGGGAGAGTGAATCTACATACCCTTGTAGATCGCTAAGCGGAAGCGTTAATAAACGCGGTTGATGTAGTCGAACGTCTTCGCGATCCAAATCGCCGAGCGTCCCGCGATCCAATCACGATCCTTCCGATCTAGTGCCGAACGGACGGCACCTCCGCGTTCAACACACGTACGGCTTGATGACGCCTTCACCTCCTCGATCCAGCGAGCGATGGTGAAGTAGTGGTTGAGTTCCAGCAGCACGACGGCGTGGTGATGGTGGTGAGGAACAATCTCTGCAGGGCTTCGCCAAGCACTACGGAGATTATGACGGAGGAACTAGAGGGCTAGGGTTGCCGGCACACGGCTTGGGAAATCCTGATGTGTCCCGTGTGCTAGCCCTGCCCCTCTATTTATATGTTGAGCCTTGGGGTCTAAACTTGGAGTAAAAGCCTCCTCCGGGTCGGTTTTGCCCGCACAAGGTCGGTTTGGCCCGCAGGAAAAGAGTCCAATTCGGACCCTGCCGAATCGTGCACAGCCGCGCACAAGCGGTAGTACCGCTTCACACAAGCGGTAGTACCGCTTGGGCGGTAGTACCGCTTCACACAAGCGGTAGTACCGCTCGGGCGGTAGTACCGCTTCACCAAGCGGTAGTACCGCTTACGCGGCAGCAAAACTACTTTTGCACTTTCCAATACCTTGTGGGTTTTATCCCTTTGGCTCACATAAAGTGTTGCTGCACCCGAACACTTCGGTAAACATCCGGAACCCCTTCCGGTGAACTCCGGAACCCTTCCAGAGATCAAAACACTATTATCACATATATCAATCTTTACCTCCGGACTATTCCGGAGATCCTCGTCATGTCCGGGATCTTATCCGGGACTCCGAACAACTTTCGGTCACCAACATAATAACTCAATTATACTAATCGTCACCAAACGTTAAGTGTGTAGACCCTGCGGGTTCGAGAACTATGTAGACATGACCGAGACACCTCTACGGCCAATAACCAATAGCGGGACCTGGATGCCCATATTGGCTCCTACATATTCTACGAAGATCTTTATCGGTCGAACCTCTATGTCAAGGATTCAGTTAATCCCGTATGCTGTTCCCTTTGTTCTTCGGTATGTTACTTGCCCGAGATTCGATCGTCGGTATCACTATACCTAGTTCAATCTCGTTACCGGCAAGTCTCTTTACTCGTTCCGTAATACAAGATCTCGTGGCTAACACTTTAGTCACATTGCTTGCAAGGCTCATTGTGATGTTGTATTACCGAGTGGGCCCTGAGATACCTCTCCGTCATACGGAGTAACAAATCCCAGTCTTGATCCATGCCAACCCAACAGACACCCTCGGAGATACCTGTAGAGCACCTTTATAGTCACCCAGTTACGTTGCGACGTTTGATACACACAAGGTATTCCTCCGGTGTCAGTGAGTTGCATGATCTCATGGTCAAAGGAACAGATACTTGACATGCAGAAAACAATAGCAATAAACTGACACGATCAAATGCTACGTTTACAGTTTGGGTCTTGTCCATCACATCATTCTCCTAATGATGTGATCCCGTTATCAAATGACATCTCATGTCAATGGCTAGGAAACCTTAACCATCTTTGATCAACGAGCTAGTCAACTAGAGGCATACTAGGGACACAGTGTTGTCTATGCACCCACACATGTATTTGAGTTTCCAATCAATACAATTATAGCATGGATAATAAACGATTATCATGAACAAGGAAATATAATAATAACCAATTTATTATTGCCTCTAGGGCATATTTCCAACAGTCTCCCACTTGCACTAGAGTCAATAATCTAGTTCACATCACTATGTGATTTACATTGTAATGAATCGAACACCCATGCAGTTCTGGTGTTGTTCATGTTTAGCCCTTGGAAGAGGTTTAGTCAACGGATCTGCAACATTTAGATCCGTGTGTACTTTGCAAATATTTATGTCGTCCTCCTTGATGTAATCGCGGATGGAATTGAAACGTCGCTTTATGTGTCTGGTCCTCTTGTGAAATCTTGGTTCCTTGGCTAGAGCAATGGCACCAGTGTTATCACAAAACAGAGTCATTGGGTCAAGTGCACTAGGCACTACTCCAAGATCTGTCATGAACTCCTTCATCCAGACACCTTCCTTCGCCGCCTCCGAGGCAGCGATGTACTCCGCTTCGCATGTAGAATCAGCTACCACGCTTTGCTTGGAACTGCACCAGCTAACCGCACCCCCATTAAGAATAAATACGTATCCGGTTTGCGACTTAGAGTCATCCGGATCAGTGTCAAAGCTTGCATCGACGTAACCCTTTACGACGAGCTCTTGATCACCTCCATAAACGAGAAACATGTCCTTAGTCCGTTTCAGGTACTTCAGGATATTCTTGACCGCCGTCCAGTGTTCCATTCCTGGATCACTTTGAAACCTTCCGACCATACTTATGGCAAGGCTGACATCGGGTCTTGTGCACAGCATTGCATACATGATAGAGCCTATGGCCGAAGCATAGGGGATGACACTCATCTTTTCTCTATCTTCTGCAGTCACTGGGCATTGAGTCTTACTCAACTTCACACCTTGCAAAACAGGCAAGAACCCCTTCTTGGACTGATCCATTTTGAACTTCTTCAAAATCTTATCAAGGTATGTGCTTTGTGAAAGTCCTATTAAGCGTCTTGATCTATCTCTATAGATCTTGATGCCTAATATGAAAGCAGCTTCTCCTAGGTCCTTCATTGAAAAACTCTTGTTCAAATATTCCTTTACGCTTTCCAGCATTTCTATATTGTTTCCAATCAGCAATATGTCATCCACATATAATATTAGAAACGCTATAGAGCTCCCACTCACTTTCTTGTAAATACAAGCTTCTCCGTAAACTTGTATAAACTCGAATGCTTTGATCACCTCATCAAAACGAAGATTCCAACTCCGAGATGCTTGCACCAGTCCATAAATGGATCGCTGGAGTTTGCAAACTTTGTCAGCAATCTCTGGATCGACAAAACCTTCTGGTTGCATCATATACAACTCTTCCTTAAGGAAACCGTTAAGGAACGCTGTTTTGACATCCATCTGCCAAATTTCATAATCGAAAAAGGCAGCTATTGCTAACATGATTCTGACGGACTTAAGCATCGCTACGGGTGAGAAGGTCTCATCGTAGTCAACTCCTTGAACTTGTGAAAAACCCTTTGCCACAAGTCGAGCTTTATAGACGGTGACATTACCGTCCGCGTCCGTCTTCCTCTTAAAGATCCATTTGTTCTGAATGGCCTTACGCCCTTCAGGTAATACTTCCAAAGTCCATACTTTGTTTTCATACATGGATCCCATCTCGGATTTCATGGCCTCTAACCACTTCTCGGAATCCGGGCCCATCATCGCTTCTCCATAGCTCGTAGGTTCATCGTTGTTTAACAACATGACCTCTAAGACAGGGTTGCCGTACCACTCAGGAGCAGTACGCGTCCTTGTCGACCTACGAGGTTCGATAGCAACTTGATCCAAAGCTTCATGATCATCATCATTAACTTCCTCTTCAGCTAATGTAGGCTCCACAGAAACAACTTTCTGCGCTGCGCTACTCTCAGGTTGAAGTAAAGGTTCAACAACCTCATCAAGTTCTATCTTCCTCCCACTCAATTCTTTCGAGAGAAACTCTTTCTCAAGAAATGTTCCGTTTTTAGCGACAAACACTTTGCCTTCGGATCTGAGGTAGAAGGTATACCCAACTGTCTCTTTTGGGTATCCTATGAAGACGCATTTCTCCGCTTTGGGTTCCAGCTTTTCAGGCTGAAGCTTTTTGACATAAGCATCACATCCCCAAACTTTAAGAAACGACAGCTTTGGCTTCTTGTTAAACCAAAGTTCATAAGGCGTCGTCTCAACGGATTTCGATGGTGCCCTATTTAAAGTGAATGCAGCTGTCTCTAATGCATAACCCCAAAACGATAGTGGCAAATCGGCAAGAGACATCATAGATCGCACCATATCCAATAAGGTTCGATTACGACGTTCGGACACACCATTACGCTGTGGTGTTCCAGGCGGTGTCAATTGTGAAACAATTCCACACTGTCTTAAGTGACTGCCAAACTCATAACTCAGATATTCTCCTCCTCGATCAGATCGTAGGAATTTAATCTTCTTGTTACGATGATTCTCAACTTCACTCTGAAATTGTTTGAACTTTTCAAATGTTTCAGACTTGTGTTTCATTAAGTAAATATACCCATATCTACTTAAGTCATCAGTGAAGGTGAGAAAGTAACGATAACCACCGCGTGCCTCAATACTCATCGGACCGCACACATCAGTATGTATGATTTCCAATAAGTCAGTTGCCCGTTCCATTGTTCCAGAGAACGGCGTTTTAGTCATCTTGCCCATGAGGCATGGCTCACATGTGTCAAGTGATTCAAAATCAAGTGACTCCAAAAGTCCATCAGCATGGAGCTTCTTCATGCGTTTTACGCCAATATGACCTAAACGGCAGTGCCACAAGAAAGTGGTATTATCATTATCAATTCTATATCTTTTGGCATCAATGTTATGAACATGTGTATCATTATTATCGAGATTCAACAAGAATAAACCCCTCACATTGGGTGCATGACCATAAAAGATATTACTCATATAAATAGAACAACCATTATTCTCTGATTTAAATGAGTAACCGTCTCGCAATAAACAAGATCCAGATATAATGTTCATGCTTAACGCAGGCACCAAATAACACTTATTTAGGTTCATCACTAATCCCGACGGTAATCGAAGAGCGAGCGTGCCGACGGCGATCACATCAACCTTGGAACCATTTCCCACGCGCATCGTCACTTCGTCCTTTGCCAGCCTCCGTCTATTCCGCAGTTCCTGTTTTGAGTTGCAAATATGAGCAACCGCACCGGTATCAAATACCCAGGCACTACAACGAGAGTTGGTAAGGTACACATCAATAACATGTATATCATATATACCTTGTTTGTTGTTGGCCGCCTTCTTGTCAGCCAAATACTTGGGGCAGTTCCGCTTCCAGTGTCCAGTTCCCTTGCAATGAAAACACTCAGTTTCTGGTTTGGGTCCAGCCTTGGGTTTCTTCACGAGAGGAGCAACTGCTTTGCCACTCTTCTTAGAGTTACCCTTCTTACCCTTGCCATTTTTCTTGAAACTAGTGGTTTTATTGACCATCAACACTTGATGCTCCTTCTGAATTTCAGACTCAGCGACTTTCAGCATCGCAAACAGCTCGGCGACTGACTTGTTCATCCCGTGCATGTTATAGTTCAACACGAAGCTCTTGTAGCTAGGCGGCAATGATTGAAGAACTCTGTCAGTGATAGCCTCTGGCGGAAGGGGCATCCCTAACTCAGCCAGACGGGTGGAGTACCCAGACATTCTGAGCACGTGATCACTGATAGACCCGTTCTCCTCCATTTTGCAAGCATAGAACTTATCGGAGATCTCATATCTCTCGATCCGGGCATTCTTCTGAAAGATAAACTTCAACTCCTGGAACATCTCATATGCTCCATGACGTTCAAAACGTCTTTGAAGTCCCGGTTCTAAGCCATACAACATTGCACATTGAACTATTGAGTAATCATCAGAACGAGCCTGCCAGGCGTTCACAACGTCTAGAGACTCAACTGGAGCGGGTGGATCACCAAGCGGTGCATCAAGGACATAAGCCTTCTGGGAAGCCGTAAGGATAATCCTTAGATTACGGGCCCAGTCCACAAAGTTACTTCCATCATCTTTCAACTTAGCTTTCTCTAGGAACGCATTAAAATTCAGGGGTGCTACTGCGCGAGCCATGATCTACAACATAAATATAGCAAAGACAACTTAGACTATTGTTCTTAGATAATGAGTTTAGTTAATCATATTACTTAAAAAACTCCCACTCAAATTGACATCCCTCCGATCATTCGAGTGTAACATGATCCAAATCCACCAACTCAAGTCCGATCATCACGTGAGTTGAGGTGGTTTCAATGGTGAACATCTTCATGTTGATCATATCTACTATATGACTCATGTTCGACCTTTCGGTCTCTTGTGTTCCGAGGCCATGTCTGTACATGCTAGGCTCGTCAAGTTTAACCCGAGTGTTCCGCACGTGCAACATGGCTTGCACCCGTTGTATGCGAACGTAGAGTCTATCACACCCGATCATCACGGCGTGTCTCGAAACGACGAACTTTCGCAACGGTGCACACTTGGGGAGAACACAATTTATCTTGAAATTTAAGTGAGGGATCACCTTATAATGCTACCGTCGTCCTAAGCAAAATAAGATGCATAAAAGGATTAACATCACATGCAAATCATAAGTGACATGATATGGCCATGAACTTGTGCTTTTGATCTCCATCTCCAAAGCACCGGCATGATCTCCATCGTCACTGGCATGACACCATGATCTCCATCATCTTGATCTCCATCAACGTGTCGCCATAAGGTTGTCGCGCCGACTGTTGCTTCCACGACTATAGCTAACGTTTAGCGATAAAGTAAAGCATTACATAGCGCTTAATGATTGACACGCAGGTCATACAATAATTAAAGACAACTCTATGGCTCCTGCCAGTTGCCGTACTCATCGACATGCAAGTCGTGATATTCTATACAATACATGATCATCTCATACATCACATATATCTCATCATGTAATTGGCCATATCACATCACAACATACCCTGCAAAAACAAGTTAGACGTCCTCTAATTGTTGTTGCAAATTTTACGTGGCTGCTACGGGTATCTAGCAAGAACGATTCTTACCTACGCAAAACCACAACGTGGTGTAGTGATTGCTTTTTGATCTTCTAAAAGAACCCTCTTCATTGAACCGATTCAACTAAAGTGAGAGAGACAGACACCCGCCAGTCACCTTTATGCAACAAGTGCACGCAGCGGTGAAACCAGTCTCGCGTAAGCGTACGCGTAATGTCGGTCCGGGCCGCTTCATCTCACAATACCGCGGAATCAAGTATCAACTAGTAACGGCAAGCAATATGTATACACCCACGCCCACAACTCGTTTGTGTTCTACTCGAGATCTCATCTACGCATAGACCTAGCTCAGATGCCACTGTTGGGGAACGTTGCATGGGAAACAAAAAATTTCCTACGCACACGCAAGATCTATCCATGGTGATGAGCATCTACGAGAGGGAGAGTGAATCTACATACCCTTGTAGATCGCTAAGCGGAAGCGTTAATAAACGCGGTTGATGTAGTCGAACGTCTTCGCGATCCAAATCGCCGAGCGTCCCGCGATCCAATCACGATCCTTCCGATCTAGTGCCGAACGGACGGCACCTCCGCGTTCAACACACGTACGGCTTGATGACGCCTTCACCTCCTCGATCCAGCGAGCGATGGTGAAGTAGTGGTTGAGTTCCAGCAGCACGACGGCGTGGTGATGGTGGTGAGGAACAATCTCTGCAGGGCTTCGCCAAGCACTACGGAGATTATGACGGAGGAACTAGAGGGCTAGGGTTGCCGGCACACGGCTTGGGAAATCCTGATGTGTCCCGTGTGCTAGCCCTGCCCCTCTATTTATATGTTGAGCCTTGGGGTCTAAACTTGGAGTAAAAGCCTCCTCCGGGTCGGTTTTGCCCGCACAAGGTCGGTTTGGCCCGCAGGAAAAGAGTCCAATTCGGACCCTGCCGAATCGTGCACAGCCGCGCACAAGCGGTAGTACCGCTTCACACAAGCGGTAGTACCGCTTGGGCGGTAGTACCGCTTCACACAAGCGGTAGTACCGCTCGGGCGGTAGTACCGCTTCACCAAGCGGTAGTACCGCTTACGCGGCAGCAAAACTACTTTTGCACTTTCCAATACCTTGTGGGTTTTATCCCTTTGGCTCACATAAAGTGTTGCTGCACCCGAACACTTCGGTAAACATCCGGAACCCCTTCCGGTGAACTCCGGAACCCTTCCAGAGATCAAAACACTATTATCACATATATCAATCTTTACCTCCGGACTATTCCGGAGATCCTCGTCATGTCCGGGATCTTATCCGGGACTCCGAACAACTTTCGGTCACCAACATAATAACTCAATTATACTAATCGTCACCAAACGTTAAGTGTGTAGACCCTGCGGGTTCGAGAACTATGTAGACATGACCGAGACACCTCTACGGCCAATAACCAATAGCGGGACCTGGATGCCCATATTGGCTCCTACATATTCTACGAAGATCTTTATCGGTCGAACCTCTATGTCAAGGATTCAGTTAATCCCGTATGCTGTTCCCTTTGTTCTTCGGTATGTTACTTGCCCGAGATTCGATCGTCGGTATCACTATACCTAGTTCAATCTCGTTACCGGCAAGTCTCTTTACTCGTTCCGTAATACAAGATCTCGTGGCTAACACTTTAGTCACATTGCTTGCAAGGCTCATTGTGATGTTGTATTACCGAGTGGGCCCTGAGATACCTCTCCGTCATACGGAGTAACAAATCCCAGTCTTGATCCATGCCAACCCAACAGACACCCTCGGAGATACCTGTAGAGCACCTTTATAGTCACCCAGTTACGTTGCGACGTTTGATACACACAAGGTATTCCTCCGGTGTCAGTGAGTTGCATGATCTCATGGTCAAAGGAACAGATACTTGACATGCAGAAAACAATAGCAATAAACTGACACGATCAAATGCTACGTTTACAGTTTGGGTCTTGTCCATCACATCATTCTCCTAATGATGTGATCCCGTTATCAAATGACATCTCATGTCAATGGCTAGGAAACCTTAACCATCTTTGATCAACGAGCTAGTCAACTAGAGGCATACTAGGGACACAGTGTTGTCTATGCACCCACACATGTATTTGAGTTTCCAATCAATACAATTATAGCATGGATAATAAACGATTATCATGAACAAGGAAATATAATAATAACCAATTTATTATTGCCTCTAGGGCATATTTCCAACATTATCTCCAACATGCAAGCCTAACACAAAAGCCGTCATAGTGGGACATTTCTTGCTAGAGCCCTCTCCTTTAAAATCGAATGGCGCCCACCTCACCTTCACCATGGCACACTGTACTTTCCACAGACCGCCAAGGAGTCTCCCACCAACCACCCCGACCCCGTGTTCGTGGTGATCCCCCACCGCCATCAAGGGAGAGGAGGCATGCCCCGTCCATGACAACCCCCGAGCCAAGAATGCAGATCTAATGTCTCCTGAGCCATTGCCATGTTGTAACATAGTTGAAGGTCGGGCATTACCACGGAATGAAAATATGATGTCCGTTGTTGAACATGCAACTGATACACCACCATACCTGTAATTAATTGTTGAAGCAACCAACCAATGCATTTATCCTTCTATCCTAATCAAAAATTGCACGACTACCTTTTTATCCTCACCAAAAAATTATAGGGTCAGAAAATTTCTTGCTTCCCATATACAATAGTGCGGATTAACCCCAGTAAAAGTAAATGAGGCTATCTTTTTGCAGGAAGCTAGTGAAGGCATCAAAATAAGTGCAACATACTTTTCCTCAACCATGCATATACATATTCCTTTATATATTGACGAACTAACATGCACCACCACTAGTAGAAAACAGGGCATTGGTTGAGGCCAGGATAAGGCCATTAATCCCGGTTCACTTATGAACCGGGACTAATGTGAGCATCAGTCCCGGTTCGTGAGGCCAGGGCGCCGGCCGGGCGTCGGGGGCCATCAGTCCCGGTTCAGATGGGACCTTTAGTCCCGGTTTGAGCCACGAACCGGGACTAAAGGGGGGGTGGCAACTGTTCGCCTGGCGCGTGCCCATTTAGTCCCGGCTCGTGGCTCGAACCGGGACTAAAGGTCCAAACCATTCGATTCCCGCGCCTTGGAAGTTGTCCCGCGCGAGATCAAACGCTACAGTAACCGCGACGCTGCAGTAAACGCGACCAGCGCCTCCATTTCTGTTCGTCTCCCTCTCCTCTCTTCTTCCCCATCCTCCCATCCTCCACCATGAATCCAATCACTCGCTACGGGAAGGTGCTCGCACATGGCACGACCAATCTCCATGTCGTCTACACGAACGACAGCGCCAAAGTGAAGGTTTTTCTTTCCATGTTCGAGGAATGGCTTCAAGAGGAGAAACACGAGTTCATGGGCCTCGATCTCGAGTACACGGCCGATGGTCGCGATGTTGCCGTCGTCCAACTTTGTTTCAAGCAACGTGTCATGGTCTTTCAGTGGGCAAGGTAATACGAAACTTGTCATAGTTTTAATTGGGGCTTTTCTTTGATTCATAGGATAGGAAAATTGCATAGGAATAGGAGGATTGGGAATGTCGAGAACATGTCATAGTTTCATTGATTCATAGGAAAAATGCATAGGAAAATTGGGGCTTTTTCTTTGATTCATAGGAAAATTGGGGCTTTTCTTTGATTCATAGGAAAATTGCATAGGAATAGAAAATTGCATAGGAATAGGAGGATTAGGAAAATTGCATAGGAATAGGAGGATAGGAATAGGATAGGAAAATTGCATAAGAATTTTCCTTGTTGTTGCATATTGGCCATCGTGGGAGAACATGTCATAGTTTAGGGGCTTCTTTTTGATTCATAGGATAGGAAATGCATAGGAAATAGGAAACTTGCTATGATTCTTATTATACTTGTTATGATTCTTATTATACTTGTTCTAAATGTACTTGTTATGATTCTTATTATACTTGTTCTAAAATATACTTATTGCAGCAGTATTTAACACATTTGTTCCATTTTGTTGTTGCAGTAGTGACAAGCACTGTCCAAAACTCATGGAGTTCCTTCGCAGCGGCATATATTTTGCTAGCGTTGATATAACGAATGACAAGATCAAGATGAGGCGCACCTGGGGTATTGAGATACCAGCTGAATGCCACATTGATCTTCAGGGCAGGTTCAGGCTTGAGCATGACAAGACTTCAATGGCTGATATGGCAGCCGCCCTGACCGACGAGGACTACGCTGATATGAAGACAAAAATCCCCCAAGTCAGGGCACCAACATTGGGAGAAGACCCCACTTGACCCTATCAACATTGAGTATGCAGCAATAGATGGGTACGTTGCATACGAGTTGTACCGCAGGATTGGAATCTGCAATTATGGGCAGCGCAACCTCGTACCGCTAGTATCTCCTGCTTGGGGGTATTCTGATCCGGACGACGAGTAGTGTTTGCAATGGCGAACACTTTTATCTCTATTATGTAGTGCTTGGGGGTCTCCTGATTCGGACGAGTAGGTTTGCAATCCGGAAGAGTAGGATTGGTATCTTCAATTATATATGCAGTACTTTCTGTAATGGATATCTGAACTATTATTTCTATTATGTCCCTGTTTAAGTACGGTTTGTGTGTAAGAATATTTAGTATGATGTTAGCAAGATTTCTGAAGCATTGTGATGTATGTGATGAAGATTATCCATGGTTACGGCGCAATAAGCAAGGGACACACGAGAAGATAAAGTGAAGACTTTCTCTCCACAACTATTCTGATGATGGCTTTGATCTACAATATCACTGCAGTTAAATATAATGTTAACTAAAATTATCAACGTATTTATTTGTTAAAAAGAGTGAACTAAAAAGAATCAACTAAAATATTAACTAAAAAGAATGAACTAAAAAGAATAAACTAAAACATTAACTAAAAAGAATGAACTAAAAAGAATCAAAATAATATTAACTAAAATTATCAAAGTATTTATTTGTTAAAAAGAATCAACTAAAATTATCAAAGTATTTATTTGTTAAAAAGAATGAACTAAAAAGAATCAACTAAAATATTAACTAAAAAGAATGAACTAAAAAGAATCAACTAAAACATTAACTAAAAAGAATGAACTAAAAATAATAAAAATAATATTAACTAAAATAATCAAAGTATTTATTTGTTAAAAAGAATGAACTAAAAAGAATGAACTAAAATATTAACTAAAAAGAATGAACTAAAAAGAATCAACTAAAACATTAACTAAAAAGAATGAACTAAAAAGAATCAAAATAATATTAACTAAAATTATCAAAGTATTTATTTGTTAAAAAGAATGAACTAAAAAATTGAAATCCTTTTGTAACAGAAGAGTTTTCGTCCAAAACCCTGACACTTCGAAAGAGATTGTCCAGTTCGTACACGAAATGCATTCAGTTTTTGTCGTAACCCTCTCAACTTTTTAGCACATGCTATGTGGGTGAAATGATGATACCATGCCAATTGTCAACCATTTCAGAGTTCATTTGCAGTGCTTTTAAATCTCAGGGTCATCTTAGCTCAAAATAAATCATGAAATGCATGAAAAATAGCAAATGAAGTCAGAAAAGGTCTGAAAAGTGATGATGCGGCTTTGAATGGTGCATATTGAATGCAGAAAAAGTCTTGAGTTCAAATATGTTCAAAAAATTGAAATCCTTTTGTAACAGAAGAGTTTTCGTCCGAAAGCCTGACACTTCGAAAGAGATTGTCCAGTTTGTACACGAAGTGCATCCAGTTTTTGCCGTAACCCTCTCAACTTTTTAGCACATGCTATGTGGGTGAAATGATGATACCATGCCAATTTTCAACCATTTCAGAGTTCATTTGCAGTGCTTTTAAATCTCAGGGTCATTTTAGCTGAAAATAAATCATGAAATGCATGAAAAATAGCAAATGAAGTCAGAAAAGGTCTGAAAAGTGATGATGCGGCTTTGAATGGTGCATATTGAATGCAGAAAAAGTTTTGAGTTCAAATATGTTCAAAAAATTGAAATCCTTTTGTAACAGAAGAGTTTTCGTCCGAAACCCCGACACTTCGAAAGAGATTGTCCAGTTTGTACACGAAGTGCATCCAGTTTTTGCCGTAACCCTCTCAACTTTTTAGCACATGTTATGTGGGTGAAATGATGATACCATGCCAATTTTCAACCATTTCAGAGTTCATTTGTAGTGCTTTTCAATCTCAGGGTCATCTTAGCTCAAAATAAATCATGAAATGCATGAAAAATAGCAAATGAAGTCCGAAAATGGTTGAAAAGTGATGATGTGGTTTTGAATGGTGCATATTGAATTTTGCGGTGCTTGGGGATGCTTGATACGTCTCCAACGTATTTATAATTTTTGATTGTTCCATGCTATTATATTATTTGTTTTGGATGTTTTATATGCATTAATATGCTATTTTATATTATTTTTGTGACTAACCTATTAATCTAGAGCCTAGTGCCAGTTTATGTTTTTTCCTTGTTTTTAGGTATTGCAAATAAGGAATATTAAATGGAGTCCAAACGGAATAAAATCTTCGAAATAATTTTTCTTGGACCAGAAGCAACCTAGAGGACTTGAAGACCAGGGCAGGGGAGCCACCGTGTGGCGACAAGCCACAGGGGCGCGCCCTAGGGGGGGGGCGCCCCCCTGGCTTGTGGCCCCACGGCAACTCTTCCAAGCCTATTCTTCGGCCTATAAATTCACAAATATTCCCTGGATACCAAAAAAGAGCCACGAAAACAGTTTTCCGCCGCCAGGAGCCTCGGTTCCCGTGAGATCCAATCTTGGAGCCTTTTCCGGTAATCTGCCGGAGGGGGATTCGATCACGGAGGGCATCTACATCAACTCCATTGCCCCTCCGATGATGCGTGAGTAGTTCACCACAGACCTTCGGGTCCATAGCTAGTAGCTAGATGGCTTCTTCTCTCTCTTTGCTCTTCAATACCATGTTCTTCATGATCTTCATGGAGATCTATCCGATGTAATACTCTTTTGCGGTGTGTTTGTCGAGATCCGATGAATTGTGAGTTTATGTTCAGATTATCTATGAATATTATTTGAGTCTTTTCTGAATTCTTATATGCATGATTTCATATCTTTGCAAGTCTCTTCGAGTTATTGGTTTGGTTTGGCCAATTAGATTGGTAATTCTTGCAATGGGAGAAGTGCTTAGTTTTGGGTTCAATCTTGCGGTGTCCTCACCCAGTGACATAGTAGGGGTAGCGAGGCACGTATTATATTGTTGCCATCGAGGATAAAAAGATGGGGTTTTCATCATATTGCTTGAGTTTATCCCTCTACATCATGTCATCTTACCTAATGCGTTACTCTGTTCTTCATGAACTTAATACTCTAGATGCAGGCAGGAGTCGGTCGATGTGTGGAGTAATAGTAGTAGATGCAGAATCATTTCGGTCTACTTGACACGGACGTGATGCCTATATGCATAATCATTGCCTTGGATATCTTCATAATTATTCGCTTTTCTATCAATTGCTCGACAGTAATTTGTTCATCCACCGTAATACTTGCCATCATGAGAGATGGCTCTAGTGAAACCTATGGCCCCCGGGTCTATTTTCCATCTTATACTTTCAGATCTAAAACCAAAAATACCAAAAATACCTTGCTGCATTATTTTTACTTTTGTTTTACTTTCCGTTCAAGCAATCTATTCTATCTATCTCTATCAGATCTCATCCTTGCAAGTAACCGTGAAGGGATTGACAACCCCTTTATAGCGTTGGGTGCAAGTGTTTGATTCTTTGTGTAGGTACATCTATTGGGGACTTGCTTGTATCTCCTACTGGATTGATACCTTGGTTCTCAACAACTGAGGGAAATACTTATCTACTTTGTTGCAGCATCCGTTCCTCTTCACGGAAACCAACGCATGCTCGAGAAGTAGCAAGAAGGATTTCTGGCGTCGTTGCCGGGGAGATACATAGCAAGTCAAGACAAGAACTTTCCCGTCAACTTGTCAATTTCTGACGTGGTTGCCGGAGAGATCTACATCAAACCTACCAAGTACCCATCACAAACTCATCTCTTGCATTTACTTTATTTGCAATTTTCCTCTCGTTTTCCTCTCCCCCACTTCTAAAACGATTTTCCAAAAAGTTTTGCCTTTTTATTCACCCTTCTTCCGTTCGTCTTTTCGTTTGCCTTTCGTTTGCTTGGGTGCTTGCTTGCTTGCTTCGTCACGATGACTCAAGAGAATACCAAGTTGTGTGACTTTTCCAATACTAATAATAATGATTTTATTAGTACTCCGATTGCTACCGCCACTAGTGCGGAATCTTATGAAATTAATGCTGCCTTGCTAAATCTTGTTATGAAAGAACAATTTTCTGGCCTTGCTAATGAAGATGCCGCATCCCATGTAAATACTTTCGTTGAGTTGTGTGATATGCAAAATAAGAAAGATGTGGATAATGATATTGTTAAATTGAAGCTATTTCCGTTCTCACTACGAGATCGTGCTAAAACTTGGTTTTCATCTTTGCCTAAAAATAGTATTGATTCATGGAATAAGTGTAAAGATGCTTTTATTTCCAAGTATTTCCGCCCGCTAAGATCATCTCCCTTAGGAACGTTATAATGAATTTTAAGCAACTTGATCATGAGCATGTTGCACAATCTTGGGAGAGGATGAAACTAATGATTAGAAATTGCACCGCGCATGGTTTGAGTTTATGGATGATTATACAAATTTTCTATGCTGGATTGAATTTTGCTTCTAGGAATCTCTTAGATTCCGCCGCGGGTGGTACTTTTATGGAAATCACATTAGGAGAAGCTACTAAACTCCTAGATAATATTATGGCTAATTACTCTCAATGGCATACCGAAAGATCTCCTACTAGTAAAAAGGTGCATGCTATTGAAGAAATTAATACTTTGAGTGAAAAGATGGATGAATTGATGAAATTGTTTGCTAGTAAGAGTGCTCCTATTGATCCTAATGATATGCCTTTGTCTTCTTTGATTGGAAATAATAATGAATCTATGGATGTGAATTTTGTTGGTAGGAACAATTTTGGTAATAACGCGTATAGAGGTAGTTTCAATGCTAGGCCGTTTCCCAGTAATTCCTCTAATAATTATGGTAATTCCTACAGCAACTCTTATGGAAATTATAATAAGATGCCCTCTGATCTTGAGAATAATATTAAAGATTTTATTAGTTCGCAAAAGGGTTTCAATGCTATGATTGAAGAAAAATTGCTCAAGATTGATGATTTGGCTAGGAACGTTGATAGAATTTCTCTTGAGATTGATTCTTTGAAAATTAGATCTATTCCACCCAAGCATGATATTAATGAGTCTTTAAAAGCTTTGAGATTCTCTATTGATGAGTGTAAGGAAAGAACCGCTAGAATACGGGCTAAGCGTGAATGGCTTGAAAAAGTGTGTTCTCGTGATAATATTGATGAAGATCTTAAAGTGATTGATGTGACTCCTATTGAATCTTTGTTTTCTAATGTAAATCTTGATAAAGATGGGACTGGAGATGAGTCAACTTTAGTTAAAAGGCGTCCCAATGATTTGGAGTTTATAGATCTTAACGCTAAGATTGATAAAAGTGGGATTGAAGAGGTCAAAACTTTAAATAGAAATGAACCCACTCTTTTGGATTCCAAGGACTTTAATTATGATAGTTGCTCTTTGATTGATTGTGTTTCCTTGTTGCAATCCATGTTGAATTCTCCTCATGCTTATAATCAAAACAAAGCTTTTACTAAACATATTGTTGATGCTATGATGAAATCTTTTGAAGAAAAACTTGAGTTGGAAGTTTCTATACCTAGAAATCTTTATGATGAGTGGGAACCTACTATTAAGATTAAAATTAAAGATTATGAGTGCCATGCTTTGTGTGATTTGGGTGCTAGCGTTTCCACGATTCCAAAAACTTTATGTGATGTGCTAGGTTTCCGTGAATTTGATGATTGTTCCTTAAATTTGCATCTTGCGGATTCCACTATAAAGAAACCTATGGGAAGGATTAATGATGTTCTTATTGTTGCAAATAGGAATTATGTGCCCGTAGATTTCATTGTTCTTGATATAGATTGCAATCCTACATGTCCTATTATTCTTGGTAGACCTTTCCTTAGAACGATTGGTGCAAATATTGATATGAAGGAAGGAAATATTAGATTCCAATTTCCATTAAGGAAAGGCATGGAGCACTTTCCTAGAAAGAAAATAAAATTACCTTATGAATCTATTATGAGAGCTGCTTATGGATTGCATACCAAAGATGACAATACCTAGATCTATTGCGTTTTGCCTAGCTAGGGGCGTTAAACAATAGCGCTTGTTGGGAGGCAACCCAATTTTATTTTTTGTTTCTGTTTTTTTGTTTCTGTTTTGGTGTGTTTTCCACATTATTAATTCTGTAATAATTGTGTTTTCTTTTTTAAATTAGTGTTTGAGCCAAGTAAGACCTTTGGGATGGTCTACGGTGTTTGTTGATTTGATTTCGCTGAAAAACAGAAACTTGTTCTCTCAGTCCAGGAATTTTGTAAATTCACTAGAACGTGCTTTTGATCTGAAATTTTTACAAAAGATTGATATAAAACTTTCCCTGATTGTCCTAATTTTTCAGAATTTTTGGAGTTACACAAGTATTCGAAGTCTATAGATTGCTACAGACTGTTCTGTTTTTAACAGATTCTGTTTTCTTTGTGTTGTTTGCTTATTTTGATGAATCTATGGGTTGTATCGGAGGGTATGAACCATGGAGAAGTTAGAATACAGTAGATATTACACCAATATAAATAAACAATGAGTTCACAACAGTACCTAAAGTGGTGATTTATTTTCCTTGTACTAACGGATCTCATGAGTTTTCTGTTGAGTTTTGTGTTGTGAAGTTTTCAAGTTTTGGGTAAAGATTTGATGGACTATGGAATAAGGAGTGGCAAGATCCTAAGCTTGGGGATGCCCAAGGCACCCCAAGCCATATTCAAGTATACCAAAAATACTAAGCTTGGGGATGCCCCGGAAGGCATCCCATCTTTCGTCTTCAATCCATCGGTAAATTTACTTGAGGCTATATTTTTATTCACCACATGATATGTGTTTTGCTTGGAGCGTCTTGTATGATATGAGTCTTTGCTTTTTAGTTTGCCACAATCATCCTTGCTGCACACACCCTTTTTGAGAGAGACACGCTGAATCGAGAATTTATTTGAATACTCTATGTGCTTCACTTATATCTTTTGAGCTAGGCAATATTGCTCTAGTGCTTCACTTATATCTTTTTAGAGCACGGTGGTGTTATATTTTATAGAAATTATTGAACTCTCGTACCTCACTTATATTATCTTGAGATTTTCTTAAAACAGCATGGTAATTTGTTTAGGTTATGATTTTAGTCCTAATATAATGGGCATCCAAGAGGGATATAATAAAAACTTTCATATTAAGTGCATTGGATACTATGAGAAGTTTGATTCCTTGCATATAGTTTTGAGATAATGAAGATGGTAATATGAGAGTCATGCTAGTGAGTAGTTGTGAATTGGAAGAGATACTTGTGTTGAAGTTTGTGATTCCCGTAGCATGTACGTATGGTGAACCATTATGTAACGAAGTCGGAGCATGATTTGTTTAATGATTGTCAACCTTTGTGTGAGGGTCGGGAGCGCGTGATGGTTAACTCCTACCAACCTCTCCCCTAGGGGCATGAGTCTAATGCTTTGTTTGATAACTAATAGACTTTTTCAATAAGTATGTGAGTTCTTTATGACTAATGTTGAGTCCATGGATTATACGCACTCTCACCCTTCCACCTTTGCTAGCCTCTCTAGTACCGCGCAACTTTCGCCGGTACATCAAACCCACCTTCCTCAAAACAGCCACCATATATTTTCCTCAAAACCGCCACCATACCTACCTATTATGGCATTTCCATAGCCATTCCGAGATATATTGCCATGCAACCTCCACCGTTCCGCTTTTCATGACATGCACCATCACTTTCATCTTGCATATAGAGTCATATTTTGTTCCAGGTATCGAGTTGTAATTTTCTTTTTGAGTTGTAAGTAAATAAATGTGTGATGATTTTCATTATTAGAGCATTGTCCCATGTGAGAAAAGGATGATGGAAGCCATGACTCCATCACAAGTTGGGATGAGTATCCGGACTTTACAAAAAAATAAAAGAGGCCAGCGAAGCCCAAATAAAAAAAAAGAGGCCAAAGATGCCCACCAAAAGAAAAAAAATGAGAGAAAGAGAGAAGGGACAATTGCTACTATATTTTTCCACACTTGTGCTTCAAAGTAGCACCATGATCTTCATGATAGAGAGTCTCCTATTTTGTCACTTTCATATAACTAGTGGAGTTTCATCTTGCACGACCACTTAGTTTTCTTTTTGAGCTTTCATACACTTATAGCTATAAGTGCATTTGTTGCATGGCAATCCCTACTCAATCACATTGATATCTATCGATGGGCATCTCCATAGCCCGTTGATACGCCTAGTTGATGTGAGACTATCTTCTCCCTTTTTCCTTGCAACCTCCACCATATTCTATTCCACCTATAGTGCTATATCCATGGCTCACGCTCATGTATTGCGTGAGAGTTCAAAAGGTTTGAGAACACCAAAAGTGTGAAACAATTGCTTGACTTGTTCATCGGGGTTGTGCATGATTTAGATACTTTGTGTGGGGAAGATGCAGCATAGCCAAACCATATGATTTTGCAGGGATAACTTTCTAAGGCCATGTTATTTCGAAAGGACACAATTGCCTTGTTGGTGTGCTCGAAGTATTACTGTTTTTATGTCAATATTAGACTATTGTTTTGAATCTTACGGATCTGAATATTCATGCCACAATAAAGAATATTACATGGATAAATATGTTAGGTAGCATTCCACATCAAAAATTCTGTTTTTATCATTTACCTACTTGAGGACGAGCAGGAATTAAGCTTGGGGATGCTTGATACGTCTCCAACGTATCTATAATTTTTGATTGTTCCATGCTATTATATTATCTGTTTTGGATGTTTTATATGCATTAATATGCTATTTTATATTATTTTTGGGACTAACCTATTAATCTAGAGCCTAGTGCCAGTTTCTGTTTTTTCCTTGTTTTTGAGTATTGCAGATAAGGAATATTAAATGGAGTCCAAACGGAATAAAATCTTCGGAATAATTTTTCTTGGACCAGAAGCAACCCAGAGGACTTGGAGACCAAGGCAGGGGAGCCACCGTGTGGTGACAAGCCACAGGTGCGCGCCCTAGGGGGGGGGCGCCCCCCTGGCTTGTGGCCCCACGGCAACTCCTCCAACCCTATTCTTCGGCCTATAAATTCACAAATATTCCCTGGATACCAAAAAAGAGCCACGAAAACACTTTTCCGCCGCCAGGAGCCTCGGTTCCCGTGAGATCCAATCTTGGAGCCTTTTCCGGTAATCTGCCGGAGGGGGAGTCGATCACGGGGGGCATCTACATCAACTCCATTGCCCCTCCGGTGATGCGTGAGTAGTTCACCACAGACCTTCGGGTCCATTGCTAGTAGCTAGATGGCTTCTTCTCTCTCTTTGCTCTTCAATACCATGTTCTTCATGATCTTCATGGAGATCTATCCGATGTAATACTCTTTTGCGGTGTGTTTGTCGAGATCCGATGAATTGTGGGTTTATGTTCAGATTATCTATGAATATTATTTGAGTCTTTTCTCAATTCTTATATGCATGATTTCATATCTTTGCAAGTCTCTTCGAGTTATTGGTTTGGTTTGGCCAACTAGATTGGTAATTCTTGCAATGGGAGAAGTGCTTAGTTTTGGGTTCAATCTTGCGGTGTCCTCACCCAGTGACATAGTAGGGGTAGCGAGGCACGTATTGTATTGTTGCCATCGAGGATAAAAAGATGGGGTTTTCATCATATTGCTTGAGTTTATCCCTCTACATCATGTCATCTTACCTAATGCGTTACTCTGTTCTTCATGAACTTAATACTCTAGATGCAGGCAGGAGTCGGTCGATGTGTGGAGTAATAGTAGTAGATGCAGAATCGTTTCGGTCTACTTGACACGGACGTGATGCCTATATGCATAATCATTGCCTTGGATATCTTCATAATTATTCGCTTTTCTATCAATTGCTCGACAGTAATTTGTTCACCCACCGTAATACTTGCCATCATGAGAGAAGCCTCTAGTGAAACCTATGGCCCCGGGTCTATTTTCCATCTTATACTTTCAGATCTAAAACCAAAAATACCAAAAATACCTTGCTGCATTATTTTTACTTTTGTTTTACTTTCCGTTCAAGCAATCTATTCTATCTATCTCTATCAGATCTCATCCTTGCAAGTAACCGTGAAGGGATTGACAACCCCTTTATAGCGTTGGGTGCAAGTGTTTGATTCTTTGTGTAGGTACATCTATTGGGGACTTGCTTGTATCTCCTACTGGATTGATACCTTGGTTCTCAACAACTGAGGGAAATACTTATCTACTTTGCTGCATCATCCGTTCCTCTTCACGGAAACCAACGCATGCTCGAGAAGTAGCAAGCCCCTCTCGACTAGCGAGGTGGGACTAAACTTTTGGTACGGGAAGCACAACCCTTTAGTCCCGGTTGGTGGCACCAACCGGGACTAATGCCCACCCTTTAGTCCCGGTTGGTGCCACCAACCGGGACTAAAGGTCCCTGCTTCCCTCCCTTTGGGCTCCTGAAAATTGACCTTTAGTCCCGGTTGGTGGCACCACCCGGAAATAAAGGGGGGCATTAGTCCCGGTTGTAGCCACCAACCGGGACTAAAGGGTGGGCTACATAAGGCGGACTTATCAATTTTTCCAATCCATTGCAGTTTCTTCTCTCCTCGGCGCCGACGACGACATCGACGCCGCCAGGCTGCCGGATTTTGCCGTCACCCTACCGTCCCCGAGCCCGCTGACCATCGCCGGCGCCAGACCTCCTCGCGCGCCCTCCTCCCGGTCGCCGTCACTGCGCCCTGCCCCGCCGTCGCCGTCTCCTCGCCCTGCCCCGCCGTCGTCGTCGCCGTCGCCGCGCCCTGCCACTACATCGCCGTCGCCGTCGCCTCGCCCTGCCCCACTGTCACCGTCGCCGTCGCCTCGCCCTGCCCCGTCATCGTCGCGCTCCTGCCCCTACGTCGTCGTCGCCGTCACCACGCCGCACCCCTATGTCGCCGTCGCCTCGCCCTGCCCCGCCGTCGCCGTCGCCGTCGCCGTCGCCTCGCCCTTCCCCGCCGTCGTCTCCCCCTGCCCCGTCGCCGTTGCCGCGCCCCTGCCGGCCTCGACGTCGCCGTGAAGGCCCCTGCCCCCTAGTGAGCCCATTGAACATGGCTTGCATGTTGATGCTGATGGCTTCGTGCTTTTTGAGAATTCTTGTTTATTAATTGATGTATATGTTTACCATATCAATGTCCAGTCCATGTCATTTTATTATTACTTACATATGTTTACTATGCCGTATCCCCCACAGTGAGATTTTAAAATGAGACAGTCCATGTCATTTTATTATTACTTATATATGTTTACCGTATCGCCTTATTGCTGTTTTTAGAAATTGCCGTATCCCGTATCGCCGTACCCGTATCAATGTCGCTGTATCGGTGCTTCGTAGGTTGCCAGTCCCACCATATGAACATATATAATGCACTTGAGAATTTTCATATGTTCGTAGAATGATAACTTCGACATGAGGGGGGTGGGGTCCGCAAGTATCCTCGAGGACCATGCAGGCGGTCTCGGGTTCAAACCCGTTTCAGTAATACCCGAACCCGAGGTCATATGCAATTTGTGTGGTCAAAACAAGATTAAGGACAAAAGGGGGGAGCAGTCCTCGACGATCGTGTGAAACTGACTGTTATAAAACTTGTGAACTTTGCATGATGTTTCCCACTAATCCATCTCTCATGGTTGTATGTTGTCACGTTGTAATATTTGCAGAAACTATGGCGGACAGAGACTTAGAAAAAGAAAAGTTTTGGGGGGATATAATACGAGAGGGTGATATCGATCTCACCTGCTTGTCGTTTCTCAACGAGACCGATGGCGGCTCCGGTGAGGAGGAAGGAGATCATGACTGCTCCGGTGATCGAACTGGGGACGAAGGAGATCATGACGGCTCCGGTGATCGAACTGGGGACGAAGGAGCCATAACTGCTTCAAAGTCCGGCGAGGTATATATTAATTAATCCTCTGCTGACTAGATGCATTAATTTTCTTGTATGTACATATATTAACGCTTCTTTCTTCTTTTAATTAGCCATCCGGATCGAGCTCCACTTCGGTAAGGAGACGAGGCCCGATGAGAAGGTTGGAGGCGCAAGAAAGTTTCACGATCGAAGAAGTCTCACCAGAAGGCCAACCGATTGCTTCCTACCGGACCAAGAACAAATTTATACATCAGTGCGGAGTGGTTGTTAGGGACCTCGTCCCGATCAGCTGCCAAGAATGGAATAAGAAGAAGGACCCTCAAGTTCCTTATGTCAACGATAGACTGAAAGATGATCTTTGGACCAATCTGATTAGAAATTTCAGTCTACCGCCAGAGGAGGATCCGAATAACCCAGTTATACAGCGAATGGTCAGGGCGTTTGCTCTTAAGAAGATGGTAGAACTATTCAAGAACTGGAAGTAAGTATTGAACAGGAAGTTTGTCGAGAAAGACAAGACTCCAGAATTCGAAGGTCAAAATGAGAAGATGAGAGATCACTGGCCCGCATTTGTGGCCTACAAGAAATCGGAGAAGGCTAAGAACATGTCACTTAGAAATAAGAAAAATGCCGCAAGGAAGGAGTATCACCATGTTACGGGGTGAGGTGGCTACAGAAAAGCCCGGCCTACGTGGGACAAAGCTGAGCAAGACCTGCTTGCTAAAGATGTCCAACCAGAGACATTGCACTGGCCAGATCGGGCAAGGACTTGGTTCTTCGGGGTTGGGGGAACATTGGACCCAGAAACAGGGAAGTGTGTCTGGACGAAAGCTCAACTTGCAATACCATTCAAAAAGCTTGAGGAAACAATCAAGAAATCACTGGAAGGGACGTTCGATCCCGACAGAGAGAAGGACGAGCTATCATTTGCCCTCGGGAATCCTTAACACCCTGGACGAACACGAGGCACACCAGGCTCCGTTCCGTGGAAGGTTGGGTTTCCCGACAGCGCTGGTTACAGAAGCCGACAGAGAAAGAAGAAAGAAGAAGCAAGCGAAATGCAGAAGTTCAATGAAAGATTAGCGAAAGTAGAGGCACTTGAGAGCCAGCGAGCTACCGGCCAACCATCTCAGCGGCACGAAGATCCTTCATTGGAGACTACCCACGATGCTACCCCACCATCTCAGCGGAGAAGCAGTGTGGCTTCCACTGAGCTCGTTCATCCAGATAGCACGGCTCCTCGCTGCCCCGTGGATGCTATCACACAAAATGAACATTGTGTGCTAATGGCGAAATGTCATAACCTGACCTTGAAGGCGGCGGTCGGCCATGTCTTACCTCCTCGACCTGATGCAACTTTCCATTGCACTCCGGTTCCAACTGGCTTTGCTATTGTTGGGGTGGATGAAATAATGGACGGATTTGATGGGTTGGAGCTTGAGCACGCTACATGTGAAGGGGAGCTTCTTCTTTGATATGCCTTAAGGACTACTTCTCTATGGAGAAAGGAACACATCGTGCTTCCATACTGGACGCCGCCTCAGCAGACTCAGGCGGAGGAGGCCCCGGTGCCTGAGTCGTCCCCAGTGCGTCAGCCGTCTCCGGTGCGTCAGCCGTCTCCGCCGCCTCAGCAAACTCCGACGGAGGAGGCCCCTCAACAGAATCCTCCTCCGCCTCAGCTGTCTCCGCCGCATCATCGGACTCCGCCTCCTCTGCCATGTAAGCAATAGCGGAAGAGAGTCGCCGTCGCTCCGGTGGCTAGCAGCAGTACGAAACAGAGGAGATGTAGTTACGGCCCAAGCCTGAAGCCTCTTCCCAAGTTACCCTACGAGAGGTCTGAGGAGGAACTCAACGAGATCATGGATGCCGATGTGAAACGTCAGCTCGCACCGAAACGCCCAACTGAAGAGGAGAAAATAGATCCGGTGAAAGCGAAGCGAACTCTGGATGCCCTTAGGCGACCACCACCGCCTCCGCTGCCATCAAACTATGACCGATGTATTCAAAAGAAACATGATCAAGCGAGGCGGTCGGGAAGCTTAAGTAGAAGTGGCTCAAGAAGTGGGAAAACAATTCCCCAGCTCGGCGAACAAGAACTGCAATCGTGCCCTCCGCTCAAGGTGGTTACCGATATCGCTAATGATCCAGAGAAAGCGGCCGATGGTCTTGCTATCACTGCTGATGATTACTTACCCGATTCAGTACAGTTCGAAACGGCTGAGGTAGTACCATCCTTAAGCTACGAGCACGGGAAGCCTCTCATCACACGTGAGGAGCTCAAGGATCTACCAACGAGGATGCGACATTTGCATGAATGGTAGTTGGATGCCTACAAGGAGGGGAAGAATGAAATCTTGGTGGGAATAAAAAATGAGCACTTCTTCAATGGAAAGCAGATGTTGATCGTTGAATTTGAAGAAATTTTTCAGTTATACAACCAAAAGGAGCTCGACAAAACTATCGTCAGTTCCTATTGTCTGTAAGTATTTGTTCTGTAATTAAGTCTCTAGCTCAGCTCGTTCATTGCATGCATTAATTATCCTCACTCTATATTATGCAGAATGAAGATCCTCGAATGCAAACAACTATAAATCCATGACATTGGGTTCATTGACCCAAATTTCATAAATGAACCTACGTTAAAAGAATTTCCCGCTGATACAGAGAAAAATTTGCTAGATTCGTTACTTGGACAACAAACCAGAAAGGAAATACTATTTCCTTACAACTTCCAGTGAGTGTTACTATCTCTTGTGCACATTCTGTTTCGCTTACTCGAGGTTAAGTGCAATTAATGAGTTATGCGTGCGCAGTTTCCACTTTATTCTGCTAGACATTCATCTTGAAGAGGGAAAAGTAATTGTCTTGGACTCGAGACGTAAAGACCCTAAGGAGTGGACGGGCATGCGTCAAATGCTTCAGAAGTAAGTTCAATCATTATCGCTCCATATCGGCAACTTTCGTTCATTTCCTGATATCAAGTAATCATTTTCTTTGCCGGGCAGGGTTTGGAAAAAGTTCACCAAACAGGTTAAGGGTTTCAAATGGAAAAAAGAGCTGCAATTTTTACACCCCAAAGTAAGTATTACTCTAGTACCGCGCACCTCTCATTGATTCTAGTTTCAATACCATTATCATGCTTGATTATCATTTTGATTAAACTCTATTCTCGTAAAGTGCTTGTGGCAGGCAACAGGGACTAATTTATGTGCTTACTACGTTTGCGAGTTCATTCGCCACTTGACCACTGAGCGGGGCCGGGGCATATCTGACGAACAATTTGAAGTACGTAAACAATATTCACAATTTTATTTTATTACCATCAATTGTGCTGAGTTTTATTGACCCCATTCTTTAAATTAGATCTCGCAGATGCGGGACGAACTCCTACCAACTGATCGCGTACGAGCAATTCAAGAGGAATTGGCGGGATTCTTTGTTGAGCATGTCATACCTAAAGACGGAGAATGCCATCGGGAGTGGTAATAGAAGTTAGGATCGTAAGAGATGTTATATTGTATATATGCATGAACGTGTATTATATGTAATAGCATCGAATAGATTTACGAAAACTTGTTGCATATTGTTCGACCAAGCACGGAGAAAGAGAGGTCACTTCTATATGTAGTAGCTAGCGTCGAGTTGTGTAATGGTTGCTTCATTGCTATATGTAGTAGCTAGCGTCGAGTTGAATGAAAAGCGTCAAATAAAAATGGTAAACACAAAAATAAAAGGGGAAACACAATAGGAAAACCACTAAACCCCTCCTTTCAAAAAAAAACCCCAGCGCATGTCAGGTGTTGACGCATGGCTTCCTTTTAGTCCCGGTCGGTGTTACCAACCAGGACTAAAGGTCCACCTGCCTGGGCGCCCCGCAACGGCCACGTGGAGCCCCTTTGCTCCCGGTTTGTAAGCAAACCGGGACTACAGGTTTTGGGCATTTGTCCCGACCGGTTTGTCCCGGTTCCAGAACCGGGACTAAAGGCCCTCTGGAACCGAGACTAGTGCCCTGTTTTCTACCAGTGCACATACCTCCTATCCAAATTTTACTACTTGTCATCTATATCTCTACTACCTAAAATCACTCTAGTATCTGAATTAGCTATCGATAACCAATTGATTTGCATCTGAATTAGAAACACACAATTGCCTTTGTCTTCAAAAACATGTATTATACATGTTGGAACATGGACCAAGACGATTTCAGAATATGAACAACCACTGGTAAGCATCATCTAGAGTTAAGAGGTAGAAATACATCAGGTTACTCTGCCATAGTGGTGGAGTTGCATCACTGGAGAGCGGCAACTGCCCGCAGTCGTCTAGGCTGTGAGTCTCAGGTTTCCCCTGGAAGAACATTAAAAGGCAGTAGTTAGGCAATCGGTCAGATATGTTGTGAACGCACACATTTTCCATAACCATTTTTTGCATTATCTAGGCTCAGATCAAGCACAAGGACCAAAACAGAGAAGTGCAGAAAAATACGATCTGAAGCAAACGAGACAAGGTTTATGAGCAGACAGAGAGGTTAATGACCCACGTTACAATCTCACCACTATTTGCAACACCCTCTTTATTTTAGCAAAAAAATAATAGTAAGTTGTTTGGGTCCAACGCACCTTAATGTCTATAATTTATAAATCATCTCATAAAATGTTGTGTTGTGCCTCTATTCATTATACACTTTGGAATGAAAGAATGAAATTTGATTTGAGTACATATAAAGTTGAGATGTGTATGTTCCATGTTGGAAATTTAATTTTTCTAAGGAAAGGATTCAGCATGAGGCATAAATCATGTTGGAAACACATTTGTAGCTGGCGCTACTAAGTATGAAAGGATTAACACCATACATTTCATATAAATTATAAACAGTGTAATTTGAATTGTTATGCTATTGCATACCCGTTCATTTAAGCAAACATTGTATTTCCCGAATAAAAAATTGCAGTCTAAAAGAAGGAACATAGCAACTTGTAGGAATGACAAACTATATACGCACTATGTTATCTTCATTATGTAGCACCCCTACGCCACTTGGCGATTCAGAGATAGACTAACTTGCAAAGTTTGAAGTAGTGCAAGGACGCAAATAAAAGCAACCATTAGTTAGTTTCATCATAAGATAAGATGAATTTGATGCTAGAAAGTTACTTGAGCATGTTAGCAAAAATCCTAAGGGCATCTCCAATGGCAACCCGCAAATTCCCCCCGCATCCATCTGCGGACAGAGGGGACCAATCCGCAGACACGGATGTGGGAGGACGACATTCAACCATAGCCGCATACATTTTGACAACATCTCGAACCAACCGGACGAAGTTCATGCAAACACGGTCGGATTTCATATAAGAATGTCGTATCTTCATATAAACATGACGGATTTCATTACATTTACATCAACCAAGCAGTGCTAGTCCTGCTCTGAAGGTATACCTAATCTAAATGGTCGCCCGTGGATCCCTTTGTCTTCCTCATCTCCGGCAACTCGATCACCGGACTGTCGGGCACCCCGGAGACATATGCTTCAGCGCAAAGGACGGCCCGCTTCCCCACCGCTCATCAGAGTGGAACCGCCGGCTGATGCTTCAACAGGAGGGGAAGAGAGCGCCTCCGCTTTTGTGGAGCTCATGCAGGGTTGACGATGGTCCTCACAAATGAAGAACCGGGCAAGACACTGGTGTCGCCTCGGTGCTGGACTTCATGGAACCCAAGCGGCGGCGGCCTCACGTGTTCTACTTCTCCTTGATGATGACGGCGATGCGGAGACGCTTTCCGTGCACCCGGCTTTGGTCTCGTTCTGCATGGCGCGGCCGCAAGCATGGGAGGCGTGGTCATAAGCACGTGAGGCGCGGCCACATGCACGGGATGCGCGGTCTCAAACACGGGAGGTGCGGTTGCCGCCGTGCTCCCCGCCATGCTGGCATGGAGCAATTCGCCACTGGGCAGCAACTGGCTCAAAGCGGCGAGTTTCTGAACCACGTACCGGCTTTGGGCGGCAACTGGCTCCGTTTGGCAAGGCGAGGGAGGTGGAGCAGCGAGCTGCCTCGCTCGTATCCGGCAGGCTCGGCAGGCCACCCAGCCAGCTTGTATGCCGGAGAACTGCTCTTTGGAAGCCATCGGAAGACTGGAGAAAATTGTGAAGGAGTAGATGGGGGAGCGGCGGAGGGGTGGATTCTTGCCCGTTATCTAGCCTCGTTTAAATAGAGGGCAGACGGGAGGAGCCCGCTCATTAACGGACGTGTGGTCAGAGTAGGTTTCTCGGCTTCCATGTGGGTTAAATGGAGGCGTTTGAATGCGGCGAGGAGGCATGTTCAGCCGGAGGTGCAGCGGGCGGCGCCTTCGACCGACGGGCAGCTTCAATGGCGGAGGCAGTGAGAAGTCAGTTCCGCCCTGAGCCGCCTTGAATATGGAGCGACGCGCTCTACAACGGCACGAATGTGGGCAGCTGGCGCCGGATGGGAAGCATGCGGGAGGGAGGAGGGGTTTTTGGTGGGCCATGGCGACCAAAATAGGGCGCAATAGCGGTTCGGACTCCCGCAAAGCTCTCCCACGTTTGTCTCTGTTTGCGGGAGAAATCATGTCTGTACCACGTCGTGGATCGATACAGGACCGCGTTGGATGGCTTCCACAGTCCATACAGCACGGTCCGGACGGTTACCGGAAGGTTTGCGGGTCCGTCTTGGAGATGGCGTAATGATAAATTCATAATACCCACAAGAAAAAGATGCAACTTGTGATGATTCTTATCAGTAGCAAGCTGGCCCAGAGTTGAGCAAATATTGTCTTGTACCACAAGGTCCATGCATAAACTGAAAGAAAACCAAATGACACTTGATGAACGTACCTGAACCAACTTGGTTAAAAGTGGTCAATCAAGTATTCTCTTAAAAAAATAGTGGAAATAGGAACAAATACACGTAGATTTGAAGGCTGGTGCTTGACAAGGTTCCAAAGTTGCACAATAGTATATCCTCCTGTACCTATAAAAAGTTATGTCCCGCTACGCACTTGAGGATTACAAAGATTTGTATCTACATCACATGACCCTTGAATATACACCCCAGATTGGTCAATTATGTACAGTGGAAGATTTGTCCTGGGAAACAAAAGAAAAGGAGTTGGAAGAAATCCTATACACACAACTTCAGAAATGGCAGTTGTTCTTGTTTCAAGTTTGTTGCAGAGGTGGATCTTCAAATCATCATGTACACTAACTTAGCCATTACAGTTTGATAGAATATATGAGATAACGTGAACATCTATAGAAACCAGTGGGAAAATATAACAAGCAAATCACATTACAATACTATTAGGTGGGAAAACATGTATGAAAACCAGCCTGACCATATATATCATCATAAATTCAAGCGAGTGTCCCAACTTACCTTTCATGTTGGTGATCGAAGATAAATCGACATTCCATCGCAAAGTTCAATGTTGTAGGTGTGGTTTACTTAGTGTGCCTTCCCGTCCCCGTCCTAACCACCGTCATTCACCCGCACCGTCCCGTCACCGGCACCACCTTGGTGACCCTCTTCTTGTGTTCTTATCCTTTTTATTAAAAAAATCGTATTTGTATGATTTAGATAGTTACTTGCATAATTTCCTTACTTGTATGATTGTTGTTATATATAGTGCCATGGTTATGATATCCGTGCCTGTCATCCCTCGTCCGGTTTATGATTCGGATGTGGTATATTCTCTTTTATAACTATTTGTTGCATTTCGTGTTAATGAAAATTATGCCCATCAAGTTGACATAGATATTTTTATCTAGGAGGTAGTAGAACCGGAAATTCCAACCGACCCTATTGTCGAGAAGTTAAATTTAGTTGAAAAAGAAAACGAGGATTTGAAAGGAAAATTGAAAAGAGTTGAAGAAGAGAAGATTAAATTGGAGTTGTACATTGCCGATGTCGTCGATGATCACAAGATCAAGATGGATGCAATGCGCTTGAAGATTAGAAAGATTAGAAAATATGCCATTAATAAAGAGGCTTGGTATCATTATGCTGTTGGATCAATTGTTACCTTAGTTGCGATTTTGATCGCATTTGTTGTTGCATTTAAATGTTTTAGCTAGATAGTTGTATGTTGTTTTATGCGAATAAGTGTGTATGAACTTGTATTAATTTGGTCTTTTCGGTGTTGTGTAATGATGATGAACCGGCAATGGATGTACGATGACCGACGCTCTCCCCAGTTCATTAATGGCATGCATAGTTTTCTGCGTGCGGTTGAGGCAAACAAGTGGGATGGTTTTATGTGTTGTCCATGTGGTGTGTGTAAGAATGATAAGACTTACTGTAGCGCAAAACAAATTCACGTCCACCTTTTTACGTCCGGTTTCATGTCCGGCTATAATTGTTGGACCAAGCACGGAGAAAGAGGGGTTCTAATGGAAGAGAATGAAGAAGAAGAGGATGATGACAACTATCCTGGGTTTCTTGAATATGATGGTACTACAATGGGGGAAGAGAATGAAGAAGAAGAAGCTGAGGCATCAGATGAGACCGCTCATGATCTTGGTCGGGCCATTGCTGATGCAAAGAGAAACTACGAAAGTGAAAAAGAGAAGTTGAAGTTGCAGCGCATGTTAGAGTATCACAAAAAGGGTTGTACCCAAATTGCGAAGATAACAACACAAAGCTCGGTACCACACTGGAATTGCTGCAATGGAAGGCAGAGAATGGTCTATCTGACAAGGGATTTGAAAAGTTGCTGAAAATAATGAAGAAGAAGCTTCCAAAGGACAATGGATTGCCCGACAGTACATACGAAGCAAAGAAGGTTGTCTGCCCTCTCGGATTAGAGGTGCAGAAGATACATGCATGCCCTAATGACTGCATCCTCTACCGCGGTGAGGAGTACGAGAATTTGAATGCATGCCCGGTATGCGGTGCATTGCAATATAAGATCAGTCGCGATGACCCTGGTGATGATGTTGAGGGCGAGCACCCGAGGAAGAGGATTCCTGCCAAGGTGATGTGGTATGGTCCTATAATACCACGGTTGAAACGTTTGTTCCAAAACAAAGAGCATGCCAAGTCGTTGCGATGGCACAAAGAAGACCGTAAGAAAGACGGGAAGTTGAGAGTACCCGCTGATGGGTCGCAGTGGAGAAAAATCGAGAGAAAGTGGCCGAACTTTGCAGATGACCCAAGGAACGTATGGTTTGGTTTAAGTGCAGATGGTATTAATCCTTTTGGGGAGCAGAGCAGCAAGCATAGCACATGGCCTGTGACTCTATGTATCTATAACCTTCCTCCTTGGTTGTGCATGAAGCGGAAGTTCATTATGATGCCAGTGCTCATCCAAGGCCCTAAGCAACCCGGCAACGACATTGATGTGTACCTAAGGCCATTAGTTGATGAACTTTTACAGCTGTGGAATAAAGAAGGCGTACGTGTGTGGGATGAGCACAAACAGCAGGAATTTGACCTACGAGCATTGCTGTTTGTAACCATCAATGATTGGCCTGCTCTTAGTAACCTTTCAGGACAGACAAACAAGGGATACCATGCATGCACGCACTGTTTAGATGAGACTCAAAGTATATATTTGGACAAATGCAAGAAGAATGTGTACCTGGGACATCGTCGATTTCTTCCGACCAAGCATGCCTTAAGGAAGAAAGGCAAGCATTTCAAAGGTGAGGCAGATCACCGAAAGAAGCCCGTCCTCCGTGCTGGTGATGATATACTTGATATGGTCAAGGATTTACAAGTAATCTTTGGAAAGGGTATTGGCGGACAATCTGTTCCGATTAACGCAGATGGACACGCCCCCATGTGGAAGAAGAAATCTATATTTTGGGAGCTAGAATATTGGAAATCCTAGAGGTCCGCTCTGTAATCGACGTGATGCACGTCACGAAGAATCTTTGCGTGAACCTGTTAGGTTTCCTGGGAGTATATGGGAAGACAAAAGATACACCGGAGGCACGACAGGACCAGCAATGTATGAACGCAAAAGACGGCATGCATCCAAAGCAGTATGAAGGTCCTGCCAGCTACGCTCTTACCAAAGCAGAGAAGGAATTTTTTTGAATGACTGCTCAGTATGAAGGTCCCGTCTGGCTTCTCGTCGAATATAAAGGGAATAATAAATATGGCAGAGAAAAAATTCCAGAACCTAAAGTCTCATGACTGTCATGTGATCATGACGCAATTGCTTCCGGTTGCGTTGAGGGGGCTTCTACCAGAAAATGTTCGATTAGCCATTGTGAAGCTATGTTCATTCCTCAATGCAATTTCTCAGAAGGTAATCGATCCAGAAATCCTACCAAGCTTACAAAATGATTTGGTCCAATGTCTTGTCTGTTTCGAGTTGGTGTTCCCACCATCCTTCTTCAATATTATGACGCACGTCGTAGTTCACCTAGTCGAAGAGATTGCCATACTGGGTCCTGTATTTCTACACAATATGTTCCCCTTTGAGAGGTTCATGGGAGTCTTAAAGAAATATGTTCGTAACCGTGCTAGGCCAGAAGGAAGCATCTCCAAGGGCCATGAAACAGAGGAGGTTATTGAGTTTTGTTTTGACTTTATTCCTGACTTTAAGTCGATTGGTGTTCCTCAATCACGGAATGAGGGGAGACTGCGTGGAAAAGGCATGCTTGACCAAAATCAATAATATGTAGGGACGGGCATTCTTGGGCGCAAGCACACTACGCAGTTCTACAAAATTCTACCTTGGTGACCCCGTATATCGAGAAACACATGGATATTATACGCTCCAAGAACCCGGAGCAGTCTGACCCCTGGATTAAACGTACACACATTGAGGCTTTCGGCGGTTGGTTGCAAACACATCTCATGAATGACGACGTTGTTGAAGATGAGCTGTACTTGTTGGCCAAGAGACCATCTTCGACTATATTGACTTTCCAAGGATACGAGATAAACGGGAATACATTTTACACGATCGCCCAAGATAAAAAGAGCACCAACCAAAACAGTGGTGTCCGCTTTGACGATGCAGCAAACACCAATAGGGAAAAGGACACATATTATGGTTACATAGAGGAGATATGGGAACTTGACTATGGAAGTGATTTGAAGGTCCCTTTGTTCCGGTGCAAATGGGTCAATCTGTCTGGAGGAGGGGTAATGGTAGACCAGCAGTACGGAATGACAACAGTGGATCTCAACAATCTTGGGTACACAGAGGAACCATTCGTCCTAGCCAATGATGTGGCACAGGTTTTCTATGTGAAGGACATGTCTACTAAACAAAGAAAAAGAAAAGATAAGAAAGTGGATACATCATACGATGAGACAAAGCGCCACATAGTTCTTTCAGGGAAAAGAAACATCGTGGGAGTGGAGGATAAGAGAGACATGTCAACAGATTATGAAAAGTTTGATGAAATTCCTCCCTTCACAGTGAAGACTGACCCAAGCATCCTGTTAAATATATGATGAAGATTTTCCATGGTTACGGAGCAATAAGCAAGGGACACATGAGACGAAAAAGTTTTATACCCCAAGATCCCACTCTGGGATGTGATTGGCTTCACCGTCATCACTTTTCTTCTCTAGCGAGTAGCCGAGATGGTCCAGTTTGTACACGAAGTGTATCCAGTTTTTGTTGTATACCTCTCAACTTTTTAACACATGCTACGTGGGTGAAATGATGATACCATGCCAAGTTTCAACCTTTACAGAGTTCATTTGTAGTGTTTTTTAATTTCAGGGTCATTTAGCTGAAAAAAATCATTAAATGCATGAAAAATAGCAAATGAAGTTAGAAAGGGTTGAAAGTTGAAGATGTGGCTTAGAATGGTGCATATTGAATGCACAAAAAGTCTGGAGTTGAAATAAGTTAAAAAAAATGAAATGCCTTTGTAACAGATGAGTTTTCGTCCGAAACCCTCATATTTCGAAGGAGATGGTCCAGTTTGTACACGAAGTGCATCCAGTTTTTGTCGTAACCCTCTCAAATTTTTAGCACATCCTATGTTGGTGAAATGATGATACCATGCCAAGTTTCTACCTTTTTAGATTTCATTTGTACTGCTTTTTAATTTTAGGGTCATTTAGCTCAAAAAAGCATTAAATGCATGAAAAATAGCAAATGAAGTTAGAAAGGGTTGAAATTTGAAGATGTGGCTTAGAATGGTGCATATTGAATGCACAAAAAGTCTGGAGTTGAAATAAATTAAAAAAATGAAATGCCTTTGTAACAGATGAGTTTTCGTTTGAAACCCTCATACTTCGAAAGAGATGGTCCACTTTGTACACGAAGTGCATCCAGTTTTTGTCGTAACCCTCTCAACTTTTTAGCACATCCTATGTGGGTGAAAGGATGATACCATGCCAAGTTTCTACCTTTTCAGAGTTCATTTGTAGTGTTTTTTAATTTCAGGGTCATTTAGCTAAAAAAATCATTAAATGCATGAAAAATAGCAAATGAAGTTAGAAAGGGTTGAAATTTGAAGATGTGGCTTAGAATGGTGCATATTGAATGCACAAAAAGTCTAGAGTTCATTTGGGTGATTTTGATTAAAAGAAATGAAGGTATAAAACTAAAAGAGTTAAACATAATCTGGTTTTGATTAAAACACCTATTTAAACTATCCTAAAATTCCCAAATTTAACATAATGATAAAAAACACTAATATTAAACAACAGGAAAAACAATCACTCAAAATTCTATTTTTAAACTAAAGTTATTCACAAACTAGTGATTTACACAAATTTCAAAAGAATTCAAATTTACAATATTTAAATTTGAAAACTACTGGCACTAACAGAAAGTTTGTAATTGTTTTGACCTAAAGCAAAAAAGATTCATTAAAAAACTATAAATATTCTACCAGTTATTCCAAATCTAAAAACAGAAATTAGAAAAACAAAACCAAACAAAAAAGAGAAAATACAGCTTTAGTCCCGGTTGGTGATACCAACCGGGACTAAAGGTCCCTTCCCGCGAGGAATTTGGGCCGCCGAAAAGGAGAGACCTTTAGTCCCGGTTGGTGTTCTTTAGTCCCGGTTGGTAACACCAACCGGGACTAAAGGTGTGGGGTATTTAACAATGCCTTCTTCCTCCTCAGTTTCTCCCCCGACGCCACACTTCACTCTACGCCGCGAGGCTGCCAAATTCCGCCCCGACACCGTCGTCGTCGCCGCTCCTCGCAGGTCTCCTCCGTCGCTCCGTCGTCGTCGCCGCTCCTCGCTGGTCTCCTCCGTCACCGTCGCCGCTCCTCGCCGGTAAGGCTCCCCCTCCTCTCTACCCCCGTTGGCCCCGCGCGCCTTCGCTGCTCGCCCACGCCCACCGCAGCACTGCCGCCGGCCCCGCCTCCGCCCACCGCAACACCGCCGCTGGCCCCGCGCGCGTCTCAGGCGACCCCGCAGCGCCGCCCGACTCTGTCACGTGCGATGCTGCGGTGGGCGGAGGCGGGGCCGGCGGCGGTTTAGTTGTTTTAGTTGTTTTAGTTAATTTAGTTTTTTTTATGTTTTAGTTAATTTAGTTGTTTTAGTTGTTTTAGTTGTTTAGTTTTTTTAATGTTTTAGTTGTTTTAGTTAATTAAGTGTTCATATTGTTTTAGTTAATTTAGTCGTTTTATGTTTTAGTTGTTTAGTTTTTTTTCTGTTTAAGTTTTTTAGTTCGAAATAATGTAGTATCATCGGTCGTCGGTGACACGATATCGAGGAGTCCCCGACGATCGCCGGTGAGGAGTCCCGGACGATCGTCGGTGAGGAGTCCGCGACGATCGCCGGTGAGGAGGAGGCGACGATCGCCGGTGATATATGATGTTTAGATGTTAATATGTTTTAGTAAATGAGACTTTTTATTAGGCATTAGCTATTTTATATTAGGCAGATATTTGATGTTTAGATGTTTAAATGTTTAGTTGCATAGTGTAGCCGTTGAGTCGACGATGCCCATCCCGCATCCTCGTCGTCGACTCGGCGGCAACCACCTGCTTGAGAGGCGCCATGTCCGGGACTGGGCTACGCCGGGCTGGCACTGGGAGATGCTGCCTTCCGGGGCGCGAAGCTTGGTGAGGAATCAGGGTACCGTTGTCGACCCGGAGGTTATTTGGTGGCGGTCGTGTGGACCACTGTCGGTGCAGAGGGAGCCGGCCCCCGTGGAGGTGGTACGTCGCCGTGTCAAGGAGGAGGACGAGCACGTCCAACGCTACATGGTTGCGTTGGACGCCAGGTTCTCCAATACCTGGCAGGTTTTTCAGGGATCACACCCGAGCTATGATCCTGTCTTAGTTCCTTATCTTTGGGTGTCCACCGCCTGTGCCGCGAGACGTCAACTAGATATGTATTAGTGATATTATATTCGAGATGTATTAGTGATAATATTCGATGATGTATTGGTTATATTATATAATAATATTCGAGATGTATTAGTGATACTATTCGATGATGTATTAGTGATATTATATGATCATATTGTTGCATTGCCTTGTATTGATTTGCATATCTTCGGTTTTGCTTATTGAATGCATTCTAATTGTTTTATATTTGTTCTGGATTAGTTAAGCTATGGACGGTAGACACAGAGACCGTGATCAAGAAGAAACCCGAGCCTCCTGTCAAAAAGAAGTTAGCTTACGAGTAGACTGACGAGGAAATCGATGAACAAGAGACTAAGGAATTGCAGGCCCATTTTGGACCGAAACCGCCCCCGCCACCAAAGGAGAAAATACCTGAGGAAGTCGTACAACACTTTTTGAATGCAGCTAAACCGGCGGAAAAAAGGCCGCTATCAGACTATGAACGCTCTATTAGCAAGTTCTATGATAAACCAAAAAAACAGAAGTTGAGCGGTAGTAGTAAATGCGGGAAAACTGTTCCCTAGCTCGGAGAACAGGCAGTGCAATCGATCACCCCGCTCAGGGTGAGTACCGATAAGGTGGTAATAACCGACGCTGATAGAGAGAATGCTAGACAGCTCGGTATCACTATTGAACAACTCCTAGAGATCGAGGAATTCCCATCAACGGATCCGAAGGAACTACATTGGGCATATGTCCCCGGGAACCCTCTCGTGAGTCTTGAAGATGAGAAGCTTCTATCAACGCAAATGTACAGCTTGCATCAGTGGTACATGAGAGAAGTAAAGAGCGGGCGACAGAGCCTCATGGTGAAAGTCAAGCGAGAGCATTACATTCATGAAAATGATTTGTGGATTGAAAATGAAGAATTATTCCAGTTATTCAATCAAAAAGCACTCGACAAATCTATCGTCAGTTGCTACTGTCTGTAAGTGATTTCTTTCTCTAATTTGATTAATTCTCTAGCTCAGCTCGTTCATTGCCTGTAATTATCCTCACTATATTCTTTTCTGTGGTATTGTGCAGAATGAAGATTTTTGAATTGGAAAGAGATGGAGTCTATGTCATTGGGTTCATTGACCCAAATACTGTTAATGAAAAGGTGTTAACTACTTACTCAAAAGACACGGAGAAAATGTTGCTAAGGTTTTTGAAGGCCCTAAATACCAAACCAGAAATACTTTTATCTTACAACTTCAAGTGAGTGTTACTTTTACCTTACTTTTACCTTATATATATATACTCGATGTTAAGTGTAGTTGATGAGTTATGCATGCCCGCTTATACAAATCGTGTCCCCAGCTACCACTGGATCCTGCTAATCATTAGAATTGACGATGGAACTGTTGAAGTACTGGACTCACTAAGTAAAGGCCCTGAAGAATACAGAAGCCTACATTCGATGCTCGACAGGTAATTTCAATCATTTACGCACTATATCGGCCTCTTTAGTTCGTTTCCTGATATCAAGTAATTAATTAGTAACTCCTTTATTCATTTTCTTTGCCGGGCAGGGTTTGGAAAAAGTTCACCAAAGATGTTAGAGGTGAATGGAAAGAGGAGGTGAAATGGCGAAGGTCCAAAGTATTTAAGTAGTACTAGCTACGGCCGCGCATCTCTTTAAGTATAGTTTCAATACCATTATCATGCTTGATTATTATCTGATTGAATTATATTCTCGTAAAGTGCATGAGGCAGGAAAAAGGGACTAGTTTATGTCCATATTACGTTTGCGAGAACATTCGCATTATGACCGAAAAGATCAGAACTACAAGAGATCTTTGGGTACGTGCACACCATTCACATTTTTTTTATCATGATGTAATATATATACAGACAACTAACATGTTCATATTGATCTCTTCTTTAAAGATGCACGAGATGCGGGATAAGCTCCTACCAAAGGACCGCATACGAGCAATTCAAGAGGAAATTGCGGGTTTTTTGCTTGGGCAGGTCATATCTCCCGACGGAGAATACCATTACACCTAATGCCTGCATGTAATGATTTGAAAATTGTAGGAGAAATTGTATATACCAAATTGTACATATGTGTATGCATGGTCGTACGAAAAGTTCTATGTATATGATTTGGTTCTACGAGATATTCTATTATATATGCATAACGTGTACAGTATGTAGCAGCGTAAAATATGTTTGAAATGAAAAAGAATTAAATCGAATACACAAAATGAAAAAGGAAAAATAAACAATAAAACCTAAATCTTTAGTCCCGGTTCCCCTGGCGCCCGCTCCCGACCACGTGGCAGGGGTTTAGTCCCGGTTCGTAGACAACCGGGACTAAAGGCTTGGACCCTTTAGTCCCTATACATTAGTCCCGGTTGGGGAACTGGGACTAAAGGCCCTTCCCAACCGAGACTAATGGCCTGATTTCTACTAGACTGTTGAACTAACTAAGTAGTTATCTCAATAAAATCACCCTACATGAGAGGGCTTTGCAGTGCATTAAGAAAAGTACAAAAAAGCTCTAACAGGTAGCCTCAGCGGCGGTGGTGGTGGCGGTGGTCGATTTATAACCATCATTTCTATGTGCGTGAATATAATTATGTCCTCTTTAGACACACTTGCAAAAAATACTGCTACATTGACCAAAGTTGTTGGCAGCTCACAAATGCATTTCCTAGTGTGTTTTTTTTGTGGAAAACAAAAGCTCAAGTATTTTCAAGAAAGGCAGAGCCAGATCTCGTAAAATATTAGTCTCGCTAAAAAGCAGCAGAGAGACTCGAGATTGCCAACATTAAACATGAGAAAACAATCATTGGTATGTATCTTTTTTACCAACGACCGTGTCTTGCTAGATTTCTTATGCATATAAGTATGGTTTTCTCTCAGGCAGACACGGGAAATGTAACTTGATGCAAAGTATGCAACAAAGAAAAGGAAAATAATTTGCTCTGCATTTCCTAGTAGTCTTCATTTTAATACTTTAACTATAGTTAAGGTTATGTGCTAGCTAAGATGAGCGTTTTTTTGTGATGTTTGCTGATGCCAGGCACATTTCATGAGTGAGGAAACGAGTCCAGCCGTCCATTCATGCTGTGTTCTTTTGGGAATAGCCTAGTATCAAATTCAAGTTCTGTTTAGAAAAAACAAAATCATTGCATAGTCCACATAGATAACCTCAATAGGAGGATAAAGTAGAGTTCAGCACCAAGTATTAGCTAGACAGCACCCGTGGTTATTTTGTTCCAATTAATAAATGAAACTATCACACAACACGATAGGCGAAAACACCGTGTGTGTTAATGAAAGCACAACATGCTCCCTTGGTGGTTTTGATAATTCATGACAACATACATTGTCTCTTGGACTAATATTTCTACCTAGTGTATTTCGGGTGAAAGTCCATAGAGAGATGGGTTGGCAAAAAGGATTGTGAGGAGATACCCCTGGATGCAAGGAAATAGATTGGCAAAGCTTCAAGCAAGAGGACTCTACATTTTACTTTGTGATAAATCACTTTGAGTCCATAGGAAAGCCAATACTATTAAAAGGGGGTAAGGTACTGTTGGTGAACAAGATGCTCCACGTGCACAAGTGATAGTCACCAAAAACACCCACAAGCTCTTCCACAAATACTCTGTCTAGAACCCTTCCACTCAAATTGGTAAGACCAACAATTCCTATTCGGTCTCACCGAGATTCAAACCCTAGACAGATCCATGCCAAACCCTAGCATCTCGGTACTACCATCATTCCATTCGGTGCCACCGAAATCAGTTGCCAACTTTCGGGTATCCTATTTTCAAGAATCGGTACCACCGATCGAGTTTTGCCAATCGGTCTCACCGAGATTTGGACCAACTTTCTGGTTAGCCATTCTCAAGAATCGGTACCACCGAATTTTGTGAATTGGTCTCACCGAGTTTTGGACCAACTTTCTGGTTAGCCGTTGTTAAGAATTGGTACCACCGAAATTTGAGAATCGGTCTCACCGAGTTATGCAATCTGACTGTTGGTCACCAAATCGGTCTCACCGAGATTCAAAAGTTGCTACCTTTGAAGCAACTCGGTACCACCGAGTTTTACACTTCGGTGTCACCGAGTTGGTCACTTTAGGTGTAACGGTTGGATTTTTGGGGATGCCTACATATACCCCTTCACCACCACCCACTCGAAAGAGAAGCACTCAGAACTATTCCATACTTGCCCCATCCAATTTTCTGAGAGAGAGCCACCTACTCATGTGTTGAGATCAAGCCATTCCACTACATCCATATGAATCTTGATCTCTAGCCTCCCCAAGTTGCTTTCCACCAAATCAATCTCTTCCACCATAGCCAAATCTGTGAAAGAGTGATTGTGTGTTGAGGAGTCTATCATCTTGAAGCACAAGAGCAAGGAGTTCATCGATATTGCCGAGCCTATTACCTTTTAGAGGGTGGTGCCTCCTACATTGGTTAGGTGTCGCTTGGGAGCCTCCTACTTCGTGTTATGGAGTTGAACCAAGAAGTTTGTACGGGCAAGGAGATCGCCTACTTCGTGAAGATCTACTCATAGTGAGGCTAGTCCTTCGTGGACGGAAGCCGTTATGGAATAGTCAAGGTTGCTACTTCATGGACCCTTATGGGTGGAGCCCTCCGTGGACTCTCGCGACCGTTACCCTCCGTGGGTTGAAGACTCCATAAACGTGGACGTACGATAGCACCACCTATCGGAACCACGGGAAAAATCTTCGTGTCCCTCATGCGTTTGATCTCCCTATCTCAACTCCTTACTTCCTTGTGCAATGTCTTTACTTTCCGCTGCCATACTTGTTGACTTGCATGTGTAGGGTGTACTTGAATTGCTATTATTGCTAAAATCTTCCAACAAATTAACTTGGGAAAAGGTTAGGTTTTATATTTGCAAGTAGTCTATTCACCCCCCCTCTAGACACACACCTCTAGTGATCCTACAAGTGGTATCTGAGCTTTGGTCTCCATTGCATCGGTTTCATCACCGTGGAGGAAGATGGATGTGTCTAGTTTGGAAAGTTTGAGTTGTAGAGTGCCTATTCTTGATGGGGAGTACTATAGTCAATGGAAATATAAGATGCTTGAGCTATTCAATGAATTTCATTTGAGCAAGTATGTTAAGAACCCCAATGTACCTCCCATTGATCCTTTACATCCCACACACAAAGAGGAAATTGATATGCTATGCAATCTTAGAACTGTTAATCTTATCATTAGAGGATTGCCTAGGATTGTGCTTAATCAAATGAAGAATTTTCAATGTGCTTATACTTTGTGGAATGACTTGGAAAAACGATATCCAAGTTATTCATTGAGTAATCTTGATGAAATTCTTCATAGAACTATTGTCTTTCACAAAATGATGCCTAGTGATCCCAAGTTTGATGACTATCTATTTGAGCTTAGAGACCTCATGCGTGCTAAAGGAGATGTCATAACTATCAACAACATCATTGTAGAAGCCATTCGAATTCATAATTTTGAACATTGTCATGATCACAACCCTAACGAATCTCTTGTTCCTTGTGACGAGGATTTCCCACTTGATGATGACAATGTGGAACATGGCTACTATGATGAAGATGAGTTGTTCGACATCGAGCATGAGAAGATCATGAAGAATCTAAGTCTCATGGCAAACTTCAAGGATTACATGTCCGGAGGAAAAGAGTGGATTCTCGATAGTGGATGCACCGATCATATGACCGGAGATAGAGAGATGTTTGAAGAGATCACACCAAACCATGGACCGCGAAGGTATGTAACTTTTGGAGATAACTCCAAGGGTAAGGTACTTGGTCTTGGTAAGGTGGACATATCCCATGATAGCTCTATTCAAAACGTCATGCTTGTTGAATCCCTTGGCTACAATCTTCTTTCCGTATCTAGACTTGCCGACTTCGGTTTTAATGTGCTATTCACGAAAGTAGATTGCCAAATGTTTCGTCAAGATAATCATAACATGGTATTTACCGGTTTCCGTAGAGGTGATCTATATATTGTTGATTTCACTAAGAGATCCAAACCTCGTACTTGTCTTATTGCGAAATATTCTAAAGGTTGGCTTTGGCATAGAAGACTAGGACATGTTGGCATGCGTAATCTAGACAAGCTTATCAAAGGTGATCATATACTTGGTGTTAAAGATGTTATCTTTGACAAAGATAGACTTTGTAGTGTTTGTCAAGCTGGAAAGCAAGTAGGTGGAAGTCATCCCGTAAAGAATATCATGACTACTAGGAGACCACTCGAGTTACTTCACATGGATCTTTTTGGTCCCAATGCTTACATGAGCCTCGGTGGAAATTCCTATGGTCTAGTTATAGTTGATGATTTTTCCAGATTTACGTGGGTATTCTTTCTTGATGATAAGTCGCAGGTACAAAAGATCTTCAAGAACTTTGCTCGCAAAGCACAAAATCAGTTTGAAGTGAAGATCAAGAAGGTTCGGAGCGATAACGGATCGGAGTTCAAGAACACCCATGTAGATACCTTTCTTGACGAAGAAGGTGTTTCACATGAGTTCTCGGCTACGTACACGCCTCAACAAAATGGAGTTGTTGAGAGGAAGAACCGGACTCTTATTGAGATGGCAATAACGATGCTTGATGAATACAAGACGCCAAGACACTTTTGGGCAGAAGCCGTGGAAACAGCATGTCATGCCACAAACCGACTCTACTTGCACAAGCTTCTTGGAGATAAGGATCCATCGGAAGCTATCCAAGACTTGTCCATCGGCAAGATTCGTCCCATGGAGGTGAAGGAAAGTACTTCGTCACCTCAAGTGGAAGCCCCTACTTCACGTCAAGGTGAACCTCAACACGACATGGAGGCATCCACAAGCGGTACACGCCAAGATGAAGAGGAGGAAGTACATCATGAAGATCCACCACAACCTCCTTCACCACCACCTCAAGGAAACGACACCTTCAACAACAACGAAGATGAAGATGATGATGATGAGGAAGCTCCACCATCCAACAAGCCGAAGCTACCCCGAGTTCGAGCAAGAGTGACCAAGAACCATCCTCTAAACCAAATCTTTGGTGACATACAAACCGGGAGAATCACTCGCTCTAAAACTCGCTTAGCTAATTTTTGTGAGCATTATTCTTTCATCTCTAGCATTGAACCCTTGAAGGTAGAACAAGCTCTTGAAGACCCGGATTGGGTGAACGCAATGCATGAAGAGCTTCACAACTTCGAGAGGAACGAAGTGGGGACACTCGTGGAGAAGCCCAAGGACGAGCACAACATCATCGGAACCAAATGGGTGTTTCGGAACAAGCAAGATGAAGACGGTCAAGTTGTACGCAACAAGGCACGTCTCGTAGCCCAAGGATATACCCAAGTCGAAGGTATGGACTACGGTGAGACCTATGCCCCCGTCGCTAGACTTGAAGCTATACGTATTCTTCTTGCTTATGCTAATCACCATGATATCAAACTTTATCAAATGGACATTAAAGGTGCCTTTTTAAATGGTGAGATTGAAGAAGAGGTCTATGTCAAACAACCCCCTGGTTTTGTGAATCCTAAGAAACCTAATCATGTTTACAAGCTTCGTAAAACTCTTTATGGTCTTAAGCAAGATCCACGTGCTTGGTATAAATGCTTAACGAAGTTTCTCATTGAAAAGGGTTTTGAAATTGGTAAAATTGACGCAACCTTATTCACTAAAAAAGTTAATGGTGAATTATTTGTGTGCCAAATCTATGTGGATGATATTATCTTTGGATCTACTAACCCATAATTTAGTGAAAGATTTGGAAGGTTGATGTCCGAGAAGTATGAGATGTCCATGATGTGTGAGCTGAAATTCTTTCTTGGTTTGCAAATCAAGCAAACGAGAGAAGGAACTTTCATCTCTCAAACCAAGTACACCAAGGACTTGATCAAGAAGTTCAACATGCAAGAGTTTAAAGGTATGAAAACTCCTATGCCTACTAGTGGACATGTTGATCTTACCAAGGAGGACGAACCGGTTGATCAAAAAGTTTATCGATCTATGATTGGTTCATTGCTATATCTATGTGCCTCCCGTCCCGATATTATGCTTAGTGTTTGCATGTGTGCTAGATATCAAGCTGCACCTAAAGAGTGTCATCTTTTGGCCATGAAACGTATTGTGAGATATTTGATAGAAACACCAAACTTTGGCATTTGGTATCCCAAGGGATCTTCTTTTAACCTTGTTGGCTATTCCGATTCGGACTATGCCGGTGACAAGGTTGATAGAAAATCCACCTAGGGTACATGTCAATTTCTTGGTAGATCTCTTGTGTCTTGGTCCTCCAAGAAACAAAACTCGGTATCTCTATCTACTGCCGAAGCTGAGTATATTGCTGCCGGATCATGTTGTGCACAATTGCTATGGATGACACAAACGCTTAAGGATTATGGAATCCATGTGAAAAATGTTCCATTACTTTGTGACAATGAAAGTGCTATTAAGATTGGTCATAATCATGTGCAACATTCTCGAACTAAGCATATTCAAGTTCGACATCATTTCATTCGTGATCATGTTGCCAAAGGAGATATTAATCTTAAGCATGTTCGCACGAACAAGCAATTGGCCGATATCTTTACTAAGCCACTTGATGAGAAAGTGTTTTGTTACTTGAGGAGTGAGTTGAACATCATTGATGCTTCAAATTTGAGCTAAGCTCACTCGGATTTGCATGCAAGGGCATGAGCTTACATGATACTTCCATGATACACTTGACATGTTATCTTATACCATGGAATTCTATGCTTCCTTGTATTGCATCAAACCTTTTGTAGGTACTTGGAAGAACTTCATTCCACAAGGTTGCAAACAACTCCAATCGTAAGCAATCTTGTCATGACCAAGTATCCACAACCTTTCTTGTTGATGGAAGGAAGAAGACAACTCAACCATATCCTTGACATATATTTGATGTGATCACATTTGCAAATTCTCGATTGATATCATGTCAAATGGATATATCTTGTTCTTCCTTGCATGACTAACATATGTAGGTGAAAAGAAAACCAAAACAAACAAGGATTGCTCCCAACTCAAGATGATCTTCATCAACATCGAGCATCCCCAACAAGTTCACCTACAAGCCACGTCATCAACATCACTCAAAGGTATGTACTCATATCCTTGAAAAGGCTTTACTCCGAGTCATGAGATAAAGCAACTCAAGTGATATGAAAACATTAAAATGTTTAATCGAAAAATGGTAACCCCATTTTGAGCTTAACGATGAGTATGACCTATGATCAAGTATTCTTGCTTGGCTCCTAAGTCAATATACTCTAATATAGGTGACCTAGTCACCGCCCATCATCTAGATTAAGTATCTTGTTTGGTTCATTCTCTATTTGCAAGATTTCTTGGAACCACTCAAATCTTCTCTAGTTGATATCTCTTTGTAAAGTCTTTTGCATTTCCTTTGAAGATCCTTTTGACATTTAGTTACAAGCTTTCCAAACTCATTTGCAAGTTTCTAAAACATTGCCAAGTTTCTGTTTACTACTCAGAGCCTCCGATCCAAATGACTCGGTTCTACCGATTATGCAGATTGGCTGCAAATACACATCTCGGTTCCACCGACTTATTTGCCTCGGAAGAACCGACTTTGCTATCTTTTATATCCTTTGTTAAACTTAGCAATTCTTCATTTTTTCGATGATCCCTTATTATTAAAAAAAGGGGGGAGAGAAACTTTACTCTAGGATCCCTAACTCAAAGGAGGAGAAGACCTACAAGCTATTAGTGAAAGAGGGAGAAATTATTCTCTATGTTCCATCAGTTTTTAATGCCCAATATGATTCTACACCTTCCATGATCCCTACATTCTATGACCCTTGTCCTCAAAGATCCCTTCTTACTCCATGATCCCTGTGTCTAACCCTGTGTATGGACCTTTTTGGAAATTAATGCCAAAGGGGGAGAAATATCAAAGCTTCAAAAAGCTAAAGGGGGAGATACATGCTTATGCAAAGGGGGAGATACAATCAAGGGGGAGAATATCAAAGCTTATGCTCACATAGACAAGGGGAGAATACCAAAGTAGGGGGAGAAACATCTACCCAAAGTGTTTTATCTCTTGAGGAGAAAGAAACCATTTGATACTCTTATTCTCATGTTAGATTCTCATGTTAGACTTTTCTCACCCTATCCAATCCCAATATCTACATGCTAAGATTTTCATATCTAGGGGAGAAAGTTCTAAACGTTCTTAGAGACATATCAATCTTAAGGAATATTATCTTCTACATGTTCTCCACATCTTGGTACTATTGAGTTCTATTGTTTTTTGATTGATAGAATACTCTTGTGTTTCCTAACATTGTTTTCTCAAGTGTATTTTTACTACAAGAACGCTCAAGAATTCAAGGTAAGTATATGCATCATATCCTTGATCAAGATGATCTCTTGCTTCTTGCACATATTGTATGCAAGAGTGAAGTCTTGAACAGGGATGTAACTCATTCTCATATATATTTGATGCATATAGCCAAGATACACATGACTCATATTATCCCTTCCACTATATGTGTGTCCATGCATTCCAAAGCAACTATCCTTTAAAGGGATTGCACACATTTAGGGGCAGCAAGTCTAAGTCATGTGTCTCTCAAAGTCTTCATTATATCCATGCATATCTTTATTTGAAGCTTTGATTGTATGTTGTCATCAATTACCAAAAAGGGGGAGATTGAAAGCACAACATGCTCCCTTGGTGGTTTTGATAATTCATGACAACATACATTGTCTCTTGGACTAATATTTCTACCTAGTGTATTTCAGGTGAAAGTCCATAGAGAGATGGGTTGGCAAAAAGGATTGTGAGGAGATACCCCTGGATGCAAGGAAAGGGATTGGCAAAGCTTCAAGCAAGAGGACTCTACATTTTACTTTGTGAGAAATCACTTTGAGTCCATAGGAAAGCCAATACTATTAAAAGGGGGTAAGGTACTGTTGGTGAACAAAATGCTCCATGTGCACAAGTGATAGTCACCAAAAACACCCACAAGCTCTTCAACAAATACTCTGTCTAGAACCCTACCACTCAAATCAGTAAGACCAACAATTCCTATTCGGTCTCACCGAGATTCAAACCCTAGATAGATCCATGCCAAACCCTAGCATCTCGGTACTACCATCATTCCATTCGGTGCCACCGAAATCAGTTGCCAACTTTCGGGTATCCTATTTTCAAGAATCGGTACCACCGAGTTTTGCCAATCGGTCTCACCGAGATTTGGACCAACTTTCTGGTTAGCCATTCTCAAGAATCGGTACCACCGAGTTTTGTGAATTGGTCTCACCAAGTTTTGGACCAACTTTCTGGTTAGCCGTTGTCAAGAAATGGTACCACCGAAATTTGAGAATCGGTTTCACCGAGTTGTGCAATCTGACCGTTGGTCACCAAATCGGTACCACCGAGATTTCTGTATCGGTCTCACCGAGATTCAAAAGTTGCTACCTTTGAAGAAACTCGGTACCACTGAGTTTTACACTTCGGTGTCACCGAGTTGGTCACTTTAGGTGTTACGGTTGGATTTTTCGGGATGCCTATATATACCCCTTCACCACCACCCACTTGAAAGAGAAGCACTCAGAACTATTCCATACTTGCCCCATCCAATTTTCTCAGAGAGAGCCACCTACTCATGTGTTGAGATCAAGCCATTCCACTCCATCCATATGAATCTTGATCTCTAGCCTCCCCAAGTTGCTTTCCACCAAATCAATCTCTTCCACCATAGCCAAATCTGTGAGAGAGTGATTGTGTGTTGAGGAGTCTATCATCTTGAAGCACAAGAGCAAGGAGTTCATCGATATTGCCGAGACTATTACCTTTTGGAGGGTGGTGCCTCCTAGATTAGTTAGGTGTCGCTTGGGAGCCTCCTACTTCGTGTTGTGGAGTTGAACCAAGAAGTTTGTACAGGCAAGGAGATCGCCTACTTCGTGAAGATCTACCCATAGTGAGGCTAGTCCTTCGTGGACGGAAGCCGTTATGGAATAGTCAAGGTTACTACTTCGTGGACCCTTATGGGTGGAGCCCTCCGTGGACTCTCGCGGTCGTTACCCTCCGTGGGTTGAACACTCTATAAACGTGGACGTACGATAGCACCACCTATCGGAACCACGGGAAAAATCTTCGTGTCCCTCATGCGTTTGATCTCCCTATCTCAACTCCTTACTTCCATGTGCAATGTCTTTACTTTCCGCTGCCATACTTGTTGACTTGCATGTGTAGGGTGTACTTGAATTGCTATTATTGCTAAAATCTGCCAACCAGTTAACTTGGGAAAAGGTTAGTTTTATATTTGCAAGTAGTCTATTCGCCCCCCCCCCCCCCCCTCTAGAGACACACTTCTAGTGATCCTACAGTTAAACAATTGAACATCAGCCACAATTGCTAGCATCTTACCTGCAGAAGTGGCAAGGACATCGTTCTGTGAACAATCTGGCATCAGATCACCTGTACTTCGAGTCTGCAATGAACTAACTGACTAGTAAAATAACAATCTGGTCCCAGCCCATTCGAGCAATCAAGGCTCTTTTCATGCCCTACACCAATTCCGGAACAAAAAAGACCAGTGCCCACATTAGCCAAGGGGAAGAAATGAAGCACCTTTTAGAAAGGTATAATCATAGATTGACAGTATAGGGACCTGGACGTATGTCATTTGGCGGATGATGTAGATTGCAGTCCATGCATTGGGGTTAACCTGACGGAAACAACCATAAGTAATGAGTTCAGTGATCATTGCGAACAAGGCAAATTCTAAGTAATAGAACTCAACTCAATTTTCTTGACTGTGGAGCATTTTCAGAAGAAATCAGGGTATCCATACCTAAATAGTGTGCCTTGAAATACCATCCACCAAGTTGTGGATCTACCTGCTTGCCGGTGACCATTTTCAGTTGGAAGTAGATTTTTCATATTTTCATGTTTTGCATTCAACAAATTCAATGCCTGCACGGGTACTTATGTTAGGTCTCAATGTTTTCCGTCACAACAATCTGCATAACACACATACGTACAAAATGAGAAGTAATAGCAGGGCAACTAAAATAATATTAGCATTAACACGAGCTGGCACACGCTCACATAGCTGCATCACACCTTTGTCTCTCTCTGTGTAAGCATTAGCAGCAACAACATTAGACACCCTCCACCCACTCTCTATATAGGCATTAGTAGAAGCAGCAGATCAACGGCATCACCTAGTCACACACAAAAATCCCCATCTCTCTATATCTAACTCGTCACATCAGGCCTGAGTTCAATTGGGGAGTAGCGGATAAGGGGCTAGCAGCAGCACATCTGCCGCCAATCGTGCACAAATCCGGCTGCTGCTCCTTGTCGGCACCATGGTTTAACCCTACAGAGCAAATTCATGAAATGACTGAAATGAATGAGCAAATTTGTTCTTCGAGGCCCATGCATACTCGAACAGAAAAATGCTTGTCCAAACAGGGCACGGCCGGCACGGTCTCCTCAAATCAGGGCAACGCGACCACGCCTTGCCCTGTTCGGCGGCGTCTGCTTCGTCCGAGGGGATCAGCGGCGGTGGCGACGGCCCTAAGGATCCGCGGTGGCAGTGGCATGCGGCGACTCCACACAAGCATGACCTGCGCTGACGGCGACGGCGAAGGCGGGGAACCCTAGACAAAAGATCGAGGGCGGTCGATGGAGGAGTGGCGGCGATCCCATACCTTGGTTCGGTGCCGGCGATCTCATACCTCGTCGGCGGTGAGATACGCCTGCAAAACACATGACCCTGTCGTTCTCTGGATCGGGTCCCCCGACCACCACCACCACCATTCAGAGAGAGACATGAGAATACATAGGGCGCGACACAGGAACTCGGAGAGATAGAAGACCGAGCGGCGACGGCGCCAGCCCTCGATGGGAAAGGAGGAAGGGGGAGGCGAGATAGAAGACGGAGCGGCGGCGGCGGCGGCCCTCGATGGGAAAGGAGGAAAGGGGAGGCGGGGATTGACGTACGGGAGGAGACCCCTCCTCTGGATCTAGATCGAACTGGTGTACGGGAGAGGTGAGCGTGAACCGTGAAAAAAAACAGTTAAAACATGGGGGTTTCGTGGGTGGGTTGGGGGAGGTGGAGTGGAAAAAAACGGACGAAAATAAACCCCACGAGGTGAGACGAAAAAAAACCAAGAAAAGAAGCTACCAAGTCCCCCTTTAGGAGTAGAGATTCTCAACAAAGTCTAAGTAAGAGCTCCACATACTCAATCATCATATAGTCTTCTATGATTGCTAGTACTCAAAGCATATTTTTAGAAAAAATGGCATCCATCGAACACATAGAAAGATAGGGGCTTAATGTTTCGCCTCCCAACTCATTTATCATAGAGATAATTGTCAACAATAATAAGTCATGATCAAATATATTTGACTGGCCATATGTGCTTAGATCTTTCCCCACCACATGATGCTTGCCAACTAATAGAAGTAGGTAGGAATAAGAAGTTGACTCAACATGAACAGTAAATAACATGAAAGTAAATAGATTGTCCCTTCGCAGAGGGAAGCAGGGATTTGCATATGTGCCAGAGCTCATTGTTTAAAACAGAAATAAATATAATTTTGGAAGGTGCACCCTTCCTGTCAACGTTACGACCAAGAGTTATCAATATCTTCCATGTTAAACAAATTAGCGGCGGTTCCCAAGCGGTAAAAGTAAAGGTTTACTCCCCCTCCACCATCAAACACACTCCACGGCTAGCCGAATCCACTCGTACCGTCCATACCAACAACATTCCTGGGGGAGTTTTGTTTAATTATTTGCATTTTTTTTATTTCGGGACTGGGAATCCCTATTACCGCCCCTCTCGTGCAAGGACGAGTGAATAAACACTCATCATGAGAATAACCCGCTTAACATGGAAGATACTAACCGCCCCCCGTCGCTCCATGAGCGGTCCAGGCACACAAAACAGATGTTTATTTGAATGTTTAGAGGTGGCACATGCAAATTTACTTGGAATGGCAGTGAAATACCATATATAGGTAGGTATGGTAGACTCTTATGGAAGAAACTTGGCTCAAGGATTTGGATGCACAAGTAGTATCTCTACTTAGTATGAAGTGTTGGCTAGCAAAAGGTTCTAAACAAGCACCACATGTTGGAGGATCCATAACAATATAACTTCTATGCAAATATACACAAGCATAACTCATTACGTTGTCTTCCTTGTCCAACTTCAACTAATTTGCTCAAGTTTGAAAATAATTAATGGGTATTCACAATCATAGAAGATGTCAAAGATAATAAATTTGTATGTGAAAGTTCTCTTCCTTATACTAATCATTCCCGAATTGCTAGTATGACCAATATTGTGCTTGTCAAGCTTCAAAAAGATTTCACTTTCTAAACCCAATGTGAAGCTACTACTAGGCATGATATGAACATATAACTTCAACTTCATGGTATTCAATTCATTCAACAATTTACTCATAGGATATAAGTGAAGCACAAGAGTAAACATCAAACTACTCTCAAAAGATATAAGTGAAGATCAATGAGTAGGTAAACAATCAAGTAGCTATGTGAGGGCTCTCTCTCAATAAATATTTTCAGATCTGAGTATTTTATTAAACAACAAGCAAAAGAAAAATAGCACTCCAAGAATAGCACGCATCATGTGAATGAATAAAAATTTAGGCTCAACATAGGCTAACCGATAATTGTTGATGAAGAGAGGTGGGATGCGTAGCATCCCCAAGCTTAGATGCTTGATACTTCTTGAAATATTTACTTAGGGTGCCTTGGGCATCCCCAAGCTTGAGCTTTTGTATCTCGTTAAATCCTCTCATATCATGGTTTCACCTATTCTCAAAAACTTCATCCACACAAAACTCGAAAAGAACTCGTGAGATAGGTTAGTACACATAATAATAAATCAACTCTTTATGTACTGCCAAGACAAGTTGCATAATAATTTCAAACATCATATACTTTTTACTATCATTTCCACAATTTATATCTACCAATATAGGCTATGGAAACTATAGGATAAGCAGAAAACAAAACTATGACAGCAATCTGTCCAAACAGAACAGTCTGTAGCAATTTATGAAAACAGTGTACTTCTGTAACTCAAAAAATTATGAAAATTTATGACATGCCAAATAATTTATATGAAAACACTGTTTAAAAATTTCAGAAACTTTCCACATTCCAGTAAAATATGAAAATTTAAACACTACAGCAAAAGTTTCTATTTTTACACAGCATATATCAAAACATGCAATGCAAGCATCCTAAGACAATTCTTGGAACTTTTTATTAAAAAAAATATATTATAAATAACACCTAACAGAAAATAAAAAATATATTTAATGACGATCCAAGGAAAGCACATATTATGTGACGAATAAAAATATAGCTCTAAGTAAGATATACCGATAATGTTGAAGACGAAAGAGGGGATGCCTTCCGGGGCATCCCCAAGCTTAGGTGCTTGAGTCTTCCTTGGATATTACCTTGGGGGTGCCTTGGGCATCCCCAAGCTTAGGTTCTTGTCACTCCTTATTCTCCTCATATCGGTGTCTCACCCAAAACATGAAAACTTCAATCACACAAAACTTAACGGAACTTCGTGAGAAGGGTTAGTGTAACAAAGATAAATCATTCATTTAGGTACTGTCAAGACAAGATTAATAATTGTTCCCACATGATTCCTAATGTATTCTATCATTCCCATAATTTATACCACTAAATATAAGCTATGGAAACACTAAAACAAGCAAACTATGCATGCAAAACAGAATCTGTCAGCAACAGAACAGTCTGTGAAGATCTGTAGTATATCCATACTTCCCTGTCTCTAAAAATTATGAACAATTAGGAAAACCTGAAGAATTTTTATATTAAGACTTTGTAAAAATTTCAGATCATTATCACGCTCCAGTAGAAAATGAAAATTCCTGTACTGGAGTCAAAAGTTTCTGTTTTGATTCAGCATCAATTCTACTCATCTTGTGAGTCATCCCAAAGGCTTTACTTGGCACTTTATTGAAATAAAAGGCAAAAACATGATTACTACAGTAGATTAATCATGTGAACACACAAAAACAGAAAGTATAAGTGTTGGGTTGTCTCCCAACAAGCGCTTTTCTTTAATGCCTTTTATCTAGGCATGATGATTTCAATGATGCTCATATAGGAATAGTAATTGAAACATGTAAGAGAGCATCATGAATCACATGACAAGCACATTTAAGTCTAACCCACTTCCTATGCATAGGGATTTTTTGAGCAAACAATTTATGGGAGCAAGAATCAACTAGCATAGGAAGGCAAAACAAGTGCAACTTCAAAACTTTGAACACATAGGGAGGAAACTTGATATTATTGCAATTCCTACAAGCACATGTTCCTCCCTCATAATAATTTTCAGTAGCATCATGAAGGAATTCAATAATATAACTATCACATAAATCATTCTTTTCATGATGCACAAGCATAGTATTTTTATTACTACCCACACAAGCAAAATTCTTCTCATTCAAAGTAGTGGGAGCAAACTCAACAAAATAACTATCATGAGATATTTGAGTGGCATAATCCAATTGAAAACTAAAATCATGATGACAAGTTTCATGGTTATTATTATTCTTTATAGCATACATGTCATCACAATAATCATCATATATAGGAGGCATGCCATCATCATCATAAATTTGCTCATCAAAACTTGGGGGACTAAAAATATCATCTTCATCAAACATAGCATCCCCATGCTTGTGGCTTTGCATATCATTAGCATCATGGATATTCAGAGAATTCATACTAGCAACATTACCATCATGCTCATCATTCAAGGAATTCTCATTAAGTATTTTCATAATTTCTTCCTCTACCAATTGAGCACAATTTTCGGAATCCTTATTTTCACGAAAGACATTATAGAGACGAAACAAATGATGCAACCTAAACTCCATTTTTTTGTAGTTTTATTTTAGATAAACCAAACTAGTGAAAAACAACAAACTAAAAGATTTAATTGCAAGATCTAATGATATACCTTCAAGCACTCACCTCCCCGGCAACGACGCCAGAAAAGAGCTTGATGTCTACTACGCAACTTTATTCTTGTAGACTTTGTTGGGCCTCCAACACTACTAGGGAAAAGCCTAGTAGTAGCGCGTGTTAAACAGCTAGTAGTAGCGCGGGTGCCCGCGCTACTACTACGGCGCTATAGCTAACTTGTAGTAGTAGCGCGGGTGTACCCGCGCTACTACTACGTCTGTTAGTAGTAGCGTGGGTGCCACCCGCGCTACTACTATTAATTTCAAAAACAAAAAAAATTCTCGATCCCGTGCTTGCTGTCAATGGCAGCAATGGTTCGATCCAGCGACGACAGGGGTCGCCGGAGGTGCGGAAGGGCAGCGGCAGACCAGATCCAGCGACGGCTGCTACAGAGGGCCCAGATCCATGCCCAGCAAGCCAGCGGCGTGGGGCTCCTCTTCACAGCCAAGGCAGCAAGCTCCTGGTCGTCCATGGTGACGACCTGCACGGGCAAGGACATGGGAGGGTGAGTCAAACCAGAGGGAGAGAGAGAAAAAGAAAAAAGGGGGAGAGAGGAAGGAGATGGAGGTAGCAGCGGGGTTGGTCACCGGTGGTGAGGTGCTCCGGCGTGGTGGCATGGAGATGCGGGGAAGACCGGCGAACTTCGGGACGCCGGCGACGCATGGCGGCGGCCTCTTTTGGCGCCATTGAGGAGGAGGCGCGCATGGGTAGGAGGTCCATGTGAGAGCCTATGGAGAGAGAGGGGGGAGAGGAAGGATTTGGGGGAGGAGATGGGGATTTCAGGGCTCTTCAAAAACCATGTAGTTAGTAGCAACGTGGGTTTATAGCCCTCGCTACTACTATCAACTTAGTAGTAGCGCGGGTTGATACCCCTCGCTACTACTATGGCATGTCCCGGGGGGGCACGGTAGTGACCACTTAGTAGTAGCGAGGAGTATAAACCCGCGCTACTACTATCAACTTAGTAGTAGCGAGGGGTATAAACCCGCGCTACTAGTAAGTAGCAGTAGCGAGGGTTATAAACCCACGCTACTAGTAAGCGTCTGCCTATAAGCTTTTCCCTAGTAGTGCAAGCGCAGAGTTTTGTAGGACAGTAGCAATTTTCCCTCAAGTGGATGACCTAAGGTTTATGAATCCGTGGGAGGTGTAGGATGAAGATGGTCTCTCTCAAACAACCCTGCAATCAAATACAAGAAATCTCTTGTGTCCCCAACACACCCAATACAATGGCAAATTGTATAGGTGCACTAGTTCGGCGAAGAGATGGTGATACAAGTGCAATATGGATGGTAGATATAAGCTTTTGTAATCTGAAAATATAAAAACAGCAAGGTAGCAAGTAACAAAAGTGAGCACAAACGGTATTGCAATGCTTGAAAACAAGGCCTAGGGTCCGTACTTTCGCTAGTGCAATCTCTCAACAATGCTAATATAATTGGATCACATAACCATCCCTCAACGTGCAACGAAGAATCACTCCAAAGTTCTTATCTAGCGGAGAACATAAGAATAAATTGTTTGTAGGGTACGAAACCACCTTAAATTTATCCTTTTCGATCGATCTATTCAAGAGTTCGTACTAAGATAACATCAAGTTATCCTTTCCGTTAGATCTGTCTAAGAGTTCGTACTAGAATAACACCATATGATACGCATCAACCAACTCTAATGACACCTAGATACTCCAATGTCACCACAAGTATCCATGAGTTAATTATACGATACGCATCAAACAATTTCAGATTCATAATACGCAATCCAACACAAAGAACCTCAAAGAGTACCCCCAAGATTTCTATTGGAGAAAGTAGGACAAGAACGTGTATCAATCCCTATGCATAGATTACCCCAATGTCACCGCGGGAATCCGCAAGTTGAGTACCAAAACATATATCAAGTGAATCAATAGAACACCCCATTATCACCACGGGTATCCACATGCAAGACATATATCAAGTGTTCTGAAATCCAATATTCAATCCAACATAATGATATCTCAAAGGGAAAGATTCAATTCATCACAACATGATAGCAAGGGAATAACATCATATGATCCGACTATATTAACAAAGCCAGTGATACATCAAGATCGTGACATCTCAAGAACACGAGAGAGAGAGAGAGAGAGAGAGAGAGAGAGAGAGAGAGAAAGAGTGAACACATAGCTACTGGTACATACCCTCAGCCCCGAGGGTTGACTACTCCCTCCTCGTCATGGCCTCCGCCGGGATGATGAAGATGGCCACCGGAGATGGATTCCCCTCTCCGCCAGGGTACTGGAACGTCTCCAGATTGGTTTTTCGTCGATAGAGAGAGTTGCGGCGGCGGAGCTGAGAGTCTAGGGTTATTTCTGATGGTTTCTATATTTATAAAAAATTTGGGCGTCCGTTTCATGCCAAGATGGGCCACGAGGTGAGCACGATACACCAGGGCGCGCCAGGGGGGCCTGGTGCACCCTGGTGGGTTGTGCCCACCTCGTGGCTCTTCTGGCCCTCCCATGAAGTGTCTAGTGCCTCTTTTATTCCAAAAAATCGTCAAAAAGTTTCGGGCGATTCCGAGAACTTTCATTTTCTGCACAAAAACAACACCACGGTAGTTCTGCTGAAAACAGCGTCAGTCCGGGTTAGTTCTAAATAAATCATATAAAGTGCATCACAACCATATAAAAGTTTTGTAAACATAGGTGAATATGGCATGAATACTTCATAAATTATCGATACATTGGAGACGTATCAAGCACATCTTCCCATGGCAAGAAAAATCGATCTAGTCGGCCTAACTAAACCAAAGATTCAAAGAAGAAATACGAGGCTATAAGTAATCATGCATATAAGAGATCAAAGAAGACTCAAATAATATTCATGGATAGAAACTGATCATGAACTATAAATTTATCGGATCCCAACAAACACACCGCAAAAGTTTACATCAAATAGATCTCCAAGAGACCATTGTATTGAGAATCATAAGAGAGAGAGAGAGGAAGCCATCTAGCTACTGCCTACGGACCCGTAGGTCTATGGTGGACTACTCACGCATCATCGGAGAGGCACCTATGAGGAAGATGAACCCCTCCGTGATGGTGTTTAGATTGGATCTCGAGGTTCTGGAACTTGTGGCGGCTGGAATTGTGTTTCGTCGACTCCCCTAGGGTTTTTGGAATATTTGGAAATTTATAGGCATCAGAGGCGGTGGAGAGGGGCCCCGTGGAGGGCACAACCCATCAGGGCGCGCCGGGGGGCCCCTGGCGCGTCCTGGTGGGTTGTGCTCTCCACATCCCACCTTCCTGGATCTTTTTTGGCCCACTGGGTGTCTTCTGGTCCAGAAAAAATCTCCAAAAAGTTTCGTCGCGATTGGACTCCGTTTGGTACTGATATTCTGCAAAGTAAAAAAACAAACAAAAACAACAACTGGCACTTTGGCACTATGTCAATAGGTTAGTCCCAAAAAATGATATAAAGTTGTTATAAAATGATTGTAAAACATCTAAGAATGATAATATAACAGCATCGAACAAGCAAAAATTATAGATACGTTGGAGACGTATCACCGTGCAATTAAAGAATTCTTGGATAATGCTTTTCCCTATGATATTCCCCTTTCCCGCAACAAAGACTTTTACATCTCATTTGGGGGGGGGGGGGGATTTCCTCTTGAGGGGTTTTACCATCCTCACTCTTCTCATTGATAAACTCAAACATGATAGCAACTTCAAGTAAGCAAACTAACAAATGAAGCAAGTAAACTAGCAAGTATAGCAAGCAAACAAGTAAACTAGCAATGATACATATTTTTGTATGTTTAATTTTTATAGAAAGTAAAATATAACAGCAAATAAAAAGTAGAACAAGTGAATGATAATTTGTGTGAAGGTACTTGACAGGAATATGGTGATACTCCTCGGCAACGGCGCTAGAAATTCCTCCTGCTACTTGTAAACTGAGTTGGGATTTTCCCCGAAGAGGAGGGGAGATGCAGCACATTAGAGATAAGTATTTCCTTCAGTAAGAACCAAGGTTATCGAACCAATAAGAGAACCACGCAAGTTCCCGTCTTCAGTGCCTACACACAAAAGGGCAAACACTTGCACCCAACGCGGGCAAGAGGGTTGTCAATCCCCTTGAACTCGTTACTTGCAAGCGATAAGTAGTGATAGATAGATAATATAAATACAAAATAAAATAACAGTAAATAAAAGGCAGCAATATTTTTGGTGTTTTCGTAATATGATTTGTGAAGTCCGGGGGGCATAGTTTTCGCTAGAGGCTTCTCTCTCAAAGAAAGCATACGGTTGGTAAACAAATTAATGTTCGGCAATTGATAGAAAGCGCATAGTTATGCAATATTTATTCACGGAAATGATCACATATATAGGCATCACGTCCATAAGCAATTAGACCGACTCCTGCATGCATCTACTACTATTACTCCATCCATCGACCGCTATCCAGCATGCATCTAGAGTATTAAGTAAAAACAGAGTAATGTTTGGGGCAAGATGACATGATATAGACAAAGTAAACTCAACTAATATGAATAAACCCCGTCGTTTTATCCTTAATGACAGAAATACAAATACGTGTCATGTCCCTTTCTATCACTGGGATTGAGCACCACAAGATTGAACCCATTACAACGCACCACTCCCGCTGAAAATAAATCAATCTAGTTGGCCAAACTAAACCGATAGATCGGAGAGAAATACGAAGCTATCATAATCATGCATATAAATAACCAGCAAAGATTCAATATATTTTCATGAATAATCTGAACATAAATCCACAATTCATCGGATCCCAACAAACACACCGCAAAGAAGATTACATATGATAGATCACCGTGGGAATCGTGATGATTGTTGCATTGAAGAACATAGAGAGAGATAGCCATCTAGGTATTAACTACGAACCCATAGGTCTGTGGTAGACTACTAACACATTACCATGGGAGCGGCAAGGTTGATGTAGAGGCCCTCCGTGATTGATCCCCCCTTCGCCAAGCACCGGAACAGGGCTCAAGATTGGATCATGGCGAAAAAGAGACTTGCGGCGACAGAGAAAGGGTTTCGGGTTGCTCTCTGGTGTTTTCCCAATATATGAGAATTTATAGGAGTGGAGGTAGGGCAAGAGGCGTCGGGAGGTGGCCCCAAGCCATCAGGGCGCGGCCACCCCCTTGGCCGTGCCCTATTGGCTTGGCGCCACCCCGTGTGGCGTCAGGTCTCCCTCCTAAGCTTCCAGTTCTTATTTTTGTCCAAGAAAAAACATCAAAAAGTTGCATTGCATTTGAACTTCGTTTGATAATGTTTTCCTGAAAGCCAAAAACATGTAGAAAACAGCAACTGACACTAGGCACTGGGTTAATAGGCTAGTTCTCAAAAATGATATAAAATAGCATATAGATGCATATAAAGCATCCAAGATTGATAATGTAATAGCATGGAACAATCAAAAATTATAGATACGTTGGACACGTATCAATACACAATGTGAACTAATATGTGTTTAGATGGTTAGGAGAATAGTGATATCCCCATCTCGCCAGGGTTTAAGTCCTAGACTTGATGTTGGTTCTCGCATTTTTCTGGATTTATTTCGGGCCTTCCGGCGATGTGTGTTCCGTGAAAGGAGACGTTCTCGTCGAATACGAAGATGTCTGTGGCGATTTCGTCAATCTCAAAATGATGTGTCGGCTCAGTCTCTCAAAGGTGCTCATAGGGGTAGGGAGGGAGTGTGTGCGTTCATAGGGGTGAGTGTATGAGCGTATGTTTGAGCGTCTATGTTTGTACTGTATTAAAAAATATTATATACACAATAAAATTTATTTGGGTAGCATAACTATCTAGTAGTGCACTGTTACTAGGCTTTCGTACTCCCTACGTCCAGGTCCAGGCATCTAATAAGGAGCTGCATCGCAATCTAGGTGCGTGAAGATTCGATGGAACATATTAAATCAAAAGTCGATAGCAATAATGACTCATATTTCACCCACTTTGAAAATTGGAAGGTGCCAACCACTATGGTTTCCCACTTCATTAATTTCTAAAGAGCAACATGCAAATTTTATTTAATGTGCCATCCAATGAAAATAACATCATGCAAAATGAAACGTGGGTACACATATACCCCGTGAACACACGGTCTCCATGCATGGTGACCTATATATTTAGAATACTAAACTTTTATTAGACGTCCTATACACCTGGACGGAGGGAGTATAATCTGGTCGAACCATCCTCTTTTGATTTCTGACAGAATGTATAGGCCTCTTTTGGGTATTACTTGTTATTCAAAAAAAGAGGCACACTGACTTTAACCTCTACTAGCTACACCTAGCTGCCGACTTGATTAGATTAGTCTTGCACGCACAAAAGCTGGCAAGACTAGTACACACATGTTCCTTCCGCGGCTAGCATACGTAGGTCGTCGAAGTTAGCTATAGTCTCATCGATCGTGATGGCCATGGCTATGAATAGTAGATAGATAAACCTGGCCGCATTTTATTTTCATTCATGTGGCTTGCTATCGTACATGCATATATAGCGCGTGTCCACTGGAAACGTCCAATATGTTTGACGTACGTGCATGCAAGCGTAGCTAAGCGTGTCCGTACGCACATCTTACGTTCTAGTGGTTGAGCTTTTGTCCAACTCTTGGAACGGTCTCAATGCTAGAAGCTTAACATTCAGACCTCTTTCTTGATTGTGTGCGTGCGTACGTGCATGCGCTATGCCATCAAATTCAAACTGTGATTTCTCAGGCGACAAGTGTGTGTACATAGGCATCCCATCGTAACCACAACTATTTTTATTTATTTTTTACCGAAATGCTATATATTAAGTAACACAGATCGTTACAGAAATATCCTTACAGACATAAAAAAAATACACAAGTCCTTGGACCTTGGGGCCTCTGTCTCAGGAAAAAAAACCTTGTTGAAACCAAGGAGCTTGAACAATGAACATACTGTACATAAACATGTTGATCGTTTCAGCAACAAAAGTTCAGTGGCAAAGCTCCTCACGGTAAAGGCTCCCATCGTAGCCATTGATCCCCGTTCTAGTCCCATCTCCAATGTTAGCTGGAGAATGGAAGGATATCTCCCAGTCTTTGCATCTGGAGGTACACACAACCAGTTATTACAAAGTTCGACAAGTCTCAATACTAGAAGAGAAAGCAATACACTATTAACACATTGAGAACTCGTGTGTAACAAAGTGTAGTGCTAAATTACCATATATGTTGGGAATTAAATCTCTTGGTGACTCGCTCCAGCTTGTTGATGCTCGCCTTCAAGTATTCTCGGATAATGCAACATGGACTAACATAACAACCAGCTGATAACTACAGAAATAAAAACATAGACTGCAAAGATTTTAACAATTTCTAGTTATAAATAGCAACATCATTATGTTTTTCTTATAAACTAACATAGATCACTAACACCAACAAACATATGCGCACATAGCATCCTGGGATCCGCTGAAGTTAAGTACCAAACAAGTGCAATTCCCATCTCGAATGTAGTACACTAATTAGCTACATAGGGATAGCTTCGTGTAAAAAATGTAGGCAACATATTATTAAAAATGTCTATTTTAAGTCTCATATTATAGTTATTGGTCCAATTAACAATGCTAACCTGGTTTTAGATCGTTGTACTTATTTCTATTTTGGTGTTTTCAAAAAGATAAAAAAAACTCATATATGCAGGAAATGCTAATTACAACATGCACAGTTTCATGTCATGTGCCAGAACATATCGAGGTAAATAAATTCCTCTTGAACATTTTTGTACAAAAGGTAAACTGGCATTTCTTTAGGTTGAATTTTTTCTAGTTCTCCATTCTAACATCCCTCATGCTCACAAGTTTAGATTTTAATGCAAAACCACCCAAATAATCGGTTTAAGGTTTTGAAACAATTCAAAAGTGAATGGTATGAAGGTGAAACATGATAAATATGACCAGCCAACAAGATCATCTATGTTTTATACAAGAAAAGCAGAAAAATGAAAATCAATTTGTAGGTTATCATTTTGTAGCATCTTCTACATAAATGAACCTTTTTATTTTTAAGGCCTACAATACAAAATCATTTTTCCAAGCAAATCTACGGTTCATCCTTAACACTTTTAGATAGTTTAAGGTATAATTCAGAGATTTTTATGGCATAGGTTGAAGCTAGACCATGCACGACAATACAAGTGTTGAAAATAGACTTGTTTTCGATTTAGTTAACATCTAAAAGACTCTCCCATTCCCCACTTTATGCAACACAGGAAGCTGTACAGAACATGGAAAATGGAACACAAACTTGGTTATTCTACATAGCACACCTAGCAATTTTGTTTACCAAAGTTCTAGAATGTCTAAATTATTTGACATGACATAGTTGTATTTTCTAATGATTGTGTGTGGGTTATCTTTTTGAATAACTCACTACACCCATGAAGATTTTCATGTATTCAAATGTTTAGAAATATAAAACAATTTTTCAAAAGAGAACTAGTGTTTATTTTAATAGGGTTAGAAAGTTTAAGGTTTAGTTCAGATAGTTGGATAGTATTGTTTCAAATCAGACCAAGCACGCAAATTTAGTGTTCAAAATAGAATTTTCTGTGTATATTTGGCATGTAAAATACTCTCATATTCCATCCTTACGCAAGAGAGAAGGATAACAACACTGAAAAGCAGCACAATCTTGTTGTTGATGAAGCAACCCGAACATGATTGTTGTATTGATCCCAAGCGGCTATATTTAGTAACCATATTTTTCAGAATATATACTCCATCCCACAATAAGCATATACAAGTATCATTTTTTTGGTGGAACACAATATACACGCATACACTCAGATAAATTACTATTTTTACATTTTAGGTTCATCTAGATGACCGAGTAGGCAAAAAAAATGCACTTCCACTAATGAAATTATTTTTGACCAATTATATATTTTCGGGGCTGAAAAACATCCCTAGCATGCTACATCTAGATTGCTAGGGGGAAAAATTCAACAAGCCGCGTCATTGTTCCTATCTATATTATTAACTGAACACGGAATTCGTTCGCGGATCTGGATTTGTTGATTGGCATAGCAATGATGCAACCTTGTTCTCCTTTTTCCTGCCCTAACAATGTGGTCCCTAAGTCCACAAGTCATTTCCCATATGTAGAGAATGCTTCATTTTCTTTGATAGTGATGTCACTAGCTCTGCTAGGTGCAGTAATGTTGATAGCTAATCACAAACTGCTACCTTGACTTGATGGCGTTTTATCCTGTAAGGTTCCAGTGGTAGCCACATGTATAAACTGTCGGTCGATAAATCCCATGAGGAGAGGAGAATTTTGTAGCATAGTCGATCTGATCCTTGGAACTATTGAAGTGACGTAATTATGGGACTTTGCCAAGTCATATATGTGCCCCACCTACACATACATATCAAGGCACTCATATACACATATTTATATAGTTTAAAAAATTGTATATGTCTAGCTAGCCATCACTTTATCCAATCAATACAAGGCAACCAACACTTACCAACTTGAAACCTATATATACTTTCCAAATTGATTTTTTCAAACGGATATAGCAATTTCCACATGATTTCACGCGCGCACGTGGAGCGTAAGATTCCATCAATGGCCATATAAGGAATTTACTACACATGTTCGGTTTCCCATTTCCCCGGAGAAATCCGAGCACTTCATGCAGAAGGTTGAATTGACTCTAAACATTTTAGCTATAGCTTGATGTACCAACGCTCAGAGACTCTAACCGAGGGCCATTTCTTTTGGCAGCTTAGAAAATAAGCCACCTCCTCTTCTCATAAGTCACATCTTTTATTCATTGAGATTAGGGAGGGAGGAGGGGGGCTTATTTTTTAAGCTGGGGAGAGGCAACTTATTTTATAAGCCGTCCAAAAGAACTGGCTCTGAATCAAGTCCGTGTACACAGTCTGCTGCTCTACATACACATGTATCAACAAACGTAGGTCGTACGTATATGTTGCTATTATGCTATATAATACAGTTCTTTTAGTAAGTTTGTGAAACCTAGCGATGCTGAGAGCGACAGAACATAAATGCCGTGACATTGAACAAGCTTAAGTTTCACATACAAAATGGGCAACGTCTGTTTTTTTTTGTCAAACGGGTGAACTCATATGTATGCCTGTCAATGTTACGGCCCATGCACCACCCCAGCAGACGACGGCAACAGCAACCGCTGGGCCGGAGCGGGCCCAGCGTCTTCGGAGGCCCAGCACACTCCTTCCAGCCCACACCTGGGACACCAGTGGCTTCGTTAAGTAGGTGAGGGTTTCCCCTGGGGCAGATCATCGATGAACTTGTGACTGGCGGCGGCTCTCATCCCCGATCCCCTTTCCTCTGGCTTCTCCCGAACCCTCAATTCTTGTATCCAGAACCCTGTATCAGATCTTGCTACATAATATCGATCGGGAGCGTAAAAAGTGGTATCAGAACCTCTTTTCCTCCCCAGTTCGCCGTCGGTCCCTGCGATCTGGCGGGCCGCTTCCTGTCAATCATCCAAACTAGGCGGGGCAAGGCAGCGACCACGGAGGAGCACACCAAGGCGCTAGCAGATTTGACGGCGGCCATCTCGGCGCTGTCGTCCAAGATCGACGAGATCCATCCCGCCGTCCTCGATCTGCAGGGCTGGAAGCCGACGATCGAGCGATCCGTGGAGGACCTCAGGACGGAGGTGGGCGATCTACGCGATCACCTGGCTCAAGCGGCTCGGGAGGCGAGGCGCACGATGCCAGAGGCGGACAAGGCGCAGGGAGCTGCGGCGCCGGTCCGCTTGACCGATCTGCCTCCTCTACTTCCACTGACGGCGGCCGCACCGCGTCCCCAGCCAGGCGAGGGCATTCCCGCTCGCGGTGGCGAACATCATGGGCTAGATGGCCACGGCACGGCATCACTTCACCGGGGGAAGTCGCCGGGTGATCACACCCTGGGGGCACCTCCGGTCACTGGTATGTTCGATTCTGGCTATCAAGGGGAAAGTTCGTTCATGGGGGAGAGAAATTTTTCGCGTCTGCCACTGCCTCCGCGTTTTGATTTCCCGTCCTTCGATGGCAGTCACTCCAGACCGTGGCGTCTGAAATGCGAGGCGTATTTCAGGGTCTGCACCTTGCCACCTGACACTTGGGTTAGCTGCGCCGCTATGTACTTCACTGATGGTGCGCTGTCTTGGTTACAATCATCGCAAGCTCATGTACTTCACACTGTGCGGGAGGATTTTGCGTCTGCTGTTTGCGTCCAGTTCGGTCAGGAGGAGTTTCAGAACCTGTTGCTCAGTTCAACGGTCTGAAATAGACGGGTTCAGTATGTTGGGGAACGTAGTAATAATTCAAAATTTTCCTACGTGTCACCAAGATCAATCTAGGAGATGCTAGCAACGAGAGAGAGGGAGTGCATCTTCATACCCTTGAAGATCGCTAAGCGGAACCGTTGCAAAGAACGCGGTTGATGGAGTCGTACTCGCGGCGATTCAAATCGCGAACGATCCGATCCAAGCGCCGAACGGACGGCGCCTCCGCGTTCAACACACGTACAGCCCGGGGACGTCTCCTCCTTCTTGATCCAGCAAGGGGGAAGGAGAAGTTGAGGGAGAGCTCTGGCAGCATGACGGCGTGGTGGCGGTGGAGCTCGTGGTTCTCCGGCAGAGCTTCGCTAAGCACTACGGAGGAGGAGGAGGTGTAGGAGAGGGGGAGGGCTGCGCCAAGGGCAAAGGGGTGCAGCTCTCATGCGCCTCCCCACTATATATAGGGGTGGACGGGGCTGGTTTCTTGCCCTCCAAGTCCATTGGGGCGTTGGCAAAGGTGGGACGAAAGAAATCCCATCCTTTCCCTTCCCCACCGATTGTTATCCCCCCTTTTTTGGGATCTTGATCTTATCCCTTCGGGATATGATCTTATTCCTTCTAAGGGGGGATCTTGGTGCGCCTTGACCAGGGGTGTGGGGCCTTGCCCTCACTACCCACGTTCATGTGGGTCCCCCCATGCAGGTGGGCCCCACTCCGGAACCTTCTAGAACCTTCCCGGTACAATACCGAAAAATCCCGAACATTTTCCGGTGGCCAAAATAGGACATTCCATATATAAATCTTTACCTCCGGACCATTCCGGAACTCCTCGTGACGTCCGGGATCTTATCCAAGACTCTGAACAACTTTCGGTAACCACATACAATTCCCATTACAACTCTAGCGTTACCGAACCTTAAGTGTGTAGACCCTACGGGTTCGGGAACCATGCAGACATGACCGAGACACCTCTCCGGCCAATAACCAATAGCGGGATCTGGATACCCATATTGGCTCCCACATGTTCCACGATGATCTCATCAGATGAACCACGATGTCGGGGATCCAATTAATCCCGTATACAATTCCCTTTGTCCATCGGTATGTTACTTGCCCGAGATTCGATCGTCGGTATCCCTATACCTTGTTCAATCTCGTTACCGGCAAGTCTCTTTACTCGTTCCGTAACACATGATCCCGTGACTAACTCCTTAGTCACATTGAGCTCATTATGATGATGTATTACCGAGTGGGCCCAGAGATACCTCTCCGTCACACGGAGTGACAAATCCCAGTCTCGATTCGTGCCAACCCAACAGACACTTTCAGAGATACATGTAGTGCACCTTTATAGTCACCCAGTTACGTTGTGACGTTTGATACACCCAAAGCATTCCTACGGTATCCGGGAGTTGCACAATCTCATGGTCTAAGGAAATGATACTTGACATTAGAAAAGCTCTAGCAGACGAACTACACGATCTTGTGCTATGCTTAGGATTGGGTCTTGTCCATCACATCATGATGTGATCCCGTTATCAACGACATCCAATGTCCATGGGCAGGAAACCATGACCATCTATTGATCAACGAGCTAGTCAACTAGAGGCTCACTAGGGACATGGTGTGGTCTATGTATTCACACATGTATTACGGTTTCCGGTTACTACAATTATAGCATGAACAATAGACAATTATCATGAACAAGGAAATATAATAATAACCATTTTGTTATTGCCTCTAGGGCATATTTCCAACAGTCTCCCACTTGCACTAGAGTCAATAATCTAGTTACATTGTGATGAATCGAACACCCATAGAGTTCTGGTGCTGATCATGTTTCGTTCGTGGAAGAGGTTTAGTCAACGGATCTGCGACATTCAGATCCGTATGTACTTTACAAATATCTATATCTCCACGACGCTTTGCTTGCAACTGCACCAGCTGACTGCCCCACCATTCAAAATAAACATGTATCTGGTTTGTGACTTGGAGTCATCCGGATCTGTGTCGAAGCTAGCATCGACGTAACCCTTTACGATGAGCTCTTCGGCACCTCCATAAACGAGAAACATATCCTTAGTCCTTTTCAGGTACTTAAGGATATTCTTGACCGCTGTCCAGTGTTCCATTCCGGGATCACTTTGGTACCTCCCTACCAAACTTATGGCAAGGTTCACATCAGGTCTGGTACACAGCATGGCATACATAATAGAGCCTATGGCTGAGGCATAGGGGATGACACTCATCTTTTCTCTATCTTCTGCCGAGGTCGGGCATTGAGCTGTGCTCAATCTCACACCTTGCAATACAGGCAAGAACCCCTTCTTGGATTGATCCATATTGAACTTCTTCAATATCTTGTCAAGGTATGTGCTTTGTGAAAGACCAATGAGGAATCTCGATCTATCTCTATAGATCTTGATGCCCAATATGTAAGTAGCTTCTCCAAGGTCTTTCATTGAAAAACACTTATTCAAGTAGGCCTTTATGCTTTCCAAAAGTTCTATATCATTTCCCATCAACAATATGTCATCCACATATAAAATGAGAAATGCTACAGAGCTCCCACTCACTTTCTTATAAATACAGGCTTCTCCATAAGTCTGTATAAACCCAAACGCTTTGATCACCTCATCAAAGCGAATGTTCCAACTCCGAGATGCTTGCACCAGCCCATAGATGGAGCGCTGGAGCTTGCATACCTTGTCAGCATTCTTAGGATCGACAAAACCTTCCGGCTTCATTATATACAATTCTTCCTTAAGGAAACCGTTAAGGAATGCCGTTTTGACGTCCATTTGCCAGATCTCATAATCATAAAATGCGGCAACTGCTAACATGATTCGGACGGACTTCAGCATCGCTACGGGTGAGAAAGTCTCATCGTAGTCAACTCCTTGAACTTGTCGATAACCCTTAGTGACAAGCCGAGCCTTATAGATGGTCACATTACCATCCGCGTCAGTCTTCTTCTTAAAGATCCATTTATTTTCTATGGCTTGCCGATCATCGGGCAAGTCCACCAAAGTCCATACTTTGTTCTCATACATGGATCCTATCTCGGATTTCATGGCTTCAAGCCATTTGTTGGAATCCGGGCCCGCCATGGCTTCTTCATAGTTCGAAGGTTCACCGTTGTCTAACAACATGATTTCCAGGACAGGGTTGACGTACCACTCTGGTGTGGAACGTGTCCTCGTGGATCTACGAAGTTCAGTAGTAACTTGATCCGAAGTTTCATGATCATCATCATTAACTTCCTCTCTAGTCGGTGCAGGCACCACAGAAACATTTTCCTGCGCTGCGCTACTCTCCGGTTCGAGAGGGGGTACAATTACCTCATCAAGTTCTACTTTCCTCCCACTTACTTCTTTCGAGAGAAACTCTTTCTCTAGAAAGGATCCATTCTTGGCAACAAAGAACTTGCCTTCGTATCTGATGTAGAAGGTATACCCAATAGTTTCCTTAGGGTATCCTATGAAGACGCACTTTTCCGATTTGGGTTCGAGCTTTTCAGGTTGAAGTTTCTTGACATAAGCATCGCATCCCCAAACTTTCAGAAACGACAGCTTAGGTTTCTTCCCAAACCATAATTCATACGGTGTCGTCTCAACGGATTTCGGTGCCCTATTTAAAGTGAATGCGGCAGTCTCTAATGCATATCCCCAAAATGATAGCGGTAAATCAGTAAGAGACATCATAGATCGCACCATATCCAATAGAGTGTGATTACGACGTTCGGACACACCATTACGCTGAGGTGTGCCAGGCGGCGTGAGTTGTGAAACAATTCCACACTTCCTTAAGTGCGTGCCAAACTCGTGACTCAAATATTCTCCTCCACGATCAGATCGTAAGAACTTTTATTTTCTTGTCACGTTGATTCTCTACCTCACTCTGAAATTCCTTGAACTTTTCAAAGGTCTCAGACTTGTGTTTCATTAAGTAGACATACCCATATCTGCTTAAGTCATCAGTGAGGGTGAGAACATAACGATAGCCACCGCGAGCCTCAACGCTCATTGGACCGCATACATCGGTATGTATTATTTCCAACAAGTTGGTTGCTCGCTCCATTGTTCCGGAGAACGGAGTCTTAGTCATCTTGCCCATGAGGCATGGTTCGCACATGTCAAATGATTCATAATCAAGAGACTCCAAAAGTCCATCTGCATAGAGTTTCTTCATGCGTTTGACACCAATATGACCAAGGCGGCAGTGCCACAAGTATGTGGGACTATCATTATCAATCTTACATCATTTGCTATTCACACTATGAATATGTGTAACATCACGTTCGAGATTCAATAAAAATAAACCATTGACCAGCGGGGCATGACCATAAAACATATCTCTCATATAAATAGAACAAACATTATTCTCGGATTTAAATGAGTAGCCATCTCGCATCAAACGAGATCCAGATACAATGTTCATGCTCAAAACTGGTACTAAATAACAATTATTGAGGTTTAAAACTAATCCCGAAGGTAGATGTAGAGGTAGCGTGCCAACGGCGATCACATCGACCTTGGAACCATTCCCGACGCGCATCGTCACCTCGTCCTTCGCCAGTCTCCGCTTATTCCGCAACTCCTATTTTGAGTTACAAATGAGAGCAACCGCACCGGTATCAAATACCCAGGAGCTACTACGAGCGCTGGTAAGGTACACATCAATAACATGTATATCATATATACCTTTGACGTTGCCGGCCTTCTTATCCGCTAAGTACTTGGGGCAGTTCTGCTTCCAGTGACCGGTTCCCTTGCAATAAAAGCACTCAGTCTTAGGCTTGGGTCCATTCTTGGGCTTCTTCCCGGCAACTGATTTACCGGGCGCGGCAACTGCTTTGCCGTCCTTCTTGAAATTCTTCTTACCCTTGCCTTTCTTGAGACTGGTGGTCTTATTCACCATCAACACTTGATGTTCCTTTTTGATCTCCACCTCCGCTGATTTCAGCATCGAATATAACTCAGGAATGGACTTCTCCATCCCTTGCATATTGAAGTTCATCACAAAGATCTTGTAGCTAGGTGGAAGCGACTGGAGGATTCTGTCAATAACCGAGTCATCCGGAAGATTAACTCCCAGCTGAGACAAGCGGTTGTGCAACCCAGACATTTTGAGTATGTGCTCGCTGACAGAACTATTTTCCTCCATCTTACAGTTGAAGAACTTGTCGGAGACTTCATATCTCTCGACCCGGGCATGAGCTTGGAAAACCATTCTCAGCTCTTGGAACATCTCATATGCTCCGTGTTGCTCAAAACGCTTTTGGAGCCCCGGTTCTAAGCTGTAAAGCATGCCGCACTGAACCAGGGAGTAATCATCACTACGTGACTGCCAGGCGTTCATAACGTCTTGAGTTGCTGGGAAAATGGGTGCGTCACCTAGCGGTGCATCAAGGACATATGCTTTCTTGGAAGCTATGAGGATAATCCTCAAGTTACGGACCCAGTCCGTATAGTTGCTTCCATCGTCTTTCAGCTTGGTTTTCTCTTGGAACGCGTTGAAGTTGAGGGCAACATTAGCGTGGGCCATGGATCCTTGAAGATAGATTGTAAAGACAATTTTAGGCTAAGTTCATGATAATTAAGTTCATCTAATCAAATTATTTAATGAACTCCCACTCAGATAGACATCCCTCTAGTCATCTAAGTGATACATGATCCATATCGACTAGGCCGTGTCCAATCATCACGTGAGACGGACTAGTCATCAATGGTGAACATCTCCATGTTGATCGCATCTACTATACGACTCATGTTCGACCTTTCGGTCTCTCGTGTTCCGAGGCCATGTCTGTACATGCTAGGCTCGTCAAGTCAACATAAGTGTTTCGCGTGTGTAAATCTGGCTTACACCCGTTGTATGCGAACGTTAGAATCTATCACACCCGATCATCACGTGGTGCTTCGAAACAACGATCCTTCGCAATGGTGCACACTTAGGGGGAACACATTTCTTGAAATTTTAGTGAGGGATCATCTTATTTATGCTACCGTCATTCTAAGAAAATAAGATGTAAAAACATGATAAACATCACATGCAAATCATAAAGTGACATGATATGGCCAATATCATCTTGCGCCTTTGATCTCCATCTTCGGGGCGCGGCATGATCACCATCGTCACCGGCACGACACCATGATCTCCATCATCATGATCTCCATCATCGTGTCTTCATGAAGTTGTCTCGCCAACTATTACTTCTACTACTATGGCTAACGGTTAGCAATAAAGTAAAGTAATTACATGGCGTTTTTGATTGACACGTAGGTCATACAATAAATTAAGACAACTCTTATGGCTCCTGCCGGTTGTCATACTCATCGACATGCAAGTCGTGATTCCTATTACAAGAACATGATCAATCTCATACATCACATATATTTCATCACATCCTTTTGGCCATATCACATCACATAGCATACCCTGCAAAAACAAGTTAGACGTCCTCTAATTGTTGCTGCAAGTTTTACGTGGCTGCTATGGGTTTCTAGCAAGAACGTTTCTTACCTACGCAAAAGCCACAAGGGTGATATGGCAATTGCTATTTACCCTTCATAAGGACCCTCTTCATCGAATCCGATCCGACTAAAGTGGGAGAGACAGACACCCGCTAGCCACCTTATGCAACAAGTGCATGTCAGGCGGTGGAACCAGTCTCACGTAAGCGTACGTGTAAAGTCGGTCCGGGCCGCTTCATCCCACAATGCCGCCGAATCAAGATAGGACTAGTAACGGCAAGCAAATTGACCAAATCATCGCCCACAACTACTTGTGTTCTACTCATGCAAAGAATCTACGCATAGACCTAGCTCATGATGCCACTGTTGGGGAACGTAGTAATAATTCAAAATTTTCCTATGTGTCACCAAGATCAATCTAGGAGATGCTAGCAACGAGAGAGAGGGAGGGCATCTTCATACCCTTGAAGATCGCTAAGCGGAAGCGTTGCAAAGAACGCGGTTGATGGAGTCGTACTCACGGCGATTCAAATCGCGGAAGATCCGATCCAAGCGCCGAACGGACGGCGCCTCCGCGTTCAACACACGTACAGCCCAGGGACGTCTCCTCCTTCTTGATCCAGCAAGGGAGAAGGAGAAGTTGAGGGAGAGCTCCGGCAGCACGACGGCGTGGTGGCGGTGGAGCTCGTGGTTCTCCGGCAGAGCTTCGCTAAGCACTACGGAGGAGGAGGAGGTGTAGGAGAGGGGGAGGGCTGCGCCAAGGGCAAAGGGGTGCAGCTCTCATGCGCCTCCCCACTATATATAGGGGTGGAGGGGGCTGGTTTCTTGCCCTCCAAGTCCATTGGGGCGTTGGCAAAGGTGGGACGAAAGAAATCCCATCCTTTCCCTTCCCCACCGATTGTTATCCCCCTTTTTAGGGATCTTGATCTTATCCCTTCGGGATATGATCTTATTCCTTCTAAGGGGGGATCTTGGTGCGCCTTGACCAGGGGTGTGCGGCCTTGCCCCCACTACCCACGTTCATGTGGGTCCCCCCATGCAGGTGGGCCCCACTCCGGAACCTTCTAGAACCTTCCCGGTACAATACCGAAAAATCCCGAACATTTTCCGGTGGCCAAAATAGGACTTCCCATATATAAATCTTTACCTCCGTACCATTCCGGAACTCCTCATGACGTCCGGGATCTCATCCGAGACTCCGAAAAACTTTCGGTAACCACATACAATTCCCATTACAACTCTAGCGTCACCGAACCTTAAGTGTGTAGACCCTACGGGTTCGGGAACCATGCAGACATGACCGAGACACCTCTCCGGCCAATAACCAATAGCGGGATCTGGATACCCATATTGGCTCCCACATGTTCCACGATGATCTCATCGGATGAACCACGATGTCGGGGATCCAATTAATCCCGTATACAATTCCCTTTGTCCATCGGTATGTTACTTGCCCGAGATTCGATCGTCGGTATCCCTATACCTTGTTCAATCTCGTTACCGGCAAGTCTCTTTACTCGTTCCATAACACATGATCCCGTGACTAACTCCTTAGTCACATTGAGCTCATTATGATGATGTATTACCGAGTGGGCCCAGAGATACCTCTCCGTCACACGGAGTGACAAATCCTAGTCTTGATTCGTGCCAACCCAACAGACACTTTCGGAGATACCTGTAGTGCACCTTTATAGTCACCCAGTTACGTTGTGACGTTTGATACACCCAAAGCATTGCTACGGTATCTGGTAGTTGCACAATCTCATGGTCTAAGGAAATGATACTTGACATTAGAAAAGCTCTAGCAGACGAACTACACGATCTTGTGCTATGCTTAGGATTGGGTCTTGTCCATCACATCATTCTCCTAATGATGTGATCCCATTATCAACGACATCCAATGTCCATGGGCAGGAAACCATGACCATCTATTGATCAACGAGCTAGTCAACTAGAGGCTCACTAGGGACATGGTGTGGTCTATGTATTCACACATGTATTACGGTTTCCGGTTAATATAATTATAGCATGAACAATAGACAATTATCATGAACAAGGAAATATAATAATAACCATTTTATTATTGCCTCTAGGGCATATTTCCAACACAGTACCCGACTACGCTGAAGTTCACGCAGCTTATGCACAATCTGGCGGCACATACGTCTTGGGCGCCTGCATTTTTTATCACGCATTTTGTTGATAGCTTGTTTAAGGAAATCCAGGCAGCAGTAGTGTTGCACCGGCCTCAAACTCTCGATACTGCTGTGGATTTGGCATGTTTGCAGGATGAGGTGTTGGATGGCATGAGGCGGGAAGATCGGCGCACGCCTGCATCCAGCTCGCGCTCCATTCCGCGCACGGCCCTGCCATTGCCGCCTCCACCGCCACCACGGCCAGTGGCGGCAGCGGCTTCGGATGCTCAGGCTGAGGATCGGCGCGCCACGGAAGCCGCGCGTGCACCTGTCACCGAGGACCGCATGGCGACCTTGCGGGCGTACCGCCGCGCAAAGGGGCTCTGCTTCACCTGTGGAGAAAGTTGGAGCCGGGATCATCGTTGTGGCCCCACGGTGCAGCTACACGTCGTCGAGGAGATGCTCGAGATGATGAACACAACTCCACCCGAGCGTGGGGTCTCGGATGAATTTCTGGAGGATCCATCGGCGGATTGCTGTGTGCTCTCCAAGGAGGCAATCGAAGGAGCCGACTCACCGACCACCATGCGCCTGCACAGGTGGGTTCAGCACACGGAAGTGCTCATGCTCGTCGACTCTGGGTCCTCACACAGCTTTGTGAGCGCCGCTCTCGCGGAGCATTTGAAGGGGGTTCAGGCTGCTCAACACCCCCTGTCTGTGCGGGTGGCTAACGGGGGCAAGATGCACAGCGAGCAAGAGATTCCTGATTGTCAGTGGCAGTCCCAAGGAGTGGAATTCAACACCACTTTCAAGATTCTGCCGTTGGGGAGCTATGATGCTATTCTCGGCATCGACTCGCTACCAGCCCGCAGCCCGATGAACGTGCATTGGCTCCAGAAGACGATGGACTTTGAGTACCAGGGCAAACAGGTACAACTGCGTGGTGCTCAAGCAGACACTACGGCTTGTCAGATGATCTCCGGAGATGAGCTCAACTTGCTGTTGCAGCAGTCCGCGGTGACACGCGTGGTCCAGCTGTGTGCTTTGGGAGAAGAATAGCCAGCTCCCTCCTTTCCAGCAGCGGTCGCCAGGCTCATCGAGCAATACTCAGTGATCTTTGAAGAACCCCGTGGACTGCCGCCCAGGAGGACATTCGACCACACCATTCCCCTTGTTCCCGGCGCCAAACCGGTCAACCTCCGACCATACCGACACAGTCCAGCACAGAAGGATGAGGTGGAGAAACAGGTGGCAGCTATGTTGGCACAAGGTATCATACAACCCAGTGCAAGTCCGTTTGCCTCGCCCGTCCTCTTGGTGCAGAAAAAGGATTTGACATGGCGGTTTTGCGTCGATTACCGTCATCTCAATGCGATCACGGTCAAGAACCGGTATCCCTTGCCGATTATAGAGGAGCTTTTGGACGAGCTGGTCGGCTCTCGCCTCTTCACCAGCTTGGATCTGTGAGCCGGCTACCACCAGATCCGCATGAGGCCAGAAGATGAGCATAAGACCGCGTTTAAGACGCACCATGGGCACTTCGAATTCAAGGTCATGCCGTATGGTGTCACCGGGGGACCAGCAACTTTCCAAGGAGGAATGAACGTGGTGTTGGCACCATTGCTCCGCAAGGGCGTGTTGGTATTCATCGACGATATCCTCGTCCATAGTGAGGATGAAGACTCTCATGTCAACTTGTTGCGCCAGGTCTTCCAACTGCTCAAGGAGCATAATCTCAAGATCAACTGGAGCAAGTGTTCGTTTGCTCGGCCTAGTCTGCTGTACCTCGGGCACGAAATCAGTGGGGATGGGATCCGAACCGATGCCAAGAACATTGCTGCTGTGCAAAACTGGCCACCACCAACCTCAGTCAAGGAAGTTCGTGGGTTCCTCGGCCTAGCAGGGTACTACAGGAAGTTTGTGCGCGGGTTCGCATTGATCTGCCGCCCCCTCACCGATCTGCTCAAGAAAGGGGTTGTGTTTCGTTGCACAGCTGAGGAAGAAGGATCCTTTCGTGCCTTGCAACAAGCCTTCATCACAGCACCCGTTCTGGCACTACCCAACTTCACGAAGCGCTTCGAGCTCGAGACCGACGCCTCTGCCCATGGAATCGGGTCTGTTCTGTCCCAGGACAAACACCCTGTTGGGTTTCTCAGCAAGACGCTTGGACCACGCAACAGTGCTCTCTCCACCTATGAAAAAGAAGGGCTGGACATCCTCTTGGCAGTGGATCACCGGCGCACGTACCTACAGAGTGACGAATTTACTATCCACACCGACCAGCGCAGTCTCATTCACCTCGAAGATCAGCGGTTGGCCACTCCCTGGCAGCAAAAGATCATGTCTAAGCTTTTGGGCCGGCGCTATCGCATTGTCTAGAAGAAGGGGGCTGATAACCGTGCCGCGGACGCCCTATCCCGCCGACCAGGGCCTCCGCAAGGAGACCTAGCAGCCATTACCACCGCAGTACCGGCATGGCTGGAGGATGTTTAGAGTGGATACCAAGATGACCCTGAAGCACAACGCCTGCTCACCAAGCTCGCAACGGAACCAGAGGGGCTCGATGGATTCGTGCTCCAGAACGGCATCATTCGCCACAGGGGGCGTGTTTGGCTTGGCGCCAATGTGGCCCTCCAGAAGCAAGTACTCGAAGCATTGCACACGGGCGCCATCGGTGGCCACTCCGGCTTCAGTGCCACTTACTGGCGTGTGCGCCGTCTCTTCACTTGGCCGAGTCTGAAACATCATATCAAGTTGTTCGTGGAAGCATGTCAGACGTGTAAGCAGGCCAAACCAGAGAGGGTACGCTACCCAGGGTTGCTGGAGCCTCTTCCAGTGCCTCGGCAAGCTTGGCAGATGATCACCATGGACTTCGTCGAGGGGTTACCGAGCTCTTCCGGCCACAACTCCATTCTGGTCGTCGTGGACAAGTTCTCGCGGTATGCACACTTCATTCCACTGCGCCACCCCTTCACCGTCTTCCAAGTGGCCCAGTCCTTCATGGCGAATGTTTACAAGCCCCACGGGTTGCCGGAGTCTATCATCTCCGACCGGGACCCCGTCTTTACGAGCATTCTGTGGAAGGAGTTGTTTCGGCTCACTCACACCAAGCTTCGGATGAGCACCGCACGCCACCCTCAAACGGATGGGCAGACGGAGCGGGTCAATCAGTGCCTGGAGACGTTTCTTCGCTGCTTCGTCAACTCTTGCCCAACTAAATGGTACGCCTGGCTCCCCCTTGCTGAGTTTTGGTATAATACTTCCCCACACTCAGCTCTGGGTTCTACTCCCTTTGAGGTGTTGTATGGTCATGCCCCTCGTCATTTCGGCATCATCGACCCGGTGGCGTGTGCCTCTCCGGACCTGGCGGAGTGGCTCCAGGACCGCGCCCAGATGACGGCGCTCATCCGTCAGCACCTCCTGCGCGCGCGCCAACAGATGAAGGACTCAGCGGACAAGCGTCGCTCCAAGCGCGTCTTCGCCGTGGGCGATTGGGTCTTCCTGAAGTTGCAGCCCTACGTCCAGCGCTCGGTCGCCACTCGTGCCAATCAGAAGCTGGCCTTCCGCTACTTCGGGCCATACCAGGTGCTTCGCCGCGTGGGTGCCGTCGCGTACAAGCTACAGATGCCGGAGGACAGCAGCGTCCATCCGGTATTCCACGTCTCCCAACTGCGCCAAGCCCTTCCACCAAACGAGCAAGTTCTTCCTCAACTACCACCGGCGGCTTCACCGACCCCAGTCCCGGAGACCATCCTGGAGTCGCGAGTCATCCAGCGGGGTGGCGTGGCCGTGCCCCAAGTGCAGGTTCAGTGGACCGATCAGCCAACGGAACTCGCCACCTGGGAAGACCAGCACGAGCTGCAGCAACATTTCCCTCGGGCACCAGCTTGGGGGCAAGCTGTGACTCAAGGAGGGGGGAGTGTTACGGCCCATGCACCACCCCAGCAGACCACCGCAACAGCAACCGCTGGGCCGGAGCGGGCCCAGCGTCTTCGGAGGCCCAGCACACTCCTTCCAGCCCACACCTGGGACACCAGTGGCTTCGTTAAGTCGGTGAGGGTTTCCCCTGGGGCAGATCATCGATGAACTTGTGACCGGCGGCGGCTCTCATCCCCGATCCCCTTTCCTCTGGCTTCTCCCGAACCCCCAATTCTTGTATCCAGAACCCTGTATCAAATCTTGCTACATAATATCGATCGGGAGCGTAACAGTCAATGTGCAAGACAAATTAATTAATAGCGTGACCTCGATGGGTGTACGCATAATATGTGATAAATAGAGCTTATATGTGACAGAATTTGGCTGCGTCGTGGACGTGGACAGACCAACTTTTCTCGAATTTGGGCTTGTTCCTCTTGATTGTTCCCGGCCTTTGTTCTCTAGGTATCTACTTTTCTGATGGATGTTTGACTAGCGCTCTCTCTCTCTCTCTCTCTCTCTCTCTCTCTCTCTCTCTCTCTCTCTCTCTCTCTCTCTCTCTCTCTCTCTCTCTCTCTCTCTCTCTCTCTCTCTCCACACATTCCATCGGGCCTATACAGTACGGTTGTACTTCAAAAAATAGTACTGATCTTAGAGTTCAGCATAGTTTGGCCAAACCAAAGCTCTCTGTCTGTCTGTCTCTACATATATATGTTGAAACTCGATTCTTGAGAAGGGCTATATATATCTTGGCATCGAGTTGAAGGGCTATAGCTCTAGCTGCAAGGAGAGGACGATAAAACATGAGAGGATTTGAGAGGAGAGGCGTCCGGCAGTACAACCGGTCCGATGAGCCGCGGATGCGGTGGACGGAGCAGCTGCACCGGCAGTTCATCGAGGTTATCGACTGCCTCGGCGGCCAGGACGGTGAGTTCTTGCTTATTGCTTATCTCTCTCATCTCGGCCACGTGCATCACATGAATGGCGATCGGCTAATTGCACATTTTATAGTATGAAACTTGGTGATTCCATTGATTTTCACTGCCGGACGATCGATCTGTTCAAAATTTTGTGTTTTCTTTTTGGTGTGGGTCGATTAAGGGCAGTGTTCTCTCCATTTAGGACTTGCTTTAGTCTTGTGGTAGGTTAATTAGGCCGGAGTTGGTTCAAGTTCATGGAAGTAAAGGAAAGAGACAAAACCCGACGTGATATTCATGCATGATGAACAAGATGAGATTTTTCCCCTCTCCTTTATTGGCTGACGATGAGCTATTTGTTGTTCAAGAACGTCACAAATTAATTGTGCAAACGATGTTTAACACCTCGTTGTAATCTCTACGGTGTTACTTTAGCAATAAATGGCCGCTCTCCTGTCAAAGAAACTTTGTGTTTGGATTAACCTTTCCTACCTACAGAAGATCATAGTGATTCGTAAGCGCGTGTATCCTTAATCCGGCATTCGTCATGCTAGACTCTTTTAATCAAGAGTAACAATTCTTTCTTCACGTCCGGCAGGTTGTCTGATGTTGACATTCTCTTCACATATCTTAATCGTCTACAGAGGCAACGCCGAAGCGAATTCTTCAGTTCATGGGCGCCAAGGGAGTCAGCATATCTCACATCAAAAGCCATCTCCAAATGTACAGATCAAGCTCTATGAACAACAACACGAACAGTCCACGCAATGCGTCCGTGGATCCCCATCGAGTTCGAGACCACCGAACCATTGACGTGTCGCAGAATGGCCATGGGAACGATATGGCGGCGGCTTCAGACAGGATCGAGGCTTCTTCGTACTCCGTGCTTCCCCGTGGCCACCGCTCGTCCCCGCCGAACCAAATGTGAATACCAAAATTATTTTGGTTGCTATTTTAGTTCTTGAACTAGAATTAGTTTTCGTATGTGTAACTGGTTAGGTTGTTAATCCAACGTGCTGGTGGTGCAGGCCGTCGATCGAAGAAGATTTCAGGAGCTGGGAGCAGAGTAGAGGTCGGCTGCCATGGAAGTCCAACATGGTAATCACTCCATCAGAGAAGGTAGGAGTACTGGCAATTTGGTGTTTTTTTTGTCTTGCTAACTAGAGACAAAGCATGAATTAACGTACCTAGAAAAAAACATTGAACAAACCCAGAGAAAGCAAAGATTACTCAAATAAATTAATTGCTCCTCTTTCTTGTTTTCATGCATGAATGTGCTATATATATGTGCGGAGCACTTGTTAGTTCGTTAGGTGGCAGTCACCAGACTCTGCCAAACTACCACCATGGCATAAACACGCTGCCGTGTTTTGACTGTCCAGTCTCCAGTTTTCTAATTCTCAGGCGACCAGCTGGCCACGTCACGCTGACAGAAGGACGCGTCAGAAGCAGCAGCAGATGGCGGCGGCAGGCTGTGACCTGATGCTGTCTATCAGGCCTTTGGAGGAGGAGACCATGGCGACGAGCAACGAAGCTGACAGCTCGAGCACGACCACCGAGGAGGCTACCGTGCCAGTGAGGGATCGAGGGGCCGTCGACCACCACCGCCCAGCCCCCACCAACACATGCAGTTGAATGTATGTACATTACCCACGATGTTCATGATGTTGATCAAAGATCAATGCGCATGTAGGATATCAGGATATCATTATGAACACTGCATGTGTGAGGGCGGACAAACTGAATGTACCGCAATCACGAGCGTGTCAGCATGTCCAACTAGTTTAGCTTAGTACGGCAATGTAGAAATTTATCAAGAACCCCATGCTTTCATGTTGGAGTGAAATGCATAAAACCACCTAAATCGTCTCCCCATTAGCAGAAAACCACCACTTTACCTTTTTTTGCGCAAAAACCATCAAACGCAACGCTAATTTTTCACATTAAGCACTGACGACTCGTTGACGGCTCTTTGATGACGTTTCAGGCTGATGGGGGGATCACCCCTCAGGCTGAGTTGCAAAATATTTCGCCATGGGGGTATGTGGACGTGGTCTTTTTCTTTCTCCTCTCTCTCTCTCCCACATTTCTCTCCTGGACGTTACATCAAACAGCTCGCGTGCATCGGTCTCATCTTGGGTGTGCTATGTCGATCTCCTCCATGTCTTCGCCCCGGTGCCCTTCCCCGCCTCCCTGACTAACTTCCCTTGCCTTGGACTTGCCGAAGCTTCCTCTTGCATCCCCGAGCAACCACTCGTCCTCGGAGCTGGCCTCGCAGTTGAAGTGCGTGTGCGTGTTCTGCGGGAGTAGCCCGTGCAGAGCACGGGGAGCGTCCGCCATGGAAGATTGGAACTCCTCCAGCGTGCTAATTACCACACCCGAGAAGGCGGGAATAGAGTACTACTACCGATCAGGCGATCAAGTGTCTCTCTTCTTGTCTCGCTAGCTCGAGATCACAAGCATGTATTAATTGTACATGATAAGTCGACCAGTAAAAGGTACTGTCATATATGAACAAATCCAGAGGATGCAAAAGTTATTCAATTCAATTATCTTTCTTGCTTTTCAGGCGATCCGCTGGCCACGTCACGCTCATAGCAAGTCGACGCCTAACAAGAAGCAGCCGGCCGCGGGCTTTGACCTGAGTTGCCGATCGGCAGGTGCAAGGAGTGGGCGGCGAGTAACGATGCCAACGGTTCGAGCACGAACTCCGAGGAGGCCACCGCGCCGGCGAGGGGTCGAGGATCCATCGCCGTCCGCCTCCGCCTCCGGCGATCTCAACCTTGACCAGGCCGTGTCGTCATTTCACCCTAGTAGCCGTTATTGGGCTGTCTCGTTATAACTGGCTTGGGCCACAGATACTGGTTGCAGTTGCGAACTGTGGTATGATGTGATGTGATTGGACCGCTGCTGATTCGGCTGTGAGAGAAGCCGGTGTCGAGAATGAGAAAAGAAGAGTTCAAAAAAAAGATTGAGCAAAGAATACTGTAGTCACGAGGAAAAAATGACTCCCTGACAGTTACAGGATTTTCTGCAGATTATGGTGGCAAACTCGCAGAAAATATGTGGCTGCTGGCTAGGCTGGGCACCGCCTCTTTGGCATTGCACCAAACGGAAAAAAATACGTGTGGAGTCAATCAACTCGTTCCATAGTAAACCTCCTCCCCATCCCCGCCTCGTCGGGTAAGGGGACAAAATGATTTAATCACAAGTTTCATGTATCTAGTGTTCTTTTATATATACACGTCGGTATAGTATTGACTTTTATGCATGGATCGATTGTTCTAGCACATAGTGTCTACGGTTCAATGCACGGAGTAGTTCACCGAGGATTTAGTCACACAAGCCAAAGCGCGCGAAAGGAACGGGTCGTTGTAGCTTGTCACCAATGGCTTCTTTCGGCTTGCCACCCTATCATCGACGATCATCTCACTGTTACGTGTCCATCCTCCTAGATCTTATCTCCAACACAACTGGCATAGAGTTTCAACTTTCAAGAAAGAGCTAGTAATTGTTTTCTGAACCAGAAGGAAAAGCCCTCACGCTATTAAATTGCTAGGAATGAGTATTCTAGCTAATTATAGAAGAAGGATGAAAATCCATATGATAAACACACCCACGGAAAAACAGGGCACTGCGGCCGACTTGACCACCAACCTGAACTCAACACTACTATGAAACCACAACCAAGGCTATCGATAAACATCATTGGCATCACCCATCACTTCTGATGTGGCTACTTCGACTTCATCATGGATAACCACCAACATTGACCGCCACAACATGATGCACTCCTAGTCCTTACAATGTCATGGTGTTCATCCGCACAAGGAAATATAGGCGGCTGGGTTTTTTCGAGTCAAGTTCCCATGCAAAACGGAGAGAAAAAATTCAACTCCAAAGCCAGAATTTCTAGTGATCTGGTGAATGTTTCACATTCCATATCATGAAACCGAATGCCCAGACTAGAACATGTCGACATGATCAACGCATGGGGGAAAACAAAAAAAACTTTCAAAGCGTAACTTCGGATGTATGTCTAGTTAACTTTGCCATTTCTCCATCAAAATGTTTAAAGTTCAGACAAATGTTGATAGGTTTGAGATAGCTAACCGTATATGCCACATGGTGTTCAAAGTCAGATAGGGCATTCACTTTTAATACATTTGGAAAAAAATCAAGCCGACTAGATTACATGCGGTCTCAATTCCTTTGCTTAAGACTGGTCTAAATCTGTAGAAGAGAGTTCTCCAGCTAATTGTTGAAAAGTGGTGAAGTTTACATGCTAAGCAAGCACAAACAATGGACCATGGCCAACTCAACCACCAACCTGAACTTAACACATTACTACGAAACCACTGCGAGGGCCATCTAGCAACATAATCGGGAGCACCTATCGTACGTGTATGATATGGCTAATTCATATTCATAATGGATAATCATCAACATCGATCGCAACAACATGATGCACCCCTAGTTGTTACAATGTCATGTTGTCCATCCAGACGAGCAAATATGGGCGGCTGGTTTTTTCCAATGAAGTTCCCGTACCAAATTGGAGAAAAAATCAATTCCAAAACAAGAATTTCTGGTGATTGTGTGCTCGTTCCGCATTCCCTACCTGGAACCGAATCCTTAGGCTGGAGAAAAACTCAACTTGTCAACATTATGGATTGAAAAGAGGAAGAAAAAAACAGTAACTTTGGGTGTAAGTCTGCTTGACTTTGCCCATTCTGTTCAGAGTTCGGACCGGGCTTTGACTTTTTTTGTCAGGTTTGAAAGAAAATTAACCAGAAGAGGCCATAATTCTTGGGTAGCTTTGGATGGATGCTCTATGTGGTAACTGCCGCTGCATGCAGTTGAAAAACACGATTGCTGGTAACTAATTGCCGTATACGATGGTGCACGTACATCCACACGGAATACTATTCAGATGAACTAATCAAGAGTGGGTAAAAAATCCACATAAAGGTTACTTACATGCAGCAGATAATCACTGTCGTGTATGCCGAACTTTGTCCATGTCGTACCATCTTTCTTTTTATCTTACTAGTAAGCATGCACGTGCAATGCACGTATAACCGTGAGAAGAAGAAAAAACTCCCGTGTAAGCATATTTTTTACATGTAATACATAGTATGTGGACTTCCATGGAACGGAGACAATGGATTCTAGCATGTAGTATTGCTAATTAATATGGTGAAGAATTGTATTTGTTATCCGATTGATACTGTAAAATACTTGTCGACTTACATGGAGCAGGGCGGGCCTAGAAACATAGTTATTGCTAGTTGTTGCTATTCATAAAGATGCTATTCATAAAGATTTTCCGCGGCTTATGGTGAAGAATTAAGTCAGTAAACTGGTGAAAATAAAAATAATAGGAGAGTGGTGATTTGGCATCGATCTTTTCGTTCCTAGTAAGCTCCGGCACAAACTGCGGTCAAGAAATTCATCTCATTTATATTTGGTTAGCTTTGCAGACATGTAATTCATTTCATTCTTATCTGGTTAGCTTTGCAGACATGTAGCCAATTCATGCACAAATGCCGGTGATGAGGAACATAGGAAAGACATAAATAAAAGCATATCACCATATCACATATCATTTGAAAATTGCATTATCTAATTGAACTCCAAGATCTGACCGTAGTGGGACTTTTGTCAAAATGACACATATGAGCCATCATCTCATCTCACAAAACCTCAAAACTTTTAAAATTTTATATCTAACCATAACAAATATCATTTGAAAATGGTACTATTTGATTGAACTACAGAAACTGTGAGTAGTAGGATGCTACTGGATTTATAAAATCGACACAAAACTCCTCCACAATTATGATGCTCCGTAGGCATAAACACCTTTTACTTGTGTTTCAACTTTCATATACCTTGTATGAATAATGAACCTGCATATATTGCCTTTAAGAGAGATGCTTGAAAATAAAGGAAACGGGAAATCTTGAATATTGTTGCCGACGCCATGCCTCGTTGGTGAAGACGTGCCATGGCCAATCCAGTTCTGGTGTGAATTCATAGTACACACTTTTCCCTACAATCCTAAGTCTGAAACAGAAAAACTAAGGAGTCCACATTTCTACATCAGTTTTGCACAGGACTAACTGGAGCTTGTGCGTGATTGTATTTACCCAAAGTAGCAGAGCAAATAAAATGAATACAACATGAGAGAAAGAAAATATATACCCAAGCTTGCACTTATTTACCGTATATTGAGGTGCTAGACATTACACTAAAAACTGTCCAACAAAATACCATAGAAAGGTTGCTCAAACTAAATAGTATGGCATGATGGCATAGAGGAATGTCACATAAAACTATAGTAAGCCCTGCAGTTCAGTTTCTATAATTTCTAATACTGAAAGCAATAGCCAAATATCACAGTATAGTTCTTTCAGAGTAATAAAATGGCGTGCTTGCTTCAGCATCCACTACTGGAATCTGGATATACGCCGAGTGCCACGGACACTCGGCAAAGGGCCAAAAACCGCCGGCAAAGCCTTTACCGAGTGTTGCACTCGGCAAAAGCCACCCGGCTTACACCTCTCCGGCAAACAGGAATTTGCCGAGAGCCGAAACACGGGCGCTCGGCAAAGACTTTGCCGAGAGCCAAACAGTACAGCACGGCAAAATAAAGTAGCTAACAGACAACAGACGGGGACGGCGGTTGCCACGTGGGCCAACTTTGCCGAGAGCCACTCTCGGCAACCAGAGCCAATAGGAGGGCGACACGTGTCAAATCCTGACATGTGGGTCCACAACAACAGGACGAGGGCCATCTTTGCCGTAAGTCACTCACGGCAAAGGAAGCCAATGGGTGAGCGCCACGTGTCAAACCCTGACATGTGGGTCCACCATAGCAAGCCGAGGGCCAACTTTGCCGAGAGCCACTCTCGGCAACCAGAGCCAATAGGAGGGTGACACGTGTCAAATCCTGACATGTGGGTCCACAACAACAGGCCGAGGGCCATCTTTGTCGTAAGTCACTCTCGGCAAAGGAAGCCAATGGGTGAGCGCCACGTGTCAAATCCTGACATGTGGGTCCACCATAGCAAGCCGAGGGCTATCTTTGCCGTGAGATACTCTCGGCAAACGCCATCTTTGCCGAGAGCAATTCTCGGCAAACTAAGCCAATAGGAGAGTGCCACGTCACTTCTCCTGAAAGACGTGCCCTTACTTTGCCGAGAGATGCTCACCGAGAGGCCTCTCGGTAAAGGTTGTATCCTGGTCCAGTTTCACAATATTTACCGAGCGTCCCTCTCGGTAATGGTGTGCCCAGCAGCCCTTTTTTTTGTTTTTATTTCTTTCCTGCAGTGAAACATATACAGCAGCAGCATATAGTTCATCACACATAGAACATGTCACATATAGGGATCATTGAACAAAAAAAGCAATGATTTTGAAAAACATCCCACATAAAAGCAATAGTGCATAAAAGGTGAAATAGTAGTTAAGACACTCGACTACCACAAGTTTACAAGTCTCAAGATGCAATAGTTCTCAAGCACATACAAGGAACAGTTTGAAACACAACATAACATGGAGTTCACGCGATTTTGGAGATCGGAGTGATAACATCAACATCAGAAGGCATCATTCCGTTTGCTTCCCCAACTCCACCAACTTGAGGTGGAACTATCGGAACATTGTTCGACCCTTGTGATGGATTGAGCTGTGATGGATTGACCCAATAATGAGATGAATGCATATGGTAATGCCGAAAATGGTGATAGAAATAGTTTGAACGAAACTCACAACGTTCCACTCTGGCGTCGGTGGCATCTCTGGCACTGGTTGGCCTTGCATGGAATAAAGATTGGCCACCATATGTTGTAAAGACTTCACTAGATCATCTTGTGCCTTCAGCTTAGCCCAGTCTTCATCTCGTTCTTTCTGGGTGTCAGTCAGTCGAGTCTACAATATGGCAATGCAAATGTCATTCGTGTTGAAATGCAAATATGCAGGACCGTGAAGGATCAATGAAGAAGCGCTGACCTGAATATCCTCAATAATGCTCATGGTATGTGGTACGTGACGCTCTATGGTAGGAGTAGAGACAGTACTCATAGCACGGAGCGTGTTGACTCTCAGAAGGGAGGAGGTTATGATAGAATCGAGGTGAACCGCCATCCGGCCATTCGGTCTACCGCCTGCCGTGGCAATGGCCACAAGAGGGTCAAACGGTAGCACGTGAGGATCAGCCTCTTGGCCGTACGTCTCGTTCAATTTTTTGGTGTAGTTCTCTCCATCTGACCGGGATTTAGAGCTGATCCAGTCCCTCTCCGGGTGGAGAGGATCCTTGTCCTTGTCGTCTTTGGTACGTTTGATGGTCCATGCTTCGAAGTAAGAGATATCCTTGCCAGTGTCTTCTTTCTGCAAAAGAAAGTGATCGAAACAATCAAGGGAATGCTCACAAATGAAAGAGAACATGATGAAAAGAAAAGGATGTTGTTGCCTACATGTTTGGAGACGACACCTGGGATGGTGAGGTTGCCTTGACGGTGTCCTGGACAACCCTTCAACTTACGCCGGTCCCCGATGGTCTTGTGTTCATCCTGCCACCCTGGATCTGTCCACCGTTCGACAATCTTCTCCCAGCACGGACGTTTGTCAGCGCACCACCGAGGAATCACCTGTAAATTAAACAAATACATCTTAGTAAGGATTCTAATTTTGCGGTAATGTAGGGAATACCAAGCATCCATCGTCACTTGCCTTGAAGTAATTGTCCCGTGAAAGATGCTTCCCTCGAGCCTCCTGTTTGGAAATCTTCTGGTTGAGATAGTCCGCGTGATACTTGACCACTAACCGGACGCGCTCCTCATAGTGCATGTCGTGGACTAGTTTCTTGGCAATATTCTCAACCACCACATTTGCACGATCCTTCAGACCCTCGACGCATGTATAGAAATCCTACAAACATGCATACATGTGAGAACGGTAAAATCATGACTATGGCAAATTTAAACCTTTTGGTATTGACATTCAGGAGTTTGAAAGGACTTACCCAGAAATCGTTGACCACTTGCAAGGCTCTATTATCATAAACCCTCTGGCGCATATCCAGGAAATCCGGTGCGAGTTTGTAGTGATCCCATGACAAAGCTGGCTCAATGATACCGTTCGGCAAAGTGACCAGTCCAGGATAATTTAACCTACAAAGACCCCCAATGATGCCACTCGGCGACCGTGGCAGACGCCTCTCACCACCTTTTACTAAGCTCCTGCATTACGAAGAGTGAAGTCATATTATATGTGATGAAATGACAAAAGGTACAATTTATATGGGATGAGTCGACATAACCACTTACTTCTCTCCCACTGGTTTAATCAACACGTCTCTATGCACATATGGACGTTTTGGAAGCTTTGAAGGACCACGCAGCCACACTGTCCCTGTGGAAGTAGTGCTGATAGTCGAACCGCTCGGCTGCGAGCCGCTCACCTCGTGGTGCTCCGTCACTCGTGAGGGTCCATCCCCACCCTCAGAAACCTGACGAACAACCAGCCTCCTCTCGGCGGCGGCGTCCTCCACCACCTCCTCCTCCTCCTCATCCTCCACCACCTCCTCCGCCTCATCCTCCTCCTCCTCACTCGCCTCCTCCCCATCCTCTGTTTCCTCCTCCAGCCGTCGTGCATCCTCCTCCTGAGCACGGCGAAGCACTGCATCAGATCGTCCAGGAGAAGAAAGAGGAGCTATACTCCGGGCTGCTTTACGTACTCCTCGTCCCCCTACTCCCCCTCCTCGTCCCCCTCCTCGTCCGCCTCCTCCTCCTGCCTCATCTACTCCCCCTCCTCGGCCCCTTACTCGTCCTCCTCGCCCCCCTCCTCCTCCTACCTCATCTACTCCCCCTCCTCGTCCGCCTCCTCCTCCTGCCTCATCTACTCCCCCTCCTCGTCCCCCTCCTCGAGCTGCCTCCTCTCCGCCTCTGCCTCCTCCTCCTCCTACCCCACCTCCACCTCGTCCGCCGCCTCCTCCTCCTACGCCGCCTCCACCTCGTCCACCTCCTACTCCTCCCCCGCGTGCTACTCGACCTTGTTTCGCCCAGTTTTTCGTACGGATGTCTAGACCCGCCGATCGTTTGGCCTTCTTGGCGGATGTGGCAACCGACGGAGGAGCGGCCACCGCTTTCACCACCACACAACAACAACACCCACACACCAATAGCACTCACCCACACACACACACACCAACATCACTCACTCACACACACACACACACACATCAACAGCACACACTCACACACACACACATACAAAGCACACACTCACACACATTAATCACTATGCATATATATACACCTTTTGTTAAAATGGAGACGGGGGAAACCCCTTTTGTTTCAAAAAAAAACAGTTTGCGTAGGGGCTCACCAATGGGACAGGGGGGACGGCGGGGGAGGTGGATGCCGGACGTGGCAGAGCTTGGTGGAGGGGAGGCCGCGACGGTGGTGGCTCGGTGAAGCTTGTGGCCGTGTTGGTGGAGGTGGGCGAGCTCGGTGGAGGTGGGGCGGGGCGCTCGATGGAGGTGGAGGAGCTCGGTGGAGGTGGGGCTGGGGGCTCGGTGGAGGTGGAGGGGTCGGTGGTGGCAGTCCCAGTGGCGACGGCGGCGGCAAAGCTCGACCGACGGGACGGCAGCGCTGAGGGGCGGCGGCGTACGCGGGGGGGGGAAGAGGGGGACTGAGAGAAGAAACGAGTGAGCGCGCGAGGGGGAAATTTTGGATAAGTGCCCGCGGGAAACATTTCCGAGAGTCAAATCAAGGAAGCACTCGGTAAAAGTCTTACCCTACATCTCGGTAAACATTTCCGAGAGCCGCACCGACAAGTCTCATTTCCGAGAGTGCTCTCGGTAAAGTACACCTAGTACCGAGAGCAGCTCTCGGAAAACTAAAACTTACCGAGAGTTGCGCTCGATAAACTTCTTAGTCAACATCATTTGTGGCAGCTTTCATGTATCCCTGCATAAAAACATATATAAAATCAATATAATTATCACAAATGTTGCACTACATTTATATCAAGAAATTTATTGCTCTGTTAGGGTTTCATCGCCGGAAAATCGTACGATGCCGGAATTACTCGATAGCTGGCACGGTGTCATCACATGGCCCCTGTAGGAGTAGAGACAGTACTCATAGCACGGAGCGTGTTGACTCTCGGAAGGGAGGAGGTTATGATAGAATCGAGGTGAATCGCCATCCGGCCATTCGGTCTACCGCCTGCCGTGGCAATGGCCACAAGAGGGTCAAACGGTAGCACGTGAGGATCAGCCTCTTGGCCGTACGTCTCCTTCAATTTTTTGGTGTAGTTCTCTCCATCTGACCGGGATTTAGAGCTGATCCAGTCCCTCTCCAGGTGGAGAGGATCCTTGTCCTTGTCGTCTTTGGTACGTTTGATGGTCCATGCTTCGAAGTAAGAGATATCCTTGCCAGTGTCTTCTTTCTGCAAAAGAAAGTGATCGAAACAATCAAGGGAATGCTCACAAATGAAAGAGAACATGATGAAAAGAAAAGGATGTTGTTGCCTACATGTTTGGAGACGACACCTGGGATGGTGAGGTTGCCTTGACGGTGTCCTGGACAACCCTTCAACTTACGCCGGTCCCCGATGGTCTTGTGTTCATCCTGCCACCCTGGATCTGTCCACCGTTCGACGATCTTCTCCCAGCACGGACGTTTGTCAGCGCACCACCGAGGAATCACCTGTAAATTAAACAAATACATCTTAGTAAGGATTCTAATTTTGCGGTAATGTAGGGAATAGCAAGCATCCATCGTCACTTGCCTTGAAGTAATTGTCCCGTGAAAGATGCTTCCCTCGAGCCTCCTGTTTCGAAATCTTCTGGTTGAGATAGTCCGCGTGATACTTGACCACTAACCGGACGCGCTCCTCATAGTGCATGTCGTGGACTAGTTTCTTGGCAATATTCTCAACCACCACATTTGCACGATCCTTCAGACCCTCGACGCATGTATAGAAATCCTACAAACATGCATACATGTGAGAAGGGTAAAATCATGACTATGGCAAATTTAAACCTTTTGGTATTGACATTCAGGAGTTTGAAAGGACTTACCCAGAAATCGTTGACCACTCGCAAGGCTCTGTTATCATAAACCCTCTGGCGCATATCCAGGAAATCCGGTGCGAGTTTGTAGTGATCCCATGACAAAGCTGGCTCAACGATACCGTTCGGCAAAGTGACCAGTCCAGGATAATTTAACCTACAAAGACCCCCAATGATGCCACTCAGCGACCGTGGCAGACGCCTCTCACCACCTTTTACTAAGCTCCTGCATTACGAAGAGTGAAGTCATATTATATGTGATGAAATGACAAAAGGTACAATTTATATGGGATGAGTCGACATAACCACTTACTTCTCTCCCACTGGTTTAATCAACACGTCTCTATGCACATATGGACGTTTTGGAAGCTTTGAAGGACCACGCAGCCACACTTTCCCTGTGGAAGTAGTGCTGATAGTCGAACCGCTCGGCTGCGAGCCGCTCACCTCGTGGTGCTCTGTCACTCGTGAGGGTCCATCCCCACCCTCAGAAACCTGACGAACAACCAGCCTCCTCTCGGCGGCGTCGTCCTCCACCACCTCCTCCTCCTCATCCTCCACCACCTCCTCCGCCTCATCCTCCTCCTCCTCACTCGCCTCCTCCCCATCCTCTGTTTCCTCCTCCAGCCGTCGTGCATCCTCCTCCTGAGCACGGCGAAGCACTGCATCAGATCGTCCAGGAGAAGAAAGAGGAGCTATACTCCGGGCTGCTTTACGTACTCCTCGTCCCCCTACTCCCCCTCCTCGTCCCCCTCCTCGTCCGCCTCCTCCTCCTGCCTCATCTACTCCCCCTCCTCGGCCCCTTACTCGTCCTCCTCGCCCCCCTCCTCCTCCTGCCTCATCTACTCCCCCTCCTCGTCCGCCTCCTCCTCCTGCCTCATCTACTCCCCCTCCTCGAGCTGCCTCCTCTCCGCCTCTGCCTCCTCCTCCTCCTACCCCACCTCCACCTCGTCCGCCGCCTCCTCCTCCTACCCCGCCTCCACCTCGTCCACCTCCTACTCCTCCCCCGCGTGCTACTCGACCTTGTTTCGCCCAGTTTTTCGGACGGATGTCTAGACCCGCCGATCGTTTGGCCTTCTTGGCGGATGTGGCAACCGACGGAGGAGCGGCCACCGCTTTCACCACCACACAACAACAACACCCACACACCAATAGCACTCACCCACACACACACACACCAACATCACTCACTCACACACACACACACACACACATCAACAGCACACACTCACACACACACACATACAAAGCACACACTCACACACATTAATCACTATGCATATATATACACCTTTTGTTAAAATGGAGAGGGGGGAAACCCCTTTTGTTTCAAAAAAAACAGTTTGCGTAGGGGCTCACCAATGGGGCAGGGGGTCGGCGGGGGAGGTGGATGCCGGACGTGGCAGAGCTTGGTGGAGGGGAGGCCGCGACGGTGGTGGCTCGGTGAAGCTTGTGGCCGTGTTGGTGGAGGTGGGCGAGCTCGGTGGAGGTGGGGCGGGGGGCTCGGTGGAGGTGGAGGAGCTCGGTGGAGGTGGGGCTGGGGGCTCGGTGGAGGTGGAGGGGTCGGTGGTGGCAGTCCCAGTGGCGACGGCGGCGGCAAAGCTCGACCGACGGGACGGCAGCGCTGAGGGGCGGCGGCGTACGCGGGGGGGAAGAGGGGGACTGAGAGAAGAAACGAGTGAGCGCGCGAGGGGGAAATTTTGGATAAGTGCCCGCGGGAAACATTTCCGAGAGTCAAATCAAGGAAGCACTCGGTAAAAGTCTTACCCTACATCTCGGTAAACATTTCCGAGAGCCGCACCGACAAGTCTCATTTCCGAGAGTGCTCTCAGTAAAGTACACCTAGTACCGAGAGCAGCTCTCGGAAAACTAAAACTTACCGAGAGTTGCGCTCGATAAACTTCTTAGTCAACATCATTTGTGGCAGCTTTCATGTATCCCTGCATAAAAACATATATAAAATCAATATAATTATCACAAATGTTGCACTACATTTATATCAAGAAATTTATTGCTCTGTTAGGGTTTCATCGCCGGAAAATCGTACGATGCCGGAATTACTCGATAGCTGGCACGGTGTCATCACATGGCCCCTGTAGGGTGTGGTAAAAAATTTGGCACGTTTCGAATAAGCCTCCCCTATGGACGCTTGTAAACTGCACCATCTCACAGCTAGTCTCTGGGTATCGAGAGGACATGTGTCCGGTTTGTGCAGGAAGTGCGGGTCCTGTTGCTCTGGTGGCCTCGAAACTTCTTGTGCTCTCAAAGGAGGCCATCGCATGACACGTGCCACGCCCCCGCATTTTTCGGACCAGCGTGCAATATTCGAGAAATTTATTGCTCAGCTAGGGTTTCATCGCCGGAAATTGCTGATCTGCAAGGCGACACATGAAATCATGGCCAGAAGCGTCATGGAAAATCCTTTGTGGTGTCCTTGCGGCACGCGTAGGCCTTGTGAAGAGGAGGGATGGGCATGCCCTGCCACCGGGGGACGAAAATACCTCGGTGGCATCCCTGATGCAACCGTTTAAATCCTCGGAAAATCGTACGATGCCGGAATACCTCAAGAGCTGGCACGGTGTCATCACATGGCCCCTGTAGGGTGTGGTAAAACTTTGGGCGCGTTTCGAATAAGCCTCCCCTATGGCCGCTTGTAAACCGCACCGTCTCCGAGCTAGTCTCTGGGTATCGAGAGGGAATGTGTCCGGTTTGTGCAGGAAGTGCGGGTCATGTTGCTCCGTTGGCCTCGAAACTTCTCGTGCTCTCAAAGGAGGCCATCGCATCACACGTGTCACGCCCCCGCATTTTTCGGACCAGCGTACAATATTCGAGAATTTATTGCTCTCCTAGGGTTTCATCGCCGGAAATTGCAGATCAACAAGGCGGCACATGAAATCATGCCTGATAGCGTCATGGGAAATCCTTTGTGATGACTTTGTGGCATGTGTAGGCCCCCTGCACAAATGATATTACCGAGCGTGGCGCTCGATCCTGGTATTATTTCCGAGAGTGCTCTCGGCAAAAGAAAAACCTAGATCTAGGGTTGACTTCTTTTCCGAGAGTTGCTCTCGGCAAAAGGAAAAGGAGTCGCTAAGCACTTTACTACTACAGGGCTGCCACTCTTTTCCGAGGGTGGCGACGCTCGGTAAACTGTCAGCTGCCATGTGGGACACGCGGTCCCACTGGTCACCAGCATTACCGAGCACAGCTCTCGGCAAATACATCGTCATTTAAAAACATATGAAATATCATATACAGAAAAGAGAGTGCCAAACAAAAACACAAATAGAAGGAAAATAAAGAACTAGAGAAGTGATTACCGAGGGTCGCTTCTCGACGCTCGGTAATACGTACCTTTACCGAGAGCTGCTCTCGGTGAATCACATAAACCTAGATCTTAGCCGACCCCCTTTCTTTCTATCCTTCATTTCCCTCTTCCTCTGTTTCCCTACGCCACCGCCGCCGCCGCCGCCGCCATCAACTGCCGCCTCCACCGCCCCCAACTGCCGCCACCGCCGCCGCCGCCGCCGAAATCGCCACCGCCGCCACCCCGCCTCCACCGCCCCCAACTGCCGCCACCGCCGGCCCCCGGCGCGGCGGTTCTTCGATGCGGCCCGAGGACGGCCGCCGCAGCGGAGCTACAAGGACGCCGCGGCAGCTGGAGAGGCCCTCAGGTATAGCCACTGCCCTCCTCTCCCACCCCCTCCTACCTCCCACCCCACTGCCCGCAGCTCACCGTCCTAGTCAGCCCACACCGGCGAGCCGCGCCAGCGCCTATGGCTTCTCTGCGGTTGATATTGTAGTTGATTCAGTGCGTTGGCTGCATGTAGTTGTAGATTACTAATGCTACTGCCTACTGCCTACAGTATTTACACAATGTGATGCTAAAATATTTACATATAGCAAGGTAGTGGTGCTGGCCAAAACGAGATGCTTTTGTTTGACGAGGTGCACGAGGCATGTAAATGAACGTGATACATTGCTTAAACTACACCATGGTTAACCCACATAACTAATATACACCATATATATATATTGTTTTCAGATTCTGATGGGGGCACTAGTAAGTACCGGAGAGTCTCGAGTGGTAGGGCGACCCACGTCAGCAACTCCGGCACGACCGAGTCGTCCGCCTCCCGTCAGGCCACTACCGACGACGAGTCGTCATCGGATGGCGATGTCGGAGTGGGCTTAGATGGACCGGATCTGCTCGCTACCGTGTCGGGCGACATGGAGGCCTCGGACGGCTCGGGGTCTACCTCGAGCAACACTTCCAAGAGGAAGAAATCCGGGCGTGGTCCGGGGAAGGTCCCGGAACCAACGGCTGCCGGCGACCGTCCTGTCATTTGCCCGACAGGAGAGGGGTAAGCAAGCATTTCATTTGCAACATATTTTGGATGCCACAGCTTTGACACTCACATATGTTTGTCTTTTTCATCATGCAGTCAGTGGACATTTATCCCGACAAAGCCTAAGGGGGCACGCCCGCCGAACCATGTCATCGGCTCCCTCTTGAGGAAGCACTTCCCCGGGTTGTCCAAGCCGGGTGATGATGAGCCGCCGTCGCCAGGTTTAACCTGGGAGCATTACCAACACAACAAGGACGAGCACAATGTCACCATGGCCACCCGGGTCATCACCGCTTTTTTTGTAAGTATCTTCGCCCCGGCCACTGCATTTTTCCATATCCAAATCCTTGTATTAACTGCCATATGCTTTCTTGTAGCAAACATTTGCTTGTGTGGATGGTGAGAAGCAGAAGGCGATCAAAGGCATTGTGAAATCTGCCCGGAAGATACTCTCTGACACCAAGCACACGCTGCGGTACAAAGCCGTGATGCAGTGTCGGCCGCTCGATGACAAGGGAGAGAAGATGACAAAGAAGACTGCTTGCCAGACCAACTTGTCGCGAGAAGAATACTTGTCAGTGGTAAGTGACTACATCGGTTGCTAGTACTTTGATTCATCCGCCTCTTGTTCCTCAATGATTCGATTTTCTCTGACTAGGTGAGGGAACCCTGGATGAAGGACGATGGTTGGGAGGCCCTGGTTGACATGTGGTGTGACCCGGCATGGCAGGCGCAGCATGTGGAGAAGGGAAACGATCGCGCCAAAATGCCAGGCCCGGCTCATGTCCAGGGGAGCCGGAACCTAACCGCTCTCAAGCAACACATGGTATGTGGATTAAGATGTTAACTTTTTCGCACGGTGCATCTTGGTTCATTAAACTTGATGGTTAATTTTGCAGGAGGCGAAGCTTGGTCACCCGGTCCACATCCTGGAAGCCTGGAAAGAAGGCCACAAGGGGAAGGATGGCGCCGAGTTCTGCAGCTTGTCGGCGGAGGAGAAGTGCGGGACCTTCAAAGAGGTCTTCCAGGAGGTGCACGGGCAGGAAGCCGAACCTACGTCCAAGCCCCTTGATCCTGAACTTCTCGTCATTGCTGGCGAGGGGAAGGGCCATGGCCGCCACCTCCTTTGCAACGGGGCGATCGCCACCTCCTCGCATCGCAAGTTGCACGAGATACGCGCGTCGAGCACCAGCTCAACTCCATCCATACGGAGTCGCCCAAACGCCGCATCACGTGAGATAGCATGTCTCAAGGTTAACATCCTAACCTTTCATTTATGTCCATGCCTCGAAATAGCACCGTTCCAACCTATATGAGCCTAATGCCATGTTACAGGATTTAATGGAGCAGCGGGCTGCTGAAGAGGAGCAAAGGCGGCTGGCTGAGCAGGAGTGCAGAAAAAAGGAACGAGCAGACATGAACGATAGGTTGAAGCAGCTCGAGAATCAACTACAGGTAGAACATTCTCTAAACTAGAGCACAACATTCATTATATAGGGACGAACCACCCTCACGTGACTCTACTCTTATAGGTTCTTATGCAATCTCGAAGCAGTGGAAGTGATGCCCCTCCTCCTCCTCCTCCGGAATCTCAACCCGATGGCCCCTCCTCCTCCTCACCTCCGGAATCTCAACCCGATGGCCCCTCCTCCTCCTCACCTCCGGAATCTCAACCCTATGGCCCCTCCTCCTCCTCAAGATGATCTATGAACAAGTGAACTTCTATGTGACGTGCACGTGTTTTGCAAAGTAGTGAACTTCCATAAGTTAACAATATGTATGAATTTGCGCTCTTGTGTGTGACGTCTACTAGTATGAAACATTCGCCTATATATGTGGACTACTTCCAATTATGCCTATATATGTGGACTACTTTTAATTATGCCTATATATGATCAAATTATGCCTATATATGTGGACTACTCCAAATTGCACTGTAGTTGTTTTCATCTGCAGGGATCAGAAAAGAAATAGCTCAACAGCAGACGGAATGGGAAACATTTCCTAGAGCCACACTCGGAAAACTATAGACTACCGAGAGTAGCTCTCGGTAAAGAGGTCGTCTGAGAACTGACACTACTGTTGTGCCACACCTTTTCCGAGAGTTGCTCTCGGAAAAGGAGTCGCTGAGCACTTTACTACTACAGGGCTGCCACTCTTTTCCGAGGGTGGCGACGCTCGGTATACTGTCAGCTGCCATGTGGGACACGCGGTCCCACTGGTCACCAGCATTACCGAGCACAGCTCTCGGCAAATACATCGTCATTTAAAAAAATCTAACCGAAAACAGAAGTCATCAAAAGTCATGGCATTTTGGATCTTTAGTCATTAAAAGTCATGAAATATTAGAAAAAAGAGTGGCAAAGAAACACAGACGAATGGGAGGATAATCGGCTCTCTGTAAAGGTCCTAACCCTAGGTTTGCACATCCTCGCCGTTCGTAGTCGTGCTCGGTAAATATGTGTTATTCCTTTTGTTGTTGTTTACATCTCCTTTTATTTTCTTACATGCTTCGCAAAGCACCTTACAATTTTAGTTAGACATTACCGAGATGAGATTTGATAAAATCTAGCCCAAAACACAAGTCATCAAAAGTCATGTCATTTTGAAACTTGAGTCATTAAAAGACATGAAATATCAGACACAAAATGAGAGTGGCAAAGATACACACACAAATAAAAGGTAAATATGATGTGGCTTACTCAGTACCGAGGGTCGATAACCGTTTTCGATAATAGCTGCATGTACCGAGAGCCCTCTAGGTCATTTAAATTTGATCTCAGTTAAGAAGATTAGTCCAAAATGATGCACCATCAGTATTCCCCATCAGATTTCAAGTACTCTTGAATTAGTTTACACTAAAATGTACTATAGCACAGTATAGATTGGATTATCTTTTCATTTTGGAATTAAACTGTGATCGGCATATATGCAAAGTAAGTTCACCTACAGACTCTGAATCAAACTAAAGTACATGCAGTGCACCTACAGGCTCTGAATCAAACTAAGAGCCCATAGTTAATTAGCACCACCACCACTTTATTATGAAAAAAAGTACCACCAAGTGGATATGCCTGCTCTTCTAATTCCATTTGAGCACAGCATCTTACCATCCACTCCAAATACATTGAAACAGACTCTGAATTAAACTAATGACGATGAACGTGAAGACCACCTCGCCGCGTAGGAGAGCCGCCTGCATCGTGAGTTGCGCAGCGCAGCGGGCGGGTGATCTGCACCGCGGAGGGGTTGGACTTGGCGGCCTGCAAATGCAGCGGAGGAGGCTAGCATACACAGCCTGGGACGCTTAGTAGAATGAAATGGATCTATGCCTAGTTGGTTAGTCTTCTGCAACGAAAAGATGAACTGGATTCTTAGAAATCATGTGAAAATGCACACGCACCAATTCCTAACGAAAATTGCAAGGCTATTGAAATTACACAAGACCCAGTATCACACATCAGTTCAACATGAGAAGTAAATATGCAGAGATGAGCCGACGGACATTAGAATAACTAAATACACAAAATCCAGTTTCAGAATTGCAACATATATGAACTTAACGGGAATTCTAGTCGTAGCACTTAGAATTCAGTTTTCGGCACACGGCGTATCAAATAAAAACGCTCAAGATTTGAAATTGCCTTTGTCAGAACAGCAAGCAAGGAATTTACGGGTGAGGTCCGCGATGAAGGCGTGGCTGGGCCATCCTGTGGTGTTGCTCCCGACATCAAGCAGCCACAGCCGTGTGCCACACGAGAGGCTGAATGGCGGAAGTGTGTGTGCTCACCGGATGGTTGGTTAGGACGACCTTGGCGCCCTTCCCCATGAGGAAATGTGATGGATGACACGGATGCGATTGTCGCCAGTGATGTTCTGGCCGTCGTCCAGTAGAACGTTCAGATCAGCACGAAGGAACACCTTCTTCCCCCCGAGGTCCTTGTCACCCAGGCTGCCCACACTCCTCTTGGTCGCCATTACCTCCTCGGTCTCCCCTTCCCCTGCACCAAATCCGACTCTGTAAACATCAGAATAATCGGCAGAAGAACCAGATTCAGATGATGGAGATTTACCAGGCAACCCGATCGATCGGGTTAATGGCAATTGAGCATCACATTTCTTCCATTCGAAAGCAAGTTCGTGAATCCTTGTGATGATTTTGTGGGTGTTCTCTACCATACTGAATTCAAAATCTGTAAAAATAGTAAGGAACAAATTTTAAGCAGCGGGTGTGTAACTGAACTGAAGAACCTCGTCTTGACAAAGGGATCACTTACCCGATGCTGCAGCTGGAGCCGCCTCCTCGGCAGGAGGCTTCTTTGCCTGCGCCATGGCTTCCTGCCCCAAGTGGCGGAACACGGCGACGACGGTAGGAAGGAGAGCAACCTCGCCCTGGCCTCGACACACTCCATTGGGCTTGGGACGCCCATCGTGGTGGAGATCGTCGGGTGCGCGTGGACTCCGCCGTCGCCGTCCAGCTTCCCCATCGGGTGCGTGCGGCCTCCGCGCGCCGTTGCTTTCCGGCCTCCCCATCGGGCACGTGCGGCCCCTGCCGTCGCCGTCCGGCCCCAGATGCTTTGCGGCCTCCGCCGTCGCCGCCCCACCCTCCCATCGGGTGCGTGCGGCCTCCGCTGCCGGCCTCCCCCGTTGTCGCCCCACCCATGCAACGGCCTGGGCCGTGCCGTGCCTAGTGTGTGTGAGTGACCGTTGGGCCGGCCCATCGTGGCCTGTAACAGATCACTCTATCTATATAGCTAGCGTGTGGAGGAGAGGAAGGTAGATGGCAAATGTAAACATTATTATCTCTAATACAATCCTTCCTCTGTGCTTCTTCTTCCTCCCCACGCAATTCTCTTCTGCCTCTTGTTACCACATCCTGGCGTGACGCGAGGAGTTGCTGCAATCCCATAGCATCTGGTATTCAGAGCTGTGTATCGATCCGCTTCCTCTGCTCCCCCAAAAAAAAAAAAAATCATCCGGATCTCGCGATCTTCAGATCAATCCATCGATCAGCTCCTAATTCCAGGCAAAAGGTGCGGATCCCCTCGGGCGATTCCGCGCAAAACACTTCGGTGTACCTGCGTCTGGTCGAGCGGGTCGAACGGCACCAACGGCGCGCTCCAACAAGCCGACGCTCTCAACTCGCATGGCGGCGGCGGAGGTCTCCTTGGCGGATCTGCAGAAATTGGTGCATGACACGATCCAGCAGAGCAAGGCGGTCTCGGATGCGGGCGCCGCCACATCGAAGCGGGTGAACGAGCTCCAGGACTCTCTCGACAAGTACGCGTCCTCGTCCGCCAAGGCGTTCGACGCGCTGGCTCAGACGACCACGGCCTCGCTGGGGCGCACTGAGGCCACCCTCGGCCGCGTCCTCATCGCCAACAATTCGCTGGATGCAGCGATGGCCGAGATGAAGCGGGCGCTGGATGGTGTGGTGCGCCGTGTGGATCAACTCGAGCGCGCACCACCGACGGGACTACTGCAGCCGCAGCCACAGCAGCGCTCCACTACTCTTCGCACGGAGGGACAGAGCAGCCTCCAGGTGCCTCCGGCTGCAGAACAGAGAGGGCCTCGTCAGAATCGGCAGTCTGCACATGGGGGTGAGCAAACTCAGTTTCTGTCTCATACTGCTGAAGTTTTCTCCGATGAGGATTCAGAATTGTCACCGGCTCATGCACATCGAGCACACCACAGTCAGTACAAACCAAGGATTCCTCGTTCCGATTTTCCCAAGTTTGATGGAGAGGACCCTAAATGGTGGAAGCAGCAGTGTGAGAAATATTTCAGAATGTACAATGTGCAACAGGAACTGTGGGTTGATTTTGCCACAATGCACTTCGCAGGCAATGCAGCTTTATGGCTCCAGACATACGAAGCCATGCACACGATTGACAGTTGGGCAGCGTTATATGTCGCAGTGTTTGCAAAATTCAACAGGAACAAATATACACGGGCTATTGATGTGTTCTTCGCGCTGAAGCAGACAGAAACTGTGGATGAATATGCCCATGTGTTCGAAGAGCATATGCACAAACTGCTGGTGTACAATCACTCCTATGATGAAACATTTTTCATCAATCGCTTTGTACAGGGGCTTAAATCGTCTATCAGAGCACCTGTCAAGTTACAGCAACCAACTTCAGTGGATGTGGCTTACTCATTGGCACAAACACAAGAAGCACTGCTTGCAGAGGACACCACCAAATACAGCAAGAAATGGGAGCCACGATTCAGTTCCAAGCCATATATACACCAAGGTTTAATGGGTTCTTCACCAACAGACAAAAGATCTGAAGATCAGATAAGAGTGTCAGATAAAGTGGACAGTCTCAGAGCTCAACGCCGAGCAAGAGGAGAATGTTTTAAGTGTGGGGAAAAATATGGACCAGGTCACAAATGCCCCAGTAAAGTGCAGTTACATGTAATGGAAGAATTGTGGGATGCCTTGCAATCAACAGATTCTGCTACTAGTGATTCTGACACTGAGCAACAACCAAAACCAACTGAACCACCTGACCAAGACAGTGATGATTGTATGAAACTATCTGTGCAAGCAGCCACTGGAACATCTTCTAAGGAGAGTATCAAATTGCAGGGCATGGTAGGGAAACGCCAACTGCTGATCTTGGTAGACTCTGGTAGTTCCACTAACTTTATTAGAGCAGATTTGGCCAAGGAACTAAAGTGCTCAACAGAAGAGATTCCTACAGCAACTGTTACTGTTGCAAATGGGGGCACTCTGCCCTGCACTACTCAAGTACCCAGTTTACAGTGGTTCTGTCAGGGACAGACTTTCAATACACAGCTTAAGGTTTTACCACTGGGCACATATGACATTATATTGGGAATGCAGTGGCTTGAGACTATGAGCCCCATGTGGGTGGATTGGAGGAAGAAAATCATGAGGTTTAAATATCAGGGAACAAGAATTACACTCAGAGGAGTTAAAGATCAGCTCAATGCTTGTACAGCTATCTCTGGGAAGCACTTGCAAGGGCTGTTGAACACTGGAGCAGTGGAACAAGTTATTCATCTCTGCCACATGGCAGAAAGACCAATGTTAGAAACTGACATACCACCTGCAGTCCAGCCTCTGATCAACAAGCACCAACAGTTGTTCAATACTCCTACGACCCTGCCCCCTAATAGAGAATTTGACCACCAAATACCTCTCCTACCTGGAACAAAACCGGTGAATGTCAAACCATATAGACACAATCCAATGCAGAAATAAGAGATAGAAAAACAAGTAGCTACTATGCTTCAGCAAGGGGTTATTCAGCACGGCAGCAACTCTTTTGCCTCCCCTGTTCTGTTGGTTAGAAAGAAGGATGGAACATGGAGATTTTGTGTGGACTATAGGATGTTAAATTCTGTCACAGTCCAACACAAATATCCCATGCCTGTGGTAGAAGAACTGCTGGATGAATTAGCAGGAGCCAAATACTTTACAAAGTTGGATTTGAGATCAGGATACCATCAGATCAGATTGATAACAGGGGAGGAGCACAAAACTGCATTTAAAACTCATCATGGCCTATATGAATTCAAGGTTATGCCCTTTGGGCTAACTAATGCACCTGCAACATTCTAGGCTGCTATGAACATCTTGTTTGCACTGTTACTAAGAAAGTGTGTGTTGGTCTTTATGGATGATATACTCATTTACAGCGCAACCCTGGAAGAGCACCTCCAACATTTGGAGCAAGTGTTTACCATTTTGCAAGATAATCAACTGTATGTAAAGTTAAGCAAATGTTTTTTTGCTCAACAGGAACTAGAATACTTGGGACATGTCATCAGTGGAGCTGGAGTTCAGACTGACCCTGCTAAGATTGCAGCAGTACAAAATTGGCATGTACCAACCAATGTCAAACAAGTGAGAGGATTTTTGGGACTCACAGGATATTACAGGAAGTTTATCAAAAATTATGGAATTATCAGCAGAACTCTCTCTGATTTATTAAAGAAGGATGTGGTATTCCAATGGACACCTACTACAGAAGCTGCTTTTCAAAGTCTCAAAACTGCTCTAGCTCAAGCTCCTGTACTAGCCCTACCTGATTTCAAGAAAACATTTGTGATTGAGACAGATGCTAGTAACAATGGGATTGGAGCAGTACTCATGCAAGAAGGACATCCTATCTCTTATTTGAGCAAAGCTTTGGGCCCTAAAGCCCAGGCTCTTTCAACATATGAGAAGGAATGTTTGGCTGTCATACTTGCAGTGGATAAGTGGAGAACTTACCTACAGCATGCTCCCTTTACATTGTTAACAGATCACAGGAGCTTGACACACTTACAAGATCAAAAAATCACTAGTCCTATGCAGCAGAAAGCTCTCTTGAAATTGCTTGGACTAAGATACAACATCCTATATAAGAAAGGTCAAGATAATACTGCTGCTGATGCATTGTCCAGATCACCTGCTCCTACTGAATTGCATACCATATCATTTTGCACTCCTAAATGGTTGAGTGTGGTATCTGAAGGGTATCAACAACATCAAGAAGATAAGCAGTTATTACAAGAATTGGCTCTGACTGGCTCTAATGATAAGGGTTATGTGCTACACCAAGGGATCATCAGATACAAAGACAGAGTATGGCTTGGCCATAACACTGAAGCTCATCAGGCCATTATGTTGTCTCTCCACTCTAGTGGAGTGGTGGGTCATTCTGGATTTCAAGGAACATACTAGAGAATTAAGGCACTGTTTGCTTGGCCAGCTATGAAACAAGATATTCAAAATTATGTCAAAGAATGCACTATATGTCAACAAGCCAAAGCTGAACATATCAAGAAGCCTGGGCTGCTCAGTCCTTTACCAGTCCCTAAAGAAGCTTGGAACATGGTTACTATGGACTTCATTGGAGGTCTTCCCAAGAGCAAAAGCTTTGACACTGTACTTGTAGTCATTGACAAATTCAGCAAGTATGCTCATTTCATCCCCTTGTCACACCCGTTCACTGCTCTCCAAGTGGCTCAATTATACATGGATCATGTATACAAATTGCATGGCCTTCCTCAAGTATTAGTAACGGACAGAGATCCTATCTTCACAAGCACCTTGTGGCAGGAATTATGCAGGCTCTCTGACACTAAAATGAACATGAGTTCTGCTGGTCATCCTGAAACTGATGGACAATCTGAGAAGCTCAATCAGTGCCTGGAGACATTTTTGAGGTGCATGGTTCACTCTGCCCCCAAGAAATGGGCTTACTTGCTACCTCAGGCTGAATATTGGTATAATACAAACTACCACTCAGCTCTGGGTCACACACCATTCCAGGTTTTATATGGATATCAACCCAGGCATTTGGGCATTTCAAATCTGCAGAGTTCTCTGTCTTCCGATCTCTCCGGCTGGCTGGCTGGACGCACGTTGATGCAAGGATTGATTCGGGAACACCTACTTCGGGCACAACAACGGATGAAAGCACAGGAAGATAAACACAGATCTGACAGGCAGTTTGCAGTAGGCGATTGGGCTTACCTGAAGCTGCAACCATATATCCAGCAATCAGTGGTGAGAAGGTCCAACCACAAGCTAGGATTCAAATATTTTGGACCTTACCAGATCTTGGAGAAAATTGGAACAGTGGCCTACCAACTGGCTCTTCCAGCGTCCAGCAAAATTCATCCTGTAGTTCATGTTTCCCTGTTGAAGCCTACAAAGCCTCCAGAACAAACTGCAGTTCAGGCAGACACACTGGATACACTTCTTCTGTCACCATCTCTGACACCTGCACAGGTATTGCAATCTCGTTTGGTGCAGGTTGGCGGACACACGCGACAGCAACTGAAGATTGCATGGAGAGGACTTCCCTTATCCATGGCAACCTGGGAGTGGGCGTCGGATATTGCACCAGCGACAACGGCATGATGCTGAACAGTCCGAGGGCGTCCTGTTGCTTAAGGGGAGGGGCATGCAACGGCCTGGGCCGTGCCGTGCCTAGTGTGTGTGTGAGTGGCCGTTGGGCCGGCCCATCGTGGCCTGTAACAGATCACTCTATCTATATAGCTAGCGTGTGGAGGAGAGGAAGGTAGCTGGCAAATGTAAACATTATTATCTCTAATACAATCCTTCCTCTGTGCTTCTTCTTCCTCCCCACGCAATTCTCTTCTACCTCTTGTTACCACATCCTGGCGTGACGCGAGGAGTTGCTGCAATCCCGTAGCACCCTCCCATCGGGTGCGTGCGGCCTCCGCTGCCGTCCTCCCCGTCAGGTACGTCGGGTGCGGCCTCCGCCGTCCAGTCTCTGGTGCCTGTGCGCGTGAGGCCTCCCCCGTCCGTGTGGCTAATTTTTTTTAAATAATACATTTTTTTTAATAAATTTGAAAAATAATACGCAGTTTGAGTTATTTTCAAAAATAATACACCGTCGGCCTAGCCTAGACCGACTGGAGCTTGTCGTCCTCCTCAAGGCCGACTGGAGCTTGTCGTCCTATAAGGAGCCGACAAGTGTCAACTCTGCCGCGTGGCAGCCGACCACTGGCCGGGCTGCATCACTCGGCCAGGCAGGCAATCTATCGGCCTCGCACAGGCCGACAGGAGCCTGTCGGCTCTCCAGTGGCCGAATGGCCGTCAGTCGGCCCCGTCGAGGCCGACAGGGAGCGGATAAGCCCGCAGCGCTCCTTCTTCCTCCTCCCTCCTTCCTTCTTCCACCTTTCTTGTTTTCTACTCTTCTAACCCGAAACTACACCGAATTAATACCCATTTTCTAGCCGATTTCTTCCCCGTTTTCCACCGTAGTTGCATTGTAGAGGGTAGGAGGAGGCAAGGATGACCTCGATCTCGCGATGGGATAGCTCGTGGTGGTTGTGGTGAGCATTTTTTAAGAGGTGGTGGAGGTGAAGGTGGTGGAGGTGGAGGTGGTGGAGGAGGGCGTGCTGCACGTGGAGGTGGTGGTGGTGCTCTCCGGTGATTGAGGGTCGTCGTTCGCCGTTTCTTCGCACGCTTGAAGGGTATAATACAAGTTACATTTTGTGTGTCATATTACTTGTGCGATTTTCTAGTTGGTTCGGTAATATATCTTAACATATTTAGTTGGTCCGATAATATTTTGTTGTCAAGTATGTACGTGTCCGTTAATATTTAGGCGTCCGGTAATATATAGTTGTCTGTTAATATTTAGGTGTCCGGTAATATTTAGGTGACCGGTAATATATAGTTGTCTTTTAATATTTAGGTGTCCGGTAATATTTAGGTGACCGGTAATACGTAGGCGTCCGGTAATGTAGAGTTGTCCATTAATATTTAGGTGACCGGTAATATTCCGGAATATTTTTAGATATCTGATATTTCAGTTTATGAATATTTTTAAGTGCACCGATAATATCCCATAATATATTATATATAAGTTTGACTTGCTGCTGAATAGTTCTCCATGTTGAATATTTTAGGTCGGCAGATATGTCAGATGTAGTGAAGTTCACTTTTTTCTACGGTCATGGTACTGTCCAAACAAATCAGTTGGGAGTTGATCTTAGTGAGTTCGAGAACATAGTGGTGCCAATTAGTGCCCCTCAAACATGGTCTGTTAGTCAGTTGACAGAGTGGTTGACAAGATGTTTAGGGTATAATACTGAAACTCACACCGTCGGTGTTCATGCATTGTCGAGCCGGTCAAGTTCGAACATTTTTTTTTATTTGAGGCCAATCGAGCGGGACTCTCAGTGGGTGCGCTGGTTGCAAGGATGTGCAAAAAGGATAGTAAATCCTTGCGCCTTAGTGCTTCCTGTCCTGAAGGAGGTCAGTGCCCCTGAAGGCGAGGGTGGTTATGATCCTGGCCAGAGCAGTGCAGGGATACATTTATCTATGTTAGATGATCCGTCAAATGATGGACATGATGGCCACGAATCAGGGCAGAGTAGTCAGGTAGAAGGAGGAAATGCTGATGGTTATGATGTTGGCCAGGCTGATGCTGACGAGGTAGATGGCCAAATGCAAAACCTGATGGAAGATGAAGATACGGATGTTGATATTGTTCATGCTGATAATTCCGACGAGTCGGATGAAGATGAGAACGTAGAGGTGGTGCCTAATCCTGCAGCATGGAATCATGACTTCTCATCTGCAATGACCGTGAATGATGGCCATGATTCTGCCTGTCAATATCTCCAGAACAACATTGCGACGGGTGGTATGTACCCCAACAAGGAAGCTCTGAAGGATGCAATCACTCAGTGGGCAATGTCCACGCAAAGGGTTTTGAGAGCTGCCGTGTCTAGTCAGAAATTTTTGACAATGGTATGCAAGAACGATGATTGTCCCGCGAGGGTGCATGGCTATCTCCCAAAGTATGGCACAAGTTGGGTGATCAGTGACTTCGTACAGCACACATGTGTTATTCCGTATATCCCTCAAGATCATGGTAACCTTTCATCCACACTTATTGCTCGATTGCTTTACAGCGAGATAGTGGAGAGCAAAGCGATGGAAGTGAAGGCTATCCAGACAAAAGTCTTCGTCAGGTTCAATTACAAAATTTCTTATGGCAAGGCTTGGAGGGCTAAGCACATGGCGCTTGAGAAGAGATTTGGTTCGTATTTCGATGCATATGACTGTGTTGTCCGTCTCCTCCGCACACTGCAGTACCGGAATCCAGGCACCTATGTTGACATCCAAGACTTGGTCATGCCGGAGTTCCCAACTGTGATGGTGCTGCATCGATTGTTCTTCTCTTTCGGTGTATGCATCGAAGCTTTCAGTCATTGTAGACCGGTGATATGTGTAGATGGCACATTTCTCACTGGCAAGTACAAGGGTCAGATCCTCACCGCCATTGGTCAAGACGGTCAAAATCAAGTAGTCCCACTAGCATTTGCTTTTGTGGAGAGCGAGAATATTGAAAGTTGGACTTGGTTCTTCAGGCAACTGAAAATAGCAGTTGTGAAGGATAAGCCGAATGTGTGCATCCTTCATGACAGGCATGCAGGTATACTGAGTGCGATAAGGATACTGACAAACCCTGGGCCTGATGAGCCAACTCCATGGCATGACCTGCAGAGCCGTTGGTGCATGCGTCACCTGGGGGCCAATTTCTTCTCGCAGTTCAGAAATAAGAACCTTATGAATCTATTCAAAAAACTCTGCAAGCAGAACCAGGAATGGAAGTACATGAAGATACGTGAGAGACTTAATGTGTGCACTCTGAGACATGTTAGGGACAGGAAAGCTGCAAGGGATGCAACTGTGAGGGCACATGTAGAAGCAGTAGCTGCACAGTTAGCAACAGGACCAGCGGCCGAGGAGGAAGAACCTGTTGGGCTTTGTGATTTGCCAGGATTTGACCCACCTGGTACTAGGAGAAGGCTTGGCAGGACGATTAAAACATTTGAGCAGTGGATAGAGCATGAGCCTCTAGAGAGGTGGTCTTTGCTGCATGACACACATGGAGCAAGGTATGGTGTCATGACTACCAACCTAGCTGAAACTTATAACTTTGTCCTCAGAGGAAACCGTGCTTTGCCACTGACAGCAATCGTTGAGGGTATTTTCTATGGCACGGTGAAGTATTTCAGAGATAGACGTCAAGCAGCAGAGTTGCATGTCACAAACAACCCGAACACACGTTATTGTGAAAGGATTATGAAGTACATGAATGATAAGATGCGGAAAGCTAGGACTCACACTGTAGTCCCCATCGGAAATCAAGAAAGAAGGTTTGAGGTCTGATTAGCTAACAACAAATTCGGATGTGGAAATCAGGTGTTGACGCATGAGGTGAAAATTGGCAATGAAGTCAGGCCAACATGTGAGTGCACATGCAACAAACCGAAGTTGCTTCATCTACCGTGCTCTCATGTACTTGCTGCTTGCGGGCAGCTAGGACTTGACGCAATCTCTTTCGTGTCTCCATATTTCCTGAAAGAGTCTGTGGTCAATACCTGGACAGGTGAGTTGCAGGGATTTCAATCAATGGGTAACTTCACCACTGTTAACCCTGTTGAAAGGCGGTACATTCCGGACCCACGGAATATGCGTACAAGCAGAGGCAGACGTCAGTCTCAGCGCATCCGGAATGATATGGATGAATCTGAAGCCGGAGGGCCAACTATTCAATGCATTCTATGCAATGAATTTGGCCACAGGGACACTAATTGTCCCACCTTCGTGACTGGCCGTGGACGAGGAAACCGGGGACGAAGAGGAAGAAGAGGGAGAGGAGGGAGAGGAAGAAACTAAGTGTGGCACTCTGTTTAATTCTGTACTAAGTGTGGCACTCTGTTTAATTCTGTATTAAGTGTGGCACTCTGTTTAATTCTGTTAAGTGTGGCACTCTGTTTAATTATGTATTAAGTGTGGCACTCTGTTTAATTTGTATTAAGTGTGGCACTCTGTTTAATTTGTATTAAGTGTGGCACTTTGTTTAAATTTGTATGGTGCGTGCAACTGTGTTTTCATAAGTGCGGGAATGGAGGATGAACGTCCTCCATTGATTGATCCTCTCATTGATAGTGGCCATCGTGCTACGATGTTAGATGAACGCCCTCTGTTACCCCTAGTCACTCGCACTCCTAAGCATGACTGGAGGATACACCCGGATTGGACTGAGAGGTACGGGTTTTATTAATTTTGTTCTTTGTTAGGTGTTTTTTCCGATAACAACTCATTGAACCTTTGTGCTTTGTTATACGCAGGTTGAAATGGGCTGGGCTTTTACCTTTCGCGCGTCTTGTTGAGGCCACAGATGGAGGCCGGAGACACGTCGCCATTGACCACTCTTTGCTCACGTGCTTAGTGGATCGATGGAGGCCGGAGACCCACACGTTTCACTTCCGTTGGGGAGAGATGGCTCCTACTCTGGAGGATGTGTCACTTTTGCTGGGACTACCCTTGTTGGGTCATGCCATAGGACCGTTGGAGGCACCGGCTGCTTGGGAGCAGCAACTTCGTCAACGTTTCCAGAATCTCTACCCCGGTGCTCCGGCATTAGCCGCGGAGAAGCACGGACCTAAGTTTGATTGGTTGGGGAAATTTGAGGTTTGTTCATCAATCACAGATCTGTCGCTTGTCTTGCATCTTTCCCTTGTCTTGCATATTCTCTATTTACTAATTGTCCATCTTTACTTATTGACTACAGATCCAGAAGTTTCCGGGGTATGGACAAGTCCCCATGACTGCGATACAGATCACTAGGAGCCTGGAGGCATACCTATTGTGGCTTCTCGGGAAGGTGATGTTCACAGGGAATCATGTCACCACTTGCACCGCGCGATACATCCCCATTGCATTACAGATCGCTACAGCTATGGGTCCGGAGCAGATCACACAGAGGAGTTGGGGTTCTGCGGTTTTAGCGGCTACATACCGAGCTCTGTGCAACGGCTGCCGGCTAGAGGGGAAGAAGGCGGCCCTTCTTGGTTGCCCTCTATTTTTACAGCTGTGGTCCTGGGAGAGATTCTCTATTGCACGACCGAACATAAATGTGGACGAGGCTTGGCCTTCGAACGAGCTTTTCGATGCTGAGGGCATCGACATGCCTACTTTCGGTATGATCTGGACACGTCGCCAGGTATGTGTCGTGTAAACCATGTCCTTATGTACACCATGACGGAAAATAATTTCTTGTTCGTGCAGAGAAGCTTCGCTCATGAACAGACTAGGCGAGCCTACACCGCATTGAACGAGCAGTTCGATGTGTACACTGGGGTGATCTGGCAGCCGTACATGCAGGCAGCCATAGATGCTAGATATCCCGGCGGTATTTCCGAGCTATGCACAAGAGATCGGGATTACTGGATGACAAAATCGAAGATCATCTTCGATGTATTCGTCGAGGAGATGGCCCAACAGACGGTCATGAGACAGTTTGGTCTTCGACAGTTGGCCCAGCCACCACCTACTGAGCGTCGGCTGTTAGACGATGTCCACAGGTATGTCTAGTATTTCAATGTTGGTTGGTCTTCACATTTCGAAATACCAAAGAATTACTTAATCATTGCACACACAATGCAATTTCAGGAACACGAGGAAGGGGATTAACAGGACCATGGCTCAGTGGCTGGCACGTGTTCAGATGTACGTTGCAGAGTGGGAGACTGCGATGACACGGATTTGGGACGAGGATCGCGCGTTCGATACGGCTGAGTTCAATGCCTATTGGAATCGGTACAGTGATATGACACGGTTACGCATCATTAACCACCCTCAGAGACAGGAGATACCGGCCCCTGCTACGAGGGATACGTACCCGAGCTATGATACTTCCGGCTCTAGACAGAACGTGGTAACATATACTGAACTTATCTAATGCATCTAGTTCTTACATACTTTGTCGTGCGGATGTAATAATCTTCGAGTTCATTTCAGGCTGACATGACACTCGAGCTTCACGAGGAGGTGGCCAGCTATACACGGCAACTATCGTCTACTGCTCTTCTAGAACCTCGTCCAGTGCACTCCTTCTTTACGCGCATCGAGGGGAAACTACGAGCTATATATCAGGCTATCACGTGCACCCGCTCTACGGACGTTGTTCTCCAGTAGCCCCAGGTACGCCCGCCTCGTCACTCAACGGGCCAGCAGCAGGAACCCACACAGCACCGACACCAGCCGCGTCCACGTGTAGACCATCAGTGGATGAGTAGGCCACCACCTCCTGACCAGGCCGGGAGTTCAGCGTGGCAGCACCACCATGATCCCACGTCGGGCTACGGGTTTCGACCACACCCACAACAGCACGGTCCACCGCCGAGCTTCGTGATGCATCAACATCCTACAGGTATGTTTGTTCATATCTATTCTTATCAATATCAGTTGGAACTACCTGTTTCTTAATTACTTATGTGGCCTCCCTATCGCAGGAGCCTATGGATATAGGGCGCCTATGTCCGGACATGAGGCCTCCCATTCCGAATCCACGTTTGACAGTGCTCCGGAAGGTGGGCACAACACACAGGATCAGGTGTCGCAGCACATCACCAACTGGATGGACACGTATTATTCTACTGCTCCACCAGATCCCACACAGCCCACGCAAGACACACAGTATGGCGAGGACGGGTCTTGGATTCCTCTTCGTAACGTTCGGCCACCGAACAGGTATGGGTGGTCGACGCCCCCTCCACCACAGCCACGCCGCGGACGAGGACGACGTGGCTGATACTTATGTATGCGAGGGACGTATTTGTATGTGATAGACATATTTCTACCTATGTATGCGAGAGACATATTTCGACCTATGTATGCGAGAGACATATTTCGACATATGTATGCGAGAGACATATTACTATTAATTCGCATTGTTATTCGAGTTACATTTCCACACTGACTGCAACACAACAAATTACTAAGATAGAAGTACATCTGAATTAAACGGTGCGACTAAATTTAAAAATATAGCTTACAAACTACATGAAGTCATCGTCGTCGTCCTCCGTTGATGCAGCACTCTTGCCCTTCGACGATGCGGTAGTCTTCGACTTCGACGATGCGGGTCTCTTGGCCTTGGTGCTCGGCATGAAGTCATCGTCGTCATCCACCGTTGATGCAGCACCCTTGCCCTTCGACGATGCGGGTCTCCTGGCCTTGGTGCTCGGCATGAAGTCATCGTCGTCATCCTCCGTTGATGCAGCACTCTTGCCCTTCGACGATGCGGTAGTCTTCGACTTCGACGATGCGGGTCTCTTGGCCTTGGTGCTCGGCATGAAAAGATCATCTTCGTCCTCACTGTCTTGGCTCCATAACCAAGTATCTTCTACTGCAGCCCTTAGGAAAGATGCACTCTTATGTTGTACTTTCTTCCACCTTCCATCCAACCTGAGAAGTTCTGTCCGTATCTCCTCAAAGGTCCTTGCAGACCACCCGCTCCTACTTAATTGGTGAGCCAACTCATTCATGAAGATGTCACTACCGACGAGTTCGTCCCATGGAACTATCCTGTTGTCTATCTGGAAATTGGCGGCTAACCTCAGAAGTTTTTCGGACATACCGGGGTGAAAACAACTATGATCGAAAGGATAACCAGTTTTGGACATCTTCACGAGACTACACTTGCCTGCTTACCCACCTTAGTGTGGAGGGGGTTTTATAGGTTCAGAAGAGAACATGGAGGGAGAGAAGATGGCGGGAAGGAATGGCGGGAAACGATTGGCGGGAGAGAATGACGGGAAGAGAATGGTGGGAAACGGTTGGCGGGAGAGAATGGCGGGAAGAGAATGGCGGGAAACGGTTGGCGGGAAGAGAATGGCGGGAAACGGTTGGCGGGAGAGAATGGCGGGAAGGAATGGCGGTCAATTTTTTGGCAGAAAAGAATGGCGGGAAGTACATAAGCGGGAAAAGTTGGAGCCATGCAGCAGTCGGCTTAGCCGAATGGTGCATGTGGTGCTGGCCGAAAGGCCTATCGGCCAAGCCCAAGACGACTGAAATCCAGTCGGCCATGGCTAGGCCGACTGGAAGCTAATCGGCCTATAGTAAGCCGATTAGTCCCAATCGGCCTACCACTGGCCGATGCTGTATTATTTTTGCAAATAACTCGAACTGCGTATTATTTTTCAAATTTATTAAAAAAATGTATTATTTAAAAAAATTAGCGTCCGTGTGTGCAGGGGTGCGGTTACAGGGATGTGGAGGGGCTGAGCGAAAAGGCGGTACCGGGGTTATTCTCGATCGCGTGGGATTCGTGTTTCGTTAGTGTGCTTGGGGTAGTAGATTAGTGGCTTGTTGTGTTAAACATGGGACATTTTGATCCCTTGGATCTAGTAGATGGACGGTTCTCGTTATTTGGATCTGTCCCCTCTCTTTCTTTTATAAGAGTAGTAGATTACGTATGTGACTGAACATTAGAATTATTAGAGCATGTAGTTAAACATACACACGTGCATCTCGTGATGCATGGAGTTATTCGAATGTTTTATGAGGCATGCTTCCGTGTTGAGAGCACACGCGGATGCAAACGCTTGTCTGTTTGTGTGTGTCACATTGCGGCGCCGTGGAAGCTTTGGAGTTTGGATAATGCTGCCTTTTTAGGGCTTTTTGGCCGGGGCAGCATTTTCCATTCGGTTCGGCAGGATATAAAGTCACGAGTTGGTAGGATCAGGAATTTGCATCCAACACACAACCACGTGCACGTGCGCACCGAATCGAATTCTTTTGAACACAGTACAGACATACATTTATACATATTCACATACACTCATTCCTATGAACGCACGTGCACACATGCTATCTTTATGAGCATGTCCGAGAGACTGAGACGGCACATCATCTCGCCACATACGCATTCGAAGTTGACGGGAACGTCTCCTCTCTATGGACACATGCACGCACCCTACCCCTATGAGCATCCCCGAGAGATTGAGCCGGCACATCATCTTGAGATTGACGAAGTCGTCACATACGCCCTCGTAGTCGACGGGAACGTCTCCTCCTACTGCACGCACATCGCCGAAAGGCCTGCAATAAATCTATGAAATGCCAGCACCAATGTCAAGTCTAGGACTTGAACTCTGGTGGGCAGAGGATACCACTATCCTCCTAACCATTCAACCACGAGTTGGTTCATCAAATCAATTGTTTTGGTAGGTTGAATTTCATCGATTTATGTACGTACCTGCGTGCCCGAAATTTGTTTGGGCACGCAGGTGCAGGGTACTGAGTTGCCAAGCCCTCTCCGGCCATCTGATTGCCTCGCGATCCACAAAGCGGTTGAGTCATGTATGAGGGAACAGTAAATTTTAAGTTTCAATCTCTAAAACTTACATTTTTCAACTAAAACTTGTGATTTTTCTTGGTCGCTCATATCAAGTTTTAAAGTTGAAATTTTAAGTGATTTTTTTCGTACGAAAGTTGGGATTTTGGCAATTACGCATATTAAGTTTCAAATGTGGAAACTTAATGGAATTTTTCAATGATACTCAAATTGTATTCAAAATGGAACTTATCTTAAAGCCCTTGTCATGAGAAACATGAATATGAAAACATAACTTAATTTTGACTTTTTACTCAAAAGATATGAAGGTTTAAAAACCGGAAGCCAAAATGAAAAAGCACGGGTGAGGGACTCAATGCCCACGCACCTGCATGGTACAAATCCTCTCGCCGTGCCGGAAATTCGTAGGGGGCACACAAGTTTATGTGCGGCCAACTAGCTTTTTTCTATCCCTAAAAACTAGCTTAGTGGATTCCACTCTTTATACTTTGAGATTGAATATGTGACACTTTTTAAATGACTTAGCAAAAAATCTACAAAATATTTCATGTAAGCAAGTTTATTTTGTCCATTTTAAAGTGTGGCCCGCCCTCAATAATCTGACATGACGCACAGAGTCAGGTGCCAAATCGAAGGTGCCTTCCTCGGTGGCTCATCTTACACAGTATATGGGGCATGTGGCACCAACCGATCTTTATCTTCCTTTAGGCTGCCCGTGCCGGGAGAACCATCATGATGCAAACTAGACAATTTTGATAAGGTGACATAAAATTAAATGAAGAAACATAGAATTGAGTATCATATCATAATAATTATTATACTCAAACTTGGTAGGAGAGAATGACAAAAGCACAAGTTTCATAAACTAAAACTCAAAATTTGACGTGGAGCTGGGAATCAGTCTCGAGCTCCACCCTCACCAGTCCGAGGTCTGACGCCGTACTGATTGCATGGGACATGGCGACCGCTTCAGCTGCAAAGGCATCTCCAATGTGCTCCTCTCTGCCGGCCCGAGCACAGATCAGGCTGCCCTCAGCAGTTCTGACAGCGACGCCCCAGCCTGCATGATCTTGTCCAGGGATGAAAGAACCATCAACATTAATCTTGTACGTCGTCGCCTCCGGGGGCGCCACTTGTCCGGCTGCTGTTTATCTTGGATCTGGGCAAATATTTGCAGATATTCGATGACGTTGCTTCGCGTTCTTCTCGCCACCTCATTTGCCTCCAAGGGTAATTCTCCCTCCCTCAGCTTATTCCGGTTAGACCACCATAGCCACCAGAATGTAATAAGCACATGCAAGCGCTTCTTAACATCTAGTCCCCATAGGAAATCTAGCATAGCATGCACAGACGTGATTTCCTCAAGCTGCATCCTCTCCGTCTCCATGGCCAAGTCTCTCCACACACCCTTTACTGCTTTGCATTTTATGAATAGGTGAGCTCCATCCTCATCAGCCAGCCCGCAGAATAAGCACTTGGTGCTCTCAATGTGAATTCCTTTGCGAGCTACGTTCGTACGAAGGGCAAGGGACTCATGCTTCAGTCTCCACGTGAACATTTGGATGTTCTTGGGGCATGGTAGACGCCAAATCCGCTTCCAGGAATCGTCTTTAGTTCGGTCTAGACACCCAGGGTTGCTGTCGCTTCCACCGACCCCTCCATCATTCTGGGACTGCTCGAGCTGCATGTGAAGTTTGTATGCACTCTTTACCGAATGGATGCCCTTGCTGTCGTACTGCCAGGCCACAAAGTCTGGGACTCCATCCCGAAGGGGAATCTGAAGTATATGCTTCACATCATCAGCCCAGAAAGGGTCCCGCACAAGCTGCTCATCCCAGGACCCGGTGAGTGGGTTAATGAGATCACTGACCCATTCCAGGAGGCTTGGTCCGCGCGGGGTGATGACGTGTCTCGACCAGGGTCGGGGGATCCAGGGATCAGACCAAATGAGTACACCTGTGCCATCCCCAATTCTCCAGATATAGCCCTCCCGAAACAGATGTAGCCCGTGCAGCAAACTACGCCAGGAATAGAAGATCCCCTCCCTCGGAACAGCATCCAAAATATTCCCATTGGGGAAATAGCGGGCCTGCAAAACCCTAACACAAAGCGACTCCGGATTCTGAATGATTCTCCAAATTTGCCGGGACAGCATAGCTAGGTTAAAACCATGCATATCTCGAAACCCGAGCCCTCCCAGTGCTTTAGGCCTAATGAGCTTCTTCCAACTGATCCAATGAGTAGCATGCTCCTTGTCCAGACTTAGCAATGCTGTCCCGGCAAATTTGGACACACCCTTGAGGAGGGAGATACTGGTTTGGCATCTAACATGGTGTGCCACGTCAAAATACACCCCACCTGACCCAACCGGCAAAACTTAAAACGGGTGAAAACGGGAATAAACTTGTTTAAATGGGATATTTTAGAGAAATTTATGCTAAATGAGGTAGAAAGTGCCATAAATTTACTCTTAGGTGGTAAAATAAGGGAATTGATTTTTTTTATATGGAACCATTTCAGAGCTAGTGAATTAGCTATGTGAATGAAGGGTTGGCTTAGTTATTAGTTAACGAATTAAGCATTGACCGAGACTAGCCTAGATTACTCCACTGTAGTGTAGTTGCATCATGACTCATGTGTATGGGTCATTTCTAGCTAGCTGTTATATGTTTAGCATTCTACCTAGCTACGCATACTATCCAACGTTTTCTTCTTTATTAATTCTCCTACTATTGAGTAGATTGAGTAGTTGTCTACCAATCCTAATATATACATTCGCTTACATTTACTAAAGTAGATCCTATTTCGAACGCTAGAAATATATTACGCTGTGCGTACGTAGGCGGTAGCGTGGAACAAACACGACATGCATAAAGACAAAGGGTCCGTACGTAGTAGATGAATGATCCTGAATTCCTTCTGATCTATAGCAAGTCTTCATGACCGTTCAAGAAGTCGGCACCGTCTTTGATTAGCACGAGAATGACTGCAAACTATGTACTAGTAGTACTTGATATTCAAAACACCATGCATTGACTTTAACCTCAACCACACTTTTAGCTGCTCCATTTGATTAGATTAGTCTTACATATATGCACAAGTTGGCAAGACTAGTACACACATGTTCCTTCCTAGGCTGGCAAAGCTCATGGAGTTAGCTAGTCTCACCGATGGTGATGGCCATGAATAGTAGATAGATAGACCCGGCCGGATTTTTTTTTTAATGTGGCTTGCTATCATACATGCATATATAGCTAGCGTGTGTCCACTGGAAACGTGGAATATGTTTGACATACGTGCATGCATGCGTAGGTATGCGTTTCCGTACGTTTCATCTGTATATGGTGCACATATATCTTATGTTCGCATGGTTGAGCTTTGTCTAATTCGCTTTGGAACGGTCTCAAAACTAATGCTTACTATACAATTCAGATCTCTTGCTTGCTTGTTTGGATACTTACGTGCCATGCATGGAATTCAAACGGTCGTTCCTAGGGCGACAGGTGTACGCACATACGCATACATGTCGACCGTTTCAGCAACAACAATTCAGTGGCAAAGCTCCTCGTGGTCCCATCTCGAATGTTGGTTGGAGAATGGAAGAACCCATCCCCAAGTCTTTGCATCTAGAGGCACACACAACCAGTTGTCACAAAGTTTAACAAGTACCGAAACCAAAATATTTTTCTTTTCATAAGAGCAATATAAGCTACCAAAACATTGACATTTTTTTTTTCGAAAAGGAGGTTATCCCCGGCCTCTGCATCAGAACGATGCATGCGGCCACTTTATTAATAAGCAAACAGTTCAACAAAGTCTCCAAAGTCACAAACCGAAAAAAAGCTCACAAAGAGCTGGAAATAAGGAATCGGGACAGCCACAACCGGCGGCAAAAAATAGATAGGAAACTAAACACCTATCTTATTACATGACCGCCATCCAAACCGGTTGAAGATAGCCCGTGCTACCGTCTCCCAGCGGACAGACCCAGTAACCATACGCTCCCTGGCATCCATCGGAGTGAGTAGCGACCACATACGGATTAACGTTGTGGCCCGGAAGATAACCTGCAAGAAATGAAAATTTGTTGTTCTGTTAAAAACCAAATTGTTCCTGCAGTTCCATATAGCCCATAATAACGCACATACGCCTACACGGATGTGTCTCGCTGTTTCTATGTCGACTCCATTTAGCCACGCCCCAAATAACGTGTGAATGCTAGAGGGAGGATCAATATTAAACGCTATATGGATAGATCGCCATAAAATTTTGGCCAAAGGGCACTCAAAAAAGAGGTGTTTGATAGATTCATCATGATCACAGAAGCTACACCTTCTAGATCCAGACCAGTTACGTTTTGCCAAATTGTCCTTAGTGAGAATGAATTGTTTGTGGACAAACCACATGAACACTTTAATTCTTAAAGGCACTTTGACTTTCCAGATATGCACAGATCGAGGGATAGAGACCGAGTTAATAATATCCAAATACATGGACTTTACTGAGAACACGCCATTCTTGGTTAGTTTCCAGTGCAGCTGGTCTGGCTGTTGAGAAAGGTGGACATCCATCAATCTTCTCACAAGATGGAGCCAAGCTTCCCAACGGCTTCCCGCTAAGGTCCTTCTGAATTGAATATTTAGAGGATTGGACTGAAGTATTGTTGCAACATAGGCCTCTTTACGCTGAACAATATTATAGAGAGAAGGATATTGGATAGCTAGAGGTGTCTCCCCTAGCCATGTATCCTCCCAGAATCTTGTAGAAGTACCATTACCAACGATAAATTTTGTCCTGTGGAAGAAGGCTGATTTCACTCTCATCAGTCCTTTCCAGAAGGGCGAGTCGGTTGGTCTGACCGTCACCTGTGATAAGGTCTTAGAATGAAGGTACTTATTACGCAGAATCTGGGCCCATGTGGCATCGGTCTCGGCAGATAACTTGTACAGCCATTTGCTGAGTAAGCACCTGTTCTTCACCTCTAAATTTTCAATTCTCATACCACCTTGGTCTTTTGGCCTACAAATAATATCCCATTTAGCAAGTCTGTATTTTCGTTTTAACTCGTCACTTTGCCAGAAAAAACGCGATCGATAAAAATCCAATCTTTTCCGTACCCCTACTGGTACCTCAAAGAAGGACAAGAGAAACATTGGCATACTCGTGAGCACCGAATTAATGAGAATTAGTCGGCCTCCATATGACATAAGTTTGCCCTTCCAGCAACTTAATTTCTTTTCAAATCGATCTTCAATACACTTCCATTCCTTGTTGGAAAGCTTGCAATGATGAATCGGAATGCCCAGATATGTGAAAGGCATCGAGCCCAACCCACATCCAAACAGTTGTTTGTAAGCTTCTTGTTCGTCTTTAGCTCTTCCAAAGCAGAACAATTCACTTTTATGGAAGTTAATCTTTAACCCCGACAACTGCTCGAATAAGCATAATAGAAGATTCATATTTCTCGCTTTCGTCAGGTCATGCTCCATGAAGATGATAGTATCATCTGCGTACTGTAGAATGGACAGTCCACCATCCACAAGATGCGGGACAAGACCACCTACTTGGCCATTTTCTTTAGCTCTTCCTATCAGAACTGTCAACATGTCTACCACTATGTTAAACAAGATAGGTGACATCGGGTCTCCCTGTCTTAGACCCTTGTGTGTCTGGAAATAACGACCTATGTCATCATTCACTTTAATTCTGACACTGCCTTTTTGCGTGAAAGTCTCTACCTCCTTTCTCCAGGATGGATCGAATCCTTTCATCCGCAAGGCCTGCTGAAGAAATGGCCACTTAACCTTATCGTACGCTTTCTCAAAATCCACCTTAAAAACCACTCCATCTAGTTTTTTCGTGTGGATCTCATGGAGTGTCTCATGAAGGACCACAACCCCTTCAAGGATGTTTCTGTCCGGCATGAAGGCTGTTTGAGAAGGTTGCACCACACTATGTGCAATCTGCGTCAGCCTGTTAGTCCCCACCTTGGTGAAGATTTTAAAGCTGACGTTAAGAAGACATATCGACCGGAACTGCTCAATCCACACTGTCTCTGTCTTCTTAGGTAGCAAAGTAATCGTTCCAAAATTTAAGTGAAATAGCTGCAAATGCCCAGAAAACAAATCATGGAACATTGGAAGCAAATCACCCTTAATAATATGCCAGCATTTTTTATAAAACTCTGCTGGAAAGCCATCCGGCCCAGGCGCTTTAAAATTCTTCATCTGTGAAATTGCCTCAAACACCTCTTTCTCCGAAAATGGGGCGGATAAGATCTCATTCTCATCCGTCGCAAGTTGAGGAATATCCTCAACCCTGGATTCATCTAAGGACACAAAACTATCCTCAGGTGCCCCGAACAACTGCTTGTAATAATTGGTAATGTATAATTTTAAATTTTCCTGACCCAAAATCGTCCCCTCATCTTGCTCGAGCTGGAAAATTTTCTTCTTGCGATGCTTGCCATTCGCAATCATATGAAAGAATTGCGTATTATCATCCCCTTGGACGACTTTTCGCACTTTAGCTCTAAGCGCCCATATCAACAGCAATTCTTTCAGTCTCAGCTCCGCCTCCACTTTAGCCTCCAAGTCTCTGGTATTTAAAATGGAGGACTCGGCCTTTAAATCTAAGGCACAGTCTCTGGTATTGACATATTGAGACATAAATTTATCGCTAAATCATCATCTTTGTTGGGACATAAATCTCTTGGTAACTCGCTCCAGCTTGTTGATGCCCGTCCTTGAAGTGTTCCTAATGTTTCCGGATGATGCAACATGCACTAGTACATAACAGGGCATTGGTCCAGGCCGGGCCAGCCCATTAGTCCCGGTTCAGTCACGAACCGGGACCAATGGGGGCAACGGTCCCGGTTCGTGAGGCCAGGGGGCCGGCCGGGCCTCGTGGGGCATTGGTCCCGGTTCGTCTGGACCCTTTGGTCCCGGTTCCAGACATGAACCGGGACCAGTGTGCCTCGCTCCTGGCCCACAACCATTGGTCCCGGTTCGTGGCTGGAACCGGGACCAAAGGGGGTCCTTTAGTCCCGGTTCCAGACACGAACCGGGACCAATGAGATGCCTATATATACCCCCCCGCCAGCGAGCAGAGCACTCCACACTGCTCTGTTTTTCTGGCCGGCAAGGGGAGAGCTTTGTGGTGCTCTAGCTCACCTCCTATGCACATGAGGTGTTCGATGAAATGCCAGAGTCACACTTAAGCTTTCTCCTCTCGAAGCTCCTTGTCCAAGCTCCATTTTTCTCAAGATTTGTTTAGGTTTGGCGGTCCGTCCTGTCCCGTCCCCGTCCTCACCGCCGTCGATCGCCCGCGTCCATCTCGGCGCCGGCACCACTGTGGTTAGCCTCTTCTTCGTATCTTCTTTCTAAAAGAAAAAAGTTCTTACTTGTATCATTTAGATAGATACTTGTGTAATTTTCTTACTTTTATTATTGTTTGTTATTATATAGTGCCATGGTCATGGTATCCACCCACGTCGGCCCTCGTCCGGTCTATGATTCGGATGTGGTATATATTATCTTTTATAACTATTTGTTTATTTAGTGTTTATGACAATTATGCCGACCAACGTGACATAGATTTTTTAATCTAGGAGGTATGTGAACCGGAAATTCCAACCGACATAGAAATTCTTGTCGAGAAGTTAAATTTGGTTGAAAAAGAAAACAATTACTTGCAAGAAAAATTACAAAGAGTTGAAGAGGAGAAGATGAAGTTGGAGTTGCATGTTGCCGATGTCGTCAACGATCACAAGATCAAGATGGATGCAATGCGCTTGAAGATTAGAAAGATTAGAAAATATGCCATTCATACTGAGGCTTGGTATCATTATGCCATTGGATCAATTGGTACCTTAGTTGCGGTTATGATCGCATTTGTTGTTGCATTTAAATTTTATAGTTTCAATGTATGTTTTAATTAGATGCTCTAGAGAGCTATATGTTGTTCAATAATGAGAACTATGTATGAACGTTATGTATTTATTTTGGTCACTACTGTAATTTGGCTTTAATGTGATGATGAATTTCTATTAATTTGGTCACTTCTCTATTCATGATATGCACGCAGATGAACCGGCAATGGATGTACGGTGACCGACGCACCTCCGAGTATATTAAGGGCCTGCATATTTTTCTCGAAGCGGCTGAGGCAAACAAGCAGAATGGTTTTATGCATTGTCCATGTACCGTCTGTGAGAATACGAAGGCTTTCTCCAACTATAAAACCCTTCACTTCCACCTGCTTCAGAAGGGTTTTATGCCACACTATAATGTTTGGACCAAGCACGGAGAAAGAGGGGTTATGATGGAAGACAACGAAGAAGAAGAGGATGACGACAACTACCCGCCCCCTGAATACGGTGATGCTGCAATGGGGGAAGCTGAAGATCAAGAGGAACCAGACGATGTGCCCGATGATGATCTTCGCCGGGTCATTGTTGATGCACAGAGAGAATGCGAAAGTGAAAGGGAGAAGTTGAAGTTCGATCGCATGTTAGAGGATCACAAAAAAGGGTTGTACCCAAATTGCGAAGATGACAACAGAAAGCTCGGTACCACACTGGAATTGCTGCAATGGAAGGCAGACAATGGTGTATCTGACAAGGGATTTAGTTCGCTTCTGAAAATAATGAAGAAGAAGCTTCCAAAGGATAACGAATTGGCCGGCAGTACATACGAAGCAAAGAAGGTTCTATGCCCTCTAGGATTGGAGGTGCAGAAGATACATGCATGCCCTAATGACTGCATCCTCTACCGCAGTGCGTACGAGGATTTGAACGCATGCTCGGTATGCGGTGCCTTGCGGTATAAGATCAGAAGAGATGACCCTGGTGATGTTGAGGGCCAGCGCACCGGGAAGAGGGTTCCTGCCAAGGTGATGTGGTATGCTCCTATAATACCACGGTTGAAACGTCTGTTCAGAAACAAAAAGCATGCCGAGTTGATGCAATGGCACAAAAAAGATCGTAAGAAAGACGGGAAGTTGAGAGCACCCGCTGACGGGTCGCAGTGGAGAAAGATCGAGAGAAAGTGGAGCGACTTTACAGGTGACCCGAGGAACGTATGGTTTGGTTTAAGTGCAGATGGCGTTAATCCTTTTGGGGAGCAGAGCAGCAAGCATAGCACATGGCCTGTGACTCTATGTATGTATAACCTTCCTCCTTGGTTGTGCATGAAGCGTAAGTTCATTATGATGCCAGTGCTCATCCAAGGCCCTAAGCAACCCGGCAATGACATTGATGTGTACCTAAGGCCATTAGTTGATGAACTTTTACAGCTATGGAATGGAAGAGGTGTACGTGTGTGGGATGAGCATGCACAAGAGGAATTTGACCTACGAGCATTGCTGTTTGTAACCATCAACGATTGGCCTGCTCTTAGTAACCTTTCAGGACAGACAAACAAGGGATACCACGCATGCACACACTGTTTAGATGACACCGACAGTATATATTTGGACAAATACAGGAAGAATGTGTACCTAGGGTATCGTCGATTTCTTCCGACCAACCATCAATGTTGAAAGAAAGGAAAGCATTTCAAAGGTGAGGCAGATCACCGGAAGAAGCCCGCCCTCCGTACTGGTGATCACATACTTGATATGGTCAATGATTTACAAGTAATATTTGGAAAGGGTCCTGGTGGACTATCTGTTCCGACTGACGATGCGGGACGCGCACCCATGTGGAAGAAGAAATCTATATTTTGGGACCTACCCTATTGGAAAGACCTAGAGGTCCGCTCTGCAATCGACGTGATGCACGTGATGAAGAATCTTTGCGTGAACCTGCTAGGCTTCTTGGGAGTGTATGGGAAGACAAAAGATACACCGGAGGCACGGGAGGAACAGCAATGTGTGCATGAAAAAGACGGCTTGCATCCAAAACAGTATGAAGGTTCTGCCAGCTACGCTCTTACCAAAGAAGAGAATGAAATCTTCTTTGAATGCCTACTCAGTATGAAGGTCCCGTCTGGCTTCTCGTCGAATATAAAGGGAATAATAAATATGGCAGAGAAAAAGTTCCAGAACCTAAAGTCTCATGACTGCCACGTGATTATGACGCAACTGCTTCCGGTTGCATTGAGGGGGCTTCTACCTGAAAACGTTCGATTAGCCATTGTGAAGCTATGTGCATTCCTCAATGCAATCTCTCAAAAGGTGATCGATCCAGAAATCCTGCCAAGGTTAAGGAGTGATTTGGTGCAATGTCTTGTTAGTTTCGAGCTGGTGTTCCCACCGTCCTTCTTCAATATCATGACGCACATCCTAGTTCATCTAGTCGACGAGATTGTCGTTCTGGGCCCTGTATTTCTACACAATATGTTCCCCTTTGAGAGGTTCATGGGAGTCTTAAAGAAATATGTTCGTAACCGCGCTAGGCCAGAAGCAAGCATCTCCATGGGCCATCAAACAGAGGATGTCATTGGGTTTTGTGTTGACTTCATTCCTGACCTTAAGAAGATTGGTCTCCCTCAATCACGGTATGAGGGGAGACTGACTGGAAAAGGCACGCTAGGAGCGGACTCAATAATATGTAGGGACGGGCATTCTTGGTCTCAAGCACACTACACAGTTCTACAGAATTCTACCTTGGTGACCCCGTATGTCGATGAACACAAGAATATTCTGCGCTCCAAACACCCGGAGCAGTGTGACGACTGGATTACATATGAACACATCAGGACTTTCGGCACTTGGTTGCAAACACGTCTCATGGGTGACAACACTATTTCTGATGAGTTGTACTCGTTGGCCAGGGGACCATCTTCGACTGTATTGACTTACAAAGGGTACGAGATAAATGGGAATACATTTTACACGATCGCCCAAGATCAAAAGAGCACCAACCAAAACAGCGGTGTCCGCTTTGATGCAGCAACCAATAGGGGAAAGGACACATATTATGGTTACATAGTGGACATATGGGAACTTGACTATGGACATGATTTCAAGGTCCCTTTGTTTCAGTGCAAATGGGTCAATCTGTCAGGAGGCGGGGTACAGGAAGACCCACAGTACGGAATGACAACAGTGGATCTGAACAATCTTGGGTACACAGACGAACCATTCGTCCTAGCCAATGATGTGGCGCAGGTTTTCTATGTGAAGGACATGTCTACCAAACCGAGAAAAAGAAAAGATAAGGAAGCGAATACATCATACGATGAGCCAAAGCGCCACATAGTTCTTTCAGGAAAAAGAAACATCGTGGGATTGGAGGGCAAGACAGACATGTCTGAAGATTATGAAAAGTTTCATGAAATTCCTCCCTTCAAAGTCAAGGTTGACCCAAGCAACCTCTTAAACGATGAAGATTATCCATGGTTACGGCGCAATAAGCAAAGGACACAAGCGAAGAAAAAGTGAAGACTTTCTCTCCACAACTATATCATTGCAGTTACATGTGAAGAAATGAAATGCCTTTTGTAACAGATGAGTTTTCGTATGAAACCCTAATACTTCGAAAGAGATTGTCCGTTTTGTACACGAAGTGCATCCAGTTTTTGCCGTAACCCTCTCAACTCTTTATAACCTTGGGCGGTGAAGGTCGTACCAATCGGGAAGAAGCACACGGATCGTGTTTTTCTTTCAAGCGCTTGTGAGCTGTTGGATCAGCACTATAACGACTAGTCCCGGTTCGTGCTAGCAACCGGGACTAAAGAGGCACACGACCCTATATATAACCCACCTCTCGGACATGTTCGACACTTAGTGTGTGTACTCATTCGGATTCAAATCATTCGGATTCCCTGCATACGGTCCAACGGTGCATTTCATATTTCCACCGTTGGGCTGTATGCAGGGGAAACCGTGTGTTTTGTTGATCTATCTAGAAATCCTTTAGTTCATCGACCGAATACAAATCATTCGGATTCCCTGCATACGGTCCGACGGTGCATTTCATATGCGGGCACTCACGAGCCACCGTCGGGCTGTATGCAGGGGAAACCGTGTGTTTTGTTGATCTATCTAGAAATCCTTTAGTTCATCGACCGAATACAAATCATTCGGATTCCCTGCATACGGTCCGACGGTGCATTTCATATGCGGGCACTCACGAGCCACCGTCGGGCTGTATGCAGGGGAAACCGTGTGTTTTGTTGATCTATCTAGAAATCCTTTAGTTCATCGACCGAATACAAATCATTCGGATTCCCTGCATACGGTCCGACGGTGCATTTCATATGCGGCCACTCATGAACCACCGTCGGGCTGTATGCAGGGGAAACCGTGTGTTTTGTTGATCTATCTAGAAATCCTTTCATTTTCCGACGGTATATTTTATTTTTCCAACTCCATTTTAACAAAGACACTTAGAAAGAAACAAAAGACAAATAGAAAGGATGATGCTCAATTGTCCGTTTTGTACACGAAGTGTATCCAGTTTTTGCCGTAACCCTCTCAACTTTTTATAACATGCTATGTGGGTGAAATGATGATACCATGCCAACTTTCAACCTTTTCAGAGTTCATTTGTAGTGCTTTTCAATTTCAGGGTCATTTAGCTCAAAAAATCAGTAAATGCATGAAAAATACCAAATGAAGTCAGAAAGGGTTGAAAATTGATGATGTGGCTTTGAATGGTGCATTTTGAACACACAAAAAGTATGGAGTTCAAATAAGTTCAAAAAAATGAAATCCCTTTGTAACAGATGAGTTTTCGTCCGAAACCCTGATACTTCGAAAGAGATTGTCCATTTTGTACGCGAAGTGCATCCAGTTTTTGCCGTAACCCTCTCAACTTTTTATAACATGCTATGTGGGTGAAATGATGATACCATGCCAACTTTCAACCTTTTCAGAGTTCATTTGTAGTGCTTTTCAATTTCAGGGTCATTTAGCTCAAAAAAATCAGTAAATGCATGAAAAATACCAAATAAAGTCAGAAAGGGTTGAAAATTGATGATGTGGCTTTGAATGGTGCATTTTGAACACACAAAAAGTCTGGAGTTCAAATAAGTTCAAAAAAACGAAATCCCTTTGTAACAGATGAGTTTTCGTCCGAAACCCAGATACTTCGAAAGAGATTGTCCATTTTGTACACGAAGTGCATCCAGTTTTTGCCGTAACCCACTCAACTTTTTAGCACATGCTATGTGGGTAAAATGATGATACCATGCCAACTTTCAACCTTTTCAGAGTTCATTTGAAGTGCTTTTTAATTTCTATCAAAACATCGTGGGAGTGGAGTTCAAAAAAGAATCAACTAAAAAGCTTTTATAAACCTCTAGTATTTTTGAAACTATAATTATATAAAAATTATGCAACTAAAATTATCAAAGTATTTTTTGTTCAAAACATTAATAGCAAAAAGAATATAATGATAAAACACACTGGAAATAAATAAAGCAAAAAAAACAAAAATAAATAAAGCAAAAAACAAAACAAAAATAATGGAAATTATGCAACTAAAATTATCCAAGTATTTTTTGTTTAAAACATTAATAGCAAAAAGAATATAATGATAAAACACACTGGAAATAAATAAAGCAAAAAATAAAACAAAAATAAATAAAGCAAAAAACAAAACAAAATAATGGAAATTATGCAACTAAAATTATCAAAGTATTTATTTTTTTAAAAGAATGAACTAAAATAAGAGTAGAAAAATATTGGAAAAAAATTAAAAAATAAATAAAGCAAAAAACAAAACAAAAATATAGGAAAAAAATAAAAAAAAATGCCGCCTACTGGGCCACCGCGGCATTCAAGCCCGCAGAAGGCCCAATAGGCCCATAGGCAGTTGCAAAGCGGTTAGGCCCGTAAGCCTGCGGTAGAGAGGAGCTCGAGACGGTGGGTGCAGCCGCGCTTATAAACTAGTACGACTGCTCCTCGCTCGGCGAGGTGGGACTAAACTCCCACCGTGCCAGGAACAGGGCTTTAGTCCCGGTTGGTGACACCAACCGGGACCAATGCCACCCTTTGGTCCCGGTTGGTGGCACCAACCGGGACTATTAGTCCCGGTTGGTGCCACCAACCGGGACCAAAGGTCCCTGTTTCCCGCCCTTTGGGCTGCTGAAAACTGACCTTTTGTCCCGGTTGGTGGCACCAACCGGGACTAAAGGTGGGCATTGGTCCCGGTTGGTGCCCCTAACCGGGACCAATTCTTCTTCTATATAAGTAAACACTTAGAAAATTTCAGTTTTCACCTGCCATTGCCACGAGCCCGCCGTCCCCGTCGCCGCCCCGAGCCCGTCGCCGCCCCGTCCCCGTCGCCGCCACGTCCCCGTCGCCGCGCCGCTCCTCGTCGCCGTCGCCGCACGCCGCCCCAAGCCGCCCCGTCCCCGTCGCCTCCCCGTCGCCGCGCCGTCGTCGTCCCCGTCGCCGCGCGCCGCCCCGAGCCGCCCCGAGGTCGCCGTCGCCGCCCCGAGCCGCCCCGTCCCCGTCGCCGTCGCCGCCCCGTCCCCGTCGTCGTCGCTGCCCCGTCCCCGTCGCCGCGCCGCCCCCTCCCCGTCGCCGTCGCCGCCCCGTCCCCGTCGCCGTCGTCGTCCCCGTCGCCGCGCGCCGCCCCGAGCCGCCCCGTCGCCGCCCCGTCCCCATCGCCTCCCCGTCGCCGCGCCGTCCCCGTCGCCGCGCCGCCCCGTCCCCGTCACCGTCGTCGTCCCCGTCGCCGCGCCGCCCCGTCCCCTGCCCGCCCGACGTCGTCGTCGCCTCGCCGCCCCTGCCCCCTCTGTTTTTTTTTCTTATATGCTGTTTTTTTGTTCATAATTTGTTCATAGATTAGATGTATGTATGTATGAGGGAGTATTTTTATTAGATGTATGTATGTATGAGGGATCATATATGTATTTTTTAGATGTATTTTTTGTTTGTATGTATGTATGTATGAGGGATTATAGATGTATGTTTTGTATGTATGAGGGATCATAGATGTATGTTTCTAGAGATGCCAACAAGGCCATGGGAGCACCCCCCCCCCCCCCTATCATCACGTTGGCGTCGGCTCCCCAAGAGCTTTCCAATGGATCCGAAATAGTCTCGATCGGAGCTCTTGTGCTCTAGAGATGATGTTTTTTTTTATTCATAGAAGAAAGAGCGACGTCGTTGTCGATCTACCCACTCCCCGATAACTTCGACATGAGGGGGGGTCGATATACTCCCCTCCCCGATAACTTCGACATGAGGGGGGGGTCAATATACCCCCTCCCCGATAACTTCGACATGAGGGGGGGTCGATTGATGTATATGTTCATATATATGTGCATTTTTAGAAAAAAATTGTGTATGTATGTTCATATATGCAAAAGTTACATTTAAGAAAAAAAGAAAATGTATGTATGATGTTCATATGCAAAGAATATGCAAAAGTTAGAATTTTGGTCCCGGTTCGTGCCACCCAAACCCCTAGAAGAAAACTCCGGTAACTTCGACATGAGGGGGGACGTCGGACATATCGGGCGACCAACTCTCGAGGCCACCCAAACCCTAGAAAAAAAGCATTGTCGATCTCCTACCCCCTCCCGCCCCTACCCGACAAACTCTCGAGGCCACCCAAACCCCTAGAAGAAAACTCCGGTAACTTCGACATGAGGGGGGACGTCGGACATATCGGGCGACCAACTCTCGAGCCCTCGCCGACGCGCCGGGACTGAGATGTGATAGGTAGTATTTTTTTTGTTCATAGAAAACTCCGGTAACTCTCCAACATGAGGGGGGACGTCGATCGATCAACCCCCTCTCACCAAACCGGGACTGAAAAAGCGTTGTCGAGGCCACCCCAAACTCCGGTAACATAGATTTATCAAGAATGCCCCCATTATGGATGTGCATAAGTTGATCCAATTTTTTGCCATGTTGTAATATTTGCAGAAACTATGGATCAAAGAGACTTGGAACAAGAACAGTTGTTGGGGGATATAATCCGCGACGGACGTGATGTCATGTCGTATCTCAACGACACCGATGGTCTGGAAGGAGAGGATGATGGCTCCGGTGACCGAACGGAGGAGGGAGCTGTTGCAAAGTCCGGCGAGGTATATATATTAATTAAGCCCGTGCTGACTAGCTAATTGATGCATTAATTGTTTTGGTATGTACATATATTAATTAACTCTTCTTTCTTCTTTTATAGCCCTCCGGATCGAGCCAAACTTCGGTAACGAGACGAGGCCCGAAGAAGAGGTTGCGCAAGGAAGAAAGGTTCACGATCACAGCACTCGCGCACGATGGCCATCCGATTGAACCCAAGCGGACCAAGGACGCATTTTCTGCTCAGTGCGGAGCTATTGTTAGGGACTACATCCCGATCAGCATCAAGCAATGGAATAAGCCTAAGGACGGTGCCCCTGATGGTGATTATGTCACCGGTAGACAGAAAGATGATCTTTGGACCGCGCTGAAGGCAAATTTCACCCTACCGCCAGAGGAGGATCCGAATAAGCCAGTTATAGAGCCACTGGTCAAGGCATGTGCTCTTAAGAAGATGGCAGATCTATTCAGGAGGTGGAAGAATGAGTTGAAATCAAAGTTTGTCGACAAAGGGGAGACTCCAGAATTCACCGGCCGATTTGAGAAGATACGTGATCACTGGCCCGCATTTGTGGCCTACAAGACATCGGAAAAGAGTAAGAAAATGTCAAAGACAAACAAGATCAATGCTGCAAAGAAGCAGTATCACCATCACACGGGGCCAGGTGGCTACCTCAAAGCCCGGCCGTTGTGGGACAAAGCTGAGAATGACCTGATTGCTAAAAACGTCGTACCACAGACATTGAACTGGCCAGACCGTTCAAGGACTTGGTTCTTCGGGGTTGGGGGAACTTTGGACCCTGAAACAGGGAAGTGCCGTTGGATGAACGAGCAACTTGCGATACCCATGAACAAGCTTCAGGAGTATATCACCACAGCGCAGGAAGGGACGTTCATTCCCGACAGAGAGAAGGACGAGCTGACTGAGGCCCTAGGGAATGCTGAGCACCCTGGACGAACACGAGGCACACCAGGCTCTGTTTCGTGGAAGGTTGGGTTTCCCGACGCAGGCGGTTACAGAAGCCGGGAGAGAAAGAGGAAAGCAGAGCTGAGCAAAATTCAGAAGCTGAATGCAAGACTACAAAAGCTAGAGGAAGCTGAGAGCCAGCGAGCTGCCGGCCAACCATCTCAGCGGCACGAAGCTACCCCAGAAGCTACCCCGCCATCTCAGCGGAGAAACAGCGTCGCTTCCACGGAGCCCGTTCAGCCTGACTTCATGGCTCCTATCTACCCCGTGGATACTATCACGGAGGCTCAACATTGCGAGCTCATGACGAAATGCCAGAACCTCACTTTCAAGGCGGCTGTCGGCTCTGTTGCACCTCCTCAACCCAACGGAACTTTTCACTGCTCACCGATTCCACATGGCTATGCTGTTGTGATGGTGGATGAAGTAATGGAGGGATTTGAGGAGCTCGAGCTTGACCGGTCTACAGGTGAAGGAGAGAATAAGCTGGCTCGTGCTCTGAGGAGTACATGTCTATGGCAGAAGGAGTACATCAAGCTTCCAAACTAGACGCCTCCGCCTCCTCCTCCTCCTCAGGCGAATCAGGGCTCTCCGCCTCCTCCTCCTCCTCCTCCTCCGGCGAGTGATCAGGGCACACCGCCTCCTTCTCCGGCTCCTCCGACGCGTGAGGGCACTCCGCCTCCTCCTTCGCCTACTCCGGCACGTCGGAGCAGTACGCCTCCTCCTCAGCCTCGTCAGCAATGGCAGAAGACAGACGCCGCCGCTCCGGCTCCTCCGGCGCGTCGGAGCACTCCGCCTCCTGCTCCGCCTCGTAAGCAACGACGGAAGAGAGACGCCGCCGCTCCGACGGCTAGCAGTACAAGAAGAGGCGGGAGGGAATACAAATACGGTCCATCTCTCAAGCCTCTGGAAAGTTACCATATGAGAGGACCGAGTCTGAAAACGAGGAGATATGTCAGGCCGAATTGAGGGCCCATTTTGCAAAGAAAACTCCACCTCCGAAGGAGAAGCTAGATCCGGTGAAAGTGATGCGCACTATCGATGCCCTGAAGCGACCACCACCGCCTCCGCCGGATTCCAACTTTGACCGCTGTGTTAAAAAGACATATCAAGACGTGCGGCGGTCGGGAAGTACTTCCAGTGATGCAAGGTTAGCAAAACGAAGAAGTGGGAAAAAAATTCCCCAGCTCGGCGAACAGGCGAACCAATCGTGCCCCCCGCTCAAGGTGTCTAGCGATATCGTCGCTAATCATCCGGGGATGGTGCCCGGTACCAATCCTGGTGATTACCTGAGCGATGATGTATAGTTTGAGCCGTTGGAGGTGGACGACTTCAGTTACCGGTACGGGCGGCCTCTCGTCAAACCTGATCATCCTCCTCTAACAACGATGATGCGAACATTGCATGAATGGTACATGAAAACATGCCGGGAGTCTGGGAAGGATGCTTTGCTGCTGAGAATTAAAGAGGAGCACGACCTTGTTGGAATGGATCTGTTGAATGTTGAATTTGAGGAGATATTCCAGTTATACAATCAAAAGGCCCTCGACAAAACAATCGTGACTTGCTACTGTCTGTAAGTACTACTTCTATAATTAAGTCTCTATATATATATATAGCTCAGCTCTTTCATTGCATGTATATATAATTATCTTCACTATATTATGCAGATTGAAGATCGTCGAATGCAGAAAAGCACAAATGTATGACATTGGGTTCATTAACCCAAATATCATACATGAGTTTACGGTTAAAAACAATGTCACACAAACCGAGGACAACTTGCTACAATCGTTGCTTAAAAATCAAAACAAAGGGACAATACTCTTTCCTTACAACTTCAAGTGAGTGTTACTGTCTTGTGCATATTCGGTTTTCCTTATTACTCGAGGTTATAGTAATGTAATTGATGAGTTATGCATGCGTGCGCAGGTTCCACTTTATTCTGCTAGAGATTAAGCTTGAGCGGGGAGTAGTAATCGTCTTAGACTCGAAACGAAAAGATCCCCAGGAATATGCGGACATGACTGAAATGCTCCAGAAGTAAGTTCAATCGATCATTATCGCATCATATCGGCAACTTTGTTCATTTCCTGATATCAAGTAATTATTTTCTTTGTCTGGCAGGGTTTGGAAAGAGTTCACCGCAATTGTTCCGGCACTGCCGAGGGAGCTGCGATTTACACACCCGAAAGTAAGTACTACTAGCTAGTTCCGCGCATCTCCCATTGATTCTAGTTCCATCAATACCATTTATCATGCTTGATTATCAGTTTGATTGAACTCTATTTCTCGTAAAGTGCTTGTGGCAGGAAAAAGGGAATAATTTTTGTGGATACTACGTTTGCGAGTTCATCTACAACGCGACGACCCCTAAGCGGGGCTACTCTGAAAAACAATTTCAAATGCGTAAGCAATAATATTCACAATTTTATTTTATTACCATGATTTGTGTTGAGTTTCATTCATATATATGTATTGACCCCCTTCTTCAAATTAGATGTGGCAGATGTGGGATGAACTCCTACCACATGATCGCATACGAGCAATTCAAGAGGAATTGGCGGGATTCTTTCTAGACCACGTCATAAATAAAGCCAGAGAATACCATCTGGAATTTGAAATTAAATGTTAGGGATTGTAAGAGATCTTATATTGTATATATGTAGCTAGTAGCATCGGATAGATATACGAAAACTTGTTGTTCGACCAATCTCTCGGAGAAAGACAGGTCGATCACTTCTCTGTGTATATGTTCATGACGATCTTGTGTACTTAATGGTTCCTTCATTTGCTTACTAGCTAGCGTGTCGAGTTCTCTCTATAGTAGCTAGCGTCGACCAAGCACGGAGAAAGAGAGGACACTTCTCTCTATTAGCTAGCTAACACAATATGAAACACCTCAATTAACCCTACAAACCCCCCTAACCCCCCCCCCCCCCCCCCCTTTCAAAAAAAAACAAAAACCCCAATGCCTTTTGGTCCCGGTTGGTGTTGCCAACTGGGACTAAAAGTCCTGCCTTTTGGTCCCGGTTGGTGTTACCAACCGGGACTAAAGGTCCTCCTGCCTGGGCTCCCAGCACCGGCCACGTGGAGCCCCTTCTGTCCCGGTTGGTAAGCGAACCAGGACTAAAGGTTTTGGGCTTTAGTCCCGACCCTTTAGTCCCGGTTCCAGAACCGGGACTAAAGGCCCTTACGAACCGGGACAAATGGGGGTTTTCCTACTAGTGATGGACCGACACAGCAAAGAGTTTGCCAATACCATGTTACAAAAAGACAATGCCGTCATGGTTTTTATGGACCAACATAGAGCACTAACACCACAAAAATATGTGCATGTAATATCCATGGGACCGACAGAAGTAATTACCAAACATATGTCACTTACCATCTATAGTGTAATTCATTGAATTAACTACATGTGGATAGCTCGCTGTAAAGAAATTTTTGTAGACACCATATCAATATAAAATTAGGTTTGAAATCTCAAATAATGGATAGTGGTAGTAGTTTTATTTCAGTGTTTAAAAAAAAGAAAAAATCATAGATGCGGGAAATGCTATTACAACATGCATAATTTCATGTCATGTTTAATAACATCTAGAGATAAATAAATTCCTCTTGACCTTTTTTTACATGAATGCAAATTGACATTCTTTTGGTTCAACGTTAGCAGGTTGTCCACTCATAGCATTACCGGTGATTTTTTTAATTATTTTTCTAAACCACTAAACATGCAAAACCACCAAAATAACCGGTTTAAGGTTTTGACAGTGATTTTCTATTCTGATATTATCTAAACATATGAAACAATTAATTTATAAGTGTATAATATAAAGTTATATCATGGGAAATATCACTGGCCAACATGATGTTATGTCTCAAACAAGAAAAATAAAAGATAAATGATTTACTCTCTTCATTATTCACATGTTTACTTTCTTCATTATTCACATGACATAAATAGTTATATTTTATTGAATTTTTACACACATGAAGTCCATCTTTTTAAGGCCTAAAGTACAAAAAAACTGAAACAAATATATGGTACTTTTAAAATATTTTTAGAAAGTTTGAGGTTTGAAGATAGACGATGCACAATATCCCGTATTTCAAAATAGACGTTTCTCTATATATTTAACATATAAAAGACTCTCATATTCTCCCATTATGAAACAGATTAACTCGTATAGAACATGGAAAAGGCAACACAAACTCGATTATTCTACATATCACAAGTAACACTATTAGTTAACCAAAGATTTCGAACATATAATCCACCCCATAATTTCTAATCATACACACATATATTATGACATGAAGTATGTATATGTACGAGATTAAGGAATTACCAGAATTTATTTTTTCGATTTATTTATTCATTTACTTCCATTTTGGGTTATCTAGATGACACAGGATGATTTTTTGCATTTACACACATGTTCATGGAGTAATTATTTTTTTTAATTGTATATTTAACCAAAATACCTGCCGCGAGCTACATTAGGTGTTATGAGAAAATCTATATAAGTTGTATGCCATTATAGGGATGTATAACACATGCAATTTCATATAAAAAATGTTTGCGTCATGTGCAACAATATATAGAGATAAAGTAATGCATCTTGCGGGTTCTTGATCTGTACGTAGCATCCCCATGTCCATGAGTATTGTAACTCTCTTCTGAAATTTCAAGGAAACAAAACCACCATAAATAACTGGTTTGACGTTTGAAAGGGTTTCATATTGTAAGATTCCCACTACATATGAAACGATTCCCAAGTATGGAGAATTCTACAAAGTAAGAACATGGAAAATCAAACAAACAGCCAACATGATCATCTATGTTCTATACGAGAGATGCAAAAGATAAATGAATCTCTCTTGTCAGTTTTGCACATGACACAAATAGTTTTACTTTCTAATAATTTTGTGTCAGTTACCATTTCATAACACTCTTTATATACATGATGTTTTTCATAGTTTGAAAGTCTACAAATACCAATTCATTTTTCAAAACAGAACTAGGGTTTATTTAAACAGGTTTAGAAAGTTTAAGATTTAATTTAGAACACCATAGTTTGGGTTCGACGTAAGACCAAGCACGTGTTCAAAAAAGACCAAGCACAATAATTTTTTGTTCAGAATAGACTTTTCTCTATATATTTAACGTGTTAAGTACTCTCATATTCCATCCTCACGCAAGGGAAAGACGTAAACAACATTCAAAAGCAACACAAACTTTTTATTGATGAAAAACAACTCAAGCTTGATTATTCTACAGATCTCAAGTAGTAATATTTGTTGTTTTAAAAAATCATCCCATAATACACATATCTTGCTAGATAATTTACTGAATACATATAAGATTTTGCAAAATTCTTGTGAAACTTTACGTACTGATTTTTTTTTCTTATTTACATTTTAGGTTCATCTAGACGACCGAGAGTAGGCAAGAAATCACACTTCCACACAAGATCATCGATGAATTAATTTCTGACTAGCTACATTGAATGCATCCACGAATCTGTATTTGTTGATTGAGACGGATGCAACCTTTTTTTCTCCTTTTTCCTGGCCTAAGAATGTGGTCCCAAAGTCCACAATTCATTTCCCATACATAGAGAATGCTTCATTTTTTCAATGGTGACGTCACTAGCTTTGATAGGTGCAGTAATGTTGATAGGTAACTGCTACCTTGACATGATGGTATTTTATCCTGCAAGATTCCAACAGTAGCCACATATATAAATTGTTGGTCGATAAATCCCATGAGAAGAGGAGAGTTTTGCAGCATAGTCGATCTGATCATTGGGACTATTCAAATGGCACAATTATGTGAATTTGCCAAGTCATATATGCTTCCTATACATACATATTAAGGCTTTCATATATACACATTTATATAATTTAAAAGGTTCGTATATGTCCAGCTAGCCATCACTTTCTCCAATCAATACAAGGCAACCAATAGCGTTAGCAACTTAAACTCTCTATATATATACTTCTTCAAATTGAATATTCCAAACGAATATAGCCATTTCACACGCGCTTTTCGCATGGAAGTGTAAGATTCCATGAAGGCCATATACGGAATTCACTACGTGCCTTCGGTTTCCCATTTCCTTGGAGAAATCCTAGCACTTCATGCAGAGGGTTGAATTGACTCTAAACATTTCAGCTATAGCTTGGTGTACTAACTCTCTGAAACTCTGACTGAATTAAGTATGCGTACGCAGTCTGCTTAACATATATATATACTCATGTATCAACAAACGTGGGTCGTACGTATACGTTGCTATTAATGCTATATAATATAGTTTTCTTGAGTAAGTTTGTCAAACCTAGCGAGACGGAGAGCGACAGATCATCAATGCCGCGATGTTGAACAAAAGCTAGGATTTCACATAGGAAATGGACAACGTCTTTGTTTTTTTTTTGTCAAACGGGTGACTGTTCATATGTATGCCTGTCACTGTGCAGGGAAGAGACCGAGACAAATCAGTTAATAGCGTGACCTCGATGGGTCGCAACCTATATATATATATCTGATAAATATAGCTTATATGTGAAAGAATTTGGCTGCGTCGTATCGTGGATGTGGACAGGCCAACTTTTTCTCGAATTTGGGCTGTTTCCTCTTGATTCTTCCTGGCCTCTGTTCTAGGTATCTACCTTTCTGAGAGCTAGCAAGTAAAGTGAGCATGGATGTTTGACTGGACTAGGTCATGAAAATCAGCCATCTCTCCCCCCCCCCCCCCCCCCCCCCCTCGGTGATCCACACATTCTATATAGCGACCATATATAGTACGGTTGTACTTAAAAAATAGTTAGGAGTTCATCATTGTTTGGCCAAACCAAAACTCTTGCGCTCTCATCCTACATATATATATTGGAACTTCATTCTGGAGCAGCATCATTCTGGGTAGTTCATCAGCTGTACACACCAGAAGCTAGCCGGGTTCAGGATCGATCGGAATCCAGTTGAAGGGCGAGCTCTAGCTACAGGGAGAGACCGATCGATAAAGCATGAGAGGGTTCGAGAGGAGAGGTGTCCGGCAGTACAACCGGTCGGACGAGCCGCGGATGCGGTGGACGGAGGAGCTGCACCGGCAGTTCATCGAGGCCGTTGACTGCCTCGGCGGCCAGGACGGTCAGTTCTTGCTTCTTGCTGCTCAGATACATGCATGGTGTAGCTAGATCTCTCTCAACTCGGCCACAAGCATCACATGCATGGAGATCGGCTAATTGAACATTTTATAGCATGAAAACTTGGTGATTCCATTGATTTTTTCACTTCCGGACGATCGATCTGTTCAAAATTTTGTCTGTGTTTTCCTGTGTGGATCGATTAAGGGTAGTCTTCACTCCATTTAATTTTTTTAGATTTTTCTTCTCTCCATTTAGTACTTGCTTTAGTCTTGTGGTAGGTTAATTAAGCCGGAATTGGTTCAAGTTCATGGAAGTAAAGGAAAGAGAGAAAACCCCACGTGATACGCATGCATCATGATGAACAAGATGAGATTTTTTTTCCCATTCTCTCCCTCCTTTATTTGCTGACGATGAATTATTTGCTGCTCAAGGACGTCACTAATAAATTGTGCAAACGATGTTTAACACCTTCGTCGTCGTCGTAATCTCTACGATGTTACTCTAGCAATAAATGGCAGCTATCCTGTCATTTCGTCGAAAGAAAAATATATCTTTGCATTAACCTTTTCTACCTATAAGGCCATAGTAATTCGTAAGCATTTCTTTCTTCACGGCTGGTCGTCCGGTGTTGACATTCGATCTCTTCACGCATCTCGTCTGCAGAGGCGACACCGAAGCGAATTCTTCAGCTGATGGGTGCCAAGGGAGTCAGCATATCTCACATCAAGAGCCATCTCCAGATGTACAGATCAAGCTCTAGCAACACCAACAGCAACGGTCCAGCCAATGTGTCCGTCAAACGCCGTCGAGACCACCGTATCATTGATGTGTCGCGAAACGGCCATGGCGACGACATGACGGCGGCTTCAGACAGGATCGACGCTTCCTCTTACGCCGTGCGTCCCCGCGGCCACCGCTCGTCGCCCCCATACCAACTGTGAGTACCCAAATTGGCTGTTAATTCAGTTCTTTAACTGTAACTAGTGTTTTCGTGTGTGCAACCGATGGAGTTGTTAATCAGACGTGCTGGTTGTGCAGACCGTCGATCGACGAAGTTCTCAGGAGCTGGGAGCAGAGTAGAGGGAGGCTGTCATGGAACTCCACCATGCCATCAGAGAAGGTAGAAGTACTAGCAATGAAGTGTTTCTTTCTGTCTTGCTAGCTAGAGAAAAGCATGAATAAATGTATACGTATAAAAAGACCTATGAACAAATCCAAAGGAAGCAAAGATTACGCAAATAAACTCTTCCATTTTTATAAATCAGTTTTGTGAAGTCTCGGTTGAGACTTCGTTATATTCATTTGATTTTGCATGAAGATTCGTACATATTTTTTCTTTTCAATTTTTTCTTTTTTTGTTTTATATACTATGCCACTCGATTGAGACTTGTTTAAATCTCAATCGACTGAGACCTAGCCATATCCTTTATAAAAACCTAGGAGTACTCATCTTTTTGCTTTCCATCAAACGTTCATACATGCATGTGCTATATGCCTAGCTAGAAGCTTTATTTTTGTTGGTAGTAGTTCGTTAGGTGGCAGGCACCAGACTCTGCCAAACTACCAGCATGGCATAAACACGCTGCCGTGTATTGACCGTCCAGTCTCCAGTTCTGTTGTAATATTAGCATTCAGCACTGGAAAATATTAATCCGCCTGACATGGATAATGCTATTGCAGGCGACCGGCTGGGCACGTCACGCTGACAGCAGAGCGCGTCAGAAGAATCAGCAGCCGACGGCGGGATGTGACCTGACGCTGTCGATCGGCCGGTGCGAGGAGGAGGCCATGGTCGCCAGCAGCGACGCCGACGTCTCGAGCACGACCACCGAGGAGGCTGCCGCCGTGCCGGCGAGGGATCGAGGAGCCGACGACCGCCGCCGCTCAGACACCGCTGGTCTGAACCTTGACCTGAACCTCGACCTTGCCGTCTCGTCTTCTTGGCTCTGATGTGATCGATGGCCCCCTGTGTAAATATATAGAGATGCATCTTTGTATGTAAAGTTACTCACATATGTAGCTCTTCATATAGCTATCATTTTACCATAGATGGTGTAGAGCAGTGTAGTTGTAGTTTTCTGAGGTTTCTTGATAGCCATATGAGTTTCCTTTGACAGACTGCTATACCATGCAGTAGCACGGTTTCTACTTTTTTTACCGGTCCATATATGCATGCATGTTTTGAGCCTTTGTATGTACGTACATCACATAGGTATATGAATATGGTTCATTTTTCTATATGCACAACGTTACATACATTAAATTTAGGGAGCGCCTAGAACTCATCTGACTGAGAAATAGATTGGTCTCAGTCGCTGCTGACGTCAGCCCATGTGTTGGTTCTTTTTTCTTTATCCACGGTTGGTTGTGTTGTCTTTTAGGCGGGCTGGGCCCTTTGCTTTTTTTATTGCTGGCCGTTATGTCTTCTTAGCAGCGAGTAGGGAAGCACGCAGCAACTGTGGTCGCTCATGGGCTGGCCCGTATCCTGGTTTAGGGAGGGTTTTTTTTATTGTTTTTTATTTATTTTATTCGACAACACCAGCTAGGAAGAGCTTCTGCGATGTATTATATTTTAAACAAATTGTCTAAAAGAAATATTAAAAAGCTATACGGCAAAAAAAAACTGGAAAGTGAAACTTTATGATATACATTTATAAAAAAGTTTATCACACATTTAAACACATGTTCATCATGTATTTTAAAGAATCAATTACCATGAAAATGCACTGCATATTTCATAAAAGTTCATCGTATATTTAAATGGGGTTGTATTAGTGCTTGGTACTAACATTACAAGCCATATATATGCCAACCGTGTAACATTATTGTTTTGCAATTTCATTTTAGATATTTTTTTTATGTTTCTTATAGTTGTTATGTACAAAAATAATACCTATGTAATGCTAATATAAAACAAAAATGGACAGGCAAATGACTGAACAACCACTTCCCTGACTCTCAGTTGCAGTCGTTGTGTATCTCTACAATTGCATGTCTAATGGTGGACATGCAACTGGCCTGACAACCCTCTTTCTGAACCCAGTTGCAGTCATTTTGTCCCTTGCGCAATTGCAGTAGGAGTTACTACGCTTGTAGTTGCATATTTAGGGGTGAACATACAACTGACCTAGATAACTGCCATCGCGACCCTAGTTGCGCCGACAACCCTCTCCTCCGACCCCCGGTTGCGGTCAAAGTTAGGTTTTGAAGTTGCGGTAGCGTGTGATAAGTTGCAGTTGCACTTGGGTTGGGGAGGTTGCAACTACAAAAAAAAATTAATAATACTTTGTCGGCGCCGACAACCCTCTTCCCGTCCCTGGTTGCGGTCATGTTACACTTCTTGCAGTTGTGGTAGGGTGTGACGAATTGCAGTTGCGCTCGGGTTGGGGCGGTTGCAAACTACAACAAAAATAAATAAATAAGACTTCGCCGGCTCCGAAAACCCTCTCCCCCAAACTCTGGTTGCAGTCACGTTACACTTCTTGCAGTCGCGGTAGGAAAAAATATAAAAAGAGAAAGGAGGCCCATCAATCACCCAGTCGGTTGCGGGTGCGCCTTACGTCATGCGGTTGCGGTTGGGTGTGCTGGGTTGCAGTTGCGGCTGTGTCGGCTCGGTTGCAACTAGTACAAAGAAAAAAAAAAGAGAAAGGAGGCCTCTCCATCACCCGCTCGGTTTGCGGTTGCACCTTACGTCATGCGGTTGCGGTTGGGTGTGCTCGGTTGCAGTTACGGCCGTGTCGGGTCGGTTGCAACTAGGTTGCAACTAGTACAAATAAAAAAAAGGCTAAAAAAAGAGAAAGGAGGCCCATCAATCACCCGCTCGGTTGTGGTCGCGCGTTACATCGTTCGTTTGCGGTTTGGTGTGCTGGGTTGCAGTTGTGGCCGTGTCGGGTCAGTTGCGGCCGTGTCGGGTCGGTTGCAACTAGTACAAAGAAAAAGGAAAAAATATAAAAAGAGAAAGGAGGCCCATCAATCACCTGGTCGGTTGCGGGCGCGCCTTACGTCATGCGGTTGCAGTTGGGTGTGCTAGGTTGCAGTTGCGGCCGTGTCGGGTCGGTTGCAACTAGTACAAAGAAAAAGCAAAAAAAGAGAACAGAGGCCCCTCCATCACCCGCTCGGTTTGCGGTTGCACCTTACGTCATGCGGTTGCGGTTGGGTGTGCTGGGTCGCAGTTGCGGTCGTGTCGGGTCGATTGCAACTAGTACAAAGAAAAAACAAAAGGCTAAAAAAAGAGAAAGGAGGCCCATCAATCACCCGCTCGGTTGCGGTCGCGCCTTACATCATGCGGTTGCGGTTGGTTGTGCTGGGTTGAAGTTGCGGCCGTGTCGGGTCGGTTGCAACTAGTACAAAGAAAAAGGAAAAACATAAAAAGAGAAAGGAGGCCCACCAATCACCCGGTCGGTTGCGGGCGCACCTTACGTCATGCGGTTGCGGTTGGGTGTGCTGGGTTGCAGTTGCGGCCGTATCAGGTCGGTTGCAACTACTACAAATAAAAAGGAAAAGGCCGCTTCCAACGCAATCCACATATGCCTGGGCCATCTGTCCAGACATGTCAAAAACCACTACTTGGCCCTCACCCAGGTTGAAGTCACGCTTGAACTTCGTCCAGTCATCACCTCCAATGAGTGTAGTTGAGTGTCCCCTGAACACATCAACAACATACCTACGCCTATGTGCTTTGAACTTCAGGCCACTCATGTGGTTGAACTTGTTCCTTGCAGTGCATGGTATGTTCTACTCATAAAAGAACGTAAAAAAGACAATAAAAAGGAAAAAAAAGGTCAAACAAATAGCATGAAAACAAAAATGATTCGCAATAGATAAATAAAGAGAAAAGGCATTGCTACACAAAAACACCCTAATGGAGAAATGGAAAAAAGATAGATGAAATTACCACTAAATCTCCAGACCATTGCGAATGAAAATGCCAAACCTCTGCTTGTTGTCATTCTCGCAATACGAATGACAGACTGGGCACAACATCCTGCATGGTACAATAATCACGTTAAAAATGTTCCATGATCAGTTTGTACAAAAGAACACACAAAAAAATTGAATGAAAAAACATTAAAAAAACACTATATATGATTAGTTCGGTTCACGAAAAAAAAACACAACAAAATTCAGTTCAGACCCTCCCTCACAATTGAAGCAAATGTGGCGACGGACTGGTTAGGCGACCAATGGTCTGCATTTTAATTCAGTTCACATCGTAATACAGTTTCAGACCTTGCCACCTAGTTCAAGCACACCACATCTGGCGTACAAAAAGTACAATCAGACAAAAACAAAAAAAGGAAAATTTTAGGCGCATATGTCACATGGCAGAAAAAACTATTTACATACATTTGGGAATTTGCTTGAATACAAACATTTTCTGGGGCCATCCTCAAGCGGAGACACTGTGTTCTTTCACTATTAACACTATGTAAACAAAAAATCATGACATCACATGATTTTGATCTATTCGAAAACCACAGGGATATACGTTTTGGACACACACACAAAAAAAAAACTAGTCTCTACTTTGATTCAGATCACAGAAAGCAACCAAGCAATGTGAACATCACACAAAACACAAAACGAAATGTGCCTTTGTTTCCATAGTTTAACAAAGTTAAGAAACATTACTCTAAAATTGCAAAACATCGATCGCTACTTTAGGAACTGTTGGCTCAGAGAATTGGCCCATCTGAGGGCCTTGATATACTCGTTCCATATTACTGTACTGAAGAATTGACATTTTGAAGTTCGTTAATGCAACTCCCTGTACTCTTGCAACTAAACAAATAACTTAACATGTGGATTTCTGCAGATTGATGTACATACTATTGTGTGTATGTGTAAGGGGGCTTTGAATTTCACGCATGAAGGGTTACTTCTTTAAAACTACAAAAAACATTTTAAACTGGAAAAAATACTTTTAGAATTACAACATAAACTACATACACCCCATTCTCTAAAATTCCAGTTCACACACTGCAATCCCATCATCAGAAAATAAAAAAAAACATAGTTCGTGCTCACTCAATCTAAAAACTCTAGAAAATACATTCAATTCAGTATAGCCACTTCTGAAACCCTGAAAAAGCAATCCAATTCAGGCTGACCATCAGGCACAAAAAAATGTAAATATAGGCACATATATATAACACCGCACTAAGAATGCTTCTTACTACCCTTAGAGAACCCTTCAGCACATAACACAAAAAAAATCTGTGCCTAGAATACACATCCGTCTTCATCCCAGGAAAAACACACAGCAAAAAGGGAGTTTATGAATACATTGCTCCACACTAGATTGAATCCTACACAACTCCACATACATTTCTCCTATTTGGGTGGGTGAACCCCCCCAAAAAATATAAGCATTCCTACGGATCTGGCCAGAAAAAGAAAAAGAACAGCTCAAACCCTAGAAGACGAATCTCTACAAAAAGAACAAAAGAAATAGAGGAGAGAAGGACACCACGTGCAGATAGCTTGCTTCGAAGCCAGTAGTCATCGCCGTCGCCAATCTCCCCGCAGAAGTAGCCGCCGCCGTCTCCCATCTCCCGCACCGGACGCAAGCGAAAATGAAACGACAAAGAAAAACGGGCTGGTGCGAGCCGCCGGGTGGGGGGGAGAGAAAAAATGGGTCGTAACGGGACAACATATGGGCCGCGCATCCCACTTACGCATCTCTCCACCTGGACAAAACACGAATCGCGGCGGGTCCAGATCCAATGGTTGGAAAACTGAATGAGACCAATTTATTTCTCATTCGAATGAGTTTTAGCAAAACCGTTAAATTTATAGAGTCGTCATATGCATGTACATTACATACGTATTTGATCCGTTGTATGCATGTACATTACACACGATGTTCGTGATCAAAGATCATGCACATATATGATATCATCACGAAAAATGCGGGGGTGTGGGCGGACAAACTGAATGTCCCACAATCATGTACTTCAAGGTGTCAGCATGTCCAACTAGTGTCACATAGTACGACGATTTACTATTAAGAACCTTGTGGTCCCATGTTGCACCGTAGAGGGCGACTTCAGCCCTAACCCTATAGCCTTTCTCGTGTCTCTCCTCGCCGCGTCAGCAGCCGCATGCTTGCTACCGAGTGGTTGTCGTGCTATGGGTCTTAATGCATGGGAGCGCTCTTTTGTTTGTTTTGACCGCGCTTTTCAAGCTCTGGTCACCCGGTGCTCTCTTTGGCGTGCATTGGGTGATGATGTAGTGCGGGGTTGTAGTTCGATGACGCATTGATTGTTTATTTATGGCGCACCTCAAGATAGGTACCCCAAACAAACCTAGGAGATGTGCAGGGGCAAATATGCCTCATGGTAGGTTGGTGGTGGCCAAGCATGACACCAGGTGATGTGGACAAGGGAGTTGGATGTTGTTCTTGTGGGGATTGTCGACCGGGAGCTTGGATCTCGTTTCAAATATTTGGAGAGTAGCACACGGTGAAGGTGGTTAGTTGTGGGGTGTGCCCATTGGTGCAAGTTGGAGGAGATCACGACAACTTCAAGTGATGCCCTGATACTAATAGGATGAACCATAGCGATGCACACTAGCACAATTGACATCATTGGATGCATGCATGTGAATCATTGGGGTGTTGCTCTCCCCCATGGTCTTGGGTGCACTGGTGCAGAACCGGGATTTAGCACCGGTTCGTAAGGCCCTTTAGTGCCGGTTCTGCAACCGGCACTAAAGTGTGGGGACTAAAGGCCCCCCCCCCCTTTAGTACCGGTTCAACACGAACCGCCACTAAAGGGCCACCACGTGGCACGAGCCCGCGCCGGGGGCAGGGAGACCTTTAGTACCGGTTGGTAACACCAACCGGTACTAAAGGATTTTTTTTTGAAATAAAGCAAAAACAGGCGGCCTACTGGGCCGGCACGGCCTGCATACGACTAGAAACCCAACCTCTAGTTGGGCCAGGATGCAGGCCCGTACGGCCCAGTAGGCCCCACAGGGCAGAAGACTTGCAATAGGCCCACAAAGGCCTGCTTAGAGAGGAGCTCGACACGGTAGCCGCGGCGGGGCTTATAAATCGGTGCGAACTCCTCTCAACTAGCGAGGTGGGACTAAACATTGTGCACTGCGGGTGGCAGCGCACCCCTTTAGTACCGGTTGGTGGCTCCAACCGGTACTAAAGGGGGGGCTCTTTAGTACCGGTTGGAGCCACCAACCCGTACTAAAGGCCACCACCTCTTTAGTACCGGTTGGAGCCACCAACCCGTACTAAAGGCCACCACCTCTTTAGTACCGGTTCGTGGAACGAACCGGTACTAAAGGTTCGCCACGAACCGGTACTAATGAGCGCCGCCCGGCTAGCCGTTGGAACCGGCACTAATGGTCACATTAGTGCCGGTTCAATTACAAACCGGGACTAATGAGCTTCACATTAGGCCCTTTTTCTACTAGTGGTGATCAACCAATGGAGCTTGTTTCCCCTCTTTTAGACGTGTCGGCTCGAAGCCGACTATGGTTGGTGGATTGATGATCAGGGATATTTGGGCGTATACTTTGGATCATTTAGCGTGCAATGTGTGGCAACAACTGTGGTGGCAAGAAGAGCATCATATCGGTCTGCCCTTTGTTACAAGGATGGATGCGGAAAATCTGAGTTGTCATGTCCCCAACACGGCGGTCCAACATAAAATGAGTCCAGCACGGAAGGAACTATGTTGAAATAAAATAAGTGGTGGTGAGGTTTGAACCTACAGTGTTTAGTCCACCACTTGTGATACTAACCAAACCAATAAGAATACACACCTTTCTCAACATAGTTAGAATGACTAGTGTGTTAGTGCTAGTTCACCATTGTTGAAATTGTTGTATTAACCACGACGGGATGACTATGCCATTTATGGATGACCTGGATGGATAATTCTTCTGAACTCATATCAGTTTGTGATGGTGGCATAGGTCGTGTAGTGGTGCCTTTGTGTGGGGGTACTATAGTTTTTGTTCTCACCGGTCTATCTTTTAGCTAAGATAGAACTTGTTTCGGATTCACTAGTAAAAGGCAAAATAATTCACCAAGGTTTGTGGGCCAAATTGGTCTGTGTGACCCTATGGTTCGGTACGCCAAGGCTCTTTGGGCATCTCAGGTTCCTCCCAAAGTCCTCGTTTTCCTATGACTGTCTACCAACGACCATCATTCTTCAAAAGCGTCATGACACGAACAACAGTTGTTGTGTTGTGTGCGGTGTGCTAGGACACTAGTCACATCATGTTCCGTTGTACCCTGATTAAGTTTCTCTGGAGTTGTGTCCGAGATTGCTTCAGATACAATTGGAATGCTAACTCTATGTTCGATACCGTTACACTGTTAAAATCCACCTAAGGTCAAGAATGACGTTTAGCTTGAGAACGTTTAGTGCCTTAGCTTGCGCAATTTGGACTACTCAGGAATAAGTTGGCTATTGAGGGAACTATCCCATCTCACCGTGCTAACTATATTTTCAAATGATTTCTATTTTACAGTAGTATAAGCCTCTAGGGAAGAGGAAGGATAGTGATGCAGTGGCAAACATTATTTTCAAGATCAAGCAGCTTCAAGCCTGCCACAGGAACGCTTGTGCTAGATCAGTTTGTCTCGGTGTCGTGCTAGTGTTCTTCTATGAGTCACGCCTTGTATCCGTGTGTTTTTATCTTTGCTTTAACTTTCCATCATGCATGGTTCATGGTCTGTAATAAGTAATAACTCTATATTGGTGTCTTGGTCGTTGTTGGCTTTATTAGTAAAAGTTGAACGCTTCTCGTGTCTATTTTCTAAAAAACAAACACCACCAAACTAAAAAACTAAGGGTCCTGATATTGTCTACACGTGTGAGCGTTAAGGGGGTCTTGCCACACGTCATGTGTGGTATGTAAGAGAAACAGCCTGTGGGCAAAATAGGTAACGCCCACACGTCCGGCCTCTTGCCTCGCGGCCCGCACGTCCGGCCTCCCACCTCGCGGCCCCGCACGCCCGGCGTCCCACCTCGCGGCCCCGCGTGCCTGGCGTCCAACAAAACTGGAGTGGATCCCCCGCGTGACAGTCACCACGCGCCCTCACCCCAAACCTGCCCGGACCCTCTTCCGCATTTGTTTAACTGCAGTTGCCATGGTTGCTGAACTGCAGTTGCCATGTCTGGACAACTACAGTTGCCATGTCTGGACAACTACAGTTGCCATGGTTGCTCAACTGCAGTCGCCATATCTGAACAATCGCAGTTGCCATCTCAGGTCAAGTGTAGTTGTCATTTATGAACAACTGCAGCTGTTGCCATGTATGGCCAACTGCAGCTACCATGACTTATGACTTGCAGTTGCCAGGTCTACTACAGTTGCCATGATTTAAAAACTGTAGGAGTTGCCACCTAACACTAGGCGGTTGCCATGTAACACTGGAAAGACAAGGCAAAATAAATATCTTGGGGTATAGTGGGAGTTGCCATATGCTTCTAAGCACACTAGGCAGTTGCCACAGAAACACTTCATAAAAGACATGGCAAATAATATATTCGGATAAGAGAGAGAGTTGTCATCTGCTTACAAGCCACTAGGCAGTTGCCCTGTACCACCGCAGAAAAGATGGCAACTGACAGTTTTGGGGTAAAGCGAGAGTTGCGGGAGGAACGGGAAGAGGAGACTGGTGGCGATCGTGCAGGCGTGTGGGCGCGACAACTGTTACACCGCACGTCGGGTTGGCAGCCGCGAGCTCTGCGTGCGTGAAACAGGCGTGTGGGCGAACTGATAAACGTCCACACACCAGCCCCTTCCTACGTGGCACACAAATCTGCCAAATCATGTCAAGATTCGAGCATACTCGCATGAACGACGATCCACGCGTGTGGGCGAGTTGCAAAACGCCCACACGTGTGGGCGTTATCTTTTCTGAAAACTAAAGCCGGAGAAATGGAAATAAACTGGATCTTGAAGCAAAATTTGGATTGAGGGTCAAATAATTTGAATGACGCTCTCAACAACCGAGCTAACTCAGCCCTTCTTACGATTCGAAACAAAAAAAAACTCTACTAGCCCTACCCCCATTTCTTCCTATTCTCTCATAACATGGATGAAAATTTTGATAAGTGGCCATGACGACACTTGTGTACCCAAAAGCATGAAGACCTTGCTCTCTGAATTCCCAACCGTCATGCTTCCAAAGCAAAAAAATCCCAGCCGTCCGATCTCTCACGGACGGCATAGATCTACTGGATTCCCTTCCAGTTCTCCCAGTGAGGTACTTTTCCAGAAAGCCCTCTCGGATTTTTGCCTCTTCATCCCAAGCCCTCCTCGGCGGGGATTGTTTCCAAAAAGTTAGGGTTCGGACTGTCACGGCGTGCCCTCCTCGGCGGCGCTCCGCCGGCGCCCGAATCCCCTCTCCAATCCCCAGCGCCACCGAACCCCCGCCTCCTCCTCGCACCCCCTCCCGCGCTGCACCCGCCGCCGCCGCCGTTCGCCTGCCGCCGGCGAGGGGCCAAGATGTCGGTCCTGATCGTCACGAGCGTGGGCGACATCGAGCTGGATCTCCACACCGACCTGTGCCCCCTCACCACCAAGAACTTCCTCAAGCTCTGCAAGTAAGCACCCGCACCTAGGGCTCCTCCGGGCCACTGGTTCCAATCGATTGATTTCGCCTTAACGAAGACGTTGGGCGGGAAAGTAGTTTGCCTGTAATATAGGGTTGCGCAGTGCGTGGATTTGTTCGAGATTGCCTGCAGCTGCGGCTCGTGTGTACCCGTAGCTTTGCGAATGCTCCGCCGGTGCTCGTGCTGTTTCCCGTTGCAGATGTCTTAACCTGCATAGACAACAGCATAGTGATACTGTGAACATTTTTATGAGGTCAACTACGGATTGGGGATAAGAGGATTGGCGTCTGATTTTATACTTCACTTATAGCAAGCGGAGCTCTAGTCGTCATCCTAGGGTGCATTGGAGAATTTGCTCTCTGATGCTTAGAGCTGTTGTTATCATAGCATAATTTCCCATGACATTATCAGAACTGAATTGAGATTGGGCTGCAGGTCATGGGTGCCTTAATGTGATGCAGCTCTTGTGTGTTTCTAGTGGCTTGTTTCCACCCTGCTGTAGATTTAGGATTCCAAATTACGGTGATTATAGATGTGTCTGCTGTTCGTACCACAACGTAAAGGACATCAGGAGTTCATGGAGTGAGTTGTTTATTAGCAATCAGGATACTCATTTCTCTGACATTATGCTTTGACTTAAACAGAATGAAGTATTACAACGGGTGTCTGTTCCACAAGGTGGAGAAGGATTTCCTGGCACAATCTGGAGACCCAACAGGAACTGGCAGTGGTGGTGATTCCGTGTACAAGTGAGCATTGTTTTACTGAACTCTTATTTATATATGTTCCCCCAACTTATGTTTTTGTGTGCGTACGTGTGTGTGTGTTACTACTTACTAAGCTCTGAACCATATAATTTGGTCTTTTCTCTTCGATATTTACTTGAATTTAGGCTGGCTACTGCTGTCAAAGATATGCCTGAAAGCTGAATCTTCTTTCTCCAGGTTCCTTTATGGTGATCAAGCTCGATTTTTTAATGATGAAATCCGTCCAGAATTAAGGCATTCAAAAACTGGTACTATTGCTATGGCAAGTGCTGGTGAGAATTGCAATGCCTCACAGGTACAATATTACAACGCTACTGATGTTTAAATTTTTAGGACCTAGGTCAGCTTTTTTTTTAACTTCTTAATATCTATGTTTGATTTCTTTAGTTCTACATCACCTTGCGGGATGATGTCGACTACCTTGACGACAAGCACACGGTTAGTAGTACCTTATTCACTGTTTTCGTTTTTCCGGCTGGGTGAGAGGTTGATAATTGCTTCAGCGAGTTCATCGCTTTGTTCTGTGAATTGCAGGTCTTTGGGACAGTTGCTGAAGGTCTTGACACACTGATAAAGATAAATGAAGCTTATGTTGATGATAAAGGAAGACCATTTAAGGACATAAGGTAGAATTGGTTCACACCTGTGGTAAATTGCATAGTTAGGACTTATCTGCCAAAGAACGGGGCTGTTTGATTTGGTGCCTTTGAGAACCAAAAGTTTGCCAGCCTTCTCAAACTGTAATTTTTATCTGCTATATGGTTTGATGCCAAAATTTTAGGTTATGTTCTATCTACCCCCCAGTTCATTTTTGGAGCCAAGTGTGGCCCAAACCTGAGCTGCCAATTCGGTCTGCAGAATTTCGCTTGGTTTCCATGGGCCACATTTGGGCACACACCATGCATACCTTTTTTCTTTTCCAGCATTAACTTGCTTTCATTCTTTCTGCCTGCTGATTGTTTGCTAAAAAAATTATTGACAGGATTAAACATACATATATCTTGGATGATCCTTTTGATGATCCTCCTCAGCTTGCTGAACTTATTCCTGAGAATTCTCCATTAGGAAAGCCACGTGATGAGGTAAGTCGAGTTATGTCATTTGAGTTCATTTCAGTAAGATCTCGAGTACGAATGCATCTGTCTCAGTGACTTCCTTCACCATATAAAAAGTGGTTATGTTCTCAATGCCACATTTTGCCTTCTTGGTGTGCAAATTGCCAAATTCATAGGTTGCAGAAGAGCGCCTAGAGGATAGCTGGGTCCCTCTAGATGAAACAGTGGATCCTGGTCAGCTTGAGGAGTTGATCCGCTCTAAAGAAGCACATGCTAATGCAGTGATCCTTGAGAGTGTAAGTCCTTGTGCCACATCAAAACCAACACCTTACTCGTTAGTACTCCTAGTTACCATGTCGTGTTTATGACTGATGAAACACCCGTTGTATTCAGGTTGGAGACATTCCAGATGCTGAGGTCAAACCACCAGATAATGTCTTATTTGTTTGCAAACTCAACCCAGTGACACAGGTTAGTATTAGTTTGTAATTCCATAATTTTCTGCTCCTTTAGATCTTTCTTTTATTTATGTTATTATCATCCTGCTTTGCCCACAGCTTGACATTAAGTACATTTGTGCTGCCTCTTTACATGTAGATTTTCTTCTGACGCTGTTGTGGTTAAGTTGCTAATTATTTGGACTCCTAAACTGAACTTGTTACTTTTTGCCCATCGCTTTTTAACAATGTTTCTGGATAAGTAAGTTGGCTACTTCAATCATTTTGCAGGATGAAGATTTATATACAATCTTCTCGCGTTTTGGAAGTGTGACATCGTGAGTGCCTTTCTTAACCTCAACTAAGACATGCATCTCCTCCTTTATGCTCTAACTTCACATCCTTGGTTGCAGAGCTGAAATAATTCGTGACTTCAAGACTGGAGATAGTTTATGCTATGCTTTCATTGGTATGCTTATTCCCTCTAAACTTCTATACCACAATGATATGCCGCGAGGGAGCAATTGCGTAGAAATAGCAATGTTTTATTTATGTAGGGAATCTTGGTTCCAGTTTGTTCATCGAACAGTTGCATAGATTTGGCCATTTAGGCCTACAATATGGTCGATGGTGTATGCACGTTTAAGTTTCAAATGTTACTAGCCATGGATACAATTGCATCATGTAGTTTGCTAACAAATTGGTAAATGGATGTGTTGTGGATTAGCAGCAGCAGAGAGTCCAAACAGAGGGAGATTTATACATGTTTGATGTTACTAGTCGTGGATACACTTGCATAGTGTAGTTTGCGACTGGTAAATGGACAAAATTTCTTGTGGTTTAGCAGCATCAGGGATCCCAACAGAGGAAGACCATGAGTCTTTTAGGGAACACTACTGTATTAAGGACGTATAGGATTAAATGAGTCTTAACATGTTTGGACTTCACATCATGCTAGGGTGTGCCTAAGGGATACCCATGCACTATATAAAAATGCTATTTCATAATCAACCAAGTATGAAGAAATCTATTTTCTCTGACTCCAACCTTTGTCTACCTATCTCCCTGCAACTATTCCATCTGGTTGTCTCTAGCAAGGTAGTTATATTGTTGTGAATCAAGGTTCCGAACAAATTTCGTTAACAGGCAACCGTGATGTTGCTTCATTCCCAACAACTGAATGCTCGTTGAAGAAAACAGGAAATAACATAAAAGATATTAGCTACTTGTGCAACTTCAGTGTGATGACTTCTATTTTAAATAATAAATGAAAATCTTAGATGCAGAGAAAGTTCTAGATGGCACAATTGTTATCTTAGGGTCCAATTTTGGTATAGTATAAAGGCTAAAATTGTGGTGTACTAATATATCTTTGACGACACTTCTTGTTCCACCTGTATTAATCATCATAGATGCACATTTTAATAGAAAATGCTAACAGTTTCTCTTTATGATCTTTTGTCAGAATTCGAGGCAAAGGAGGCATGCGAACGTGCATATTTCAAGGTTAGCATCCAACCTGTGTTCCTGTAATTATACTTACAGCTCCTTCTATCATAATTGTCCACTAATTTGTATTTTGTTACTTAACAGTTTGTGCACTAGTGTACTATGTCAGTTACTCTTCATTGATGAAAGTCATAAAATTGTTGGTGCTTTGACCATTAAGTGTCGTCTTACAATGTTTACTCATGCCCTACAATTTCATTGATTATCGGTATTTCCTATGGTAGCACTGTCAAGAGACACTGCTTACTCAATGCTATGCTTGCAGATGGATAATTGCCTGATTGATGATCGGAGGATCCATGTTGATTTTAGTCAAAGTGTTTCAAAATTGTGGGGTCAGTTCAGACAAAGTAAACGGAATGGAAATAAAGGTATAGGCCCTGACCACAGAATTTTTTTCTTTATGATACTGTTTTATTGTCGTGAAATGTGGATTCTCTTTATGAGTAAAACAAACCTCTGATGGTTAGCTGGGTATGGGTACTATCACACAACAGCACTAGATGAGAACTGATAATGTGTCCTACAATATCAGAAGGGAAATGTCAATTTGTTTAAGAAAACTTCTGAAATTGAACTCTACTGCGAACCTAATTCTTATTCCTATGTAAAATCACATAAATGGAACATACTCAAGGATGTAACAGTTCCTTTGCAACCAAATATGACATCGTTCTTACTATGTTAAATGGCTCTTGTTGAATTCGTTAGAAAAAGCTTCTGGAGCATGCTGAAGGTACCCAGAGAAATGCCTGGAAAATGTATCAGTGACCAACAATTTTTATTGGATTGGAGAGTATCACAGAACTTTGTTAGACAATTGGATATATGAACAAGTAGCTGCACGTTTTTCTGCCACCTGGGTCCCACATGTCAAAATCAGAGATGTGTGGCAAGTTCTCCTTGGGCTTTACAACGTGTGTCTACAATTCTGATATTATGCCCGTCATCTTTATTATTTCTTGTTCAAGCACTCTGCAGAAACTCTCAAATGAATAATGTGACTGTTATTTCTTATTGCAGATGGTTGCTTCAAGTGTGGTGCTCCAGATCACATAGCCCGAGATTGTGACCAGGATGGTGAGCAGAAACCTAAAGCCCCAAATTATGTTCTGAAAGATGATAACACTCAGCGAGGCGGGAATAACCGTCGAAGGTCACTCTCCATCTCTTCTCTTAGACAATTGTTTTTACAGCGTTGTTACATGCTCTGACAATCTACTCTCATGTTGCAGTTATGATTTCGTCTTCGATGATGATACTGCTCGTCGGAATACTGACCGAAGAAAGGTTCAAAAAGTAGATGACCAGAGATCGCAGCTACCACCTCGTGGTGACCGCGATAGGAACAGCAGCAGGGAGAGAAGTCAGGGCGACGAGAAAGGTGTCCGGCAAAGCAAAGAAGGTGTTGTGAGCCGAGGAGGTCGGGGGCGAGACGACCACCACAGCCACGACAGATCTGGTGATCGAAGCTCCGGTAGGCACGATGACCGTGACTTCAGCAAGCAAGATAGCAGGAGCAGAAACATGGACAGGGGTGAAGAAGACTACAAACGGAGATCAGGAGCCGGTCGATACGACCGGGATGATAAGCCCAACGGCGAGCGGCGCCACAGGGACGATGATGCCCGTGAGAAGGGCGATCGTCACAGGAGAGACGAGCGTGACCGCAGGGCACGGAGCCCTGATGCTGATAGACACAGAAGAGAAGATGCCGGGCACCGCGAGGCGAGCAGGCACAGGGAGAGGCGGCACCGGGATGATAGATAGATGTTGGCTGCCATATTGCCTGCCTGTTTTGCCCTCGCCAAGTTTTTGGTTACGCTGAGTTTATGATGTAGCTTGAAATCTTTAGGCATAGACTGTATAATATGGGAGCTTGGAAAGTTTCATCACATGTTCATTTTCGGAATGTTTGTTGTTTTTAGATCAAAGGAATGTTTTGTTGTGTGGAATCGGACTGGCGGGTTCTGTCTTCGAAATTTTATAACTGATCTCCCGTGTATACTGTACTAGTGCTCCCATCTGCAGCGAACAGTTCTGCTCGTTTCTGCAATTTTTTGCAAGTGAAATGAGAACCTTGCCTTTCCTTTTTCTTCCAGTGATTTTTTTTAACAAATGAAATGAGAATGTTGTGAATTTCATGCTTAAAATGCTTTCTGGCAATGTTTTGGTTTGTGGGTTTTTTCTTCAAAAGAAATAAAAAGGTTATCACGGGTCTCGTAAATATGTAATTTTCTTCGTCAAACAGCTTAAGACAGTTAAAAGCTTGTCTTCCCCCCCCCCCCCCCCCCCCCCCCCACCCCCCCACAAAATTCAGTTGCGAAATGGGATATGTTAAATAACCTTTTTTTAACGTGTTAAATAACCTTTTTGAGGGGATCGTGCATGTCAGATCATTCTCCATGGTAGATTTAGCTGTTTTTTTAGAGCAAGATCGCCTTACTAGTCCAGGATTTTGTTAGGGGTATAACAATCTCTGCTAGTGTTTCACCGTCAATGGTAGATTTTTTTTTTTTTGAGACAAGGTAGATTTTCTTCTGAGCGCTCTGGCGTGGTGGAAAGGAAATGAGAATGGTGCAAAGCCTGAAGTCCAGCCCAACTGGCTTTAGCGATGCTTGAGGCCCATGTGAGAAAGCGTCGCATAGCAGCACTCCCCAGCGTTCCTCAAAAAAAAAAAAAGCAGCACGCCCCAGCTTCTCCTAAAAAAGAAAGAAAAAAAAACAGCACTCCCCAGCTCTGGCAGAAGTTGGAATAGTCCCACATCGCCCGCGAAGGAGGAGCCACCCTGCCATCCCGCTACATATAGGCCAGCACCCGCTCTGGTTCAAACTCAAGCAGCTGCGTGGTGGGCACAAAGCTAACTATTCTTTTGCCTTTTACTAAAGAATACCGTGTGCACGCCACACATGTGCAGCATATACTCTAATTTTTAAAGGGTGCCCTTCTCTTTTTGAGAAGGCCCCCAACAAATAAAAATTTAAGTTTTTTGCTGTTTCATTGCTCTAGCTAGGGGTTTGATGAGCTGTTGGTTAAAACATTGCTCCCTTGACTCTCAACTTGCTGGTCGACCTGATGTGGAAGGAAATATGATTCATGGCTGCTCATGCGTTTTCTATCTGCTCATACATTATTCAAGTCCAGTTTATATCAAGTGTGAAAAGTCCCATGTCGCTGCAAGCATGCATCACGGCACTTGGGGGCTAATGCAAGCTGGTTTTCAAATCATTACATTGTCAACAAGACCTTGTTATCTCAAGGAGATGAGCCAGCCTTTCAATATTTTTCTAAGTCCCAGCCCAGTACTTCTTACTGACCCGGCACTTGGGGGCTACACTGCTCAGATCAAAATTTTCTAAAAGTCCCAAGTCGCTGCAGGCATGCGACCCGGCACTTGGGGGCTACAGTACTCAGTTGTTCAAATAGATTATAAGGTCCAAATTGAAGACCCGGCCCATCATATGCTGATGAGCCGGTCCTTGGGGGCTACACCAGCTGAAGCTTTATAAGGTATAAGACAGTTACAAGTCCCAGGTTGCTGCAGGCAAGACAACCCGGTACTTGGGGGCTACATATGTGGAACATTCAATTTATGACTGGTGACTCAGATGAGCAATCCAGGTAATATGAAGCAAGTCTTAAGGCTGTCACTACGTTTCCCTTCTTAAGACTTGGGGGCTACAGATAATATGGATATGAGGAAGATATGTCTTCAAATTCTCAATTATGAGGAACCAAGCAAATTTATCAAACCAAGGCAGTTGATAATAAGGGTTATTTTTTCTTCAAGGAGCCAGCGTCAGTATATTGATATGACAGAGTTTCAGAATTTTCAGGAGCTGATCAACTGGTATTTTTGAGTGAACTGGTCCCTTTACATATTCTTATTTCAGGAGGTTACCATGAATAAATTCAAACTAACCTGGGGGCTAATGTCGGGGATATACCCCGCGGTATGACCCGGAATGATTATGACCCGGTTACAGTTCTAACCCGGCAGACAATTGTAACCCGGCAAACAATTGTAACCCGGCAGACAGCTAACCCGGCAGACAATTGTAACCCGGTTGCTACAGTGCCAGGCTGTAACCCGGCTGCTACAGTGTCAGGAGGTAACCCGGTTGCTACAGTGCCGGGATGCTAACCCGGCCGCTACAGTGCCAGGATGTTGACCCGGCTGCTACAGTGCCAGGATGTTAACCCGGCAAACAGTGTTTACCCCCGGTGAACAGTGTTTCCTGACAGACAGTTAAGTCCCGGAGACGAGTCCCCGAAGACGAGTCTCGAAGATAAGCCCGGTTGTAAGCCGCCCGGTGTAAGCCGCCCGGGAGAGTTAAGAAGCCCGGGACTCAGAAGCCCATGAAGAGAAGCCCACGACGGGAAGTCATAGTAAGTTAAGTCTCAATCCGACTTAGACTCTACATGTAAACCGCCCCTTCAGCCTTTATAAGGAGGGGCAGGTCACCCCGAGAGGGTTAAGTTGAGACGTCTCCATAGACAGGTCTTAGAGACAGGTCAGAAAAGATAGTCAGATTAGAGGTTCTCGAGATTAAGAGGTAGCGACTCCGCACCCTTGTAACCGAGAGCGTCATCGTCATCAATATAGGACAAGCAGGACGTAGGCTTTTACCTCCATCGGAGGGGCCGAACCTGGGTAAAAACTCCGCGTCTCTCGTCCCGCTCAACCCCTCTCAAGCTACCAGTTAGATGCGTTGGCCTCACGACTAAGTCCTTACACTAGGACATCTGCAGTGACAAATCCACGACAGTTGGCGCCCACCGTGGGGCCCGCATGGTGGTGTTGAGTTCTTGGAGGGATCTCTCTCAGGGATCGAGGAGTTCGCAATTTTCCGGATGAAGAAGAGCCGGTTTGGAAAGATCTGTATCAAGGTTCAAGGGAAATTAGGGTTAGGGTTGTGATCTGCTTGCTGCTGCAAATCGCCGAGATCGACAGAAAATTCAGTAGGGTCCGATGGCTACTACAAATATCAGCCGTTGATTCACAATGGGTCAAAGTTCCGAAGCGATTCATCAGTCACGACAAGCCGCATCATGGGTGTGCTGCTGTTCATACTCTCGTCAACCCAACAAATAGTGAATCATCAGACAAGGATATACAACGTGGGTGGTCAAACCAACTATGACCCGGAGGAAAAAGTGGACTTGGGCACAAACTGTTTTTGCCCCCGAAGACGCCCACGCCTCGGCCTGTATTGTTGTTCGGCCGCAGCCCCGCGGTGCCACCGGCTCTCCAACCGCCGGCTCAGCCGCGCCTCGCCACTAAGCCGCCGCGGCCTCCCCTCACCTCTGACCCGGTCCGCGCTTCCTCCAAGCCGCCGGACGCCCAGCTCCGTGCCTCCACCGGCCGTTTCCACCTCGGTCTCCCGCTGCCCTTGCCGGAGCAGGCCTCTGAACCGCCGTTGAATCGCCATTGTCACCTTCAAACCGCCAACTCCATGGTCCCGCACGGTGAGCTGATCGCGGCCTCGCCTCTGCCAGGGCCCGCTTCCGTCGTTGCCTGCCTGAGCCACCGCCTCACCTCAGCTGGCCGTTTGCCGAGTCGCCGCAACCAGCGCTTTGACTCCGACCCGCCGTTTGTGCCTCAAGTCACCCTCTATCAAGTTGCCGCTCACCTCCGATGCACGCCGAGCCGCCAGGGCTCGTTGACCCACCACTGCCGTAGCTGCTCCGGGCCTCCTCAACAACAGCGGTACCAAACCAACCTCGCTTTCCGTCCTCGCCATAGCTCGGCCCCCATCGCTGAGCCGCCGCGCGTGAGCCATTGCTGGCAGTGAGCTGTTGCCTGCTCCAAGCCGCCGCGTCACCCCGCGAAGACTCGGTCGCCACAAGCCGCCTCGCCTCCGCTTCAGTCACAACGAGCATCCGTACAACCCGCCAATGGCCACTGCTGCTCCTCCACGCTGCGAGCCGCCCTGCCTCGGTGCTCGCCTCTGTCAAGCCGCCGGATCCATCCCTGCCGCTCCGAGCGCCGCCTTCATCAACACAGCCGCGCAGGGCCAGCCTCTGCTTCGAGCTGCCTGGCAACTCCCGTAGTGTTTCATCTCCGCGACGAGTCGCCTTCGCCGTCGCGGCGTGTGCCGTCTCTGCAAGTCACCCGACGCCTTACTCTTCCTTCCTCGGTTTACGCCAGGTAGCCCGCGGCCTCGTCCCCGCGGCTCTGCTTCAAATCGCCTCGCTGCTCCTGCCGCCGTGGCCTCGTCTCCGCCAAGTCACCGCCGCCGCGAGTCGCCATGGCCTGGCCTCGCCTCGCCTCGTTGACCCGCCGCGGCCCTCCGTCGCTTTAAATCGCCGTGGTTCGCCCCCGCGCTACCACGCACCTCTGCTGCCGCGACCCGCCGTGGCCGGCCCCGAGCCGCTGCGCCTCACCATCCCGCCGCCGGCGCTCCATCCCGCCGCCTCTGCCTTGCCTCCGGCCGGCTTTGCCGCGCCCGCGAGCCGCCAGCCCGCGCCACGAGCCGCCGCGCCCGCCGCTGCCGTTCCCCGCCGCCGGCGCTCCATCCCGCCGCCTCTGCCTTGCCTCCGGCCGGCTCTACCGCGCCCGCCGCTGCCGTTCCTCGCCGCCGGCGCTCCATCCCGCCGCCTCTGCCTTGCCTCCGGCCGGCTCTGCCGCGCCCGCAAGCCGCCAGCCCGCGCCACGAGCCGCCGCGCCCACCGCTGCCGCTCCCCGCCGTCGGTGCTCCGCCTCTCCTCCGGCCACCGCGCCCCTCGCATCCGTGTCGACCACGAGATGCCAGGCCCCGCGTTGGCTGTCCCCGCCCTCTCCCAAGCAGTTTTGTCCGATGCAGAAAGAACTTAGAAGGAAAGGGGCGGTTCAAAAAAAAAGAGTCAACATGACCTGGAGGGTCCGTGCTGAGCCGCCCGTTTCCAGGCTCCGCTACGGTCGCGCTTCAAGATGCCGCCTCCGCACACCGCCCCCGCCGCGGGTTCATCTCGCCTCCAGCTACTGCTGCGCCCCGTGGCAAGCTCTGCCTTGCCCTCGCTCTGCTCCCGTCGCCGCCCAGCTTCCGCCTCCGCGCCTCACCAGCCGCCGTCGCCTCGCCTCGCCGGCTGGCCTCGCCGCCTTACTGGTTCTGCTTACAAAGCACCGGCGCCCCGTCGGGAGCTCTCGAGCTGGCCCCGCGTCGGTTGCATCCTCCCCCGCATCTCCACCGCAGTGATCATCAATTCCGCGGTGGATAATTTCCAGTCAAACATATCGGGTGAAATCCATCCAGTCAATTTTTATTGATACATTCTTATTCTTTCGAGAATAGTTACTCTCGACTGCAATATCTTTTATGCAGAACAATTACTCAAGTGGCATCATACCGCGGAGATGGAGTGCATGACAGCGTCGTGATGTACTGGTGTTCGTCTGCGGTGCGTTGCTCAATATACACGCTCAAGCCGCCGCTGCCGTGGCCCGGTTTACATCAACACATCGGTACCGTGCACTCTCACCCGCCAGTATGAGCCGCCCAATGAGTGCGGCGAGCCGCCGTAGCCGCGGCATGGTTTTCATCAACAACGCTCGCGGCCGACTCTCCCGTCCGTGCCGGCTTACAACGCCCGCGGCCGACTCTCCCGTCCGCGTCGGCTTACAACGCCCGCGGCCGACTCTCCCGACCGTACCGGCTTACAACGCCGCGGCCGTGTCTCGCAACCGCGTCGTCTTCAAACGCGCGGCTGACTCCTACATCTACACCAACATACTGGTGCTGTGCTTGCCTGTTCAAGCCGCCCAACGGACGAGCGCAAGACGCCGCCCACGGTCAGAGCTACATCAGCATATCGGTGCAGTGCTCACCTGTACGAGCCGCCCAACGGACGAGCGCAAGACGCCGCCCACAGTCGAATTTACATCAGCATATCGGTGTAGTGTTCGTTTATACGAACCGCCCAAATGGACAGGTGCACAAGTCGCCGCCACTGCAGTTTGGTTAACTTCAACAACCAGCCGGGACGAACCATCGACCGGATTATTGAAACAATTCATACGGGATCATCTATAACCCGCCACGGTCAACCTCAACCTTCAGTGGAGACTCTCAAGCCGACTCTTCGAGTCGACTTAAGACTCGGGGGCTACAGACATGGCTCGACACACTTGGCCGTTTTCAACGAGAGCCCCAGATCATGGCAAGAAAGTTAACCCGATCTCGGGGGATACTACATTATTGGCGGAAGGATTAAAAGTTACCCAAGAAGACGAGTCGCCATGATGCACCATTCAACTTGGGGGCTTCTGCTATTTCTTCATACAAGATGGCGGCTTACAAGATGCTGCAACAATGTTGATACTTCAACAAGGTCGTTTGGGGGCTTTCAACCCACCGGGTTAAGCTTCAAACCCTCTCGATCAGGCTCTTCAGCCACTGTAAGGCGGGTCGTGGACCCAAACGTTGACTACGTCAACAAAGATCACTTGGGGTGCAGCGAGTTGTGAACTTACCCCCTTTCGATCTGCAAGGCTGGGTTATACCTGCCTGTAAGTAGCTGCGCTTTGTCAGGGGTGCAGCGAGTTCTAAAACTTACCCCCTGCAAAGGCCTCTTATAGCGGCAAGGCAAACTCTCTCATCTACAAGACCGGGTTATACCTGCCTGTAAGTAGCTGCCGCTTTGCCAGGGGTGCAGCGAGTTCTAAAACTCACCCCCTGCAAGGGCCTCTTACAACGGCGAGGCAAACTCTCCCATCTGCTGCGTACTCTCCGCCAAGTGGCCCGTCGTACCCTGGAGGTTCAAACGACGGATTTACGTCACGTGAGAAGTAGCTTATGGGCTCTAGGGGTACTCACCCCCTGCTGTGTCTCTCTCTGGTTCGTTGCGCTCTTATCAGTTAATCTCGCCTAAAGACCCTGAGCCGTTCAAAGGAGTTGACGGTCACTCTCGTTAGAGACCCTGCACTGGTATGAGTTCAAGCATCGAGTCCACCCAGAAGAACCATCATATGAATTTTTTGGAAGGCAAAGCAAGAAACATCATACATTGCATCATACATTGCATTGCATCATACATTACATCATGCATTGCATCATATTTACATATCATGCCGGTTTGCCAAACCGGGTCAGAGCAAGATTGTGAAAGAAGAAGCAAGGCTATACGAGATTTTAACATCTCCGGGTTATGCTTTTTCAAGCCACCCTTACAACAATGCAGAATATACTCTGTTTTGTTTATTTTTGCAGGTCTTGTCTCCTAAGATAAGCCGCCAGAACAAATAGATCTTTAATAGCCAGCATGGCTGGATCTTCATCATGGATTTCTCAAACATATATTCGCCGGGTTGCACCGCAACCACGAGCAGGGATTTTCATTTTCAAATACAGGAATTATTCCAGGATATTCATTCCGGGTTCTATTACAACCACGGTCAAAGGATTCATTCAACAAATTATGATGAGTCATATCATTCTCACACAGTCCCGAGTCGCCGCCGGCAGACGACCTGACACTTGGGGGCTACATTATTCAAGTCCAGTTTATATCAAGTGTGAAAAGTCCCATGTCGCTGCAAGCATGCATCACGACACTTGGGGATAATGCAAGCTGGTTTTCAAATCATTACATTGTCAACAAGACCCTGTTATCTCAAGGAGATGAGCCAGCCTTTCAATATTTTTCTAAGTCCCAGCCCAGTACTTCTTACTGACCCGGTACTTGGGGGCTACACCGCTCAGATCAAAATTTTCTAAAAGTCCCAAGTCGCTGCAGGCATGCGACCCGGCACTTGGGGGCTATAGTACTCAGTTGTTCAAATAGATTATAAGGTCCAAATTGAAGACCCGGCCCATCATATGCTGATGAGCCGGTCCTTGGGGGCTACACCAGCTGAAGCTTTATAAGGTATAAGACAGTTACAAGTCCCAGGTTGCTGCAGGCAAGACAACCCGGTACTTGGGGGCTACATATGTGGAACATTCAATTTATGACTGGTGACTCACATGAGCAATCCAGGTAATATGAAGCAAGTCTTAAGGTTGTCACTACGTTTCCCTTCTTAAGACTTGGGGGCTACAGATAATATGGATATGAGGAAGATATGTCTTCAAATTCTCAATTATGAGGAACCAAGCAAATTTATCAAACCAAGGCAGTTGATAATAAGGGTTATTTTTTCTTCAAGGAGCCAGCGTCAGTATATTGATATGACAGAGTTTCAGAATTTTCAGGAGCTGATCAACTGGTATTTTTGAGTGAACTGGTCCCTTTACATATTCTTATTTCAGGAGGTTACCATGAATAAATTCAAGCTAACCTGGGGGCTAATGTCGGGGATATACCCCGCGGTATGACCCGGAATGATTATGACCCGGTTACAGTTCTAACCCGGCAGACAATTGTAACCCGGCAAACAATTGTAACCCGGCAGACAGCTAACCCGACAGACAATTGTAACCCGGTTGCTACAGTGCCAGGATGTAACCCGACTGCTACAGTGTCAGGAGGTAACCCGGTTGCTATAGTGCCAGGATGCTAACCCGGCTGCTATAGTGCCAGGATGTTAACCCCGGCTGCTATAGTGCCAGGATGTTAACCCCGGCAAACAGTGTTTGCCTGGTGAACAGTGTTTCCTGACAGACAGTTAAGTCCCGGAGACGAGTCCCCGAAGACGAGTCCCCGAAGATAAGCCCGGTTGTAAGCCGCCCGACGCTAAGCCGCCCGGTGTAAGCCGCCCGGGAGAGTTAAGAAGACCGGGACTCAGAAGCCCATGAAGAGAAGCCCACGACGGGAAGTCATAGTAAGTTAAGTCTCAATCCGACTTAGACTCTACATGTAAACCGCCCCTTCAGCCTTTATAAGGAGGGGCGGGTCACCCCGAGAGGGTTAAGTTGAGACGTCCCCATAAACAGGTCTTAGAGACAGGTCAGAAAAGATAGTCAGATTAGAGGTTCTCGAGATTAAGAGGTAGCGACTCCGCACCCTTGTAACCGAGAGCGTCATCGTCATCAATATAAGACAAGCAGGACGTAGGCTTTTACCTCCATTGGAGGGGCCGAACCTGGGTAAAAACTCCGCGTCTCTCGTCCCGCTCAACCCCTGTCAAGCTACCAGTTAGATGCGTTGGCCTCACGACTAAGTCCTTACACTAGGACATCTGCCGTGACAAATCCACAACACTCCCCATCGTGGTACCGCGTCAAGGAGGAGTTGGGGTCATCTCTCCACCGCGTGAAGGAGGAGCCTGCCCCCACCCTCCACGCAACCGCGACAATGTTCAAATCAGGCACCACGTGAAAGAGGAGCCGGCGGCGCCGCCATCGCACCACCGATACGCCTGAATCGACGGGACGATGTAGCAGCCCCACCTCAACTGGCGCGAACAATTTGTCAAGGAGGAACTGCCGCCCGTGATCGCCAAGAGGCATGCGGCCGTTGATGAGATTCGTTGCAAGGAAAACAAAAAGCAATTCCTACGCGAGAACAAATAAACACAAGATCCAATCTACTAGTCCCTCCGTTCCATAATATAAGAGCGTTTTTTACACTGTAGGAAAAGGTCCACATACGCTTGTAGAACAGGCGTGTTTAACGATGTAAAGATCGTGGTGATGTAGTAGTACTTTTGTCGGATCAATCTAATGTAGCATCACACAAACGATGCCTCAGAATTGCACACACGCGCAACTTGATGTCGTATCCTCCTTCTTGATCCAGCAAGCGAGGAGGTGAGGTGTACAAGAACGATCTCGACAGCACGACGGCGTTGTGGCGAAAGTATAGTGGAAATCCGATAGAGCTTTGCTAAGAATTGCGCGGGTGGGGGACGTATGGAATGTTAGGGAGGCGGCCAGCAACCGGGGTGTTCGATGATGAGGCCAGCCCTTGCCTCCTCTATTTATAGGCATGGGGGAGGAGGCTTGGCCCCTCCTCCAAGCCTCTAGGGGCTGCTCACCAAAGGAGGGGGTGATCTCCTCCTTCCTTCCCCACCGATTGTGATCCCTCCTTTCCAGGGATCTTGATCTTGTCCCTTCGAGATTGGATCCTATTCCTTTTAGGGGGGGGGGGGGGGTTGGTGCGCATGAACCAGAGGTGAAGGACCCCCACCCACGTCCATGTGGTTTCCTCCACATAGGTGGGTCCCACTCCGAAACCTTTTAGAACCTTCTTAGTACAATACCCAAAAATCCAGAACTTTTCCGGTAAGCCTGAAAATACTTTCCATATATGTTTTCTTTGTCTTCGGAATATTCCGAAGCTCCTCGTGATGTCCGTGGTCCCATCGAAGACTCCAATCAAAATTCTAAAACACCATCTTATTATCTCATCAAACCCCATCAACACCGAACATTAAGTGTGTGACCCTACGGGTTTGAGAATATGTGGACATGATCAAGACTCCTCTCCGATCAACAACCAATAGACCATGGATGCCCATAATGGTTCCCACATATTGCACGAAGATATTTGATCGGTTGAACCACAATGTCACGGATTCAAATAATCCCGTATACAATTCTCTCTACCTGGTGATATGTTACCTGCCTGAGATTCGAATCGTCAGCATCACCATACCTACTTCAATCTCGTTATCAACAAGTTCTCTTTACTCGTCCCGTAATACAATATCCCCGTGACCAAACACATTAGTCAAATGCTTGCAAGCTACTTAGGATGTTGTATTACCGAGAGGCCCAGAGATATCTCTCCGTCACATGGAGTGACAAATTCCAATTTTGATCCATGCAACCCAACTAGTACCTTCCGAGATACCTGAAGAGCACCTTTATGATCACCCAGTTACGAAGTGACGGTTGATGCCCACAAAGCATTCTTCCTGTACTAGGGAGTGGCATGATCTCTTGGTCTCAGGAACATATACTTGATATCAACAAAGTTGTAGCAATTTAAAATTAGTGGCACGATCAGATGCTAAACTTATGTTTGGGGTCTGTCCATCACATCATTCTCCTAATTATATGGCGTTGTTATTAAATGACAACTCATATTCATGGTTAGGAAACCTTAATCATCTTTAATCAATGAGCTAGTCTAGTAGATGCTTAATGGGGACACAATACTTGTTTATGTATCCAGACATGTATTTACGTTCCCGGTTAATACAATTATAGCATGGAGAATAAACACTTATCAAGAACAAAGAAATATGATAATAACAACTTTATTATTGCCTCTAGGGCATATTTCCAACAGACGCACCCTCGACTACCTCGGTGGCGGCGGCTCCTCATGTCCATCGAGGTAGGAAGCATGGTGTGAGCCGCAACACTGCCCGCCGCTCCGCGTTTGCGAAATCAGACGCAATGCTGGCTTGGTCCTCAATGACCCCGACCTAGCGGCGCCCTGGGCCCTCGACGCTCCATCACCACCGCGGAGATGGCCGCCGCCGCCTTGATGGCAAGCTCGATAAGATCGGTGAGGAGTGGTAGCTTAGTGACACCTCCGTCAATGCCGGCAGGGGAAGGCCGTCGCGAGGGTACCACAACCGTTGTCAAACATTGGCCGTGGTGGCTCTTCGCATGTCGTACGTTGTTGAGTGTGGCGGCTCTCAGGAAAGTATTGGCGTTGCAAGCAGTTGTTAGGTGACGCATCTATCGAGAGCTACACTTGGCAAATGTTACCATCGCCGAGTACATAACTCGGCAAAAACGTCACATAGCTACCTTTCATTACAAAATCCATCTTAAGCCCCTGCAATTGCAACTGATAGACAACACAACACATATCACACATATATATTATGACAGCACAAAACATATCAGTAAAGTGTGCTACATGGAGTTGTTCCAGGGAGAGGATGTTGGCAAACAGACACATAAAAGTTTCAGCTGAATGCCCCGTCTATCATGAGTGTGCCGAAGATATTCATCATCTTTTATTCACTTGTAGGAGAGTGAAGGAATTTTGGATTGAAATGGGTTTATTGATAAAATACAACAATATCTTGCTATTGATAGATCAGGCTCAGTTGTACTTGAGGATATCTTGCGCTACCCAGAAAATAAATCACATGTGCTCGGACAGCTTGGCTTAAAGGAGCCGGCGGCCGTAGATGCTTGGTATATATGGTGGCATCATCTGGAAATTTCAAAAGGAGAGCAGGTTGATCGAGCAGGAAGAACAACGTTTGCGATCCAGGCAATTACGAAGAATTGCCAAGCAGCGGCTTCTAATGCGACTCCACATGAAATATCGTGGGAAAGACCAACACGAGGCTCATATAAGCTCAATGTTGATGCATGTTGTCTTGAAAATGGCTCAGGTGCGGCTGCGGCGGTTTTCGAAACTACCGAGGGGAGGCTATGGCGGGATCAATTTGGCTGTTTGATCATGTGGTAGATGCTACTGTAGTTGAAGCTATAGCAATAATCTTGAGAGTACCGGTCACTCACCTTCGATAATTGCGCCTGATTGTTTGGAGTCATGCACAGGGATAATCAAAATTGGGAGAGCTCATATACTGCAATCCTAGCCGATTTTTTTTTTTTTGGGTGGCCGGAAGAATTGGATCGACATCCTTCAAGCATTGTCCAGGAAGCAAATCAAGTGGAGCCTCCCTTTAGGTGCAAATTCTGTTAACTCAGTATACATTCGATACAAATTCTGTTAGGTGCAAAAGACATTAATGGTTTTCAATAATGAAAATCGGGGAGGGGAGCCTCCCTTTTGCTAAAAAAAACAAATTCTGTTTTATCTTGGATTGATAGTCCTCCCAGTTTTAATTTTTTAGGAGCTTTTGGACAATGTAAGTAAGCTTATTCAGTTCTCAATAAAGTGCGCCAGAAGGCTTTCCCGTAAAATAAAGAATGAGGTGCTGTGAGTTTGGCTAAGCCCGTTACCCATGGCCCAAGCCCCAGCCTATGGCAGCCTCGGTCAGGTAAAAATATTTCAGGAGGGTTTTGACCAACCGAGATTCGTGGAGAAACTGGAGCGGGAGGCGGATCGTGCGAGTGACGCTTCCGTGGGAGTACCCCTAAATATCGACCCACCGAGATTCCGGGAGCGGCAGTTCTTTCCATCCACCGCCGCCGGTCTCCTCCCGACGGCGCCGCCACCACCACTCCGCCTTGTTCCGCCGGCCATGTCCATCCACTCAGATCGCTACCGCCGGTGGGAACGCCGCGCTCGAACTAGGTACTCGAAGGACAACATTTCCTCTTCCTTCCTCCAGTGATCCCCTGACCTCTCTCCTCCAATCCTGTCCGCGCAGATCACACGACGGCGACACGCCAATCGAGAGGCTCAACGACGACGTCCTCCTGAATATCATCTCCCGCGTCCCGTCCAGGCAGCGCTGGCGCTGCGAGCCCGTCTGCCGGCGGTGGCTGCGCCTCGCCAGGACGCTGCCCCAGTCCCTCGCCGGCTTCTTCTACACCAGCAGTAACAAGGAGCGCTTCCCGGAGACCGCCCTCCACTTCTTCAACGTCTCGGGTGGCCAGGGCCGCCCTTTCATCTACCCCTCCTTCGCCTTCCTGCCCAGCCGGCGGCGGCTCGATCTCCTGGACTGCTGCAACGGCCTCGTCCTCTGCCGCTGGTACGGCGTCTCTTCCACCCCGGTCGACTGCGACGACGAGGGGTTCCGCTACGTGGTGTGCAACCCTGCCATGGAGAAGTGGGTCACGCTGCCGGACATTGACATCCCAAACAGCGGCAAGGCCATCAAGGTGCACAGAGTGCGTCTCGGTTTTGATCCGGCCGCGTCTTCCCACTTCCACGTGTTTGTGTTTTCTTGGGGTGGCCGCCACCACCTCGGAGTGGATGTCTACTCGTCGGAAACCAGGACATGGGTTTACAATGAAGTGAGATTGGGTGGAGACGTTAACCTCTTTCATAATCGGAAGGGAACTGTCTTCCTCAATGGTAGTCTCCATTTTCACACTTTGGACTACCATGTCTATGATGATTCTGGTCGTTGGGTGGGGAGGGGGGTCCCTTCCATAGCTGCAGTGGACACGGACGGCGAAACATGGACAGACTTTGGTTTTCCTAGTCATCTGCAGCGTGATCTGGGTATGGAGGATGACTGTTTTATTCAGCTGTCGCAGGGCCGGTTGCATTATGGAAATCTTACTCGGAGAAATACCGGCGTTAAGATAGTGGTTTACGCTCTCGAGGACTATGACAGAAGAGAATGGGTGCTGAAGCATACTGTTAAACTTTCAGACATGTTTGGTGACAAAGACGACTGCGGGATTATTGGCTTTGATTGGGTTGCGATCCATCCAGAATGTAACGTGATCTTCTTCACCGTAGGATCAAGAAAACAGTTCATGTGTTACAACAAGGATACTGGGCGAACAAGCCAGATCCGCACTCTTGAAGATGGCCGGTCACCATATCTGCCTTATGTGCCGTTCTACTCTGAGTTACAATGTTTGCGCTCGTGACATCAACAGGGGGCTGCTGACGCCTTTATATGAGCAAGGGAGATCAATTGTCCGCGTTATGGAGCACTGGGGTTGGTATGTCTGCTTCAATTTGGTTCTCAGCCCCCCGGTGATTCCTCAAACAAATAAAAAAACTGGTTCTCAGCTTTTCTAACTGGAGTGCTCTAATGTCTCCATGCTTTTAAGTCTGGAGCAATGGTCTCAGTATGGACTATGGAACCAACTTGTGTTATCTCTCTTAGAATAGTTTTTAAAATTTCCACTGAACTTCCTGTTATATGTACTTGTCTCTGCATCCACATGTTCAGTTAACTTCACTCAGTTTTTCAGTGAATTTCTGTGACCATATGGTAGAAGACATGATTAATTGCCATTGCAGATTACACTTCTATATCTGATTTGCACTTTGGGAAAGCATAAGCATCTTATTGACAACTGACAGATATGTCTAATAAATTATCCATTATCTGCAGATGATACAATTTGTGAAATCATTTCCCTTTACAGCTAGATATGTGTTCTATATGATGGTTAAAAATCTCGGATGAATATAATGTCACTTTATTTTCCATTGATGCTAATTACTCATGGCATGTTTTAAAGAGGTGTTTTGTTAGCAGAACATAATCAAGCTCCTCTGATCATAATATCCAGTCCTTTACTAGAAAAACTTTTTTCTTCAAAGGTAACACTTGCCCCAGGGGGCTGGGAAGCCATCCTCTTACTTGGATTTGGTCAGTTAGGCATGTTAGCAAGAGTTTGATATAAGCGAGATGCTGTTTTGAGTTTTAGTTTTATGGGACCTGTAATGTAGTATGGTTGGCTAAAAATGTCTGAACAATCAAACTGCAGGGCACTCTACAAGTGCATGTAATGTACTGCAGTTTGCAAATCTTCAATTATATTTTGGTTTCATCCGCAGAGCATCGCCGTCCAAGTTCTGGATGGACAATGACTTGCTCCGCATATATGGTAGGAAGGGCGGCCACTGTCCCTTTCCCCCTTGAAGTTTTTACAAACACGGGCGTTATAACTTATAGCCCTGTGTAATGTTGCTATGTTAAACCCTGATTTTTAAGACCTATTCTCGGAGTGCAAGAATGTGTAGGAATCTAAAATCAGGTCGCCACCAATTTCTGGTATGCATGTTCTATTATTTCCTTCTACAACAAAAAAAACAGCACTTTCAAGTTCTAACATGCATATTTGGTAGATAAACAGTGAGATCCTTTTGGATCATATAAATGGGAAGCCATGATGTGCCAGAAAGATGTGGTGTATGTACTGTCAACATTAGCTTGATGTTTTCTCCTTCAATAGAAGGGGCATGTTGCCATTGATGAAACCACAATTTCTGGACTAATCAAGTTTTTTTCGATAAATGTTAATATATTAATATTAAGAAAATACCATTTAAACCTGGCCTCAGTCTGTACTAATCAAGTACTCCTAGCTTGCATTCCTCTCTAGTGTATCCCTAGTAGTCAGCCCAAGTAAATCAACCAATCTATTAACAACAACAGCAACAACACCACCAGCACCACCACCACTAACAACAATCCTTTAGTCCCAAACAAGTTGGGGTAGGGTAGAGCTGAAACCCATAAGATCTCACAAACCAACTCATGGTTTTTGGCACATGGATAGCTAGCTTGCACACATCGCTGTCCATGATTCTTTGCCGTTACCTCTCTCTTATTGATGACCTTAGGGTGGTATACCGAGATTGAAAAGATTGGCTAGACCTTCATCATGGCTTCCCAGAAACTTCACCATTACTTCCTGGATCACTCCATCACTGTGGCCTCAGCATTTTCAATTAAAGATGTCTTTGGCAATAAGAAGTCAATATGAAAATCTCCAAGTGGGCGAGAGACCTCGCACCATTCTCCGTCGAGCTTACTACAAGAACCGTCGTCAAATCTTAAAGTTTGGCGCAATTTGTGGCCGAATCACTAACTATTCAGGTGAAGAGCCCATGAAGGACGATGTCCCTAAGCCCCATTGGACCACGCGCTTCTGCGGATTGAAACGCCTCCATTTCCTAGAGCCAAAGTCATCTTGATGAGTCATGAGGGAAAAATACCGCAACGCCTACCCTTGACTTCAATAAGGCTAAACTTTAGTGCGGGCAACATTTGTAGGACTGAGCGACACTTTTTATTTTTGTGAGAGGTGTGTTTCGGTACACCTCGTTAGATAACTCAATTGTGTCCTAACCTAATGCATTAATGAACAGTTGTTTTTTCACAACCTATGATCTGTATCTGGCACGACATGGTGTTGTTTACTTCTCAGGTAAGGATGTGAAGTATAATCTTACGTATAACATATATTTCACAGTACCACAGTGTTGATAATTTGCTGATTAACTTGTCAGATATCGCCATATGGGTATGCACGCTTGGATGGCGTGACAAAAGTCTACATGGAAAGAAGATAGAGGAGATCGCCAAGGCAGGTGAGTCCATTAAAGCTAGATAATGTTTTCTGAGTTAAATCTTCCCAAATAAGAGAAACTTGGAGGTTATGCTGTCACGATTTCAGTATTAAAGTATTATTAATAAGAAGAGCAATAGGTGTTTACCGTACAACAGAAGCAATGTCACATATGGATATGGGCATCATGTATTCATGGCGTTGGCCTTCTCTAACTAATTAAGAAGATGTACACATCAATTCTAACTAGAACAAGTGCCATGTCATTGATGTTGCGCGTGCACACATAAGGTAAATCCTCATGTAGTTGCCGAGACTGAAACACAACGAGATCATCTGGACACGAGCGCACACTAGGAAAAATGAACACAAAGAACAAAGTTTTGGCGCTGCATAAAACAATTGCAGCTTTTTCGTTTAGTTAAGTACTCCCTTATTTCCACGAGAAGTAATTCGGGACGGAGGGAGTACTTATTTAATACGGTCTCAAAAGAGCTGCACGGTTACAGTCTCAAAATCTATGCCGCCATGACTGCATGACCTCGTGCCATCCCACAACGCAGCCAGGGAGAGCTAACTGAAATAACAAACAGAATCCGCCAAGGCGTGAACATACACACGCTAGAACATACATGGAATGGATAAGCAACCAAACATTGAGGAACACACTTAGCGTGGGAAGCTAGCAGATGATATGAACTCTTGCTCCAAGCTATAACATCGCTGGCTGTTTCTGGTGACTGGATCAGCTCCATTACCTGAGTGAGATGAAACACCAGCTTCAGCTCTACCACTTTCTGGAGTGACATGGGATGACATCATATGGTTCGTATGCAGAAGCTGCAAAGACATCTCCACTTCTTTCATTGTAGGCCTTTCCTCACCCTGGAGCCGCAGGCACTTCTCTATGAGGGAGGCAATACTGATAATTTCATCCTCGGTTGCTTCTTCACGAACTTGAGCGGCGACTATCTCTTTTACTGGCCTCTGCTGCATCTCCCCAAGAAAATAACTAGATAAACTCTGGGCTGATCCTGACTCACCAGTAAAAACGGGCTTCCTTCTGAGAAGTAGCTCTAAAAGCACAACACCAAAGCTATACACGTCACTCTTTTCATTTAGTTGCCCAGTGCGAAAATACTCCGGATCCAAGTACCCAAACGTGCCTTGTACGTGTGTGGTAACATGAGTCTGGTCTATATGCACCAATCTTGATGCACCAAAGTCAGAAACTTTTGCAGTGTAGTTTGCATCTAGGAGTATATTAGAAGACTTGACGTCACGATGGAAGACTGATATGGAAGCTGCAGAGTGGAGATAATAGAGAGCTCCTGCAGCTTGTGCAGCAATTCTTAGGCAGCCATCCCAGGACAAAGAAAAAATGTTGCTTGGATCAGAATGAATTGTGTCAAACAAGGAACCATTAGGAACAAAGTCATACACAAGCAGTGGGACCTCAGTTTCAAGGCAGCAGCCATAAAGCTTTACTATGTTTCTGTGGTTGATCTGTGAAAGGATGGCGACCTCATTGATGAATTGGTCAACCTCTCCTTGCTCAATGACCTTAGATTTTTTTATAGCCACCACACGCTGGTCAGATAAAATGCCTTTGTACACCATGCCATGTCCTCCACGGCCAAGGATCCGTGTGTGATCAAAGTTGTTTGTTGCCTGCTCTAACTCTTCTAGAGAGAAAATCTTTGTCCTTTCACTTACATCTTCATTTGATGATATTAATTGTTCTAGAAGAAGGCCGTGGTTCTTTGTAAAATATTTCATTCTCAGTCTCTTTTGGACGCCTCTTCTCCATCTATGGAGGATAAACATTGCACTTAAGCCAAGAAGTAGAAGGCCGAAGCCAATACCAAGCCCAATGGCAATACCTGCAATGAATGGCAAAGCACCTCAACATCAGTCTCATGTTATTTTTGCTGTGTTCAAAATTAAATGAGTATGAAATTCACCTGATAGAATATTTTGCTTTCTCGATGGAGCACACTTCATTTTTACAGCGTCGTATACACCAGTGCAGTTTTCACAAGTGTAACTTCCATTGGTATTGCGGCATACTCCTTTACAAAGGCCATCATTGCATTTACAGCCATCGGGGCCGGAAACATATGGATTTCCTGCATATCCATCATTGCATTTACAGCGATAACCCATTATTGACGAGTCGACGTGTAAGCATTTGCTATTGGAGCTGACACATGCAAATGTGGAGATATCCTGAGACGCCTCTTGGCAACTTATATTTGCGATGACCCATTCCAGTCTTCTTGACTCTCTATCAGTAGGAATGTAGAACGGGCTATAGTAAGATCGTTCCGATTGATCATGAAAGGTATCTTTGGTGTCCAAGAACCCCTCAGTAATATTGATGTTTGTGATATATGCCCCTCCTACGAGTAACATGAAAGCTGACGCGTTGCAGTACAGTTGAAATTCGGTCTTTGCGGAGCAGCCATCTTCTAGTCCAAATGGAAACGGAACCTTGATTTTGCCACAAGACCGAGTGCAACTCATATTTTGTCGAGCTGACGGATTGTATCCTATTGATTTTTTTTAAAGTGGAAATTAAAATAATTGTTAACGAGATACTCAAGAAATCAAGGGGAGATTAGATGCAAACTTGTAGATTTATATAAGTGAATCGATTATTACCATGACGCGAGCAGCCACCGAGAACATACGGGTTGCCCGTGTACCCAGCATCACAAGAGCATGAATAACCTCGCATGTATGTGGTGTCTACGCAAGAGCTGTGGTCGCTGACGCAGGCAAAGTTGGTCTCGTCTGCAGAAGCGGCGGCACATGTATGTTGGTCATCTATATTCCAATATATTATAGCAACCACATTGGCAATTTGGGGCTGCACCTGCTGCTGGGCCTCCTTGACAGGGACAAACTTGAGCTCCACGGGATTGTCAACCATACGGGCGTCAAAGGGTGGTCTTTGGTGGCATTTCTTACCGTAAACCATATCGGGCTCTGACTCGTCCGCGTCACAGGAAGTGCAAAACGGAATTTCCGGATTTATGTTTGAGTTTCCAATCAAGTAGGTGTAGAAATTGCACACGATGATCCCCAGCTCAGAGAGAGCGAAAACGAAATTGCTGGAGGGGGTCTTTAGTGATGCATTGTGGACTTCAGCACCCGGACTAGTTGAGATGGCAATTGAGAAGTCGATTAACAGACCTGTCAATGGAAATGAAAAGAGAAACACACAAATTACTCAAAATCGGTGACCAAGCTTGGATGGGACAAATTAATTCTTCAGATTTTGAAGAGGAGTACGTGAAAATTCGCAGGGCACTCAAGTGCGGGAGCACGCACCTGCCCAGCCCTGCCCGGCCACCCTAGATTGCCTTACCATCCGCAAAGTACTTGTAGGCAGAACGAAGGCACAATAAGTTTTAAATTTTTTTTTTTTGCGGGATAAAGCAAGAGATATATTAAAGCCACAGACTTACAGCCAGGTCCAACAAGAAATAGAAATTACAAACGAGTCCAGTTGACCCCGAAGAAGAAGACGACCTCGATGCCGCCGGTGGCGCGCCGCCGCAACTGCATCCCTCAAAGACCTGGTACAGATGCACCCCTTCACGGACGGGAAGTCGCCGGTCGCCGGCTCCAGAGAGCCTACACCAGTGGCCCTCCTCTTCATCGCATGGCTCCATATCTCTCCCTTCATCTTCTTCAACTCGATCCGGCCCGACCGCCACGCCATCGCCGGAGATGGGGAGATGAGCTCGACAGATCCGGAGACCCTAGAGCTCGGGGAAGGAGAGATCTCGACCGCGGAGCTCCAGAGAGCACTGCCGCCGGAGAGGGTGAGATCTCCCCCAAAACGCCTCGCCGACCGCGCCACCACCTCCTCCGCGCCGCCAGCAGGCCACCCTGAGAAACCTACACTATGTACAGGCCGGGGAACGCCGATTCCCCACCCTCCTGCCACCGGAGCGGCCGCCGGAGGGCAGGGGATCGACGATCCACCGGCGTGCGAGGTGGTTCTCCTGGCTCGGTTCACAAATCGCCCCTCCCTACTGTAGCGAGGGAGGGGAACGACCAGGTTCGTGAAAAGATTTTTAATAAGTTTTAAGTTTTAATGTCTAAAACTTACTATTTTGCATCTGAAACTCATGATTTCCTTGGTTGTTCGTATCAAGTTTCATAGTTGCACTACTAGGAAAAGGGCTATAGATGATATGGCTACTAATGGCGCACCAGACATGTGGTGCGCCACTACTATATAGTAATGGCGCACCATGAGTTGGTGCGCCATTAGTGTGGTAGACACTAATGGCGCACCAGACCCACGGTGCGCCATTAGTAACAAATGTTTTTTTTTCATTTTTCCAAAAATACTAATGGCGCACCAGGGAAGAGTGCGCCATTACTAGTTTAACTAGTAATGGCGCACCTCCAACACAGTGCGCCACTACTAATTTTTTTTTTTTTTTTTTTTTTTTGCAAAACTACTAATGGCGCACCTCAAGCTGGTGCGCCATTAGTAACCAGGGTTACTAATGGCGCATATATGGGTGGTGCGCCATTAGTAACCTGGGACCAGCAAGATATTTTGGACAGCCACACCTACACACTCACTTTCCCCACTTCATTCTCTCCACCTCCTCCTCCAAGATTGTGTCGGCTGCCTCCTCCTCCTCACCTCATTTGCACCATAGATTCATCAAAATTAGGTGGTTAAATTACCTTTTTTTGATAGGTAAGTAAGGGGAAAGCTATCTTTATGTTGTAGATCTACTTTTTTTCTCTCCCTCGCTCCAACAACGTGCACATGCACTTTTTATGGCCTTGCTAGATCTATGTATGTTTGTGGTGTTGCATATGTTTGTGGTGTTGCATATATGTTTGTGTTTGCAGGTACCGGTATTTGAAATGCGATAGTTGCCAATATTTTGCCGGAATGTTGATTCATTTCCGTTTCGGCGAGAATTTTGGCACTATGCATTCTTTTTGGTCCTATTTTTAGGGAAAGTCATGCCAAATTTTTTCTTGGTTCTAAAATATCGTTTTGCTCTACCCCGCAGGCGACCATGGTCCGCACGATGACCGAAGGCATCGTGAATAGGTTTTTGAGCTCCGCGAAGGCCGAGATGCTTCAAAAGAACGAGACGGAGATAAGATGTCCGTGTCGAAGATGCAAGCTGAAGAGCCTTATTGCGGACCCGGATTCCGGGCAGGTGCGGGACCACCTGCTCTTGCGTGGTTTCATGGATGGCTATCGGTGGCAAGGTGATGAAGATGACTATGAAGTCGTCCATGGGGGCCGGGCAAGAAATGAGGAAGGGCAGCAAGACAACCACCGCGGCGAGGGCGGTCGAGAAGACGAAGAATCTCCAGGACATGATCACGACGGTGATGCTGTACACAGTCATCATGTAGAAGATGCCGAACATGATGATGAGGAAGATCAAGACGAAGGGCATGATCATGAAGATGAAGATGCCGGAGCAGACGACGATGGAGGCTGGGTGCAGGACCCTCATATTCAAGAGCTGCTTCTCAAGCAGACGGATAACGCAAGAGCTGCCGCCCGAGAGAAAGCCAAGCTGGATCAACTGGAGATAGACGCGGTTACTCCATTGTATGAAGGATGCAGGCCCGAGGATACCCGCCTGAAAGTAACGCTCATGGCTCTGGAGATGAAGGTAAAACACAAAATGACCGACGCATGCTTCGACGAGAACATGTCATTCTGGCACGAACGTCTTCCCAAGGGGAACAAGTGCCCGACCAGTTTCGAGGAGGCGAAGAAAATCGTGTGTCCTCTGGATTTACCGCACGTGAAATACCATGTGTGCATGAACAATTGCATCATTTATCGGGATGGGCACGCGAAGTCTACCATATGTCCAGTGTGCGGCGTCACTCGATACAAGAAGAGGAAGAAAGCTCCTCGAAAAGTGGTGTGGTACTTTGCGATCACTCCTCGTCTGCAGCGGTATTTCGCGGACCCTAAGGCAGCAAAGCTCCTGCGTTGGCACGCGGATAGGGAGGAGAAGAAGCGAGAAGATGACGGAAATGATCCGGAGATAAATAAAAAAGACAAGATGCTGAGTCACCCTAAGGATGCGAGCCAGTGGCAAGCGTTGAACTTCGAACACCCAGAATTTGGGGACGATCCAAGGAACATCGTGCTGGGCGCGAGCACCGATGGAGTCAATCCGTTTGGCAGCCAGAGAAGCACACATAGCACCTGGCCTGTGTTTGTGTGGATGTACAACCTTCCCCCCTGGTTGTGCATGAAGAGGAAGTACATTCACATGAGTATGCTAATTGAAGGGCCGAAACAACCAGGGAACGACATCAATCTGTATCTGGGGTTGCTGAAAGAGGAGCTAGACACGCTGTGGAAAACGCCAGCCAATACGTGGGACGCCGCAGAGAAAGAATATTTCCCTATGAGAGCCGTACTGCTCACGACGGTGCACGACTATCTCGGTTACGGATATGTCGCGGGGCAGGTGGTCCACGGATTTTCTGGATGCGTCAGGTGCATGGATGACACAACGTATCGCCAGCTAGATAGAGATCCCGGGTCTTCGAAAACCGTGTTCATGGGACATCGAAGGTGGCTTCGCGACGATGACTCATGGAGAAAACGCAAGGATCTGTTCGATGGTGAAACCGAGCCCCGAAGACGCCCGCGTACGAGGAGCGGCGAGGAAATAGACGAGCTGTTGAAAAATTGGAAAGAGTGCCCACCGCCGGGAAAGGCGCCAGAGCCGGGAAAGGTGCCACCGTCGGGAAAGAAGCGAAAGGCGCCAGAGTCGCTGCTGAAGGTATGGAAAACGAGGTCTGTTTTCTGGGACTTGCCGTACTGGAAGATCCTCCGTGTGCCTCACAGCCTTGATGTCATGCATATCACGAAGAACGTGTGCGAGAGTCTGCTTGGTACCCTGCTCAACATGCCAGAGAGGACCAAAGATGGGCCGAAAGCAAGGGCAGACTTGAAATCAATGGGCATCAGGGAGGAGCTTCACGCTAATGATGATGATGATGATGATGATGATGACGCAGATACTTCCAGTTGCAATCCGTGGGATCATGGACGCGCACGTCCGTGAAACGCTATTTGGCCTATGCAACTTTTTCGACGTCATCTCTCGAAAGTCGGTTGGCGTGAGGCAACTCAGAAGGCTACAGGAAGAGATCGTGGTGATACTATGCGAGCTTGAGATGTACTTCCCGCCCGCATTCTTCGACGTTATGGTGCATCTGCTGGTCCATATCGTGGAGGATATCATCCAACTCGGGCCGACGTTCCTGCACAGCATGATGCCGTTCGAAAGGATGAATGGTGTCATCAAAGGATACGTTCGCAACATGTCACGTCCAGAGGGAAGCATAGCCAGGGGCTTTCTGACCGAAGAGTGCATCTCCTACTGCACGAATTATCTAGGCATCGAGAACCCCGTTGGTCTGCCCGTCAACAGGCACCTCGGCAGGCTCGCTGGATGGGGTCACCGCGAGGGTCGCCACGAAATGCATGTCGACTTCGAGGGTCGACTCGCCGACTTTGAAAGAGCAAACCTAGTCGCGCTACAACACATAGACGTGGTCGATCCTTGGGTGGTAGAGCACAAAACCTTTATTGAGAAGACGTACAATGACCGAGGCCAACAGAGGACGGACGGAGATATAATCAAAGAGCACAACTCATGTTTCACGCGTTGGTTCAAGGAGAAGCTTCTGTCGTACCCTTTACATGAGGATTCTTCCGTGGAAGAACAACTCATATTCGCCTTGTCACAGGGCGCCGAGCACAACCTGATGACCTATGAGGCGTATGATATCAACGGCTACACATTCTACACCGAGGACAAGGACATGAAGAGCGATGGTTATCAGAACTCCGGGGTAACGATGGAATCCTACACCGGTAACGACAAGGACAGATACTACGGAAGGATCGAGGAGATCTGGGAGCTGAGCTACGCTGGAGAGAAGGTCCCGATGTTCCGTGTCAGATGGGCCAAGAGCGTCCTAAAAGAAGACCGGTATTTCACCACCATGGTTATACCCGAAGCCAAATCCAAGACCGCGGGCGCAAACGTCACCGCGAAAAATGAGCCATGGGTACTGGCTTCCCAAGTGGACCAATGCTTCTTCATTACCGACCCGTCAAAGCCCAGTCGTGTTGTCGTGAGGAGAGGCAAAAGGAAGATCATCGGAATGGATGGAGTCGCCAATGAGCAAGACTTCGACAAGTACGGCGACCCGAAGATGGAACATGACGACGACGATGAAGTAGCAGCATACACCACAAGAAGAAGCAGGACCACCCTACCTAAAGGACGTCCGTTCCACAGAAGAACTCCATTTGCGAAAAAGAAGGGCAAGAAGATTGTGAACAGATAGCTAGCTAAGATCGATTGTATTTAAATTGTAGCCTTCATTTCTCGATTGTATTTCATGGGCACTTTTTGAACTATCATGAATATTTTTAAATTTCATGGGCACTTTTTGAATTCATGAAAAAATATTGAATATTCATGAGGACACTCGATCTCGATCCCCCTCCATCTCGATATTGAATATTGAATATTTATTACTGTTTCATATTCATATTCATCAAAAACATTTTTTTTAAAAGATTGACAAAAACAGTAAAGAAAAAACACAGAAAAAGGTAAAAAATATTTAAAGACCGGACTAGTGCAACCAATAGACATATATACATCAAAAACATTTTTTTTTAAAAGATTGAAAAAAAATGGGGCCGCCAGGATTCGAACCCTGGCTGGCTGAGATATGCATCAAGGGTCCAACCACCAGGCCATGACAGTAGTTCTGTCCATAACACAGACGCGGACCTTTTAACGTATTACTACGGGTAGTAATGGCGCACTCCCACAGATGCGCCATTAGAAAGCATTCTAATGGCGCACCGCCAGGGGGTGCGCCATTAGAAATCTTCCCCCTATAGCAATAGTCCCCCTGCCTCGGTGCCTCGTCTCAGCCAGCGTCTAATCCCTCCCCTGCCTCGTCTCACCCGCGCCCGACCACCACCGCCCCCGTGCTCGCCGTCCCCGGCCGTGCTCGCTGCCCCCGCCGCACCCGACCACCACCGCCCCCAACGCCCCCTCCCCTAGCCGAGCGCCTTCTCCCTCGCCGTCCCCCCTCTGCCCGTGCCCGCGCCCTCGACGTCCTCCCGCCCAAGCGCCCCCTCCCCCCGCGGCCCCGCCTGCGTCAACCTCGTGCTCGCCGTCCAACACCGCGCGGCCTGCCCAGGAGGACCGCCGCCGTCTTCCTCTTCGACTACGAGGACCCGGACGAGCTCGGACGCCCTCGAGCCATCCCTTCGACGCCCGCCGATTTCCTCCGCCTCGGCCACCATCGCCACCACTCGACGCCGAATTCGCGCCGCCTCGACTAGCTCCGGCTACCCCGAGTCGCCCTCGACCTCCCCGGTGAGCACCCGAGCCGCTTCCCCCTCTTCCCCCTCTTGATTTCCTTCTGATGTGTTCTAGGGTTGGGGGTTGGAGAATTTTGGACAAGGAAAGGGGGTTGGAGAATTAAGTAGCTAGGGTTGGGGGTTTGCAAGAGAAAAAATCATAGATCATGCAAGTTGAAGATCATGGAGAAGTAGCAATGCTTCTGTTTCTAGGTGGTGTTCCTATATTTGATCTAGCTCACACGTGTCTACATGGGAAGAAACTGCTTAAGTGTTAATAGTTGATCTAGTGGTATTCCTATATTTTGTCTCAGTTGTGTAAAATATAATTGTAGTTACAAAGATGCTGATTTATCTCAGCCTTATAGCTCACTAAAACTTTTACTGGCGGCAACCGGTTTAGAATGTAGTCTAAAGTTATCTGCCAATACATTTGAAACTGCACTGAGCGTATGTGCTCCTCGAGTAACTTCTACTGGGTTGCATAGTTCACCCACACCAATTAATGTTTATGAAGAAGAAGAATAAACCTGCTGCTGCTGCTGTTATGCCTGTATTCACTGCTGCTGCTGCTGTACTTGTGATGATGTTGTACTTGTGATGATGCTACTTGTGATCTTCTGAAATGACCCATTGGCGACTTCATTACGCGGGGATAATGATTTTGCAGGTACCCCGAGAGGCCCTTGAGTTTGCCGGAATGTCGATTAACTTCCGTTCTGGCAAATTCGGGTACTCCATATGTCCTATTTTCAGCAAAGGTCATGTTGAAATTTTCCGTGAATTTTAGCATGACTTTGCTAAAAATCGGACATATGGGGTACTTGCTACTAATGCATGGGCCGGGGTATCTTAGTACTTAATTAAGTAGCTTTTAGGGTGCCTCGGTGTCGATAAGAACCTAAATGATGAAAGCTTAGGCTTTTAGGGTGCCTCGGCGTCGACAAACCCTAAATGATAAAAGCTTAGCTTTTAGGATGCCTCGGTGTCGACAAACCCTAAATGATGAGACCATGATCTTGTTCCTTGACAATAACCAACTTTTTGACCAAACTTTTTTCCTATTTAGAGCGAAACATGGCCCACAACGATGAGGTCGGTGGTTCGGGCGGCAAGCAATTCTGGGAGCTGTCCCAGGAGATGGAGGAACAACCTCACCGCTATGAGGACGCCGCGGAAGACACCGATCCTGACTACACAACCCCTAGTGGCGTCGGGGATGACACCACTGATGGTGCCGCCGAGGATGCCACCACTGATGATGGCAGCGCACGCACAGATGGCAGCCAACCGAAGAGGCAACGGAAGGACCGGCGCCCGAACATGCTCCGCACCGTCAAGGAGGAATTTACTCAAGTGGACTCCGACGGGCATCCAACGGAGCCCAAACAAATAGTCAAGGGGTACTCGGTTCAGCTCGGGTGCATTCTCCGGAGCACCGTCTCGATCAACACCGAGAACCTAAGGCATAAGGACCGAGGGAATTTGCGCAACCTCCTCTTCACGAAGCTGCACGAACGATACAAGTTCCCCGCTGAATTTGAAAACACACGCCTCTCAGGGAATAAAGTGAACAGTGCCGCCCTCACGAGGATGAGCACGACCCTGTCTACTTGGAGAAGCGCGGTGAAAAGAATGATTGAGAAAGGTGATAGTTATGAGAAGATCAAGGCGAAAAATCCTTCGATCAGCGAAGATGACTACAAGGAGTTCAAGATCAAGTGCGAGAGCAGCGCAACCTCCGAATCAAGTCAGTGGGGGAAAGAAATGCGGGAGTTGAACTTAGGGGAACACAAACTCGGTCCCGGCGGTTACAGAGTGGCGGAGCCTATATGGGACAAGGAGGACGCGGAGCGTGCCGAGCAAGGCCTACCGCCCTGCTTCGAGAAATACCGTGACAAGCAGACCAGGAACTATGTCAGGGCCCGGTACAAGGAGGACCCGGTAACAAAGGAGCTTACCACGGATCCGAAGACCAGGGCGCTTGAGCTTGTTCTGGCGCAGGAGACTGAAAGCAGTAGCGCGGGGTCGTCTCAGAGCATCCCTTGGGACAGCACTCTAAATAGGGCGTTGAACGTAATGAAAAACAAGGATAAGCTCAGTAAGCCGTCGTCAGCTGGTCGTGTGGCCGGCAAAGGCTTGTCCACAAAATGGTCGTCATACTATAACGCTGGTGGGCGAAAGGAGAGAAAGACCAGCTCGGAAAGCCAGTCGCGCGAGGTTCAAGAACTCAAGGCACAAGTGGCGCGGATTCCGGAGATTGTCCAAGAGCAAGTGCAACAACAACTGGGATCGACGCTCACCGGCATTATGCCTACCTTGATTCATGGGCTGACGACGTGGATTGCGAGCGGCCAACAGGGGCCGCCCCCGATTCCCAGCTTCACGGCCAGCAACTCGCACAGCACGCAGGCGGCGCCATTGGTGTCTCCGGCGGAGCCGGTATTGGTGTCTCCGACGCCGGCACGGGCATTGGAGCTTAATGCACCCGGGTGTACGCCGGCCGGCACCTCGGCAGCAAGCGGCCCCTCCGTCAATTGCACGCCCGCCGTTGGCGGTGCCTCGACATTAGCCGAGCTCGACGCCATCATCACGGTAACTAATTAAGCCTCTCGGCCGAGGACTTCATCTCCTTGCCTTTGACTGGGCATCCCTAACGCCCTACATGTTTTCGCAGGGCGCCGCCGACGTTCCGTGCACTCTCCTGCACTTCGTGAACAACGAGCTGGTCGATGTCGCCAAGGGCAAAATCGTTCAACCGGGCAACCCCGTGTTCCACGGTAATCCAATGCCACCCACCGTGTATAGGGTTCAACTGGTTCGGGTGCTGCCAGGCTGCGACGAGTTGTTACCTCCGATTCGACCCGCCGGGGCCGACGAAGATGATGTGATGACCCTCAGCGCCTGCCTAACCTGGCCCCTTCTTTGGCCGAAGAGCCAGATTCGTTTGGGGGCGGGGGACACCACCCCAAAGACATGCCGGACATGCATATGGCACAGGATCCGGGCATGCATATGGCACAGGATCCGGACGACGACGACGGTACATTTACCAAAGTCGATAAGTACTTCAACGAACATGGGTACGATGATGAATTCTTGGGGCCTCCTTCTCAAGAACCCAACCCTGCAAAAGACGATCGCGATCTAGCTGGTACCGCGGAGAAACCCAATTGCAACAGGCGTCGTCTGGCGTTCAGTTCTCAGGAGACGCCTCCAGCTGCCGCCTTCACCGAGCCTCAGATAGCCGAGGTGCGAAATATTATCAGCCCCAACACACTCAAGAAGGCGGTCTCTCAGCAGAACTCGATCCCATTACAGCAGAAGAAGAAGGGACGGAAAAGAAAGATTAAGGGTGCGAGCCAGCCGGCACCGAGTACGATCCGTGCTCAGGACGGGCCACCTTCACCTAAGGATATCTCGAGGAGGGTGCATGTGGCGGGTAGGCCGATGCTACCGACTAATCTGCTCAATGCTGCAACCGGTGCTATGCGGAGTCTGCATGACAGTGTTCTTTCTTTGGAGAAGCGGCGTCTCCGAGAGAATGATGTGGCATACCCGGTTTTCGTGGCCAAGGTGCCAGAGGGCAAGGGCTTTGTGGATAGCGCCATCGGGGGTATGATCGTCCTGCGGTTTGATGACATCTTCGCTATGTTTAACCTTCATCCGCTGCACTACACCTTCGTTCGGCTATTTTCGCTGAGTATGGAGATGCGGATCATTAGAGACAAGACCCCGGACATCGTGATAGTCGACCCCTTCTACATGCGTGCCAAGATCTTGGGCAGCGCTGGGGACCGGCAAGTCGCGAGTTCATACCTCGAAGGCGTCATTCTGGCGAACCCAGATAAGGATAACTTCCTCGTGACTTACTTTACCGAGTAAGTCATCCCCTCATCGCCCCGTAACATATGATTTCTTAGATTTCGATCGTTCTTTTTTTTTCTAACATTCCGTGTTTTGTGCAGTGACACACATTGCACACTCATCCTCTTAAGCCCGAAATATTCCATGGCCACGTATTTTGATTCGGACCGTCAGTCGAAGAAAGACTACACAAATATCAAGAAAGTTCTTGATGATGTTCTCCCCGGCTACGCCAGATCTGGAGGCACCTTCAACAGGCCAATTCGTAGGTACGGCAAGCACGTGTTCGCCCACACTACGACGTTCCCCTGCGTCAAGCAGCCGCCTGGCGGTCAGAAGGATGCCTACTACGCCCTCCATCACATGCGGGCGATCGTGCGGGACCATGATCACCTTCTGCTACCAAATAATCTCAAAGATTGGGCCGCAAGCTTGTCGGCAATCCAGGACACGGACATCAGACAAGAATTCTTTCGCATCCAGTCGGAGTTTGCGGAAATCATCCATCAAGATGTCCTTCGTACCTCGGGGCAGTTCTACCTTAGATATCAACCGTCCAACAGTGACATAGAAACAACGCTACAAATGCAGGCTGACAACGACCGCGATTTCATGACCATCACGATAGACGGCGGCTTCATCCACGCTCCGGTCCCTGAGTCGAGTCGAAAGTAGTGATGGTATGTAGTTCTGAAATATCGATTAGCTCTCTAGTTTGGACAGTCGTTCAACTTATATGTAATCGATGCTATTTATTAGTAGGACCACGAATCGTGCTATTAATGTGTTGCTTTTCTCTTCCGATCCTTTTGTTGCATACTTATATATTGCTTATGTATTGTCTGTGAATTGCTACTAACGTTTTGTTTGTCTAGTGCATAGAGATGCCGTCGTATGTCGTGTACAAGGGTAAGGTTCCCGGAGTCTACGACGACTGGGAGGAGTGTCGGAAACAGGTTTACCGTTTCAGCGGTAACAGTTACAAAGGGTACACCACTAGGGCGGAGGCGGAAGCTAGATACGCGCACTATCTAGCGGGAGAGAGGAGGGAGCGGAGGAGGAACCGGATGAAGACCAGTTTCATCGCGATGATGCTCATCGTGATGACCGCAGCTCTCTTCTATGTGATGGTAGTTTAGATGATCGATATCGACTTGTAATGTGGACAAACTCGCTACTCGCGGTCTAGCTCGAGACTTGTAAATGTTCTAACTTTGTTCGGTCTTTTGAATTCGGAGACTAGCTAATATGATGAATTGTATTCGGAGACTAATCTTCTATTGTATTCGATGAATCTGCTGTTGCTGTGTGGTGCTAGCTATATTCTGTCAAATAATATATTTTGTAACCTGTGAAAATATCAAAAACGAAAAAAAAATAATCCCTAATATTCATACTAGTGGCGCACCACCACATAGTGCGCCATTAGTAAGCCAGAGCACACTAATGGCGCATCATCTACCAGTGCGCCATTAGTATGCCAAAGCACATGTTACATATGGCCCCTGGGAGGCATACTAATGGCGCACCGTGGGCTATACTAATGGCGCACTGCATGGTGCGCCATTAGTATACCAGATACTAATGGCGCACCAGTGGTGCGCCATTAGTAAAAAATTCTAATGGCGTGGTGCTAGTGGCGCACCTGTAGTGCGCCATTAGTAGCGAAAACAGGTGCGCCACTAGCACCCCTTTTCCTAGTAGTGTTGAAATTGTAAGCAATTTTGTTGTCGGTCGTAAATACTAAATTTGTGATTTTGTCGGTCGCTCGTACAAGTTTCAAAAGTTAAAACTTAACCGGATTTATAAAAACTCGTCAAAAAGTATTTGAAATGTATTTTATTCGAAAGCTCTTGTCATGAGAAACACGAATATAAAACAAAATTTAATTTAAACTCTACGTTTAAAAGATTGAAAAGCAAAAGCATAAGAAAAAAGCATGCAGGAGGGGCTCGGAGCCCCAACACCTACATACCACAAATCCTCTTCCAAGAAGTATGATGTACGTGAATAATGAGGACCATACTGTACGTGACTAATGGGGGGCCATACTGTACGTGACTGTTACGCTTGAGTGGTGAGCATCTTTGCTCTAAAACAAAACGCCGTCGCTGTTAAAATTAAAATGCACATTTTATACAATCCTGCTGGTCATATCTTTGCCTGCCAGATAATCTTCAAAGACAGTTTGTTAAGACTTAAGTTTTCTTGTGACTTTTTTGTGTGGATGTGACGATCATCATTTTGGCCACCTGGATAATTTTTCCTAAAAAGGGAGGCTAAGAGGGACGCGGCTGTTCTACACCCGAGTTCATGTGAACAGTAAAATCCAAAAAAAATATATGGAAATAACATTCAAAAAAATCTGATTTTTTTTGTACGAAACATTGACGAAATATTTGTTGGCTTGCAAAATTTCATCACAATATGACATTCGTGGAAATCGTGACAAAAAAAATAATCTAAATCGATGTCCAAAATGAGTTTGAAAATCATTTGGGAGTGTCGATTCTGTTTTTTCCCATGATTTACATGAATGTCATATGGTGAAGAAATTTTAGAAGCCAACAAACATTTTGTCAATGTTTCACACAAAAAAAATCAAAATTATTTGATTTTTTTATATTTTACTGTTCACCCGAGCTCATAAGCTCACATGAGCTCGGGAGTAGAACAACACTTTCGGGCTAAGAGCATCAACAGCCACCGGAACCCCATATCTTCACCGAACGTTGAGGCAGCCTGCCTGGTCACTGCCTGGACACCAAATTGTTATCCAACCAGACCATGCATAGCCAGGCCAAACTTTGGGGCTGGCTGACATCCTCGTACCAAGCTTATATCAGGGGGCGATTATGGGGCGGACCGGCCGCCGCCGTCATGTCAGACCAGCCCACGTTGTTATGTTATACTCCAAATTCAAGTATAAAGATAAAGACTAACTTCTGACTCGCGAGCGGAGCGAACCCCCCCCCCCCCCCACCCCCCTACGGATCATTATTGACCCAGCTGGGTTACCTGTGTTGTATATACCTCTTGTAAGCCGCCTCACGAGATAAGTTGATCAATTTTAAATTCCCGGCGTACCACCCACAATATAGTGAAGATTTGCTCGCTGGCGCTCGTGGTTTTCCCCCTTCCGTGTTGGAGGGGTTTTCCACGTTAAATCCTCATGTACCTGTGTTTGATTTCCTTCTTCATCGTGTTCAATTGCGTGTCATATCTCTAACATACGCTAGCCTACACCATTCCCACCTTGGTCCCCATAAATACCCTACCTGAAACAACTCTAGTCAAACCCCACTTCTCTTGGCCGTCCGCTCCACTGCCCATCTCGTACCCTCCTCTCCCTTCCATTCGACCATGGTCGAAAATGGATATAGCAACATATCTTACTACATCGACCGAGCAGAGCTTGTCAAGGAAGACTTTAGCTCATCCGCGCCGGACGACGAGGAGCTCGCGGTCCACATTGCCCTTCGCTGCTCATGGATGGACAGGGGTGGGAGCTCCTTCTTCGCGTTGCCCCGGTGGCCCAGAGGGGTAACTGGGGCCCCACCCTGGCCCGTGACCACACGACGTGGTATGCACCTTACCCGGCCAGGCGACAGCGTGACCGGTGGCGCCCGACACCTCCAACCCCTTTTCCTCCCGGGCAGTGCATAGTTCTCGTGCCCGCACTGCTAAGCCGCAACCACGACTGTTGGAGTCTTCACACGTCTATCTTCATGCAAGGCAGACCGAGACGCAATCTCCCTCCAGAAGCTTCGGCTGCGTGTCCACAGATCCACACCGTCGCCGTCTTTGGCCGCCAGCGACAACATCGATCAGATCCTCCGTGATGTCATCCGCCGCTCTTACACCTTGGCGGAGACGGACGCCTAAAGCCGGTGCCGCAAATTTGGAAGTGATGAACTCCGGCTGGCCTCTCCGTTTATTTAGTTAATCTAGCTTCTTGTTTTAGTTAAGTGAATAAACTTGCTCTTTTTTATCTAATTGTGCAAAACTTTAATCCCCTATCTATGTACGAATATACTATGTTTTTACGTTGCATGTTGATCTACGTAGTATTCATCATGTTGAATGCATTTGTATGTATTTAGGGGTGGATCTTTGAAGACCATGGTGTGGATGGGGAGAAATGGGGGATGATCGTTCACTATCCACGTACATGACATTAAATTAGCCAATTGTGGTTGTAAATGCTCTGACACCTCCGGTTTCTACGTGGATTCATGATGAACACAGCCAAGCCAACCTGGAGCATTTGATCAATCACTTTCATCTTCGAGTGAGCAACACCTATCGGTCTTCCATGTCTGGAGAAAGATCTCTAAGGATGACTTGTGGCACTAGCTGTTCGCAAAAGGGATTCTTAACTTCTTATGCACCTTTGGAAGTTTTTTTTTTAACACGGTACAAACGCAATCGTCCATATACACGCATATACACTCACTCCTATGAACACACACGAACCCTAATGGGTTGAGGATACTACTGTCCCTCAGGGCCGGGCCGACCAAATTAGGGGCCCCGTGCCAAACTCTGAAATGGGCCTACCACTAGAGGAAGAACGTCTAGCAAAGAGACGCACTGCAGCATAGGACTAAGTCGTCATCCACCCGCAGGCTACAAGCGCCTTCACATAACGCGGTTGTCAATCAAAGGCCTTTTTTGGTGGCATTTCATTAAAAAAACACGTCAATGTTATATTTAATATATTTTTAGAAAACATCTCAAATTAAAAAAAATTGTGATGATTTCATCAAAATACCTCAAAAACTTCTATATTAGAGCAATCAGGGAAATATAATAAATATTTTTTTATACTTAGGAATTTTTCATTATGCCGCAAATAATCAGAGAATAGCTCGAACAGAATGCTAGATATGGAGTTAAACATCTCCAAACACCAGCAGAACGTGGCGTCTTTATATGCTCGCGATAGTATTTAGATGGCTATTCCTTCAGGTGCTTTATAGTGCTGATTATTGAGATGGTTGCGGTTCCTTTTCACTAGTGCGAGGTCGGACGATCAACCGGCCACGCGTGTAATCGATGTTGCTGTAATATGCGCCTGATCCTTGAGCAGTCAGGCCAGTTGCACTGAATTAGCCTATGTGTTGTGCACTGAACTAACGTACTGCTATAAAAAATTCGGGGCCCCTAAAAATCAGAGGCCCTGTGCGGCCGGCACTGTTGCACATGTGGTTGGCCCGGGCCTGCTGTCCCTCTAACCATCTAATCACAAGTTGGTTCGTTGCAACTTTGACACCACGTATCCAGATTTTTATGTCATCTAACTGTGCTAACTGATTGTACAAAAAAGCCGCTGCTACAAATCATCCTGATGATGTTTGCAGATTATCATCTACCCCGGAGCCATCCGATTAGGCGCACGTGGTCGTTTGATAGTAGACTCGCAGCCCATCTTGTCTCACCTTCCGCTGGTGATAGCCCTTGCCGGTCGCTTGGTCCTATTCTCGTCTGCAGCAGCCCTGACATCGAGGATGATGCTCCATCGTAGCACCCCGTGGTACAACAAATGCTTCATCGCACCACCTCCACGGCCCCGGCGATGCTGCACCACAACACCGGCGAACATACCGGCGGCACCGACGATGCTCCATTGCAGTAGAGCCACATACAACCCCCTGTGATGCTCCATCGCAACACTTGCTTTGTTGCACACTGGCCACTGTATGCAGCAGCCGTCGACGTTGCCGCGCGCCGACGATGCTCCGTCGCATCACATGCGAACCTCCGTGATGTTGTGGAGACGGAGTGCAGGAGATCTTCTTCAACTCCGGTGTTGCCGAATTGCAGCAGTGCGTCGCCGGTGAGGTCGGCCCACCTCTCGCAGTGATGACGTTTGTTGCGGCGAGGGGGTGCAACAACGGTGTCAGCGCCCGAGATGTCGCCGTCGTCGTACTGCCGTGATTGCAGCAACACAACCTTCGCAGCATGCCGTGATTGCAGCAACACAACCTTCGCAGCACCCACTCACTCCGGTGTTGCTTTGAAGCAGGCTTTGGAGATCGACATTGTGTGGCAGCATAGCTTGCGGCTGCGAGCGGTCAAGGAGAAAAGGAGAGGAGCATAGGGAGCGATGCGAGAAAACGTGTGAACTGGCTTGATGCGTGAAGCGATAAGTCTGAGACTAGCCACAACGGGAAGTAACATAGAGTAGTAACATGCATATGTTACTAGTCTAAGTTACTACCTCCATAGTGGGTAGTAACATTGAGCCGTTCATTTATTAGCTTATAGACTCATCTTGTCTTGGTATGTGTTATGTTACTCATAGTACTAGCTATGTTACTCAATTTCTCTCTCTTCACATTTATTAATTGTCACATCACATTTTTTGCTTCGGTCGCATCTATGTTACTATCCATGTTACTCCTACTGTGGATAGTCTGAAATGGCACGAGTGGTGGGCGGGTCCACATGGCAACACGTCGCTCGATGAAGGGGGGTTACGATGACAAAAGATCAGCAGGTTGAAATAGATACCTTTCCTGTAAAAATATGTGTCTTTAAGATAATCGTGCATTATGTAAATCACCTACTGTTTTCCATAAAAAAACTGAAACGTTAGCAAGAAAAATGAAAAAAAAACACAAAAACAAGAAGGTTAAATCGTACTCCCTCCGATGCTTAGTGTCAAAGAACGTCTTATATTATGGAATGAAGAGTATTTTGGAACTGTGCGGGAGTTTATAGAATCACGTTAAGCCGCCTGAAGTGCGCTAGAAGTGCATTAGCTGCATTTGGAAAGAGGGGGGGGGGGGGGGGGGGGGGGGGGGGGGGGGGGGGAGTGCATTAGTTGTAGCTCTTACCGCCAATGGAAGCCTGTGGAGCGCCGGTGTCGCCCATGAAAATCACCTCCGTGACGCGGTCGCTGAGATAGAGCCTTGGAGGGGGCGTGCTGTTTTGGCAGATCAGCGCGAAGCCGGTATGCCGAGAGCAGCCGGGGCCTATGCCGAAGGGAAACATGATATCCGTATCGCCGCATTTGTTTGGACAATTGGCAGATGGGAATCTCGTGATGCCCTCTTGGTTTCTTGGAGCTACGGAACGGGATGCTCGCGCTGCTAATGGTGCCATAGCCATGGTGGTGGTGCTGATGCTGATGGAAGAAAGCAGCAGAAGCAGGAGCAGCTGAAGCACCGTTTGGATGGCCATCTGCCACTAGATCGAGTCTGAGAGAGTTGAGCAAACAGAAGCACAATGAGATAATGGCATGCAGGTGTGCGGAGGAGAGCCGCTGGCTCTGGCTTTGTATGGTAGCTGTGGCACCGGGGCTTTCTTCTCCACGCTCCTCCGCGTGAAACGCTCTCTGTGAAAGTGTCTATTGGCCAGCTGGAGAATCTGCGCTCTGCGGGGAAGTCCTCGGTTTTTTGGCATGCATCTGGTTTGCACGACGATGCAGAGTTGCAGACGAGTGTGAAAGCCCTCCGCGCACATGGCCACCGACGTGAGCGTTCAGGGTAATCGATGGCTTTTCCGGACGACGCCGCTTGACTGACCATGGTCGGTCCCGGCGAGGGAGAATATTAACTGGGTGCAATTATGCCCGACACACACGGTAGAAGACGCAGAGGAGCAAGATTCCTATCATACGCTACTCTCCATCGAGCATCCAGACGTAGGCTTGACTTCACATGCTTCCCCGCCATAGACTGCACTTCCAGTACAACCTGCGGCCCCGCTATGGTGTGGCGTTCAACAGCTGAGAGGAAAGGGCGAGCGGAATACAGGCTGCACGGGCCCGGCTACGTGTCTGACAAAGTGACGATCCCTCCCCTTGAAATCATTCATACGGAGATACAAACACCTCGCAGAAAGGTTTACGCCTGCTACCTGACAAGCTTTCGTATTTTGAAAGGGTGCATAGCTAAATTCAAAATGAAGGAAAATGATACTGCTTTTTTTAGGGAATGAAAAATGATACTTCCACCGCCCCAAAATACCAAAATATAAGGCGTTTTTGTAGTTGATAGTAGTTGCCAAGGCTTCTCTCCTTAAATACGGAAAAGCTTTGTGCATCTTTCGTTTGGCCCGGTAAACCCTAAACATCTCCATTCTGCACGATGCATGAACAGCATATGTTTGATACAAGCATGCCCACACCGTGTTTTACCTTTATTTTTTCTTGGAGAAATGGTGAATTTTATTGACTGAAAATGAAGCATCAAGTGGATACAAACATAATGAGTACACACCCGACCTCCGCGCTAGGATGCGCACAATCAACATCATTGCACACACGCAACCGACCTCTGCATAGCTCAGACCAAACCTATGCCTAAGCGAGAGAAAAAAAACGAATTTAGCTTTTGAGATACCACGACACCCCGTCATGTGGTTACTGGCACCCGTGTCGAGATACCACGACACGTTCTGATCCCCGGATAGCTTTGGTGTCACTTTCTTCTCGTGAAGTAGCACCTTCCGGTTAGGTTTCACAACCACCGTTTCGACGAGATCGCAAACTTCGGCCATCAGAAGACCTGGACCTTTGCTTTCCTGCTTCGCCAAATTTGCCTTGATCTCCCGCTTGTTAGGCTTCGGACAATTCTTTACAAAGTGACCCATCTCGTTGCAGTTATAGCACTTGACCTCGGACAAATCCAAGTTCCGTTGCTTCCGCTCTTTAGATTGGTCCGCCTTACCACGACCTTGTGGCTTGCCTTTTCCTTTGCCTTTTCCGGGTTGCCCGTCGCGCTTCGCGTTGCTTGAGCCTTCGCCACCGTCACGCCTTCCTTTGCTACTTGGGGCCTCCCAATCTGCGCGCGAGTACATGAGTTGGTCACCACCTCCTCCTTTGCCTTTCTGACAGCCACGAGCATTCTCTTCCCACGTTCGCAGGCGTCCGATCGCCTCCGTTATGGTCATGTCGTCGATGTCGTAAAGCTGCTCGAGCGTGCCGATGATGTACGTGAATTTGTCAGTCACCGAACTGAAAAATTTCTCCACAATCTCGACCTCCTCGAGCTTTGCACCAAGCTCGCGGATCTCTCCCACCAAAGTAGTAAGACGTATGGCATAGTCGTTCACCGATTCAGTTTCCTCCATCTGCAACTTGTGAAATTGACGCTTCAGCACTTGTGCCCGAGCCTTGGTGACGCGACCTTCTCCAATCCTCATCTCTTTGAGTGCGTTCCACACCTCTCTTGCCGTCTCGAACTCCGCCAATGTCATCAGCACGGAATCCGGTACTGTCACGCCAAGATGCGATCCTATCCTTATTTTGGCACGAGGGCCTCGACAGGGATAGAAGCGCATCTCGTCGTTTCGCAAGAATGGATATCATTACAAGTACATGTAAAGAAGAGATGAGTATATGGAATTGGCTTACACTCGCACAAGCTACATCAATATCACATCAATACAACAACATATACAATCATCATGAAGAAGAGCAGGGTCCGACTACGGACGAAAACAAACGATAAAATGACATCCATCCTTGCTATCCCAGGCTGCCGCCTGGAACCCATCCTAGATCGATGAAGAAGAAGAAGAAGAACTCCAAATCAAACAAGCATCGCGCTCACGTCAAATCATCGCATTACCTGTACCTGCAACTGTTGTTGTAGTAATCTGTGAGCCACGGGGACTCAGCAATCTCATTTTCAAGGGTATCAAGACTATTAAAGCTTAATGGGTGAGGTATGGTTAAGTGGTGAAGGCTGCAGCAAGCACTAAGCATTTATTTGAGTGGCTAACTTACGAGTACAAGAATAAAGGGGGATGATTGTCGCATAAACGGTCGTGAACTAGTAATGATCTCTAAGAGATCCTGAACACCTACTTACGAACAAACATAACCCCACCGTGTTCTCTCTCGGATCAGAAATTCACGAGAAGAGACAGCCACGGCTACGCGCATAGTTGGTGTATTTTATTTGAGTTTACTTCAAGTTTGCTATGTCCGGGTGTTAAACAAAGTTTCCAAGTTGCCACGTAACCGCGGGCACGGCTTTCCGAAAGATTTAACCCTGCAGGGGTGCTCCAACTCATCCATCACAAATTAACCACACGCCGCGGGAATAACCTCGACCACGAATCCCGTGATTTCCTAGGAAATTCCATTGGAAAACCTCAAACTCGAGATAGCCCAAAGTTTCGGAATTCCTCGCTAAAACAAGTCCAGCAAGGCCGCCCGACGTGTCGACGTACCCGATAGGAGCCGCGTATCTCGTTCTCGGGACACGACGGATAAGCGAAGCGTACGGTGGCCTGATAGACATCTCCCGAGTTGCCCCGGGTTGGCCCCGCACGGTGCTCTAGTTTTGGACCAGCACCAGCAGCACTGGCCCCCCTGTATTATGTTGAATAACGAACCTCGGGTAGCGCTAACTCCATATGCGTCAAATTAATTATCAGTATTATTAAGTTGGGCAAATGTAGTACCAAAGTTGGGCCTTGCCAGACAAGTTTATCCTAAAACGAAAATCAAGGGGGTCCCCATAACAACTCCGAGCATGTTAGGAGCGCTCAATTATGGAACATAACACCGGTACACAAGTAACTAGGGGCGGCAAAAGTGGAACAAAACACCAAGCAAAAGGCCGAGCCTTCCACCTTTTACCAAGTATATATGTGCATTAAATTAAATAGCAATAATATTGTGATATATCAAAAATATTCATGTTGGCACATGGAATAATTTGCACCTGCAACTAGCAACGCTATAAGAAAGGCTGAGCAAGCAGTAACATAGCCAAACAATGTTTTGCTGGGATGTGGAGGGGTTAGAGGCTTATCATGGCATTTGGGAGGCTTGGAATACAAGTGGTAGGTAGCGAGACAGCGATAGAAACGAGACATCTAGCATGGCAATGATAGTAATGGTATCTAGAGAAACATTCATCTTGCCTGAGATCCCGCTTGGAAGAAGAACGAATTCGTGAAGTAGGCGATTCGTGAAGCAGACGAACGGGACGTAGTCGAACGAATCCTCACACTCCGAACGCTTTTGGAAATCTATCGAGAAGAAGCAATCCGGAACAAACAATCAACACACGATACACACCACAACATATTCATGATATGATGCACAACAAGGATGATGCATGTTATGCATGACATGACAAGCACAACAATCAATTCCTACACATTAAGTGAAGCTCAATATGCAACGAGTTGCATATTGACGAAACTCCACATTCAAATTGCTTAGTTCACTCTCGTTAGGTACACGATAATCTTAAATGTTGTTAAACATGGCAAGAGGTGAAGCATGAATAACTACATCGTCTAGGCATTTTAAATGAGGCGGAAAGCAACATATAGCACTTCCAAAACGACCTCATATGCAAATTATGAATTTGGTGCAGATCTGTCCTAACGCAATTTTATAGTTGTTAAACAACAAAATAAAGTGTGCCATGAGATTCTACATGTTTTTCTGGTCAAGTTACATATGTGGAACATTTTTATCGGAGCTACGGTTTTGTAGTTATGAAATAAATCATTTTAACATGGCATTTACGCAAATTACATGAAAACAGCAAGTTAAACATTTCCTGATGGAAATAAATCATTTCAACGGTATGCCGGGAGCAGTCACGGCCAATGCCGAAAGGAAACTTGACCGCCTTATCGCCGCATTTGTTTGGACAATTGGCAGATGGGAATTTCCTGATGACCTGTTGGGTTTTTGGAGCTCTGGGACCGGAAGCTTGGGCTGCTAATGGAGTTGTAGCGGTGGTGGTGATGGTGCTGCTGTTGCCCATGCAAGAAAGAAGCAGGAGCAGCGGAAGCACGGTGTGGATGGCCATCTGCCACTAGATTGAACCGGAAACTTGAGCAAACAGAAGCAGAAACAGCTATGGCATGGAGGTGTGAAACTCTGCAAAGGAGAGCCACTGGTTTTGGCTTCCTATGCTAGCTGTAGGCTGTAGCTGTGGCACTGGGGGATCTTGTTTATACGACGATCCAGATAAGTGCTAAGCCCTCGCCGCACATGGCCACCGACGAGCGCGCTCAGGCCTTCAGGGTAATCGATTGCCATTCCGGACGCTGCGTTTTGATTTTCGGTTTGTGGAATTTTTCGCCCCAGGCCGAGATGGTCGAATTTCGGCCATTTTCAAAAATTTCGGACGAAATTTGACTAAAATTTGGTTGAAATTTGACCAAATTTTGACCAAAATCGATTTTTTCGCTCAAAAGTATTTCTCGCCCCAGACCGAGATGGCCGAAATTCGGCCGAAATCCACTTTTTGCGGCCGAAATTCAAAACACAGCGCTGGACTGACCATGGTCGGTCCCGGCGAGGAAGAATATTAACTGGGTGCAATTATGCCCGACACACACGGTAGAAGACGCAGAGGAGCAAGATTCCTATCATACGCTACTCTCCATCGAGCATCCAAACGTAGGCTTGACTTCACATGCTTCCCCGCCATAGACTGCACTTCCAGTACAACCTGCGGCCCCGCTATGGTGTGGCGTTCAACAGCTGAGAGGAAAGGGCGAGCGGAATACAGGCTGCACGGGCCCGGCTACGTGTCTGACAAAGTGACGATCCCTCCCCTTGAAATCATTCATACGGAGATACAAACACCTCGCAGAAAGGTTTACGCCTGCTACCTGACAAGCTTTCGTATTTTGAAAGGGTGCATAGCTAAATTCAAAATGAAGGAAAATGATACTGCTTTTTTTAGGGAATGAAAAATGATACTTCCACCGCCCCAAAATACCAAAATATAAGGCGTTTTTGTAGTTGATAGTAGTTGCCAAGGCTTCTCTCCTTAAATACGGAAAAGCTTTGTGCATCTTTCGTTTGGCCCGGTAAACCCTAAACATCTCCATTCTGCACGATGCATGAACAGCATATGTTTGATACAAGCATGCCCACACCGTGTTTTACCTTTATTTTTTCTTGGAGAAATGGTGAATTTTATTGACTGAAAATGAAGCATCAAGTGGATACAAACATAATGAGTACACACCCGACCTCCGCGCTAGGATGCGCACAATCAACATCATTGCACACACGCAACCGACCTCTGCATAGCTCAGACCAAACCTATGCCTAAGCGAGAGAAAAAAAAACGGAATTATCAAATCTGCAATCGACAAACTACGGCCATGACCATATCCGCGCCAATCATCTCATGACACCACAAGGACAACAAGGTTCTTCATCAACAACACCTTCGAAAAGCGAGCAGGCTCGACCGTCGCCATCACCGAATCCAACCGCCAAAGGCTAGAATTTCACCCTGAAGAACTACTTGAAGCATATCCAAGCAATGCTTTCAATAACGTAACGACAAAAAAAATCGACATTGCCAACTCTAACAGGTTTTCACCCGGAGCTCGAAACCGGGAACTCGAGAAGCACCACCATCGAAGTCAATCATGTGTTGTCGCCACCCCCTTTTCCGCGATCCTGGCAGTTGCATGCGTTGGGCTAGAAACTCGATCGCCGCTACTACACAACCATACCCTTTGCGTGAAACTGTCGTCCAAAGATTGCATTCCACTACCGAGGCAACCACCGGGAGGAACCCTCGAGAAGACCTTTCAATGACATCTTGTTATCTAGAACTACAGGTCCAAAATTTATTCAAGTTGTACAATACCGATACATTATGTTTGTAGCAAATGGAAGGTCAACTCCAATGTTGTTCACCCAGATGCCCCCAAATGTCCGGACCCACGGTCCGGACACTTTTGGCCATCCTACAACATGCACAAAATGTGTTCCCACAAACCGGTACCAAACCGGGGGAGTTTTGGGGACACGATTTGTGCCACACAGAGGCAGGGACACGAAGATTGTAGGTCGCTGATCTTTGCCAAGATTCGGAGATCCGTTTGTGTATATAGCATTTTCATCTTGTATAAAATTTGGTATATCTGCATAATGCGATTGTTAATTCAATCTGTATATTTGTCCATGTGTGATCGAGTAACTGTTCGTGTGAAGTAGCCTAATAGAGGAACACTTATGGCCAAATGGATGTTGTTAAAAAATATTGAAAATGTGCACCTCGCCCAATCAACGTCAAGATTTCATTGCTTGGCAGCCGGAGCGTAGTGGTTCGGAGTCCATATCGATTGGTGACTAGAGCACATGTTGAGACCTTTGTTGGTGGTGCTTCTAGGAGCCACATTGACGGTGAGTGATCCTTGTGGAGTTTAACATTGAAAGCATATGTTCCACATGAGTTGAAAATCACAACGTGAAAGGTGACATCGGGCGCATTAGCGACTACCCATGGCAAGGTCGTCCACCACCTTGCTACAGGAGCGACTTGTACGATTTGTGGGAAGGAGGATGAAGGAATCCATGCTCTTGTTGCCTGCATCCACGTCATGAGTTTATGGAATCTTATGAGAATTATATGGCCTCTTTCTGAGAGAAATGTATTAATGGATACGGGAGTGGACAGGCTGCTACACACTACGGGAATCAGACAGTTTACCGTCAGGCAAGTACAGACGGCAAAGGCTGGAATACATACGGCAAAGATTTTGTCGTCAACTGGCAGACGGCAAAGGGTGTCAGCAAAGCGTAAATCGGCAAAGAGTATTTTGCCGTCAGCTTTTTATCGGGCAGACGACAAAGATTTTGCCGTCAGCTAAACATTATCTTTGCCGCCAGCTGTATGATAACAGACGGCAAAGGAAACTATCTTTGCCGTTAGCCGCAGAAATCACAGACGGCAAACAAATTTTTTTATTCCAAAAACACCTGAACAACAGTCCAGGTGCGGAGGGGACGTGGAACGAACGGAGGAACAACACATAATCCATCAACAGTTGAGTTGTTCCATCAATCGACCACGAACCACTCACAATACAAAACTGCTCTATTTCACAAGATAAATCGATAACACACGAACGCATTACAAGAGATCTAACGCAACCATGGACACCGAGGAAATCAAGCCATCCGCCGTCGCGCTGGAGCTCGCCACCCTCATGCGGGCGATGGATCCAGTCGCGACCCCCCCCCTCTTCCATGCCTTGAGGGTCGCCGCTCCTCGAGGCGGGAGGTGGTGCGGCGTCGAGGGATGTGGCCGGGGACGGCGGAGGCCTGCCTGCGGGGGCGACGGGGACAAGGCCGGCGGCCTGCCGGGGCGATGGGGGCCGGGCCCGGCGGCGTCGGGTCGAAGAGGGAAGCGATCGGGGCCGACGGGCGAGGTAGTGGTCGGCGGGGGCGACGGGGGACGGGGCCACGCCCGGCGGCGTCGGGGGCGAAGAGGGAAGCGGTCGGGGCCGGCCGGCGAATTAGTGGTCGACGGGGGACCGGGCCGCGCCCGACGGCGCTGGGGGCGAAGAGGGAAGCGGTCGGGGCCGGCAGGCGAGGTGGTGGCCGGCGGGGGCGATGGGGGACGGGTCGCGGAGGCCGGCGAGGGAGACGAGCAACGGGCACCGGGACGAAGAAGGGCAAGCGTCGCCGGGGACGACGGGCGAGGTCGTGGCCGGCGGGTGGGGCGGTGGCGGGCTTCGACAGGTAAGGTGGTGGCGGGCGCCAGCGTTCTCTGGATCGAGAACAGAGAGAACGTGGTGGGGGACGGGTGTCGGGAGGATAAGGGAGAGACAGAGAGAGTGGTGGGGGCGCGGGGCACGTGAAGTGTGGGGGCGGGCGTGGGGTTTGTGGGGCGTGGGGCGGTTGGTTTTGGGTTATGAGATGTGCGGACCAGATCTTGCCATGTCATCGATACATGTGATCGATCCGTGCAGTGTGTTTTTTCTTAGCCGTCTGTAATAAAAAAAACAGACGGAAAAGACATACTTTGCCGTCTGCGTTTTACCGTCTGTAACAAAGATGTAGACGGCAAAGTATGCTTTTTGCCATCTGTAATAAATAAACAGACGGAAAAGACATACTTTGCCGTGTGTAATTAAAAAATAGACGGCAAAGTATATCTTTGCAGTCAGTAGTTCTTTGCCGTCATTAAATTTTGTCTCTGTCGTCAGTCCCGACGAAAAGTTGACGGCAAATATCTTTACAGACCACAAATTATCTGATTCCCGTAGTGGCATGTGCTTGCACGATGCTCTAAGAGATCACATGACACGGTTATTATGCTAATTTGGCGCATTTGGCAATTACGGCCTACCATGTCACATGGTAAGGAGGCCACCCCGGTGGAAGCATCGATGGCTTTTCTGGGAAGGTACATGCACTCTATTTGCAATGCTCGCAAACACACCACGAAGGAAATTACAAAAGGAAAGTTTACTGAAGTTAGCAAAAGCTAGAAAAAATCACGGATTTCGAAAAAGTTCAGGAAATTTGAAAAAAATAGGTAAATTGAAAAAGAATCACAAATTTGAGAAATGCCCATCAATTTGAAAAGTGTCAAATCTTGAAAAAAAAAAAGCAAGAAGGAAAAAGAAAAAATAGAAAAAGGGCAAGAATATGGGCTACAAAGGTGCAACCCATGCAACTAAACAGACTCATTTTGCTTTCCCTAAGGTATGTATGGGCCAAATTCATGAAACCAAACACGCCCAAGTGATAGGTTTTTTTTTCTTGATGGATCGCCCAAGTGATAGGTGAGCAGCAGATTGCATCCCGACGATCACATGGGCCGCCCCTGTATCTCGCCTTCAGCGAGTCACTCGCTGAAGAAGCGAGCGACTTGGCGTGGCCCATGCGCGCGGGAGCACACAACATTTGTTTTTCATTTTTTACGTTTCTACTCTTTTTTTGTTTATTTCTGTACTTTTATTTATATTTTAAAATATATATATTACAAAAATTTATAAAAACATTTTAAATATATTGAAAAACTATTTGAAATTGTTTGAACAAGTATTTAGAAAATAATAAATGGTATTTGAAAAATGTTGAACAATTATATGAAAATGTTAATCAAGAAATTGGAAAAAATATAGAAAAATTATTTAAAAAATGTTAATGAAGCATTTGAGAAATGTTAAATGCGTACATAAAAAATGTTGACCATGTATTAAAACAATGATGATTTTTTTATCATGTATATAAAAGTGTTAATCAAGCATTTGATAAAAATATTGAACAAATGTTTAAAAAATGTTAATCAAGCCTTTGGAAATATTAAATGTGCATAGAAAAAATATTGACCATGTATTGAAAAAAAATGTGAATCTTTTTATTTGAAAATTGTTAATCAAAATTTTTAAAACATGTTGAAAATTTATAGAAACAATGTTGCATGTATTAAAAAATTATGATCTTTGGTTTGAAAAATGTTAATCAAGCATTTGATAAATGTTATAAATTTGTAATAGAAAAAATGTTGACCATATATTAAAAACTGTTAAATTTGTATTGAAAAGAGTTTAATCTTGGGTTTGAAAGTTTAATCAAGCATTTGAAAAATATTATAAATTTATAATAGAAAAATGTTGATCATATATTAAAAATATTAAATTATAGTGAAAAAATGTTAGACGTGTATTAAAACAATTATTCACATATACCACAAATGTAGAATAAAACCCAAAAAGAAACAAAATAAATCAATGAAAAAATGTTACTCAACATGAAACCGCGCTCGTTTCTTCCTTGAGGTCGGTCAGGGATCGATCCCTCCTTTTCTCTTCCTTTTTTCTTTAACCGTGGGACGGCCCGATTACTGTAGCGCATTCAACCAAACATCTTATCGTCTCGCTGAATATGCGATATAGTCACCGCGGATCACACGTCGTGGACGTACAGAAGCCGACGGATGCACATAATCAACACATGCACACAATGCAAATTGAATCTCGTCAGAATATGCTACGAACGGACAATGGTGGCAGCAACGCATGACCACGGCCGGATGAGCGAGTACAGACTACAGAGGCCAGAGGGAGTGCATGGCAGATGGGTCGTAGTACATTATAGACAAGTGCCTCCAATGACCGGCGACGGCAACGGCCAGGCCGGGCGAGAGTGAGAGTGATCACGGCGAGATCTTCTATAAATTACCAACCAAAATTTGACAAAACTACCCATATAGTCAACTCTTGAGATGATTTAATATTACACGGTCTTAGAAGTAGTAAGGTGTACCCAAATTAAAACCCAGCAAGCAATAACATAGGCGACTATGAAACTGTGGCAGCAGACCATCAGTCTCTCCGAACAAACGGCAAATATCCGGACCGTTTTCTAAAAGTTTAGCCGAATCTGATTCCTGCTCGAAAACATATCAGGATTTGACCATTTTTCTATCGTCGGGGTTGATGACGGTAGGATATAGCTGCCTACCGTCAAGGCTCCTGGCGTTAGGCAACTTGTCCACATCAACGCATTTCATCCTACCGTCACAAAGGCTGACGGTAGCTAGTGAAACCCTACCACGGAGGTTCCCGACAGTAGGTGCGTACAAGTATTGTATTTGATACTTAGAACTTTTCTGTGGTAGGGCATGAACCCCTACCGCGATGTGTCTCGGCGGTAGGTTGCTATATCCTACCGCCATCGACGAAAAGGATCAGATCCTGAAATGTTTTCGAATAAGGGTCTGATCGGGCTAAATTTTCGTAAAAACAAAGTTCCGACATTACATCTGAATTTCACACATGATTCTGCTATATCTGACATGTAACCGTGGATTTTGAGTTTGGAACTTCTGTCCACGGAAGCATAACTATAGCACTGGCGCTGCTCAAGCACAAGAACGGGCAGTCAAGACGGAAGCACGGAGCTGCTCGTGCGGCGATGTCGCGAGACGAAAGACCACCGGCTACCGCCGGACAAATACCGCAAACGTCCAGACCCCGATGGCACCTCGCCGTTCCCCTGGTTTTCTGTACAGCTCCGCTTGTCTTGAGGAACCAGCCCGGCCCGGGCGGACACTACCGACGAGTCCATGGAAGCCACGCGACGAAAATTCTGCATCCTCCTGCGCGGTGGCTCCGGCGACCTCGGCCGGCTGCACGGATCGATCTGTACGCGCAGCTCTTGTTGTTCGTTCTGCCGTTGAGCCGGACCCGGTCGCTCGTGATTCAAGGTCTCGGTGCTGCTGGGAACCTGGTGAGCGTCGTCGGTAGGTGGATCCGAACCGCCGGTGGCCGCCGAGTCCAAGACGACGACGTCGGCGCGGCAGAGCGGGCAGTTGACGTGGGCGCGGAGCCAGGTGCCGATGCAGGGGCCGTGGAACGCGTGGCCGCACTTGGGGAGCAGCCGGAGGAGCTCGCCGTCCATGAACTCGCCGAGGCAGACGGAGCAGTCGGCGGCGCCGCCCGGCGTCCCCGCGCCGGCGCGGTACCGAGTGAGCGCGATGGACTCGATGGCCGCCTCGTCGAGCCCCACGGTGCGGATGTGCCACGCGTGGTGCACGACTTCTTCATCCCCTGGGTCTGGAGCGCCCCCTTCGACGTCGGTCGCGGTCACGGTCGCATCGCCAGCCATGGTGGGGCCGTCGCCTTGGACGCCGGGATTGGCAGTCCCAGCATCGGCGGCGAGAAGGGACTGCTGCCGGCGCCGGCGCCTCCTGCGACGGACGAAGCAGTAGACGGACAGGGACGCGAGAGCGAGGAAGACGAGCACGAACGCGGTGACCACGAGCGGGGTGACCAGGTGCCGGCTGCCGTCGGATGATGGAGGAGAGGGGCAGTCGTCGTCGTCTCTGCCGCGGCAGCCCGGTTTCGGCGGGTCCGGCGACATCGGGGCGTTCCGGGACGCGGTACGGCGGGGCGGGTAGTGAGCGAGAGCGACCGAGGACGGGAGGTTGCTTGCGCTTCTGTGCTAGGTAGAGCACGACGCGTTTCGGGGAGCAGAGAAAATGAGGGTGAGGCTGTGAACTGGTAAAAGTAAGGTTGGGTGGTCAAGACCAACTGGGCGGTGGTGTCCATTGTCGCCGTGCGCGTGGAAAAACTCGGACGCGGTGGGCATCACCGGCGCCTGACGTCAACTGCCGTCCATAGTGATATACTGACCAAATCGTCGACGGGGATGTGGCTGCTAGAAGATGGGTCCTCTTTTTCTGGTTCTGTTCTTATTTTTACACCCACAATAAGTGTAGCATTGCTCTTTTAAACTACCCACACTGGAATTAACATATAGTAGTAACATGCATATGTTATTGGGAGTGTCTAGGTCTCAGTCGACTGAGACTTCGCGAGTCGGCTGACGTCACTATATGTAGATTAGGCCTGTTAACTAGCCCTCCTTCTGCTGGGTTGGGTCGGTAAACACCTGGGCTTTATTTATGTAATGTTTGTCTGTTTGGGCTGGGCTGCTCAGTTTGTTTGTTTGTTGTTTGAGGCTGGCCGGTCAGAATTTTTGTGTGTGGGCCCGGAAGACATAAATAAAAGACAAAAAGAAACTGCAGCTTTATGATCTCTTTTGACTAGAACCCACGCAAAACCCATACCACGACTCCCTCCTCCCCTCCCCCCAACAAACCCTGAGCAGGGCACGCATCAGCCCTCATCTTCTTCCCCTCCCCCTCCCACAGCAGCACTCCCCTCCCCACATCTGCTGGCGGCTGTGCATAGCCATGGCAGACAAGCTACCTGGACAAGAAACCATGGACAGTGGTGGAGAAACTCACCAGTGTAAGGCCGGCTGACTCCCTCCTCCTTGAGCAGAAATCAGCTCCACCATCTCTCCCCCTCTGTCTGGATTTGTTCTAGATTAGATCTGATTTTTTCTTCTGTCTTCATATCTTTGTAACAACAATCCTGCAGCAGTATGGGAGGTTCCTGATGGGCAGAGAGGTTAGAGTTGTGATTTCTATGGATTTTATACAGCAGGGAAAACTGAATCAAAATAGTAGCTGACAGGCTTGTGTGTTGTATCTTTTTTGACATTTTTTTTACCTCTTTATCCATGCAAAAATGATTGTTGTAGTCTTGGTCCTGTGATTCCTGATAGGCAGTGGCTTGTATGAAAGTGTGCATTGTGGGTAACATCTAGTTTGCTACCTACAGAAAAACATAAAAAAATATATAGTGTGAAACCTTTGTACAAAAAGCAAAAAAAAAAGGCAGGGGAAGACATGAACAATTTCTTGCATACGGCTGATATACCTTGCAGGAAAATATAAATGATTTCGCTTCATTTTGTAGGAACCGGATGCGTCTATGGCACAAAGAATTCCGAACAGTCGTCCACCTGTTCCAGTTAATCCGGACATGATGCTTCATGTAAGAACATCTTTTTGCAAAAATGACAAAATGACGAAGCTTTTAGATTGGGTTCATGTGGATGTCAAGTGGTTCATTTTTTTTAGAAAAGAAACTTAAAAACATCACTCTCTGTGTGCAACAGCCATACCTTGGTGTCCAACATGTGCAGCAGCAGCAATCTGGTGGGCACCTAGCGTTCCAAACATCTCCAACTACATTTCCGCTGCATGTACGTGCTTTCGTTACAAAAAAGAACAAAAAGATTGGTTGCTTGTCCACTTGTCCCATGTTTAAAGTTCTATCCTTTGATGAACAATCTGTTACTCTGCTTTGTCCCCTTGCAACTGAAAAGATTTAAAAACAACATAAAAGAAACTTATACTCTCTTAAAAAACAACATAGATTCATCTTTGTTGGATAATGAGCAACTGAGTTTGGAGAGAAAGAAACCATGCTGCACTCGAGTCTGTGCCTTCGTGAAGAAGTCCGCCAACTGTAACTCAGAGGGCACATAGTGAAGAGCCAGTGTCTGATCCTGCACAGCAGCACGAACAAAGTGGGCATCCACCCCGATGTGCTTGGTGAGCTCATGCTTCACCGGGTCACGCGCAATACTGATAGCACCGGTACTGTCTGACAGTAATGGAGTCGAGGTAGTAGCAGACACACCAAAATCCTCAAGTAACCATCGTAACCAGATCACCTCAGCCGTCAGCATAGCCATCGCTCGCAACTCAGCCTCTGTACTCGAGCGAGAAACCGCAGTTTGCTTCTTTGTCTTCCAGGCAATAAGAGAGCCACCAAGGAAGACACAGTAAGCAGACAACGAGCGCCGATCAGAGGGATCACTAGCCCACGTAGCATCAGAGTAGGCCTGGAGCTCGAGAGAGCTGGAGCGGGGAAAGAAAAGGCGATGAGAGATCGTGCCACGAAGATATCGTAGAACACGGAGGAGGTGACTATAGTGGACAGAGGTGGGGGCTGAAACAAACTGACTGAGAATGTGGACAGGATAGGAGATGTCAGGACGCGTAACAGCAAGATAGACAAGGCTCCCAACGAGGTGGCGATAGCGAGTGGGATTAGGAAGAGGGTCACCGTCAGAAGCACGAAGCTGAACGTTGAGCTCCATAGGAGTCACAACAGTGCGCTCATCACCGAGAGCGGCACGAGTAAGAAGATCCTGAATATATTTTTCCTGGGAGATGAAGAAGCCTGCAGAGGTCTCAGAAATCTCGATCCCAAGAAAGTAGCGAAGAGGACCAAGATCAGACATCAGGAACTGTTCCCGGAGGCGGGCCTTAACAAAGGCAATATACTCAGAATCGTCACCAGTGATGATCATGTCATCCACATATAGAAGGAGAAGAGTCCGACCACGAGGAGAGGTGTGGACAAACAGAGCTGGATCATGATCACTGGGCAAGAAGCCAGCGGCAGTAACGACAGAGGCGAACCGCGAGAACCAGGCGCGAGGGGCCTGTTTAAGACCATAGAGGGAGCGGCGAAGTCGGCAGACCACACCATCAGGAGCATAGTACCCCGGTGGTGGCTGCATATAAACCTCCTCACGCAACTCACCATTGAGAAAAGCGTTCTGGACATCAAGCTGAGATACAGACCAATGACGAACAGAAGCCACAGCAAGGAGAGTGCGGACAGTGGTCATGTGGGCCACAGGAGCGAATGTCTCATCGTAATCGCGTCCCTGCTCCTGCTGAAAGCCACGAGCCACAAGACGAGCTTTGTATCGCTCAAGGGAACCATCGGAGCGAGTCTTAATCTTATAGACCCACTTGCAGGTGATGGGACGAACACCGGAGGGAAGAGAAACTAGATCCCACGTGCCATTGCGCTCAAGCGCCGCAAGCTCCTCGGCCATCGCAAGCTGCCATTCAGGCTGAGTCATGGCAGCCCTATAGGTGGTGGGCTCAGCAATGGCAGAAAGACCATACCGGTCAGGAGAATAGCGATCAGGGGGGGGACGAGGCCTAACACGGAGGTTATGGACCGGCGGAGGCGTGAGAGGAGGTGCACTGGAAGTAGAGGGCACATCAGTAGGATCATCCACAGCACGAGGACGACGAGTGTAGTGGAGAGGAAACGGGGAGTGAGGTCGAAAGACTGGGGAGGAGGGTGGGGAGGGAGGGGATGGTGGAGACGAGGGAGAGGAGGAGGAGGGAGGGGATGGTGGTACTGGTGGTGTAGGGGGACGCACCGGTGGAGAGGGAAGAACAGGAGGCACAGTGGGAGATGTGTCAGGAAGGAGAAGGAAGGAAATATCGTCCACGGAAAAGTTCGAGGAGGAGGGACGCGGATAGTAAGAACGAGACTCATCAAACGTCACATCACGAGAAATGCGCAGACGGCGACCAACAGGATCCCAACAGCGATAGCCCTTGTGCTCATCACTGTAGCCAAGGAAAACACACTCAACTGACTGGGCAGTCAACTTGGTTCGTTCTCGCGGAGCAAGAAGAACATAGCACACGCATCCAAACATACGAAGAACGGAGTAGTCAGGAGAGCGACCAGAGAGACGCTCCATAGGAATACCCCCCTTCAAGGCAGCCGAAGGCTGAATGTTGATGAGGTGGGTGGATGCGGAAACGGCCTCAGCCCAAAAATGGGGTGGAAGAGAGGCGGCGAGCATCATCGCACGAGCCGTCTCAAGCAAATGGCGATGTTTGCGTTCAGCAACTCCATTCTGAGCATGGGCACCAGGGCAAGAGAATTGGGCAAGAGTGCCCTGCTCCGCAAGAAAACCACGCAACATGTGAGAGATATACTCTCCAGCTGAGTCAGCACGAAAGATACGGACAGGCGTGGAAAATTGAGTGTGAACCATGGCAGCAAAACGTTTGTATATAGGGAGAACCTCGCTGCGATATTTCATGCAATAAAGCCAAGTGTAGCGAGAGAAATCATCAATAAACAGAACATAGTAGCGATGACCCCCTTTCGAGTCAAAAGGAGCAGGACCCCATACATCAGAATGAACTAAGTCAAAAGGACGCTGAGATACAGACTCACTGGTAGGATACGGTAACTGAGTCTGTTTGCCAAGCCTACAACCTTCACAATGCAACGAAACATCACCGGAGACAGACCCTAAGACACCTTGGTGTACTAATGAGGACAAGCGAGAGCCACAGATGTGACCAAGTCGATGATGCCACTGCTGGAAGGACGCAGAAGAGGAGGCAGCAAGAGCATGAGAACTGGCGTATGTGGTAGCAGCGGAAGGAACACGATGCCAGTCAACCTCCCAAAGGCCCTCAGACTCACGGCGCCGAGGGCCACCTCCAACCAGAGCCTGAGTGCGACGATCCTGAACAGAGCAAGAGTCGGCATCAAGAATGACACGACAGCCAGAATCAGTAAGTTGGGCAGCGGAAAAGAGATTCATGGTAAGACGAGGAACATGAGAAACACTAGGAACCGAAAAAGACGGAGTGGAAAGGATGCCACGACTAGCAACAGGAAGAGGTGTGCCATCGGCAGTGAGAACATTAAGAGGAAAGTCAAGAGGTCGAAGAGAAGATAAAGTAGAAGAATCGGAAGACATATGAAAAGAAGCTCCAGAATCCAGCACCCACGAGGATGTACCTGACTGAGTAGGCTCCGGCGGGGGCGGAGTAGTGGTGGCAGTCACAGCAGCAACAGAACCCGTCGAGGAAGAACCAGAGGAAGCCAACATGCGCTTGAGCCGCACAATATCCTGCTCAGTGAGCGACAAAGTCGAGGAGGACGCATGAGTCCCACTAGAAGAGGAGCGCTTCAGGTCTTTCCGCTTCTTGTGACAGTCAGACTCTGGGTGACCTGGCCTGTTGCAGTAGCCACAGAAGGTGTGCGAGCGCGGCTGACCCTCTCCTGAAGAAGGAGGGTGACCCGCCCCCCCTGGAGGTGTAGGCAGGAGCGGTGGAGTGGTGAGGCGAGCAGACGACACAGGAGCTCGGGCAGCAAGAACAGTTGGAACCACAAGCAGACCAGCAGAACGGAGGCGTGTCTCCTCAGCACGAAGCTCTGCAAGCACCTCCGAAATAGGAACACGACCACGAGCAAGCAGGTGAGCACGCCGAGGCTCAAACTCTGGACGAAGGCGAGATAAGAACTCATGGAGGCGATGAAACTCCAAGTCAGACCGCACAGTCTGGCAACACCGGCAAGTACCACAAACAACAGTCCTGAGAGAGTCAAGCTGGCGCCAGATGGCAGAGTTCTGTGAGTAGAACTCATCAACAGAAGAGTCACCTTGATGAAGAGCATGCTCCTGACGCACCACAGATAAGTAGAGAGCATCGCCAGATGGCTGATATCGCTGACAAAGATAGGACCACATCGCAGCAACAGGACCGAGACCCATGAACTCAGACGCAAACTGAGGTAAGACACTCGCAGTAAGAACAGCAGCAGCTCGAGCATCATCGTTGCACCACTGAGTGTAGGCAGACAGATCATCTCGGTAAGCAGAAAGAGCATCTGAGTAGGCAGATACCTGCTGATCATAAGCATCAACCGCAGCATCGTCAAGGGCCTTGGCTGTATCCCGATCAGCCTGAGAAGCATCAGCAGCAAGAACAGGCGGCACCGGCGGGGTAGGAGCCACAGGAGCAACAGGGCAAGGCGGACAGGGAACCTCGCCAGAGAGAACGCCCCACAGGAGAAGACCTCGCATGTGGATGCGCATAAAACCCACAAACTTAGCGTAGTTGGTGCCATCGAAGATCACCGAGCACCGAGGAACAGCGACATAGCCCGACGAAGACATGACGCCTGAGGGCGCGGTAGTACCACACTTCGCAGCGGTAGTACCGCTTCAAGCGGTAGTACCGCCTCTTGGAAGCGGTAGTACCGCTTTGATCCGAGCGGTAGTACCGCTTTGCTCCTAGCGGTAGTACCGCCTCCGCGGTACTGCCGCGGGTCAGTACCGTGGGCACTACCGCTTATAAAAACCTACTGGAATGCCTGGCCTTCAAGCGGAAGTAGAGCGGCAGTAACAGGCGGTAGTACTGCTTCGGGCGGTAGTACCGCTCTTTGCCAGCGGTAGTACCGCTTCGCTCAGAGCGGTAGTACCGCTATGGCTAGCGGTAGTACCGCGCAGAGCCGCGATCTGGATCGGGATCGAGGCAGAGGCCGAGCGAGGAGGAGCCCAGGCTGGGCGCGGGACGGCGCGGAGGAGGAGGAGGAGGCCGGGCGCGGGGGGGGGGGGGGGGGGGGGGCTGGCGGACGGGGGCGGCCGGAGCCGGCGCGGTCGGGGGCGGCCGGGTGGGGCGGCCGGAGCCGGCGTCCGCGAGCAGGGGCCGGCTGCGCGAGGGCGGGGAGGAGCAGCCGCGGCCGGACCAGGCCGGCGCGGACGGGGAGGAGCAGCCGCGGCCGGACCAGGCCGGCGCGGGGCAGAGGGTCGGCCGGAGTTGCTCTAGCGGCAGCGACGGTGGAGGATGAACCTGGCATCTGATACCATGTTGGATAATGAGCAACTGACATTTACAGTGGGCCAAAGGCCAGTACATATACATGTGAGGGATTACAAGCGGTAGTACCGCACACAGAGCGGTAGTACCGCGCTCGGCGGTAGTACCGCACACAGAGCGGTAGTACCGCACACAGAGCGGTAGTACCGCCGAGGACACAGAAAACACACATCTAACAGAAATGTCAAAAAAATGTGCGTTTTATTTACATCACTTGTTTGTGTTGACAGGCTGCGATTGGTGGATCTCAACATTCTGGTCAGCAACAAGTTTCTGGTGCTCCAGTGGGTGGCAGGGGTTTTTGTGAGGTGACTACATTTAGACATAAACATATCTCCCCCCTGTTCTTTGCCCTATGTTTGACAATAAAAAAAATGCTCATTTCTTATTCTTGATGTTACTTTTTGCAGAATGACACGTACATGATAACTGAACAGTATGGCCGTTGGCAAGAACAGGATGACAGTGGGCAACCAACAGAGCCGCAACAAGCAAAGGATGTGGATGTTAGTGCAGAAGGTTTCCCTAGTTGGAGCTGGGATGGCAACACAGCTGAAGGACAAAAGAGCAATCATGATGATTTGGATTTTGATGAAAGTGACTATGACTTGGATGATGATTTGGATGTTGATGCTGCTGAAGTTGCTGCTGGTTCTAGCCATGGATATACTTTCACAGAGGGCATGAGTTTTGAAAATGATTTGAATGATGACGCAGCCCCTGCTGGTTCTAGCCATGGTCCTAGTTTCGCGGATGGCATGAGTGTTGATGATGATTCAGACAATGGTGAACAAGCAGATACGCGTGGCAAATACAAGAATGTCAGGGGATGTGACGAACAACGAGAAGGCGGGCCTGTGCAACAGGGGGAAATTGAACACCTGTCACAGGAAGACATTCTAATGTTCCTAGAAAATGACAGTGTATCTGCGGCTCAGGCTCAGACTTGGAGCCAAGAAGTACGGAGCCACCATGTGCCACATGTTGGCATGGCCTTTGATTCTCATGATGCTGCCCATGCATTCTACAACGAGTATGCAGCGATTTATGGATTCGCAATCAAGAAAGCAGGCAACTACCATCGAACTAACCCTGGTGGGAAGGCAGTGTCACGTTACACTTTCAGGTGCCACCGCTCCGGTAAAGTTGTTGCTGAGGATGTGCTTGAAGAAAGGAAAAAAAGAGGCAGCTCAAGAAGCAAGAGAAAACAGGGATTCCCCCGACAGAGAAAGCAAAAAGGAAGAGAAAAAACTTCATACAAATAACCGGGTGCTAGGCTAAGATGATTGCAACACTTAAAGGGGACAAATGGTTTGTCACGGCTATCGATCTTGACCACAACCACACCTTTAGCCCTCTGGATGAGACCAAGTACCTTAGATCGCACAAGCATATGACAGAGGAAGAAAAGTTGTTCATCAGAACATTCAACTCCGTGCAGATGCCCACTAGGAAGATCATGGCCATTCTTTCTTACCTGCGAGGTGGGGATGCACCCTACACTAAGAAATATGTCAGCAACGTGCGGACGGCTATAAACAGAGAAAATGGCAAGAACGCTATGCTGCAGGTCCTTGAGTACTTTAGGAACAAGCAAAAGGAGGATCCAAATTTTTACTATGCATTCAAAGTTGCTGAAGAGGACATGAACAAGGTCTTGTGCATATTATGGGCGGATGGCTACTCGAGAAAAATGTATGAGTTGTATGGTTGTTTGAGTTTTGACACGACATACAAGACAAATCGTTACAATATGCCGTTTGCACCATTTGTCGGCATCACTGGACACGGGCTCAACTGCTTGTTTGCTTGTGCCATAGTGCACAACGAGACAGTGGACACGTTTGAGTGGCTTTTCAACACATTTCTGGACTGCATGGGCCGAAAAGCTCCTCTCACGGTCATTACAGACCAAGACGTAGCGATGAAGTCAGCGGTTCCTGTTGTTTTCAAGGGTGCTGTTCATAGGTGTTGTCTGTTCCACATAATGAAAAAGGTTCGGGAAAGATGTGTGAGAACCTTTGCACTAAAACCAGAGTTGTATGTCGACTTCAGTAACATCATACATAACTGCCTCACAGAGGCAGAGTTTGAGGTGTTGTGGCCACAGATGACGCAGAAGTATGGAGTAGAGAATCTCAAATACTTCAGATACATGTGGAAGCACCGAGAGTTATTTGTCCCAGTGTATTTCAAGAAATGCTTCTTCCCTTTCATCCACTCGACTGCCCGAAGTGAAGGGACAAACGCAATATTCAAGGACAATGTGGGCTCAACATTCAGTGTGATTGCCTTTTTGCATGAGTATGAGCGCATATTGAAAGCGATGCAGGAGAATGAAAAGGAACAAGACTCGATTACCAGAACAACAAAGCCAAGCTACTGGATCTACAGTGAGCTGGAAATACAGGGTGCTGAGAAGTACAACAGAGCAATATTCTACAGATTTCAGAAAGTTATAAAGTTTGCAAACCAGTTGCATGTGGAGGAGGTTGAGAAAAACACTAGGTATGAGATGTACAAGACAAGTATGCTCGCTGACAAAGATTTCAGAATCCGGAGATATGTTGTCATTGTCGATATGCAGCGAGAGGACTTCACTTGCATTTGTGCAAAGTTCGAGAAAGATGGCCTTGTGTGCAGCCACATACTTAGGGTATTGACACACCTCAACTTGCCAGTGCTGCCTGAGAAGTACTACATTAACAGATGGAGATACAAGCAAAGAAAAGACATTATAAAATTGAGGTATGGTGTCTCTGAGGAGCTAACAGAAGGCGACCATCACCTTAGATACATGTTACTGTCTAGGAGGCTAAATGAAATGGCTTCAGATGCTGCATCGTCCAATGAAAAATATATGTATGTGGTTGGTGAAATTGTGAGGATTGAAGCAAGGCTGGATGAGATGACTTTGGCAGAGGAGCAGCAAAAAATGCAAGACAACCATGTTTAGAGAGCTCCAGCCCCTACTGTCAGCAACCCACACCCTGATGGGTATGGGGAAAGCCTAAAGGATCCTGATGTTATTGCTTCAAAGGGGCGTCCACATGAGCGTTACAAGACATTTTTGGAGAAGATACAAGCAAGGGAGAAAATTGGCTGCAGTCATTGTGGTCAGCATGACCATGTTTTTGGTTCGTGCACAAACAAACACATTCCAAAGTCCCAATTTCACAAGAAGACTGCAGTCCACAAGCAAGCAAAAGGTTTTTATTTTTTATTTTTTCCTCTTTCTTGTCTAAAAGAACTATCACTTATTTCTCTGCACTCTGTTGGTGGCATTTTGTCTCTGCATAAAAACTAACAAAAAATTCATGTTGGTGATAGGTGTACCTAGTGCTTCAAATGTTTTGCCTAGCAAGAGTCAAACAGGAGGGAATCAAAAAGCGGGCGAGAAACGGAGCGTGCAACGGGATACTACTAGTGCACCTGGTGCTGCAAAGGACGTTCCTAGCAAGAAAAAACCAGCAGGGAAGCCAAAAGCGGGCGAGAAGCGAGGCACACGAAATGATGGTAGTGGTGTATCTTGAAGAAAAATAGTGGAAGTTCTTTTCACAATGAATACATCATAAGGATAGAACAAAAAAAAATGTTGCATGTTTATCTACCTCTATCATTTTTTGGTAATGAACTGAAAACTATGTTCCTGTGCAAATGATGAAAAACAATGCGGATGATAATTTTGTCTGATTGAGAGTTACCTTTTGGTTGTGTTGTTGACCTTTATGGTGTCCTCTCCTTTTGATGGCTGGTTAGTTTTAGGGGGCACAAAAACATTTTGGTGCTTGCGCCAAAGATAAAAGTACATGACAGATGAACTGACACAACAGATAACAGAAAATCATAAGAATTTGCTGCTAAAAAATGGAAAAATATTTCTTGATTTACAAAACCAAAGAAGCAAAAAGATAGGAAGTACCTGCTGATTGTCCTTTTCCTTCTCTTCAAAAAACCGTGTGCAATATTTTTTCATCGTCCCACAAATGACAGCCGCAACAGTCTGTGTAAAACATTTTTTGAGATTTTTGAGAATGAAAAAAAGGATAGTTGTTTGCTTTGGATGCAGAAAATAATTGCGCTCTTCATAAAAATAGAGAATCTGCACATAATTAAGAACAAAAGGAGTGCATGCTGAATTTAGTACAAAAAAGCAAACCTGTTTCCAGGGAGATTCTGCTTTACACCCCAAGGCTGTGACTCCCTCCCCCCTTAGCACGATTAAAGAACTTCCTACCCAAGAGCGCTCGTCAAAAACGTGAGAAAACAGTCGCAAAAAAGGTCCAAAAACAAAATAAGATGCCAGATTATTGGGCTCTTTGTTTGCCCCATTTTGAAAAAAATAAGATTTTAAACGAAAATATGGAAACCGTGCAGACATAAACAGAAAGCACGTTAACGAGTCATAAAGAACAAATCTGAAAAAAATGCCTTCAGAAAGCACATGTTTGCAACGAACAAAATGATAGAGGCTGACATATACAGGTCTACAGCAACAACAAGGGTGTACATCTCTGTTCATACAAAAAAAGAAAAATCTCGAAAATTGTTTAAGCATTGCTAACTATGTCTTTGATACAGCTCCTCTTTTCCTTTGACTTTGCTGATATGAGGCTTGATTCAGCACATGTTGTCACTGTGAGTTGTGTCTATTTTGCAGTTGTCAGCACTTTTCATGTCTGCACGCCAGGATAAAACGCAGGAAAAAAAATAAAAATCATGTAACAAACATAAAAATGATGGAAGCCGACAAAAACAAAAATGCATTTGGGTTTAACCTATATGCGTAACTCCTTGACACGCTTCTTCTCTTCATGCAAACCGTTGTAGTTGCTGAACATGAGATCAACAGCGAATCTGATCCTTGCATTCGGGACATCTTTCGGTGAAAAAACTATAGGGGCTGGGTTCCTTGGGCACCATCCCAATAGTTTCAACAAAAAGATTCCGCAGTCGGTGCTGAAAGAGACATACACGGAAAAAAGGGCACGTTTGTTTGTAAGCAATGACCACAAAATGTATAAAAAGACGTTACAACAAAAAAGCAAGAAGGACTTGGGAAAAAATACCAAAAAAATAGTGGAGCGCTAGTTTCGTACTCATTATCTTGCTGAGGTACTTTAGGGTAAACCGCAGGGAATGCATTGAAGTTCATCGGCTTGAGTTGAGCTTCGTACCAAGTGCATATAAAGCTTGAGATCTGCCTCAATAATATAAATATCATTTGACGATATTTGCAAAGAAAACTTGCAGATAAATTATTATTGAAAAACAAAAAACTGGCATAAAAAACCTTGTTCTTACAATCTTCTTTTTTATGTTCTTGTGATATGAGTTGTTCTCATCATACCATGAATCCAGAAAAAAGAATGTGCGACCCTTGATGTCCACGACAAATACAAAGTAATGGCCATTGTGTAGTGTTGGAAAGTATAGCTTGTGGAGATCCATTTTGGAATTGATGCAGTAAAGGCAATGTAGATAACAAATTAGTGCATACGAAGAAGGAAAAGGATTGAACTAAATTATAGCTGAACTTGTGTTGTGGAAAAATGAAAGAGGAAGTTTCACAAAAAACCTTCTCTGAAAATGAAAGATCATGTGCTTTTCCAGCTCCTGTGAAACTCGTGATCAGTTTCTGCCTCCACCAAATTCTTGCCTCATCATTTTTCCATTTTTGAAGGAAGTACTCCTTTTTAGTTGTTGAATGATGAAAAAATTTGGACGACAGAAAAAGAGAAAAAGCAGGTAAGTATGATGACAGAAAAAGGTAAAATAAAAAGGAAAGCATAAAAAACAAAACAGAGAAAATGTAGTAGGGTTTGATTTCCTTACAGCCGCAGTGTGGAAGAAGTAGTGCTTCAGTGAGTTCCTAGGATGATTCTCATTAAATAGTTGCCTGCAGTACACATTTATGACATATGACTCGACCCGGCCACCTATTTTCATCGAGTTCCCCAACTGTCCAAATGTGGCGATAGTTTTGTCAATATTAACTGCAGGTCTGCTGTACATAAACAAAAAGGGAAATTATGTGAGCTAGCTAGTTAGTTGGGCAAACAGTCTTTGCAGTGAGTTTAACACAAACAACAACAAAAACCGAACATTTGGGAGGAAGAATTAGTGCGTGAGAGAAAAAACTCACGTTCCATCAATATCAGCCAGGTATGTTATGGCCTCATATAGCTTTCTCTCATGTGCCAATATCGGACCCCTCTCATCGCAGTCATATGGTGAGCTACGGTACCTGCTTGGTTGGACAACCCTCTTTGGTGGTACGTTTTCTTTTCCGTGAAAACTGCTTGGCCTTCCTAACGAGAGAGTTGTGTTGTAAATATCATCCGTTCTGTTCACCAATGTGTTGCGCTCTTGCATAAATCTATTTTCTCCTAGTATTTTGAGCTCTCCTCGCTATACATATGACACATAAAAAGGGAAAGAATTAAAAATGTCAGTTGCGTAAAAAAAGGGGAAAAAAGATTAACAAATAGAAGAACACCAAAAACCGGCTTCTTACAGATTTTTCTTCCATGAGTTGTATTGGATTTCCTTTGCTGCCACTGGATTCTTGCTGATAGTTTTCCTCCTATGGAAATAACCTTCTTCCTACTATTGGCACCATGGAGTAGTCATGTGGGAAAACATAAAAAGGACCAAGAAACCAAAAAAGCGTATAAAAAGCATTGTTTTTAGTACAAAAAAAAAATACACGCTTGGATTTGACAGAAAAACTGTTGTTTCGGGGCCACCTTTTTCATTTCGAGTGGGGGAGTTTCGGTTGCCCACTGGTTATTAAAATTCCAGGGTGAGTAGCATGTTTGCTTCCGATTCCACCCAGTTGATATTTGAACTACAGGTGATGTCTGCGACACATAGGTTGAAAAAAAGAAAGTCAATCCCAAAAAATGCTTGGGGAAAAGGCTATTTTTGATAAACTATTGTTGAAAGAGAATCATTTTTTTTGCAAAAAAAAACTGACCAAATCAACAATTTCATCAACTGATTTTTGGCGGTGCGGCGTCTCACATTTCGAACTCGTCTCTACTTCCCTTTGGGCACACTGAATGCTTAGCTCCTTGTAAGAACTACTGCTCCCCTGTTTCTGTCTTACCTGTCAGAAAATACAAGTAACAAAACACTCAGGGAGACTGAAAAAAAAGTCAAAAAAACTGGCCGGGTGTTTATACCAAGATTTCAAATATGGTTGTAGAATACCTCCAAGTTTGTATTCCCTTGCACACAAATGTCAAAGTCTTCTGACTGTATTTTCTTGTAGTTTCTGGCAATCTTCAAATTTGTTTCCTGTTTTATGAGAAAAGAAACTGTTAGGTGATTTGAAGATATGTCGTTTATGTTAACAGGAGAACCCACTTGTGGACAAAAAAAAAGATATGCAAAAACTAACCTCTATCTTTTTATCGTAGCACTCATCCTTCATCCATAGAGTCCTCCACAGTTCATGTTCTTCGATTACAGTTCCACATTCATCCACATCATCAGTGATCCTCAATGATGGGGTGCTATCATCGGCGAAGAAATATTTTTTCCTTGCCTTGTCTAGAAAGTCGCTAGCCATTTTATAGCCTCTTGCGAAAACCTCGTCTGTATTTGTGCATGAAAAAAAAAGTATTTCAGTCACACACAAAAAAGAGACCTCTATAAAAAAGAAAGCATGAAAAACAAAAGACATGCTTACCACTCTCTGGTTGCGCTGTTACATTGATGTCTATGCTCAGTTTATCCTGGCTCCCCCTTAATTTTTTGCTCTGCATGTCCTGTTTTTTTAGTAAACAAACAAAAAAGACGCAATAAAAAAATAAAAAGAATAAAAAAAGATGGGTGTAAAAATCTAGGGATGACAGTACCAAAACCTGATTTGGTGTGTTTTGAAAACTAGAGAATGTTGTGGGCTTCGCTTCCATGAAAATTGTTTTGGACTGAATGAGCTCTGACGGGATGTCCTCCTTGGCACTCTCTGCTACATTTTGAACGTGGTTCTCTTTTGTTTCTCCAATAAGCATGTGATTGACGCTGCTGCTTTTCTCTTGTTGATTATGTATAGTGTGCTGTTCACCCTTCTCTTCACCGTTTCTTGAGGTTATTTCTTTCTCATCCTGTTGCAGGAAAAAATGCAAAACAGAAAAACGTAAAATTGTATCAGACGAATCTAGTTGAAAATCAACTTAGAAAAAAAGACATAAGTACATAAGGCACATAAGTACACAGAAAAAAGAGACAGAGAAGTTCATTTTGTACCTTTGAAAAAGCTTCCAAAGGCTTCTTGTGCTTCATTGAACAGGAATCATGTGGTTCAGTGCTCGATTGAGTGTCTTTCCTCTTCCTTTTGTAGTGTAACAAAACTCCTGTTGTTTAATGAAAAAAAGGAAGTTAGGAATACAAGTTCAGGCAAATGATAAAAAGAAAAAAGAAACATTACATTCGCCTGAATGCATTCTTTTTGTTATACCTCCATGGACATTATTTCCTGCAGCAAAAGTTGTTGTGGCTGGAGCAGACATTTCTCGCGGGAGTTGCTCTGAGGGATGCTCTCTTTGACATTGCGCTTCAGAGTCAGTGTGCACATTCCCCTTGCATAATCCGTTGTGCAGATCACCCTGTGTAAGCTACATGGTCGTAGGCAAAAAGAAAAAAAATATGCGGTCAACCAAAAATATGTGTGCAGATCAAAAAATCTATTCGTGTCAGTGTGCACCTTCACCTTGCCTAATCCCTGTACTTTGGGAGGGCTGGTACAAAAGTCATTTCCTTCCTTTGTTCTCCCCTTCCCGGCATTTGTTTTCGAAGCGGTAGAAGCAGTAGACTGCTGACTAGTTGATAGAACATTCGTTTTGTTTTGTTTCCTTTGCACCACATGACCTACATGGAAGAAGAAATATAAAAAAAATGACACCTTCATAAATGCTGGCTTAAACACTGACTTGTTGGAACACATGTAAAAAAAGAAAAAATAAATTACTAGAAAAGGATTACAAGCAAATAAAATTGAGACACACCTCCGTCATTTCCGTCTTGAAGTTCAGTCGATTGCAGTTTTACAGTGTCTCCAGATTTGTTGGACTGTTGACTTCCAATAAGTTCAGTTCCTGTAGAGCCCACTTTAACTGTATCGCCTGACTCACCAGAGGCATTTGTTATGATGCGAATCGTCTCTAGCAGAAGGCCTTCAGTTTTTGTGCAAGTATTCAGATCTTCATCCGGCCTTCATGTGGTTTTCAAACGCAATGAAGATTTCCTATTCGACCTAATAAAAAAAACATGAGGCATTTACAAAAATAGTGAAAAGACGTAAAAAAGGATAAGCTGCACATAGAGAAACGGCGTAAAAAGAAGGGTTTACTTCAATGAAAAAAGCACATAGCCGCACACCTTGTTGGACAAAAGATTCCCTGCAACATTGTTTATCGCTTTCCTGAAATTAGAATTCTTTATTGTGCTTGCCCACTCAATTGTTCCAACCTTGTAGCATGTTTCTGAAACTTCTTTTATCTAGGAAAAGTGTAAAAGAAATTTAAAAATAAAAAAAATGATGCGCAAAAAAGGATGTCGTGCTTTCATATGAGAAAATAAAAAAACTGGAAGAACTTGCTGGCATAGCTCCGTACTTTCCATATTTTCCGAGGGTCATGTCACTTAATTGCTTTATCATTTCTCCCTTCCAAACACATATCCTAGGCATCAAAGATGGGACTTGGATTGAGCCAAAATCAGTAAAATCTAGGCAACGGACCTACAAAAAAACAAATATAGAAAAAAACAGTACATTAGATGATATAGAAAACAAAACAAAAAGATAAACAAACACAAAATGGCTTAAACACACAAAAACAAGTTGGATGGGAATAAGAAAAGTGACATACAGCCAGGTGGTATATACATCCTCCTAGTGTCATTGTTGTCCGGTTTTGCTTGAGCTTTTCCTTTTGATATTTCTTTATATACACCATCTCCCATTCGTGAACAAACCTGCACCAGTTGAGTTGTTTGATCTCCTCCACATTAACTAGAGCTCCCATATAGTTGGTGCTTTGCTTAGTGTTTGATGTTGGGCAAAGGAATGTTGCTAATGCAACAATCATGAAGCAACGTGTAAATTCGTCTTCAGACAGATCTTCGTGCAACAGCTTGTTACCGAAGAATTTTATTGTTGGGACTTCTGTCAACCCAAAAAGAGCAAGAAAAACCTGCTTTCCAGCCTCTTCTTCTTTAGTGTTTATGACTGTTTCCCCTGAAGGAATCCCCAACACAAACTTCACTGACTCAGCATTGAGCGGAATTTTCTTCTTGTTCAAAACAATAGCTTCTTCTCCTGTGTCGACATTATCAGCAATCCACTGCACAAAGCCTCTGGGGACAGGACAATCAACCAACTCCAGCAGATAGCCGAAACCACTGTTCCTAACAAGCTGAACCCTGCGGTTGCTCTTGCAGACAAATTTGACAATCTCGGAGAAATATGGCATGCTACACCTGTTGTAAGCTTTAGTTACAATCTCTTCAATGATAGCTTTTGTTGAGGTTTTGTCAATCCTTGCTCTCTGTTACAAAAACAGAAGGTGTGTGAATTTATTTGAGCTGAAAAACTAAAATTAAAATGGAACCCCAATTGATGAAAAAGTACAAAACATTGACGTACCTTCTTTTTCCGTTCCAAAAGTGCTTCCCGTCGTTCTTTCCTTTGAGCACTCTTGCTCAGCTGGGGAGGGGGGAGATAAAATCCATTGGGTTGGGAGAACAAAAAGAAGGCAAAAAAGATCATCCATTAGATATTAAAAAAAACATCATACAAAATTTTTTGAACACAAAGACAAAAAACATAACACACTACCCTGTATAAATTAAGTAACCTTTTGAAAAAAACAAAAGTGAACATTTACAGAAGAAAATGTTACAAACCAGTGTTACAACTTCTTCATAAAGCAAAACATCTGATGCTTCGGTGTCAGTGATATCTACATCATATCCTCTGTCTTCATAATCTGTATTTCCCACATCATGCGCTCTGCCTTCTTCATTTCTGTCACTCCCGGGGTCGCTTCCGTCGTCTTCAAGATCAGTACCTGTTCGCGGCTGTATTCATGGATATGTATTTGATACATTAGTGTTGCAGGTACCTTATGTCTTTTTATGTCAAAAAAGAGAAACAACAAAAACAAGACATATGTGTTCCATGTAACTTCTTCGTTTTGCTAGTGTTTACAGAAAGCCAAGCAAGAGACATATAAACAAAAAAAATATAAATGCACATTTAACATACCACATTGTTAAGACAGTCTCTTGTTCCAGCTGTAGACCTCTCCCTAGGATCCTGTGTGAAAATAAGAATTAATGATCAGATTCATAACACCTGTAGAAAAAAAAGTTACGTCAACCACATAAATTGATCTAGTTACATACAATTTTAGGCTGTTGATCTAACCCTTCTTCCACGAAGGCCTGTGTTTTAGTTTCCATCTCACATTCAATTTGCTTGTGGTCATCCATGATTGCCTGCTCATAAAAATGAGGTACAACCTATGTCAAAAATATATCACAGATTTAATGCCATTACAAAAAAAAGGTATGCCCCTGCTTTAAAAACTGTTAAAATGTAACTAAAATCAATTAAAACCCATTTTACTACATTATTCGCCTCTTACTACAGAGGTACTAAAAAGCAGGAATTTCCGCTTAACCTGCCACAGCACGTGTAGAAAACACATTACTTAGCTGCTGAAGCGTCATCTAAAAAACACTGATTATATACTGGCACATGCCCCCAAGAGGGTAACAAACACCAACATCTCAAACAGTTGGTGTGGATCAACAGCCAGAAAAACAAGTCACCAGGCCTCCATGGATAAAAAACAAATTGTAACTAGAAGACATGATATGTATATTCAGTAACCACTGAGAGAAAGTAAATAAAAACATGTCAACTTGTGTGAGGAACGACGTCCGGCAAAAAAGAAATGGCCAAAAGTACTATCAGTGAAGACATGTCAACTTGTGAAGACATGTCAACTGTCGCATACTTCTCCTCGTTACAAGACATTTTCGGAGTAAAAAGTACTATCTATAACACCAAAACTAGCTCAGCCTGACGAATTGTCTGATGTTAATTGCTACTAACACTAGTGAAATAGGCCACACTCACTGCTAGTGTACACAACAACCAGTGAATTCCTCAGAAATTCACTAACACAAACAACAAACCACTGAATTCAGCAGAAAATTCAAAACGTAGAACGGCACAGCCGCCGACCCAAACTTGATTTAGGTGACCTCTTTCCTCACTTAGAAGCGCCTGATAGCTGCTTCTGTCAATTTCATAACAGCAGTGGCATGCACAATTAGGTGAGGTTTTTCCTCACTTAGTGGCATGCCTGTCTCATACGTACCTAGCATTCAGTTTCGTCACTGCAGAACACACTTAATGGATGCATTTCACAACCATAACTCTAATTAGGATTTCACAAGCTACTTTCGAACACAAAAAGGCACAGGAGCTCACAGAACAAACACTGCTAAGCTTACATAGAACAAACACAACTCCTTGAGCTCACAAAACAAAACACGGCCACTGTTGGGGATATAACCCCGTGATGAGACCCGCCCAGGTGGGGCCGGGTCATGCGGTTGGCGGCTTAAGACAAGGTTTGGTATGAGCTTACTCAATGGGCCTGGAGGTCCAGAGCCAGAAGACAAGATGTAACCCGGTGGGCTTGAGCCGCCGGTGGCGGCTTGTTAGATAAGGTATGTATAGTTAGAGGTGAGGTCGGTGATCAAGTATAACCCAACCCGGACTCTTGTAAGCCCAGGGCCTTGACCTGTGTATATAAAGGCGGGTTACCTGGGCGGCTTAGGACAGAAAACAACTCATCGATAGCTAGGTCAAGCGAACTCGCTCCCTTGTAAGCGAAAAATATATGTATGTGGTTGGTGAAATTGTGAGGATTGAAGCAAGGCTGGATGAGATGACTTTGGCAGAGGAGCAGCAAAAAATGCAAGACAACCATGTTTAGAGAGCTCCAGCCCCTACTGTCAGCAACCCACACCCTGATGGGTATGGGGAAAGCCTAAAGGATCCTGATGTTATTGCTTCAAAGGGGCGTCCACATGAGCGTTACAAGACATTTTTGGAGAAGATACAAGCAAGGGAGAAAATTGGCTGCAGTCATTGTGGTCAGCATGACCATGTTTTTGGTTCGTGCACAAACAAACACATTCCAAAGTCCCAATTTCACAAGAAGACTGCAGTCCACAAGCAAGCAAAAGGTTTTTATTTTTTATTTTTTCCTCTTTCTTGTCTAAAAGAACTATCACTTATTTCTCTGCACTCTGTTGGTGGCATTTTGTCTCTGCATAAAAACTAACAAAAAATTCATGTTGGTGATAGGTGTACCTAGTGCTTCAAATGTTTTGCCTAGCAAGAGTCAAACAGGAGGGAATCAAAAAGCGGGCGAGAAACGGAGCGTGCAACGGGATACTACTAGTGCACCTGGTGCTGCAAAGGACGTTCCTAGCAAGAAAAAACCAGCAGGGAAGCCAAAAGCGGGCGAGAAGCGAGGCACACGAAATGATGGTAGTGGTGTATCTTGAAGAAAAATAGTGGAAGTTCTTTTCACAATGAATACATCATAAGGATAGAACAAAAAAAAATGTTGCATGTTTATCTACCTCTATCATTTTTTGGTAATGAACTGAAAACTATGTTCCTGTGCAAATGATGAAAAACAATGCGGATGATAATTTTGTCTGATTGAGAGTTACCTTTTGGTTGTGTTGTTGACCTTTATGGTGTCCTCTCCTTTTGATGGCTGGTTAGTTTTAGGGGGCACAAAAACATTTTGGTGCTTGCGCCAAAGATAAAAGTACATGACAGATGAACTGACACAACAGATAACAGAAAATCATAAGAATTTGCTGCTAAAAAATGGAAAAATATTTCTTGATTTACAAAACCAAAGAAGCAAAAAGATAGGAAGTACCTGCTGATTGTCCTTTTCCTTCTCTTCAAAAAACCGTGTGCAATATTTTTTCATCGTCCCACAAATGACAGCCGCAACAGTCTGTGTAAAACATTTTTTGAGATTTTTGAGAATGAAAAAAAGGATAGTTGTTTGCTTTGGATGCAGAAAATAATTGCGCTCTTCATAAAAATAGAGAATCTGCACATAATTAAGAACAAAAGGAGTGCATGCTGAATTTAGTACAAAAAAGCAAACCTGTTTCCAGGGAGATTCTGCTTTACACCCCAAGGCTGTGACTCCCTCCCCCCTTAGCACGATTAAAGAACTTCCTACCCAAGAGCGCTCGTCAAAAACGTGAGAAAACAGTCGCAAAAAAGGTCCAAAAACAAAATAAGATGCCAGATTATTGGGCTCTTTGTTTGCCCCATTTTGAAAAAAATAAGATTTTAAACGAAAATATGGAAACCGTGCAGACATAAACAGAAAGCACGTTAACGAGTCATAAAGAACAAATCTGAAAAAAATGCCTTCAGAAAGCACATGTTTGCAACGAACAAAATGATAGAGGCTGACATATACAGGTCTACAGCAACAACAAGGGTGTACATCTCTGTTCATACAAAAAAAGAAAAATCTCGAAAATTGTTTAAGCATTGCTAACTATGTCTTTGATACAGCTCCTCTTTTCCTTTGACTTTGCTGATATGAGGCTTGATTCAGCACATGTTGTCACTGTGAGTTGTGTCTATTTTGCAGTTGTCAGCACTTTTCATGTCTGCACGCCAGGATAAAACGCAGGAAAAAAAATAAAAATCATGTAACAAACATAAAAATGATGGAAGCCGACAAAAACAAAAATGCATTTGGGTTTAACCTATATGCGTAACTCCTTGACACGCTTCTTCTCTTCATGCAAACCGTTGTAGTTGCTGAACATGAGATCAACAGCGAATCTGATCCTTGCATTCGGGACATCTTTCGGTGAAAAAACTATAGGGGCTGGGTTCCTTGGGCACCATCCCAATAGTTTCAACAAAAAGATTCCGCAGTCGGTGCTGAAAGAGACATACACGGAAAAAAGGGCACGTTTGTTTGTAAGCAATGACCACAAAATGTATAAAAAGACGTTACAACAAAAAAGCAAGAAGGACTTGGGAAAAAATACCAAAAAAATAGTGGAGCGCTAGTTTCGTACTCATTATCTTGCTGAGGTACTTTAGGGTAAACCGCAGGGAATGCATTGAAGTTCATCGGCTTGAGTTGAGCTTCGTACCAAGTGCATATAAAGCTTGAGATCTGCCTCAATAATATAAATATCATTTGACGATATTTGCAAAGAAAACTTGCAGATAAATTATTATTGAAAAACAAAAAACTGGCATAAAAAACCTTGTTCTTACAATCTTCTTTTTTATGTTCTTGTGATATGAGTTGTTCTCATCATACCATGAATCCAGAAAAAAGAATGTGCGACCCTTGATGTCCACGACAAATACAAAGTAATGGCCATTGTGTAGTGTTGGAAAGTATAGCTTGTGGAGATCCATTTTGGAATTGATGCAGTAAAGGCAATGTAGATAACAAATTAGTGCATACGAAGAAGGAAAAGGATTGAACTAAATTATAGCTGAACTTGTGTTGTGGAAAAATGAAAGAGGAAGTTTCACAAAAAACCTTCTCTGAAAATGAAAGATCATGTGCTTTTCCAGCTCCTGTGAAACTCGTGATCAGTTTCTGCCTCCACCAAATTCTTGCCTCATCATTTTTCCATTTTTGAAGGAAGTACTCCTTTTTAGTTGTTGAATGATGAAAAAATTTGGACGACAGAAAAAGAGAAAAAGCAGGTAAGTATGATGACAGAAAAAGGTAAAATAAAAAGGAAAGCATAAAAAACAAAACAGAGAAAATGTAGTAGGGTTTGATTTCCTTACAGCCGCAGTGTGGAAGAAGTAGTGCTTCAGTGAGTTCCTAGGATGATTCTCATTAAATAGTTGCCTGCAGTACACATTTATGACATATGACTCGACCCGGCCACCTATTTTCATCGAGTTCCCCAACTGTCCAAATGTGGCGATAGTTTTGTCAATATTAACTGCAGGTCTGCTGTACATAAACAAAAAGGGAAATTATGTGAGCTAGCTAGTTAGTTGGGCAAACAGTCTTTGCAGTGAGTTTAACACAAACAACAACAAAAACCGAACATTTGGGAGGAAGAATTAGTGCGTGAGAGAAAAAACTCACGTTCCATCAATATCAGCCAGGTATGTTATGGCCTCATATAGCTTTCTCTCATGTGCCAATATCGGACCCCTCTCATCGCAGTCATATGGTGAGCTACGGTACCTGCTTGGTTGGACAACCCTCTTTGGTGGTACGTTTTCTTTTCCGTGAAAACTGCTTGGCCTTCCTAACGAGAGAGTTGTGTTGTAAATATCATCCGTTCTGTTCACCAATGTGTTGCGCTCTTGCATAAATCTATTTTCTCCTAGTATTTTGAGCTCTCCTCGCTATACATATGACACATAAAAAGGGAAAGAATTAAAAATGTCAGTTGCGTAAAAAAAGGGGAAAAAAGATTAACAAATAGAAGAACACCAAAAACCGGCTTCTTACAGATTTTTCTTCCATGAGTTGTATTGGATTTCCTTTGCTGCCACTGGATTCTTGCTGATAGTTTTCCTCCTATGGAAATAACCTTCTTCCTACTATTGGCACCATGGAGTAGTCATGTGGGAAAACATAAAAAGGACCAAGAAACCAAAAAAGCGTATAAAAAGCATTGTTTTTAGTACAAAAAAAAAATACACGCTTGGATTTGACAGAAAAACTGTTGTTTCGGGGCCACCTTTTTCATTTCGAGTGGGGGAGTTTCGGTTGCCCACTGGTTATTAAAATTCCAGGGTGAGTAGCATGTTTGCTTCCGATTCCACCCAGTTGATATTTGAACTACAGGTGATGTCTGCGACACATAGGTTGAAAAAAAGAAAGTCAATCCCAAAAAATGCTTGGGGAAAAGGCTATTTTTGATAAACTATTGTTGAAAGAGAATCATTTTTTTTGCAAAAAAAAACTGACCAAATCAACAATTTCATCAACTGATTTTTGGCGGTGCGGCGTCTCACATTTCGAACTCGTCTCTACTTCCCTTTGGGCACACTGAATGCTTAGCTCCTTGTAAGAACTACTGCTCCCCTGTTTCTGTCTTACCTGTCAGAAAATACAAGTAACAAAACACTCAGGGAGACTGAAAAAAAAGTCAAAAAAACTGGCCGGGTGTTTATACCAAGATTTCAAATATGGTTGTAGAATACCTCCAAGTTTGTATTCCCTTGCACACAAATGTCAAAGTCTTCTGACTGTATTTTCTTGTAGTTTCTGGCAATCTTCAAATTTGTTTCCTGTTTTATGAGAAAAGAAACTGTTAGGTGATTTGAAGATATGTCGTTTATGTTAACAGGAGAACCCACTTGTGGACAAAAAAAAAGATATGCAAAAACTAACCTCTATCTTTTTATCGTAGCACTCATCCTTCATCCATAGAGTCCTCCACAGTTCATGTTCTTCGATTACAGTTCCACATTCATCCACATCATCAGTGATCCTCAATGATGGGGTGCTATCATCGGCGAAGAAATATTTTTTCCTTGCCTTGTCTAGAAAGTCGCTAGCCATTTTATAGCCTCTTGCGAAAACCTCGTCTGTATTTGTGCATGAAAAAAAAAGTATTTCAGTCACACACAAAAAAGAGACCTCTATAAAAAAGAAAGCATGAAAAACAAAAGACATGCTTACCACTCTCTGGTTGCGCTGTTACATTGATGTCTATGCTCAGTTTATCCTGGCTCCCCCTTAATTTTTTGCTCTGCATGTCCTGTTTTTTTAGTAAACAAACAAAAAAGACGCAATAAAAAAATAAAAAGAATAAAAAAAGATGGGTGTAAAAATCTAGGGATGACAGTACCAAAACCTGATTTGGTGTGTTTTGAAAACTAGAGAATGTTGTGGGCTTCGCTTCCATGAAAATTGTTTTGGACTGAATGAGCTCTGACGGGATGTCCTCCTTGGCACTCTCTGCTACATTTTGAACGTGGTTCTCTTTTGTTTCTCCAATAAGCATGTGATTGACGCTGCTGCTTTTCTCTTGTTGATTATGTATAGTGTGCTGTTCACCCTTCTCTTCACCGTTTCTTGAGGTTATTTCTTTCTCATCCTGTTGCAGGAAAAAATGCAAAACAGAAAAACGTAAAATTGTATCAGACGAATCTAGTTGAAAATCAACTTAGAAAAAAAGACATAAGTACATAAGGCACATAAGTACACAGAAAAAAGAGACAGAGAAGTTCATTTTGTACCTTTGAAAAAGCTTCCAAAGGCTTCTTGTGCTTCATTGAACAGGAATCATGTGGTTCAGTGCTCGATTGAGTGTCTTTCCTCTTCCTTTTGTAGTGTAACAAAACTCCTGTTGTTTAATGAAAAAAAGGAAGTTAGGAATACAAGTTCAGGCAAATGATAAAAAGAAAAAAGAAACATTACATTCGCCTGAATGCATTCTTTTTGTTATACCTCCATGGACATTATTTCCTGCAGCAAAAGTTGTTGTGGCTGGAGCAGACATTTCTCGCGGGAGTTGCTCTGAGGGATGCTCTCTTTGACATTGCGCTTCAGAGTCAGTGTGCACATTCCCCTTGCATAATCCGTTGTGCAGATCACCCTGTGTAAGCTACATGGTCGTAGGCAAAAAGAAAAAAAATATGCGGTCAACCAAAAATATGTGTGCAGATCAAAAAATCTATTCGTGTCAGTGTGCACCTTCACCTTGCCTAATCCCTGTACTTTGGGAGGGCTGGTACAAAAGTCATTTCCTTCCTTTGTTCTCCCCTTCCCGGCATTTGTTTTCGAAGCGGTAGAAGCAGTAGACTGCTGACTAGTTGATAGAACATTCGTTTTGTTTTGTTTCCTTTGCACCACATGACCTACATGGAAGAAGAAATATAAAAAAAATGACACCTTCATAAATGCTGGCTTAAACACTGACTTGTTGGAACACATGTAAAAAAAGAAAAAATAAATTACTAGAAAAGGATTACAAGCAAATAAAATTGAGACACACCTCCGTCATTTCCGTCTTGAAGTTCAGTCGATTGCAGTTTTACAGTGTCTCCAGATTTGTTGGACTGTTGACTTCCAATAAGTTCAGTTCCTGTAGAGCCCACTTTAACTGTATCGCCTGACTCACCAGAGGCATTTGTTATGATGCGAATCGTCTCTAGCAGAAGGCCTTCAGTTTTTGTGCAAGTATTCAGATCTTCATCCGGCCTTCATGTGGTTTTCAAACGCAATGAAGATTTCCTATTCGACCTAATAAAAAAAACATGAGGCATTTACAAAAATAGTGAAAAGACGTAAAAAAGGATAAGCTGCACATAGAGAAACGGCGTAAAAAGAAGGGTTTACTTCAATGAAAAAAGCACATAGCCGCACACCTTGTTGGACAAAAGATTCCCTGCAACATTGTTTATCGCTTTCCTGAAATTAGAATTCTTTATTGTGCTTGCCCACTCAATTGTTCCAACCTTGTAGCATGTTTCTGAAACTTCTTTTATCTAGGAAAAGTGTAAAAGAAATTTAAAAATAAAAAAAATGATGCGCAAAAAAGGATGTCGTGCTTTCATATGAGAAAATAAAAAAACTGGAAGAACTTGCTGGCATAGCTCCGTACTTTCCATATTTTCCGAGGGTCATGTCACTTAATTGCTTTATCATTTCTCCCTTCCAAACACATATCCTAGGCATCAAAGATGGGACTTGGATTGAGCCAAAATCAGTAAAATCTAGGCAACGGACCTACAAAAAAACAAATATAGAAAAAAACAGTACATTAGATGATATAGAAAACAAAACAAAAAGATAAACAAACACAAAATGGCTTAAACACACAAAAACAAGTTGGATGGGAATAAGAAAAGTGACATACAGCCAGGTGGTATATACATCCTCCTAGTGTCATTGTTGTCCGGTTTTGCTTGAGCTTTTCCTTTTGATATTTCTTTATATACACCATCTCCCATTCGTGAACAAACCTGCACCAGTTGAGTTGTTTGATCTCCTCCACATTAACTAGAGCTCCCATATAGTTGGTGCTTTGCTTAGTGTTTGATGTTGGGCAAAGGAATGTTGCTAATGCAACAATCATGAAGCAACGTGTAAATTCGTCTTCAGACAGATCTTCGTGCAACAGCTTGTTACCGAAGAATTTTATTGTTGGGACTTCTGTCAACCCAAAAAGAGCAAGAAAAACCTGCTTTCCAGCCTCTTCTTCTTTAGTGTTTATGACTGTTTCCCCTGAAGGAATCCCCAACACAAACTTCACTGACTCAGCATTGAGCGGAATTTTCTTCTTGTTCAAAACAATAGCTTCTTCTCCTGTGTCGACATTATCAGCAATCCACTGCACAAAGCCTCTGGGGACAGGACAATCAACCAACTCCAGCAGATAGCCGAAACCACTGTTCCTAACAAGCTGAACCCTGCGGTTGCTCTTGCAGACAAATTTGACAATCTCGGAGAAATATGGCATGCTACACCTGTTGTAAGCTTTAGTTACAATCTCTTCAATGATAGCTTTTGTTGAGGTTTTGTCAATCCTTGCTCTCTGTTACAAAAACAGAAGGTGTGTGAATTTATTTGAGCTGAAAAACTAAAATTAAAATGGAACCCCAATTGATGAAAAAGTACAAAACATTGACGTACCTTCTTTTTCCGTTCCAAAAGTGCTTCCCGTCGTTCTTTCCTTTGAGCACTCTTGCTCAGCTGGGGAGGGGGGAGATAAAATCCATTGGGTTGGGAGAACAAAAAGAAGGCAAAAAAGATCATCCATTAGATATTAAAAAAAACATCATACAAAATTTTTTGAACACAAAGACAAAAAACATAACACACTACCCTGTATAAATTAAGTAACCTTTTGAAAAAAACAAAAGTGAACATTTACAGAAGAAAATGTTACAAACCAGTGTTACAACTTCTTCATAAAGCAAAACATCTGATGCTTCGGTGTCAGTGATATCTACATCATATCCTCTGTCTTCATAATCTGTATTTCCCACATCATGCGCTCTGCCTTCTTCATTTCTGTCACTCCCGGGGTCGCTTCCGTCGTCTTCAAGATCAGTACCTGTTCGCGGCTGTATTCATGGATATGTATTTGATACATTAGTGTTGCAGGTACCTTATGTCTTTTTATGTCAAAAAAGAGAAACAACAAAAACAAGACATATGTGTTCCATGTAACTTCTTCGTTTTGCTAGTGTTTACAGAAAGCCAAGCAAGAGACATATAAACAAAAAAAATATAAATGCACATTTAACATACCACATTGTTAAGACAGTCTCTTGTTCCAGCTGTAGACCTCTCCCTAGGATCCTGTGTGAAAATAAGAATTAATGATCAGATTCATAACACCTGTAGAAAAAAAAGTTACGTCAACCACATAAATTGATCTAGTTACATACAATTTTAGGCTGTTGATCTAACCCTTCTTCCACGAAGGCCTGTGTTTTAGTTTCCATCTCACATTCAATTTGCTTGTGGTCATCCATGATTGCCTGCTCATAAAAATGAGGTACAACCTATGTCAAAAATATATCACAGATTTAATGCCATTACAAAAAAAAGGTATGCCCCTGCTTTAAAAACTGTTAAAATGTAACTAAAATCAATTAAAACCCATTTTACTACATTATTCGCCTCTTACTACAGAGGTACTAAAAAGCAGGAATTTCCGCTTAACCTGCCACAGCACGTGTAGAAAACACATTACTTAGCTGCTGAAGCGTCATCTAAAAAACACTGATTATATACTGGCACATGCCCCCAAGAGGGTAACAAACACCAACATCTCAAACAGTTGGTGTGGATCAACAGCCAGAAAAACAAGTCACCAGGCCTCCATGGATAAAAAACAAATTGTAACTAGAAGACATGATATGTATATTCAGTAACCACTGAGAGAAAGTAAATAAAAACATGTCAACTTGTGTGAGGAACGACGTCCGGCAAAAAAGAAATGGCCAAAAGTACTATCAGTGAAGACATGTCAACTTGTGAAGACATGTCAACTGTCGCATACTTCTCCTCGTTACAAGACATTTTCGGAGTAAAAAGTACTATCTATAACACCAAAACTAGCTCAGCCTGACGAATTGTCTGATGTTAATTGCTACTAACACTAGTGAAATAGGCCACACTCACTGCTAGTGTACACAACAACCAGTGAATTCCTCAGAAATTCACTAACACAAACAACAAACCACTGAATTCAGCAGAAAATTCAAAACGTAGAACGGCACAGCCGCCGACCCAAACTTGATTTAGGTGACCTCTTTCCTCACTTAGAAGCGCCTGATAGCTGCTTCTGTCAATTTCATAACAGCAGTGGCATGCACAATTAGGTGAGGTTTTTCCTCACTTAGTGGCATGCCTGTCTCATACGTACCTAGCATTCAGTTTCGTCACTGCAGAACACACTTAATGGATGCATTTCACAACCATAACTCTAATTAGGATTTCACAAGCTACTTTCGAACACAAAAAGGCACAGGAGCTCACAGAACAAACACTGCTAAGCTTACATAGAACAAACACAACTCCTTGAGCTCACAAAACAAAACACGGCCACTGTTGGGGATATAACCCCGTGATGAGACCCGCCCAGGTGGGGCCGGGTCATGCGGTTGGCGGCTTAAGACAAGGTTTGGTATGAGCTTACTCAATGGGCCTGGAGGTCCAGAGCCAGAAGACAAGATGTAACCCGGTGGGCTTGAGCCGCCGGTGGCGGCTTGTTAGATAAGGTATGTATAGTTAGAGGTGAGGTCGGTGATCAAGTATAACCCAACCCGGACTCTTGTAAGCCCAGGGCCTTGACCTGTGTATATAAAGGCGGGTTACCTGGGCGGCTTAGGACAGAAAACAACTCATCGATAGCTAGGTCAAGCGAACTCGCTCCCTTGTAATCGATACCCAGTCAATACAACACAAAGCAGGACGTAGGCTTTTACCTCTTTCCGAGGGACCGAACCTGGGTAAACCCTTGTCTCTCGATTCCGATCAACCTCTTTGAGCTCACCGCCATAGCGATGGCCCCGAACCTAAGTCCTTTCACGGGGACATCTGCCGTGACAAAACCACGATAGTTGGCGCCCACCGTGGGGCTAGCGCTCGGTGGTGTGGAGTTCTCGAAGGGCTCTCTCCCAGGGATTGAGGGATACGCCGTTGGCAGGATGACCAAGAGTCGCCGCGGCAAGCTCTACATCGACGATGTTGGCTGGGGCCCCGAGGCCGACTCAATCGAGTACGGGCACCGTGTCCCCTTCGGCGGAATTCAAGTCTTCATCGGCAAGATCGGCGGATCTAACCCCGGGCCGGACGTCTGCACCGACCTCGTCGAGCCGGCCCGGCGAGTACAACCCGCCCGAGTTAATCCGGGTCGGAAGCACGTCTTCGTTGGTTTTACCCAAGGCGCAGAGCTTGAAGGTTCCGTGTCATGGGAGGAAACTCTCATCTGTTCGGAGGATGGATCCTCGAGCAGAGAGACGGAATCGATCTACCAGCTTCATAACGGCGGGCTTGGGGGCTACATCGAGGATTACCCTGAGCCGGAGTATCATGAGCCGGAATACTACGAGCCGCCAAGCCGCGCCGCTGTCTTCATGGCGGGATCGGCACCGGCCCCTAGTAGCACGGCCGCTGGTGCGACTGGGTCCGGGTCAGGAAGGCAGCCGACTCAAGTTTTGCTGGATCTAATGAACCAGCTTACCACTCTCATGGGGACCGAGGTCACGGCCGAAAACCAAGCAGCCCGTAACACGGAGATTGGGAGGTTGAAGGACCAGATGGCCAGAGTCCAAGAGGAGATCAATGCATTGAAGGCTCAGATGGATGCTGAGTCAGAGCGCCTCAGGGCGAATGCTTTTCGTCTTGAATTGGAGCAGCAGACCGCGGCGGCGGTTCACCGGATGAGGCATCAATCTCGTTTGCCGGATCAGTATGAGGCAAGAAATCTTTTCAACACGCCAGGGACGGGACGGAATGCACCTCTGACCGTAACCCGGACGGGAGAAGTACCTGGGAGTAGGGGGGCGGTTCAGCATCGGCAGCCAGACCCGCCCCGCAGGAACCAAACCCCGCCACAATCTTTTCCGACACTTCCCGGTCATTATTCTAACCCGGCGGAGAACATGGTGGCGGCAGCGACCAGACTTGGCACGATCCCCATCCCTGACGGGACGCCTTTCGCAGAGGAAGTGCGGAACGCCATTGGATACTTGCAGACAGCGGTTGCGCAGCAGGAGAAATATACTTACAGCCGGAGTCGCGTGCATTCAACCCCCATCCCGAGCCGTAGCTACAGCCGGCGTTTAGAGTCGCCGGCGGTTTCCAGCAGTGAGGGACGTCGAAACCCGTCGCGAGACAATCAGCCGGCTCTTGATGCTCAGGCGCTGGTGGATCGGGCAAGAGCGCAGCGAGAGGCGGCAGCATTGGCAGCTGCGGTGGCTTATCAAGAACCCACAGTAGCACCTTCCGTTTCGGTAGGAGCCGGAGTAACCTCCAGGGCTGTGGGGGTGCCGTGCTTAGTGCTGGCTTTACGAAACGAGCGCCTGCCGAAGGACTTCAAGGGCCCTCGCAAGGTGCTCAACTATACTGCTGATCTGCCTCCAGAAGCTTGGATTGAAAGCTATGAATTAGCCATGAAGATGTTAGACGTCAGTGATGCAGTATGTGCCAAGTATTTCATCATGATGCTGGAAGGGCCGGCTCGCACGTGGTTGAAGGGTTTGGCACCCAACACCATTAATTCCTGGGCCGAGTTGAAGGCGAAGTTCATCAAGAATTTCCAAGGGACGTGCAAGCAGCCCATGACAATTGTGGATTTGGATCATTGCGTACAGCGTGAGGACGAGTCGGCTCATCATTGGGTCCGGCGGGTCTCAACCATCATCCACTCGTCTGATAACATTACGGCGGCTCAAGCGGTCCTGATTCTGGAGAAGAATTGCCACTTTGTGCCCCTGAAGCAGAAGCTTGGCCGGCTCAAACGTACATGCCAGGATATGGGGGAACTCATGGCAGCTCTCACCAAGTACGCGGACTCAGACAGCACGAAGGACCCTGGTTCCGATGAGGAGAAATCGGCCAAGGGTAAGAAGAGTAACAATGGCAAGAGTCAACTGCAGAACGGGGGAGGAAACAACAATAATGGCAACGGCGGAAAGCGGAAACACCAGGATGGCGGGTCAGATTTAGTGGCCAACGCTAGTACTGGGAATAACCGTGGCAAGGGGAACGGCAAGCCACCTTTCGTTAAGCGCAAGCCTGCTGACATGGAGGCGATATTGAATGCTCCTTGCCCGAAACATAGTCTTCCTGATCAGCCGTCCACTCATGCTTGGAGGGATTGTTGGATCATGCGCGAGTATCGGAATTACAGTGCTAACCAGCATCAAGGCGGCGGAGGACCGTCCGGCGGGTCAGGATCTGGTCCTTCTGGGTCTGGCTTTGGTACAGGCGGCTCAGGCTCTGGCCATCAAGGCCAAGGAAACCATGGAGGTAATAATCAACAGTCTAGCGGTGGAGGTCAGCAACAAAATAACCAGTCCGGGTATCAGAGTAACCCGAAGCAGCTTAATGGAGGCCAGTATCATGTTTTTACGACAAGCCTAGACAAGCGAGATCGGAAGGTGCTCAAGCGGGCGGTTAATGCGGTCATGCCGGCTCTCCCGCAATATTTGAGATGGTCAGAGTATGACATAACTTGGAGCAGGGAGGATCACCCGCCGCGTGTGGATAACCCGGGACAGTTGGCCTTGGTGGTGCCTGATACGTCTCCAACGTATCTACTTTTCCAAACTCTTTTACCCTTGTTTTTGTTGGAAATATGCCCTAGAGGCAATAATAAATTGGTTATTATTATATTTCCTTGTTCATGATAATCGTTTATTATCCATGCTATAATTGTATTGATTGGAAACTCAAATACATGTGTGGGTACATAGACAACACTGTGTCCCTAGTAAGCCTCTAGTTAACTAGCTCGTTGATCAAAATATGGTGAAGGTTTCCTAGCCATGGACATGAGATGTCATTTGATAACGGGATCACATCATTAGGAGAATGATGTGATGGACAAGACCCAAACTATAAACGTAGCCTATGATCGTGTCAGTTTATTGCTATTGTTTTCTGCATGTCAAGTATCTGTTCCTATGACCATGAGATCATGCAACTCACTGACACCGGAGGAATACCTTGTGTGTATCAAACGTCGCAACGTTACTGGGTGACTATAAAGATGCTCTACAGGTATCTCTGAGGGTGTCTGTTGGGTTGGCATGGATCAAGACTGGGATTTGTTACTCCGTGTGACGGAGAGGTATCTCAGGGCCCACTCGGTAATACAACATCACAATGAGCCTTGCAAGCAATGTGACTAAAGTGTTAGCCACGAGATCTTGTATTACGGACCGAGTAAAGAGACTTGCCGATAACGAGATTGAACTAGGTATAGAGATACCGACGATCGAATCTCGGGCAAGTAACATACCGAAGAACAAAGGGAACAGCATACGGGATTAACTGAATCCTTGACATAGAGGTTCGACCGATATAGATCTTCGTAGAATATGTAGGAACCAATATGGGCATCCAGGTCCCGCTATTGATTATTGACCGTAGAGGTGTCTCGGTCATGTCTACATAGTTCTCGAACCCGCAGGGTCTACACACTTAATGTTTGGTGACGATTAGTATAGTTGAGTTATTGTGTTGGTGACCGAAGGTTGTTCGGAGTCCCGGATAAAATCCCGGACATGACGAGGATCTCCGGAAGAGTCTGGAGGTAAAGATTGATATATGTGATAATAGTGTTTTGATCTCCGGAAGGGTTCCGGAATTCACCGGAAGGGGTTCCGGATGTTTACCGAAGTGTTCGGGTGCAGCAACACTTTATATGGGCCAAAGGGGTAAAGCCCACGAGGTATTGGAAAGTGCAAAAAGGAAGTTTTGCTGCTGCCTTAAGCGGTACTACCGCTGGTAAGGCAGTACTACCGCGTAAGCGGTACTACCGCTTGTGTGAAGCGGTACTACCGCTCATGAGCGGTACTACCGCTTGTACGCGGTACTGCTGGAATCCGAGTGGGACTCTTTCCGTGCGGGCCAAACCGACCTTCTGCGGGCAAAACCGACCTTGTGGAGGCTTTCTCTCCAAGTTTAGACCCGAGGGCTCAACATATAAATAGAGGGGCAGGGCTAGCACACGAGATACATCAAGATTTCCCAAGCCGTGTGCCGGCAACCCTAACCCTCTAGTTCCTCCCGTCACAATCTCCGTAGTGCTTGGCGAAGCCCTACAGAGATTGTTCCTCACCACCATCACCACGCCGTCGTGCTGCCGGAACTCATCCACTACTTCACCATCGCTCGCTGGATCGAGGAGGTGAAGGCGTCATCAAGCCGTACGTGTGTTGAACGCGGAGGTGCCGTCCGTTCGGCGCTAGATCGTGTTTGGATCGAGGGACGACTTGCGATTTGGATCGCGAAGACGTTCAACTACATCAACCGCGTTTCTTAACGCTTCTGCTTAGCGATCTACAAGGGTATGTAGATTCACTCTCCCTCTCGTAGATGCTCATCACCATGGATAGATCTTGCGTGTGCGTAGGAAAATTTTTGTTTCCCATGCGACGTTCCCCAACAGTTTTGGACTCTAATTTGCATGATTTGAATGGAACTAACCCAGACTGACGCTGTTTTCAGCAGAATTGCCTTGGTGTTATTTTTGTGCAGAAATAAAAGTTCTCGGATTGACCTGAAAATTTACGGAGAATATTTTTGGAATTAATAAAAAATACTGGTGAAAGAATCAACTACAGGGGGCCCACCACCTGGCCACAAGCCAGGGGGGCGCGCCCACCCCTCCTAGGGCGCGCCCCTGTGGCTTGTGGGCCCCCTGTTGCTCCTCCGACCTCGTTTCCACTTCTATATATTCCTATTCGGGGAGAAAAAAAATAAAGGAGAAGAGTTCATCGCGTTTTACGATACGGAGCCACCGCCACCACCTGTTCTTCCTCGGGAGGGCAGATCTGGAGCCTGATTTGGGCTCCGGAGAGGGGAAATCGACGCCGTCGTCATCACCAACCATCCTTCATCACCAATTTCATGATGCTCTCCGCCGTTCGTGAGTAATTCCATCGTAGGCTTGCTGGACGGTGATGGGTTGGATGAGATTTACCATGTAATCGAGTTAGTTTTGTTAGGGTTTGATCCCTAGTATCCACTATGTTCTGAGATTGATGTTGCTATGCTTAATGCTTGTCACTAGGGCCCGAGTGCCATGATTTCAGATCTGAACCTATTATGTTTTCATGAATATATATGTGTTCTTGATCCTATCTTGCAAGTTGTAGACACCTATTACGAGTTATGATCTGCATCCCCCAGGGTGACAATAACTGGGATTCTTTCCGGTGATTACCGTAGTTTGAGGAGTTCATGTATTCACTAAGTGCTAATGCTTTGGTCCGGTTCTCTATTAAAAGGAGGCCTTAATATCCCTTAGTTTCCATTAGGACCCCGCTGCCACGGGAGGGTAGGACAAAAGATGTCATGCAAGTTCTTTTCCATAAGCACGTATGACTATATATGGAATACATGCCTACATTACATTGATGAATTGGAGCTAGTTCTGTATCACCCTATGTTATAACTGTTGCATGATGAATGCCATCTGACATAATTATCCATCACTGATCCATTGCCTACGAGCTTTTCCATATTGATCTTTGCTAAGTTACTTTTCCGTTGCTACTATTACATTCACTACAACACTGCTACTGTCACCTTGCCATCGTTACCGTTACTTCCATACTACTTTGCTACTGAATACTTTGCTGTAGATATTAAGTCTTTCAGGTGTGGTTGAATTGACAACTCAGCTGCTAATACTCGAGAATATTCTTTGGCTCCCCTTGTGTCGAATCAATAAATTTGGGTTGAATACTCTACCATCGAAAACTGTTGCGATCCCCTATACTTGTGGGTTATCAAGACCTTTTTCTGGCGCCGTTGCCGGGGAGCATAGCTCTATTCTCTGAGTCACTTGGGATATATATCTGTTGATCACTATGAAGAATCTGAAAGATGCTAAAAACTAAGATCTACCCCTCAACTACGAGGACAGGTAAGGAACTGCCATCTAGCTCTGCTCTTGATTCACCTTCTGTTATGAGTAAATTTGCGACACCACCACCTGCTAGTAATTCTGATATATCGCAAGTAATTGATGATGATACTTCTGCTATGCATGATGCTTATGATGATACTTTGCTTGATACTACTGTGCCACTTGGTGAATTCCTTGATGAACAAATTGCTAGAGTGAATGCTGAAACTGATGATATCTCTGAATCTGATGAAATTATTGAAATTGAACACTATGATACACCTGCTAGACCTAACTCTCCTAGATATGAATTGCCTGATATCCCTGAAGGTTGTGTTATGGAAGGAGAGGTAGCTAGGGACTTTCTTGCTTGTAAGGATAGAGATGATCTTAAGAAATTACTATGCAAGTGGAAAGAAAAATCTTTGAATGCTAGAATGCAATATGATCCTAAGTTTGCTACTTCACCTATCTTTGTTACTGATAAGGATTATGAATTCTCTGTCGATCCTGAGTTAATTACTTTGGTTGAATCTGATCCTTTCCATGGTTATGAATCTGAAACTGTTGTGGCACATCTTACTAAATTGAATGATATAGCCACCCTATTTACTCATGAGGAAAAAATTCGTTATTACTATATTCTTAAGTTGTTTCCTTTCTCATTAAAGGGTGATGCTAAGATATGGTTTAATTCCCTTGCTCCTGGTTGTGTGCGTAGTCCCCAGGATATGATATATTACTTCTCTGAAAAATATTTTCCTGCCCATAAGAAACAAGCTGCCTTGCAGGAAATATTTAACTTTGTGCAAATTGAAGAAGAGAGTCTCCCACAAGCTTGGGGGAGGCTTCTCCAATTACTTAATGCTTTGCCTGATCACCCTCTTAAGAAGAATGAAATACTTGATATCTTTTATAATGGACTAACCGATGCTTCTAGGGACCACCTAGATAGTTGTGCTGGTTGTGTTTTCAGGGAACGAACTGTTGAACAAGCTGAACTACTATTGAATAATATATTGAGCAATGATAATGATTGGACTATTCCTGAACCACCTCCAAAGCCAACTCCGAAGAAAAGAGGTATTTTATTTCTCAGTCCTGAAGATATGCAAGAGGCAAAGAAATCTATGAAAGAAAAAGGTATTAAAGCTGAAGATGTTATGAATCTACCACCTATTGAAGAAATACATGGTCTTGATAACCCGACACAGGTAGTAGAGGTAAATTCTCTCCGTAGATTTGATGAAGGAGATATTCCCTATAATAAGTCTGCTAGCCAATGCTTGGATGAGTTTGATAATTTTGTTGTGAAGCAAGAAAATTTCAATGCTTATGTTAGTAGACAATTGAAACATAATGCTTACATGCTTGATCGCTTGGGCGATTATTTGAGTAGAACTGTCAATGATCTTAAGCTTATTAGTAAACATGCTTCCATGGTAACCACCCAAGTAGAACAAGTACTTAAGGCTCAAAATGATTTGCTTAATGAAATGAATAATAAGAACAATGATCATGTTGTTAAAGTTGTGACTAGAGGTGGTAGAATGACTCAGGAACCTTTGTATCCTGAGGGCCATCCTAAGAGAATTGAGCAAGATTCTCAGAGAGTTAATACTGATGCACCTAGTCGTCCCAGTAAGAGTAGGAAAAAGAATGACGATAGGACTTTGCATGCTGCTAGTGAACCTGTTATAGATACACCTGAGAATCCAAATGATATTTCTATTTCTGATGCTGAGACACAATCTAGTGATGAACATGAGCCTAGTGATAATATTAATGATGATGTTCATGTTGATGCTCAACCTAGCAATGATAATGATGTGGAGATTGAACCTGCTGTTGATCTTGATAACCCACAACCTAAGAATAAGAGATATGATAAAAGAGACTTTATTGCTAGGAAGCATGGTAGAGAAAGAGAACCATGGGTTCAAAAACCCATGCCCTTTCCTCCTAAGCCATCCAAGAAAAGGGATGATGAAGATTTTGAGCGCTTTGTTGAAATGCTTAGACCTATCTTTTTGCGTATGCGTTTGACTGATATTCTGAAAATGTCTCCTTATGCTAAGTATATGAAAGATATTGTGACAAATAAAAGAAAGATACCGGAAGCTGAGATTTCCACCATGCTTGCTAACTATACTTTTAAGGGTGGAATACCAAAGAAACTAGGAGATCCTGGAGTACCTACTATACCATGCTCTATTAAAGGAAATTATGTTAAAACTGCTTTATGTGATCTTGGAGCTGGTGTTAGTGTTATGCCTTTCTCTTTATATCGTAGACTTGATTTGAATAAGTTGACACCTACTGAAATCTCTTTGCAAATGGCTGATAAATCAACTGCTTTACCCATCGGTATTTGCGAGGATGTGCCTGTTGTGGTTGCAAACGTTACTATTTTAACGGACTTTGTTATTCTTGATATTCCCGAGGACGACAGTATGTCGATCATCCTTGGTAGACCCTTTTTGAATACCGCATGGGCTGTTATTGATTGCAACAAGGGCAATGTCACTTTTCATGTTAATGGTAATGAGCATACGGTACACTTCCCGAAGAAACAACCTCAAGTTCATAGTATCAACTCCATTGAAAAGATTTCAACGATTATTATTGGAGGCTTTGAATTCCCTCTTCCTACTGCCAAAAACAAATATGATATACTTATTGTTGGGGACATGCATATCCCCATTGAGGTAACCTAGTGTTATTCGAAAATTCTCCGGTTCCATGTCCTTCGGAAAAGGTTTGTCAATAAGACTTGATCAACCTTATTGATGGATTCTTTTTTATGAGCATGAGATGGATGAATTTAGAAGGCACAACTTCCTGTACCCAACTTTTACTTTCTGTTATTTAGATTAAATAGAGTAAAAATGCTATTGTTCTCCTGTTTTCTGTTTTATCCGTGTAATAGAAAAATGACCTGAAAATAAAAGTCCTCAGAATTCCCTGAAAATCTAGTATGATTTTTTCTGGAATATTTTAGAATTTTTGGCACTAAGTATGCATCAGGGGGCTGCACCAGTGGGCCACAATCCTGCAGGGCGCGCCCACCCCCCTGGGCGCGCCCCCCTGGCTTGTGGGTCCCACGTGGGCCCCCCTCACTTATTCCAGCCACCATCCACTTCGTCTTCCTCCAGAAAAAAATCCCACCATTGCTCAAACCCGTGTTCTAGCTCATTTTGCTGCCATTTTCGATCTCCTTGCTCAAAGCTCCATTTGCAAAACTGTTATAGGGGATTGCTCATTGGTATGTGACTCCTCCAATGATCCAATTAGTTTTTGTTCTAGTGCTTTATATATTGCAAATTTTTGCTGCTGTGGTGACCTTGTTCTTGAGCTTGCATGTCAAATTTATATGGTCCCAAGTAGTTTTGATGCATGATATAGCTTCTAGGCACTTGTGGGAGTAGTTGCTATAAGTTTTGTTGAGTTTTGTTTACTTTTATTTTGAGTCACCAAAAATTTCAGAAATTTTTCAGAGAAAGGAAAGATGTTAAGGAGAATATACCAAGGTGGTTCTTCGAGCAAGAAGACCCCGAGGCTCGCGTTACGCGAGCCCGACTTTGAACCACCGAGGGAAGCTCAAGTGCGGCCTTGTGAATGGCCGTCGGATCAATTCATGGACAATGACGGGTTCAAGGAAGAGTTTTATGCGTACATAAGGAATGCTGGCCTAGAGGATTTTATTTCAGATCGATGCAAGCAATATTATCAACTCACCGATTCTTTCGTGTGGATGTTTGAATTTTCATCCAAGCGTAATTCTCATTCTGTTCTATTTAATCTTTATGATAAGTCTTATACCATGGACCTAGAGGATTTTAATGATGCATGCAAAATTCCACAGTGGGGTAGCCATAGCGATCCTCATAAAAATGAATTTAATGATTTCCTTGCTAGCATCACGGTGGGAGAAACTAGAACCATTACACAAGCTACTTTGGGGAGCATTCACTTTCCTGCCATACATTATTTTGCTCTCTTCATAGGTAGATGCATTAACGGTAAACATGACCATAGCCACCTTTGCGTACCTGATCTCAGTATTCTTAAAAGTGCGGTCATGGGAGATAGACGATATAACTTGGGGGCTATTATTGCTAGGAGGTTACATCTTAATGCTAAGGATGGAGATTTCTTTGGTGGAATTTATGCCACTCGGGTAGCTAAGTATCTCGGGGTACCCATAAGAGAGAATGATATTGAGTTACCCCCTGCTTTTCTTGATTATGAGGCTTTGGTGCGCTACCAGTTCCTTGAGAGGGACGAACAGTCCATCCTGTACCGACTAATTTTTGATAGCCAGCGTGCTGTCCATATTACTCTTCTTGCTCCTGCCTTCTTTAACTTTCAGGAAAAACAAAGACGCTTTATAACCAGAGAGGAGGCAAATGAGTATGAGAGAGAGGCGGAAGCCGCTCGCCTCCACGCTGCAGCTGTTCAGGCAGTAGCCGCCACAGTCCAGTACCACCCCAATTATGACTTCGGATATTATCCAGGAGAGGGTTATTTCCAGCCGTGGCCCTAGACCAACTTAGGCCAAAAGCCTAAGCTTGGGGGAGTACGTATTTCTCACCGACATTACATTCATGTTCACACACTCATTCCAGTTGTCGGTGTTCATACTTTTTCATTGTACCATCCATGGTAGTTTATTTCTTCTTTTTGCTTTCTTCTTGTGTGTTTAATTAACCTTGAGAAAATCCAAAAAATTTAGTTCTAGCTTTACCTTCTAGTTTGTTTAGTTGTAGTATTAAAAGAAAACCCAAAAAGATTTCTCGTTCTTCTTTTGCTTGTTGGGAGCTTTCCCGTGTAAATAGTTTTCTTTTCTTCCTTGGGTCGTAAGGAGAAGACCACGATGAAAATATTGAGTGGCTCTCGTATGCACTATTGTTTATCTAACAGAGAGCCCATATTACCTTGCCTTCTCCTTTGTGTTATTGCTTGCAGATTCCAGCTTAGTCCAAAGCACGTGCACTCTTATTATTATTCACACTGTTCGGTCGTGCAAGTGAAAGGCAATAATGACGATATATGATGAAATGATTGAGATGGAGAAAAGCTGGTATGAACTCGACCTATTTTGTTTTTGTAAATATGATTAGCTCATCGTCCGGGATTCAGCTCATTATGGGTTGAACATGTTTGCAATGACAATTAGAGATTATAGTTACTCATGCCATGCTTAATTAACTAAGGGTTAATAATGGTTTGTTTTGAGTGCCAACATGCATATTAAAATGGTTGTGATGTAGTATGATAGAATGGTATCCTCCTCTGAATGATTCGAGTGGCTTGATTTGGCACATGTTCACGCATGTAGTTGAAACAAAACCAACATAGCCTCCACGATGTTTATGTTCATGGTGATTTATATCCTACTCATGCTTGCATTCAATATTGGTTAATCTTAAAGCATGTTGATGACTGTTGTCGCTCTCTAGTTGGTCGCTTCCCAGTCTTTTGCTAGCCTTCACTTGTACTAAGCGGGAATACTGCTTGTGCATCCATCTCCATAAACCCAAAGTTGTTCCATATGAGTCCACCATACATACCTATATGCGGTATTTACCTGCCGTTCCAAGTAAATTTGCATGTGCCACTCTCCAAACCTTCAAATAAATATTCCTTTTTGTATGCCCAAATCGCTCATGTAGTGACTGGGGGCTGTCAGTATCTTCCATGCTAGGTGGGTTATTCTCACGATACGTGTTGATTCACTATCATTCACGAGAAAGTGGCTGGTAATCGGGATGCCCAGTCCCATGCTCAAAATTCAAATCAATATTTAATGAACAAAACTCCCCCAGGATTGTGTTTGTATGGACGGTACCCGTGGATTCGGCCCGCCGTGGAGTGTGATTGATTTGGTGGAGGGGGAGTAAAAACTTTACTATTCTGTTTGGGAACCGCCTATAATGTATCTAGCATGGAAGATATCGAGATCTCTTAGTTGTTATGTTGGCAATGAAAGCATACCTCTCAAAATTATTATTCATCCTTGTTTTAAAAGCTCGAGCTCTGGCACCTCTGCAAATCAATGCTTCCCTCTGTGAAGGGCCTGTCTATTTTACTTTACTGTTGAGTCATCACCCTCTCATAAAAGGCACCAGTTAGAGAGCACCACTGTCATTTGTATGCTTTGCTATTAATTGATATTGAGTATGAGTATGACTGGATCTCTTTTACCATGAATTACAATGTCTAGTCAGTCCTTGTTCTTCAGAGGTGCTCTGCATTTATGTTTTGCGGTCTCAGAAAGGGCTAGCGAGATACCATTATGTCATATTGTATCATGATTGTTTTGATAAAATTTTTGTCATCCGAGACTTATTATTATTGCTCGCTAGTTGATTATGCCATTGATATGAGTAAATGTGAGACCTAAATGTTATTGTGAATGTGGTTAGTCTATAATCTTTGCTGAAAATCTGAACATCAGTTAGACATATTTACAACAGCAAGATCAAACAGAGTTTGTAAAAGTTTTTCTTTATCACTTTCAGTTTATCAACTGAATTGCTTGAGGACAAGCAAAGGTTTAAGCTTGGGGGAGTTGATACGTCTCCAACGTATCTACTTTTCCAAACTCTTTTACCCTTGTTTTGGACTCTAATTTGCATGATTTGAATGGAACTAACCCGGACTGACGCTGTTTTCAGCAGAATTGCCTTGGTGTTATTTTTGTGCAGAAATAAAAGTTCTCGGATTGACCTGAAAATTTACGGAGAATATTTTTGGAATTAATAAAAAATACTGGCGAAAGAATAAACTGCAGGGGGCCCACCACCTGGCCACAAGCCAGGGGGGCGCGCCCACCCCCCTAGGGCACGCCCCTGTGGCTTGTGGGCCCCCTGTTGCTCCTCCGACCTCGTTTCCACTTCTATATATTCCTATTCGGGGAGAAAAAAAATAAAGGAGAAGAGTTCATCGCGTTTTACGATACGGAGCCGCCGCCACCACCTGTTCTTCCTCGGGAGGGCAGATCTGGAGCCTGATTTGGGCTCCAGAGAGGGGAAATCGATGCTGTCGTCATCACCAACCATCCTTCATCACCAATTTCATGATGCTCTCCGCCGTTCGTGAGTAATTCCATCGTAGGCTTGCTGGACGGTGATGGGTTGGATGAGATTTACCATGTAATCGAGTTAGTTTTGTTAGGGTTTGATCCCTAGTATCCACTATGTTCTGAGATTGATGTTGCTATGCTTAATGCTTGTCACTAGGGCCTGAGTGCCATGATTTCAGATCTGAACCTATTATGTTTTCATGAATATATATGTGTTCTTGATCCTATCTTGCAAGTTGTAGACACCTATTACGAGTTATGATCCGCATCCCCCAGGGTGACAATAACTGGGATTCTTTCCGGTGATTACCGTAATTTGAGGAGTTCATGTATTCACTAAGTGCTAATGCTTTGGTCCGGTTCTCTATTAAAAGGAGGCTTTAATATCCCTTAGTTTCCATTAGGACCCCGCTGCCACGGGAGGGTAGGACAAAAGATGTCATGCAAGTTCTTTTCCATAAGCATGTATGACTATATATGGAATACATGCCTACATTACATTGATGAATTGGAGCTAGTTCTGTATCACCCTATGCTATAACTGTTGCATGATGAATGCCATCTGACATAATTATCCATCACTGATCCATTGCCTATGAGCTTTTCCATATTGATCTTTGCTAAGTTACTTTTCCGTTGCTACTATTACATTCACTACAACACTGCTACTGTCACCTTGCCATCGTTACCGTTACTTCCATACTACTTTGCTACTGAATACTTTGCTGAAGATATTAAGTCTTTCAGGTGTGGTTGAATTGACAACTCAGCTGCTAATACTCGAGAATATTCTTTGGCTCCCCTTGTGTCGAATCAATAAATTTGGGTTGAATACTCTACCCTCGAAAACTGTTGCGATCCCCTATACTTGTGGGTTATCAGTGCCCCCCCAAGTCGGAGGCTATGTGTTCACTAAAGTGCTTATGGATGGTGGCAGCAGCATCAACATCCTATATTATGACACGTTTCGCCGGATGAACTTGCTTGATAAGGATCTTAAGCCATCCTCAACGGTCTTTCACGGAGTGGTGCCCGGAAAATCGGCTTATCCAGTCAGGAAAATTTCTCTGGAGGTAGCTTTTGGTGATGAGTCTAACTATAGGGTAGAGACCTTATGGTTTGAGGTGGTCAAAATCAAGAGCCCGTACCACGCTTTGTTTGGGTGGCCGGCTTACGCCAAGTTCATGGCTAGGCCTTGTTATGTGTACTTGCAGCTCAAAATGCCCGAGTTAAACGGGACGATTATAGTACATGGTGATCGGAAGATTGCTCTTGAGTGTGAGGAAGGCGATGCAGCATATGCAGAGTCCAGTTGTGCGGAGGCAGAGCTCAAGTTTTATAAGGAGAATGTTGACCCGACAGATATGACCCCGCTGAAGAAGCCTAGCACGGAATCTGAGCCGCCCCTCAAGTTTGTGGCGGAAGATACCAAGATGGTGGATTTCACTCCTGGCGACTCATCGCAGCAGTTCACCATTGGGGCTAATATGGATCCCAAATAGGAAAGCGCGCTCATCGAATTCATCCGTGAGAATCGGGACATCTTTGCATGGAAGCCTTCTGACATGCCGGGTGTACCGAGAGAATTCGTTGAGCACCACCTTAATGTGGATCCTAAGTTTAAGCCGGTCAAACAGTTCCTCCGTCGTTTCAATGAGGAGAGGCGTAAGGCAATTGGGGAAGAGGTGGCCCGTCTCTTGGCGGCAGGGTTCATCGTTGAAGTTTTTCACCCGGAGTGGTTGGCTAACCCGGTGTTAGTACTCAAGAAGAACGGCACGTGGCGCATGTGCGTGGATTACACGGATCTTAACAAGGCGTGTCCTATTGACCCGTTTGCTCTCCCCGTATCGATCAGATCATTGATGCAACGGCGGGGTGTGAGAGTCTTTGCTTCCTGGATGCTTATTCAGGTTATCATCAAATCAAGATGGCAGTCAAAGACCAAGAGAAGACGTCTTTTATTACGCCCTTTGGAGCTTTCTGCTATGTATCTATGCCTTTCGGGCTCAAGAGTGCCCAGGCGACTTACCAGCGTTGTGTGCAGAACTGTCTTCATGGTCAAATTGGGCGCAATGTTCATGCTTATGTGGATGATATTGTGGTCAAGTCAAGGAAGAAGGAAACTCTGCTGGCTGATTTGAAGGAAACTTTTGACAATTTGCGGGTTTACAAGATGATGCTTAACCCGGCAAAATGTGTGTTCGGTGTGGCTGCAGGCAAGCTTTTAGGATTTTTGGTCTCTGAGCGTGGCATTGAGGCTAACCCGGACAAGATAAAGGCCATCACTTCTTTGTCTAAGCCGGCGTGTATTAATGATGTTCAGCGCCTGGCGGGTCGTATTGCTGCGCTAAGCCGGTTCATAAGCCGCCTGGGTGAGAAGGCTATTCCTCTGTACCAGATGATGAAGAAGACAGACGAGTTCGTCTGGAGTGATGCGGCTGATGAAGCGTTTGAGGCGCTTAAAAAACAATTGGCTGAGCCGCCTGTTCTGGCCGCTCCTGTGGAGAAAGAGCCTCTGCTTTTATATGTGGCGGCTAATAACAAGGCTGTCAGTACTGCAATTGTGGTGGAGCGCAAGGAGGCGGGTAAGGAGTACCCCGTTCAGCGGCCGGTTTATTATATCAGTGAAGTCTTGACGGAGTCTAAGCAAAGATATCCACATTGGCAAAAGCTGGTGCTTGGGGTGTTCATGGCCAATCGCAAGCTGAAGCATTATTTTCTTGGGCATCCGATCACAGTGGTCAGTTCTGCTCCTTTGGGGGATATCATTCAGAACAGAGAAGCCACTGGAAGGATTGCTAAGTGGGCAATTGAGCTTGGACCTCTTAATCTAAAATATGTGCCCCGGACGGCTATCAAGTCTCAAGCCCTGGTGGATTTTATAAATGGCTGGACAAAATGTCAAATACCTGAGGAAAAGCCGGACAATACCTATTGGACGATTCACTTTGATGGTTCCAGGCAATTGGATGGCTCGGGGGCTGGAGTTGTCTTAACTTCCCCACGAGGTGACAAATTCTGTTATGTTTTGAGGCTAATGTTTCCTTGTACTAACAATGCAGCGGAATATGAGGCTTTGCTTCATGGTCTCCGGGTGGCCAAGGAGATGAACTTGAGCCGGGTCAGATGTCTTGGCGACTCAGACCTGGTGGCTCAACAAGTTTCAGGCACGTGGGACTCTAAGGACCCTCGTATGGTGGCTTATCGTCAGGCGGTTGATGTGATTGCCATCCACTTTAAAGGTTATCAGGTGGATCATGTTGACCGGCGAAAGAATGAGGCGGCTGATGCGTTATCAAGGCTGGGGTCTCAGCGTAAGCCAGTACCACCTAATGTGTTCTTGGACGTGTTGCATCATCCATCGGTCAAGTTACCATTGGAGGAGGATTTGGCTATAACTGACCCGGAAGGGCAATTGGTGGCGGCTCTTCGCGCGATCCCTGATTGGACGTTGCCTTATCTGGCGTACATGACCCGCGGCGAGTTACCTCAAGATGAAACTCTAGCACGGCAGATCATAAGGCGGTCTAAGTCTATGACTATTATCAACGGCGAGTTACATCGGCGTAGTGTGACTGGTGTCTTTCAGCGTTGTGTTTCTCCTGACGAAGGCCATGAGATCTTGCAATAAATCCATGCTGGCGATTGTGGTCATCACGCCGGGTCAAAATCATTGGTGGCCAAGGCCTTTCGACACGGGTTTTACTGGTTAACCGCTCATAAAGATGCAGAGGACTTGGTCACTAAGTGCGGCGGGTGTCAAAAATTTGGGCGACGTGCCAATGTGCCGGCTCAAGAGCTACGGATGATTCCAATCACCTGGCCGTTTGCAGTCTGGGGGCTTGATATGGTAGGACCTTTTAAGAGGTCTAAGGACAAAAAGACCCACCTTTTGGTGGCGGTTGACAAGTTTACTAAGTGGGTTGAAGCGGAGCCAGTCAGCAAGTGTGATGCAGCAACAGCAGTTCAGTTCATCAAAAAGCTGATTTTTTGGTTTGGTTATCCTCATAGTATCATCACTGATAATGGCACTAACCTATCCAAGGGGGCTATGAAGGAGTTATGTGATGAGGAGCATATCCGTCTTGATGTGTCTTCAGTAGCTCACCCACAATCTAATGGTTAAGCTGAACGTGCTAATCAGGAGATTTTAAGAGGTATAAAACCCCGGCTCATGGTTCCTTTGGAACGCACGCCGGGTTGTTGGGTGGAGGAGTTGCCGTCTGTTCTTTGGAGCATAAGAACCACCCCCAACAGGTCTACAGGCTATACGCCTTTCTTCATGGTTTATGGCGCAGAAGCTGTTCTCCCTAGTGATATTCGTCATGACTCGCCCAGAGTGGCGGCTTACGTGGAAATTGATAATGAGGCGGCGCGTCAGGATGCTTTGGATGCCTTGGACAAAGAACGGGATCTTGCAGCAGCTCGGTCGGCGATTTATCAACAAGACCTGCGTCGCTATCATAGCCGCAGGGTCAAGACCCGGACGTTCCAAGAAGGCGACTTAGTACTCCGGTTGATTCAAGACCAGTCAGATATGCATAAGTTGTCACCTCCCTGGGAAGGACCGTTTGTGATCAGCAGAAATCTCAACAATGGTTCATATTATCTCATGGATATACGGGAGAGTGACAAGTCTCGCACTTCTGGTGAAGAGACCAAGAGGCCGTGGAATATTGCTCACCTTCAGCCATACTATACTTAAGCCGCCACTCCGGCTCTCATCAATGTACATATTCCTGTCATTGTATATACCATCTTTTATGATATAATAAAGTTGGCATCCCCATGATTAGGGGCCTCTGCCGTTTTCTGCACATTGAAAGTGTCATATCAAGGAGTTGATCCTTAATCAGGTCACTTGGGGGCTTCCAACCCTATGGGTTTAGCTTACATATCCTCTTGGCCAGGCTTTACGCCATGTCCGAGTTAAACCTGCCTGTTTGCAACTTGCTACTCCGCCATGTGACCCGCCGAACTCTTGACAGTTATTCTTGATAAGAGACCCTGAACTTTTATAAGTTACTCTCGCACGAAGACCCTGAACTTGTCAAGGTTTAAACGGTGGCTTTTGTCACGAGAGAGCCGTCTTACAGTGAGCGAGGATAAACTCGTCTTGTCTACCATAACCCCACCGCTATGTGGCCCGTTCGTACTTTTAGCAATGTCAATCTTTTAAAGACCCTGAACTTGCTAAAGTTTAAACGACGGATTTATGTCCCGTGAGGCCCAGTTTACAAGTTTTTCTTTAGGCTTTCCACCTAGTTTCTTCGGAAACAACCCAATTTTTTTTTACAAAAACAAGAGTTATCTTGTCCTGCCGTGCCTTTAAAGCTGGCTCATAGGATGAGACATACAAGTTACTTGTTTCTACAGGTGCTTTCATTCTAAGTCTTGGAAAGTTCCGGCTTGGCATTATGCAGGGAGTGTAACCCGTCTGGCGAGTCAAAGCTGACAAATGATTATATGTCACAGATGATTTTGCTAAAGTCGTCGGTAGGACATTAAAGCAGTGCATCAAAGGCACAAGGCAGTTAAAAAGTTTTCCTACTGCTATTACAAGGCTATTCAAAAGCCCAAAAGTTGCAGACTTCAAGTTTTTCAACAATATCTAACCCGGCGGATTAAACAAGGCCGGGTTACCTTCACATGATGCGATAGTTTTTTCTTTAACTCGCGCGCCAGGTCATCCTGCGCCGGGTCTTCGTCTTCCCGGATCTGAAGGTTGTCCAAATCCCAGTTGCACTGTGTTAAGGCTTCAAACCGGCCTCATCATGCAGGATCGGAGACGGATCAACAGCAGGGGCAAAGAAATGCTTACGGCGTTGCGGAATCAGGCTCTTCGCTTCAAAGGTGGGCCCTCGAACACGCTTGTTATCTTCAGTATAAGCCGCCTGATACACTGCTAGGTCAGCTTCTGCGGCCAGCCGACTTGCCAGAACCCGGGACGCCTTATGACAGCGATAATAATCTTCTTGTGTAAACTCTAAGCCGTCATCCTTCAATTGAGGGAAGCCATCCATCATTTCAGCCAGGTTAAGCTCCGGGGCATAAGCCAGCGACCGGCTCAAAGCGGCTATTGCGCCCTTGCGGGCTGCTGATCTCTTTAGTTCTTCCAGCTGTTGCGGGATGGTTGACATGATTTCAAGAACACCCTTCATAAACTTAGGGACGCCCCTCTCAGTCATGACAGCTTTGATGGTAAATAGAGACCCGGCGTACAACTGCTCTGTCAAGGAATATAGAGCCTTGAGCTTCAACAGGCTGTTATCTGACAGCTGGCGGCTCCGTTCACCTACAAACATGTCAAGGCTTATGAGTCGCCAGAAAAAATCATTGACAAGTATTTGGATATAGTTGAAGATTAAGAATACCTACCAAATACAGCTCCAATCATACGGGATATCTGGCCCTTCAGAGTGTTCAGCTCGTCAGTCACCATTTTGAGCCGGCCCTCCGCGTCTTCGGCGCATTTGGTCAGGGCGGCTTGACTTGACTCAGCAGTCTACTTGAAATTTCGAACTCTGTTTTGATCTTCTCAAGATCTATGGAGCAGAGCCGCCACTTTTCTTCCATCTCTGGTCGGGCGTCTTGTTGCAAAGATAAATTTTTATTCAAGTCCAACAAGTTAGACTCGGCAGCATTCAAAGATTCCTGCGTAGGACAAGTCAGGACAGTGCAAAGTTGTCAGTTTTAAGCCGCCGGTCCGGTTCACACAGTTTATGTCAACAGTTTGGTACAATGGTTACAAGTCCCAAGCAGCTTGCAAGCAATATACTTGACACTTGGGGGCTAATGTATCCCAGCTTTTTCTTATAGTCCCGGCTCATTACTTAGGTAATGACCCGGCCCTTGGGGGCTACGTTTGGCTCTTAAGCTATGTCTGAGTCCCGGCTCATTACTTAGGTAATGACCCGGCCCTTGGGGGCTACGTTTGGCTCTTAAGCTATGTCTGAGTCCCGGCTCATTACTTAGGTAATGACCCGGCCCTTGGGGACTACGTTTGGCTCTTAAGCTATGTCTGAGTCCCGGCTCATTACTTAGGTAATGACCCGGCCCTTGGGGGTTACGTTTGGCTCTTAATTTCTGATTTGAGTGCCGGCTCATTACTTAGGTAATGACCCGCACCTTGGGGGCTACGGCTTGCTCTCACTCCATGTTCACATACTAATGATACTTTCAAAGTTGCCAAATTAATGGAAGACCTGGTTGACCTTCTGAGATATCAACCGGCTCTTGGGGGCTACATAAGTATATATATGAAGAGGCAAGGGAAGGGAAGTACCTCATATTTGTTCTTCATCTTGGCGACCAGGATGGCCTCCATGTCTCGGCTGGTAAACATACGGCTCAGATAGCCGGCATGCAGTTCATCAGCAGTAAGTTTCTCCAAATTGGAAAGATCAGTTGGAGTCTTTTCTTCTTTAGAGGGAGCCGCCTCGTCTTCCTTGATATGCTTTGATAGCACACGTGAAGGAGTCGGAGGTTTGTAAGCCACCCCGGTGATAGTGACTTCTTCATGGGAAGCCATGTCTTCAGTTGACGGCTGGGGGCTGGGCGGCTTAGGAGCAGAATCTGGATGGGCTTCAGGAGCCTCAACATCCATATCCGCCGGCTCATTGTGCTGAGGGGCTTCCTTATGAGTGTCTTTGGCAGTTTCAGAAGCCTCAGCATGGGCTTCTGGGGCGCTTGGCTTTGGAATTGCTGGCTCTGGAACATCAGGAGTGGCGGATGACCCGGCCACTTTCCTTCGTTTGGCTTGAGCCCTGTGAGGCAAAGTTAAAAGTTGCGCATCAATAAGCAAGGGTGGACTATAAGTAAAAGAGTGGGATAGAAAATACTTACTCCTGATTGATGATTAGGGGAGGCAACTTTGAAGCAGTTGAGTCACCGGAAGAAGGAGGCAAGTCCTGAAAAAGTTAGCATTCTTAAACACTGATAAGTTACAAGGATAGCTGACAGGGTAAATAAATTTAAGGCAAGGAAGTACTTCGGTGCGCTGTCTCTGAGGGGCCGGTTCATTGGGTAAGCCGGTTAACAGATCTCCAGAGCCGACGCTCCGGGTCTGACGTCTGCTGTCGTCTTGCTGTTTCTTCAAGAGAAAGTTACGACTCAAGTGAGCAAAAGAACGTGAACTCTTTACCTTCTGTACAGCCCACCGTACTTTCTTTACTGGGGAAAGATCCGGGTCAGAGGAGACAATGATTACCTCGGCAACGTCGGCATGGCTTGTTTCAGCTTCTTCCTGTGAGTAATCGCCGTCAATGAGTTGCATAAAGAGAAGGCCAAGGGGTCAAGTTCTACCTCTGAGTCATTAAACTCGAATAAATCTTCGGATGATTGCCTCTTCCTGCGAGTGGGCGCCTTAGGTTTGGTCGCCTTGGGAACCTTGCTCTTCTTCTTGAGAGTAGGGGGCAATAATTTCTTCCAGAATGAAGACCCGGCCTGTACGGGACAAAGCATATTGACAGGAAAAATTTAATAAAGTATGGAGTCTAAGGAATGGATGAGGATTAAGATGAAGAGACTTACATCCGGAGCCGGGTTAAGTGCAGAAAAGGGATTTAAGCTAGTCTTGCTGTAGGCGGCTAGTGGTTCCCCCAGCAAAGACTTGACGATAGTATTGAGATCCTGATCCTTCAAAGGGGTCTGGTTGAAGCGTTGTGGATCATCTACTTTACCCGTATACTGGCACATTAAGGCGCCTCGGCGGCTCAATGGCAGAATCCTCTAGGATACCCAGCAGCGGGTCAGATCAACACCCGTCAACCCGTTGGCCAACAGGGCCCTGACTTTGGAGAACGTGGAGGCATATTGAGCACGCCCGGCGGCTGATATCCTGTCTGGAAGCTCCGTATCTGTGCTGAGCCGGTAGGGACGGTAACCCGGCAGTGGGTTCTCCCCCTCTGGTGAAGTATCTTGGCAGTAGAACCACGTCTTGTTCCACTATTTGGGGTGACTCGGCAGGGTTGCTGCTGGGAAGAGTACATCCCTCCGCCTCTGAAGAGTAATGCCCCCGAGCTCGAGACTTAACCCGCCAGCCATTTCTGTTTGGCGGTTGATGTAAAAGTACTCCTTGAAGAGGTCGACAGACGGCTCCTCCTGAAGGTAGGCTTCACAGAAGGTTTGAAATTGGCACATGTTGGTGACAGAGTTCGGACCGATGTCTTGGGGGTGCAGATTGAACGCGTGTAAGACATCCCAGAAAAACTTTGACCCGGGCGGGGAAAAGCCTCGAAGAAGATGGTCTGTGAAGATAATGATCTCCCCATCTTTGGGCTTAGGGGTAGTCTCATTGCCAGGAACCCGCCAGTGGATAATATCCTGAGCCGGCAGAACCCCCATGGTGACAAATTCTTTGAGTGACTCTTCGGTCACTCCGGACTTTACCCAGTTGCAAGTGGATGGAGTTTTTGACATGATGGCGGCTTAGGAAACTGCGGGAAGACATGCATCTTTGGCGGGTTAAAAATACATTCTGACTAAGGTCATTACGACTGGAAATGATGATAGCGTTTGGCGGGTCAACATAAAATTATGAGCCGCCGAAGTTACTTGCGGTAAAGCAGAGTAAGCCGGCAGTTTTCACGGCGGGTCAAGTTTATCAACGCAGTTTGAAAAATTGCTAAGTGTTGAGAAACCGATTCCGCAACTACGGCTATGAATTCAAGATCTACGGGTGAGGGAAAAAGAAAAATATTCTAGCCCTAACAGGACCAGTGGAAGAACGGGCGGCCTTTGCGCAGATTAAAACGAGCTGAAGATCTACAATGAATGCGGTGTGACTATGGAGCGGGCGGCCGCGTGATTTGGGCAATATTATGAGGCCTAAAGAGGTGTTTTTTCTTTATCCAAATCTATGAAGAACATTCCGATGAACGGAGACGAACGCCGACGAAGCCCGACAAACTCGGGGAAGATCTAAAGGTTAAATGCAGATCTAACTAAGGGCGGCGACGAAACCTGGAGGGTGCGGATGAGCGAGCGAAGGCTCTGGTCAGTCTCAGGTTGATGTAGCGGCCAATGTCGATGAAGACGATGAGCTCCGGACGGCGCAGTGAGCTTCGGCGGCGCGGGCGTTTGGAGGAGGAAGAAGAAGGAAGTGGCGGCGGGGGAAAATGAAAATGATAACCCCCGATGCTTATTTGTAAAGCTATAATGGTCCCACAACGGTCCGGTGCGGGAATCGAGGGAGCACGATGATGATTAAACTAAGAAGACGCCTCGATTTTCGGGCTGGTCGTATTAATGAAAAAAGATCCGCTCTGACGTCAGAGGAATCTTTCTTGATTTTACTGATGATGTCACGGCGGGTCATGAAAGTTTGTCAGAAGCAACGACCGTTCATTTTTGGCGGGTCATGAAGATTATCAGAGAAGGCAAGGCTCGCCAACTAGAAGACTTGGAGATTGACATGAACCGGTTCAAATCAATCTGGGGCCTAATGTTGGGGATATTACCCCGTGATGAGACCCGCCCAGGTGGGGCCGGGTCATGCGGTTGGCGGCTTAAGACAAGGTTTGGTATGAGCTTCTCAATGGGCCTGGAGGCCCAGAGCCAGAAGACAAGATGTAACCCGGTGGGCTTGAGCCGCCGGTGGCGGCTTGTTAGATAAGGTATGTATAGTTAGAGGTGAGGTCGGTGATCAAGTATAACCCGACCCAGACTCTTGTAAGCCCAGGGCCTTGACCTGTGTATATAAAGGCGGGTTACCTGGGCGGCTTAGGACAGAAAACAACTCATCGATAGCTAGGTCAAGCGAACTCGCTCCCTTGTAATCGATACCCAGTCAATACAACACAAAGCAGGACGTAGGTTTTTACCTCTTTCCGAGGGGCCAAACCTGGGTAAACCCTTGTCTCTCGATTCCGATCAACCCCTTTGAGCTCACCGCCTTAGCGATGGCACCGAACCTAAGTCCTTTCACGGGGACATCTGTCGTGACAAAACCACGACAGCCACAGCGCGAGTGGTGCGGTTGTCACTGCTCCGGGAGCAGGCGCGCGGAGCACGGACACACGACTGCAGGCGGTCCTGCCAATGGACGTGCTGCGCGAGGAGGCGGGTGATGAACACGCACGCGGGGGATCTGGCCGCGATTTGGGGGCGGGGGATGGAGCGCGTGGCAGGGGATGGAGGGGGGCAGCTCACCTCATCCGTAGGGAGCGAGGACGTTGGAGGGGCGCCGACGTCTCCGAGCATCTCGTCGCTGGTGACTTCCGCCGCCGAAAACTTCGATTTGCACGCCCCCGTGATGCAGCTTCCTTCCTCGCCCGCTCTGTCTCTGTCTCTGCTCGAACAGTGCCGTTGGGGATGGCTCTCTAGAAAGATGTTGAGCCTGGGTCCACATTTCAGAATCTTGGGAAAAGAAAAAAAAACAGCAACACCTCGTCTGTAGTTGCTCCCTTCACAAAACATCATTTTTCTTCCCTTATTAAAAAAGAAAATATTCACCTTTATTTCTGAAAAAATACACAAATTCTTTTAAATGCAGAAAGGGAAATAAAAAAGAAGAAAAAAGTTTGCATATGATTTTTTAAAAGGAAAAAAATGTTGACAACTGCGACCAAAAGGTCAGGTGCTTGATTTGCGTTTGCGGACAGATGAGCACACAACCAATCCCTTCCTCTCTCGAGTTGTCATCGCCCCTCTCCGACAAAACAAATGAAAGGACCGAGTTGCAGCCTAGTTAGAAGACATGCGGTTGCGTGCCTAGGATGGCACATGCAACGAGCCCCTCTATATGCTGTCGCCGCCCCCTCCGACAAAAAAACAAACGACACCCACTTGCAACCTAGTACAAAATACGTGCGGTTGCGACCGTGTTGCAAGACATGCAGTTGCGAGACCACAGATGGGCTTGCAACTGACACCCATCTCCCTCTCTCTCACTCTCTCTCTCTCTAGTTGCATGACCATCTGGTTGCATGACCACAGATGAACATGCAACTGGTGCCTCTCTCTCTCCCCCCTGCTGCCGCCCCCTCCGACAAAACAAAGGCCCTAGTTGCGACCTAGTTAGAAGACATGCGGTTGCGTGCCTATCATGGGGCATGCAACTGGCCCCCCTCTCTACTGTCGTCGCCCCTACCGACAAAACAAAGGACCCCCACTTGCAACCTAGTTACAAGACATGCGGTTGCGACCGTGTTGGAAGACATGCAGTTGCAACCTAGTTAGAAGACATGCGGTTGCGTGCCTATCGTGGGACATGCAACTGCCCCCCCTCTCTATTGTTGTCGCCCCTATCGACAAGAGAACGCACCCCCACTTGCAACCTAGTTACAAGACATGCGGTTGCGACCGTGTTGGAAGACATGCAGTTGCATGACCACAGATGAACATGCAACTGGTGCCTCTCTATCTCCCCCCTGCCGCCGCCCCCTCCGACAAAACAAAGGCCCCGGTTGCGACCTAGTTAGAAGACATGCGGTTGCGTGCCTATCGTGGGGCATGCAACTGGCCCCCCTCTCTATTGTCGTCGCCCCTACCGACAAAACAAAGGACCCCCACTTGCAACCTAGTTACAAGACATGCTGTTGCGACCGTGTTGGAAGACATGCAGTTGCATGACCACAGATGAACATGCAACTGGTGCCTCTCTCTCTCTCCCCTGCCGTCGCACCCTCCGACAAAACAAAGGCCCCGGTTGCGACCTAGTTAGAAAACATGCGGTTGCGTGCCTGATACGTCTCGAACGTATCTATAATTTTTGATTGTTCCATGCCAGTTTCTGTTTTGGATATTTTATATGCATTAATATGCTATTTTATACTATTTTTTGGGACTAACCTATTAACCTAGAGCCCAGTGCCAGTTTCTGTTTTTTCCTTGTTTTTGAGTTTTACAGAAAAGGAATATCAAATGGAGTCCAAACGGCATAAAAATTTACGGTGATTTTATATGGACCAGAAGAGACCCACGGGGCATCGGAGTTGGGCCAGAAGAGCCACAAGGCAACCACAAGCCTAGGGGGCGCCCCCCTTGGGCGCGCCCCCCTGGCTTGTGGACGCCTCGTGGCCCCCCTTGACTTGTTTCCAACGCCCAATTTTCTTATAAATACAGAAACCTCCAGAAAGAAACCTAGATCGGGAGTTCCGTCGACGCAAGCCTCTGTAGCCACAAAAAATCAATCGGGAGCCCATTCCGGCACCCTGCCGGAGGGGGAAACCATCACCGGAGGCCATCTTCATCATCCCGGCGGTCTCCATGACGAGGAGGGAGTAGTTCACCCTCGGGGCTGAGGGTATGTACCAGTAGCTATGTGTTTGCTCTCTCTCTCTCGTGTTCTTGAGATGACACGGTCTTGATGTACCGCGAGCTTTATTAATATAGATGAATCATATGGAGTTTTCCCCTCTCTATCTTCTTGTGATGAATTGAGTTTTCCCTTTGAAGTTTTCTTATCGGATTGAGTCCTTAAAGGATTTGAGAACACTTGATGTATGTCTTGCGATGGGATATCCGTGGTGACAATGGGATGTTCTATTGATCCACTCGATGTATGTTTTGGTGATCAACTTGCGGGTTCCGTGACCTTGGGAATCTATGCATAGGGGTTAGCACATGTTTTCGTCTTGACTCTCCGGTAGAAACTTTGGGGCACTCTTTGAAGTTCTTTGTGTTGGATTGAACCTGATGAATCTGAAATTGTGTGATGCATATCGTATAATCAAGCCCATGGGTACTCGTGGTGACATTGGAGTATCTAGGTGACATTAGGGTTTTGGTTGATGTGTATCTTAAGGTGTTATTTTAGTACGAACTCTAGGGCTGTTCGTGACACTTATAGGGATAGCTCATACGATTGATCGGAAAAGATAACTTTGAGGTGGTTTCGTACCCTACAATAATTTCTTCATTTGTTCTCCGCTATTTGTGACTTTGGAGTGAACTCTTTGTCGCACGTGAGGGATTTACATATGATTCAACTATGTTAGTATTGTTGAGAGAACTTGCACTAGTGAAAGTATGAACCCTAGGCCTTGTTTCCAAGCATTGCAATACCGTTTTTGCTCACTTTTGTTACTTGCTACCTTGCTGTTTTTATATTTTCAGATTACAAAAACCTATATCTACTATCCATATTACACTTGTATCACCATCTCTTTGCCGAACTAGTGCACCTATACAATTTGCCATTGTATTGGGTGTGTTGGGGACACAAGAGATTTCTTGTATTTGATTGCAGGGTTGTTTGAGAGAGACCATCTTCATCCTACACCTCCCACGGATTGATAAACCTTAGGTCATCCACTTGAGGGAAATTTGCTACTGTCCTACAAAACTCTGCGCTTGGAGGCCCAACACGAGTCTACAAGAAGAAGGTTGCGTAGTAGACATCAAGCTCTTTTCTGGCGCCGTTGCCGGGGAGGTGAGTGCTTGAAGGTATATCTTTAGATCTTGCAATTAAATCTTTTAGTTTCTTGTTTTTCACTAGTTTGGTTTTATAAAAGAAAACTACAAAAAAATGGAGTTTAGGTTGCATCATTTGTATCGTCTTTATAATGTCTTTCGTGAAAATAAGGATTCCGAAAATTGTGCTCAATTGGTAGAGGAAGAAATTATGAAAATACTTAATGAGAATTCTTTGAATGATGAGCATGATTGCAATGTTGCTAGTATGAATTCTCTGAATATCCATGATGCTAATGATATGCAAAGCCACAAGCTTGGGGATGCTATGTTTTATGAAGATGATATTTTTAGTCCCCCAAGTTTTGATGAGGAAATTTATTATGATGATGGCATGCCTCCTATCTATGATGATTATGATGATGACATGTATGCTATAAATAGTGATAGTAACCATGAAACTTGTCATCATGATTTTAATATTGAATGTGATTATGCCAATCATGTATCTCATGATAGTTATTTTGTTGAATTTGCTCCCACTACGATGAATGAGAAGAAATATGCTTATGTGGAGAGTAATACATTTTCTATGCTTGTAGATCATGAAAAGGATGATTTATGTGATAGTTATATTGTGAAATTCCTTCATGATGCTACTGGAATTTATTATGAGGGAGGAACATATGCTTGTAAGAATTGCAATAATATCAAGTTTCCTCTCTATGTGTTCAAAGTTTTGAAGTTATGCTTGTTTTGCCTTCCTATGCTAGTTGATTCTTGCTCCCATAAATTGTTTGCTCACAAAATCCCTATGCATAGGAAGTGGGTTAGACTTAAATGTGTTTTCCATGAGATTCATGATGCTCTTTTGCATGTTTCAACTACTATTCTTATATGAGCATCATTGAAATCTTCATGCCTAGCTAAAAGGCATTAAAGAAAAGCGCTTGTTGGGAGACAACCCAACACTTTTCCTTTCTGTTTTTGTGTGTTCACATGATTAATCTACTGTAGTAATCATGTTCTGTGTCTTTTATGTCAATAAAGTGCCAAGTAAAGCCTTTGGGACGACTCACAAGATGAGTAGAATTGATGCTGAACCAAAACAGAAACTTTTGACTCCAGTACAGGAATTTTCATTTTTTACTCTAGCGTGATAATGATCTGAAATTTTTACACAGTCTTGATATACAAATTCTTCAGGTTTTCCTAATTTTTCAGAATTTTTAGAGACAGGGAAGTATGGTTACACTACAGATCTTCACAGACTGTTCTGTTTTTGACAGATTCTGTTTTGCATGCATAGTTTGCTTGTTTTAGTGTTCTCATGGCTTATATTTAGTGGTATAAATTATGGGAATGATATAATACAGTAGGTATCATGTGGGAACAATTATGAATCTTGTCTTGACAGTACCTAAGTGAATGATTTATCTTTATTACACTAACCCTTCTCACGAAGTTCCGTTAAGTTTTGTGTGATTGAAGTTTTCAAATTTTGGGTGAGACACCGATATGAGGAGAATAAGGAGTGAAAAGAACCTAAGCTTGGGGATGCCCAAGGCACGCCAAGGTAATATTCAAGGAAGACTCAAGCGTCTAAGCTTGGGGATGCCCCGGAAGGCATCCCCTCTTTCGTCTTCAACATTATCGGTATATCTTACTTAGAGCTATATTTTTATTGGTCACATAATATGTGCTTTGCTTGGATCGTCATTATATTTTGTTATTTTCTGTTAGGTGTTATTCATAATCTTGTTTTTCAATAAAAAGTTCCAAGAATTGTCTTAGGATGCTTGCATTGCATGTTTTGATGTGAGCTGTGTAAAAACAGAAACTTTTGCTGTAGTGTTTGAATTTTCATATTTTACTGGAACGTGGAACGTTTCTGAAATTTTTACAAAATGTTTTCATATAAATTATTTAGCTTGTCCTAAATTTTCATAATTTTTTGAGTTACAGAAGTACACTGTTTTCATAAATTGCTACAGACTGTTCTGTTTGGACAGATTGCTGTCATAGTTTTGTTATCTACTTATCCTATAGTTTCCATAGCCTATATTGGTAGATATAAAATTGTGGAAAAGATAGTAAACAGTAGATGATGTTTGGAAATTATTGTGCAACTTGTCTTGGCAGTACATGAAGTGTTGATTTGTTCTTATGTGTACTAACCTATCTCACGAGTTCTTTTTGAGTTTTGTGTGGATGAAGTTTTTGAGACTTAGGTGAAACCGGGATATGAGAGGATTGGACGAGATTCAAAAGCTCGAGCTTGGGGATGCCCAAGGCACCCCAAGTAAATATTTCAAGAAGTCTAAAGCATCTAAGCTTGGGGATGCTACGCATCCCACCTCTCTTCATCAACAATTATCGGTTAGCCTATGTTGAGCCTAAATTTTTATTCGTTCACATGATGCGAGCTATTCTTGGAGTGCTATTTTTCTTTTGCTTGCTGTTGAATAAAGTACTTAAGATCTGAAATTCTTAGATGAGAGAGTCTTCACATAGTTATTTAAATTTTTGACTACTCATTGATCTTCACTTATATCTTTTTGGAGTAGTTTGTCAATTTGCTCTAGTACTTCACTTATATCTTTTAAGAGCACGGCAGTGGTTTTATTTTATAGAAATTGTTGAACTCTCATGCTTCACTTATATTATTTTGAGAGTCTCTAAACAGCATGGTAATTTGCTTAGGTTATGAATTTAGTCCTAATATGATGGGCATCCAAGAGAGATATAATAAAAACTTTCATATAAAGTGCATTGAATACTATGAGAAGTTTGATTCCTTATGATTGTTTTGAGATATAAAGATTGTGATATTAGAGACATGCTAGTGAGTAATTGTGGATTGGTAGAAATACTTGTGTTTAAGTTTTTGATTCCCGTAGCATGCACGTATGGTGAACCGTTATGTGACGAAGTCGGAGCATGATTTATTTATTGAATGTCTTCCTTTGTGTGGAGGTCGGGATCGCGCGATGGTTAACTCCTACCAACCCTTCCCCTAGGGGCATGCGTCTAGTACTTTGTTTTGATAACTAATAGACTTTTGCAATAAGTATGTGAGTTCTTTATGACTAATGTTGAGTCCATGGATTATACGCACTCTCACCCTTCCACCCTTGCTAGCCTCTCTAGTACCACGCAACTTTCGCCGGTGCATTAAACCCACCATATACCTTCCTCAAAACAGCCACCATACCTACCTATTATGGCATTTCCATAGCCATTCCGAGATATATTGCCATGCAACTTCCACCGTTCTGTTTATGACACGCATCATCATTGTCATATTGCTTTGCATGATCACGTAGTTGACATCGTATTTGTGGCAAAGCCACCGTTCATATTTTTTATACATGTCACTCTTGAGTCATTGCACATCCCGGTACACCGCCGGAGGCATTCATATAGAGTCATATTTTGTTCTAAGTATCGAGTTGTAATTCTTGAGTTGTAAGTAAATAAAAGTGTGATGATAATCATTATAGAGCATTGTCCCATGTGAGGAAAGGATGATGGAGACTATGATTCCCTCACAAGTCGGGATGAGTCTCCGGACTTTACAAAAAATAAAAGAGGCCAAAGATGCCCACCAAAAGAAAAAAAATGAGAGAAAAGAGAGAAGGGGCAATGCTACTATTCTTTTTCCACACTTGTGCTTCAAAGTAGCACCATGATCTTCATGATAGAGAGTCTCCTATATTGTCACTTTCATATACTAGTGGGAATTTTTCATTATAGAACATGGCTTGTATATTCCAATGATGGGCTTCCTCAAAATTGCCCTAGGTCTTCGTGAGCAAGCAAGTTGGATGCACACCCACTTAGTTTCTTTTTGGGCTTTCATACACTTATAGCTCTAGTGCATCCGTTGCATGGCAATCCCTACTCACTCACATTGATATCTATTGATGGGCATCTCCATAGCCCGTTGATACGCCTAGTTGATGTGAGACTATCTCCTTCTTTCTGTCTTCTCCACAACCACCATATTCTATTCCACCTATAGTGCTATATCCATGGCTCACGCTCATGTATTGCGTGAGAGTTGAAAAAGTTTGAGAATACTAAAGTATGAAACAATTGCTTGGCTAAAACCGGGGTTGTGCATGATTTAATACTTTGTGTGATGAAGATGGAGCATAGCCAGACTATATGATTTTGTAGGGATAGCTTTCTTTGGCCATGTTATTTTGAGAGGACACGATTGCTTTATTAGTATGCTTGAAGTATTATTGTTTTTATGTCAATATTAAACTCTTGTTTTGAATCTTATGGATCTGAACATTCATGCCACAATAAAGAAAATTACATGGATGAATATGTTAGGTAGCATTCCACGTCAAAAATTCTGTTTTTATCATTTACCTACTCGAGGACGAGCAGGAATTAAGCTTGGGGATGCTTGATACGTCTCCAACGTATCTATAATTTTTGATTGTTCCATGTTATTATATTATCGGTTTTGGATGTTTTATATGCATTAATATGCTATTTTATACTATTTTTTGGGACTAACCTATTAACCTAGAGCCCAGTGTCAGTTTCTGTTTTTTCCTTGTTTTTGAGTTTTACAGAAAAGGAATATCAAACGGAGTCCAAACGGAATAAAAAATTACGGTGATTTTTTATGGACCAGAAGAGACCCACGGGGCATCGGAGTTGGGCCAAAAGAGCCACGAGGCAACCACAAGCCTAGGGGGCGCCCCCCCTAGGGCGCGCCCTCCTGGCTTGTGGACGCCTCGTGGCCCCCCTTGACTTGTTTCCAACGCCCAATGTTCTTATAAATACAGAAACCTCCAGAAAGAAACCTAGATGGGGAGTTCCACCGCCGCAAGCCTCTGTAGCCACGAAAAATCAATCGGGAGCCCGTTCAGGCACCCTGCCGGAGGGGGAAACCATAACCGGAGGCCATCTTCATCATCCCGGCGGTCTCCATGACGAGGAGGGAGTAGTTCACCCTCGGGGCTGAGGGTATGTACTAGTAGCTATGTGTTTGATCTCTCTCTCTCGTGTTCTTGAGATGACACGGTCTTGATGTACCGCGAGCTTTATTAATATAGATGAATCATATGGAGTTTTCCCCTCTCTATCTTCTTGTGATGAATTGAGTTCCCCTTTGAAGTTTTCTTATCGGATTGAGTCTTTAAAGGATTTGAGAACACTTGATGTATGTCTTGCGATGGGATATCCGTGGTGACAATGGGATGTTCTATTGATCCACTCGATGTATGTTTTGGTGATCAACTTGCGGGTTCCGTGACCTTGGGAATCTATGCATAGGGGTTGGCACATGTTTTCGTCTTGTGATGAGGATATATTCTATGAATACGATGATTCTAATTGTCTCAGCTGGAAGGAAATATTAAGCCTAGCCAATGATGAACAACAGGTGAATTCTCTCTTAGTTGATAATGCCAATTATTTTGATGAGAGCTTTATACTGCCTAAATCCTTGTGTGTATGTGTCATTAGGTACATTGGAGAGGAAGGCATGGCGCAAGGAGCAACTTGGGGCAAGAAGGAGAGCAAGGAGGCAATGCAGCTGAGCTGGGAGGAGGCTTCTGCAACTCCCAGGGCGGTAGTACCGCCCCACCCCAGCGGTAGTACCGCTTGAGGCGGTACTACCGCCCCTACTACCGCGAAAACTACTGGCATCTTTTGACGCTAACCGGTAGTAGAGCGGTACTGAAGCGGTAGTACCGCTTGGAGCGGTAGTACCGCATGACATCAGCGGTACTACCGTGCTGCCTGCGCGCAGAGTTTCGGGCTGACAGCCCATGTACCCCTTCGATCTATCTTAGGATATAAATACTCTTCCTTAGGGTTAGTTAGAGTTAGACCACGTTTAAGATAAACCCTAGTTCATGAGATTGCTTGTAAGCATTCATCTTGAATCCTCATCACCAATTCGTATCGATCTGGTGATTATATACTGCAAGTCAAGTGTGATCTGCTGTTCCATTGGGAATTAGTATATTGCAATTCTAACCGTTCGTGGTCGACGGCTGCGTGCGCAAGTGTGTGACGTTGTGAATATCCAAAGGGTTGAGACCTTTTGCATTGGCATCAGGGATCAAGAGAGGGAGAGTTCATCGGCGACATACAAGTTATCCTACACCATCATCATCACCACCGCCGCTTACTGAGAAGATCGGGACACCCCATATCATCTTGACTCTCCGGTAGAAACTTTGGGGCACTCTTTGAAGTTCTTTGTGTTGGATTGAACCTGATGAATCTGAAATTGTGTGATGCATATCGTATAATCAAGCCCATGGGTACTCGTGGTGACATTGGAGTATCTAGGTGACATTAGGGTTTTGGTTGATGTGTATCTTAAGGTGTTATTTTAGTACGAACTCTAGGGCTGTTCGTGACACTTATAGGGATAGCTCATACGATTGATCGGAAAAGATAACTTTGAGGTGGTTTTGTACCCTACAATAATTTCTGCGTTTGTTCTCCGCTATTTGTGACTTTGGAGTGAACTCTTTGTCGCACGTGAGGGATTTACATATGATTCAACTATGTCAGTATTGTTGAGAGAACTTGCACTAGTGAAAGTATGAACCCTAGGCCTTGTTTCCAAGCATTGCAATACCGTTTTTTCTCACTTTTGTTACTTGCTACCTTGCTGTTTTTATATTTTCAGATTACAAAAACCTATATCTACTATCCATATTACACTTGTATCACCATCTCTTCGCCGAACTAGTGCACCTATACAATTTGCCATTGTATTGGGTGTGTTGGGGACACAAGAAATTTCTTGTATTTGATTGCAGGGTTGTTTGAGAGAGACCATCTTCATCCTACACCTCCCACGGATTGATAAACCTTAGGTCATCCACTTGAGGGAAATTTGCTACTGTCCTACAAAACTCTGCGCTTGGAGGCCCAACACAAGTCTACAAGAAGAAGGTTGCGTAGTAGACATCAGTGCCTATCGTGGGACATGCAACTGGCCCCCATCTCTATTGTTGTTGCCCCTATCGACAAGAGAACGCACCCCACTTGCAACCTAGTTACAAGACACGAGGTTGCGACCGTGTTAGAAGACATGCAGTTGCATGACCACAGATGAACATGCAACTGGTGCCTCTCTCTCTCCCCCCTGCCGCCGCCCCCTCCGACAAAACAAAGGCCCCGGTTGCGACCTAGTTAGAAGACATGCGGTTGCGTGCCTATCGTGGGGCATGCAACTGGCCCCCCTCTCTACTGCCGTCGCCCCTACCGACAAAACAAAGGACCCCCACTTGCAACCAAGTGACAAGACATGCGGTTGCGACTGTGTTGGAAGACATGCAATTGCATGCCCATAGATGAACATGCAAAAACTGGCCCCTCTCTCTGTCTCTCCCTGCCGCCGCCCCTCCAACAAAACAAAAGGCCCCAGTTGCGACCTAGTTAGAAGACATGCGGTTGCGTGCCTTATCGTGGGACATGCAACTGGCACCCATGTCTATTGTTGTCGCCCCTATCGACAAGAGAAAGGACCCCCACTTGCAAGCTAGTTACAAAGACATGCGGTTGCGGCCGTGTTGGAAGACATGCAGTTGCATGACCACAGATGAACATGCAACTGGTGCCTCTCTCTCTCTCCCTACCGCCGCCCCCTCCGACAAAACAAAGGCCCTAGTTGCGACCTAGTTAGAAGACATGAGGTTGCGTGCCTATCGTGGGACATGCAACTGGCCTCCCTCTCCCCTGTCGACGCCCCCTCCGACAAAACAAAGGCACCGGTTGCGACCTAGTTAGAAGACATGCGGTTGCGTGCCTATCGTGGGGACATGCAACTGGCCCCCCTCTCTACTGCTGTCGCCCCTACCGACAAAACAAAGGACCCCCACTTGCAACCTAGTTAGAAGACATGCGGTTGCGACCGTGTTGGAAGACATGCAATTGCATGACCATAGATGAACATCCAACTGGCCCCTCTCTCTGTCTCTCCTTGTCGCCGTCCCCTCCGACAAAACAGAGGCCCCGGTTGCGACCTAGTTAGAAGACATGCGGTTGCGTGCCTATTGATACGTCTCCAACGTATCTATAATTTTTGCTTGTTCCATGCTGTTATATTATCATTCTTGGATGTTTTACAATCATTTTATAACAACTTTATATCATTTTTTGGGACTAACCTATTGACATAGTGCCAAAGTGCCAGTTGCTGTTTTTGCTTGTTTTTTACTTCGCAGAAAATCAATACCAAACGGAGTCAAATCGCGACGAAACTTTTTGGAGATTTTTTCTGGACCAGAAGACACCCAGTGGGCCAAACAACTGCCGGAGAGGTGGGCTGTGGAGAGCACAACCCACCAGGGCGCGTCAGGAGGGCCCCGGCGCGCCCTGATGGGTTGTGCCCTCCTCGCCCCCCTTCCGCACCGCCTCTGATGCCTATAAATTCCCAAATATTCCAAAAACCCTAGGGGAGTCGACGAAACACAATTCCAGCCGCCGCAAGTTCCAGAACCGCGAGATCCAATCTAAACATCATCACGGAGGGGTTCATCTTCCTCATAGGTGCCTCTCCGATGATGCGTGAGTAGTCCACCATAGACCTACGGGTCCGTAGGCAGTAGCTAGATGGCTTCTTCTCTCTCTCTTGTGATTCTCAATACAATGGTCTCTTGGAGGTCTATTTGATGTAAACTTTTGCGGTGTGTTTGTTGGGATCCGATGAATTTTGAGTTCATGATCAGTTTCTATCCATGAATATTATTTGAGTCTTCTTTGATCTCTTATATGCATGATTACTTATAGCCTCGTATTTCTTCTCCGAATCTTTGGTTTATGTTAGGCCGACTAGATCGATTTTTCTCGCCATGGGAAGAGGTGCTTTGTGATGGGTTCGATCTTGCGGTGTTCTTTCCCAGTGACAGAAGGGGCAGCAAGACACGCATGTATCGTTGCTATTAAGGATAACAAGATGGGGTCTATTCCTACATGAATAGATCTTGTCTACATCATGTCATCATTCTTATTGCATTACTCCGTTTTTCCATGAACTTAATACACTAGATGCATGCTGGATAGCGGTCGATGTGTGGAGTAATAGAGGTAGATGCAGGAAGGAGTCGGTCTATCTGTCTTGGACGTGATGCCTATATAATGATCATCGCCTTGGATATCGTCATGACTATTCGATTTTCTATCAATTGCCCAACAGTAATTTGTTCACCCACCGTGCGCTATACTCATGAGAGAAGCCACTAGTGAACCCTACGGCCCCCGGGTCTACTTTTCCATCATATTGCTTTCCGATCTACGTTTTTGCAATCTTTGTTTTCAGATCTACAAAACCAAAAACCCAAAAATATATTGCTGCATATTTACTCTTTTTATTTGTGTTCTTGAGAGATCTATCTCTCCTATCTATCACTACCTAATCTATCTTATTACCGTAGAGAGATTGACAACCTCTCTTTCGCGTCGGGTTGCAAGTATTTGTTGTTTGTGTGCAGGTGCTGCTTATTGGGTGGCAGTGATCCTCCTACTGGTTCGATAACCTTGGTTTCATAACTGAGGGAAATACTTACCGTCGCTGTGCTGCATCATCCCTTCCTATTTGGGGAAATACCGACGCAGTCTCAAGCCACGTCACCTATCGTGGGACATGCAACTGGCCCCCTCTCTATTGTTGTCGCCCCTATCGACAAGAGAACGCACCCCCACTTGCAACCTAGTTACAAGACATGCGGTTGCGACCGTGTTAGAAGACATGCAGTTGCATGACCACAGATGAACATGCAACTGGTGCCTCTCTCTGCCCCCTGCCGCCGCCCCCTCCGACAAAACAAAGGCCCCGGTTGTGACCTAGTTAGAAGACATGCGGTTGCGTGCCTATCGTCGGGCATGCAACTAGCCCCCCTCTCTACTGCCGTCGCCCCTACCAACAAAACAAAGGACCCCCACTTGCAACCAAGTGACAAGACATGCGGTGGCGACCGTGTTGGAAGACATGCAATTGCATGCCCATGGATGAACATGCAAAAACCAGCCCCTCTCTCTGTCTCTCCCTGCCGCCGCCCCTCCAAAAAAACAAAAGGCCCCAGTTGCGACCTAGTTAGAAGACATGCGGTTGCGTGCCTTATCGTGGGACATGCAACTGGCACCCCTCTCTATTGTTGTCGCCCCTATCGACAAGAGAAAGGACCCCCCACTTGCAAGCTAGTTACAAAGACATGCGGTTGCGACCGTGTTGGAAGACATGAAGTTGCATGACCACAGATGAACATGCAACTGCTGCCTCTCTCTCTCTCCCTACCGCCGCCCCCTCCGACAAAACAAAGGCCCTAGTTGCGACCTAGTTAGAAGACATGCGGTTGTGTGCCTATCGTGTAACATGCAACTGGCCCCCCTCTCCCCTGCCGCCGCCCCCTCCGACAAAACAAAGGCCCCGGTTGCGACCTAGTTAGAAGACATGCGGTTGCGTGCCTATCGTGGGGACATGCAACTGGCCCCCCTCTCTATTGTTGTCGCCCCTATAGACAAGAGAAAGGACCCCCACTTGCAACCTAGTTACAAAAAACATGCGGTTGTGACCGTGTTGGAAGACATGCAATTGCATGACCATAGATGAACATGCAACTGGCCCCTCTCTCTGTCTCTCCCTGCAGCCGCCCCTTCGACAAAACAAAGGCCCCGGTTGCGACCTAGTTAGAAGACATGCGGTTGCGTGCCTATCGTGGGCCATGCAACTGGCCCCCCTCTCTACTGCCGTCGCCCATACCGACAAAACAAAGGACCCCCACTTGCAACCAAGTGACAAGACATGCGGTTGCGACCGTGTTGGAAAACATGCAATTGCATGCCCATAGATGAACATGCAAAACTGGCCCCTCTCTCTGTCTCTCCCTGCCGCCGCCCTCCAACAAAACAAAAGGCCCTAGTTGCGACCTAGTTAGAAGACATGCGGTTGCGTGCCTTATCGTGGGACATGCAACTGGCACCCCTCTCTATTGTTGTCGCCCCTATCGACAAGAGAAAGGACCCCCACTTGCAACCTAGTTACAATGACATGCGGTTGCGATCGTGTTGGAAGACATGCAGTTGCATGACCACAGATGAACATGCAACTGGTACCTCTCTCTCTCTCCCTACCGCCGCCCCCTCCGACAAAACAAAGGCCCTAGTTGTGATCTAGTTAGAAGACATGCGGTTGCGTGCCTATCGTGGGACATGCAACTGGCCCCCCTCTCTACTGCTGTCGCCCCCTCCGACAAAACGAAGGCCCCAGTTGCGACCTAGTTAGAAGACATGCGGTTGCGTGCCTATCGTGGGGACATGCAACTGGCCCCCCTCTCTACTGTTGTCCACCCTACTGAAAAGAGAAAGGACCCCCACTTGCAACCTAGTTACAAAAAACATGCGGTTGTGACCGTGTTGGAAGACATGCAATTGCATGACCATAGATGAACATGCAACTGGCCCCTCTCTCTGTCTCTCCCTGTCGCCGCCCCCTCCAACAAAACAAAGGCCCCAGTTGCGACCTAGTTAGAAGACATGAGGTTGCGTGCCTATCATGGGACATGCAACTGGCCCCCTCTCTACTGCCGTCGGCCCTATCGACAAAACAAAGGACACCCACTTGCAGACGTGAGGTTGCGACCGTGTTGGAAGACATGCAATCGCATAACCACAGATGAACATGCAACTGGTGCCTCTCTTTCTCCCTGCCGACGTCCCCTCCGACAAAACAAAGGCCCCAGTTGTGACCTAGTTAGAAGACATTCGGTTGCGTGCCTAGCGTGGGACATGCAACTGGCCGCCTCTCTACTGTTGTCGCCCCTACCGACAAAACAAAGGACCCCCCACTTGAAACCAAGTTACAAGACATGCGGTTGTGACCGTGTTGGGGGACATGCAGTTGCATAACTGCAGATGAACATGCAATTGGCTCCTCTCTCTCTCTCTCTCTCTCTCTCTCTCTCTCTCTCTCTCCCTGCCGCCGTCCCCTCGGACAAAACAAAAGGACCACCCCCCAATTGCAGCCGTGTTGGGAGACATGTAGATTGCATGCCTGCTGTGGGACACCCGCTGCTCTCCACCGCCCCTCGTTGCGAGTTGATGAAAACAAGTAGGCAAAGCCGCTTGTATGAAAGCTGTATAGAAAAGAAAAATTGACAGGAAATAAAAATAGTGCATACATGCATGGAACAAAAAAAACATAAACAACAAAAAAACAGTATATATAGTAGCAAAAAGAAAAATATGATTGCAGGAAAAAGAAAGGAACTCCTCCACAATAGGTAGCAAACACATATTGCTACGAGAGACACATGTTCCACATAGTTCTGATAACACGCCAAAATAAAAAAACATCAACCGCGATAGGGGACTAAGTTCTTGTCCAGTGCATATACAAGAAGGGATGGTGATCGATGTTTTGCATCAATATGGTACAGAAACTAGTGGACAATTTGCTTCTTGATGCAAGGCTTCTCTTAGAGGTTGTTCACAATGACAGTAACATTCATGTCAGGCTTGGTGCTTGTCTTGAAGATAAAGATGCAGTCGTTCATGTTCAGGGAAGTCTTTGAGATAAAATGCCTCCAATGCTTCTTGTTGAAAGCTATGCGTCCATCACTAGAGGTATTGTACTCAACACGAGTCTTCGCCTCCCCGCTGCCTAGACAAACCCCAGCCAACCCTTCTTTCCCGATGTCCAAACTTATCGCAACCCTGTGTGGTACTTTCTGCACCCACAAAAAAGAAAAAAAAATAGGAATTAAAAAATTGTATCTATCAATACTTAATGCCCCAGGTGTATTTGCAGAAAATAAAAACAAAAACAAAAAAGATTGAAAAAAACACAACAAATGAAAATGTACCATTTGTCCGCCTTGAATGTCAGTTGCAGTGAGGCGGTGTACAAAAGACACCCCTAGAAAGTCACACTTGAACATCGACACCAGCATGTTGAGTTTCTCCTCATGTTCCACATTCAGCGTCACACCCCTTGTGTACTGGATGTTCATACCAGCAACATCTTCATCCTCATCTGAAGTGTCTCCCTCAATTATATCATCGCTGCCTTCCCCATCTGCAAGTGCTCCTTCACTCAACTCATCAGTGACTACTGCCTGCCGTGGGCTCACGTGCAAGTCAAAAAGAATGGCAGTGCCATTTCGAGGCGAAAAGTCAGAAATGAATTTCTTCCAGCCACTCCCCTCGATTATGGTCCTGTTGTGCTTCTTCACGATATCGACAGAATACTTACGGCCATGAGCTTGAAAGCGCATGTACTTGCTGGTAACTTTGTTGACGTATGCCCTTGCATAGCACGGGACTACCTATTGTGTAATAAAAAAGAGTTTTTAGGGAAAATGTACAAATTCGAAAGAAAAATATATATAAAAAAGAATTTTGCACAAAAAAAAAGGCTGTTGGATTACCGCTGAAGACCAGGACTCATCCCGAATATCGATTTTGAAGTCATGGTTGACACTTTCTCCACAAAAGTTTCCACAAATCTCACAAGAAGACTCTTGAAATACAGAAAGAAAAATTAAAAAAAAAATAAGTACAAAAAACAGAATAAAAAAGATTCAGACACCTATGTCTAAAAAAGAAGGACCGCAAAGGTATTCCTCGGAAATTGTGGAAAAATACTGGCGTAGTGCCACTTAAAATTCAGATGAAAATGGGAGGCAACTCTGTCTGCTGTCTATATGCTAGTATGTGCTAAGCTAGCATTTCTGACTCTATATTACAAAACTTGGTACTCGCTGTTACATTCAGTTACACACACAAACAAAATCTAGATCTTCACTTGAATCCCTAAAAAAACGTTGGCAATAATCTAGCACTCGAAGGAGAGTGGATTTTTGGAACCCGGGTGTATTGGAGGACCTTATTTTAAAATGCTTTAAAAAACACATTTAAAGTTTCGAAAAATTCCGAAAACAATTCTACGTGATCATATGGATGTATATTACATATGTGTAAAGTTTGGTGATGAAATAAGTAAACATGTAAGCTATACAAAAATGATAAAATGGTGATTTCCAAATAGTGAATAGTACATGCACTATTCATCTTTCCAAAAATCACGATTTTGTCATTTTTGTGTAACTCACATAGTTACTTATTTCAACATCAAACTTTGCACATGTGTAATATACATCCATATAAACATGTAGATTTATTTTCAGAATTTTTTGAAACTTTAAAATAGTAAAAAGTCACTGTTCAAAATATAGGGCTCCAATGCACCCGTCCTCCAAAGTGACTTTTTGAGCACTCGAATGGCTACCTACCACTACTTGGAGATACATAAGCAGAGTCAGCGACCGCTAAAAAAACGAGTTGTTGGTATACTAATTGCAGAATACTGGATAACAAAAACAAGAAACAGGACATGGCAAGGCAAACAGTTCGGTTATGCACCACAGACAAAAAAGTGCATCATTATTTCTCAATATAGTGAAAAATGAACTTGTTGATTCAAACCATCTAGTAAAAATCAAAATCACTGATACAAAAGAAAAAGTGCATCATTATTTTTCAAACTAGTATCTGGTCCTGTTGATTCAAACCATCTGGTCCTGTATGCTCCAGCACCCCCATTCTAGTCTGCCAAACGGCTGCAAAGATACACTCATCTATTGCGTTTGGGCAACAAACAGCACAGAACTAAAATAACAAACAGAGGGGTAAGCACTTACTTATCATACTATATTTACATCATTCAGAAAATAAAAATACCAAACTAGGTTTGCATTTACATCATTCAGTTATCACGAAAAACAAACATGCATCAGCAAGAATTCAGCAAAAGCATGAATCAAAGCATCCAAAAAACTACTGTGCTTCAGACTAGTACTGTGGACTTGATGCAGAAACACAAAAGGCAACCCTAACGAACATACACTCAGATCTACCGCGTCTGGCAAACAAGCAACACCGAAAAAAATAACAAAAACAGAGGGGGGAGCACCTACTTGTCAACCTAGGTTTGCCATTTTACATCATTCAGTTCTCGTAAATAAACAACGGGCATCAGCAAAAACATTTGGCAAAAACATGAATCAAACCAACCCTAAAAGAAAACATACACTCAGATCTACTACCGTCTGGCCAACAAACAACACACAAAAGATAAAAACAGAGGGGGGAAGCACTTACTCCGTCGTCAGCGTCTCCCATTGTCTCGCTGCTGTACAGGGGTGCGAAGGATTTCTTCGTTTTTTGCCTTCGGATTTGACAGAGAAGAAGAAAAGTAGAGAAGGGGACAGGGAAATGGTGGAGAACGAACTGACTGCTCCGTCCCCTTCTATCAATGCCCACGCCAGCCTTTTCCTCTCCCCTCTATGTCCAAGCCCGGCCCACACAAAAATACAAACAGAAAAAGAAAACGGGCCGGTCCGCGCCGCAGGACGCCTTAGCCGGGCCGAGCAAACACACAAACCGCCCCAGCGCGAATCTAAAAGGACCCGCGGATCGGATCTCAGTCGACTGATTTTTAGCAGCTCCGTATGTTATTAGTCTATATAAGTTACTACCTTTACAGTGGATAGTAACATTGAGCCTTTCATTTATTAACTTATAGATTCATCTTGTCTTGATATGTGTTATGTTACTCATAGTATAAGTAACTAGCTATGTTACTCAATTTCTCTCTCTTCTAATTAATTAGTTGCCACATCATATTTTTTGCTTAGGTGACATCTATATTACTACCTATGGCACTTCCATTATGGATAGTCTTAGCCGATGAAGGCATCGAGTTGAAGCACCCGTCCGTCAATCGTGGGAGCAGTTAATTCAGGCGAGCATCTCGGAAGCCTAATCCGTGGACAAACTCCCTTCTATAAACTCTCAAGCCTTTTCCGTCAAACTGCCAAACACGCTGTGGATGCCAAACTTTGCTTCCGTCTTCCTACCTTCTATAAACTCTGTCTCAAGCCTTTTCCGTCAAAGCTGCCAAACACTATGTGGATGCCAGACTTTGGTTCCGTCTTCCTTCGTAAGCACCTGTGCAAATCAGACTTCGAAATAAAGAATCAATTTTTCTGCGTCGTACCAAGCCTGATAATTGACAATTCACCTACACATAACAAACTATTCTAGTAGAACAATAACTCGATTCTACTAGTGTGATTGATCCATCAACTCTCGTCCATTTCAAGGAACTCGTAAAGATAGGAAATCAGTACTAAACCTTGTACTCCATTTGTCCTAAAATAAGTGACTCGACTTTGTACTAACTTTGGTCATTTAATTTGAGACGGAGGGAGTACTATCATAGAACCATCCAAGCTTCTACTTCTGGCCCGTGGAGACAATTAGAGCATTGTTGACTCTAAAATCAAACGCATCCAAATACAGATAGAACTAAAACAGACTAGATGTGTCATTTTTGTAATGTAGGGCGTCGATTTAGTTCTCCAGCACGCTTGCTAGGCATGCTGCCGTTCCCTCCTTTATTCCCGAGGCCTCTCATTCCTAAATGTGTTGTGTTTGAGTACAAGATATGAGAGAGGAAACTAGAAAGATCATCTCATGCCATTCTGGCCAGTCGAGTAGTTGAGGAGGGGATGGTATAGTGTATATATATCCATACTAGCTCCGTTATCTTTGACCATGAAATGGCCTCAAATTCCTAATTTGTGGTGCATTCAATTGAAAAAGAGAAATAAATGAGACGGATTCCTGATAGGGACCCAGGATTCTAGATCTCATCTCTAGCTGGATGTTTAGTTTAGCAAAGGGGGGTTGATGAGATCGTTTAGGAACAGAGAGCATGACATGATGAATGGGGATTCTTTTATGAAGTTGTATCATGTGAATCTGTAAGTGGTGGGTGAGAGGGAATCCAAACTCATCAATTTATTTTGCACAATAAAAGATATGCTGCCGCGGATCCACAATGTTTACTAGCATGACTAACGCCCTTCACGGGGTAAAAGTACGTTTTGCGGTTGGCCTACGTTACTACTCCCTCCGTCCCATAATATAAGAGCGTTTTTAGTGTCAAAAACGCTCTTATATTATGGGACGGAGGGAGTAGTATATTAGTGTGCCACCACCAGTGAAACTAGATGCCTTAATTAAGGTTTGCAGTTGGCCTCATCAACCCCTTAATAAATTGGGAAACAACATGTACATGTTTGTGGCATGCGTGCTCACCGTCTTCTCGGCAAACGTGCGTGCACCCGATCCAGCTCGGAGCTCGACGCCGGCCCGGCGTTATAATTCTTTATCGTCTGCTTTTCCTGCTCACAATGGTCCCCTGGCACCCTCCTCGGCCTGACTTCTAAACTTTCTGTTGTAGTGTGTACTTGTTCTGTATGAGAATGGTTTTGGACATCGCTACCTCTGCAAATTTAGTTAATTTCGTGCAGTGATTGAGCGAAGATGTCATGACCATTTAGTAAAAGACATGATAGGTGCCACACAGTTCAAACTTATATCTTCGACTTGTAGTTTGGGAGAGTATAAGCACCTTATCAGCAATTAACAGAGACATAATAAACTATCCTTCATTTCCCTTGACAGCTAGATGTGTGTTTTGTTTCTGAAGGTAAAACATCTTGGATGAATAGTGTGTCACTTTCTTTTACATTGATGATAATTGCTCTTGGCATGTTTTAAATAGCAGATCATCCTCAATCTTGCTCTTTTGCTAGATTTGTTTTTTCAAATGCAGCATTTGTTCCAGAGGGCTGCGAAGCCACCCTCTTTGCTTGTGGGTTTTGTTTGGTTAGGCATGTTCGAAAGAGTTTGATGGAACACGGGCCCATGCGGTTTGATGGTAGTTTTATTTCATGTGAGTTCGTACTAAACCCAGGCCCATGCGGGAATGAAAGGCGCATCCATTCTTTTGAAGTTCAAGCAGCTGCGTGGTGGGCACAAAGCGAACTGGTATTTCGCCTTTTACTAAAGAATACGGTGTGCAGGCCACATATATGCAGCATACTCTAACTTTTAAATGGGTGGCTTTCTTTCTAAGAAGGTTCCCTGACAAATCAAATTTTAAACTTGCAATAACCTGTTTACAGGGAGTGTGTAATGCGTGACAGGCCTGCTTTATATCCTCACTACTACAGCTCATTTGTTGGTGCTAAAAAACTTACCACGTGCAAAGGACTATAAATGATAACCAAAGAAACTATTACTCCCTTTGTACCTAAATACTTGTAGTTGGGAAGAACTAAGTTCTCTCCAACTACAAGTATTTAGGTATAGAGGGAGTACAACAGATCCCAACATGATCAACTGAGGTAGAGCGATGAATCAATCATTTTGTGGATCAATTCTAGCAGCACAAGTCAGCGATGGTGGTTAAGAAGTTCGCCGTAAACGTCATCTACGGGCCCGCTGTCGTGCTTGGCATCTCACTCGTCGAGGGCGGCATGATTTAATGAAGACTACAATATAATCAGCTCCTAAGGTGCAAAATAGAAAAGTTGAACATTATATCTCTAATGGATGGCCCACACGGAGCTGGTGTGGACCCACATTGTCTCGCAAGCCACCGATCACTTGCCCCCTTGCTTTTTGTAATACTTGTAGGCTTAACTGTAACTGAAGATAATCAAAGAAAACACTTATATACTAGGATAACACCGTCCCTTAAAAAACATATCATAGAAAACCCATGTCGGCGATGTACCCGCGGATTAGCAACGGATAGTCCATTCTAGTTCCTCTGCCTAGAAAACAGCCTTTGGGCACTGAACTTGTTTTTTTATCATATAGTAGAGTACAAAATTGATTTCTTTTGTGCAAATTTGCACGCATACTAGAGATATGTACATGTACATGTGTAAACATTCCACAATTTATGACATTTGAATGTCATGTTTTCCACTAGGGAGCATGGCCTCACCACTGCGGCACACGCACCTGCACACGCAAACACAATGAAGATAGCATCGAAATTGCGGAGTTTAAAGTTTGATAAAGTCATCATAGGCGCTTCGTTGTCGACGGAAACATCGCCTCCCATTGAACAAATAATTCGCATTAATGAGGCACCAAACCATCAACTTTGAGTTACCTGGTGAATACATATATCTTCTGGAGAGAGGCATGTTACTAGTATTATTGGGTAGTTTACACAGTTTAAATATTACTATACTAGCGTTTTCTAGAGAGAACCGATATAAAAACAGATGCATAATATTAGAATCTGCAAAATTTGAATTCTATATACCTGAGTATGTCACGTACGATATGATTTGGATCTAAGTACAGAGCATGCATTGTGATGTACCCATGACTAGCGGGTAAAGTAGACAAACAAGCACAGTCAACACACATGAATGAAGGATGATTTAAGGACAAACTACTTGTTTACACTTTGTACACGGTTGAAATTCTCTATTTTGATACACACAACGCTCTACCAAGTTCTACAAATATCCAAATGTATTGTGGACAAGGACACATATATACACACTATAACATGTTAAGGATGTAACCTAATTTTTGGAATAATATCGTTCATTTGGTATGCTTAGATTTATAGCCAAATCCAATGTATAAAATATATTATTAAACATCTCAAAATAAATATTTGAAAGGAGTATGGTTAAAAAAATTCCAACAAAATGTATATGAAAAGATAATGTCAGAATTGTATCACGGAAATGTTGTTATACATGGCGTGATAACATTTTTAGTTCCGCTATTACTCGAAACTAATGTCAATTGTAGTATATTGAATGTTCTATAAAAAGGATATACATTTAATAGCAAGATGAGTTATGAAGAAAAAAATTAAGTATATATGTGTCACTTACCTAACCAAAGGGAGCAAGTGTAAGAGACTTGATTATGGTAAGGTTTTAGTTCCGTAGAAGGTTTATGTGATATATCCAAGTTTGGTAAGAAGTCTATAGAACTTCCTTTTACATATTTTTCAGTTCATTGTAACATGTGGATATAGAATGTTAGAGAATAGTTATTATAAAAAGCAGGTAATGAATTAAACCAATGACATCTACATCCCAATACCTTTCTTGATCGTATCAATTCCTAGCTCCAGGCATCGTGGCTACAGTAGCCTTGTCCTTGAATTAAGCACCCCTATGACATGAGATCGGGGTCGGCGATTGTTTCATCCTCTAGTACCCGTTTGGTATTAGATTCGATGATCTCCGCTACTCTGATTACCAGGGATCTCGATGGCAAGCTTGAGAACATTACAGTTGCTCAGGTGTAGCTGATATTGACCTCATATCGATAAGGCGCCTAGTCCTCTTGTGATGCCCTTCTGGAAGATCTGGACTCGTACTTTTATATCGAAGGTGTGGTGGTTAAGATGTCGACCGAGGTGTGCGAGCAGGCCCAACCGACCAAGGGACATGGGCTGGCCATCTCCGCATGGACAAACATGTTTATATAATGCAAGGTGCTGAGAAAGATGCTTATAAAAAATAAACATGTTTTTTTCTTAAGCATATGTCCTTATTTCTATAGCAGAGGTGCATAAGTAAGCGTCTGCACTATACAAATGGTTTATTTTTATAAGCACCTTGTATTGTACAAAGCCTAAGGATGAATTCACACCATCCTATTACGTTGTAAGCTACTACTGGAAGGACATGAATGTGACTCTTCACCACCGGCTTCCTCCATCAACTGAAGACTCATGTGGAGCTCTCCAAACCGTTAACACCATATGAGAGCATGTATCTAGCACATGCCTACAAGCACTTGGCCGCATGACTTTCCAAGACGCCCTCCATGTTACGTGACGATAATGATAATGGCACCCGCCGCACCAGTAGAGAGCTCGACATCAGCATCCATAGGGTCCCATTCAAATCGCTAACTCCTACAGAGATATGAACACAATGGCGAAGCCAACAATCTGGAAAGGTTTGGCTGCCGCCATGCCTAAAATTTTCCATGTATGCTAGGACTATATAGAAGTTCGTTTAAGATTTAAGCTAACCCGCATATACTAGTACCTTCTGCCACACCTGGAAATCGTCTCTGCATCCACCACTGAACATGAATATGCGATGAAGCTAAGGTCTTTGTTTCAACTGTGACGAGAAATTCTCTGTCGGTCACCATTGCAAGCAAGGTTTGCCTCTCTACATTGTTCCCGAGTCTGATGATGAACATGTTGACAAGCTAGATAGGACTTTCAGTTGTTGTTGCTTCTAGAGAAGACCTCTCCTCCTACCATTACAAACTTGCAATTATATATCCATCTTGAGGAGTTGGTTGTCGAGGCGGTGTGTGTGTGTGTGGGGGGGGGGGGGGGGTTGTTATGGCACGCATGGGAGATTAGGGATTAGGCGTTCAGCACTTGATTATGGTAGGATTTTAGTCATGCATAAGGTTTCTCTACCATATCATATTGGGAGTCATTTTAAGAGTTTCTTATCTACTTGGTCATTGTAACCCATGTCTATATAATGCAACGATGGTTAATCCAAAAAACTAAGTGACAAACTAAACCGAAAGTAACCTATGTCTCAGTCACCATCTTGTTCGTAAGCAACGGCGGAGACAGGTCCCAGGCTGCCCGGGCAGTGCGCTGGGGCGCGAGGTTGGTTTCCTTCATTTACTATAGAAAATTTTACGCTGCTTCGTACTGTTTGGCCTGGGGTTTGCCTGGGTCTTGCCCTGATCCTGGTGCCGCCACTGTTCGTAGCAATCCCTATCGCGCACCACGGCTACAAGCCCCGGTCTCCCATTGAGCACCCCTACGACCCGAGATTGAGGTTGAGAGTTGTGCAATCCTCAGTACCACATCACCGGCTGAGCCAAATTGGACCACATTGTCTCAGGTTGGCTGCCTCTCGCCTCCGAGTCTATGTAAAGTTGGCCAGAGTACCATCGATAGTATGCATTACAAACCAAGCCGGTTGCAGGGCTTCAATGTTTTTCTCAATGTCAGTTATGGCTGTGTTTTGCTCCTTAAGGAGCACCATCGTTTGCGTGAGGGTCGGACCGTTAATTTCCTCTCGCCATGGTTGTGCCATTACCTAGTCTACCACCATCAGGGGCCAACATGTACTAATAAAACTCCAAATCTTGCACAATTTGGCTTCAATCCACTGAATGAACCACGCCAATCCAAGCAATCGATAGGAATTTTAACACCTGCGCAAGGAGAGGCGCAAGCAAATAACTGCCACCACAACACTACAGTGAAAGGAAAGATGCAACAGCGATTTTAGTGGAAATCCGAACCCAATTTTCAAATCCTACGAGTTGTTTAGACGAAAAACCGGTGTCATACATAGAGAATTTAGGATCAAGATTCAGTGCAATCTGCTACAAGTAGCAGAGGATTCAAGGGAGAAAGCAGAGTACCAGGGGAAGAAACTAGATAAGTTTCAGCTTGGTGCATTGACGCAAGCCACTTGCAAAAATAGATCAATTTTTTTCGTGCAAGCAGGATTACCAACAACAGGTATCTTTGTGAAGGTCCAATACACATTGACGGCACTACACATTGGCCACGCCATTACCTCAACGCAATGAACCACGCTGCATGCAAGGCATCAGAGTCGTGAAGATGCATGATGGCAGCATGCATGTGTAAAAGTTGTCAACCTAGGAAACCAAACTTATGGCGTGAGCCTCTGTGGGTCGCGAGGGAAAAGCGCGTCTTCCTGACGTTGTTGAGGGCACAGAACAGCATAACCACTCTCTCCAAACCGACCCCGAAACCGCCATGAGGAGGTGCACCATAACTGTAATTGTCAGCATACGAGGATTTAATTAACAATCAGTGAGGAAGATACATAGTATGTATTAGCATTGAGATGGATCGTACACAGGTATACAGTAAATACTTCGATGATAGAACTTTGCCATCATACGTTGAGACCAGAACAAACCTGAATGATTCAATGTATGATTTGATAGTACTCGTATCAATTCCGCACTCGATTGCGCGTTTCCTCAGCAGTTCAGGTGTATGTATTCTTTGTGCTCCAGAAATAATTTCCTCGCCTGTTATAAATTTGGTTCAAAATCAGACTTTAAACTAAAAGACTTTCATGCTAATATACTCGGATATACCAGACAATTTAACATGCAAGATCCCCAAAGAGAATAGCAAAAGTTGCAGCTAAGCCCGGGGGCGTTGCACCCATGATAAACAGTAAAAAAACAGCAAAACAAATTCTGAAAATTCTGAAACTTTGGGGGTTCGAAGATGCACAAAACGCTTTAGGTGCTTGCAAAATTTGATGACGAAATGACATCTGATTGTTGTATAAATTATTTACCTGAGGCAGAGGAAGTGGCCTAATGTAGGTAGAGAGTGGTTCTTCTACACCCACGCTCGGTGCACCCACGGTGCACCCACGCAAGAAAACGTATCAAAACATTTTGAAAAAATATGAAACTTTGTGGGAATGATCTTCAACAAATGTTATGGGCACCTGCAAAGCTTGGTAGAATAGGTAGAACGACATCTGCCTATAACTACAACCCGATAGAATAATGGTACACTCATTTAATATTTCGCAATCTAGAATAATGGATTTGTTCTTTTACGCTGACAGACAGTAACATTTAACATGCTGACATGGTTTAAAATCCTTTCTCTCACGGGGATGTAGGGTTCTCCTCTCTCAAACATATGAACTTATGCTTGCTGATAAGGCATATCTCCAAACTTCATGATGATGCTACTCCTCCAAATACATCCTAAATTGTCTCCAAATATGGCTGGTCCGACACCCGCGACGTTGGTCCTCCAGACAACTCGCACACTCCAGTCTGGCGTGATGTAATTCAGGGGCTGGATTTCTTCCGTTCCATCACTGCCGTTAAAATTGGGAATGGTGGGACCACTTCCTACTGGCATGACCTATGGCTACCAAACTCTATCACTACCTTGGCTCAACAATTCCCGGCACTCCTTTCTCACTTTGACAGGCAGCATGCCTCGGTTGCCTGGGTGCTTGCAACCCCCACCCTAAACCTTCAACTCACCAATAGACTCTCATGCCGCTGAACGTGAACTGCTTGCTATGCGTAATATTGTGGCCTCGGTTAACTTGAACTCGCAGGTTGCTGGCAAACGAATCACTAGGCATGGGGACGAAACGAGAATCAAGCTGGCGTACAGAGCTATCTGGTCTCTCTGGCAAGCAGATAATTTGGCCACAGCAATCTGGAGAAACTATGTGCCCAACAAATACCAAATTTTCATTTGGTTAGCTCACAAGGACCGCCTATACAACAACGAGAGGTGCTTCCGTCAATCTATTGCTACCTGAGATACATGTCCTCTATGCAACCAGCGCGAGACTATCGATCATCTCCTATTCAATTGCCAACTTCGCAGGCCCCTATGGGATGAGCTCCGCAGCTTACATGATGAGCTGTCAACTAAAGTTCGCTCGACTGTGATCCTAGCCCTCCTTTGGAATAATTGGAAACAAAGGAATGCTAAAGTTTTTTGGAATGAAACCCAAGGCCTCCACATCATCACTTGGGCTGCGTCCGACGACCTTCATCTCCGGTCCAACCGATGCAAGAATTCTCAGAAGCAGGCTCTGCTTCGTGACTGGGTGACAATGTTCTTTCACCTAGCAGCGAGATTGTAACACAGTAGCTAACTATCCCCTCCCCCCCCCCCCTCTCTCGCTCTCTCTCCCTCTCTCCCACCGCCAATCTTTATGTAACTCCTCTCCCTTTTGTAATGATTTCTCTGTTTCAGTAATAAAGTGGTTCAGGCCGACGTAAACCCACCGTTGACGCGGAAAAAAAAATACTATAGCATAGTAGTATAATCTAGTTGCTCAGTCAGAAGGACAGAAAGACATTACTCAATGCATACTTGTGAGTAATGGTAGAATTTTGCTGGATTTTTAAAAGGAAACTCATACACTTTCCGTGATTGTTTTCTCAAGTATAAGAGACTAGCCACAAACAGAGGAAACAGTGATGCATGGACATGGGGAGCAACTAAATTCCTCACTGATTCGGAACAGAAAAATACTTCATAGCAGTATATAGAGGAAACAAAGGAAGTTATGTAAATAGAGTAACAAACATTTTGTAGTTTTGCATCAACGACTATAAACCAAGAACAGGTCTTCAAATGTTATAAAAATGACAGAAAAGCTATCCCAAGCAACTGGAATCACAAGCCAAACAACTTCTTTGGTAGCGTTGTAATAATAAATTTAATACTAACCTCGAATGAAGACATCAAAAGAGTTGCTATAAGCTGGATCATCGTAGCAAGGCATGGTGTAGAAAGGGCGTACAGCCAAAGGATATCGATAGAGGATGAAAAAATCTGTGCCATACCTACAAATAAAAGATAGGTTGTGTTATTGAGATTAAGCAATACAATTACATAAGTGAAGCAGAATCTACATAAATCTCCTTAACAAGCCGGCCAAGTTTCTTCTCAGCTTCAGTATTGAGGTCACACATAGGCTCGATTTCGGTTCCAGCTTCCTGGCAAACAGACAAGTCATACATAAATCTTGTCCCACACCAAACTCATAAGTGAGTTAATGGTAACTGCCAGCTTTTCACCAGACCTATTTTCTGAACAAAACTAATCCTTTGTTTCAAAATGTTAAGCAAATCCATCTATGATGTAATTATTTTTCAGCTAAAAATAAACCACCCTGCCGGTGGTGCCAAAATAGACAGCCAATTGCTATACTAGTTTTTCAGCTAATGATAAGACATGATAATGATCAAGCTGTAAGTACCAGTTGGTACCTAACATTTGTTAGAAAAAAATCATTCACACCTGGTGGAAAACATGCAAAACGCTATACAATATTAATTCATATGTGTTGTCCTCTTTAGTATTATTCGTAATTTGGAGATCGTGTAACCACTCCAGACAAGTGTTAATAGTATGTTCTGCGTTTCACGGGATTCTTAAATAGGAAAGTTCAATCAAAACACCGAGCAATGAAATTAGGGCTATTAAAGTTCTAACATCAATCATAATACGAAAGGAACAAGAGTACATGACTACCAGTTAGTACCTTCAACATTTGAATCCCTTGCTCGTACGTTAGCTTCAACGTTTGCGCTAGGTACTGTATAAATCAGAAAAGTTTGAGACATAACTTAAGCAAAGGCAAATACATATAAGAACATAAAACAATGAGTAATGTTTTACCGTCAGAGGTTCAAATGGATGCTGCCTATTTATTTCCTCGAGTTCCTCCTTACAATGTTCATTCAAGTGGTCGAATATCGCTACAAATAAGCCATCTATGATATCACAAACCTGTGCACAAAAATCAGTACTTGATGACCATCATCATTTCAATAAATGAACTAAATATTTCTTTCTCCAAATCCTCCTTACCTCAAAGTAGTGCTCCTTGATCTCCATTTCTGCATCTAGCCCAATAAACTCACACAGATGCCTGTGAGTATTTGACTTTTCTGCTCTAAATATGGAACCGACCTCAAACACACGGCCAAAACCGCCACAGATAGCCATCTGCTTGTATAATTGTGGAGATTGTGCTAAGCAAGCAGGCTGGCCATTGTACTCCAGCTTGAATACAGATGCACCACCTTCACTTGATCCACTAATCAGCTTTGGAGTGTGGATCCCAATAAAATTCTTCGAGAACATAAATTCTCTGAATTTCTGCACGCGCACCCAACAATCATTACATGTATGTAACTATGTGTGGACCAAAAGAAAATAAAATAAAGTAACAAACATTACATGCTACAGAAGTAGTGCTTAATAAAACCAGGCTGCAGGAGATGCCACACGTGAATGTGACCAACATAAGCATAGTTTTGGGGAACAAGGACAAAAACTCACGTTCTCGACATGGTGTTCGATACTGAAGGTTGAATGATTTGCAGGTGTCCGGATATCGATAGCTCGATAGTTCAAGCGTGTGTCCTGGTGAACATGTACCATCGGCACTCCTTTCTGTAACCATGGCAAGGATAAGAATCATAGAACGAAAACCGAGAGCTTCCTGCAAAGGCAAAGAATTTGCAAAGGACCCACGTACTTGTTCAGCCGCCTCGAATTCCGCTTTGGTACGGGCTGCATACTCAAAGTTCATCGGAAGTGTGGGGATCGCCCTATTGATGCAATAGATCTTGCTAACCTTAATCTCCACCTGCGAACACACAAAAAGAAGGTTACGACAATTTGAAATCAAGTAAAGAAGGATACAAAACAACAATCTAACAGTGTTGATGGATGCTACTGATGACGAGCAACAACCAAATTGGTGATCATTGCAGGGACATGGTTGCTACTTGCTACTGATGACTGACCAGTTGTGTGAGATCCTTGCGGGGCTCCTTGAGGGGGGTGACGATGCCCTCAACATCGACGATGCTCTCCTTGGTGAGGGAGGCGGCAAAGCGCACCATCTGCACGCTGACGCCGGCGTCGGCGCTGGCGACCAGCAGGCACTGCACGGTGCTCCTGCCCTGGCGAAGCACGACGAAGCCCATCTTCTTGCTGACCGGGCGGATCGTCTGCGCGAACCCGCAGATCAGCACGGAGTGGCCTGCGGCGGCCTCGTCAAGGTCGCCGATGTCGGTCCAGGACCTGCCGGAGATGCCCTTGGACTGGATCTCCTCGTCGCCGTAGTTTGCCGCGAAGGGGTCATCTTCTTCCTCCTGCGGCTGCTGCTGCTGCTGCTGCTGTGGCTGCTCCTCCGACGCCTTTCGGGCCTTCTCGGGGTAAACATATTATAAAGCATAGGCTTCAGGACACCCCCTTATCCAACCACTCATTTATGCATCGCGATTCGTACGAATACTTTTCTCTTTTTTGTTTCTTTCACATAACACAACATTTGAACTTCAAACTTTGCAGCACAACAAAACATTCTAACAAGAATGTGGGAAAAAACTTTCGGATTTTTTCGTGCATCCTAAATACTAAAAATAACATTTTTTAATCCAAAAAATCTGATTTCGTATATTTATGTTGGACCAAAAAATCTGAAAGTTTTTTCCCACATTCTAGTTAGAATGTTTAGTTGTTCTGCAAAGTTTGAAGTTCAAATGTCGTTTTATGTGGGAGAAACAAAAAAGAGAAAATCTGATGTAGTAACTTAGTTGTCTAGCACGGATCTTAAAGCAATATTGGTGGGTGAGGATAAGGGGTGTCTAGAAGCCTGAGCTTCAAAAATCCACGTCTCCTCGGCCTTCCGCGCCTCCTTCTTCAGCTGCATCTTGCTGATCGTGGCGGCGGAGAGGTGTGGTTCGAGCTCCTCCGTGGAGGCGGAGGCGGGTGGAGGCGACATCGCGGCGTTGGCGGCGAGCGGAAGCACGTCTAGCTAGATTTTAACGCGGTCCAGGGTAGTCCGTATCTATATTTATATCTATCTACTATTATCAAAGTACAGAGTGTTTCTGTCCGTACGTCATTGAAATTTTTCCTGAAGTTACGAAATATTACCCACCAATACCACCTATAAGTTATAAAAAACGTTTCACATAGAAAAATTCGGACAGGGCCGGCCCATGTAAGAATCTCCTATACTACGCCCTGCGCTCTAGAAAAAGACACAGCTCACCTGGGCCGGCCCATATATGGCGACCAATTTTCAATTCTTGATTTTTCTTTTCCGTCGTTATTTGTTTCTACTTTAAATAATTTGATAATTTTAAAAAGTTTCGAAAATTAAAAAAAATGAGAATTTTGAAACAAATGTTTAATAATTCATAAATGTCCGTGGCTTCAGAAATTTTTACGATTTTTAAAAATTATTAGCAAATTTTCTAATAAATGTTCGGGAAATAAAAATACGTTCACGAGTTTTTCTAAAAAAGTTCATGTATTAAAAAATGTTTTGAAATTTCACAAAATTTCGCCAATTCAAAAAATATTCATGTATTAAAAAATAGCATAAAAATTCAAAAACTGTTCATAAACTAAATTTTTTTTATTCACAAAATATACGCTGATTCAAAAACTATCATGCAGTACAAAAAATGTTCATTAATTTAGAAAATTGTTTCATCAGATCCCAAAAAATTGGTAGTCGATTCTAGAAACGTTTGCCGATTTTTTTTTGAAACAAATGTTTGCAAATAGGATAATATGTTCATGAATTCAAAAAATGTTCTTGATTTTACAAAATGTTTGCGAATTTAAAAAATGTTCTCAATTTCAAATATGTTCACGAGTTTAAAAAAATGTTCATGATTTTTAAAAATTGTTCACGATTTCACAAAAATGAGAGTGATAGTGTATCTTGTTGATGTAGTAAAATGTGGTCATTGCCATTCGAGATTATGATTTTTTTTTCTCCTCTTGGAACGCACAGGCATGTTTGCTAGTTTTATTTTATCAGAAAACGCTTCCTACCGTACTACGTATGATATTAGAAGAACGTCAGACCAATTGTGAGATTTGTATTCCATCCCACGGCGCGTATGCTTCCTAATCTTCGGTGTCCATAGATTGCTTCTATTTTGGACAGGAACGTTTGATTTTTTGATGTATCTATATCCTATATGAAAAAGAAATAGCAATTCAACAAATAGTCAAAAATTTCTAATTTTTTTTTTGAAATAAACTTGACCTTCCATTGTACTTGTGAGAAAAGTTCCATAAAAATAAAATTACACTTTGACTTCTTTTAAAAAAAAAGACAAATTTTCTACAAAAATAGTGTGAATAGTGACCTATAATAGCAGAAAAAACATTGCGCTAGAGACAATGCTGGTTTTTTTTGTGAAAATTTATATAGTAGTGCAAAATAAAGTCAAGTTTAATCTAAAAATACTTTTAAACTATTTTGAATTTTTATATATGAAAATGCATTCTATTCCTATGTAGGATAGGAGTCAATCGTTCACATTTCAGAGGAAAAAAACATCAACCTAGACTCAATGGAAAAAAATGCATATCCTATTCACAAAATGACATCTCTTTCCATATAGAAATTGAGATGCATGTCATCTCACTTCCTGAGATTTTTCGATTCCTATACTATTTCTATCCTATGAGCCAAATGAGGCCTAAACAGTGTCAACAAACGACAGTGCACACGCCAAGGTATAAAAAATGCATATCAATAAAGCTGCTCAATTAGCATGCTTTTTCTATTAAAAAATTGAATTAATAATGCACTTCTCCCTTTAGGATAACATCTGAACGGTGCCACGTGGTGGAAACATGCATGCGAAGGTGTAAAAGAAATTTATATAAGTGAAAACTGCTCAATTAAATTCATATAATAAAAAACTGTTCAATTAAACTGAATACCGGTGCATGGTTCTCGTGCCCTTCTGGAGAATTCGGCACATTCACAGTTAAATAGTGCATCATAAACCTACACCTCCTATGGAAGCTTCCAAAAGGTTTTTGTAAGTTACTTGGACTCCTTGGTAGGCCTGGAGATCGATCTCACCTGTCACTACTACAAGATGGTCCAAAGACGACATATCAATCAGAGACCCTTCGACGAAACTATGTGCGATCCACCAATCGCAAACGGTATTGTTCAAGCTCCGTCGCCAATGGCACGAACTATGTGCGATGGTGGATCCATCAAATACGATTCAGAAAATAGTTGCGTCTGCGATCCATGGCAGACAGTTTATTCTTATAAACTGTTTGAGATTAGCTAAGATAACAGAAACAGTTAACAAAACTACGTACGTGTGCGAAGTACGGCACACAGTTCACTCGGATAAACTGTTTGCGCTGATCTAGCAGAAGACAAACGGGTTAGCGTAAGAAGGTGTGTGTGATACGCAACAATCATCAGAATTGTGTGGGAAGACCAATAATAACCGAAACGATTCATCCAGACAAGGTGTGTGTGTTGTGGGAAGACGGTTGCTGCCAAACAATTGTGAACAATTGATGAAAACATTACCGACGGTACGTACGGAAGTGCCGTTTGCCCGTATTAATATCGTAGACGTTTTATTATTATTACCAGTCTGACTGCGCATCACCTCTTCTTCCTTTCTCACGTCTTGTCACCGCGTTTTCGCCCGAGGATTCCAGTGCACGCTTCGGCACCGCACCGGCGTTTCTTTTGGCCACGTTCCCGCGCGGAACCGCGCATGTTCCCTCGCAAGCTTTCCCATCGGTTTCCCACCAGAAGCGAATGAGCATAAGAGCCTGCGCGCGTCACACGCGGATGCACACCTAGTGCAGCCTATCCCATCTACGAAGCATGCCAACCCGCCCAAGCGCCGCCTCTGACATCAACCTCCTCGACGACGAAAACGATCCGGTGCAGGCGCAATGGGCTGTCGAGGCCGATGGCGTGTCCGGCGACGCGTCGGACAACGTTGTGCTGCGCGTCATCGCAAGGGTTGAGCAGACCCTTGGCGCAGGGCGCGGCAGCGCCGCCGAGCAACATCGCCGCCTCACCGCCGAGAGGCTGCAGCACGCCGCACAAGAAGATCATCAGTGGTGCTCCGTAGAGCAAAACATGTGCGTCCGCGCCGAGAGGGCAAGGCGCGCCGCACAGTAAGACCGATGGAGGGCCGCATAGCGAGAGGCAGGCGCGCGGCAGAGCAAGAGCGGTTACATCCCCGTTTGCCTGCTATCCCACCCGGCATGACGTTGCAGCTGTGTCCAAGGCACGTGAGTAGCCCTATTTCTTGCCAGGAATGGGCAGCGGCCATCTGTGCCATACTTGCACCAGAGCCCGGCCGCACCGGACGCCGGCCGCGCCATTCGCATGGGTCGCGCCGTTCGCCTTGTCCACGGCCCCCTCGATGCTAACGGGCTCGTCGGTAGGCTCGAGCGCCTCCTTGGCCCAGGTGTCCAGCGGGGAGCAGTAGAAGAAAATGGCCGTCGCATCCTCGAGATGGTAATCTCTGACGAAATAGCCAGGTTGGAGCTCGAGATCGCGCTACAGCTGTACCGCGAGCGCGTAAACCGCATGGACAAAATCTCACCGAGTTCAGGCACAGCCAAGAGCTTCCGTAGGTTAGGGTGTAGTGATGGACGCGTTTTATTTTGTTGAATCGTTTATATGTCGATCCCAATGTCTAGACAACAATCACAATATTGATATGTTTCGATGTATGAATGATTTATGTTCTATTGTTATGTTTCAATATGTGTAAAAGGCAAACAGTTAGAGCCAGAAAATCAGTATGAAAACAGATAAAAATGTGAAACTAATAATATATATTAATTGTTTAATAGCTCATTGAAGACATGATACATATACAGTATATAGCATCACATATACGTGATAATAATACTTAACTAATACGTAGAATGAATAAAAACTAAACTAATAATAAACCCTCCTTGAGCGGGGAGCAGTAAAATGGCAGCCTCTCGCAAGCAGCTCCCTGGTGCGCGGTGGCTTCCCAACGCGGAAGGAGTTTGCCGCTACCTCCGCCTCGCAGCTCTCGACGTGCCGATCAGCCTCTTGCTGGCAGAGGCGCGTGATACGTCTCCAATGTATCTATAATTTATGAAGTATTCATGCCATGTTTACAATAATTTTATATGATTTTGGTATGATTTTATTAGAACTAACCCGGACTGACGCTGTTTTCAGCAGAACTACCATGGTGTCTTTTTTTTGTGCAGAAATAAAAGTTCTCGGAATGGGCTGAAAATTTACGGAGAATATTTTTGGAAAATATAAAAAATACTGGAGCAAAAAGATACCGGAGAGGAGTCTCGAGGCAGCCACAAGCCTAGGGGCGCCCCCCCTAGGGCGCGCCCCCCTGGCTTGTGGGTCCCTCGGGAACCCCCTTGACGTGAGACCGACGCCAAAAAATCCTATAAATACCAAAACCCCCAGAAAGAAACCTAGATCGGGAGTTCCGCCGCCGCAAGCCTCTGTAGCCACGAAAAACCAATCGGGAGCCCGTTCCGGCACCCTGCCGGAGGGGGAAGCCATCACCGGAGGCCATCTTCATCATCTCGGCGGTCTCCATGACGAGGAGGGAGTAGTTCACCCTCGGGGCTGAGGGTATGTACCAGTAGCTATGTGTTTGATCTCTCTCTCTCGTGTTCTTGAGATGGCACGATCTTGATGTACCGCGAGCTTTATTAATATAGATGAATCATATGGAGTTTTCCCCTCTCTATCTTCTTGTGATGAATTGAGTTTTCCCTTTGAAGTTTTCTTATCGGATTGAGTCTTTAAGGATTTGAGAACACTTGATGTATGTCTTGCGATGGGATATCCGTGGTGACAATGGGATGTTCTATTGATCCACTTGATGTATGTTTTGGTGATCAACTTGCGGGTTTCGTGACCTTGGGAATCTATGCATAGGGGTTGGCACACGTTTTCGTCTTGACTCTCCAGTAGAAACTTTGGGGCACTCTTTGAAGTTCTTTGTGTTGGATTGAACATGATGAATCTGAAATTGTGTGATGCATATCGTATAATCAAGCCCATGGGTACTCGTGGTGACATTGGAGTATCTAGGTGACATTAGGGTTTTGGTTGATGTGTATCTTAAGGTGTTATTTTAGTACGAACTCTAGGGCTGTTCGTGACACTTATAGGGATAGCTCATACGATTGATCGAAAAAGATAACTTTGAGGTGGTTTCATACCCTACAATAATTTCTTCATTTGTTCTCTGCTATTTGTGACTTTGGAGTGAACTCTTTGTCGCACGTGAGGGATTTACATATGATTCAACTTTGTCAGTATTGTTGAGAGAACTTGCACTAGTGAAAGTATGAACCCTAGGCCTTGTTTCTAAGCATTGCAATACCGTTTGTGCTCACTTTTATCATTAGCTACCGTGCTGTTTTTATATTTTCAGATTACAAAAACCTATATCTACCATCCATATTACACTTGTATCACCATCTCTTCGCCGAACTAGTGCACCTATACAATTTACCATTGTATTGGGTGTGTTGGGGACACAAGAGAGTCTTTGTTATGTGGTGCCTGGTTGTTTGAGAGAGACCATCTTCATCCTACGCCTCCCACGGATTGATAAACCTTAGGTCATCCACTTGAGGGAAATTTGCTACTGTCCTACAAAACTCTGCGCTTGGAGGCCCAACACGAGTCTACAAGAAGAAGGTTGCGTAGCAGACATCAAGCTCTTTTCTGGCGCCGTTGCCGGGGAGGTGAGTGCTTGAAGGTATATCTTTAGATCTTGCAATTAAATCTTTTAGTTTCTTGTTTTTCACTAGTTTGGTTTTATAAAATAAAACTACAAAAAAATGGAGTTTAGGTTGCATCAATTGGTTCGTCTTTTTAATGTCTTTCATGAAAATGATGGTTTGGAAAATTGTGCTCAATTGGTAGAGGAAGAATTTATGAAAATACTTAATGAGAATTCCTTGAATGATGAGCATGATTGCAATATTCCTAGTATGAATTCTCTGAATATCCATGATGCTAATGATATGCAAAGCCACAAGCTTGGGGATGCTATGTTTGATGAAGATGATATTTTTAGCCCCCCAAGTTTTGATGAGCAAATTTGTTATGATAATGACATGCCTACTATCTATGATGATTATGATGATGACATGTATGCTATAAAGAGTGATAGTAACCATGAAACTTGCCATCATGATTTTAATATTCAAAGTGGTTATGTCAATGAAGTATCTCATGATAGTTATTTTGTTGAGTTTGCCCCCACTATTATGAATGAGAAGAAAATTGCTTATGTGGAGAGTGACAAATTTTCTATGCTTGTGGATCATGAAGATAATGCTTTATGTGATAGTTATGTTGTGAAATTCCTTCATGATGCTACTGAAAACTATTATGAGGGAGGAACTTATGCTTGTAGGATTTGTAATAATATCAAGTTTCCTCTTTATGTGTTCAAAGTTTTGAAGTTATGATTGTTTTGCCTTCCTATGCTAGTTGATTCTTGCTCCCATAAATTGTTTGCTCACAAAATCCCTATGCATAGGAAGTGGGTTAGACTTAAATATGCTTGTCATGAGATTCATGATGCTCTCTTACATGTTTCAAATACTATTCCTATGTGAGCATCATTGAAATCGTCATGCCTAGCTAAAAGGCATTAAAGAAAAGCGCTTGTTGGGAGACAACCCAACACTTATACTTTCTGTTTTTGTGTGTTCACATGATTAGGATACTTTAGTAATCATGTTTCGTATCTTTTATTTCAATAAAGTGCCAAGTAAAGCCTTTGGGATGACTCACAAGATGAGTAGAATTGATGCTGAACCAAAACAGAAACTTTTGACTCCAGTACAGGAATTTTAATTTTTTACTGGAGCGTGATAATGATCTGAAATTTTTACACAGTCTTTATATACAAATTCTTCAGGTTTTCCTAATTTTTCAGAATTTTTAGAGACAGAGAAGTATGGTTACGCTACATATCTTCACAGACTGTTCTGTTTTTGACAGATTCTGTTTTGCATGCATAGTTTACTTGTTTTAGTGTTCCTATAGCTTATATTGAGTGATATAAATTATGGGAATGATAGAATACAGTAGGTATCATGTGGAAACAATTATTAATCTTGTCTTGACAGTACCTAAGTGAATGATCTTTGTTTATTATACTAACCCATCTCACGAAGTTCCGTTAAGTTTTGTGTGATTGAGGTTTTCAAGTTTTGGGTGAGACACCGATATGAGGAGAATAAGGAGTGACAAGAACCTAATCTTGGGGATGACCAAGGCACCCCCAAGGTAATATCCAAGAAAGACTCAAGCGCCTAAGCTTGAGGATGCCCCGGAAGGCATCCCCTCTTTCGTCTTCAACATTATCGGTACATCTTACTTAGAGCTATATTTTTATTCGTCACATAATATGTGCTTTGCTTGGATCGTCATTATATTTTGTTATTTTCTGTTAGGTGTTATTCATGATCTTGTTTTTCAATAAAAAGTTCCAAGAATTGTCTTAGGATGCTTGCATTGCATGTTTTGATGTGTGCTGTGTAAAAATAGAAACTTTTGCTGTAGTATTTGAATTTTCATATTTTACTGGAAGGTGGAACGTTTCTGAAATTTTTACACAGTGATGTCATATAAATTAGTTAGCATGTCCTAAATTTTAATAATTTTTTGAGTTACAGAAGTACACTGTTTTCATAAATTTCTACAGACTGTTCTGTTTGGACAGATTGCTGTCGTAGTTTCGTTATCTACTTATCCTATAGTTTCCATAGCCTATATTGGTAGATATAAATTGTGGAAATGATAGTATACAGTATCTAATGTTTGAAAATTATTATGCAACTTGTCTTGGCAGTACATAAAGAGTTGATTTATTATTATGTGTACTAACCTATCTCACGTGTTCTTTTCAAGTTTTGTGTGGATGAAGTTTTTGAGAATAGGTGAAACCATGATATGAGAGGATTGAACGAGATACAAAATCTCAAGCTTGGGGATGCCCAAGGCACCCCAAGTAAATATTTCAAGAAGTCTCAAGCATCTTAGCTTGGGGATGCTACGCATCCCACCTCTCTTCATCAACAATTATCGGTTAGCCTATGTTGAGCCTAAATTTTTATTCGTTCACATGATGCGTGCTATTCTTGGAGTGCTATTTTTATTTTGCTTGCTTTTTAATAAAATGCTTAAGATCTGAAATTCTTAGATGAGAGAGTCCTCACATAGTTATTTAATTGTTGGCTACGCATTGATCTTCACTTATATCTTTTTGGAGTAGTTTGTCATTCACTCTCGTGCTTCACTTATATCCTATGAGTAAATGGTTGAATGAATTGAATATCATAAATCTGAAATTAAATATGCTTCATATACTTATCCCATGGGAAGTAATGACTTCACACATAATAAGTATAGGTGGTAAAATTTATTGAAAGTTAGCAAACACCGCATTGGTCACTTGAACAATTCATGAAAGAATATTGAAGGAAGAGAGATTCCACATATAAATATACTATCTTGGACATCTTCTATGATTGTGAGCTCATTAATTATTTTCAAACTTGAGCAAATTAGTTAAAATTGGACAAGGAAGACAACTTAATGAGTTATGTTTGGGTATATTTGTATAGAAGTTATATTGTTATGGATCTTCCAACATGTGGTGCTTGCTTCCACCTCATACTAGCCAAAACTTCCGCACCAAGTAGTGTTGGAAATATGCCCTAGAGGCAATAATAAATTGGTTATTATTATATTTCCTTGTTCATGATAATCGTTTATTATCCATGCTATAATTGTATTGATTGGAAACTCAAATACATGTGTGGGTACATAGACAACACTGTGTCCCTAGTAAGCCTCTAGTTAACTAGCTCGTTGATCAAAAGATGGTGAAGGTTTCCTAGCCATGGACATGAGATGTCATTTGATAACGGGATCACATCATTAGGAGAATGATGTGATGGACAAGACCCAAACTATAAACGTAGCCTATGATCGTGTCAGTTTATTGCTATTGTTTTCTGCATGTCAAGTATCTATTCCTATGACCATGAGATCATGCAACTCACTGACACCGGAGGAATACCTTGTGTGTATCAAACGTCACAACGTTACTGGGTGACTATAAAGATGCTCTACAGGTATCTCCGAGGGTGTCTGTTGGGTTGGCATGGATCAAGACTGGGATTTGTTACTCCGTGTGACGGAGAGGTATCTCAGGGCCCACTCGGTAATACAACATCACAATGAGCCTTGCAAGCAATGTGACTAAAGTGTTAGCCACAAGATCTTGTATTACGGACCGAGTAAAGAGACTTGCCGATAACGATAGTGAACTAGGTATAGAGATACCGATGATCGAATCTCGGGCAAGTAACATACCGAAGAACAAAGGGAACAGCATACGGGATTAACTGAATCCTTGACATAGAGGTTCGACCGATATAGATCTTCGTAGAATATGTAGGAACCAATATGGGCATCCAGGTCCCGCTATTGGTTATTGACCGTAGAGGTGTCTCGGTCATGTCTACATAGTTCTCGAACCCGCAGGGTCTACACACTTAACGTTTGGTGACGATTAGTATAGTTGAGTTATTGTGTTGGTGACCGAAGGTTGTTCGGAGTCCCGGATAAAATCCCGGACATGACGAGGATCTCCAGACGAGTCCGGAGGTAAAGATTGATATATGTGATAATAGTGTTTTGATCTCCGGAAGGGTTCCGGAATTCACCGGAAGGGGTTCCGGATGTTTACCGAAGTGTTCGGGTGCAACAACACTTTATATGGACCAAAGGGGTAAAGCCCACGAGGTATTGGAAAGTGCAAAAGGAAGTTTTGCTGCTGCCTTAAGCGGTACTACCGCTGGTAAGGCAGTACTACCGCGTAAGCGGTACTACCGCTTGTGTGAAGCGGTACTACCGCTCAAGCGGTACTACCGCTCATGAGCGGTACTACCGCTTGTACGCGGTACTGCTGGAATCCGAGTGGGACTCTTTCCGTGTGAGCCAAACCGACCTTGTGCGGGCAAAACTGACCTTGTGGAGGCTTTCTCTCCAAGTTTAGACCCCAGGGCTCAACATATAAATAGAGGGGCAGGGCTAGCACACGGGACACATCAAGATTTCCCAAGCCGTGTGCCGGCAACCCTAACCCTCTAGTTCCTCCCGTCACAATCTCCGTAGTGCTTGGCGAAGCCCTGCAGAGATTGTTCCTCACCACCATCACCACGCCGTCGTGCTGCCGGAACTCATCCACTACTTCACCATCGCTCGCTGGATCGAGGAGGTGAAGGCGTCATCAAGCCGTATGTGTGTTGAACGCGGAGGTGCCGTCCGTTCGGCGCTAGATCGTGTTTGGATCGAGGGACGACTTGCGATTTGGATCGCGAAGACGTTCGACTACATCAACCGCGTTTCTTAACGCTTCCGCTTAGCGATCTACAAGGGTATGTAGATTCACTCTCCCTCTCGTAGATACTCATCACCATGGATAGATCTTGCGTGTGCGTAGGAAATTTTTTGTTTCCCATGCGACGTTCCCCAACAGTGGCATCTGAGCTTGGTCTATGTGTATATGAGATCTAGAGTAGAACACAAAGGAGTTTGTGGGCGTTGATATTCAGATTGCTTCCTCCCTTGGTCTTTTCTTGTTTCGGCGGTATTGTGGGATGAAGCGGCTCGGACCAACATTACTCGTACGCTTACGAGAGACCGATTTCATCAACTGACATGTAACTTCGTTGCATAAAGATGGCTGGCGGGTGTCTGTCTCTCCTACTTTAGTCAGATCGGATTTGACAAAGGCGGTCCTTGAGAAGGTTGAAAAGCATTTTTTGTATCACCGTTGTGGTTTTTGCGTAGGTAAGAATTGTTCTTGCTAGATACCCGTAGCAGCCACGTAAAACTTGCAACAACAATTAGAGGACGTCTAACTTGTTTTTGCAGGGTATGTTGTGATGTGATATGGCCAATTACATGATGAGATATATGTGATGTATGAGATGATCATGTGTTGTATAGAATATCACGACTTGCATGTCGATGAGTACGGCAACTGGCAGGAGCCATAGAGTTGTCTTTAATTATTTTCGCCGTTTTGCTTTACTTTATCGCTATGAGTTAGCAATAGTCGTTGAAGCAACAGTCGGCGCGACAACCTCATGGCGACACGTTGATGGAGATCAAGATGATGGAGATCATGGTGTCATGCCGGTGACGATGGAGATCATGCCGGTGCTTTGGAGATGGAGATCAAAAGCACAAGTTCATGGCCATATCATGTCACTTATGATTTGCATGTGATGTTAATCCTTTTATGCATCTTATTTTGCTTAGGACGACGGTAGCATTATAAGGTGATCCCTCACTTAAATTTCAAGATAAAATTGTGTTCTCCCCGAGTGTGCACCGTTGCGAAAGTTCGTCGTTTCGAGACACCACGTGATGATCGGGTGTGATAGACTCTACGTTCGCATACAACGGGTGCAAGCCAGTGTTGCACGTGCGGAACACTCGGGTTAAACTTGACGAGCCTAGCATGTACAGACATGGCCTCAGAACACAAGAGACCGAAAGGTCGAACATGAGTCATATAGTAGATATGATCAACATGAAGATGTTCACCATTGAAACCACCTCAACTCACGTGATGATCGGACTTGAGTTGGTGGATTTGGATCATGTGACACTCGAATGACCGGAGGGATGTCAATTTGAGTGGGAGTTTTTTTAAGTAATATGATTAACTAAACTCATTATCTTGAACAATAGTCTAAGTTGTCTTTGCTATATTTATGTTGTAGATCATGGCTCGCGCAGTAGCACCCCTGAATTTTAATGCGTTCCTAGAGAAAGCTAAGTTGAAAGATGATGGAAGTAACTTTGTGGACTGGGCCCATAATCTAAGGATTATCCTTACGGCTTCCCAGAAGGCTTATGTCCTTGATGCACCGCTTGGTGATCCACCCGCTCCAGTTGAGTCTCTAGACGTTGTGAACGCCTGGCAGGCTCGCTCTGATGATTACTCAATAGTTCAATGTGCAATTTTGTATGGCTTAGAACCGGGACTTCAAAGACATTTTGAACGTCATGGAGCATCTGAGATGTTCCAGGAGTTGAGGTTTATCTTTCAGAAGAATGCCCGGATCGAGAGGTATGAGACCTCCGATAAGTTCTATACTTGCAAGATGGAGGAGAACGGGTCTGTTAGTGATCACATACTCAGAATGTCTGGGTACTCCACCCGTCTGGCTGAATTAGGGATGCCCCTTCCGCCAGAGGCTATCACTGACAGAGTTCTTCAATCATTGCCACCTAGCTACAAGAGCTTCGTGTTGAACTATAACATGCACGGGATGAACAAGTCAGTCGCCGAGCTGTTTGCGATGCTGAAAGTCGCTGAGTCTGAAATTCAGAAGGAGAATCAAATGTTGATGGTCAATAAAACCACTAGTTTCAAGAAAAATGGCAAGGGTAAGAAGGGTAACTCCAAGAAGAGTGGCAAAGCAGTTGCTCCTCCCGTGAAGAAACCCAAGGCTGGACCCAAACCAGAAACTGTGTGCTTTCATTGCAAGGGAACTGGACACTGGAAGCGGAACTGCCCCAAGTATTTGGCTGACAAGAAGGCGGCCAACAACAAACAAGGTATATATGATATACATGTTATTGATGTGTACCTTACCAACTCTCGTTGTAGTGCCTGGGTATTTGATACCGGTGCGGTTGCTCACATTTGCAACTCTAAATAGGAACTGCGGAATAGACGGAGGCTGGCAAAGGATGAAGTGACGATGCGCGTGGGAAATGGTTCCAAGGTTGATGTGATCGTCGTCGGCACGCTCGCTCTTCAATTACCATCGGGATTAGTGATGAACCTGAATAATTGTTATTTAGTGCCTGCGTTAAGCATGAACATTATATCTGGATCTTGTTTATTGCGAGACGGTTACTCATTTAAATCAGAGAATAATGGTTGTTCTATTTATATGAGTAATATCTTTTATGGTCATGCACCCGAAGTGAGGGGTTTATTCTTATTGAATCTCGATAGTAATGATACACATGTTCATAACATTGATGCCAAAAGATGTAGAATTGATAATGATAATACCACTTTCTTGTGGCACTGCCGTTTAGGTCATATTGGCGTAAAACGCATGAGGAAGCTCCATGCTGATGGACTTTTGGAGTCACTTGATTTTGAATCACTTAACACATGCGAGCCATGCCTCATGGGCAAGATGACTAAAACGCCGTTCTCTGGAACAATGGAACGGGCAAGTGACTTGTTGGAAATCATACATACTGATGTGTGCGGTCCGATGAGTATTGAGGCGCGCGGTGGTTATCGTTATTTTCTCACCTTCACTGATGACTTAAGTAGATATGGGTATATTTACTTAATGAAACACAAGTCTGAAACGTTTGAAAAGTTCAAACAATTTCAGAGTGAAGTTGAGAATCATCGTAACAAGAAGATTAAATTCCTACGATCTGATCGAGGAGGAGAATATCTGAGTTATGAGTTTGGCAGTCACTTAAGACAATGTGGAATTGTTTCACAACTGACACCGCCTGGAACACCACAGCGTAATGGTGTGTCCGAACGTCGTAATCGAACCTTATTGGATATGGTGCGATCTATGATGTCTCTTGCCGATTTGCCACTATCGTTTCGGGGTTATGCATTAGAGACAACTACATTCACTTTAAATAGGGCACCATCGAAATCCGTTGAGACAACGCCATATGAACTTTGGTTTGGCAAGAAGCCAAAGCTGTCGTTTCTTAAAGTTTGGGGATGTGATGCTTATGTCAAAAAGCTTCAGCCAGAAAAGCTGGAACCCAAAGCGGAGAAATGCGTCTTCATAGGATACCCAAAAGAGACAGTTGGGTATACCTTCTACCTCAGATCCGAAGGCAAAGTATTTGTCGCTAAAAACGAAACATTTCTTGAGAAAGAGTTTCTCTCGAAAGAATTGAGTGGGAGGAAGATAGAACTTGATGAGGTTGTTGAACCTTTACTTCAACCTGAGAGTAGCGCAGCGCAGAAAGATGTTTCTGTAGAGCCTACATCAGCTGAAGAGGAAGTTGATGATGATCATAAAGCTTCGGATCAAGTTGCTATCGAACCTCGTAGGTCGACAAGGACGCGTACTGCTCCTGAGTGGTACGGCAACCCTGTCTTAGAGGTCATGTTGTTGGACAACGATGAACCTACGAGCTATGGAGAAGCGATGATGGGCCCGGATTCCGAGAAGTGGTTAGAGGCCATGAAATCCGAGATGGGATCCATGTATGAAAACAAAGTGTGGACTTTGGAAGTATTACCTGAAGGGCGTAAGGCCATTCAGAACAAATGGATCTTTAAGAGGAAGACGGACGCGGACGGTAATGTCACCGTCTATAAAGCTCGACTTGTGGCAAAGGGTTTTTCACAAGTTCAAGGAGTTGACTACGATGAGACCTTCTCACCCGTAGCGATGCTTAAGTCCGTCAGAATCATGTTAGCAATAGCTGCATTTTTCGATTATGAAATTTGGCAGATGGATGTCAAAACAGCGTTCCTTAACGGTTTCCTTAAGGAAGAGTTGTATATGATGCAACCAGAAGGTTTTGTCGATCCAGAGAATGCTGACAAAGTTTGCAAACTCTAGCGATCCATTTATGGACTGGTGCAAGCATCTCGGAGTTGGAATCTTCGCTTTGATGAGGTGATCAAAGCGTTCGAGTTTATACAAGTTTACGGAGAAGCTTGTATTTACAAGAAAGTGAGTGGGAGCTCTATAGCGTTTCTAATATTATATGTGGATGACATATTACTGATTGGAAACAATATAGAAATGTTGGAAAGCGTGAAGGAATATTTGAACAAGAGTTTTTCAATGAAGGACCTAGGAGAAGCTGCTTTCATATTAGGCATCAAGATCTATAGAGATAGATCAAGACGTTTAATAGGACTTTCACAAAGCACATACCTTGATAAGATTTTGAAGAAGTTCAAACTGGATCAGTCCAAGAAGGGGTTCTTGCCTGTTTTGCAAGGTGTGAAGTTGAGTAAGACTCAATGCCCAGTGACTGCAGAAGATAGAGAAAAGATGAGTGTCATCCCCTATGCTTCAGCCATAGGCTCTATCATGTATGCAATGCTGTGCACAAGACCCGATGTCAGCCTTGCCATAAGTATGGTCGGAAGGTTTCAAAGTGATCCAGGAATGGAACACTGGACGGCGGTCAAGAATATCCTGAAGTACCTGAAAAGGACTAAGGACATGTTTCTCGTTTATGGAGGTGATCAAGAGCTCGTCGTAAAAGGTTACGTCGATGCAAGCTTTGACACTGATCCGGATGACTCTAAGTCGCAAACCGGATACGTATTTATTCTTACTGGGGGTGTGGTTAGCTGGTACAGTTCCAAGCAAAGCGTGGTAGCTGATTCTACATGCGAAGCGGAGTACATCGCTGCCTCGGAGGCAGCGAAGGAAGGTGTCTGGATGAAGGAGTTCATGACAGATCTTGGAGTAGTGCCTAGTGCGCTTAACCCAATGACTCTGTTTTGTGATAATACTGGTGCCATTGCTCTAGCCAAGGAACCAAGATTTCACAAGAGGACCAGACACATAAAGCGACGTTTCAATTCCATCCGCGATTACATCAAGGAGGACGACATAAATATTTGCAAAGTACACACGGATCTGAATGTTGCAGATCCGGTGACTAAACCTCTTCCAAGGGCTAAACATGAACAACACCAGAACTCCATGGGTGTTCGATTCATTACAATGTAAATCACATAGTGATGTGAACTAGATTATTGACTCTAGTGCAAGTGGGAGACTGTTGGAAATATGCCCTAGAGGCAATAATAAATTGGTTATTATTATATTTCCTTGTTCATGATAATCGTTTATTATCCATGCTATAATTGTATTGATTGGAAACTCAAATACATGTGTGGGTACATAGATAACACTGTGTCCCTAGTAAGCCTCTAGTTAACTAGCTCGTTGATCAAAAGATGGTGAAGGTTTCCTAGCCATGGACATGAGATGTCATTTGATAACGGGATCACATCATTAGGAGAATGATGTGATGGACAAGACCCAAACTATAAACGTAGCCTATGATCGTGTCAGTTTATTGCCATTGTTTTCTGCATGTCAAGTATCTGTTCCTATGACCATGAGATCATGCAACTCACTGACACCGGAGGAATACCTTGTGTGTATCAAACGTCGCAACGTTACTGGGTGACTATAAAGATGCTCTACAGGTATCTCCGAGGGTGTCTGTTGGGTTGGCATGGATCAAGACTGGGATTTGTTACTCCGTGTGACGGAGAGGTATCTCAGGGCCCACTCGGTAATACAACATCACAATGAGCCTTGCAAGCAATGTGACTAAAGTGTTAGCCACGAGATCTTGTATTACGGACCGAGTAAAGAGACTTGCCGATAACGAGATTGAACTAGGTATAGAGATACCGACGATCGAATCTCGGGCAAGTAACATACCGAAGAACAAAGGGAACAACATACGGGATTAACTGAATCCTTGACATAGAGGTTCGACCGATATAGATCTTCGTAGAATATGTAGGAACCAATATGGGCATCCAGGTCCCGCTATTGGTTATTGACCGTAGAGGTGTCTCGGTCATGTCTACATAGTTCTCGAACCCGCAGGGTCTACACACTTAACGTTTGGTGACGATTAGTATAGTTGAGTTATTGTGTTGGTGACCGAAGGTTGTTCGGAGTCCCGGATAAAATCCTGGACATGACGAGGATCTCCGGAAGAGTCCGGAGGTAAAGATTGATATATGTGATAATAGTGTTTTGATCTCCGGAAGGGTTCCGAAATTCACCGGAAGGGGTTCCGGATGTTTACCAAAGTGTTCGGGTGCAGCAACACTTTATATGGACCAAAGGGGTAAAGCCCACGAGGTATTGGAAAGTGCAAAAGGAAGTTTTGCTGCTGCCTTAAGCGGTACTACCGCTGGTAAGGCAGTACTACCGCGTAAGCGGTACTACCGCTTGTGTGAAGCGGTACTACCGCTCATGAGCGGTACTACCGCTTGTACGCGGTACTGACCGCTTGTGTGAATCCGAGTGGGACTCTTTCCGTGCGAGCCAAACCGACCTTGTGCGGGCAAAACCGACCTTGTGGAGGCTTTCTCTCCAAGTTTAGACCGCAGGGCTCAACATATAAATAGAGGGGCAGGGCTAGCACACGGGACACATCAAGATTTCCCAAGCCGTGTGCCGGCAACCCTAACCCTCTAGTTCCTCCCGTCACAATCTCCGTAGTGCTTGGTGAAGCCCTGCAGAGATTGTTCCTCACCACCATCACCACGCCGTCGTGCTGCCGGAACTCATCCACTACTTCACCATCGCTCGCTGGATCGAGGAGGTGAAGGCGTCATCAAGCCGTACGTGTGTTGAACGCGGAGGTGCCGTCTGTTCGGCTTTAGATCGTGTTTGGATCGAGGGACGACTTGCGATTTGGATCGCGAAGACGTTCGACTACATCAACCGCGTTTCTTAACGCTTCCGCTTAGCGATCTACAAGGGTATGTAGATTCACTCTCCCTCTCGTAGATACTCATCACCATGGATAGATCTTGCGTGTGCGTAGGAAATTTTTTGTTTCCCATGCGACGTTCCCCAACAAGTAGAAATACTACTTGTGCATCCAAACACCCTTAAACCCAAAGTTGTTCCATATGAGTCCACCATACCTACCTATATGTGGTATTTACCTGCCGTTCCAAGTAAATTTGCATGTGCCTAACTCTAAACCTTCAAATAATATTCTGTTTTGTATGCCCGAATCGCTCATATAGTGACTAGGGGTTGTCAGTATCTTCCATGCTAGGTGGGTTATTCTCACGATATGTGTTGATTCACTATCATTCACGAGAAAGTGGCTGGTATTCGGGATGCCCAGTTCCATGCTCAAAAATCAAATCAAAATATAATGAAACAAAACTCCCCCAAGATTGTTGTTTGTATGGACGGTACCCATGGATTCGGCTCGCCGTGGAGTGTGATTGATTGGTGGAGGGGGAGTAAAAACTTTACCATTCTGTTTGGGAACCGCCTATAATGTATCTAGCATGGAAGATACCGAGATCTCTCGGTTGTTATGTTGACAATGAAAGCATACCGCTCAAAATTATTATTCATCTCTGTTTTAAAAGCTTGAGCTCTGGCACCTTTGCAAATCAATGCTTCCCTCTACGAAGGGCCTATCTTTTACTTTCTAGTACTTACCTTTATGCAAGAGTCATGGTGATCTTCACCACTTCCTATATTTCGCCTTTTTCTCTTGACAAGCGTCATGTGTTGGGGAATGATCTAGACATATATATCCACACAAATATATTTGATCATGAATTATTATTGTTGACAATTATCTATATGATAAATAAGTTGGGAGGCGAAACATTAAGACCCTATCTTTCTCTATGTTCGATGGATGCTATTTGTTCTAAAAATATGCTTTGAGTGTCAATAATCATGGAAGACTATATGATAGTTGAGTATGTGGAATTTGCTAAATCAAAGCTCTTACATAGACCCTTCCTAAAAATAAGATGAATTGCAATTGTTCGATGACTAGGAATATGGTTTGTTAGTTTTCAAGAAACTTTCTGGCCTATACTTTAACATGTGAATAGCTTGTTACTTGATCATGAGAAGTTTTATGAGATAAGCTACTGTTTATGGTTTATATTGATGCTAGAAATAGTGATTGGAATTATCATTGATCAAACTTCTGCACTTGCTAGCATTCACACTTCATAAATTATTTCTTTTATCATTTACCTACTCGAGGACGAGCAGGAATTAAGCTTGGGGATGCTGATACGTCTCCAACGTATCCATAATTTATGAAGTATTCATGCCATGTTTACAATAATTTTATATGATTTTGGTATGATTTTATTAGAACTAACCCGGAATGACGCTGTTTTCAGCAGAACTACCATGGTGTCGTTTTTTGTGCAGAAATTAAAGTTCTCAGAATGGGCTGAAAATTTACGGAGAATATTTTTAGAAAATATAAAAAATACTGGAGCAAAAAGATACCGGAGAGGAGTCCCGAGGCAGCCACAAGCCTAGGGGGCGCGCCCCCCCTAGGGCACGCCCCCTGGCTTGTGGGCCCCTCGAGAGTCCCCCTGACTTGATTCCAACGCCAAGTATTCCTATAAATACCAAAACTCCCAGAAAGAAACCTAGATCGGGAGTTCCGCCACCGCAAGCCTCTGTAGCCACGAAAAACCAATCGGGAGCCCGTTCCGGCACCCTGCCGGAGGGGGAAACCATCACCGGAGGCCATCTTCATCATCTCGGCGGTCTCCATGACGAGGAGGGAGTAGTTCACCCTCGGGGCTGAGGGTATGTACCAGTAGCTATGTGTTTGATCTCTCTCTCTCGTGTTCTTGAGATGGCACGATCTTGATGTACCGCGAGCTTTATTAATATAGATGAATCATATGGAGTTTTCCCCTCTCTATCTTCTTGTGATGAATTGAGTTTTCCCTTTGAAGTTTTCTTATCGGATTGAGTCTTTAAGGATTTGAGAACACTTGATGTATGTCTTGCGATGGGATATCCGTGGTGACAATGGGATGTTCTATTGATCCACTTGATGTATGTTTTGGTGATCAACTTGCGGGTTCCGTGACCTTGGGAATCTATGCATAGGGGTTGGCACACGTTTTCGTCTTGAATCTCCGATAGAAACTTTGGGGCACTCTTTGAAGTTCTTTGTGTTGGATTGAACATGATGAATCTGAAATTGTGTGATGCATATCGTATAATCAAGCTCATGGGTACTCGTGGTGACATTGGAGTATCCAGGTGACATTAGGGTTTTGGTTGATGTGTATCTTAAGGTGTTATTTTAGTACGAACTCTAGGGCTGTTCGTGACACTTATAGGGATAGCTCATACGATTGATCGGAAAAGATAACTTTGAGGTGGTTTCATACCCTACAATAATTTCTTCGTTTGTTCTCCGCTATTTGTGATTTTGGAGTGAACTCTTTGTCGCACGTGAGGGATTTACATATGATTCAACTATGTCAGTATTGTTGAGAGAACTTGCACTAGTGAAAGTATGAACCCTAGGCCTTGTTTCTAAGCATTGCAATACCGTTTGTGCTCACTTTTATCATTAGCTACCTTGCTGTTTTTATATTTTCAGATTACAAAAACCTATATCTACCATCCATATTACACTTGTATCACCATCTCTTCGCCGAACTAGTGCACCTATACAATTTACCATTTTATTGGGTGTGTTGGGGACACAAGAGACTCTTTATTATTTGGTTGCAGGGTTGTTTGAGAGAGACCATCTTCATCCTACGTCTCCCACGGATTGATAAACCTTAGGTCATCCACTTGAGGGAAATTTGCTACTGTCCTACAAAACTCTGCGCTTGGAGGCCCAACACGAGTCTACAAGAAGAAGGTTGCATAGTAGACATCAGCGCGCGACCATGCAGGACAGTTCACTTGGCGCCCACTGGAGCTCTTTGGCGGTGGCACGCTCGAGCTTATCGGCCCACGCCCACGCAGCGGTGAGGCGCCTAGCGCCTCTGGCTTTCATTGCGTGGTACCGGCCGTCTTCGTACACCTCCACCGCTCGTCGACTCGCCCGTCGCCAAAGCTCCAGCTCCTCCTTTTCCCTTGCGACACTGAGGGCATTCCAGGCCCCGAGGTTCCTGGCGCGCTCCTCAGCCCGCTCCTTCTTGAAATGCACCTGCCTGGCTCTCTCAGCCGGCGGCAGCGCCTTCCACAAAGCCAGATTGTACTGGCCCCAAAACCAATCTTCAGTTGGGGGGTCTGGCGCGACCTCGTCTGGGGGCGCGAAGGGGTCCTCCTCATCGCTGCATTTCGCCATGTCCTGGCGGGGTGGCGCCTCCTACTCTGCTTGTGCACAGACCGGCCGCGCCATTGCAGAGTTTTGTGCGAGGGGTGGGATAGAGAGACAAGAAAATGTAGGTGGGATGACGTCTTGAGGGGCAGCATTTATAGGCAGCTGGAATCTTGATCGACGCCAGCAGTGATTGCACACGATTTCCTAGTCAACAACCGTGTGTGAATTAACATCACCGACTGTTCCCAATGCATGACCGCGTGTGATTAATAGCCCGCGAAAATTGGCTTCCAAAACTCGAAACGCGAAACAGGGCGCCAATCATGTGCGACCCGTTTGTTTTGCCAAATATTTAAATTTTCTATCCAAATGTAATGCATGCGTGCCATTTGTGTTACAGAAGCAAGTACGAAAGCAGTAACCACGACATCCTGGCCTCATGGCGGGAAATCATACATATTTTCATCTACTTCAGAATTCAAAGCATTTTTTTTATTTTTTTGAATTTACAACCTAGATTCTCAATGCTTTTGTGTCCAACCCGTCACTCAAGAAGTTTGGAACTCCTTCAAATTTATTGGAAGCGGCATATATAGGGAAGCAAGTAGTACATAAATATGATTTTCCAGCGGTTTTTTGCTTCATCTAGCTTGTTCATCTGTTTTAGTTTTGAACTATTGATACGGGGCATGCCCGTGTGCGTCGATCTTTCACGAATTGGTGGGGGATTTCCACGAGAAAACACGAGGAACACGAAGAACACGAAGAACACGGGAGGAAATCAAACACTCAAGGACAACCTTCGATTACACATCCGCTAGATTCACACGAGTACACGAGTAGCACGATCCACAATCAACAAAAGGATACAAGTAACGATAGTCTCCTCGCTCCGAAGGAGGAGGTCTTGAATCCCGCGGGATCTTCCCTTAGAGGGGCCTTGGCATCACTTGGATCTTCTCTCAATGGAGGGCAATCTCCGTGGAAGAAGGAAGTAATGGAGCTAGGCTCAACAAAGAAGTATCTTGCTAAACCAAAGCTAACCCTAAAACGAAGCTAGGAGGGGAGTACTTATAGTTTGAGACGAAAAGGGGGCGCGAAAGGGTACATGGGCCTCGGGCCCGGGTGGCTGTGCTCTGTGGAGGCCGGAAGTTCCGGGCTGGTTCTGGGCCAGTTCCGGGCTTTCCCAAGTGTTGACGGAGGCTTCGGGTGCTGGGCTGGTGAAGGGCCGGAAGTTCTGGGAGCCGGAGGTTCCGGGCCAGGGTCCGGCCAGGTTCCGGGCCAGACAGAAAGTCTGCACTCCCGGACTCGGCCCTGGGTCGACGGTGGGCCGGAAGTTCCGGGCAGGCCGGAAGTTCCGGGTGGGCCGGAAGTTCCGGGCTATCTAGAGACCTGCCCTTGGTGCTAGCTCCTTCTCCTCCTCGGCCTTGGTCTTGGGGCTGCTTCCTTGGTCCTTCATGGTCGTCTTCCTCGTACCTAAGGATACACAGGGTTTCATTGTGAGGTAGCATCCAAGTTCCTTTGCTATCGAATTCATACTCGAAAAGGAGTGAGTAGCTCCAATGTTACGTGCGTGTGCTCTTGTCATCGGGCCACTTGGGGGTTGGCTTGTTGGTGTAGTCTTCATGGGGATGATGGTGGGATGCTCCGCATCATCTTCGCCCCCCCTTGGGGAAGATCCGTCCTCGGATCAAGATCTTCATCGCCATGAAAAGGGGCTAGATCCGTGACATTGAAGGTGTCACTCACGTTGTACTTGTCGCGTGGTATGTCGATCTTGTAGGCCTTGTTGTTGTAGCGTGCCAACACCTTGAAGGGACCATCGGCTCGAGGAAGTATCTTCGACTTGCGTTCGTTGGGGAAGCGGTCCTTGCGAAGGTGTAGCCACACAAGATCACCGGGCTCGAACACCATGGGGTGCTTGTTGAGGTTGCGCTTGTTGGTGACGCATTCCACTTGACGTTCAATCGTGTGCCTTGTATCTTCATGCATCCTCTTGATGTAGCTTGCCCTTGCACTTGCGTCCATGTTGACACGCTCTTGGAGTGGTAGAGGTAGGATGTCCAATGGGGACAAAGGATTGAAGCCGTAGACCACTTCGAACGGAGACTTGCCGGTGGTGGAGTGACTTGCACGATTGTAGGCGTACTCGGCGATGGGGAGGCAATCTTCCCATTCCTTGATGTTCTTCTTGATCAACACATGAAGTAGACTCGATAGAGTCCGGTTCGTCACCTCCATTTGTCCATCGGTTTGAGGGTGATATGCCGAAGAGAATAGAAGCTTGATTCCGAGCTTGGCGCATAGGGTCTTCCAAAAGTAGCTCAAAAACTTTACATCGCGATCGGAGACAATGGTCTTGGGGACGCCATGTAGTCGCAAGATGTCCCTACAAAAGAGATTGGCAATATGTGAAGCATCGTCTATCTTGTGACATGGAATGAAATGAGCCATCTTAGAAAAGCAGTCCACAACGACAAAAATGGAATCATGGCCATTTTTTGTTCGTGGCAAGCCAAGCACAAAGTCCATACTAATGTCTTCCCAAGGTTGGAAAGGTATAGGAAGAGGCATATAAAGACCATGGGATTGAGCTTTGGACTTGCTTTGCGGCAAGTAGAACATCGGTTGGTGAAACGTGCAACATCACGAAACATCTTGGGCCAAAAGTACTTGTTGGATAGTGTGGCATACGTCTTGTCGCGTCCGAAGTGACCCATAAGTCCTCCACCGTGAGCCTATTGCAAAAGCAACAAACGAAGAGAAGACTCAGGTATACAAAGTTTGTTAGCACGCATAAGATAGCCATCTTTCATATAGTAGTTCTCCCAACAAGTCTTCACTTGGCACATAGCGTAAGGATTAGCAAAATAAGGATCATGCTCATACAAGTCTTTGATGTGCTCAAAACCAATAACATTCAATTCAAGTTGAGTAACAAGCATGCATTTGCGGGAAAGGGCATCCGCCACAACGTTGTCCTTACCCTTAATGTATTTGATGACATAAGGGAAGGATTCAATGAATTCACTCCATTTAGCATGCCGTTTGTTCAACTTAGTTTGATCTTTTAAGTACTTGAGCGTTTCATGGTCGGTATGGATAACAAACTCATGCGGTCGCAAATAATGTTCCCACACATGTAAAACTCGCACCAAAGCATACAATTCTTTGTCATAAATGGGGTAGTTAAGTTGAGCACCGGATAGTTTCTCGCTAAAGTACGCGATAGGACGCTTCTCTTGCATAAGCACACCACCTATTCCATTACCACTAGCATCACAATGCACTTCAAATGTTTTATCAAAGTTGGGCAAAGCAAGCAAAGGTGCATGAGTGAGAAATTTTTTAAGTTCATGGAAAGCGGTGTCTTGGGAAGGACCCCAAATAAATGGTGCATTCTTCTTGCTCAAAGCATGGAGAGGTGATTCAATAGTGCTAAAGTCTTTGACAAAACGGCGATAGAAGCCGGCTAGTCCTAGGAAGCTACACACTTGTTGCAAATTCGTTGGTGTGGGCCAAGTTTTAATAGCATGAATCTTAGTTTCATCTACATGAACGCCCTTAGAAGACACTACAAAACCTAGGAAAACTACCTTCTCAATGCCAAATGTGCATTTCTCCATGTTTGCATACAGTTGTTCTTTCCGAAGGATTTGCAAAACATCACGAACATGTGTAGCATGCTCCTCAAGAGACTTGCTAAAGACAAGAATGTCATCAAAATAGACAACAACACAATATCCTATGAGGGGTCGCAAAACATAGTGCATAACACACATGAAAGTACCCGGTGCTTCGGATAAGCCCATTGGCATAACCAACCATTCATAGAGACCAAATTTAGTCTTGAATGCAGTTTTCCACTCGTCACCCACTTGTATGCGAATTTGGTAGTAACCACTTTTTATGTCAATCTTAGAAAATATAGTGGCACCACTAAGTTCATCTAGCATATCATCTAAGCGAGGAATAGGATGACGGTAGCGAATAGTGATAGCATTGATAGGACGACAGTCGGAACACATTCGCATACTACCATCTTGCTTAGGCACTAATATCACCGGAACCGCACAAGGACTCAAACTCTCACGTACATGCCCTTTATCTAGGAGTTTTTGGACTTGCCTTTGTATTTCCTTTGTTTCTTCGGGGTTGACGTGGTAGGGATCCTTGTTAGGAAGCGGTGCTCCGGGAATAAGGTCGATGCGGTGTTCGATCCCTCGTTTTGGTGGTAGTCCCGGAGGTAGTTCATCGGGGAAAACATCATGGAATTCCTGCAACAACTTAGATAACACAAGAGGAAAATGTTGTGAAGGGTTAGTCCGAACGACGTCATCTTTGCACACAAGGACACAGTGAAGGACGGTCGATGGACTCTCACTCACATCCCTCAAATCTCGTTTGGTGACTAAAAGAACTATATCTCTCATGTCCCTCGTCGTGAAGTCGCTCATTTTTGGCTTGTGGCACTCACTCTCTTTGAGGTGGATCACTCTCTCACTTTTTTCTCCACGATGGGATGAAGCTTGTTTGTCGGCGATGACTTGACTTGGAGTCATTGGTCGGAGCACATATTGCTTGCCCTTTGTCTTGAAGCTATATTGATTTGTCCGACCGTTGTGTGTGACGCCATGATCAAATTGCCATGGTCTACCAAGTAGGAGGTGGCAAACGGACATTGGAACCACATCACACTCCAAAGTGTCTTCATAAGCGCCTATCTTGAATGAAACTTCCACGGTGTGGTCAACTTGGAGGGTTCTGGAGTCACTTAGCCATTGGACCTTGTATGGGCGAGGGTGCATTTTCTTGACCAATTGTAGTTTGGAGCAAAGGTCCTCGCTTGCCAAGTTGTGGAAACTCCCTCCGTCGATGATGACCTTGACGGATTTTCCTTGGATGCCCGCCTTAGTGTGGAAGATGTGGCAACGTTGGTCCTCGTCTTCTTGTTGTTGGAGCGTCAAAACCTTGGAGACAACGAGAGCGGGGCTCGAATCGTTGTCGCAAAAGATTTGCGAATCTTCATTTTCATTCACTTGGCGATGTATGGCCATTTTCTCCAAAGCTTGCATCTCGTCGTCACTCATAGAGTCATAGGTGCCGTCGTAGAGGAGAACCATATTGCATTTGGTTGGACACTCGTAGGTCTTGTGGCCTCTGCCTTGGCACGTGAAATACTTGATGGAGCTTGTCTTGGCGGTAGCATCCGTTGTTGGGGTAGAGGATGAAGCTCTTGACTTGTAGGTGCTTGAGGTTTGTCGACTTGATGAAGTCGTCTTGTCCTTGTAGCTTGGCTTGTCGCCGGTAGGTGTTGTCAATTTCGTGGTCGAAGGTGTTGTTGTCGTAGTAGCTTGAGCACTTGAACCGTAGGTCTTGGAAGAGAACTTGGAGTACTTGTAGTCATCTTGCACTTGCCGTTCCGCCTTGGTTGCTTGATGTACAAGTTCGAGAAGGTTGGAGTATGGTTGGAAGTCGGAAATTTTCTTGACTTGGTAGTTGAGGCCATTCAAGAAACGTGCCATTGTTTGCTCGTCATCTTCCTTGACATTGGCTCGGATCATAGCGATTTCCATCTCTTGGTAGTACTCTTCTACCGACTTGGTGCCTTGCTTGAGTTGTTGTAGCTTCTTGAAGAGATCCCGGTTGTAGTGTGTAGGCACAAAACGAGCTCGCATGAGATCCTTCATCTGGGCCCAAGTGTTGATAGGAGGTTCACCTCTCTCTTCTTCGCTCAATCACTTGTTCCCACCAAATAAGGACGTAGTCTTGGAACTCAAGGGAAGCCATGGCTATCTTCTTCTCTTCATCATAGTTGTGTAGGCGAAAGATCTTGTCAACCTTGAGGGCCCATGACAAGTAGTCTTCGGGATCATTGCTTCCGGAAAACTTTGGCATTGTGAACTTGAGCTTGCCAAAGCGTTGTTCATCATTGTGGTTGTGATACCGAAATCCTTGTCTTGGAGGTGGATCCTCATTGGCATTGCCTTGAGCATGTTGACATTGATCTTGTCCTTGCTCATCTTCATGGTCGGGTTCGTCGCGATGATCTTGAGGACGGCGACGAGGTGGACGCACTCGGTTGCGCCTTTCTTGATGCTACTCTTGGCGATTGCCTTCTTCTTGTCGTTGTCGACGAAGTTCTTCTTGTTGTGCTTGGCGAAGTGCTTCTTGCTCGTAATGAGCTTGGCGGTTGCGCTCCTCCAAGGCACGAGTAGCTTCTCGCAAAGCGCGATGTGCTTCGAGCGCTCGTTCATGGCGGCGATATTGTTCTTCTTCTCGGCGTCGTTGTTCTTGTTCTTGGCGTTGTTGTTCTTGCGCCAATGCATCTTGATCTTTTTGGCGGCGGCGTTCTCGAGCACGGACGTGATCTTGCAATCCATTGCCATTAAATGGATTGTCTTGACGGTGACGACCTTGTGGCAAACTTGGGCCGGAGTGTTCGTCGCGATGGTGATGACGCGCTTGTGGGCTTGCGTCGGAAGAGTATGTCGTTGAATTGCGACTTGTGTGATGACTCCTTGTTGATGTAGATGAAGAAGGTGCGCGGGTGACCATCAAAGACCGGAGCTCCTCCATTTGGCTTGAGAGCTTCGTGTCGAGGTATTCCCTTGTGCACATTTCAGATTCACGCAAGTTGGAGGCGAGTTGGTCGATGCGGTCATGCAAGACATCTTGAGCTTGAGTAATTGCCTTGTGTGCGCCGAAGAAGTGTAACTTGGTGATGAGGTTGTTCGCGTTGTCATCATCATGCTCCTCGAAGGCCGGGTTTGACATGATGTTCCTATCCATAGCACTCAAAAAGATATAAGTGGAAGAGTGAGAAGACAATACCAATTACCGTTCCAAAAGTTGAAAGTGGATCAAGATCACTCAATGTGCAAGTATGGAAATAGTAGAATTGGTACCGAAGATCGTCCTTCTCACACCTACACAAATAAGGCTTATGGAGTAGCTTGGTTAGGATAGTGGCACAAATTTCAAGCAATTCAAAAGATAAGATTCAATAATGTTGAAAGAGATTCGTAGAAATCGCAAATGAGACAATGTAGATCAATAGCAATGGGTATACACGGAAACACACACACGGAAGAAAATTGGGGTCATGCAACCACGGAGGAGCCAAAATGTGGAATCCACGGGAAATGCTCTCGTTGCACAACACTAGAGAGACTGTAGCACGATTGCTCCAATGGGCATGATACACACTTGTGCACACCCTAAAATGGACCAAAAGTGTCGTCTTCCTATGCCCGACTTGCTATGTGTGTATGCGGCACGTGCACTCGCTCAAGTGATCGAAGATGATCAAATATACTATGTGAAGCTTGCGATGCTATTGCTCTTTTGCTCTTGCTTAAAAGCTTTGCTTCTATTTTCTTTTGCAATGATGCTTTGTATGGTCACTATGCGGGACGTGCACACCAAGATAGCAATTATGAATGCGGGTACTATTTGTAACACAAAAGAGGATACTAAGATATATGCACGCAATTTTAGCTATGCGGAGTATGTATCACTAAAGTGCACAAGTAGCGTAGCCCGGCAATACTCAATGGCTAGTCACGATAGGCAGGTAACGCAAATAGGCTCGGGGTAACAATGCAATGGCAAGGGTATAGACAAGAGTGTCGTCGCGGTTACCGTCCTTGCTTACGGTGAGGTGTCAATGAAGAGTAGGTCGGCGACGATCCGGGGCGATGATGAGCGGCGATGTCGATGAAGAACCACTCCTAATTAGCCGAAACACCTTAGGAAGTGGCGATGCCCGCGACTCAAAATCTCAAGTGCAAATGGGTTGCGGAAGAAATGGTGGAGGTTTGCGAAAAAATGTGGTGGAAAAACTTGAGGAAATGCAAAATTGGTAATTGCAAAGTTTCTGCACAGGCCGGAAGGTCCGGGCCGGCCGGAGGTTCTGGGGGCCGGAAGGTCCGGGGTGGCCGGAGGGTCCGGGGGCCAGAAGGTCCGGGTTAGGCCGGAGGTTCCGGGGGTCGGGAAAATTGGGATGAACCCTAATTTCTAGATCTGGGACTTGGGCGGAAAACCGAGAGGAAAAACCCAAATCTGAGGGGGAAAAAGAAAAATTGGGGGGAATTGGATGGATAGAAAGGTAGATCCACTCGTCCACAACGAAATCCACGGATAAAAATCAACAAAATCTCCTCAAATCAAACGAATCCAAGAAATTTGGTTGGGCTATTTTTGTGGGGATTTTCGAAATTAGGTCAAAACAAAACAAAATTGGCTAGAAACGGGGGAGGGGACTACAAATTCGTGAGAAACCTTGGCTCTTGATACCAATATGATACGGGGCACGCTCGTGTGCGTCGATCTTTCACGAATTGGAGGGGGATTTCCACGATAAAACATGGGGAACACGAAGAACACGAAGAACACGGGAGGAAATCAAACACTCAAGGACAACCTTCGATTACACATCCGCTAGATTCACGCGAGTACACGAGTAGCACGATCCACAATCAACAAAAGGATACAAGTAACGATAGTCTCCTCGCTCCAAAGGAGGAGGTCTTGAATCCCGCAGGATCATCCCTTAGAGGGGCCTTGGCATCACTTGGATCTTCTCTCAATGGAAGGCAATCTCCGTGGGAGAAGGAAGTAATGGAGCTAGGCTCAACAAAGAAGTATCTTGCTAAACCAAAGCTAACCCTAAAACGAAGCTAGGAGGGGAGTACTTATAGTCTCAGACGAAAAGGGGGCACGAAAGGGTACATGGGCCTCGGGCCCGGGTGGCTGCGCTCTGTGGAGGCCGGAAGTTCCAGGATGGTTCCGGGCCAGTTCCGGGCTTTCCCGAGTGTTGACGCAGGCTTCGGGTATTGGGCTGGTGAAGGGACGGAATTTCCGGGCCGGCCGGAAGTTCTGGGGGCCGGAGGTTCCGTGCTAGGGTCCGGCCAGGTTCCGGGCCAGACAGAAAGTCTGCACTCCCGGACTCGGCCCTGGGTCGACGGTGGGCCGGAAGTTCCGGGTGGGCCGGAAGTTCCGGGCTATCGAGAGACCTGCCCTTGGTGCTAGCTCCTTCTCCTCCTCGGCCTTGGTCTTGGGGCTGCTTCCTTGGTCCTTCGTGGTCGTCTTCCTCGTACCTAAGGATACACAGGGTTTCATTGTGAGGTAGCATCCAAGTTCCTTTGCTATCGAAGTCATACTCGAAGAGGAGTGAGTTCACCTTAGCTCCAATGTTGCGTGCGCGTGCTCTTGTCATAGGGCCACTTGGGGGTTGGCTTGTTGGTGTAGTCTTCTTGGGGATGATGGTGGGATGCTCCGCATCAACTATGGTCATTAAATTTCCATAAACTAACTTAATGTATAAAAATGCCAATAGAACGCCATTTTTTAAAAAAAACAGGATGCCGGTCATATTCGTGCATTGTATCGATGAAAAAAAACTAGGTCGAATGACACAGCGATGGGCAGTTCGTCATCACACATGGGCCCATGTTCTCTCATGGAACCACGCGCCTTCGTGTGATGCTCCGGTTTGTGAGAGGCTTGTGTCTAAAGCTGGGGATTTCTTAGGCGAGTAGAGTCACATCTCCGTCCCCATCACCGCCCTCCCATCCCCGGCCCCGTGTACATACCCGTGCGCGGGGATAAAAAGTTTCCCATCCACGTCCCCACCAAGTTCTTTATTACCGTGGGGAAACTCACACATGCATTTAAGAACAACCTTCGCGTATTTCAGTAGAAAAATAGTATTTCAACACAATAAACAATACGTTGTGCCTAGGTTTTGGATTTCTTAGGGCATTTTGGGCCAAAGGGGTGGGATGTGTGTAAATTTGGGTGACCGAAGCCACAAATTACGTGGGGACTATTAATTTCAAAGCCCACATGTAAGTACTTCAATTCATGGGTAAGGCGGGTAATGCTATCCCATCCTCATCCCCGTCCTGCATGCTTGGTAAGGTATTTGACCCACCAACTTCCAGATGGGCATTCCAGCTGGCACCCGTGCCCTAATAGATTAATTAACCATGGGGACGCGGGTAACAATTAACCATGCATTGCCAGCTTGACATGTGTCAAAGCTTATCTCGAGCAAGCCGTTACTTTGATCACGACATCTTGGCCCCATGTCGGGAAATCATGCATATTTTCATGTACTTTCGCGCATTTTTCATTTTTTGACTTTAAAAAACTAGATTCTCAATGCTTTTGTGTCAAAACCGTCAATCAAGATGTTTGGAACTCCTTCATATTTATTGCACGTGGCATATATACGGAAGCAAGTAGTACATAAATATGATTTTCCAGCGTTTTTTGCTTCATCTTGCTTGTTCATGTGTTTCAGTTTTGAACTATGTTCATTAAATTTCTGGAAACTAATTTCATGTATAAAAATGCCAATTGAACCCCGAATATTTCCTAATTTAAGGATGACAGTCGTATTCGTACATTGTAACGATGAAAACAAACTAGGCCGAATGAGGCAGCGATCCGGTTCGTCCTCACACAACGCCCCACGTTCCCTCTCGAAACTATACGAGCCTGCGTGTGATGCTCCGGTTTGTGAGAGGCTTGTGTCAAAGCTTATCTCAAACAAGCCGTTACTTTGACCACGACATCTTGGCCCCATGGGGGAAAATCATGCTGATTTTCATGTACTTCATAGAATTATTTATTTATTTTTTGAATTTAAAAACCTGGATCATGTTGGAAATATGCCTTAGAGGCAATAATAAATTGGTTATTATTATATTTCCTTGTTCATGATAATCGTTTATTATCCATGCTATAATTGTATTGATTGGAAACTCAAATACATGTGTGGGTACATAGACAACACTGTGTCCCTAGTAAGCCTCTAGTTGACTAAGCTCGTTGATCAAAAGATGGTTAAGGTTTCCTAGCCATAGACATGAGATGTCATTTGATAACGGGATCACATCATTAGGAGAATGATGTGATGGACAAGACCCAAACTATAAACGTAGCATATGATCGTGTCAGTTTATTGCTATTGTTTTCTGCATGTCAAGTATCTGTTCCTATGACCATGAGATCATGCAACTCCCTGACATCGGAGGAATACCTTGTGTGTATCAAACGTCGCAACGTAACTGGGTGACTATAAAGGTGCTCTACAGGTATCTCCAAGGGTGTCTGTTGGGTTGGCATGGATCAAGACTGGGATTTGTTACTCCGTGTGACGGAGAGGTATCTCAGGGCCCACTCGGTAATACAACATCACAATGAGCCTTGCAAGCAATGTGACTAAAGTGTTAGCCACGAGATCTTGTATTACGGAACGAGTAAAGAGACTTGCCGGTAACGAGATTGAACTAGGTATAGAGATACCGACGATCGAATCTCGGGCAAGTAACATACCGAAGAACAAAGGGAACAGTATACGGGATTAACTGAATCCTTGACATAGAGGTTCGACCGATAAAGATCTTCATAGAATATGTAGGAGCCAATATGGGCATCCAGGTCCCGCTATTGGTTATTGATCGTAGAGGTGTCTCGGTCATGTCTACATAGTTCTCGAACCCGCAGGGTCTACACACTTAACGTTTGGTGACGATTAGTATAGTTGAGTTATTTTGTTGGTGACCGAAAGTTGTTCGGAGTCCCGGATAAGATCCCGGACATGACGAGGATCTCCGGAATAGTCCGGAGGTAAAGATTGATATATGTGATAATAGTGTTTTGGTTTCCGGAAGGGTTCCGGAATTCACCGGAAGAGGTTCCGGATGTTTCCCGAAATGTTCGGATACGAGAACACTTTATTTGGGCCAAGGGGTAAAGCCCACGAGGCTTAGGCAAGGTGCAAAAGGAAGTTTTGCTGGCGTCTGGGGTGGTACTACCGCTTATCGTAAGCGGTACTACCGCTACGGGCGGTACTACCGCTTATCGTAAGCGGTACTACCGCTACAGGCGGTACTACCGCTTATCGTAAGCGGTACTACCGCTTGTACGCGGTACTGCAGGGATCCGAGTTGGACTCTTTCCCTGCGGGCCAAACCGACCTTGTGCGGGCAAAACCGACCTGGAGGAGGCTTTTACTCCAAGTTTAGACCCCAAGGCTCAACATATAAATAGAGGGGCAGGGCTAGCACACGGGATAGATTAAGATTTCCCAAGCCGTGTGTCGGCAACCCTAACCCTCTAGTTCTCCCGTCATAATCTCCGTAGTGCTTGGCGAAGCCCTGCAGAGATTGTTCCTCACCACCATCACCACGCCGTCGTGCTGCTGGAACTCATCTACTACTTCACCATCGCTCGCTGGATCGAGGAGGTGAAGGCGTCATCAAGCCGTACGTGTGTTGAACGCGGAGGTGCCGTCCGTTCGGCACTAGTTCGTGATCGGTTCGAGGGACGACTTGCGATTTGGATCGCGGAGACGTTCGACTACATCAACCGCGTTTCTTAAACGCTTCCGCTTAGCGATCTACAAGGGTATGTAGATTCACTCTCCCTCTCGTAGATGCTCATCACCATGGATAGATCTTGCGTGTGCGTAGGAAAATTTTTGTTTCCCATGCAACGTTCCCCAACAGTGGCATCTGAGCTAGGTCTATGCGTAGATGAGATCTCGAGTAGAACACAAACGAGTTGTGGGCGTGGGTGTATACATATTGCTTGCCGTTACTAGTTGATATTTGATTCGGCGGTATTGTGAGATGAAGCGGCCCGGACCGACATTACGCGTACGCTTACGCGAGACAGGTTCCTTCAACTGACATGTAACTTCGTTGCATAAAGATGGCTAGCGGGTGTCTGTCTCTCTCACTTTAGTTGAATCGAGTTCAATGAAGAGGGTTCTTTTAGAAGATCAAAAAGCAATCACTACACCACGTTGTGGTTTTGCGTAGGTAAGAACGGTGTTTGCAAACCCGTAGCAGCCACGTAAAATTTGCAACAACAATTAGAGGACGTCTAACTTGTTTTTGCAGGGTATGTTGTGATGTGATATGGCCAATTACATGATGAGATATATGTGATGTATGAGATGATCATGTGTTGTATAGAATATCACGACTTGCATGTCGATGAGTACGGCAACTGGCAGGAGCCATAGAGTTGTCTTTAATTATTGTATGACCTGCGTGTCAATCATTAAGCGCTATGTAATGCTTTACTTTATCGCTAAACGTTAGCAATAGTCGTGGAAGCAACAGTCGGCGCGACAACCTCATGGCGACACATTGATGGAGATCAAGATGATGGAGATCTTGGTGTGATGCCGGTGACGATGGAGATCATGCCGGTGTTTTGGAGATGGAGATCAAAAGCACAAGTTCATGGCCATATCATGTCACTTATGAATTGCATGTGATGTTAATCCTTTTATGCATCTTATTTTGCTTAGGACGACGGTAGCATTATAAGGTGATCCCTCACTTAAATTTCAAGATAAATTGTGTTCTCCCCAAGTGTGCACCGTTGCGAAAGTTCGTCGTTTCGAGACACGCCGTGATGATCGGGTGTGATAGACTCTACGTTCACATACAACGGGTGTAAGCCATGTTACACGTGCGGAACACTCGGGTTAAACTTGACGAGCCTAGCATGTACAGACATGGCCTCGGAACACAAGAGACCGAAAGGTCGAACATGAGTCATATAGTAGATATGATCAACATGAAGATGTTCACCATTGAAACCACCTCAACTCACGTGATGATCGGACTTGAGTTGGTGGATTTGGATCATGTTACACTCGAATGATCGGAGGGATGTCAATTTGAGTGGGAGTTTTTAAGTAATATGATTAACTAAACTCATTATCTAGAACAATAGTCTAAGTTGTCTTTGCTATATTTATGTTGTAGATCATGGCTCGCGCAGTAGCACCCCTGAATTTTAATGCGTTCCTAGAGAAAGCTAAGTTGAAAGATGATGGAAGTAACTTTGTGGACTGGGCCCGTAATCTAAGGATTATCCTTACGGCTTCCCAGAAGGCTTATGTCCTTGATGCACCGCTTGGTGATCCACCCGCTCCAGTTGAGTCTCTAGACGTTGTGAATGCCTGGCAGGCTCGTTCTGAAGATTACTCAACAGTTCAATGTGCAATATTATATGGCTTAGAACCGGGACTTCAAAGACGTTTTGAACGTCATGGAGCATATGAGATGTTCCAGGAGTTGAAGTTTATCTTTCAGAAGAATGCCCGGATCGAGAGATATGAGATCTCCGATAAGTTCTATGCCTGCAAGATGGAGGAGAACGGGTCTATCAGTGATCACGTACTCAGAATGTCTGGATACTCCACCCGTCTGGCTGAATTGGGGATGCCCCTTCCGCCAGAGGCTATCACTGACAGAGTTCTTCAATCATTGCCACCTAGCTACAAGAGCTTCGTGTTGAACTATAACAAGCACGAGATGAACAAGTCAGTCGCCGAGCTGTTTGCGATGCTGAAAGCCGCTGAGTCTGAAATTCAGAAGGAGCATCAAGTGTTGATGGTCAATAAAACCACTAGTTTCAAGAAAAATGGCAAGGGTAAGAAGGGTAACTCCAAGAAGAGTGGCAAAGCAGTTGCTCCTCTCGTGAAGAAACCCAAGGCTGGACCCAAACCAGAAACTGTGTGCTTTCATTGCAAGGGAACTGGACACTGGAAGCGGAACTGCCCCAAGTATTTGGCTGACAAGAAGGCGGCCAACAACAAACAAGGTATATATGATATACATGTTATTGATGTGTACCTTACCAACTCTCGTTGTAGTGCCTGGGTATTTGATACCGGTGCGGTTGCTCATATTTGCAACTCAAAACAGGAACTGCGGAATAGACGGAGGCTGGCAAAGGACGAAGTGACGATGCGCGTGGGAAATGGTTCCAAGGTTGATGTGATCGCCGTCGGCACGCTCGCTCTTCGATTACCATCGGGATTAGTGATGAACCTGAATAATTGTTATTTAGTGCCTGCGGTAAGCATGAACATTATATCTGGATCTTGTTTATTGCGAGACGGTTACTCATTTAAATCAGAGAATAATGGTTGTTCTATTTATATGAGTAATATCTTTTATGGTCATGCACCCAATGTGAGGGGTTTATTCTTATTGAATCTCGATAGTAATGATACACATGTTCATAACATTGATGCCAAAAGATGTAGAATTGATAATGATAATACCACTTTCTTGTGGCACTGCCGTTTTGGTCATATTGGCATAAAACGCATGAGGAAGCTCCATGCTGATGGACTTTTGGAGTCACTTGATTTTGAATCACTTGACACATGTGAGCCATGCCTCATGGGCAAGATGACTAAAACACCGTTCTCTGGAACAATGGAACGGGCAAGTGACTTATTGGAAATCATACATACTGATGTGTGCGGTCCGATGAGTATTGAGGCGCGCGGTGGTTATCGTTACTTTCTCACCTTCACTGATGACTTAAGTAGATATGGGTATATTTACTTAATGAAACACAAGTCTGAAACATTTGAAAAGTTCAAACAATTTCAGAGTGAAGTTGAGAATCATAGTAACAAGAAGATTAAATTCCTACGATCTGATCGAGGAGGAGAATATCTGAGTTATGAGTTTGGTAGTCACTTAAGACAATGTGGAATTGTTTCACAACTAACACCGCCTGGAACACCACAACGTAATGGTGTGTCCGAACGTCGTAATCGAACCTTATTGGATATGGTGCGATCTATGATGTCTCTTGCCGATTTACCACTATCGTTTTGGGGTTATGCATTAGGGACAGCTGCATTCACTTTAAATAGGGACCATCGAAATCCGTTGACACGACGCCATATGAACTTTGGTTTGGCAAGAAGCCAAAGCTGCCGTTTCTTAAAGTTTGGGGATGTGATGCTTATGTCAAAAAGCTTCAGCCTGAAAAGCTGGAACCCAAAGCAGAGAAATGCGTCTTCATAGGATACCCAAAAGAGACAGTTGGGTATACCTTCTACCTCAGATCCGAAGGCAAAGTGTTTGTCACTAAAAACGGAACATTTCTTGAGAAAGAGTTTCTCTCGAAAGAATTGAGTGGGAGGAAGATAGAACTTGATGAGGTTGTTGAACCTTTACTTCAACCTGAAAGTAGCGCAGCGCAGAAAGATGTTTCTGTAGAGCCTACATCAGCTGAAGAGGAAGTTAATGATGATGATCATAAAGCTTTGGATCAAGTTGCTATCGAACCTCGTAGGACGACAAGGACGCGTACTGCTCCTGAGTGGTACGGCAACCCTGTCTTAGAGGTCATGTTGTTAGACAACGATGAACCTACGAGCTATGGAGAAGCAATGATGGGCCTGGATTCCGAGAAGTGGTTAGAGGCCATGAAATCCGAGATGGGATCCATGTATGAAAACAAAGTATGGACTTTGGAAGTATTACCTGAAGGGCGTAAGGCCATTCAGAACAAATGGATCTTTAAGAGGAAGACGGACGCGGACGGTAATGTCACCGTCTATAAAGCTCGACTTGTGGCAAAGGGTTTTTCACAAGTTCAAGGAGTTGACTACGATGAGACCTTCTCACCCGTAGCGATGCTTAAGTCCGTCAGAATCATGTTAGCAATTGCTGCCTTTTTCGATTATGAAATTTGGCAGATGGATGTCAAAACAGCGTTCCTTAACGGTTTCCTTAAGGAAGAGTTGTATATGATGCAACCAGAAGGTTTTGTCGATCCAGAGAATGCTGACAAAGTTTGCAAACTCCAGCGATCCATTTATGGACTGGTGCAAGCATCTCGGAGTTGGAATCTTCGCTTTGATGAGGTGATCAAAGCGTTCGAGTTTATACAAGTTTACGGAGAAGCTTGTATTTACAAGAAAGTGAGTGGGAGCTCTATAGCGTTTCTAATATTATATGTGGATGACATATTACTGATTGGAAACAATATAGAAATGTTGGAAAGCGTGAAGGAATATTTGAACAAGAGTTTTTCAATGAAGGACCTAGGAGAAGCTGCTTTCATATTAGGCATCAAGATCTATAGAGATAGATCGAGACGCTTGATAGGACTTTCACAAAGCACATACCTTGACAAAGTTTTGAAGAAGTTCAAAATGGATCAGTCCAAGAAGGGGTTCTTGCCTGTATTGCAAGGTGTGATGTTGAGTCAGACTCAATGCCCAGTGACTGCAGAAGATAGAGAAAAGATGAGTGTCATCCCCTATGCTTCAGCCATAGGCTCTATCATGTATGCAATGCTGTGCACAAGACCCGATGTCAGCCTTGCCATAAGTATGGTCGGAAGGTTTCATAGTGATCCAGGAATGGAACACTGGACGGCGGTCAAGAATATCCTGAAGTACCTGAAAAGGACTAAGGACATGTTTCTCGTTTATGGAGGTGATCAAGAGCTCGTCGTAAAGGGTTACGTCGATGCAAGCTTTGACACTGATCCGGATGACTCTAAGTCACAAACCGGATACGTATTTATTCTTAATGGGGGTGCGGTTAGCTGGTGCAGTTCCAAGCAAAGCGTGGTAGCTGATTCTACATGCGAAGCGGAGTACATCGCTGCCTCGGAGGCGGCGAAGGAAGGTGTCTGGATGAAGGAGTTCATGACAGATCTTGGAGTAGTGCCTAGTGCGCTTAACCCAATAACTCTATTTTGTGATAATACTGGTGCCATTGCTCTAGCCAAGTAACCAAGATTTCACAAGAGGACCAGACACATAAAGCAACGTTTCAATTCCATCCGCGATTACATCAAGGAGGGTGACATAAATATTGGCAAAGTACACACGGATCTGAATGTTGCAGATCCGATGACTAAACCTCTTCCAAGGGCTAAACATGAACAACACCAGAACTGCATGGGTGTTCGATTCATTACAATGTAAATCACATAGTGATGTGAACTAGATTATTGACTCTAGTGCAAGTGGGAGACTGTTGGAAATATGCCCTAGAGGCAATAATAAATTGGTTATTATTATATTTCCTTGTTCATGATAATCGTTTATTATCCATGCTATAATTGTATTGATTGGAAACTCAAATACATGTGTGGGTACATAGACAACACTGTGTCCCTAGTAAGCCTCTAGTTGACTAAGCTCGTTGATCAAAAGATGGTTAAGGTTTCCTAGCCATAGACATGAGATGTCATTTGATAACGGGATCACATCATTAGGAGAATGATGTGATGGACAAGACCCAAACTATAAACGTAGCATATGATCGTGTCAGTTTATTGCTATTGTTTTCTGCATGTCAAGTATCTGTTCCTATGACCATGAGATCATGCAACTCCCTGACATCGGAGGAATACCTTGTGTGTATCAAACGTCGCAACGTAACTGGGTGACTATAAAGGTGCTCTACAGGTATCTCCGAGGGTGTCTGTTGGGTTGGCATGGATCAAGACTGGGATTTGTTACTCCGTGTGACGGAGAGGTATCTCAGGGCCCATTCGGTAATACAACATCACAATGAGCCTTGCAAGCAATGTGACTAAAGTGTTAGCCACGAGATCTTGTATTACGGAACAAGTAAAGAGACTTGCCGGTAACGAGATTGAACTAGGTATAGAGATACCGACGATCGAATCTCGGGCAAGTAACATACCGAAGAACAAAGGGAACAGTATACGGGATTAACTGAATCCTTGACATAGAGGTTCGACCGATAAAGATCTTCGTAGAATATGTAGGAGCCAATATGGGCATCCAGGTCCCGCTATTGGTTATTGATCGTAGAGGTGTCTCGGTCATGTCTACATAGTTCTCGAACCCGCAGGGTCTACACACTTAACGTTTGGTGACGATTAGTATAGTTGAGTTATCTTGTTGGTGACCGAAGGTTGTTCGGAGTCCTGGATAAGATCCCGGACATGACGAGGATCTCCGGAATAGTCCGGAGGTAAAGATTGATATATGTGATAATAGTGTTTTGGTTTCCGGAAGGGTTCCGGAATTCACCGGAAGAGGTTCCGGATGTTTCCCGAAATGTTCGGATACGAGAACACTTTATTTGGGCCAAGGGGTAAAGCCCACGAGGCTTAGGCAAGGTGCAAAAGGAAGTTTTGCTGGCGTCTGGGGCGGTACTACCGCTTATCGTAAGCGGTACTACCGCTACGGGCGGTACTACCGGTTATCGTAAGCGGTACTACCGCTACAGGCGGTACTACCGCTTATCGTAAGCGATACTACCGCTTGTACGCGGTACTGCAGGGATCCGAGTTGGACTCTTTCCCTGCGGGCCAAACCGACCTTGTGCGGGCAAAACCGACCTGGAGGAGGCTTTTACTCCAAGTTTAGACCCCAAGGCTCAACATATAAATAGAGGGGCAGGGCTAGCACACGGGATAGATTAAGATTTCCCAAGCCGTGTGTCGGCAACCCTAACCCTCTAGTTCTCCCGTCATAATCTCCGTAGTGCTTGGCGAAGCCCTGCAGAGATTGTTCCTCACCATCATCACCACGCCGTCATGCTGCCGGAACTCATCTACTACTTCACCATCGCTCGCTGGATCGAGGAGGTGAAGGCGTCATCAAGCCGTACGTGTGTTGAACGCGGAGGTGCCGTCCGTTCGGCACTAGTTCGTGATCGGTTCGAGGGACGACTTGCGATTTGGATCGCGGAGACGTTCGACTACATCAACCGCGTTTCTTAAACGCTTCCGCTTAGCGATCTACAAGGGTATGTAGATTCACTCTCCCTCTCGTAGATGCTCATCACCATGGATAGATCTTGCGTGTGCGTAGGAAAAATTTTGTTTCCCATGCAACGTTCCCCAACAGATCATTCTCAATGCTTGTGTCCTAACCGTTACTCAAGATGTTTGGAACTCCTTCGAATTTATTGCACATGGCATATAGACGGAAGCACTAGTACATATATAAATATGATTTTTTCCTCCAGTTTTTGCTTCATCTTGCACATGTCCATGTGTTTTAGTTTTGAATTATGACCACTAGATATCTAGAAACTAACTTCATTTATAAAAATGCTCATTGAACCCCGAAAATGTCCAAATTTCAGGATGTCGGATGTATTCGTGCATTGTAACGAATTAAAAAAAAGCTAGGCCAAATGAGACAACGACTAGCGGTTCGTCATCAAACAAGGCTCTCATGTTCCCTCTCAGAACCACGACCCTTCGTGTGATGCTCCGTTTTGTGAGAGGCATGTGTCAAAGCTTATCTCGAACAAGCCGTTACTTTGACCACGACATCTTGGCCCCATGTGGGGGAAATCATGGAGATTATTATCATGTACTTCAGAGCATCTTTTCATTTTTTGAATTTCAAAACCTAGAATCCCAAAGCGTGCACGTGTGTCCAAACCGTTACCCTAGATGTTTGAAACTCCTTAAAATTTATTGCAAGCGGCATATATAGGGAAGCAAGTAGTCCATAAATATGATTTTCCCAGCAGTTTTTTGCTTCATATTGCATGTTCGTGTGTTACACCTTTTGAATTATGGCTGTAAAATTTGTACAAACTAACTTAATGCATAAACATGCCAATTTAACCCCAAATATTTCTTAATTTTAGGATGCCGTTAGTGAATTTTGACGGTAGGGATCTTTTTCTTACAAATAAAACAATATCTGTTACCGCTGTAGCCCAAAATAGTTTTACAATTCAATAGAAAAAGTGAACTGCGTACACACGGTTCCATACATGAACCGTTTGCGATGAAAATTCACGGAGCTATTCATGTCTTACGAGGGAAGCTTCGTCGGCTTCGTCTAGCTCGGATTCCGTTCTCCCTCGATCTCCATTCCCCAACAAACCCTCTCTGCAAAGAATGACACCGTGGGAACGCTTCATAAGAGTGCGTACGACCGCCCCCTCGGCCCGGAGCGCTCCCGCCTCTGCCAAGAACGTGGCCGCCTCAGCCGAGAGCGCAGCCGCATCTGCCTTAAGCGCGGTCGCATCCCCCGAAAGGGCCTCTGCGGCTGCCGACAGGGCTTTTGCGGCGGCCGAAAGGGCGTCTGTAGCCGCGGAGACGGCAGGTGCAGCTGCTACGACGGCGTCTGCAAACGCCAAGAGCGCTCGAGCAGCGTGCCGTGCCGCGGAGGCCGCCCTGGCCCGGGTCAAGGCCATCCAGACCTATATCATCGAGAATGCCCACGCCAAGATACTCCAAGATTCGCCGGAATACAGCATGCACCACACGTCCGAAGAGGCGGCTACTGCGGATGTCGAGATGCATGCCGACGATGCGGCGATGGAGGCCACGGAGCCCCTTCCGCACAAGATCTCCGAGCGAGAGCTGGAGATGCGGGAGCCGTCCGAGAGTGCCGAGTGCTGGGAGGAGTTATGCGTGGCTCAGGAGGAGGTAGAGAAGCGCCTGTCCATCGAGGAATCGGTGGTGGAGTACCAACGCGAGCTATGGCGGCGCCACTACTACGAGTACTACGATGATGAGGGCGACGCTGATGACGAGGACAACGTCGAGGATGAGCACGTCGCCGCGGTCTAAGTCAGCCTGGGGGATGTGGAGTCCAGCACCGGCGGAATGTCGCCCGGACAAGTCGTCGACATCTCATCGAACAACGGCGAGGCATAGGGCGGCTACTTGTCGGCGTCTTTGTTAAAATTATGCGTATTACTAATAGCCTTTGTTCAGAGAGCTGGTCTTTTGTAAGAGCTATGTCTAGTTCAAGAAGCTTGATTATTTAGTGAACTTGCTCGGTTTAGTAACTGTGCGCTATGTGTGTCCGCTAATTTGTATACCCAAGTTAGCAGTTGATGTTACATTATGCAATGACGTGGATGTGCACTATAACCAGGGAATACGTGGGGAGGGGCGAAATTTTTATGTTCTATATCATCGCACACGATAAAAGCAGGAACACCGTGTCTGATGAATCTTTGCGCCCCAAGATTCCCTGCAACGAGCGAAAAATTTCGCCGACCGCCGGAATATCTGCCTTCCCTCCTTCCCCCCAAATGGCCACATTTCCCATGCAACCCCCTACCCCCACCCCCCCCCCCCCCGCGCCGCCGCCCACATCTCTCCCTCTAGCTTCCGACCGCCGCGGACATGCCATGGTCTCCTCGAGTGACCCCTCAAGCGGTATCTCTGACGACGACGAATCTCTCACCAGCCAGGTATTCGTCTCTCTTCTCTCTGGCTCGACTAGGCTTAGGGTTTTGTTTTGGAATTTGGGATTTTAAAGCGGCAGGCCCATTTGCGCTATTTCTTTCTCTTGTAGCTCCCTAGGACAATCACTTCCAAGGAATGAAGAGGGGTAACTGAAGACCTGCCTGTTCATGGTCAACATCAATTTCAATCCGTGAAGTTACAAGCTTTTGAATCTGGGTACAGTGGGAGGAAGTTTCTGGGGGGTGCAAAGAAGGTAAGCCTAACTCTCGTTGTTAGAAATCATTTGTTATATTAGGTGTGATTCAGACACTTCCCGTGTGCTATTTGATTCTGGATGTGATTAAGACACTGTCATAGTTTTAACCTGAAGGCATATTGACAGCAAGAAAACTATGTGCTACATGAGTTATCATTGCATGAAAATTGACAGCAAGTTAGTACACATGAAACACTTCATTTCATTCAGCACGAGCAAGGTCTAATTATGCACATAAACATGGCTAGCATCAACACTGTTCGAGCGTACACACACCTCGGTTGTCAGGTGGCAGAACCACCTGAAACATGGCAATTTAAAATAAACAGATTCTCAGACTTAGTGAAAAAAACATGGTGCAAGACAGTAGTTTTTAACAGATTGGAATGTTTGACAGCATAATGTACGTAGTTTTCACTATTAATTTGATATCATTCAAACACTGTCGATGTGCATCCTGTACTACAAAGACTGTTGCATTTATATTTAGCTTCCTGGTAAAATTGGCAATTTGTTATTACACATGATAGAAACAGAGGAGGGATGAGTACCAGAGCATCCTACTATGAAGACTCTTCGAGCAGAACCATGGCCTGGCCAATGAAGACCCATGTAATCCCTGTTCTGACCACATGTCTGAAGCAGACCTTGAAAAGCAACTTTCTAGTAAGGAAGTAGACACATTTGAGAAACGCAAGTACAAGCATGGCCAGCCATTCCTTGTTGGCGAATACTTTGACGAGTACAGTTCCAGTTGTTGCAAGTTACATAAATATGGTATGGACATAATGTCAGAAGGAGAAGATACTAACATTCTGCAAGTGCACTACGGCAGCTGGCATTTCTCTCACGATGCAGGTACCATCAGTGTGGAATTCGAGGACTTTCATCTCTTCTTCAACTTCGATGAGCTTGCTACCACTCTTGTCAAATGCTTGATGTTGTAAGTACTTCACAAACTCTGATCAACTTCTCCATACAAGGCTGTAAATGACAAAAAATCTAACTATATTGTATTCCTCTCACGGGATTGACGACGCAGACAACATCAAGGGTGCATGCGTATTTCATAGATCCTGATTTAGCAAACGGCGTTTTGTTACGAGATAATGGCTCACGCAAGGCTTCCATTGATTGTGTCGCCAAGATCTTGTTCAACTTACATATAGGAGAATTCTTCATGTGGCCATATCATGAACGGTAAGTTAAATATACAACCACGCATACATTGATCGTCTTTCAGTTTTAGACATAGTTCGTACGTTCATGGTTTTCTTAAACTGTAGAGGTCACTGGATCTTGGTGGTTGTCGGTGTCAAAACCGGCGGATCTCGGGTAGGGGGTCCCGAGCTGTGAGTCTTGGATCGATGGTAACAAGGGGACGAAGGAGACGATGTTTACCCAGGTTCGGGCCCTCCTATGGAGGTAAAACCCTACGTCCTGCTCGATTATATTGATAGTATGAAGGTTACAGAGTTGATCTACCTCGAGATCGACTAGCTAAAACCCTAGATGAGTTTCTGTGGCTTACAATCTAAAACCCTCCCGGTTTATATAGACACCGGGGGGTACCTAGGGTTTACACATGACAAGACTACTGCCGAGAATGGAGACGTCGATTCCCTCATCTTGACTTGGAGTGCACGATGCGCCTTCGTGACTTCCTTCTAGAACACAGGGTCTCGATGTATCCGGCCCTCCCCGCGACAGTCAGAGTGCGGCCCACCAAGCCGGCCTATTGAAAGATAGGCCAGCAGCCCGAGGACCCATTAGTCCAGGACTCCCTCAGTAGCCCCCGAACTAGCCCCCAACGCCAAGGGTCTCGGTTTTGACAGCTTCGCTTGATCAGAGTCTTCGGCTTGCGGGGTGAGTTCTTCTTGTTGGGGAACGTCGCATGGGAAACAAAAATTTTCCTACGCACACGCAAGATCTATCCATGGTGATGAGTATCTACGAGAGGGAGAGTGAATCTACATACCCTTGTAGATCGCTAAGCGGAAGCGTTAGGAAACGCGGTTGATGTAGTCGAACGTCTTCGCGATCCAAATCGCAAGTCGTCCCTCGATCCAAACACGATCTAGCGCCGAACGGACGGCACCTCTGCGTTCAACACACGTACGGCTTGATGACGCCTTCACCTCCTCGATCCAGCGAGAGATGGTGAAGTAGTGGATGAGTTCCGACAGCACGACGGCGTGGTGATGGTGGTGAGGAACAATCTCTGCAGGGCTTCGCCAAGCACTACAGAGATTGTGACGGGAGGAACTAGAGGGTTAGGGTTGTTGGCACACGGCTTGGGAAATCTTGATGTATCCCGTGTGCTAGCCCTGCCCCTCTATTTATATGTTGAGCCCTGGGGTGTAAACTTGGAGAGAAAGCCTCCACAAGGTCGGTTTTGCCCGCACAAGGTCGGTTTGGCCCGCACGGAAAGAGTCCCACTCGGATTCCAGCAGTACCGTGTACAAGCGGTAGTACCGCTCATGAGCGGTAGTACCGCTTGAGCGGTAGTACCGCTTCACACAAGCGGTAGTACCGCTTACGCGGTAGTACTGCCTTACCAGCGGTAGTACCGCTTAAGGCAGCAGCAAAACTTCCTTTTGCACTTTCCAATACCTCGTGGGCTTTACCCCTTTGGTCCATATAAAGTGTTGCTGCACCCGAACACTTCGGTAAACATCCGGAACCCCTTCCGGTGAATTCCGGAACCCTTCCGGAGATCAAAACACTATTATCACATATATCAATCTTTACCTCCGGACTCTTCCGGAGATCCTCGTCATGTCCGGGATTTTATCCGGGACTCCGAACAACCTTCGGTCACCAACACAATAACTCAACTATACTAATCGGCACCAAACGTTAAGTGTGTAGACCCTGCGGGTTCGAGAACTATGTAGACATGACCGAGACACCTCTACGGTCAATAACCAATAGCGGGACCTGGATGCCCATATTGGTTCCTACATATTCTACGAAGATCTATATCGGTCAAACCTCTATGTCAAGGATTCAGTTAATCCCGTATGTTGTTCCCTTTGTTCTTCGGTATGTTACTTGCCCGAGATTCGATCGTCGGTATCTCTATACCTAGTTCAATCTCGTTATCGGCAAGTCTCTTTACTCGGTCCGTAATACAAGATCTCATGACTAACACTTTAGTCATATTGCTTGCAAGGCTCATTATGATGTTGTATTACCGAGTGGGCCCTGAGATACCTCTCCGTCACACGGAGTAACAAATCCCAGTCTTGATCCATGCCAACCCAACAGACACCCTCGGAGATACCTGTAGAGCATCTTTATAGTCACCCAGTAACGTTGCGACGTTTGATACACACAAGGTATTCCTCCGGTGTCAGTGAGTTGCATGATCTCATGGTCATAGGAACAGATACTTGACATGCAGAAAACAATAGCAATAAACTGACACGATCATAAGCTACGTTTATAGTTTGGGTCTTGTCCATCACATCATTCTCCTAATGATGTGATCCCGTTATCAAATGACATCTCATGTCCATGTCTAGGAAACCTTCACCATCTTTTGATCAATGAGCTAGTTAACTAGAGGCTTACTAGGGACACAGTGTTGTCTATGTACCCACACATGTATTTGAGTTTCCAATCAATACAATTATAGCATGGATAATAAACGATTATCATGAACAAGGAAATATAATAATAACCAATTTATTATTGCCTCTAGGGCATATTTCCAACAGTCTCCCACTTGCACTAGAGTCAATAATCTAGTTCACATCACTATGTGATTTACATTGTAATGAATCGAACACCCATGCAGTTCTGGTGTTGTTCATGTTTAGCCCTTGGAAGAGGTTTAGTCATCGGATCTGCAACATTCAGATCCGTGTGTACTTTGCAAATATTTATGTCGTCCTCCTTGATGTAATCGCGGATGGAATTGAAACGTCGCTTTATGTGTCTGGTCCTCTTGTGAAATCTTGGTTCCTTGGCTAGAGCAATGGCACCAGTATTATCACAAAACAGAGTCATTGGGTTAAGCGCAGTAGGCACTACTCCAAGATCTGTCATGAACTCCTTCATCCAGACACCTTCCTTCGCTGCCTCCGAGGCAGCGATGTACTCCGCTTCGCATGTAGAATCAGCTACCACGCTTTGCTTGGAACTGTACCAGCTAACCGTACCCCCATTAAGAATAAATATGTATCCGGTTTGCGGCTTAGAGTCATCCAGATCAGTGTCAAAGCTTGCATCGACGTAACCTTTTACGACGAGCTCTTGATCACCTCCATAAACGAGAAACATGTCCTTAGTCCTTTTCAGGTACTTCAGGATATTCTTGACCGCCGTCCAGTGTTCCATTCCTGGATCACTTTGAAACCTTCCGACCATACTTATGGCATGGCTGACATCGGGTCTTGTGCACAGCATTGCATACATGATAGAGCCTATGGCTGAAGCATAGGGGATGACACTCATCTTTTCTCTATCTTCTGCAGTCACTGGGCATTGAGTCTTACTCAACTTCACACCTTGCAAAATAGGCAAGAACCCCTTCTTGGACTGATCCATTTTGAACTTCTTCAAAATCTTATCAAGGTATGTGCTTTGTGAAAGTCCTATTAAACGTCTTAATCTATCTCTATAGATCTTGATGCCTAATATGAAAGCAGCTTCTCCTAGGTCCTTCATTGAAAAACTCTTGTTCAAATATTATTTCACGCTTTCCAACATTTCTATATTGTTTCCAATCAGTAATATGTCATCCACATATAATATTAGAAACGCTATAGAGCTCCCACTCACTTTCTTGTAAATACAAGCTTCTCCGTAAACTTGTATAAACTCGAACGCTTTGATCACCTCATCAAAGCGAAGATTCCAACTCCGAGATGCTTGCACCAGTCCATAAATGGATCGCTGGAGTTTGCAAACTTTGTCAGCATTCTCTGGATCGACAAAACCTTCTGGTTGCATCATATACAACTCTTCCTTAAGGAAACCGTTAAGGAACGCTGTTTTGACATCCATCTGCCAAATTTCATAATCGAAAAATGCAGCTATTGCTAACATGATTCTGACGGACTTAAGCATCGCTACGGGTGAGAAGGTCTCATCGTAGTCAACTCCTTGAACTTGTGAAAAACCCTTTGCCACAAGTCGAGCTTTATAGACGGTGACATTACCGTCCGCGTCCGTCTTCCTCTTAAAGATCCATTTGTTCTGAATGGCCTTACGCCCTTCAGGTAATACTTCCAAAGTCCACACATTGTTTTCATACATGGATCCCATCTCGGATTTCATGGCCTCTAACCACTTCTCGGAATCCGGGCCCATCATCGCTTCTCCATAGCTCGTAGGTTCATCGTTGTCCAACAACATGACCTCTAAGACAGGGTTGCCGTACCACTCAGGAGCAGTACGCGTCCTTGTCGACCTACGAGGTTCGATAGCAACTTGATCCGAAGCTTTATGATCATCATCAACTTCCTCTTCAGCTGATGTAGGCTCTACAGAAATATCTTTCTGCGCTGCGCTACTCTCAGGTTGAAGTAAAGGTTCAACAACCTCATCAAGTTCTATCTTCCTCCCACTCAATTCTTTCGAGAGAAACTCTTTCTCAAGAAATGTTCCGTTTTTAGCGACAAATACTTTGCCTTCGGATTTGAGGTAGAAGGTATACCCAACTGTCTCTTTTGGGTATCCTATGAAGACGCATTTCTCCGCTTTGGGTTCCAGCTTTTCAGGCTGAAGCTTGTTGACAAAAGCATCACATCCCCAAACTTTAAGAAACGACAGCTTTGGCTTCTTGTCAAACCAAAGTTCATATGGCGTTGTCTCAACGGATTTCGATGGTGCCCTATTTAAAGTGAATGCAGCTGTCTCTAATGCATAACCCCAAAACGATAGTGGCAAATCGGAAGAGACATCATAGATCGCACCATATCCAATAAGGTTCGATTACGACGTTCGGACACACCATTACGCTGTGGTGTTCCAGGCGGTGTCAGTTGTGAAACAATTCCACATTGTCTAAAGTGACTGCCAAACTCATAACTCAGATATTCTCCTCCTCGATCAGATCGTAGGAATTTAATCTTCTTGTTACGATGATTCTCAACTTCACTCTGAAATTGTTTGAACTTTTCAAACGTTTCAGACTTGTGTTTCATTAAGTAAATATACCCATATCTACTTAAGTCATCAGTGAAGGTGAGAAAATGACGATAACCACCGCGCGCCTCAATACTCATCGGACCGCACACATCAGTATGTATGATTTCCAACAAGTCACTTGCCCGTTCCATTGTTCCAGAGAACGGCGTTTTAGTCATCTTGCCCATGAGGCATGGCTCGCATGTGTTAAGTGATTCAAAATCAAGTGACTCCAAAAGTCCATCAGCATGGAGCTTCCTCATGCGTTTTACGCCAATATGACCTAAACGGCAGTGCCACAAGAAAGTGGTATTATCATTATCAATTCTACATCTTTTGGCATCAATGTTATGAACATGTGTATCATTACTATCGAGATTCAATAAGAATAAACCCCTCACTTCGGGTGCATGACCATAAAAGATATTACTCATATAAATAGAACAACCATTATTCTCTGATTTAAATGAGTAACCGTCTCGCAATAAACAAGATCCAGATATAATGTTCATGCTTAACGCAGGCACTAAATAACAATTATTCAGGTTCATCACTAATCCCGATGGTAATTGAAGAGCGAGCGTGCCGACGGTGATCACATCAACCTTGGAACCATTTCCCACGCGCATCGTCACTTCATCCTTTGCCAGCCTCCGTCTATTCCGCAGTTCCTGTTTAGAGTTGCAAATGTGAGCAACCGCACCGGTATCAAATACCCAGGCACTACAACGAGAGTTGGTAAGGTACACATCAATAACATGTATATCATATATACCTTGTTTGTTGTTGGCCGCCTTCTTGTCAGCCAAATACTTGGGGCAGTTCCGCTTCCAGTGTCCAGTTCCCTTGCAATGAAAGCACACAGTTTCTAGTTTGGGTCCAACCTTGGGTTTCTTCACGGGAGGAGCAACTGCTTTGCCACTCTTCTTGGAGTTACCCTTCTTACCCTTGCCATTTTTCTTGAAACTAGTGGTTTTATTGACCATCAACACTTGATGCTCCTTCTGAATTTCAGACTCAGCGACTTTCAGCATCGCAAATAGCTCGGCGACTGACTTGTTCATCCCGTGCATGTTATAGTTCAACACGAAGCTCTTGTAGCTAGGTGGCAATGATTGAAGAACTCTGTCAGTGATAGCCTCTGGCGGAAGGGGCATCCCTAATTCAGCCAGACGGGTGGAGTACCCAGACATTCTGAGTATGTGATCACTAACAGACCCGTTCTCCTCCATCTTGCAAGTATAGAACTTATCGGAGGTCTCATACCTCTCGATCCGGGCATTCTTCTGAAAGATAAACCTCAACTCCTGGAACATCTCAGATGCTCCATGACGTTCAAAATGTCTTTGAAGTCCCGGTTCTAAGCCATACAAAATTGCACATTGAACTATTGAGTAATCATCAGAGCGAGCCTGCCAGGCGTTCACAACGTCTAGAGACTCAACTGGAGCGGGTGGATCACCAAGCAGTGCATCAAGGACATAAGCCTTCTGGGAAGCCGTAAGGATAATCCTTAGATTACGGGCCCAGTCCACAAAGTTACTTCCATCATCTTTCAACTTAGCTTTCTCTAGGAACGCATTAAAATTCAGGGGTGCTACTGCGCGAGTCATGATCTATCTACAACATAAATATAGCAAAGACAACTTAGATTATTATTCAAGATAATGAGTTTAGTTAATCATATTACTTAAAAAACTCCCACTCAAATTGACATCCCTCCGGTCTTTCGAGTGTCACATGATCCAAATCCACCAACTCAAGTCCGATCATCACGTGAGTTGAGGTGGTTTCAATGGTGAACATCTTCATGTTGATCATATCTACTATATGACTCATGTTCGACCTTTCGGTCTCTTGTGTTCCGAGGCCATGTCTGTACATGCTAGGCTCGTCAAGTTTAACCCGAGTGTTCCGCACGTGCAACACTGGCTTGCACCCGTTGTATGCGAACGTAGAGTCTATCACACCCGATCATCACGTGGTGTCTCGAAACGACGAACTTTCGCAACGGTGCACACTCGGGGAGAACACAATTTTATCTTGAAATTTAAGTGAGGGATCACCTTATAATGCTACCGTCGTCCTAAGCAAAATAAGATGCATAAAAGGATTAACATCACATGCAAATCATCAGTGACATGATATGGCCATGAACTTGTGCTTTTGATCTCCATCTCCAAAGCACCGGCATGATCTCCATCGTCACCGGCATGACACCATGATCTCCATCATCTTGATCTCCATCAACGTGTCGCCATGAGGTTGTCGCGCCGACTGTTGCTTCCACGACTATTGCTAACTCATAGCGATAAAGTAAAGCAAAACAGCGAAAATAATTAAAGACAACTCTATGGCTCCTGCCAGTTGCCGTACTCATCGACATGCAAGTCGTGATATTCTATACAACACATGATCATCTCATACATCACATATATCTCATCATGTAATTGGCCATATCACATCACAACATACCCTGCAAAAACAAGTTAGACGTCCTCTAATTGTTGTTGCAAGTTTTACGTGGCTGCTATGGGTATCTAGCAAGAACAATTCTTACCTACGCAAAAACCACAACGGTGATACAAAAAATGCTTTTCAACCTTCTCAAGGACCGCCTTTGTCAAATCCGATCCGACTAAAGTAGGAGAGACAGACACCCGCCAGCCATCTTTATGCAACGAAGTTACATGTCAGTTGATGGAACCGGTCTCTCGTAAGCGTACGAGTAATGTTGGTCCGAGCCGCTTCATCCCACAATACCGCCGAAACAAGAAAAGACCAAGGGAGGAAGCAATCTGAATATCAACGCCCACAAACTCCTTTGTGTTCTACTCGAGATCTCATCTACACATAGACCTAGCTCTGATGCCACTGTTGGGGAACGTCGCATGGGAAACAAAAATTTTCCTACGCACACGCAAGATCTATCCATGGTGATGAGTATCTACGAGAGGGAGAGTGAATCTACATACCCTTGTAGATCGCTAAGCGGAAGCGTTAAGAAACGCGGTTGATGTAGTCGAACGTCTTCGCGATCCAAATCGCAAGTCGTCCCTCGATCCAAACACGATCTAGCGCCGAACGGACGGCACCTCCGCGTTCAACACACGTACGGCTTGATGACGCCTTCACCTCCTCGATCCAGCGAGAGATGGTGAAGTAGTGGATGAGTTCCGGCAGCACGACGGCGTGGTGATGGTGGTGAGGAACAATCTCTGCAGGGCTTCGCCAAGCACTACGGAGATTGTTACGGGAGGAACTAGAGGGTTAGGGTTGCCGGCACACGACTTGGGAAATCTTGATGTATCCCGTGTGCTAGCCCTACCCCTCTATTTATATGTTGAGCCCTGGGGTCTAAACTTGGAGAGAAAGCCTCCACAAGGTCGGTTTTGCCCGCACAAGGTCGGTTTGGCCCGCACGGAAAGAGTCCCACTCGGATTCCAGCAGTACCGTGTACAAGCGGTAGTACCGCTCATGAGCGGTAGTACCGCTTGAGCGGTAGTACCGCTTCACACAAGCGGTAGTACCGCTTACGCGGTAGTACTGCCTTACCAGCGGTAGTACCGCTTAAGGCAGCAGCAAAACTTCCTTTTGCACTTTCCAATACCTCGTGGGCTTTACCCCTTTGGTCCATATAAAGTGTTGCTGCACCCGAACACTTCGATAAACATCCGGAACCCCTTCCGGTGAATTCCGGAACCCTTCCGGAGATCAAAACACTATTATCACATATATCAATCTTTACCTCCGGACTCTTCCGGAGATCCTCGTCATGTCAGGGATTTTATCCGGGACTCCGAACAACCTTCGGTCACCAACACAATAACTCAACTATACTAATCGTCACCAAACGTGAAGTGTGTAGACCCTGCGGGTTCGAGAACTATGTAGACATGACCGAGACACCTCTACGGTCAATAACCAATAGCGGGACCTGGATGCCCATATTGGTTCCTACATATTTTACGAAGATCTATATCGGTCGAACCTCTATGTCAAGGATTCAGTTAATCCCGTATGCTGTTCCCTTTGTTCTTCGGTATGTTACTTGCCCGAGATTCGATCGTCGGTATCTCTATACCTAGTTCAATCTCGTTATCGGCAAGTCTCTTTACTCGGTCCGTAATACAAGATCTCGTGACTAACACTTTAGTCATATTGCTTGCAAGGCTCATTGTGATGTTGTATTACCGAGTGGGCCCTGAGATACCTCTCCGTCACACGGAGTAACAAATCCCAGTCTTGATCCATGCCAACCCAACAGACACCCTCGGAGATACCTGTAGAGCATCTTTATAATCACCCAGTAACGTTGTGACGTTTGATACACACAAGGTATTCCTCCGGTGTCAGTGAGTTGCATGATCTCATGGTCATAGGAACAGATACTTGACATGCAGAAAACAATAGCAATAAACTGACACGATCATAGGCTACGTTTATAGTTTGGGTCTTGTCCATTACATCATTCTCCTAATGATGTGATCCCGTTATCAAATGACATCTCATGTCCATGGCTAGGAAAGCTTCACCATCTTTTGATCAACGAGCTAGTTAACTAGAGGCTTACTAGGGACACAGTGTTGTATATGTACCCACACATGTATTTGAGTTTCCAATCAATACAATTATAGCATGGATAATAAACGATTATCATGAACAAGGAAATATAATAATAACCAATTTATTATTGCCTCTAGGGCATATTTCCAACACTTCTTACCATTAAAGATCGGCCGATAGCTGTAACACCCCAAAAATCGGGTTATCGATTTTTGTGCTGTTATTCCTTCCTAGCTTTTCTCTCCCGAATTTTTCCTCTGGAATTTGGCATGTGACCAGATGAATCCAGTAATTCCCCAACCTCTCGGTGTCTTTCCCATGCCCTTGTGCCAGTCAGCCCCTCCGTCAGTAAACCCCGAAGCTCATCCAAACCCTAGTTCTGAAATATTGGATCCGGAAATCCTGCCTTTGTGTTTACAAAGGAGCTATCATTTTGGTAGTCAGGAAAAATCCCAAATAATTTGTGGAGCTTCTCATATCCATATATTCTCCATTTCCATCAAAATCTCAAGTTCCCCAATTCAAATTTTGAGCACCACTTCCATTTGCAAATTCTGTCCAGATTTCCTGTTTGCAAAGGAAGTGCATAATTCCTTGATATCCTTGGGCTAAAATTTTGCAGGGTGATTCATTATGATAAATTACCCTTGTCCTCCAAAAATTAGCCCATTCCATCTAGCCAATCTTCCTCAGCAAATTATTCAAGTTCCTGTCCAGATTGGAGCATTGTGAAGAAAGTACCATTTTAAATTATGCAAATGGTATGAAATCTTTACAGTGTCTCCATATGCCTAAATCATTGATCTCCTCCAAGTTTGGTCCAGTTTTTTATCTAGCCAATTCCTCAGAACCATCTGGTTTCTATTTCTGTCCAGTCTGGCACTTTGTGAAGGAAGTGCTTGATTGCTTGATTCAATTGAGCTGAAATTTGGCAAGGTAGTGCATATTGATATGTTACTACCATAAACCAAAAATCAGCCCAACTCTCCAAGTCAATCTTTTTCTATCATTTTCTCAAGTTTCTGACCAGATTGCATCTCTGTGAAGGAAGTACCATCATAGATGATCAATTTGATCTGAAACTTGTCCAGTGCATTCTTGTGTCCAAATCATAGCTCTCCACCAAAAATCATCCAAGTCCATCTAGCCATTTGACCCCAGCTCCCTCATTTCCAAATCTGGTCAGACTGCCAAGTTGCAAAGGAAGTGCTATCTAGAATGGTTTGTTTGAGCTGAGATTTTGCCAGGTTAGTGACCCTAGTAGATGATTGACCCCTGCCCAAGACCAGGCCAAGAGGAGCACTGTGGTGGCCACACCACAACACAAACAGGTTGCTGTTGGCAACTGTTTGACCATGGTGCAGTCACCTCGGTTCTCTCTTGGGTCATTTAGCCGCATAGGTCAACTCAGCGAAGGACGGTGAATAGCCTAGACATGGTTTGGCATCGAGTGCGTCGTGGCATCGCCGTGGACACGCGGTGACCACGGGCAGAGCGTGCCAAAACCGCGCACTGTGCGTTATCTCGTCGGTAGCGGATCTCCAGCGCATTCCAGGCCGTCCGGGAGAGCCGTAGAGCTGTCCAGCGCGCGCGTGAATCGTCCAGAGACCTCTTCCCCTCGTCCCGAAGCTCCCAGCCGCCTCTGTCAACCGCCGCAGCGTCGCCACGACGGTGAGCTCTCGGAGCTTCGGCCGGCGTCGAGTAGATTCTTCCCTTGGCTATAAATAGGGAGTCCCCGAGCCCTCTCCTGGCCAGCAAGCATCCCAGCCCCTCCCCAAAGCTCTTGGAGCTTCCCCATTGCTCCAATGGCCGAAGGCCGCCGTCGGATCCCGGAGCCATCCCGGCACCTTGGTCCTTCCCCCTCCCTCTCCTATGCTCCCTAGCCCTCCCTTGGACCCCGCAGACCGCCGCCGCCCTCAAACTCACCGGAGCAGGCCCTTCCGCTGAGCTCCCTGGCCGCCGCGGACCTCCGCCGCCCCGACGTTGCCGGCCGCCCCGAGCTCAGCTGAGGCCACCACCGGGTGCGGTGCGGGCCGGCGGAGCCTCTGTGCTCTCCGGCTGGTCTCCTCGAGCAGCGGGGAGTCGGCCAGGCCGGCGACCGGCGCTCTCCCCCGCGTCTCTGTCGTGGTGAGGAAGAAACCAGGGAGGAGGAGAGAGAGAGAGACGGTGGGCCCCGCGCGTCATAGACACTACGCTGACCAGGAGGACCCGTTGACCAGTTTAAGTGGAGGCGTATTTTAGAAAGTACGCTTTCCAAGCTAGAAAGCGTACTCTGTCCGGAGGTGCGATCGGTTTTTCAGCCAGGGACCTATTTGTAGGGATTCTTTTTACAGATTGGTCCCTGATGAGTACACGATCATATCTTCGCGACCGTAGCTCGGAATCAGGTAAAGTCAGCGCCCACGTTTTCGTCTCGTCGAGCCCGTTCCGATGGTACCATTTTCACTATGTGTTCACATAGTGGAAATAACCATTTTGCCCTTGCCCTTCGATCGAGCCCTCTGAGAGAGACCCCTGTCTGGCGATTTCTTCCGCGAGGTGATCGTGCTTCCTCCCGGCATATTCGTCGACCCCCAGGCAAGCCAACCTCTTACCATGAGCTCCGGACTTGCGTGATGACTTTGCTTGCACCTGTGTGTTTATCTGTATCGCCTGTTAGTCTGCATTTGCATTCACCGGTGGTAACATCGGTATAGATACTAGTATTACTCTTCATCTACTGCAGTGCATTGTTTCAATGTTGTCATGCTAATAATAATATTGCTACTGACATAGTCATGTTAGCACTTTGGTAGATCTCATGCTATGACTATCAATACTATGGTCCGCTAGACTAGCACTTATATCCGTCGGTACGTTGATGGATAAGAGATTACTGTGGGATTTCATCCGGCGGTTGTGGATAGGAGGAGTTTCATTAATGCAACCTAGTTGGTTGATCTTGAGTCACCTGTCCGGGCTTATCCGTGCAACCACATTTGTCGGTATGGGACGGCCTTGACTTGGCCTGACTGCGTGATCTTTCATCGGTACCTCCAAAGAGGGAGGGTTATGCGCGGCATGCTACCCTGATCAGGTAAGCGGCGATAACCCTGTGAGCCCAGTTGATTGTGTGTTTGGGCCCGTCCCCGTTTGGGACAGTAATCCCCGTTTGGGATTACAGAGTTTTGCCACGACGGTGGCAGGTGTCATGAGGACACAGGGGCCACCCAAGGCTGACCTCCGGGGGAGGAAGAATGCCGGTGGTACGATGAAAGAGTCACGGGTCAGGTAGGTTTTGTTGAAGCAACGCTGGTCCACCCGAGTGGCATCGCGAGGCCAGGTGCTTCATGGTGTGGGTAAAGTGCGCAACCTCTGCAGAGTGTCAAATCTATTCGAATAGCCGAGTCCACGGTATTGGACAGCCCGTCCAGACCTCAGTAGGTGGTCAACCGTAATAATGATAATAACGATGGAAGAACTCATCTTGGGTAGAAATCAGATGATGTCAAGAATATGAGATGTTAGCCAAGGGATGGCTATATGATGACTGGTCGGATGACCACATGATCTGAATTGGATTTGGACCAGTTCAGGTTGGATCATGAGTATATCGTGGGTTGCGGGACAACCCAAAAGAGAGTAAGTTGGTATCTGGTACAGTAAGTATTCTAAGCATTTAGTGTGATCTTGCCATAGATTATATGCCTGATCCTTGATATGCCATGCTTGATCCATGCTTTCCTGATTAGGATTCATGACATGCTTAGGATTAATTCATGCATATCATAGGGCTTGCTTTGTCATCTGTTTGTTTGGACGCTATGTATTTGGTTGTCTTGCGAGTACATTCAAAGTACTCACCTGGCCTTGCACGTGGCTAGTTGCAGGAGAAGATCTGTCGTGCTAGAGCGTAACCAAGCCAGTCCTGTGCGTTATGGAGCCCAGCCAGAGACGTCATTGCCGATGACCCAAGACCTCCAATGCCATTTAGCTAGCCCTGGAGTTATGTAATATTGTTGTAAGCAACAGTATTATAATACTCCATTATAATTTATAAAGCCATTTTGCCTGGAAATTGCTGTATCATGTCTTTGGCGTGCGTTAGGTCTTATCCTGGGGACTGGCGTGCGTCGGCCCTCTATCGGGGTGCCACAATAGCTGTCCGGTTTCCGATCATACGATAACCCGAACACCATGAGTTGTTCGGTCCCGAAGGCCAAACGTCAAAGTGTAAACAATGTTTCTTCTAACAACCTTTCTGACGAAGGGTCGTGGCCTGCCACGACCGCTGAACCAGTTATGAAAACTCGATTCGCGGTTCGAGGCCGTTTTTACGTTAGCACGACTCATCAATGTATAGATCGTGCTCCGTTTCACACGGGATATGATTAGCATCCCAAGTTCCTTTTGCGCGTGCATAATGGCACACACGTCTTGGGAAGCGGAGAGATTTGCGGCGCAGTAGAGGGAGGTTAATCGGTGTTACGCCCCATAAAAGGGTAAAAACCCCAAGGCTTATTCACGCTTCCCCTTCGCATCCTCTGCTTTCCCAATCTTCCCAAGCTCCGAGAGCCCAGATCCAGTTCTTCCTCAACTTCCCCTCCAAGCCTAGCCATGGCGGGTTCGGGCTCCATGGGCAAGTGGGAGGCCTCCACGGTCACCGACCAGGATATCCGGGGGCTAAACCTCGTCGGCTACCTCCCCGCCAACGTCTTCCACCGTGCTCCAGAGGCGAAGCAAGTCGTCCCCACCCCTAAGCCAGGCGAAAGGGTGGTCTTCGTCCCCCATTTCATCCGGGGACTGAGCTTCCCGCTCCACCCCTTCGTCAAGGGCCTCATGTTCTTCTACGGGTTGGACTTCCATGATCTTCCCCCGAACTCTTTTATGCATATTTCGGCTTTCATAATTCTCTGCGAAGCCTTCCTGCGGGTCGAGCTGCACTTCGGCCTGTGGCTCAAGGTCTTCAACGTCAAGCCGAAGATAGTCGCGGGCAAGCACGCAGACTGCGGAGGGGCGGTAATCAGCAAGCTCCCCCGCGTTGAGTGGCCAACTGGCACTTTCATAGACACAATCAAGATCTGGCAGAAAGAATGGTTCTACATCACCGAACCAAGGGATGAGAGCTGGGCGGCGCCTGCCGAGTTCAGATCCGGACCCCCTACGAGATTGACCTCGTGGCTCAGGAAGGGCCTTGACTGGGGGTCGGATGCAGAGGTGAAATTACTGCAGAAGCGCGTTGTATCCAGGTCATGCTCCACCGCTGTATCCTCCCCTGTCAGCGCCGGGCCTCCCCAATGTGGGCTTACCGGCGTGACGACGAGCCTACCGTGCGCCAGCTCTTCCGCACTACCCCCGAAAAGTTGTGGAAGGCATTATTCAAGCCTCGGAAAAGAGGGCCGGCCAAGGAACAGGATTCGGGCCTAAGCACCGATAACCCACCAACCCAGGTACGGTATAATTTTAATCCACTGACGCTGTTTCTTTGACAAAAAGACTGAACGCCATCCCCATCTTTTCCGCAGAAATGGTTGAGCAAAACCGAGAAAGTTAACTGTCCCGCACCACAACCCGAAGACCCCAGGTCGGAGTTGTTGTCGGCGATGCTCATCGTGGCGCCGTACTTGTAACAGCCCAAGTGCATTCATTCCAACCTTTGTAATATTTGTCATGTGTAAACCTTCATGTTGTGCCTCATGTGACTTGAGTTAATGGAATCGCCTCATGTCATTTAGCATCATGGCATCATATTATCACATCATCATCTCTTGAATGCATTATATGTTGTTGTGTCATGTTGTGATGTGAGTGTTTGTATTGTGGTGTTGGTGTGTTAGTGTTCCATGTGTTGTTGGGGTGTGAAGTAACCCCTCCACTTTTCCTCTAAACCATCACCACCTCTCTCATGTCTAATATTTGCAACATATGATGATTTTACTGGCTGGTACTCCTCCTTAAAAATGTTGCTCTTCCCCTAAATATTCTGCTAGGATTTGTTAAATAGCTCTTGTCCAAGTTTGGTGAATGTTGCCTCTCTTCCCTTCAAACAGATTGTTATAGTAATTATATGTAATTAATTTTCTTGCTCTAAAATTGTCAAAACCTTTTTCTCTAAATAGTACATATTTATGTGAGTTCAAACATATTTTCTTTCTCCCCAAAAACCCTCCTCTCTTTTCTCTGAGTTTTTATTTGGATATGTGGTTTTATTTTAAAAGTAAACCTTTTGTTTGTGAGGGAGAGAGAGACCCCAGCGCAGATGGGCCTCCTGGCCTCCCCCGCAGGCCCATCCCCGCAGTGTAGCGAGCAGCGCAGCCCAGCAGAGCCCCGCAGCGTCACGTCGTCTTCCTCCTGTACGGCAAGGCATCCAGAGAGCCACGTCGACGATCCCCTTGATTTGACGGCCATCGGCGCTCCTAGACCTCTATAAATCATGTCCCCGACCTAGCCCGAGGATCCCTCGCTCCATTTCACCCCTTCCCTCGCCTTGCCGCCACCAGGTAAGGTAGCCACGCTCATCGCCGTCGCCATGCTCCCGAAGCTCCGGCCGAGTCTCTGCTCGCGCGCAGGATGATCCTTCCGCAGCCTCTCGACGCGCTCCGGTGACGTCGGATCGTCGCCCCGAGGAGCCTCTTCTTCCCCGACAGCTTGAGGGAGCGCCAAGGCGAGCCAGTCGTCGTCGTCGTCGCCCCAATCTTCTTCCTCTCCGTTTCGGGCAGAACCTCTCCGGTGCTCGTCGCTTCGTCACCGTCGCCTCGGTGCCGCCGCCTCGATGCCGTCTCGCCAGCAGGTAGTGAGGTATCCCCTCTCCCGATCCATGCCTTCGACATCGCCGTTAGGCCTCCTTAGGAAGCGTCGTGCCCACGCCGGTGTCGTGCTCCCCGCGCTCTCGTTTTCTTTCTCTGAAGATGATCTTCAGTAAAGGAAGCTTGAACTTGTTGTAGCCCCGCGGTGCTCCCGTCCCAGCGCGCGCCTGCATCCCCGCACGCTCGACGCGCTGCTGCACCGCCAGCCGCACCTCGCCTAGCCGAGCTCGCGTCGCTTCGCCTGCACCGCCATGCCCGAGCCGAGCTCGATCTCGAGCTCGAGCACCTCGCCTCCTTCCCCGCAGCAAACCGCACCCCCGCCGGTATTCTTGAGCCGCTGCCATCGCCGCCTCGCTCGCCGGAGACGTCGTCCTTATCCCAGCCGCAAGGAGGAAGAAAGGCCGCGCCTTTCGAATGTGTTTAATGCGTAGAACACCCCCCCGCCCCCCCCCCCCCCCCGCGCGTCGTCGAGCAACGCTTGGGCAGCGCAGTGGTAGACGATCTCGCCCTCGACCAGGAGATCCTGGATTCAAACCCCAGCGAGCCCCTCATTTTTGTCGCAGGTTCTGTCGACTGCATCTTTTGTTTATTATTCAGTTTCGTCAGTCTTCTAGGGCTTGAATATCTTCGGCTAGACCTGTTTCTAAACGCAAGCAAGGCCGCAGCCCAGTGGTCAGAGCGCGCGCCTCCTTAAGATGAGGTCAAGGGTTCGATTCCTCCCCGAGCCCTTTTATTTCCCCTCTGTGTGCTCTTTTGTGTGTGTATGACAGTGGGCCCGGGGACCCACTTGTCATAACCACAGGGCCCTGGCTCACTGCCAGGTGGACCCTCCTTTTTTATATGTTTCTGTGAGTTTTTTTGTGTTATTTCTATTTTAGGAAATAGTCCAAATCTGGACGTGGCCAGATCTGGCAACTGCCATTTTGGGCAAGTTATGACTTATAACTTGCTATGTGCATTTTTATGCATATGTGTTGTGAGTTTTGGCCATGGGAACATAGGGGTGTGATACATGATTTTGGGGTAGAAAAATCCCAGGAATCCAATGGTGGCATTGTTTCTGTCATTTGAGCAACTTGGTAGATATGTTAATTTGTGATGAGGTGACATTTTGTTATTTTTGTATGAATTAATTCTTGCATGATTTGATGATGTTGCCAACATGAAATATGTTCATTTGGGTGTGCTATAGCCCCTGGTATTTTTTCTTGCCATGTTAGATCATGTTATGTGTGGGATTCTTGATGCAAACATGCCACTAAAATTCTGTTTTCACATGCCCAAAATATTGCCAAGTGTGGGAAATCTGTTAACATGATAGCATATAGTCTTGATGATTCCCATGATTCCTTTGTTCCTTTGAGTATGGCTTAATGACATGAATTGTGGTGCAAGTTACCCTCTGTCATCTTGTGCAAATAGTTTGTGAAAAGAGGTTTTGCATCATAGATAATTTTGTTGCTCAATATGTCATCCTGTTAAAACTGCCATGTTTCACCCTAGTATTTTTTTGTCTGAGAAACAGTTTATTTCAGCATGCCATATTGTGAGGATGCTACCATGTGACCTGTGATGTTTTAGCCCATGCTCAGTGCTAGTGTTTTGTTGTAGATGTTGCCCTCTATCACCCTGTTAATTTTCAAGCCATGGAATTTGCTGTAGCATGAATAAATAATGCTGTCAATATGCCATCTGGTTAACTCAGATTCCAGAAAAACTGGAATTTTCACCAAGTCCCTAAAACTGATTCAACATGCCATCTTGTGAGCATATTTGCCATTGATCCATGCTTCCTTTCATGTTGCTGTAGATAGATGATTTGTTAAGCATGCTGTGTACTTCATGCCCATGCCTTGGTTTTGATTTAAAACTTTCTGTAGCTCTGCATATGTTTGTTGCAAGATGACATATTGCTGTTTGAGGACAGATTGTGTGTTTGAATGTTTTGTGACTGGTGGGAGCTATACTCCATTGTTTTGCATGATCTTTCGCTCTATTCTTGCTAGATTTTCATTTACTATCCAGTGGCATCCTTGGGATACCAAGGAATAGCCCATGGCCTTCCTCATTTTGTGTTTTGTCTCCGTTAACGTCTGTACCTTGCCGTGAGTGTACCGTGAGCTACGTTACTCTGTTTGCAACGTTCTACATATGCATTTGCATCGATTTTGAATGAAGCATTCATATTTGCCACGATCATGCATGTTCAAATAACTAAATTTGAGGTTCTGTCCAGAATGCTAAATAACTTAATAAATGCATGAGAGACATGACTAGCTTAGGGTTGCCATGTTAAATACTTCAAATGGATCATGCATCATCTTGTTTGTGCATTGCACCTTGTTTGTATGTTTATTTGGTGCTGTTTCTCTTGGGTAGACGCGAGTGTTGAGCCTGAGTACGAGGATCCCGGAGAGTACTACTACGAGGACCCATCTCTTTGTCCCTCTGAAGGATCAACAGGCAAGATGATCATACCCGGATCCCGACACTTTTTTTGCCTTGCTAGATGTCTCGCTTTTACCGTTATGTTTTCCGTTACTTACCACTTAAACTGTCAGCCTCCAAATTGCCATGAAAGCCTCTAACCCCTCCACCACCTAGCAAACATTGATTGGCTATGTTACCGCTGCTCAGCCCTTATCTTATAGCGTTGCTAGTTGCAGGTGCAAGCTTTCCATGTGTCAACATGGATTTTGTCTATATCACTCTATTTACTGTTATTTAAATTAATGCACATATATATCTGGCAACGGTGGAAGACTTGGCCTTTTGCTCAGTGTTTTGTTCCGCTTTTGCCGCACTAGTTCCGAGTACCGGTGTTATATTCCATATTTTGCGCTCCTAACATGCTCGGGGTTGTTATGGGGACCCCCTTGACCATTCGTTTTAGATTAAAACTTGTCTGGCAAGACCCAACTTTGGTTCTACATTTGCTAAACAACTTAATAAAATTGCATAGGGCATAGCTACCCCGTGGATAATTAATCAACCCCCGGGCCAGTGCTCCTCATGAGTGTTGGTCCAACCTAGAGCACTGTGCGGGGCCACCCCAGGGCAACTTGGGTGATTTCTATCAGGCCACCGTATGCGTCGCTTATCCGTCGTGTCCTGAGAACGAGATACGCGGCTCCTATCGGGTTCGTCGACACGTCGGGCGGTCTTGCTGGACTTGTTTTACCTTTCTCGAATGTCTTGCGCGAGGAATTCCGATTTTTCTTCGGGCTATCTCAAGGTTGCGGTTTTCCAGTGGAATTGCCTAGGAAGATCACGAGATTCGTGGTCGAGGTCATTCCCGCGGCGTGTGGTTAGTTTGTGATGGATGAGTTGGAGCACCCCTGCAGGGTTTAATCTTTTCGGAAAGCCGTGCCCGCGGTTACGTGGCAACTTGGAAATTTGTTTAACACCCGGTTGTAGTAAACTTGAAGTAAACTCAAATAAAATACACCAACTATGTGCGTAACCGTGACTGTCTCTGCTCGTGAACATGAACCGAGAGAGAACACGGTGGGGTTCTGACTGACGTAAGTAGGTGTTCAGGATCACTTAGTGATCATGCTAGTTTTCGACCGTCTTTCCTAGGCCACCATATTTACATTCATGTTCTCGTAAGTTAGCCACCAAATATGTGCTTAGCGCTTGCTGCAGCCTCACCACTTAACCAATTCCTCACCCTATGGCTTACATAGTTTCAGTACCCGGGTTATGAGATTGCTGAGTCCTTGTGGCTCACAGATTACAACAATACAGGTACAGGTGATGACGAGTACGTGCCAGATGATGTGACTCAGCTCCAGTGGGAGTACGATGAAGAAAGTAGGCGTATGTACATTACGTATCCAGATGAGTAGGGAGCTTCATGGCGGTGATCTTGGGATAGCAGACAGTTTATCATTGCTTCTTTTATCGTTTGTTTTCGTCCGTAGCCGGACCCTGCCTTCTGAATGATGTATGAATACATTTGTGTGGACTTGTAAGATAGCTTGTGGCGAGTGTAAGCCAACTCATATACTCATCTCTTCCTACATGTATGCAATGTTTTACTGTACTTGCGAACGACGAGATGCGCTTCTATCCCCGTCGAGGCCGCAAGCCTTAATAGGGATAGGACCGCATCTTGGGCGTGACAGTACTCGGCGCCCGAGAAGAAGGAGAAGAAGAAGAAGGCCAGAGAAGGCCTTCGCATAAAGGACCAGCCGGACGCCATGTCCGAGGAAACCCATGCCTCCTCTAGCCATGAGGAAGAGCATGAAGATGGGGGGAAGACGTTTCCCCCCTCACAAGAAAGAGGGCGGCGTCGCAGGACGCCGCGGAGGATGTACCTCCTCCTGCCCTGAAGAGGGCGCGTCGGCCGAGGTTGATCCTGGCCGACGACAGCTCGGACTCTAGCGCAGAGTCCGAGGACTTTGAGAAGGTTCCCCGAAGGAACCTAAGGGTCAAGCCCCCAGCTCAAAGGTATGAATCCGAAGACTCCCTGGGTCATTTATGCAAAGTTTTTTAATGTTTTAAATGCAAGAATGTCTTTCAATTCGCAGCCCACCGCGCGTTCTCCCTACTGACCAAATATCGGATGGGGAGTCTCCGCCCGCCGAGCTGGCGGAGAGTGGGACTGCATCACACCCCACACCTCCCGGGGCCGCGAAGGATGCCGTGGAGGTATCATCCCGTCAGGCTCCTTTGGAGCCGAACACAGGCTGGGGGGTGACCATGCCATGGCCGAGGTTGATGCCTCGACCGCTGAAGAACAGGGGGAGAAAACTCCCCTGGCCGCCGAAGAGAGAAGGGCGAAGGGATGTCCAGTCCCCTCCGAGGAAATCTCCGGAGCACGCTGTGCCTCCGGAGCTACCGACTCAGTCCCCGATCAGAGATCGGTCTGGCCGGTCACCACCGGTGCCACCGACGACTGGGTGGCCGGTCATGGAGGAGGCTCTATCAAGCGCCCCCATCTCCGAGGATCACTGCACCCTTATGGGTGCGGTTTTGCAAGGCATTCAGTCCGTTGATAGCGGACTGAAAGAGGCCTTCAATGGTCTCTTGACGGGCTTCAAGGTGAGTCACGTAATACCCTTTTCCCGAACAATCTTAATTTTGTTAAGTTTATGCTATCTTTATATATGTAGTAGCCCACGAGCCCCGGGTGGTTTTGCAAAAACGCACCCGGGGGTCAAATACTCAGGAGTGACCAATGATGCGCAAGGCACTATTAGTCCCACAATGTTCTAAAAAGCCCTTAAGAGGACCGAGCATAGTGTCATATCCTTGATGGTTCGGGGGTTGGAACGCATATAACAGGATGTGTGTGTTTTTATTTTTTGTAGGCCTCGTCCTCGGCGGCGGCCGTTAATGCCGCTGAGCTTACCGAACTAAATCGGAAGCTCAAGATCTCTGAAGAGGAGCTTGATAGCCTTAACAAGAGGTTCGACGAGGCACAAGGTAAGCAGAATTGTAACATCCGGGCTGTTTATTGTTAGTCATCCGCACTGGTAACCTAGTGTAATTATTTATCTATTGTATCCACAGCTTCAGCTGCGGAGGTGGAAAAACTCAAGGCCGAGCTCGAAAAGATCAAGCAAGAGGCCGCGGATGAGAAGGCGGCCGCCGAACAGGCAGCAGCCGCACAATCCACTTTGAAAGCTGCCAGTGCTAAGCAGGAGGCCCGGGTGGAGGAGGTGCAGCACGAGCTCAAGGACGCCAGCGCAAAGTGCGAGGCCCTTGAGAAGAAAGGCAAAGAGCAAGCCACCGAGCTATCCGCGCTGAAATCCGAGCTTCAAAAGGAGCGGGTGGACAGGCGGTCCTTTGAAGAGGAGGTTTGCCAAGTCCGGGCTGTTACAGATGGTAAGCCGTATTCACTACAATGCACCTTTGGTGGTAGCAGGTTTGCTTTGCTCACCCAGGTGTGGCGTTCCTCAGGTGTCTGTGCAGATCTCCAGAAGAGTGCAGCGGACGCGAACAAGTTCTATGCTTCGTGGGGGGGGAGGATGATGAGGCTCGGCTATTCTGGGCACAGTTTGAGTCCCCCGAGCGCTCTCCTCTTCTGAGCGAGAAGATGAAGCAACTGATGGACCTGCACAGGATGGCGGAGCCGGCCATGAAGGATCTCTGCATCCGGCTATGGCCTGAAGAGCCGTTGCCGAGCAGCTACTTCATCTTGGTGCAGAAACTGTGTGATGCTGCGCCTCGGATTGACGCACTAAAGTGTTCTTCATGCATCGAGGGAGCTCGGATGGCCTTTGCAAAGACCATGGTGCACTGGCCGAAGCTCAAGCCAACCGAGATGGCCACCGCATCTCCGCCCCCCTGGAAAGGAGCATAGGCGCTGAGGGAGTCCTGGTTTAAGGGGTCCTCGGATAGCCGACCTGTTTCTCATAGGCCGGACTATGTGGGCCACTGGATGAGCATTGGGTGATCAGGGGCCCCGTCGCCAAGGTGGAAGTTTCACGGAGTCATGGCGTGTCCTCCAACTTGTCGACAGTAGATAGGCATGTTTTTTCCCTTTAATGTGCAACCGACTATATGTAAACCCTAGGTACCCTCGGCGTCTATATAAGCCGGAGGGTTTTAGGTTGTAGGCCAACAAAACTCATCTAGGGTTTTAGTCATACAATCTCATGGTAGATCAACTCTGTAACCCTTATACCATTAATATAATCAAGCAGGACGTAGGGTATTACCTCCATAGGAGGGCCCGAACCTGGGTAAAACACTGTCCCCTTCGTCTCCTGTTACCCTCGATTCTAGTCTCACAGCTCGGGACCCCCTACCCGAGATCCGCCGGTTTTGACGCCGACAGGCGCCCCGAGCTATACTTCTCCGCAGTGATGGAGGGTACTCGGGCGATAGAGGCCCAATGCTCGAAGGATGTTTTTTATGAATGAGCGTGTTGTAATATGTCCGAAGACTTTTAACGCTGTATAATTAAAGCTGCATGGTTTATCATGTCTTATAAGTGTTTAGTGTTTATTTTGACTCCCATGTGGACGTTTTATCTGAAAGTTGCGAGTCGTCGGCTTCATCCCCCACGTAGATACTACGCGAGGTGTCTCTACCTCCGCACGGTGACCCTTAGCCAAGGTATCGGTGCCCGAAGGTGGTAGTGCGAGGGGGACAAGGCAATCGGACTATGGTGCTTTATCGCTTTCACTTAGCCGTAGGAGCGTAAAAAAAATGCGGGGGCAGATGACCAGCCCCCAGTGTTTTGTGATGTGCGGATGTACCGGGTCCTTAGCCAGCATCACATGGTTTGTATAAGTACAAAACCCATCGTATAACACGGAATAACCTCTATCGATTTTTTAGTATAACACTTATGCTCGGATTTGCAGACCGGTTCTCGCTTACTATGACGGTCAGTTTTTGGCTTTCTCCCCTGAGGTGCTTGACCAGACGAACTGGAAACACAATCGTAGTGGTTCTCCCTTTGCCCCTTTAGCCGAACAAGCGGAACGTAAGGGGGCAAGCACAGGAGCCGGGCAACCCAACTATTGACCCAAGACATAGTTCGGATCCGATGCATATAAAGCAAAATCCAAGACACCGAACACACGACAAGTTGTGTCGGGGTGATGCTCAGGGCGATATTTTAAATTCAAGCCCCCGGTCTATTAGCCGGTTGCATCGTAATGTATACCAAACACTTGCGAGAGAGGCGTTTGACAAGAACAGATTATGTACCATAAAATACAACGGAGGGGCCGTGTATAATGGTTTTTTATTTCCTCGATAATTCTTATAACTCAAATTGCCGAAGCAACTGTTTACAGGTATTTTGAAGATAAAACATAGAATTTACACAGGAGAGGTTGTACCAGGGGTCTTCGAATGGTGGCTTGACGTCCTCGATGTGCCCTGTCGTTAGTCTGCTCCTGTGCCTCCTAGGGAGTTGCATCCCTTGAAGGGTGATGCTGTCGTCGAGCGGACCTTGGGAAGAAGGTCTTGAGAAGTTGCCGAAGTATGGATGAGCTTTACTCTTTAGCAGGTCCTTGATGGTACCTGTGTTATGTCCGAGGACGTGTACTGGTAATGGTTCGGTCCAGCCGAACACTTACCCTTTAATGGTTGTTCCCCACTGCTGCCCATGGAATCTTGAGTGCGAAGTTATGCCTTCTTGGCACGTGTTTGATGGAGTCATGGCGTGTCCTCCAAGTTGTTGACAGTAGATAGGCATGTTTTTTCCCTTTAATGTGCAACCGACTATATGTAAACCCTAGGTACCCTCGGCGTCTATATAAGCCTGAGGGTTTTAGGTTGTAGGCCAACAGAACTCATCTAGGGTTTTAGTCATACGATCTCGTGGTAGATCAACTCTGTAACCCTTATACCATTAATATAATCAAGCAGGACGTAGGGTATTACCTCCATAGGAGGGCCCGAACCTGGGTAAAACACTGTCCCCTTCGTCATCTGTTACCCTCGATTCTAGTCTCACAGCTCGGGACCCCCTACCCGAGATCCGCCGGTTTTGACATCGACATTGGTGCTTTCATTGAGAGTTCCGCTGTGATCACCAGAAGGAATCGATGGCTCGCCCTGTCACAAGCAGCGAGATCTGCACCCAGGGGGCTCTCACCCCGGATCAGATCCTCGCGAGCGGCGACATCTCGTCGCACGCTTACCCGATCGGCCACCCACGCCAGATCGGAAACTCTTCTCCCGATCAAGGAATCAGGTTTGGAACCCTAGAGTTCGTCACTGATTCACGGGGAGAACTCGTCTTGATGGAACCCTTGACTCCCACGGAGGAGCCCGCAGATCCTGACGCCTCGACGCCGAAGACATCGGGCCCTGCCTCCGATGATGACGTGGAACCCAGTTTGGTCGTTGTGACCAGATCTACCATGGTTGAACAGAATCCGGGACCGCTCTCGCGCGACTCCGGAACTGCGACGCCACATGCTGACCCCACTCGCTTCAGCGACATGCATCCTACCATCGCCTCGTTTCTCAACGAGTTATTTGATCGGATGGAGACCATGCGTATGGCCGATGACCAGATCCCGGTCTATGATCGGCTCGGGCTTAAACCCGATGATAGGGACATTCACATCCCCACGGTCACCCACCTTGTCGCCACCGTCGAGTGTCCGGCCGGGGGCTCGTCCCCCCAGTGACCGGAATTAAAAATGGTTTATATCCCAGTCTCCGATCATCAAGACCTCACCTGCAGCCCGGACCCTGACGTTCGCTCCGGAAATAGTCCGGCATTGGTCCCTGATCCATTATGCAGTTCGGAGTATGTGATTCCGAACTCCCACCGTGGCGTGGAGTCAAATCTTTTCCCACCCACCTCCCAAGCCGATCACTCAAGCCTCGCAGCAGAGCCCAAGTCTTCAGACTTACCGGACATTATACATTTATCAGGAGAGTCGGTTCATCATTACTGGGCCAGACTCCTCCTCGCTCGAAACAAAGCACGGGGCCTCAGTGATCAAGAGATAATGGCAACCATCATTCGCAACTGCCATGACAAAGGGATTCTCAATGCCCTGGCGCGGCGGCCCATTCGTGGTTTCACCGAGCTGTCACTTTTAGTACAGAAGTATTGTGCAATGGAAAGCGCTTGGCAAGCCGAACGGCTGTTTACGGAACCAACCTTTACCGAATACCCTAGAGGAGATCGGAAAAAGAGGATACCTCCAAAGCGGCCAGCCAGACTCGAACCCGCCAAAAAGAGAAACAGGCCCCTTCCAGGGGTAAGTACCGTCCTTGATGGACTACTGGATAAACCTTGCCCCATACACTCCGCATTGCTGAACACAGCTCCGACTCACAGCCTTAGAGCTTGCTGGGTCGTCAGGCAGGTCGCAAAAAGCGGTGAAGCCATTCTTGAGGCAGCACCACCGAACAGGCGCTCCACATCGCCACCTGAATATGCCGCCGAAGTCCTGACGATCTACGAAACGTTCCCCTCAAGGAACAGGAAGAAAAGAGCTCTTAAAGAACTTGAACAGATATATCATGTGGCAGCAACAAGTGCATGGGCAGACATGCCCATTACCTTCGCAGATACTGACCGACCAGCCATTCTTCCAGGTCATTCACCGGCCGCCTTAGTCCTGAACCCCATCATCGATGGCTTCAGGTTACACAAGGTGCTAATGGACGGCGGTAGTGGCTTAAACCTGATCTACGAAGATACCCTGGAAAAAATGCAGTTCGACCGATCTCGCATCGAGCATAGCAACACAACTTTCCAGGGAATCATCCCGGGGAAAGAGGCGCACTGTTCAGGACATATCGTCCTGGACGTAGTGTTCGGCACGCCCGAAAACTACCGATCCGAAGAACTCCTCTTCCATATCGTGCCCTTCCCCAGCGGCTACCACGCCCTGTTGGGACGTGACGCCTTCACCAAATTCCAGGCTATACCACATTACGGGTATATGAAACTAAAGATGCCAGGACCAAACGGGGTGATCACAACCTCCAGTGATCCGAATATAGCCCTTCGGGCCGAAAACAAAACAGCAGCACTCGCCCTCGAGGCTCTAGCTGAGACCTTTGCTGCAGAAGAACTGACCGCACTTCGGTCAACGGTAGACAAGGATGATGTGATCCTCAGCAAGAGACCCAAACCCACGTCCTTTAGACCGGCAAATGAAATCGTTAAATTTCAGGTGCACCCGACGGACCCTAACAATACAGCGTCCATCGGAGCTCAACTCGACCCCGTAATGGACGAAGCGCTTCGGACATTCTTACGAGAAAACTGGGATATCTTCGCCTGGCACCCTTCTGATATGCCCGGAATCCCGCGGCGGCTGGCAGAACACAGTCTGAACATCATCGAAGGCTTTAAGCCCATCAAGCAGACTCTGCGCCGCTTTTCCGAGCCCAAACGACAAGCTATGGGTGAAGAATTTGCCAAACTGCTAGAGGCCGGATTCATTCGGGGCATTAAGCATCCCGAATGGTTGGCAAAACTGGTGATGGTACCAAAGAAAGACAAATCCTGGCGGCTGTGCGTCGACTTTAAAGACCTTAACAAGGCCTCCCCAAGGACCCTTTCCCCCTACCATGGATAGACCAGATCATCGACGCCACAGCCGGACACGATGCACTGTGTTTCCTCAACGCTTACTCCGGATACCATCAGATCAAAATGAAGGAATCCGACCAAGCTGCAACCGCATTCATCACCCCATACGGGCCATTCTGCTTCAACACAATGCCTTTCGGGCTAAAGAACGCTGGGGCTACATACCAGCGCATGATCCATACCTGTCTCGAAAAACAGGTTGGCAAAATAGTCGAGGCATACGTTGACGATGTGGTCATTAAAACCAAGCACGTCAGCCATTTGATCGACGATCTAAGGCAAACCTTTGCCAGCCTACGCGAATACGATATACGACTCAATCCGGAGAAGTGTGTATTCGGAGTTCCCGCTGGTAAACTGCTCGGATTCATCGTTTCCCATAGAGGAATAGAAGCGAATCCGGCCAAGATCCGTGCCCTATCAGAACTTGCAGTTCCCACAGAGCTAAAGCATGTCCAAAGGTTGGCGGGTTGCGTGGCGGCGTTAAGTCGCTTTATCTCCCGCCTCGTTGAAAAGGCTTTACCGCTCTATAAATTGCTAAAACGGACCAAGAATTTCGAATGGACCGATGAAGCAAAGGCTGCGTTAGAAAAAATCAAGACACTCCTGGCAAGCAATCCCATACTCACAGCACCAGGCGCGGGTGAGCCCATGTTATTATACATATCGGCCACCAACCAAGTCGTTAGCGCGGTGCTCGTCGTCGAACGAGAGGAGGAGGGACACAAATTCCAGATACAGAAGCCGGTCTATTACGTGTCAGAAGTCCTAACGCAATGCAAGTCCAGATACCCGCACTACCAGAATATAGCCTATACAGTATTTATGGCATCACGGAAACTAAGACACTACTTCCAAGAGTGTTCGGTCACGGTGGCATCCGAAGTACCCCTGAATGATATAATCAATAACAGGGACGCCACCGGCCGCATAGCCAAATGGGCCATTGAGCTCCTTCCTTTTGAAATTACCTACAAACCACGACGAGCTATTAAATCTCAGGTGTTGGCAGATTTCCTCGCCGAATGGATAGAAGCCGAGCTCCCCAGGGAATATAGTACATACTCCCATTGGACCATGTACTTCGATGGATCCAAAACTTTGGCCGGACTGGGGGCTGGAGTTGTTCTCACATCCCCCACAGGCGACAACGTTCGATACGTGTTGCAAATCATGTATGCCGACTCCAACAATGCAGCCGAATACGAAGCCCTCTTGCACGGTCTTCGGATAGCAGCCTCAATGGGCATACAGCGGCTGGAGGTACGGGGAGACTCCAACCTGGCCATCTCTCAAATCAACGGCGAGTTCGCTGCCAAGAATCCAAAGATGGCGGCATATAGAAACGCTGTCCTCAAGATATCCGCACGGTTCGAGGGGCTAGAATTTCACCACGTTGCTAGAGACGACAACCAAGCTGCCGACATACTGGCTCGCATGGGAGCCAAACGCGACCCTGTCCCACCAAACACTTTCCTGGAACGGCTCTTTAAGCCATCCGTGTTTTGGCAGGACGATCAAAAGGGCGCCGATCTAACCAGTGCAGACGAGGTTGTTCCCCCTGTAAACGAACCAGACGATCAAATCATCGGCGGCTCCGTAATGGACGAAACGCCCTCGGCTCAAGAGGTCATGGCAGTAATCGCGCCATGGACCGAGCCCTTCCTCGCCTACCTCCTTCGCAAAGAACTCCCCGGCGATCAGACAGAGGCGCGGCGCATAGTTCGGCGCTCCAAAGCCTACAAGGTACACGAAGGTGAGTTATACAAGAAGAGCACCACCGGAATACTACAGCGGTGCATATCCGAGGAAGAAGGGTGGCAACTCTTAGCCGAAGCCCACGCAGGGATGGGCGGTCATCACGCCGCAGCAAGAGCCTTGGTCACTAAGGCCTTCCGGGCTGGGTTTTTCTGGCCCACAGCTCGGGCGGACGCTCAGTCACTTGTCAAATATTGCGTGGGTTGTCAACTTTTTGCAAATCAGAGTCACATGCCCCCAACAGCTCTTCGGACTATTCTGATCACCTGGCCCTTCGCGGTCTGGGGGCTGGATATGGTCGGACCACTTAAAGGGGTGACCAAGAAGAATAAATACTTACTGGTCATGGTGGACAAGTTCACCAAGTGGATAGAGGCAAAACCTGTCAAATCAGCCAAGTCCGGACCAGTAATCGACTTTATATCCGGCGTGGTACACCGTTACGGTGTTCCACACAGTATAATAACTGACAACGGATCCAACTTCACGGCCCAAGAGGTCAAAGACTGGTGCGCAAAGATGGGCATCAAGCTCGATTACGCATCGGTTTATCACCCGCAGACTAATGGACAAGTCGAATGAGCAAACGACCTCATTATGAGCGGCGTTAAGCCATTTTTGGTCCGGTCCCTTCAAGAGTCCGACTGTCATTGGGTTGATGAGCTCGACTCCGTTCTATGGGGCCTGCGCACCACCCCGAATAGATCAACGGGATACACACCGTTTTTCATGGTCTATGGGGCAGAAGCGGTCCTTCCTTGTGATATTATTCACGACGCACCAAGGGTGCGCATGTACGAAGAAAAGGAGGCCGAGTTAGATCGGCAAGACGACTTGGACGCCTTGGAGGAGGAGCGCGACATAGCTCGGGCCCGTTCTACCTTTTATCAACAGCAGGCCCGACGTTACCAGAGCAGGGAGGTCAGGGCACAAGCATACAACGTGGGCGAACTCGCCCTACGGCTCCCGGAGAAGCAGAAGCATAAACTCAAGCCCAAATGGGAAGGACCCTTCATAATTGACGAGGTACTCGCAGGAGGGGCTTACCGTCTTCGGAACCCGCCGGACAACCGCCTTGAACCAAACCCATGGAACGCAGTTCGTCTTCGGCGCTTCTACGGCTAGACCGGTGTCGTCATACTCTTTACCTTTCTCTTTTCTTTCTTTTTCTTTGTTATTTCTTCTCCCTCCCACCTTGATTTTTGGCAGGTTTGAATTCTTTTTTCTTCCCAACTCTATGTTCGGCTCAACCGATCTTGTACTAAAGATTTTCGGCCTACACCCTTAAGTGTTAAATCCGAACACAGTACCTGGGGGCTTCTTTTCCGAAGCCAATGTTTTTATATTATAAGCACTTATTCACAACTATTGTGTGTGCATGTTTCCCTTGTCGTTTTTAAGCCATCATATGCATCAATTCGAACTAAGACTTTGCTAAGCTGGGTTGCCTCGCTCCTGTGGTTACCTTCTACGTTCCCGATTGTTCGGCTAGAGGGTAAAGGGAGCACCTCTGCGATTGCTATGACCGGGTCATCCGGATACGTACCTCAGACGGGTGAAGCCAAAAGCTAGCTATCTTCAGCAGACAATTGATCGGCTACGACGGAATCAACTAATAACACTGTGGTCATCATGACCATTACTCGGGCTTCTTCTCTTACAAAAGCCCTTAGTCGCATACTAACAGTATACGGCCTTCTACCTACGATTTACGTAGCAACCTGAAGAAAGGTATCGATAGAGGTACTATTTTCTTCGGAAGATGTTTCTTACGCTAAGCAGTAATATAACATATCTCCCTGTGTGCTTTCTGTCTGTTTGCACCACATGGCCGGATTGCCTGGTTCCTCGAACATAATTCACTCCCCTAGGGTGATAATTTACAAGGAACACTCCCAAGCTATTAGTGCGGGAGGCCGAAGCCAATGGCCGGTTAAGACAAAGTTTACAACACAGACGGAGCAATTTCTCGATTATTAGTACATAGTTACATATAATCATACATCTGGCTGCTGATCGAGATTGTCGAGTATGGTGTCCAGGGAGCAATCTTCTTGTGAGAGACGGGAGGCAGGCATCACCTGATCGTATACCAGGTGGAGCAGCACTTCTTGTCCATTTGACCCTACTGGCCCAACCTGAGCCATACGCTCGGGGTTAAGTCCGGTATAGCGGGTCTTGATCATCGCCCACGCCTCTCGTGCTCCCTCTCGACAAGCCGATGTCTTCCACAGCTCGAACCTACTTCGGGCTCCCTTGAAGCGATCGACTAGTTCGGTCATCCCCTCCGGAGGCTGCTCGGCGGGCCACAATGCTTTCACCATGCTCTTCATGGCCTTCCGAGCCCGCTCTTGAAGGGTGGACATCTCTTTTAAAAGGCTTCCCTGGTAGGATCCGATCTCTTCTTCGGGTCGCCCAGTCAGGAGACCTGTACATGAGTCACGGCATGCGTATTATGCTTCATTCATAAAAAATACCTTCTGATGTTAGAATCACACTTACCGAACATGCCCCTCTGTAATTTCTGGTTCTCTCCTTGGGCCTGGGCCAATTGAGTCTTTAAGCTCTCAATTTCTTCGGCCTGCTGTTTGTTCTCCTCCTTCAGGCGGTTCTTCTCTTCAAGGTGTCATTGCAAAACACGACAGCCAGCCTCTTGCTGGGACTCAGCATATCGCTGAGATTCTCGGGCTACATCCAAATCTCTTTGTAATTGCCCTATTGATTCAGCTGCTACATAGTACCCTCGCGTAAGCATGGGAATATACTAAGATCAGCAGAACATATATACTCACCATGTGCCTCCCGAGTAAAGCTCTTCACTTGCTCCAGTTCGGCCTTTACAGATTCAACCTGTGCTCGACTAGCTTCCAGTTCCTTGACCAGTTGCTCGCTCTGTTGCCTCGAGGCCTGCGGTAGCAGTAAAATAATATAGGGATCCTTAATTCGGTCGTGCCGACCAATTTAAGGCTCGGGGGCTACTGGGATTACACGGGTGTTCGGACTTTGATAACCGACTACTCACCTGCAGGCTGGACGATATTAATTTCATGGCCTCCCCGAACCCTGATCGGGCAGCTCCGAGGTGCGCGTCCGCCGTATGCAGAGCACCGAACTCTTGTTCGGAGAAGGCTGGATGATGCAGGGCTTCTCGTCGCCGCCGATGATGCATAGCACTCCCAACCTCGGATTTGGTGACGGATATGGTGTCACCAGAATCAGCTGGGGCTGGATTGACGGAGGGGACCCCCGTAGCAGGTTCAGCTTGAGTGGAAGGCCTGGAATCTTGAACATCCCCGGACGTCCTGGCGACGTCCTCGGCGGGAGACGGCCGAACTCTTTGCCTAAATATTTTGACATGAGGTCTCTTGTGAGGCTTTATCAATTATGGTAATAAATCAAACGATCGAGCAAAATACCTTTGGGATGAACCTGTAGGCGGGCTCGACCCCGCGACCGATTCACTTGTCGGATCCTTGTTGTTTTCCGGCCCGGGCACTGTCGCCGTTGCCGATGTATGTCGCGCGGATCTACGGAGCTTGGGAGTAGGAGCCGCCGCGTTTGGGTCGTTGGAGGATACTTGCCTCTTGCGGGATGAACTTTTCTTCTTCTTGCTTATTGCAGGGGAAAGGAAGGATTCGGGGTAATCGGCTATGATAGCCACCTTGGAGCCGTCAAGGCCCTCCTGGTAGAAAACCCCGTCTTCGAGCTCGGTCAACAGGTCCGGATCCTCATGAAAGCCCGGATCATCGTCATGGGAATAGTCCTCGGACTGAGGGGCCGGACAGTTGACTGTCTCGATAAAGCTCCTCCATTCCCGTTCGCATAAAGTTGAAGGCTTCGGTAAAAAAAGGGACAAATTGAGAAACCGAACTGTGGTCACAGGGTAGAAAGGCTTACCCATTCGATGGGATTGTGGCTTGAGTATACCTCCTTTGTCGACCGCCGAATAAAATCTTCTTGCTCTCCTTTGTATAGGTCGGCAAGTGCAGCGGCTAATGCTGTTTGATCGGCAGGGCCCAGTCTTCGGGAGCGAGTAGTATCGCTTCTCCCGTTGTAACACCACAAGGGGTGTATCCTCTGTTGAAGAGGTTGGACGCACCGGGTGATGGAAGCGGCCATGACGTCTATCATGGTCAGCTTATGATGGGCTAGTACCCTCACGCGGGCTGCTAAGCGCTGCACCTCGACGCTGTCCTCTTGGGACAGGCTCTTCGGGCGCCAGTTGTACCTTTTCTTCAAAGGGGCGTCGGAGTATTCGGGCAGACCCCTTCGAGCTGGATCGAATAGAGGGACGTCCTCGATATAAAACCATTCCGAAGTCCATACTTCGGACTCCTTCGGCGTCCCCACGGGATATCCCGTCCCCGCTATGTGGCATACTTCGGCTCCACCGACCTAAAAAATTATCTTGTCTCGAGTGTGAGGAACGAGGCAGAAGTATTTCCTCCACAGTTCGAAGTGTGCCTCGCAGCCCAGGAACATCTCGCAAAGGGCGACGAAGCCCGAGATGTGCAGAATAGACCCTAGGGTGAGGTGGTGGAGCTGGATTCCATAAAACACCAGTAACCCTCTCAGGAACTGATGAATGGGAAATCCGAGACCTCGCAGGAGGAAGGGCACAAAACATACGCGCTCCCCCTTTTGTGGACGGGGGAAGTTCTCCGCGAGGGCCTCGCCGTTGAATGAAGACAAACCGGCGCGAACAGCTGTCAGATCCGAGGAAGGAAGGTACCCTTGGGTCTCGAGGTCTCGTAGTCGAAGGAGGGACATGGAACAGCTTGTCCAGTCCCCGGGACGGGATCCGTAAGGATGCGAGGAGGAACAGGGGGCGCTCGTCATTTTTGGTGGAGACCTTTCGCTGGAAGCTTTTTCCGATGGGGAAGAAGAAGATGTGGCTTGGACCTCGATTCAGTTTGTTTAAATGGGTGGTGCCTCTTTTGTGGGAGGGGTAGTTTTGTAAAAAAGCTGCTGAACCGCTCGTCTCCCCACGACGCGCGACGATCGAGAAACGCTATTACTATGGACCCAGCAAGTCCCGTGACGTTTGGGATTTCGCCGATGATAGGATGGTTGCCGAACAAGAAGGGATGGAGGGACTCGCCTCGCAAGCCGAGGACTTCGATGTACAAGATTATCCGGATATACCTCGGCGTTGGAGGCTAGTCCGGGGCTACTGAGGGAGTCCTGGTTTCAGGGGTCCTCGGATAGCCGACCTGTTTCTCATAGGCCGGCCTATGTGGGCCACTCGATGAGCATTGGGTGATCAGGGGCCCCGTCGCCAAGGTGGAAGTTTCACGGAGTCATGGCGTGTCCTCCAAGTTGTCGACAGTAGATAGGCATGTTTTTTCCCTTTAATGTGCAACCGACTATATGTAAACCCTAGGTACCCTCGGCGTCTATATAAGCCGGAGGGTTTTAGGTTGTAGGCCAACAGAACTCATCTAGGGTTTTAGTCATACGATCTCGTGGTAGATCAACTCTGTAACCCTTATACCATTAATATAATCAAGCAGGACATAGGGTATTACCTCCATAGGAGGGCCCGAACCTGGGTAAAACACTGTCCCCTTCGTCTCCTCTTACCCTCGATTCTAGTCTCACAGCTCGGGACCCCCTACCCGAGATCCGCCGGTTTTGACACCGACAGGCGCCCCGAGCTATACTTCTCTGCAGTGATGGAGGGTGCTCGGGAAATAGAGGCCCAATGCTCGAAGGATGTTTTTTATGAATGAGCGTGTTGTAATATGTCCGAAGACTTTTAACGCTGTATAATTAAAGCTGCATGGTTTATCATGTCTTATAAGTGTTTAGTGTTTATTTTGACTCCCATGTGGCCGTTTTATCTGAAAGTTACGAGTCGTCGGCTTCATCCCCAACGTAGATACTACGCGAGGTGTCTCTGCCTCCGCACTATGACCCTTAACCGAGGTATCGGTGCCCGAAGGTGGTAGTGCGAGGGGGACAAGGCAATCGGACTATGGTGCTTTATCGCTTTCACTTAGCCGTAGGAGCGTAAAAAAAATGCAGGGGCAGATGACCAGCCCCCAGTGTTTTGTGATGTGCGGATAAACCGGGGCCTTAGCCAGCATCACATGGTTTGTATAAGTACAAAACCCATCGTATAACACGGAATAACCTCTATCGATTTTTTAGTATAACACTTATGCTCGGATTTGCAGACCGGTTCTCGCTTACTATGACGGTCAGTTTTTGGCTTTCTCCCCCGAGGTGCTTGACCAGACGAACTGGAAACACAATCGCAGTGGTTCTCCCTTTGCCCCTTTAGCCAAACGAGCGGAACGTAAGGGGGCAAGCAAAGGAGCCGGGCAACCCAACTATTGACCCAAGACATAGTTCGGATCCGATGCATATAAAGCAAAATCCAAGACACCGAACACACGACAAGTTGTGTCGGGGTGATGCTCAGGGTGATATTTTAAATTCAAGCCCCCGGTCTATTAGCCGGTTGCATCGTAATGTATACCGAACAGTTGCGCGAGAGGCGTTTGACAAGAACAGATTATGTACCATAAAATACAGCGGAGGGGCCGTGTATAATGGTTTTTTATTTCCTCGATAATTCTTATAACTCAAATTGCCGAAGCAACTGTTTACAGGTATTTTGAAGATAAAACATAGAATTTACACAGGAGAGGTTGTACCAGGGGTCTTCGAATGGTGGCTTGACGTCCTCGATGTGCCCTGTCGTCAGTCTGCTCCTGTGCCTCCTAGGGAGTTGCATCCCTTGAAGGGTGATGCTGTCGTCGAGTGGACCTTGGGAAGAAGGTCTTGAGAAGTCGCCGAAGTATGGATGAGCTTTACTCTTTAGCAGGTCCTTGATGGTACCTGTGTTATGTCCGAGGACGTGTACTGGTAATGGTTCGGTCCAGCCGAACACTTACCCTTTAATGGTTGTTCCCCACTGCTGCCCATGGAATCTTGAGTGCGAAGTTGTGCCTTCTTGGCACGTGTTTGACGGTCATTAGGGCTGTGCAATGTGGGGCGTGTCCCTATTTCTGGGGAGAAGAAGATATTGGGAGTTCGGATTGAAACCGAGCTCGTTTGTCAACCTTATGTGCCTTTATGGCAGATTTCGGTGTTTGCCGACCGTCCTCGTAATGGAATTCGGCCACCAGGGCCAATGCATGTTCCTCAGTTCGGAGGGAACGCTCTGTGTTGCCGTTGACAGTGATGACCCCCTTGGGCCCGGGCATCTTGAGCTTGAGGTATGCGTAGTGCGGGACGGCGTTAAAGCGAGCGAACGCTGTGCGGCCTAGCAAGGCGTGATAACCGTTGCGGAAAGGTATAATGTCGAAGATCAGGTCCTCGCTACGGAAGTTATCGGGCAAACCGAACACCACGTCCAAGCTCACAGAGCCCATGCACCGGGCTTCGACGCCTGGGATCACTCCTTTAAAGGTAGTGTTGCTGGGTTTGATCCTTGATGGATCTATACCCATCTTTTTCACCGTATCTGAGTAAATCAAATTGAGGCTACTTCCTCCGTCCATTAGGACTTTAGTGAGGTGATACCCATCGATAATGGGATCTAGGACGAGGGCCGCTGATCCCCCATGACAGATACTGGTCGGATGGTCTCGTCGATCGAAGGTGATCGGGTACGCCGACCATGGGTTATACTTCGGGGCCACGGGCTCTACGGCGTAGACCTCTCGAAGGGTGCGTTTCCTCTCCTTTTTGGGTATGTGAGTGGCGTATATCATGTTCACAGTTTTTACCTCAGGAGGGAACTGCTTCTGTCCACCATTGCTCGGACCGCGGGGCTCATCATCGTCCTCGCTGCATGGGCCCTTGCCTTGCTCCTCGGATGCAAGTTTGCCGGCTTGTTTGAACACCCAACAGTTACGGTTGGTGTGGTTGGCAGGCTTGTCTGGAGTGCCATGGATCTCGCAAGGCCTCTCCATGATTTTGTCCAGCGGGCTGGGCCCGTCGCGATTGCCTTTAGGAGGCTTCTTCCGCTGCCCGGATCAAGGGTTGCGGAAGCCGGCGTTGACGGCCGTGTCGTCGGCGTCACTAGTGTTGTGCCGGCATTTATTTTTGTTGCGTCGTGGTTTCCCGTTTCCATCCCGAGCTTCGGAGGTGCCGGGGTCTTCGGGGTTGTGGCTTCGTCTCGCTAGCCAGTTATCCTCGCCCGCGCAAAAGCGTGTCATGAGTGATGTAAGGGCGGACATGGTTCTAGGTTTATCCTGACCGAGCTGGCGAGCCAGCCATTCGTCCCGAATATTGTGCCTGAAAGAGGCTATAGCCTCGGCATCTGGGCAATCGACGATCTGGTTTTTCTTGGTCAAGAATCGGTTCCAGAATTGTCGAGCGGACTCTCCTGCCTTTTGGACGACGTTGCTTAGGTCGGAGGAGTCCGGAGGCCGTACATAGGTGCCCTGGCAGTTAGATCGGAATGCATCCTCGAGATCCTCCCAGCTCCCGATAGAATTTTCGGGGAGACTGTTTAACCAGTGCCGAGCTAGCCCCTTAAGTTTAAGGGGTAGATACTTGATGGCGTGGAGATCGTCTCCTCGTGCCATGTGAATGTGGAGGAGGAAATCCTCGATCCACACTGCTGGGTCAGTTGTTCCGTCGTATTACTCTATGTTCACGGGTTTAAACCCTTCCGGGAACTGATGCTGCATCACTTCATCGGTGAAGCACAGTGGGTGGGCAGCGCCTCTGACCCGGGCTATGTCACGCCGGTAGTCGGCATTTGTTCTGGCCCGGTTTTGTTCCCGACCTCTATTGTTTCGGTCGAGCCAAGGCCGGTACCCGTCCCGTCTATCAGGGGAGTACCCTCTAGATCCGTATATGGATCTCGTGCGGCCTGTTCTATAATCCAGGTCGTGTCGCAGGTCATACCTGTCCTCAGGCTCCATTGGCTCCTTTCCCCTTCTACGGGGTATCGCCGGCCTATAACCGGCGTCGCCAGCCGTCCTATCTCGTCCTCGGGGAGGGCGGTCCGGCTGGTCATATGGAGTGTGCCTGGGGGACGGCGTATTAGGGAGTTCGTCATCGAACTGTGGCAGCAGCCGTCGGCGTGGATAGCTCTTGGGTTGGTCCAATAGACCGGTACCGTATCCTTCCTCGGCTGACAGGACCCTCGTCCATCTATCATTGAGGGTGTCTTGTTCGGCCTTGAGCTGCCGTTCTTTTGCCTTTAGGCTTCGGGCAGTGGCTATAAGTTGTTGCCTAAACCGTTCCTGGTCCTCAATGTTTTCGGGGACGGTGAAATCTTCGGATTCCGGACTATCCTCCTTCTCTACAGGGGGGAGGTAGTTGTCATCTTCGGAATCGTTTGGATCTTCGGGGTCGCGCTGGTCCTCCGGCCCTTCCTGGTCCTCTAATGGATGCTCGGGAATATCGGGATCGCCGAGGTCTTCCGGGGTATCGTTTTCCCCGGTGCCAGCAATAGCTTCCCTTCCATTTTTTGTCTTTGATCATTTGCGTGGTTTCTGGCGCCTTGACGGCACTTCACCCGATCTATCACCATTGTTTGCGGGTGTGCGCTCTTCGTTATCGGATGGAGTATCCACCATGTAGACGTCGTAGGTGGAGGTGGCAGTCCATCGCCCGGTGTTGACGGGGGTGGGAGCGCGATCCTCTTGATCCATGTCTTCTGCCTCCTCGGAGGCATAGTCCAACATATCGGTTAAGTCTTCGACAGTGGCTACGAAGTGGGTGGTGGGTGGGATGAAAAATTCCTCTTGACCCGCCTTAAGACCGACAGTGGCTACGAAGTGGGTGGTGGGTGGGTCGTCAGTAACTTTCATCGATAAGATCCGATCTAGAGCTTCGTTGAGCATCGAGGGCTCGATCGGGTCAATTTGCTCAGCGCTTTCGGAGTTAACCTCCGATGCGTCTGCCCACGAAGTGTGTTCGGCAGGAGCTGGTGCCCGACCATCTGGCGCTATGGCCGGATCTGGACTAAAAGCCAGATCACCGCCGGAGTTAGTCCCATGGGAGGGGTCGAAAACGACATCCGAGGTTAAGGCCTCGGAGTCCTCGGGCGCGCCAGATGAGACTGCGAGCCCGGTGAGCGAAAGATCGCCCCGAGAGTCTACGGAGAACCCTAGGTTCCCGAATCCGACCTCTCGATAAGGGGCGAAGCTCCCGACCCGGCCAAGACGGCCGGTCGGGTCAGCGTGCAGGACAATGCTGCCGAAAGCGAAGATCTGTCCAGGGATGAAGGAGTCCATGTTCCGGATTTCTTCGTTAATGACAACGCGAGCCATCGATTCCTTTGGAGATCACAGCGGAACTCTCAATGAAAGCACCAATGTCGGTGTCAAAACCGGCGGATCTCGGGTAGGGGGTCCCGAGCTGTGAGTCTTGGATCGATGGTAACAAGGGGACGAAGGAGACGGTGTTTACCCAGGTTCGGGCCCTCCTATGGAGGTAAAACCCTACGTCCTGCTCGATTATATTGATAGTATGAAGGTTACAGAGTTGATCTACCTCGAGATCGACTAGCTAAAACCCTAGATGAGTTTCTGTGTCTTACAATCTAAAACCCTCCCGGTTTATATAGACATAGGGGGGTACCTAGGGTTTACACATGACAAGACTCCTGCCAAGAATGGAGACGTCGATTCCCTCATCTTGACTTGGAGTGCACGATGCGCCTTCGGGACTTCCTTCTAGAACGCAGGGTCTCGATGTATCCGGCCCTCCCTGCGACAGTCAGAGTGCGGCCCACCAAGCCGGCCTATTGAAAGATAGGCCAGCAGCCCGAGGACCCCTTAGTCCAGGAGTCCCTCGGTGGTCATTGTTCCAAAACGCAACACAGTTTACTACATGGATTCTCTCAGAGAGTCAAATGCGCCTCGGGATCTGAGTCATCCTCAGGATTTCATGGATAGGTATTGAATTCTTTGATGTTAATGCGTTGTGTTCATATCTGATTTCAGAATTGAGTGTGTGAAAAATCATCTTCATTTGCAGTGTATTGTCAATGAACATAACTATAGGAGGGAATCGGTTCGACCGCCAACTACCTCTGCAGCACGTGATCGTTTCTTCGGTAAGGCAACGAAATCCGTTATTTTCAGAAAATGCCAGTCACATGTTCAAGTTTCTAAGAAACCTCTTTCTATTTCTCTCCATAGAAAAAAGAAGAAACAACTTACACCGGTTAGGTTGTTCCTAACAGGGCAAATACTTGACTAATACTGTACAAAAAATTTCAGTGTCCTCAACAACAACAAGGTACCAGCCTATGTGGATACTACGTTTGTGCACACATGATGAACCTATCCAGACGTGTTGAATGTGGTGTCGATGCTGACAGGATAAAACAAGTAAGTCTGCTTCTTAATTAGAATCTTCTACTCCACACGTATGTCACATTCTGATCTAAAAGTCCTGCAGTTGAACTGCGGACCGATGACCTCTTCACCGCTCGCCGCAGATGAATTCTTGTCTGTTAGGAAATTTATCAGCACCTTCTTTGTGAAACACTATATCAAGCCCGATGATGGCGTCGAAGATTTCCGAGTTCATATCCCCTAATAATAAGTACGCATTCATATAGTGTTATCAGCTAAACATATACACATGGATGCATTATTTTCCATGTGATCATGTCTTCGTATTTTGTACATTATAATTATGTACTGCATATGTCGGTTTAACAGCTGTGGAATTTAGCTAGCATTTGCTCAATTGCATATTGTCGTGAATTATGATGAATCCTCTCCTTGTGGACACTATTCGTTGAATTGCATATTGTGGCGAATTATGATGAATGTTCTTCATGTGGACACTATTTGTCGATTGCATATTGTGGCGAATTTGCTATTTTCAGGGTGAATTAAATGCGATATTTTACAATAACCTGGCAATTTCAGCGCACACGGTTCAAGCAACTAAGCGTGTGCAATCCAGAGCGGAAAGCACACGCAACTCATAACGCAACCGCCTGTGATCCACAGGAAAAGAAAACGAGATATAATCTAAAACGTTGGTGATACATAAGAAATCGCAAACGGTTTGCAGCACTCGTACGTGTGCGTAGGAGCTCCTCAATGTTTGCGATAGCACCGTATCTCACATGTGAGCCAACAGGAAACCGTGCCCTATGCAAAGACGATCCCAAGCGTACTTTTCTCAGGAAACGTGTCAGATGATGTCATGCATGGCAGACGGTTTCCAGAGAAATCTCGTGTGCGATGATGAACATATCACACACAGTTTATACAACGGCCCGTGTGGATTAGGTAACGTTTCGTAAACGGTAAAAGGTCAAACTCCGTTTGTTTTCCATGAGCAATTAGACGCGTTTGACTCGTCTTGCACGTGTGTGATTGATCCCAAATCCCACACGTACGCCCAAAACATTATGTGTGTGATATGTTCCTGCACCGCACACGATTATATTTGCAGATCGTTTGCGTTCGTTGGTCACCATCGCCGACGGGTTTTCCATGTCGTGTGGGATGGACCCCCCTATCGTCCACACATGCAAGGCGACGGTTTAGAACTACGTCGCAGAAAGGGGTTAAAAACCGTTTGTATAGCACGTCGCTGCACCAGTGTGTAATCCGATTAAATGGAAGTGGCTAGTAACATATCATACAACCTTGAAAAACCCACATGTTATAAACGATGCAGCCCATCCCACCCTCCCATGTGGTGTCCGCCAACGCCAAGATGGGTGAAACTGAATACCGATTGGTCATTTGCAGAGGATGACATGGATGGAGCTGGTATGGTATTGCGAGATCATAGAGACCGCATTATCTACTCAGCATGTAGACAAATTTTCTCTTTCCGGAAAGCACTTGAAGCTGAGCTTTGTGCTTGCATGGAAGGACTGTCTTTTTCCATTCAGGGGAGTGACTTGCCAATTATAGTTGAAATGGACTTTGTCCTTGATGTCAAGCTGATTCAAGCTTTGGATATTTATAGATCAATTTATTCTTCTATAGTTAGAGAGATTAGGAACTGCATGTCTCTTCGTGATTCCCGTGTTACTCATGTAAATTGCAATCAAAATAAGGTTGGCGATAACTTAGCTAAATTTGCTAGCCTAGAGGGCAGAAAAATGACCTGGATTGGTTTGGCCCGATAGATTCTTCAGAGCTTGCCAAAACGGATTGTACGAACAATGTGATTTGAGTAACATAAGATTTTACTCGCAAAAAAAGTTTTTTTAATAACCCCTTACCTTAGTACTTAGGTGGCTGGGAGTGCCACACAGGACGCCCCAAAGGGAGAGAAACAACAAAGCAAGCTAATTTTTTTCTTTTAAGAAAAAAACCGGCAATCTCGGACTGTTACATGATGGAGCATATTGGATCCGGAACGTAGAAACCGGCTTCCTCGAACAAAATCCATGGAACACGACTGCCACGTCGCTTTTACACATGAACTTCCCTAATTTATTTAATTTCATGTTTAGTTTGATCCAAACTTTCATATATTGAATGCAGATGTTTTGTCTCAAGTTGGGCCCTGTTACAAATTCCCTTTCTCGTGTCATCTTTGATCGACCTAAACTTTTGGCCATCCCAGGGCACAACGTAAGCGGGTTGATCTCAGATCCTGCAGACCGGACCCTGGGCTGGGTCCTCTGTTTTATGAGACACAAGTTAGCTTTAATTACTTTACCCCAGTTGCATACTTGTTTATACCGTGAGAATATTCCAGTTTTGTGTTTAGCCTGGACCAGACTGCCCACTCCTAGTTATCGTCTTAAATGATGGCGTGAGCACTCCTAGTTACTCCCTCTGTTTTTAAAAAAATGTACTTCCAACTTTGTTGAAAAGTCAAACTTTTTTTATGTTTGATTGTATTTATACAATAATACATCAAAATTTATGCCATCAAATTAGTAGCATTAGATTCATGATAAAATGTATTTTCATCATATATCTATTTGGTTTCACAAACAATAATATATTTTCGCATAAACTCGATCAAACTTTGAGATAGTTTGACCCTGCAACAAAGTTGGAAGTACACTCTTTAAAAGACGGAGGGAGTATCATCTTAAGTGACGCTAGGAACCAAACCTAAGGTTAGCCGAAATGATACCGGGTTTAGAAACCATAAACATTGGGCTTCCCAGGATGATTTTGTAAAAGATCACATACTGTCAATAATCAAAAGACTTGGCTTAATTTGCTTCAAATCTTTACAAAGTTTATTTATATTCATATTCCGGTGCATACATCCCTCCACTACTGCTAATCTACCCTATAATTTCATTCAAGGAATACTAGCCTTCGGTCTCAAGGGCGTAGGGGAGCACCTCAACAAAGAAATTAACTGGATCAACCGGCTTTGTCATTAGGTTCGAGTGGATCTTCCTTCATGACTATCTCCAGATCAAGCTCGGGATGATGATACTTCAACATTGCAAAGGCATGAACGAGCGCCTTCCCGGGCTGCTGAGCTCTTCCACTACATGATCCGGGCTGGACCATTCTGGAGTCGAATCGCCAAGTTGAAGAAGGTTGTTTGCAACACCTCCTTAGGTCAAAGTGCCAGGAAGTTGGCTTCCATTGCCAGCCTAGCCACCTCCAGCAACTCGGCTAACTGATGCAACCGGTCTGGAAAGGTAGGAACACTTCCCTTCACCTATCACTGGGCCCAGAAGTCCTTCAACGCTTCCTCCGCCGGGTCATCTAGCCGGTCATAATACTATGCACAACGGCAACGGCAACATCAAGATATGGAAACGAAACTACATAAGACAAAGATATCAGGGCAAAGTATGAGAGAAGAAGTCAAGAACAAGGACTAACTGCTCAGGATAGCCTTAGCCTTCTCGAGTCCGACTTGTGCTTTCCGGCGCTCCAAGTTCATTGTCTTGATCCCTTCTTTTATTATTTTTGACTTTGGTAGTCAGGGCGGACACCTTTTCCTGCAAGGATCCGAGTTTTTCCTCATTAGCTTTGGCATGAAGGTACACATTCTAGCATCATGCTGCCATCTGTGATAGCTCCTTCGCTTTGGAATGCAGCTCGGCTATAGCTACTTGGTCTTGGTCGAACTACAAGCAGAGGCGTGGAATCGGAGTCGAGCATGACATTGCAGAGGAACTAGAGCAGGTATGCGTGTAGACCACGGGGGGACAAGGTTTTTATTTCGGAAACAAAATAATTTCAGACCTCACTGAAATATGCGAAATTTCTGAAATTTTGTATATTTCAGAAATTATTTCGGATTTTGAGATTTAAAATTTCACCTAAATTTGATGAATTTTAACATAATTTAAATTTATGTTGAAATCAGTTTGAATCCACCTTGAAATTTCGGGGTTAAAAATGTTTTGGATCCCACTAAAATATACGAAATTACCCTGAAATTTCGTTGAAGTTTTTAATCCTCCAGACCCATGGTAATGTTTGTGCAAAGAGCCTCGTCGGCCACAAACACAAGCTCCTTGGTCCTTTAAGAGGGACATCACCAACCTTCCCGAGGTTAGCTCGGAGCACTCCTTCAGTAGCCTCGTTAACAAGATGGTGGGTGCCGCCGTGGCTGCCCGAGCAGGGATCGCCGAGCAATCCACATTCGGTAAGTTGGGCAGGCAGTAGAAGCTTGCTCCTTGCTCCAACGTCCAAGTCGGGCACGTCCCTGTCGACCCTGTCGACCATGGCAATTTCAGGCCCTCCGTGCCATGATCATTTTCAAGGGAACGCCACTCTAGTGAGCTATTCGTTGAACTCGGCCATCACAGCCACACGATGCAACCCCGAATGACTAGCATGGACGCTCTGTACACGAGACTATGGACACCATCCTCCTCCCACTATGCTAACCACCGGCATGAGCTCGCATCACCACCATGAATGTAAGAGCATCTCCAGCCACCCCCAACAGGCCTCCCGGGGCGCCTTTTTTACCGCTGGCGCCAAAAAAATGACCCAGTCGCGCCCCCAGGACGCCGAATTCCGCCGGTTAGGCCCATTTTTTGGCCCGACGATCCCAGGCCGAACCCAGCGCACTGGGGGGCACTTGGGGGCTCCGGTGGAAGGAAGAGTGGCGCGTGGGCCACCACTATCAGGCGAGAAACGCCTTTTCCCTGCCCAGATTCGACCCGCGAGCGGCAGGACGACACTTCCCCTTTCGCCGCCATGCCGATCCCGGCGCCACCCACCTGCCCACAGCCGCTGCTCCGCCGCTAGAAAGGCCATTCCCCCGCCAGAAAGAGAGGGTTTCACCGCGACAGCCTCCATCCTGCTCCGGGCGAGCTCTCCAGGACTCCGACCACGCAGGAGGGGATACCGGCAGCTGCCCACCCACCACGCCCGCGAGGTGTTCGGCGATGGACTCCGACGACGAGGAGGCATTCGCGGCTCTGATGGAGGAGGAAGCCGAGGCCAACATCGACGACGAAGAGCACCTCATGATCCTCACCACTCTGGCCGGCTTGTTCGCGAACAATGCAAAGCCGCGACAAGGTGGCTCGGCGCTGGGCCGCCGCAAGAGCAAGCAGAGGCATCGAATGGAGGGCTATTGCTTGCTCTACACCGACTACTTCGCCGCCGCTCCACTGCACGGCGAGAAAGTATTTCTGTGCCGTTATCGGATGAGCCGGAAGCTCTTCCTTAAGATTGTGAATGCCATCCGGGAGTTCGACAACTATTTCATTTGCAAGAAGGATTGCACTGGCACAGTTGGATTCTCCTCACTCCATAAGTGCACGACAGCTATGAGGATGCTTGCATACGGAGCTCCCGGTGATATACAGGAAGACTATGGACGCATGGCCGAGTCCACCACCATTGAGTGTTTGTACAAGTTCTGCAGGACAGTGGTGGCAGTGTTTGGACACCCAATGCTGAAGACACTGCTCGGATCCTAGCCCAGAATGCAGCAAGAGGATTTTCTGGGATGCTTGGAAGCATCGAATGCATGCATTGGGCATGGAAAAAATGTCCATTTGCTTGGCAGGGGATGTACAAAGACGCCAAAGGAGATTGCAGTGTGGTACTTGAGGCAGTGGCCACACAGGACCTCTGAATTTGCAGGCACTCCTTCTTTGGTATGCCATGAACTCACAATGACATCAACGTACTGCAGTGCTCGAATGTCTTTGCCAAGCTTGTTGAAGGTCATGCTCCTCCGGTGAACTTCGAGGTCAATGGGCGCCACTACAACAAGGGATACTATCTAGCAGATGGCATCTATCCAAGATGGTCAATATTTGTGAAGACTATCTCAAACCCTGTGCCAGGAGGCAAGAAGTCATACTTTGCTAAGTGTAAGGAGGCTTGCAGGAAGGATGTCGAGCGGGCATTTGATGTGCTCCAATCTTGATTTGTTGTTGTCCGGTACACCGCTCTGACCTAGTCGAAATCTCAGATGTGAGAGGTGATGAATTGATGTGTCATCTTGCACAACATGATCATTAAGAGCGAGCAGGAAGAGCCAGTGTTTGACACTGAACCATATTTCAGGCAGGGTCCACATGTAATTGTTGATCACCAGGTACCGGCAGCATGGGCTGCCTTCCTCAATATGCGTCAGGAGATCCGAGACCCACAGGTGCATCAAGAACTGCAGCACGATCTGGTGGAGCACCTATGGAGGCTCAAGGGCAATGCCTAGTTCGATGTGTTTTAATTTGTGTTCGAATTATGAGCTTGCTTCGTTAAATTATTTGATTTGTATTGTTTTATGTGATGAACTATGCGACAAAAATTAGTTTTTTTTTAATTTGTGCCGAAGTGTGCCGAATTTGGGCCGAATTTGAGTTTGAAATCGGCGACTGGGGGGCGAACTTGGGGGGACGGCTGGGAAACCGAGCGCCCCTAGGGCGAAAATATCGCCGGTTAGCCCCAGGAGGCGCTATTTCAAGCCCTTGGGGGGCTGAACAGCGGGAGATGCTCTAAAGGAGCTACTTGACGAAATAACAAAGAGAAAGAGAGAGAGATCGAAGACTGCTGACTCTGACAGGTGGTCCCCTGTACAATCACTGCTTTTTGCAAGGAAAACTCTTGTTTTCAACCGGCTCATCTATCTCTCACGTAAACCGTCTGCTCCGTTTGACACGTTGCTCCCTGTGGGGCCAGCCCACGACCCACAGCATCTCCTTATAGACTCATCTTCTCCCACCTTCATTATCCTCTCGTTTTCCAGCCGCGGTTCGTCTCCTTTCTCTGGAATCCAGCCGCCGAGTGTCTTCTTCCTCTCGTCTCTCTCGCTCTGGCCTTTCCTCTCACCTCGCCACTGACGAGACTTTGCTCCCCCTCCTCCTCTTTCCCAATGTTGACGTTTGAGGGATGCTACAAGCCCGCCGCCCAAAGTCCATGCTCCAATCCGAGATCCGACACTCGCTCGTCGTGCGTCGCAAGTGTTCGCCGGTGTTGTGGCAATGTGATGCACCACTCGTCAGCGACGGCCGGTGCTGCAACGCAACACTCAGTCCACGGCTACCGGCGTTTCGTTGTGGGGCCGACTGCGAGGGAGGGCATCGTCGGTTCACAGCATCACAGCTGCTGCCATGGTGCCGTGATGAAGCTTCGTCGGCGGCTGCGACGGTGACCTTGACGGGGCCGACGCTGCATTGCAGTACTCACATTGCTGCAGAGAGGCGCCTCCGCCATGGCCATGGGTGCGCTGCTGTCAGCTCCACGCAGCGATGATGTAATGCAAGTATGCAACGCTCGCCGGTGCTGCCGGTGATGCGATACGGTGCTCGTCGGAGGTTGCCGGTGCTGTAACAAACATTCCTTCAACGGCTGCCGGCGCTATGATGTGACGCTCGTCGACGCTGCTGCAGCTGCAATGCAGCATGAGCGTCGCCGGAGCCAGTGGCGAAGCCACACATAGGTTGTGTAGTCACTTGACGATTTTTTTTTGTAACTAGCAGCGTATTTAGAGCAATTTCGAAAATTAGAAGGCCTAACACGTATTTTTCAAAAATAGCACCCCGTCGGTCAACAGTTGACCGAAAAGGTACTCTTCGGTCAACCGTTGGCCGAAGACTTACTCTTCGGTCATTGCCTGACCGAAAACCTGCTGTTCTGGGCCGAAGAGGACTCTTTGGTCTTTGGTTGACCGAAGAGTACTCTTCTGTCAACCGTTGACCAAAGAGTCCCTCTTCAGCCAACACCTGCTCTCCTGTTTTAGAAAATTCATATCAATTAGGATTTTTAGTATTTTTATTTGATTCTTTTTGCATTAGATAAGAAATTTTATGAAGTTTCTGTAGGTATCAAGTTTGACTAGATTTGAAAGTTTAAATTTGAATTTTCATGAATTTGCTCAAATCACTAGATTGCCTATAATTTGAGCTAGGAGTATTTTTTTAGATGATTCTTCTTGCTACTGGTTCTTTGTGACTTTATTTATCAGTAGTAATTAATTGGCGAATTTTAGGATTAATTAAAATTAGATTTTTATGAAAACAGTTCTGTTTTAGTGTTTTATAGGTTTTGTGCTATTTCTTTTAATTTTAATTGCTTTAAATTGTTTTCTTTAGTTTTTTTGACATATTCTTTTACTTTCTGTTAAGTTATCAGTAGCTATTTTATTTGTAGTATTTTTTTGTATTTTATTTCTTTTATCCTCCATTTTCTTTCCCGCCGTTCTTTTCCTCCATTTTCTCCCGCCATTTTCTTTCTCGCCATTTTCTTTCCCGCCGTGCTACTGCTACTTCTGGTAGTAGTAGCGTTGGTCTGCCCCGCCCTACTGCTAGTTATCTATAGCGCAGGTCAAGAGCCAGTGCTACTACTAAATCTGTGTAGCAGCAGCGCTGGCCCCGCGCTGTTGCTACCCTCTTACCCCACTCCACTACTACTTTTTCGCTATTTTTTTTCTTCTGCCTACACATACACAGTAATTATACAGGTTTTATAATGTATACCCGTACACATACAATGAAACTATATGAGACAACAATCATAATAGTGCTCCAACATAGTCACATCATCATCATCATAATGATCCAACATACACATACACATGTTCCAACATACACATATTCATCATCATCATCATCATCATAATCATCATAGTGCTCCAACATACACATGTTCATCATCTATCTAAACTATGATATGATCACATACAAGAGAACAGCGGGAGAAAATGGCGGGAGAAAATGGCGGGAAAGAAAATGGCGGGAGAAAATGGAGGAAAAGAACGGCGGGAAAGAAAATGGAGGATAAAAGAAATAAAATACAAAAAAATACTACAAATAAAATAGCTACTGATAACTTAACAGAAAGTAAAAGAATATGTCAAAAAAACTAAAGAAAACAATTTAAAGCAATTAAAATTAAAAGAAATAGCACAAAACCTATAAAACACTAAAACAGAACTGTTTTCATAAAAACCTAATTTTAATTAATCCTAAAATTCGCCAATTAATTACTACTGATAAATAAAGTCACAAAGAACCAGTAGCAAGAAGAATCATCTAAAAAAATACTCCTAGCTCAAATTATAGGCAATCTAGTGATTTGAGCAAATTCATGAAAATTCAAATTTAAACTTTCAAATCTAGTCAAACTTGATACCTACAGAAACTTCATAAAATTTCTAATCTAATGCAAAAAGAATCAAATTAAAATACTAAAAATCCTAATTGATATGAATTTTCTAAAACAGGAGAGCAGGTGTTGGCTGAAGAGGGACTCTTTGGTCAACGGTTGGCAGAAGAGTACTCTTCGGTCAACCAAAGACCAAAGAGTCCTCTTCGGCCCAGAACAGCAGGTTTTCGGTCAGGCAATGACCGAAGAGTAAGTCTTCGGCCAACGGTTGACCGAAGAGTACTCTTCGGTCAACTGTTGACCGACGGGGTGCTATTTTTGAAATATACGTGTTAGGCCTGCTAGTTTTCGAAATTGCTCTAAATACTATGCTAGTTACAAAAAAAAAATCGTCACTTGACTACACAACTCTTTGGAAAAAATGTAATACATCAAGTATAAATCATGCAAAAAAATATAAAATTATGTATATTTGACTACACAATTTTGAAGTGACTACACATGATTTTATTTCTGGCACCGCCATTGGCCGGAGCAGGTCGCATTGTATCTCGCTGGAGCTGCGCTCATGGAGGGTCGCAGCATACGCTGTTGTGTGATCGCCGGCGCCGGCGCTGCATCAGTCCCGTCGCTGCTATGGAGGCTGTCCGTTGTCCCTGCTGCGCATGTTGGGTTCGTTGCATGCTTCGATCAAACGGCCACGCACGTCTGAATCCGACGGTTCGGGAGGCGGCTTACTTTTCAGACTAATCATCCGACTGATTTGTAGCAATCGCCTCTCTACAAACTGTACGAAACCAGATGGCTTTTGCAAGAAACATAAACGGGTGATTTTTTTTATTTAGGTCCCAAACTGTGATGGTGTTTTGCAATTTACTCCGAGGAGCGGGCAATCCCCTCCCCTTCCGCTCGACGGCCCCGCCGCCGCCGTATTCTGCCGCGGCCATGTCCATCCCCGCGGAACGCTCTCCCCGGTGGGAGGAAGGCGGCGCTTCAACGCGCGTGAGGTACCCGAAGCGGCATCGGCCATCGCGCCCCACCCCCTCCCCCCACATTCACTGACGCCCTGTCTATGCAGATCTTCCACTCTCCTTCCCACGACAGCGGGACGACGGCCGAGGCCCTCACCGACGACCTCCAGGTGGAGATCATCTCGCGCGTCACGTCCAGGCAGCGCTGGCGCTGCAAGTGCGTCTGCAAACGCTGGCTGCGCCTTGCCCGGATGCTGCCCCAGTCCCTGGCCGGCTTCTTCTGCACCACCACCAGCGAGGAGCGCTTCCCGCGGACAGCCCTCCACTTCTTCAACGCCTCGGCGTGGCGGGCCTGCCCGCTGATCTACCCCTCCTTCGCCTTCCTGCGCAGCCACCGGCAAATCGATCTCTTGGACTGCTGCAACGGCCTCCTCCTCTGCCGCTGGTACGGCGTCTCTGCCCCGGTTGACGACGATTCCCGCTACGTCGTGTGCAACCCCGTAACGGAGCAGTGGGTCGCTCTGCCGGATGGCCCCAGCCACAGCCGCCGGGCTGACAGCCTAGGCACGGCGCGTTTGGGTTTCGATCCGGCCGTGTCCTCCCACTTCCATGTGTTCATGTTACTGGTGGGTGCAGGCTGCTACCCGAATAAGCCGATCACCGGGGTGGACGTGTACTTGTCGGAAACCGGGTGATGGGTACATAAGGAGAAGGGATGCAACGAGGATGTCAGGCTTGCTGGTCCTCATTGTGAAACTGTCTTTCTTAACGGCTATCTGCATTTTCACTCGGTCGATGCCGGGTCGAACCCTAGTTTAGCCTCTGTGGACACGGATGGAGAAACATGGTTGAACATCGATGTCCCTGGTAATCAAGATCTATGTTTTAGTTTTATTCAGCATTCACAGGGCTGCTTGCATTATGCCAGTTTCAGCGACGATTATAATCTGATTAAACTAGTAGTTTACGTTCTTGAGGACTATGACAACAAACAATGGGCATTGAAGTATCGCATTGAAGTCTCAGACCTTTTTCCAGAATGGGTAATTGTTGATGACCTCGATGTTGATTTTGATTGGCTTGCGATTCATCCAGAATGCAATGTCATCTTCTTCACTGCGGGGGCCGAAAAAACATTCATGTGGTATAATATGGATAGTCAGCGACCCGGCCATATCCGCCTTCTTGGAATTGGACATGGCCAGTCACCATATCTGTCATATGCCCCGCTGTACTCAGAGTTACAGTCTTTGCACATGTGACATCAATAACGGATTGCTGGTGCCTTTACAAGTTTACATGAGTGGGATCTTTGATAGGAGTCAATTGTCCATGCTATGGATCAACTGGCTAGGTATGTCTGCTTCATTTTGGTTCTCAGCTTTTGTAAGTGTAGTGCTCTGATGTCTCTGCGTGCTTTTAAGTTTGTAACATTGGTGGTTCAGTATTTAGGCAACTTGGGTTATCTCTCTTATATCAGTTATTCAAATTTCCACTGAAGTTTTTGTAGCATATACTTCATCTGTATAAGAATGGTTATGAAATCTGGACACTGCGACCTCCGCATGTTGAGTTAGTTTCGTGCAGTGTTTGAGTGAAGGTACTATTACCATTTAGTAAAACACATGATCAATGCCATGCAGCTTAAACTTGTTCCTTCAGATTGCAGTTTGGGGAAGTCTAAGCATCTTATTGACAGTTGACAGAGAGCTAGTAAACTACCATTATCACCTTCGGTATAACATGTGTTTTCTGATGGTCAAACACTTTGCATGGATACAATGTCACCTCCCCTGATGCTAATTGCTTGTGGCATGCTATAAATAGGAATTCCGTTAGCAGAATATTATCAAGCTTGCTTTGGTCATAATATTCTTTCTTCTGTTAGAACACCCCCTTATTTCTGAAGACAACATTGCTCTGAATGGCTGTCTTACACAAGCGATGCTGAGGAGGCCATCGGTGAAATACAAACTTGCATAACACGTTCGACACACAACAATATGTAAACTTTTAGCCCTTTGTATTTTCCAGTCTACCTGGTACAGAACTTGCATATAACTGCATAATGATCAGCGCCCGAGAGATAGCCCCCTTGCAAGTCATTAGCTGCTTAGCTTGTAGTCTGATATTATGTTGCTTCATGTGAGTTTGCAAATTCCAAATTGCGAAACATAGTGCAATTTCTTTCATCTAGCACGAAAGCTTGCAAATCTTGGATGATATTTCAGTTTCATCCATGTCGTTGCTGCTGTCGCCTTCTCTGGCTTCCGGTCTATGCGTCCTTGTCGTTCGGGACTGGGTAAGTCCAAGTTGTGGATGGATGAAGACATGCTCGTCCATGAGAGGAACAAGAAAGAACCATATATGATAGGCAGGGCAGCCACATATATCATTGCTCATGCGTACACATGTCCCTTTCCTGCTTCCAGATTTTATGAACGCCGGCGACACGTTCCATCACCAATTACGATTTTTGTGCATTCTTGCAACGTTCAACCTTCGATTCAAAATGTATCCTCAGAGGTAAAAGGGAGTGGGAATCTAACACCGAGGTCAGTACTAACTTATTTTTTTTGAGGGTAAAGCCATTGCTTTATAACTTAACTGTTCTTAGGCAAATCGCCCAAGACACAAGCGCCCACATGGGCGGGTACATCAGACTCCCACTCCATGAAGTGGTTAGGTTCACACACGCGGCCAACATTGGCGAGCTCATGAGCAACTGAATTTGCACTACGCCTACAAACAGAGATAGTAAACTTGGAAAACCAAAGCTTCAAGTGGTATTTTGTATCCTCGATGACCGCTACATACGCCGAAGAGTCGGCCTTCTGCATATCCAAGGCTTCAGCCACCAGCTGTGAGTCGGTCTCCAGTTCCACCTGGACAATCCCAAGCAGTACTGACTTCTGATACACACGTGCAACTGTGGAATATATCTTAATAATATCTCATTTGAAAAAAAAACACAAATATTAGAAGTTTTTATATGTGCGTTTGGTGGTAGAAAGTAAATAGACATTTCGAATCACATAAATGAACAACCATGAAGTGCCAGAAAGGTGCGGTAGTCAGTCAACATCTGTTTTGATGTTTGCTCCTTGAACAAAAGAGGCGTCTTGCCTTGCTGAAATAAAAAACCTCTGGACTAATCAAGTAGCTTGCGTTTCCCCTTCCAGTGTATTCCCGTCAATAGACAGTCAACCAAAGAAGAACGTATATGTTACTACAAATTAACCACTAAAGTGATGATCGATCATTGTCTGTATGCATCACATCAGGGTATAAAAAATCATATTATGATGAACTGCAGCTGTGATTTATATGATCTAAAACCTTCTCTGGCACTCCGAGACCAGAAGTCATGTTTTTATTTTGAGAATTGTTTATTATCTGTACCAATGTACGTCTCCTCAAGCTATGTTTTTTTTATTAATTAGGCTATTTCCTCAAGTTTTTTTTTCTGTTGAGAAACAGGGCTTCTCCTCAAGCTATGTGGCGTGAGAAAATGCGAGGAAAGAAATGAGCCCCTGGCGGAATATCATTACCGGGCCGCATTTCATGGGCTGCATGCCTGAATGGGTCAGCAGGCTCTAGTTACAAAGTGCATCAGCAGGCCCATGCGGGAGGGGAACTCTCAAAGGGGCAGGCAAATAGTCCCAATCTCACCCCTCAGAAAAAAAGGGCAAACAGTTCCACACCGCTACCGCTGAAGAGACGAGCTCAGCATCCGGCTACATGGGCACCCGCTGTGTTTCAAACTCAAGCAGCTGTGTGGTGGATACAAAGCGAAGTATTCTTTCGCCTAATAAAGAACACATATGCAGCATACTCTAATTTTTAAAGGGTGGCATAAGAGAGAAGGTCACCCGACAAATCAAAATTTGACCATGCATTAGTATTGAAACAAAACCCTGAATAACCGCCGGAGAAGCTCGTCGGGGCTGAGACGACCGCCGAGCTACCTAGGAAAGACTAGGGAGAGGGGGGGGGGGGGGGGTGCGTCGCCAGAGTTCTGAACGGCACATCGACTGGTCGAGATTGTTGATTGGATGTCTCTTAGCCGCTAATCGACCTCAACGACAGACAATGTTGCGGCGGCAACCATTTCGGCCGGCAGAGGGGTGGTAGAACGACCTGAATCGATGACGAGCCTGTTGGCCAGCAGCAACATACAACGGGGCTGGTGGCGGCCGAGGGAGTGGCGCCATTGGGGAGAATCATTTTGGCAAGTCAAACTGCAGTCTAAATTTTATGTTGCTTCATGTGAGCTTGCGAATCCTAAATAACAAGAATCTACATTACTTTTGGATGTCCCGCAATGGAAGTTTGCATATTTTCAATGACATTTCAGCTTCATCCACATCACCGTCATGTCCTTTGGCTTCCTATCGAGGAGTTCCCATCGTTGTTATTGGGCATGTCCAAGTTTTGGATAGACGACAACATGCCCCGCCATGGTTGGAAGAAGATGATACATATATACATGGTAGGCAAGGCAGCCACATCCTTACACATGTGTACATGTCCCTTTCCTCTTTCCACATTTTATAAACGCAAATGTCGCGTTCCACGACTGAACGCGAATTTTCTGTAACGTTGCTACGTTTAACAGTGACTTCTAAAACTTATCCTTGAAGTTAAAAGAAGCGTAGGAAGCTAACATGAAGCTCAGTACCAATTTCATGTATGCACGTGCAACCATGGATTTAATATTTTGAAGACGTTTCAGCATTGTTTATACAAGATCAACGCTTACAAGTTATCGTATGCGTGTTTAGGTAGACAAAAACCAGAAGAAAATCATCTTGGATCGCATATATGGCAGCCATGATGTGGCAGAAAGGTGCCGTGGTACGTACTGTCAACTTTTGCTTGCTCTACATAGATGCTACTTTAACAAAGAGGGCTTGCTGCCTTTGTTGAAACCAAGTAACATCTCTGGACTAATCAGCTAGCTTGCGTTTCCCTTTCAGCGTATCCCCATTAACACATAGTCAACCCAGGAAAATCAACAAAGCTACTAAGCTATTAGAAAGTGATCGTATCCCTAAGTATTGCATCAACGCATTCGAATAAGTAGCCAAGCCCTGAAAAGGCAATCAGTGTCCACTTCTCCTCGAGCAATTTACAGTCAACTTCCTGATTATTTCGTGATACCGTCGGCACATATGACCGCAAAATATATTTCGTGATACCCTTGGTATATGCGATCAACTAGGATGTGATCCCACCAAAACAGAAAAAACTAAGATATGATCCGATCCATAGCTAGGTTAGCTGTACTTATGGGCCTTTCAGCGCTGCGTCGCTTTGTATCCGCCTTCGGGCTTGTACCCCTTGTTAGTTTTCGTTCTTTAGACTCGCTGAACTTATGTATTCGTATACTCGTAAGGGCCTCAGTCTAAGGCCAGGCAAGCACCTCTTTTCTAAAAAGGTTAGCTGTACTGTTGTAGGTGCAACCTGCATATATCAGCTAACCGTCGTTGCTGACAAGGACTTTTCGATGTATACGCAGGCAAAGGCAACGGTGAAGTGGGAACAAGTGTGGACGCTCATCTTGTCAAGCTAGCCCTAATTGGTTGGAGCGATGTGCGATGTGTACTACCAACAACAACCCTTCAGCGAGCACTAGCAGATCAAGGACGACATGGACGTCCGTACCACCCCTTTATTTTGTTGTTCCAGGCGGCTAGAAAGAATGGCACGATGTGTTAGTGTAACTATGTCTAATTATTTTTCTTGCGTGAGATGGACATGCCAACTTCCATGGAGCTTATGGTGTAAGACGATCTCGGCAGAATAAGTAAATGTAAACCGTTTTAAGAAAACACATATAAATGGAGCGATTCATGGGAGGTCAACCTGGTTAGCACGTGGAGCGCCCAATTGGACGCGGAGAGCTCCTTCCAAGGAGTCCGTTTTTCTAAGAGAAAAAGGTGTTTTTAAGAGAAAAACTGTTTTTCTTTTCTTCTCGTTTTTCTTCTGGTTTTGCTCATTTTTCTTCATGTTCCCAGTTTTGCTTGTGTGCTTTACCACTGTTAGCACTCATTTTTGGCAGGATTCAAGGCTGATGACCCGCCCCAGGAGGTGACCCGGTGTGGTGATGACTCGGCTAGCGACGGCTCAAAGATCACTGCTGGAGAGGCGCCAATGTGGAAGAGATACAGCCGCCCAGAGAGGTCGGTTATCGGCTCAACAGCTCAGTAACCCGGTGACAGCAATTAGCTCAAGGTCAGAGCCGGCTCATCATGGATTCGGCTCCACAGTACCGGCGACTCTGACAAAGACGATGAGCCGCCGCTAGCATATTGAGCCGGCGTCGTTCGAGGGCTGTTGATCATGTTATGTCCCAGTTCACAGGGTTGTCAAAGGCTGGCAAGATCGAGACCCGGCAAGGCGGCTAATCAGCAAAGCGGCAGATTACGAAGCAAAGTGAACTGACGTCAACACAGAAGAGCAACGGGCGACTCAGGAAGCCAAGAGCAAAGGGCGGCTCAGAAAGCCGGGTCTATAAGCCGGCTCTATGGCTCAGGAGAAGGAAAGTTGACTGCGAGAAGCTAAGGATGGACTCAGAAGAACAAGGCCGGCCCATGCTTTCGGCGACTCACACTGTAAGCCGGCCCAACAGAGAGTCCGAGCCCAAGACGGCCCTGGCGGGTGACTTACCTAGTTAAGGCTAGAAACCGACTCTGATTGTAACTTGTAATCCGTGTAGGAGTCTCTTACTTGCACGGGAAGTCCAGCCGCCTCATATATATGTGAGAGGTGATGGCCGATTGAATCAAGTACACAATCGACATATCAATACAATCTACTTTTTACCCCTTAACCCTTGTTCATGCTTCCGTTATTCGGCGACTTCGCGTAAGTTCATCGGATATCGACAACCGAGCTGGGGGCGAGCGAATCGACCCGGTTCAGCCAATCGTCGCTGGCTTCCTCCGACGGGGTCCCTCCCGAGGAACTGGGGCGTCTGGTCTCAAAAGCGCCGGCTTACTGTCTTGCGTATCGCGCCGTGAGCCGGCTTCCCGCGGGGCGAGTTGCGGTGCATCACCCCCGGCTCTGCGGGTACACGTTGGCGTGTTCGTGTGCGAACACACTTTTTGGCGACTCCGCTGGGGACGATTCGATCTAAAAATTGGACAGCAATGACCAATTCTAAAACCGACTCCGCTGGCATCAGCACTGACAACATCATCAAACCGGCTCTTGAGGAGCTATCAGAAGCACAATGCCAAGGCTTGGCGGCTTGGGAAAAGAAACGTGACGAGGAGTTCAAGGTGCTGCGGCAGAAGCAGGCTGAAGCAGATCGGGAGCTATATCTGGTGAATCTCAAGAAGGATCGGCAAGGAGTCATCTCACCGATCAAAGAGCCAGAATACGTACCTCTGAGCATCAAGATCAGCCAACCCGCTGTAAGCAATAGCCTCTTTACTCCTGAGCAATTAGCCGAAATCCAGTACTATGTTGGACAAAGCACAAATAGTATTTATGATCTAATGCTGGAACGTGATAAGGCTAAAGAAAACACGCCGCTAAGCCGGCCATCGGAGTTACAGCCGATGAGCCAGAATAGAGATAACCGACTTGTGCCTATGCTGCCAAGTCCGACTCCCATTCAAAGCATGCCGTATTCGGCTAGACAGCCGGATCAAGCAGTACGTTTTGGGGATGAGCCGGCACCGACTCAAAATTTGGCTCTCTGGGCACAAGCCGCCCCTGTGACCAACTCAGCCACTATGCCAGCTCAATCATCCAACTTGGACGATATCGTGGCCAAGCTGAGGAGTGAGTTGGACCAGATGGCTTACGATAGATTCGGGGTGACGCTAAAGCCTAGAAATTATACTAAACCCTATCCCGAATATTTTGACTTACAGCCTTATCCCCCTGGTTACCGAGTTCCAGAATTTTCTAAGTTTAATGGGGTGGATAATAAATCAACATGGGAACATATTAGTCAGTATTTGGCTCAATTAGGTGAAGCCAATCATGAGCATCATAAAGTTCGCTTGTTCTCATTATCTTTAACCGGCACTGCTTTTTCATGGTTTTCTGCTTTAGCTCCTAACTCCATACATACTTGGTTTCATTTAGAGCGGAAGTTTCATGAACATTTTTTTGCCGGAGAAATTGAGTTAAAATTGTCTCACCTTACATCGGTTAAGCAAAAGCATGACGAGTCGGTATCCGACTATGTCAAAAGGTTTAGGAACACAAGAAACCGATGTTATAGCTTAGCTATAACTGAGAGAGATATGGCCGACTTAGTACTTAATGGTTTACGATCCCACTTAAAAGAAAAATTAGAGGGGTATGAGTTCCTAAGTGTCGGCCAATTGCAAGAAAAGGCTCTGGTTCAGGAGAGCCGGGCCAATGAGATGAAAGACTCACATCGGGTGAGCCGGAGTTGGCTTAACATCATTGAGGGAAGTGCCGGCTCAGACGAGGAAACCGATATTTACACTGCTGAGTTTGTTTGGCCGGGTAAAGCCAAACCTCATGTGTGTGATGACCTTAAGCCGGTTTGTAAGAATCGGGAGGATGAGTTTAAATGCACCTTCGACGTAGGCAAGTGTGATAGAATATTTGATGCCTTATTGAAAGACAAAATTATAAAGATCAATCATGTCATACCACCGCTTGAAGAGATAAGGCGGCGGGATTATTGCAAATATCACCATTCTTTCTCTCATGCCACTAACGATTGTAATGTTTTTCGTCGACAGATCCAATCGGCCCTTAATGACGGACGATTGTGCTTTGCTAGCATGGCAATTGATCAACAGCCGTTCCCAATGAACGCGCTAGACCTGGAGGGAAAGAAGGTACTCATTCGGCCAGAGACGGCCGGATCATCTAACAAAGTTAACGTTGTTGTTGGTGAGCCCAGGAACACGCAAGCCGGCAACATGGTGACTGTGAGGAAGGCGACTATAAGTCGAGAACCCGGCGGCAAGGAGGTTATCAAGATTACCATCAGCAATCCTACGCTCGGGGGGCAACAGGAAGAGCCGCCCGGATCACCGCAACGGTTCATTAAGCCGAAGAGCCCGGAAGTCGGCCAGTGGCGGGTTAACACAGCTAATGCTAAGTACAAACGCATTAAGCCGACTTTCGACATGTTGATGAGCAAGTATGTCAGGCAAGCCGGCTCAACCACAAGCCGGCCCTATGGAAAGCGTTCAAGGTCACCGGCAGAGTTCGGTCGGTACGTTAAGCCGGCTGTAGCAAAGACGCCACCTCTGAAAAGCACTTTTGACAAAAGCCGGCTAGGGCCAGCAAGCCGGCTCAAGGAGCATATGCCAAGTCCAGAGAGAGGAAAGGTGTGGCGTGTCAAGCCGCAAGCTGCTAGGGCTGGTGAGCCAGAAAGTATGACGGGCAGAATATTTGGCGGCTCACTTACCATTGGCAGCCAGATACTGAAGATGAAAGAGCCGGTTGTAGAACCGGCAAAAGGTAGACCGATATTTGTTATTGGGCCTAACGGCGCAGCCAATGACCATGAAGCCAGCTCCAGTCAGACTAAGCCGCGTGACCCAAAATACACTCAACCAAGATGGTGCCCTGCTAGGTTAACCAAGACGCAGAAGAGAAAACTGCAAAGGTTGAGGAATCAAGAGAAGGCTGCAGAAGAAGCTGAGCGGCTCAAGGATGCAGGTTTTAACAAGGATCGTCGTATGATACGGTCTCAAGTCTGGGTGCCTAAGTCGACAGCACTCATAACCCAAGCGCCTGGCGTACCAGTCTCTACGTTGGAAAGGGGCAAAAAGCCGGTTGAAATGCCGGCTGTTACTTATTCATCGTGGGCTGATGAGGTTGAAGCTGCAGACCTGGCAAGCGATAAGCCGGCAATGTCACAGCTCATCCCAGAGGATTCAGCGGTGAATGAGTCAGCACTAACAGAACCAATGCTGGGAGAACCGGCAATCCTAGACTCGGCCATGGATGACCTATCTGGCGAGTCAGCGGCTGACGAAGAACTTCCAAGCCATGTGTCAGATGAGCCGCCAGTCTCAGGAGAGTCGGCCATGGATGAGCCGCCGGGCGAGTCAACAGATCATGAAGAGCTTCTGAATTATGAAGGAACGCCGACTCACATGAGTATGGATATCAACATGGTGTACTATCTGCCTGCTGAGTTTCGCGCTGTTGACGAAGCCGGCTCAGTAGCTCAAATTGACTTTGGACCCAAGAATGCTATCTTCGAGAAGCCGGAGGAACCAGTTAAGCATCTCAAGCCTTTGTATATCAGAGGGCACATCAATGGGAAGCCGGTTACCAGGATGATGGTTGACGGCGGTGCTGTGGTTAATCTGATGCCTTATTCGGTCTTCAAAAAGTTACAACTTGATGATGATGATTTGATGAAGACGAACATGGTACTCAACGGGTTTGAAGGCGGAGAAGGAGTGGAAGCTAAAGGGGTTATCAGTCTAGAGCTTACAGTCGGAAGCAAGACCCTGGCTACTGCCTTCTTTGTTGTTGAGGTGCAAGGGAACTACAATGTGCTACTAGGACGAGATTGGTTGCATGCAAACCAGTGCGTTCCATCTACTCTGCACCAACAGCTTGTTCAGTGGGTCGACGATGAAGTAGAAGTCGTCCCTGCCGATAACTCGGCCTGCATTGCATTAGCCGAGTCACTAGTTGACTGGCAACACTCCACTGCTACATGTCTTTCGGGGCGTGACTTGTCCGGGTTTGACTTCCTGAGTGCAACCCGGGATGGGTTCGTGCCAGTATCTCTAAAGCCGGTTGGTGAAAACCGGCTCAGACTCAAGTGAATGGATAACAACGATGAGTGGCTTCAAAGCCGGCTTGACAAGTATCGGGCCAACAGGAACGATATGTTTGAGACCATTGAAGAGCCTGGCGACTTAGACAAATTGGGGCAAGGCTTTACGTCGGCTGACCCGCTTGAAGAGGTGGACCTTGGAGACGGCACGGTGCCAAGGCCGGCGTTTGTAAGCCGGAATCTGGAAGCCGGCTATAAGCAGGAGTTAGTCGCCCTGATCAGAGAGTATGCAGACTGCTTCGCGTGGGAGTATCATGAGATGCCTGGGTTAAGCCGCCAGCTCGTTGAGCATCGGTTGCCCATCAAAGCCGGCTTTAGACCTTACAAACAACCGGCTCGAAAGTTCAATCCACAGATATATGGCCGGGTCAAGGAAGAGATCGGCCGGCTTATCCAAGCAAAATTCATCCGGCCCTGTAAATATGCTGAGTGGGTTTCAAACATTGTCCCAGTTGAGAAAAAGGGGTCAGAAAAGATAAGGGTATGCATAGACTTCAGAGATTTAAATCGAGCTACACCCAAAGATGAGTATCCTATGCCAATAGCCGATATGCTTATCAACGAAGCCTCAGGACACAAGATCATCAGTTTCTTGGACTGTAATGCAGGATATAACCAGATATACATGGCCGAAGAGGATTCGGCTAAGACGGCATTTCGCTGCCCCGGCTTTGTTGGTCTATTTGAGTGGATAGTAATGACTTTTGGATTAAAGAACGCTGGTGCTACTTATCAAAGAGCGATGAACTTAATATTTCATGACCTTCTTGGAGTCATACTAGAAGTCTACATTGATGACGTGGTGGTTAAGTCGGACGGCGGGTTAAATCACTTGGCCGACTTACGACTGGCGTTTGAGAGGATGAGAAAATATGGGCTCAAGATGAATCCGTTGAAGTGTGCCTTTGGCGTGTCAGCTGGGAAGTTTCTGGGTTTCATCATACATGAGCATGGCATAGAGGTTGACCCGGAAAAGGTTAAAGCTATTCAAAAGGTGCAGGCGCCGGCTTGCAAAAGAGACATGCAGAAGTTCCTCGGCAAGGTAAATTATTTGAGGCGGTTTATTGCTAACCTGTCTGGGAAAGTCGACGCATTTACTCAGATTCTTCGGCTTAAGAACGATGATGAATTCACTTGGGGGGCAGAGCAGCAAGAGGCGTTTGAAAGGATAAAGACGTGCTTATCAACCCCTCCGGTTCTGAGAGCGCCGGCTCACGGTAAACCATGTCGGCTCTACATTGCTGCTGAAGAGAAGGAGATAGGAGCCGCCTTAACCCAGGAAGCCGAAGGAAAAGAGTATGTCATCACCTATCTAAGCCGCCGTTTGGTAGACGCCGAGTCAAGATACAGCTTTGTGGAGAAATTATGCTTATCTCTTTACTATGCCTGCACAAAGCTACGACACTACCTCTTATCTAGTGAGTGTAAGGTTGTTGGTCAGACCGATGTTCTCAAACACATGATTCAGAGGCCGATTCTTAGTGGGCGGATCGGCAAGTGGGCATATGGGTTAATCGAGTATGATTTGGCTTATGAACCTCTCAAATCTGTGAAAAGCCAGGTCGTAGCTGATTTTATTGTTGAGCATCGGATTGACCCGGAGCAAGAAACCGGCTTACACGTTGTGTCGGCTAAGCCGTGGCGGCTCTATTTTGACGGCTCAGTTTGCAAGAATGGGCAAGGAGCCGGTGTTGCGTACATCTCACCCCACGGCACTGTATTTGAGGCCTCCTGCCGGCTTAACTACTTTTGTACTAACAATCAAGCCGAATATGAAGCACTTCTATTCGGGCTCGAGCTTTTAGTCAATGCAGGGGTTTCTCATATCGAGGCATATGGTGATTCGTTGCTAATCGTTCAACAAGTGGCAAAGGTGTTTCGGTGCAACGACGAATCACTCAACATGTACCTTGACAAATGCTTAGACATCATAGCGGACCTGAATTATTTTTCTATCTCTCACGTATCTAGGCAGGATAATTGGCTCGCCAATGAGTTAGCACAACAGGCATCAGGCTATCATGTTGGCAGAGGCATGTTCTTCATAGCAGAAAAGCCGATGCTAGTTGTTGCCGACTCAGGAAAAACCGGCTCTGATAAGCCGGCTAACAGGGAAGAGGCCGGCTCAAGTAAACCGGCTGCTGAGAAAGGGGCAACCCGGATTTCTGACTGGAGAGTACCTATCGTGAGTTATCTGAAGGATCCGAGTCAGAAAACAGACAGAGCCATTCGGCGAGTTGCTCTCAAGTATACACTGGATAATGGCGACTTATGCCGCCGAACGGCTGATGGTCTTCTGCTTAAATGCTTAGACGAGGATCAAGCTAGAGTCGCCATGGGAGAGGTACATGACGGCTTATGTGGAACACATCAGTCGGCTCACAAGATGAAGTGGATGCTCCGGCGAGCCGGATTTTATTGGCCGACGATGATCAATGACTGCTTCAAGTACTACAAGGGGTGTGAGGCTTGCCAGAAGTTTGGGGATATCCAGCTAGTTCCGGCTTCCAAACTCAATCCTATCATAAAACCGTGGCCTTTCCGGGGTTGGGCGCTTGACTTTATCGGCATGATTCACCCGGCTTCATCAAAGGGGCATCGGTTCGTGTTGGTTGCCACAGACTATTTCACCAAGTGGTCTGAAGTAGTACCTCTCAGGAACATGACTCACAAGGAGGTAATTCAATTCATTACTGAGCATATTGTTCACAGATTCGGTATTCCATAGACTCTCACCACGGATCAAGGAACTTCCTTCATGGCAAAGGAGGTTAAACAATTTGCCGAATCACTGGGGATCAAGATGCTCAGTTCATCTCCATACTATGCTCAAGCCAATGGGCAGGCCGAGTCTAGCAATAAGATCTTGATCAAGTTGATTAAGAAAAAGGTCAAGGACCACCCAAGGCGGTGGCATGAGGTACTGTCCGAAGCATTATGGGCTCACCGGGTCTCAAGGCATGGGGCTACCAAGGTTACTCCTTTTGAGTTAGTATATGGGCAAGAGGCCGTCTTACCAGTTGAGGTGAATCTGGCCGCCTTAAGGTTTGCTAAGCAGAACGATTTGTCGGCTGATGACTACTACGACTTGATGATGGATAACCTAGACGGTGTGGCCGACAAACGATTAAAGGCTCTGAGGGACATTGAGAAGGAAAAGTTGCGGGTGGCAAGGACTTACAATAAGAGAGTCCGGCTCAAAGATTTTCAGGTTGGCGACTTAGTGTGGAAGGTTATACTACCAGTCGGCTCCAAAAGCCGGAAATTTGGCAAGTGGTCACCAAGTTGGGAAGGACCGCTGCGAGTCGCCAGAATAACACCCGGCAACTCTTATTTGGTGGAAACTTTGGAGGGCGACTTACTACCTCGAGCTATCAATGGAAAATATTTAAAGAAGTTCCACCTAAGTGTGTGGCAATCCGCCTGAGATCGTGGTTATGGCCGATGAGTACAAACATCGCCTTTAGACCATATGGCCGATGAACGTAAGCATCGCCCTTAGTCAAAAATCCTACATGGAATATTTTCTAGCACGCAAGCTCTACTAGAAAACAGGGGGGCATATGTTAGCACTCATTTTTGGCAGGATTCAAGGCTGATGACCCGCCCCAGGAGGTGACCCGGTGTGGTGATGACTCGGCTAGCGACGGCTCAAAGATCACTGCTGGAGAGGCGCCAATGTGGAAGAGATACAGCCGCCCAGAGAGGTCGGTTATCGGCTCAACAGCTCAGTAACCCGGTGACAGCAATTAGCTCAAGGTCAGAGCCGGCTCATCATGGATTCGGCTCCACAGTACCGGCGACTCTGACAAAGACGATGAGCCGCCGCTAGCATATTGAGCCGGCGTCGTTCGAGGGCTGTTGATCATGTTATGTCCCAGTTCACAGGGTTATCAAAGGCTGGCAAGATCGAGACCCGGCAAGGCGGCTAATCAGCAAAGCGGCAGATTACGAAGCAAAGTGAACTGACGTCAACACAGAAGAGCAACGGGCGACTCAGGGAGCCAGGAGCAACGGGCGACTCAGGAAGCCAAGAGCAAAGGGCGGCTCAGAAAGCCGGGTCTATAAGCCGGCTCTATGGCTCAGGAGAAGGAAAGTTGACTGCGAGAAGCTAAGGATGGACTCAGAAGAACAAGGCCGGCCCATGCTTTCGGCGACTCACACTGTAAGCCGGCCCAACAGAGAGTCCGAGCCCAAGACGGCCCTGGCGGGTGACTTACCTAGTTAAGGCTAGAAACCGACTCTGATTGTAACTTGTAATCCGTGTAGGAGTCTCTTACTTGCACGGGAAGTCCAGCCGCCTCATATATATGTGAGAGGTGATGGCCGATTGAATCAAGCACACAATCGACATATCAATACAATCTACTTTTTACCCCTTAACCCTTGTTCATGCTTCCGTTATTCGGCGACTTCGCGTAAGTTCATCGGATATCGACAACCGAGCTGGGGGCGAGCGAATCGACCCAGTTCAGCCAATCGTCGCCGGCTTCCTCCGACGGGGTCCCTCCCGAGGAACTGGGGCGTTTGGTCTCAAAAGCGCCGGCTTACTGTCTTGCGTATCGCGCTGTGAGCCGGCTTCCCGCGGGGCGAGTTGCGGTGCATCACCCCCGGCTCTGCGGGTACACGTTGGCGTGTTCGTGTGCGAACAACCACCTTATGTACTAGCATGTGTACTCCCTGTACATGTGAATGTGTACTTGTGTACCTCTAATTATACCTAAACTTATTTTTTTGTACTCTAGAAACCTCTGTCGAGTTATACACTCTTGAACACTCTACTGAGGTATCAGGGATATTTACGTATAATGTGAATAAGGACACACATAACACACTAAAGTAAAATAATGAGCATAAATTAATTTGTTAAAATGATACATTTGGTTTTCATGGATTGAGGGTCAAAGTCCATTGTAAGAAAATATACTTTTGACATCTCAAAATAATTGTTGTAAAAATTCAATTTCATTTACATGATAATGTATTTTGTATTGTAAAATGTTGCAATTACATGGAAAATAAAAATGAACAAACATTTGATGGCATGATTAGTTATGAGTAAGTAAACAAGTTCAATATAAACATTATAGTCCATGTGAGATTATTTTAAAAGGAGGTACTATTTTAAGAATCATATAGGTAATCACATAATATTTTGTTTGCCTTATGGCATGAAAAGTAAAAATAATCAATTAATTAAAGAGTTGACCAAACCAAGAACTAAACATGAGGGTTGTGTTTGTTGCGAGACTTAACACAAGACCTTACGACATGTAAAACATCAACGAGTATCAAAATATTTATGTATGTGTATGTGTGATGAGAACGTCCAGAAATCCTTCTAGCTCCTTTGTGTCTTCTCATTCTTGCTTTGTCGCTGCACTGGCATGACTTCAACGAGACACAATTTTGTTTCCCAAGCTCCGGTCATGATGGGAACAACATGCTTTCATTAAGAAATGTGATAAGCGAACAAATCATTTTCCTTTTGATTGAACAAGCTTTTGATCTGAGCTTACGAACGAGCACCTAATGACTGATGACATGCCTCTACGACGTTACTGAAGAATAGATTAGGAATAATGCTCTCACAAATGGTGATGCTTCCGAGTTCGTTTGTATGTCCATACCTGTCTATTTTAGGTGATTGATCTTGGTATTTCTCATACAATATTTTATGTAAGTACGACAGTCCCAAATCGAATCAAACTGTGCATTCATGTGAACTATCTAATCTAATTTTCATTGCGTTGTAATGGGGTCATACAAAATCTAGTGGGTCAACACCAATCATGTCTGACATATACCTCACATCAATCATATTCTAGATTTTGGTAAGATTTGATTTGATTTGAGTATGGGTACTGAAGGCAACGAATGTTTTGACTTAGTTGAGATTTTTGTAAGATTTGATTTAATTTGGGTATGGGTCAGGAAACTTTTGATTTAGTTGAGTTTTTGGTACGATTTGATTGATTTGACTGATTTAATGTAAGACGTGGTTTTGTGAGAAGAGACGACGAACGAACGTACAAGCATCAAACCTACCACCACAACCGCAGACTCCCCTTTAATGGTGAAGACAATATTGACCTATTACTTGGTTGAAATAAATGAAATGATAAGTATCCATTATAATTAAGGATTTTCTCCGATGTCTGAATACTACCTAAATGACTATGTAGATTCATATGCATTTGTTAATAAGGGGAAAATCAGATCGAAAAGGGTCAACTATTATGCGGATCGGATGTTAGACATAGACAAGTCATGAAGAACTCGCCAAATTGGTTATCGTGTGCTAAGTAAGATCAACCAGGTCACGAAATATTAACTTTTAGCTTCATCTTGCCTACTCACATATCCACGCCTTTACAATTTTGGAGTTGAATGTCATGGTTAATAATGCACGTTAGATCTACTTGGCATGTCAAACACTCGGTCCATGGAGAACATGTATAAGATTAAATAAGGAGTTACACTTTTGTCCATTCATGTTAATTGCTTGCATAGTTGAACCGCAACTGCAAACTTTATCGATAACATAAGCTATGAAGAAAGTAATCTTAAAAATAATCCAAGTCAAGTTCAAACATGTCTATAGTTATACATATTGTACTCAGGGAGATGTCAAGCCAATGTTCTAGGGGTGACCACCCCTCCATTTGTCCACGTTTGGGTCAACAAGAATCAACCACGTGATTTATTTTTCAGTTAATCCTGACTTTTAACAATCTATTGTTATGATTGTCATTGCTACAGAGGTGTAACGTTGTGTGCTATGTGAGAAAGAGGGGGACCTAATACTTTGCTGGAGTCTAGCCATTGCACCAACCCGATGCCAATTGAAAGAATATAGAAAATAGTTAAGTCAAATAATCTGTTTCTAGCCAAAATATTTATTTATTTATTTACATGCTCATCAAGGTAATCAATATGGATACGACCATTAGACTAGTCTAGAAAACTTGTGGAAGCTCCTAATAAAGTAATTTTTATTTTCATATTTATGGGTCCAGTTGGAAGACGATAAGAAAAACATACCACTACACTAAGAATTCTAACATTACGCCCCTTTAAGATTTGTATAGAGAGTGATTAATTTTGTGTGGAAGAAAGCAAGTTCATAGGAACTTTCATATTTCACGCCAATAGCTTTCACATTAATAAGTATTCTTCATCGCATGCTACTTTCACAATTTAATATCATTTAATTGATTACTCCGAGTAATGTGTGATTTCATTGTGATGATACCACGAGCCAATCTTCTGTAGCTAGTACTTCCTCATTTGGGGTTTACACGAAAGGGGCGGTATACTGATTTTCAATATCAAGCAACATACGCTCTCGTTCATTTACTCATACAAGAGTGCATATCAAGCTTCCTCCTAGAGGGTGGGAATGTCTATTTGAAATTTTTATCATGTCATGTTTTCATATAAAAGAACTTTTTGCTTAAGTGGTGAACGTGAGGACATGATTTCACTTACTAGGTAGGAAAGCTAGAACCAATATCTCATAGGCAAGGTGATATCTCTTTATCTCAAAAGCCATTTCGCAGGCAGGAAAATTCTTCTTTAAATCCCACTCCTCACATTTACAATTATGGGTGCAGTTCAGTAGAAAATGTACACGATATGTGGACTTGAACTTGTGTTTGTGCATGTGGTGGTACTGGTACATGACCTAGGTCCACATGTTGTTCTATTGTGTGGGATAATATAAAGTTAATAAGACACAAGTTTAATTACGAAAGATATCTCCTTCGTTTGCAAGGTATATCTCATAAACAATTTTCTGAATAGTGATGAGACATATCCATCTTGTCATTTATAGATACTATCTCGTAAAAATAAGCTTTAAATGCACATAGTAGGTCACTCTTTTGGGTTCGATGTACATGTATACTTCTAATGTGGGCTTGTGTGAAGTAATGAGTGTGCCTTTAGCAGTAAGATGTATTAGTTGTTTTTCGAAGTTTTGAACAAGCCACCCATGAGTATCTAGGAACATTGGATAGACCAATGTGGAAAGGGGGGGCGGATGGCAAGATTTAATGCTTAAACATGGAGGGACATTGGAGAAGACCATTAAATGTGAGCAAGGGAGAGTATATTACATTAATGTAGTCTTCTGCCTCCATGGTCGGACCAAGCATAGACAATGACGCAATGTGTATGTATAACATTACCAATGAAAATAGTTCTAAACTTATTACGCGTCACATATATATCTCATGCCATCGTCTGCGAGGTTGGAAGAAATTACATATACAAAATGGACCTATCTATATATCAGATACAGGTTGTTGCTTGCTACACCAAAGACGGAGTTGCAAAAAAGAAAGATCACCGGGAAAAAAACTCTTTTGAAGGCAAAAGCAATGGAAGAAGAACCAAAACACTCGCTAATGACCAACGGAGGCCGGGCTCCAGTGAGCTCGTTTTTTCAAAATCATATTTATACAACGCAAAAATATTTGAATTTTTTTCTACATATACAAATACATGTTTAACACGTCCGAGAAAAGTTTCAGAACAATATAGTTTCATACGTGGCGTACACAAAAAAAAACAAATGTGTAAATGAAAATGGGCCATTTTGTTTTTGTTGGTGGGCCTAGATTTTGTCTTTTTTGCACAGCATGCAAATCATAATATTTTTGAACGAAAATTTCCAGATCCGTCATGATTATGTATAAGTTTTCACGGGTTTTTTTAATTTTTTTGAAACTTGGAAATATGATTTTCAAAGATTTTGAAAAAAAGGGCTCACTGGAGCCCGGCCTCCAAAAATTCGCACCCCAAAACACTAAACTATTACATTTCATTCACAAATTATGTGGGTACTAAGTTCTTATGTGGGCAATGCATATTTTTTTTGAAGGAAACAACAGGACTCTGCTTTGACAATGCATAACAAATGACATGTTGAAGTTCAACCAGTTTTTTTTTTAAGAATTCACATCGCACCAGGTTTTTTTTAATTCAAAGTCATGATTTGAATTCTATTCAGCCCACCGATTTTCAAGGACTTTCACCACAGAATATGCCATGAAATAATTTTCCTTTCTTACAAATACATGGCCGATCAACAGGGGAAACACGCCAGAATGTAATTAACCTATTTCTCTGCCAAATATCTCTATAACGGCTTGGTACGATTGATGTGCCAGAATCACACTTCTGTCAATCATTTTTACTATTCCTGGAAATGGACCTGGCAGTCAAGTACAAATACACAAATCCGTTCACGCGTGCGTCATGCACACGCGCGACTGTGCGAGGGAAAAAAAAAAGAGGTCCTAAGCATTTGGCGCCTTCTCTCTCCAGCCCTCATCTTTTTGTGAAGCCATCCACGTTTTCCCTCCGCCTTAACTGCTTCTCTCCTTCCTCCCTCCGTCTCCCACTCCCCCTCTCCTTCTTCCTCCGTCGCATCACCCAGTGGTTGCACACGCACGGGCACGGGCAGATCGACCAACAAACTTCCCGGGCGCCGCGGGAGCCCACTCAGGCAGAAATCAACGGAGGGCCGGGCCGATCCCTACCATCCCGCCGTCTAACCGTGGGTGAGCGAGGCCGGCGGCCGGCCAGTCGACCGACTACCGGAGAGCTCCGTCTTCCGTCCGCTGGGTTGAGGCCGAAGACGCCGGGGCGGCGGGTTCTCGCCATGGACGTGGAGGGCGGCGCCGTGCAGCCGAGGAAGAAGACTTCTTGGGTAAGTATGCTCGACCCCTTCCAAGATTTACTGAGAGTTCTTGGCTAATTAATTCGTTTGTTGTCGTGTGCCTGGAGTTTGGTTGCTCAATCAATTGCATTTTCTCGGAGCCTTGTTCTTGCAATACTCCCACCGCTTACTCTTGCATGCGTAGTACCTTTGCTTGGATCTTTTTTTTTTTTCTATCCTGTAGCTGCAGTGCAGTTCCTGTTTAATTTTTTTCTCGAGTATATTCACACTCAGAGAAAAAGGTGTGTGTATCTGGAGAAAGGATAGATGCTTTATCTAGTTCCCAGCATCAGCATGGCTCCTCCTCCAAGAAAGGAAACTGTATGCAGCATGCATGGCTAGCTCCTTTCTCACTTGTGCACTTACTTTTACATGGTAAATATGTCTGCTGTTTTCATGGTTCCATGGTTTTCACTTTCGTTGAGATGTCGATAAAATTCAGTGAGTTTCAATCATTTCAGTGGACACTGAAATACTTACCTCTGGGTCAAAATATTTCAGCCATTTCAGTAGTGCACAAGAAATCAAATAAAATATTAGATATTTTTCTTAAAAAACAACTTTTCGAGTGAACCTTTTGGTTCTTCGACCATATGCAAACCGAAATCGATGAATTTAACTGAATTTCAGCAATCACAGTTGTGGCTGAAATATTTTTCTGAAATTGGACTTCAAAACGGACCCTGGTCTACTCCTGAAGTCTGGAGTGGTTATCCTGAGAAGGAATTAATTGTGCCATGGATTCTACTTCTACATAGTAAATTAAGCATTTCCTTGTGGCGTCTAAATCAGCTTTGTTAAGTCCCCGGTCCATGTCCATTTCTTGGAAGCATACGTCGCTTGCGACAACCAAAGGTTTCGTTTCCCTGTCAGATCAGATCACCATTTATGGTCAAAGTGGACACATCGGTTTGGTCTTAGCTCAGACTTCCCTGTCTGAGTTGAAGCTACGTTCCTCCCTACCCATTTAAAGCTTCACTTTCTAGCTAGGTTTCAGTTTCAACTATTTTGACCCATGATTTCAACCGAGTACACATATTCATTCGTAACTCAAGTTGCTTTGGTAATAACTTTTGTGGTAATTAAATGATTGACTAAACATGTCCTTATCTATCCGTGCCTACGCAGGGATGGCAGAAAGGGACGCTTCTGCTGGGGTACCAGAGCTTCGGCGTCGTTTACGGCGACCTTTGCATATCGCCTGTCTACGTGTACAAGAACACCTTCTCCGGGAAGTTGCGTCTGCACGAGGAGGATGAGGAGATCCTCGGCGTGCTATCGTTGGTTTTCTGGAGCCTCACCCTCATACCGCTCTTCAAGTACATCATCCTCGTCCTCGGCGCAGACGACAACGGAGAAGGTAGGCATCTTCGTGTCGGGACTCGGGTTCTCTCTTCCACTATCTAAAATTATCGGGAATTATCAAGCGCGAACGTTTGCACTGACACGTCATCGCACGAGCTCTGCAACGTTAGATCGATTTGTTGCTATGCGCGGTGTGCATCTAGATGCATGTTCACCGTGATAATGACATGACCGACTGAACTGATGGTGTGCCGCATGGTGTTTCGGTTGGAGGACTTGTTTTTCATTACCTACCTAAAAATGTGTATTTGTTTCAATGAGGGTATATCAAGTGGCGGAGTGTGAAGCAAAACCAAAAACATCCAATAGCTTGCTCAGTGGGCCATCTTTTGTCGTTGGGCCAAATCTACACCAAATCCTTAGAAAATCTAGAGAAAAGGATGGGCCATGGCCCGGTTTGGTCACCACGAGGCCTCTTGTAATTTTTCTCTTGAATCTCGAGCTGCAAATTATGAAGCTCGCAGACTAGCTAGGTTCGGTGTTTCTCTCCCAATCAGGAGGCACCTGTGGTTGAGTACTCTTCATGACCCAACTGTAATTCCTGCGAATCTCTTTGCTAATCAATAAAGACCTAGCAAGCTTTTCTCAAAAAAAAAAAGACAAGGGAATGTTTTTCTTTAATTATCTGAAAACTGAAACGCTCATGCTTTTGCTGTCGGGATACTCGTTCAAAATGTACATTTAATATTACGTCCGATCCATATTAATTGTCGCTAATTCCTTAAAAAAAACTTTTCAAAAATTCTCGCTAATTTAGTAATTAATATGGATTGGGTGGAGTAGGTATTTTTGTGCAACAATTGATACATAATTTTTGGCAAAATAAAATGTGATGTGCAGGTGGCACGTTCGCACTGTACTCCCTGATGTGCAGGCGCTCCAGGATGGGGCTTCTCAACAGCTTACACGCCGGCCATGGCTCCGTGTCGTCCTACAACAACGACGAGCCCTGCAAGGAGACGAGGAGCAGCCTGGCCATCAGGGGATTCTTCGAGAAGCACCACTCGCTACGCGTCGTGCTGCTGCTGTTCGTCCTCATGGGCACCAGCATGGTCATCGGCGACGGCGTCCTCACCCCGACCATGTCAGGTGAACTAATGATGCATCATGAAACCCTTTTGATCTCCTGCATCCGGCAAAATGTTCTTTTCCTGAAACTGCACTCTGCAGAAGTTGTATGTCAGTCCAGAAACTTCACTTCTGCTTGCTCACCAGATCTCTCCATGGTAACTGACAGGGTTACTTACATGATTTCCTGCAGTGCTGTCGGCAGTCTCCGGCCTCAGGATCAAGTTCCCAGAGCTACATGAAAGTAAGCACGCACCATGCTGCCACACTGTCTTTCTGAACTGCAACTGATCGACGGTTCTGCGTTGCAGACTACACGGTGCTCCTCGCGTGCGTCGTGCTGGTGGGGCTCTTCGCGCTGCAGCACTACGGGACGCGCCGCGTCGGGTTCCTCTTCGCGCCAATCCTGCTCTCCTGGCTGGCCTGCATCGGCGGCATCGGGATCTACAACATTTTCAGGTGGAACCCGACCGTTGTCCGCGCGCTGTCCCCGTACTACATCTACAACTTCTTCAGGAAGGCCGGCAGGGACGGCTGGAGCTCGCTGGGTGGAATCGTGCTCTGCATCACAGGTTGCTTTGATCACTCTTGTGCTCTTACTCTATTAATTGGGCATGATCATTTATGGCTATGGGTTTTCAGGCGCTGAGGCAATGTTTGCTGATCTCGGGCATTTCTCAAAGCTTTCGCTGAGGGTGAGTTCCATGTTTTTCTAGTAAAATGGGTATGACATTTTTTCTCTTCACATTTGAGTGTCTGAAAGCATATTTACTGTGGTTTGTTCGTTGCTTTGCTATGGCAGCTTGGGTTCACGATAGTTGTGTATCCTTGCTTAGTTCTGGCGTACATGGGGGAGGCCGCCTATCTGTCGAAACATAGGGAGGATCTCCAGAGTAGCTTTTACAAAGCTCTTCCAGGTGAGGTGCCAATTAATTAGTTTCGACAGATTTTCATGGAAGTTTTCCACCTCATTTTGTTATCATCATTTTGTTACCTCAAAAAGACATATATGTTGGCATTACCGTGGTGTACTCATTTCTTTGCGGATAATCGGAAGGTATGCCGCCTTGCCTCTGCATCGAATGATGTACATAACCACATTCTATTAACAACATTAAAACAGACCTGCTTACAAAAGGAAAACTATGAAAAACGAAATATTATGTTGGGTAAGCTTCGATGAAAATATATACCGCCACCTGCTTGTGGTGGCTTGCTTCTTGTTCTTCCAGCAAAACCCTATCGCCCGGGAGAATCAGGTCATAAGTTGGCATGCGACACTATAGATCTAATGTGGCAACGTGAAAATCATTGCTCCGGGACAACACCTTCATGAAGGGGACGATTCTCATATGCGACATTGATGTGTCCAATCAAGACTAAACCTATGGTTTTCACCCAAAGTCCGAACTAAGGACGGCAATTTCACCCATGGGCATGTGTACCCGACCCGCATGATAGGGTATGGGCACATTTTTGTGTCCATGGGTAATGCCAAAAGCCTACCTGACAAGTCATAGGTAGGTCATGGGTACAATTACATGCCCATGGGTACGCCGAGACTCGCCCCACTGATGTTATAGTTAGGTCATTGTGTCATAAACCTAAGATATGAAATCTATATAAGTTGTGAAGTACTAGACATCAATACCGTAGTCCACCTCCATCTTGTACTCGCAGTCCCCCGGCATTACCGCAGCCCATCCCTCTCACAATCACCATTTCCCCAATGCTAGAAACCTCTGGGTGGCACCAATAGATCAAGCAACTATGTTGCCGCTCTTCAATGATGTGTTGATATGCCCGATAGGTATCCATCCGACATGAATACCCATGGGCACGGGCATGGATTGAGACCGGTGGGTAGGGTATGGATAGGATTTTATGCCCATGAAAAACATGGGTATGGGTATGGGATTGCGATCGTTAGTTGGAACTCCACAGCCACACCTTCTATAAGGGATTGACACACGTACGTTGTCATTACTAGATCTATCAAGTGTTTTCACATCAATGTGGTGCTCGTACAACCGCACAATACTCTCATTGCTGCATCCAAACACTGAAGGCAAGACTGGTATACACCAATTATGATGACAACCATCTTCTACGTTACCGACCCCTAATGTCTAGAGCGGAAAAAAGACCGCTACGCGACACTACATCGTCATCAGCTTTGAAGTATGGCACAACTCCTTAATGACTCTTATCTACATAGAAACCCTACTACCCAACATAGCAAGGACGTCGGATTTGGAGTTGGACACCAACCCTTACCGACCCCTATTCCCTAGAGAGAGACAATCCCTAGCTACCCGACACAACAACAAAGTCAACTTTCGAGCACGGCACCGCTCCTTACCGACCCCTTCTTTCTTAGGAAAAACTCCCTACTACCCAACGCACCAACTGCGTCAGCTTTGGATGAGGCACCGTTCACAACCCTTAGCATCGGGCTCGGTGGCCCTAGCACCACACTACCAAAAATGTGTCACTAGTAATAAGTGATCGACGTACTACATATATAATTTCCCAAGATAGGGTCATGAGCTTTGCTACACCTACATAAAATTTCTTACGTAAGTTACGAGACGAGCTGACTTGGCCTGATTTGGTTGGAAGTAAAAAAGACCTAGGCCCTATCTTTTCATGGATAGAAGAGTACAAAGTACATGGTATGATAGCAACTTGCAAGCACGTACACAACAATGGCGTGAGCTAGTTGCCGGGCCACAGACAGAGCTGCTACCACCCCAAGGCTACTGAGGGTTACGTCTCAGGAGTAATATGGCTAAACCTTTTGTGCCGGCTTGTGCCTACATGCGAATTTCATCCTAAATCATGTGCACAGTTGCACACGACGGAGGGGCGTTCCCCATTGAAGACACAGTCGTTCTGTTGCTTTCAAAGCCACCAAGCAGTGAGAATGGCGACGGAGGCGATGCCTCGGTGTAAGCAGCCGATCAAGCGGGATAGCAGAGGCGAGCCTAGCATGTCGTGGGAGGATTGACGCGGCACCATGTAGGCACATCATGCCAAACCTGCCGCGGAAAGGAGGAACCCGCGAGGAGATGTTGCATCGTTTCAGGCTCTCGGGCGCACAAGGGACATATCGCGTTGTGCAGGAGGCCATGGTGATCGAGGCGATCATCGGTCCAGCATCTACCTTGCAGAAGATTTTGATGCCAAGGGGGGAGTGGGGGGGGGAGGGGGTCCACAATTTAGTGAAAATTGCAGTTTATATTATTATTTTCACCTAGTTTATCATGTGTAAGTTCAGTTATTGAAAAATGCATTTTGTACTACTTAGAATAAATTGATACTTGAGAAAATCTCAACTGACCCAAAAATCTAGACGTCATATTTATATGTTATATATTTCCTATTACGTTAAATTTGACTGAACTTTCTCCACTCCCGTTTGTGTTATTTTTCTCGAAATTCAGACCGTGTGTTCTGGCCTGTTCTGATCATCGCGACGCTGGCCACCGCCGTCGGGAGCCAGGCGATCATCTCCGCCACGTTCTCCATCATAAGCCAGTGCAGGGCCCTGGGCTGCTTCCCGCGCATCAAGGTGGTGCACACGTCCAGCCATGTCCACGGCCAGATCTACATCCCGGAGGTGAACTGGACGCTCATGTCCCTCTGCCTCGCCGTCACCATCGGCTTCCGAGACACCGAGATGATCGGCAACGCCTACGGTACCTGCGCACCATTCTTCCGACGATTCGCTGCTCCGTAATGCAAATTTAGTAATGCGTGTTTGTCTCAGGGCTCGCTGTGATCTTGGTGATGTTCGCGACGACGTGCCTGATGTTCCTGGTGATCACCACCGTGTGGAACCGGTCGGTGCTGTGGGCGGCGCTCTTCGCCGCCGGCTTCGGGTCCATGGAGCTGCTCTACCTCTCCGCCTGCCTGGCCAAGGTGCCCCACGGCGGCTGGCTGCCGCTGCTGCTCTCGCTGGCCACGCTGCTGGTCATGTCGGCGTGGCACTACGGCACGGCCAAGAAGCAGGAGTACGAGCTGCAGAACAAGGTGTGCCTGGACCACTTCCTCGGCCTCAGCTCCGGCATGGGCCTCGTGCGCGTCCCCGGGGTGGGCTTCGTCTACTCGGACTCCGTCGCCGGCGTGCCGCCCATGTTCGCGCACTTCGTCACCAACTTCCCGGCGTTCCACCGGGTGCTGGTCTTCGTGTCGCTGCAGACGCTGACCGTGCCCAAGGTGCCGCCGGAGGAGCGGTTCCTGGTGGGCAGGATCGGGCGGCCGGAGCACCGGATGTTCCGCTGCGTGGTCCGGTACGGGTACAAGGAGGGCCGGTGGGACCACTTCAACTTCGAGAACCAGCTGCTGGTGAAGGTCCTGGAGTTCCTGCAGCTGCAGCAGGCGGACGGCGACGGCGAGCGGTGCAGCACCGGGTCCGGCGAGATGTCGGTCATCCCGGCCGCGCCCAGCCAGGCCGTCGTGGACGCACTGGCGTCGGTGAGCTCCGGCGAGATCGACTACTACGCCGGCAGCGGCGCCAAGAAGGTGCGGTTCGAGGAGCTGCCGGGGGCGTGGAGGAGGGAGGAGACGATGTCGGAGGTGAGGGAGCTCCTGGAGGAGCGGGAGGCCGGGGTGTCGTACATGATCGGGCACACCTGCGTGTTCGCGCACGAGTCGTCGTCGGCGGTGAAGAAGTTCGCCGTCAACGTCGTGTACGGGTTCCTCCGGCGCAACTCCCGGAGGCCCGCCGTCGTGCTCGGCATCCCCCACACCTCCCTCATCGAGGTCGGCATGGTTTACAGGGTATGACCAACGTCTTAGCTCTCGCTGGCCGCCGATCGCTCGCTCGTGAAGAAGAAGAAGCGTAGTTGTAGGGTACAGTAGCTGAAGATAACTGAAGAAAACATGACCGTTTCAGCAAACAGAATAACAACGCACACCTTGCTGCTGCTGAAATGAAAATCAACATAGCATGCTGTTGTTTGTGGATTGTGATCACATCGGTACTGTCTGGTTTAACTCTGCCGGCAGAGAATTAAGGAGAGAAGCATGCAGTCCGATGGTCCACTCGGATAGTCTGGCCTCGTTTGGTCCATCGCGGATCGCTCGAATAGTAGTTGCAGGCTCAGATGTAACTGAAGATGACTGAGGCAGTGAGGCCTCGTTTGGTAGAGGGGGATTTCCAGGCCAAAAAAGGGTGGGGATCTCATGGGATTTGGTGAATCCCTCTCTTCTATCCAATCCTCTCAAATTCCCTTGAATCTCCAATCTCCTTCAGCCACAACCCCTTTTGTATAAAAGTTTTGTTTGGTAGGCAGGGTTTGCCATTGAGATAAGATGGACCAGAACATCTAAAAACTCCAATCTTTACAAGTAAAACAACATCATAGCAATAAAACTACGGCAATGATAAATCCCGAACGTTCGGATTTTAACATTTCGTCCCGAACTGGCAACTTTAGTTGCCACGGGGTGGCAAGTTTAGTTGACAGGACGTGGCAACTTTAGTGGCAAACAGGGCAATTTTCTAAACTGGGACAAAGTTACCATGTCTTAACAACTAAAGTTGCCACCTCGCGTCAACTGAAGTTGCCATCAAAAACGTTCGGGATGAAATGCTAAAATCCGAACGGTCGGGACTTATTGGATCCCTAAAACTAAGTAAAATGGGGAAACTGTTTAGCATATGCTCAATATATAGGTTGATTACATGAACCAACAAATGAACAGCAAGTTGACGGCCTCCAACGAGCCATGAGACCATTAAAAAAAACTACAAGAGATTTTTTGCTACAAAAATTAGGCCTGTTAATAGTAACACTTCAGCAGCATACACTTCAACTAGGTTTGCTGCCTTGATGTAACCGAGCTAGAGGAGACCTTTGCATTAGCACCACAAATAAGCTACCATGAACCCGCAGACACTTTTTTACCGGTTCCGGTATCTACCGGCGCTTCATCCACCATTCAAATGCTTTATGATATGTGTCTATGTAGGACCCATCCATATGTATAACCTGGTATGATGGCAACCCATCTTTCGTATTCTCAACTGAATGGTACAAGTAGGTCCCATAGAAGTGCATGCATAGCAGACTAAAATATATGGACTATCTCCTCTCCCACGCAACAAACATACTTTTATTCAATCTTTGCTAATTTAAATCAACCATATTGTTTAAACCATAATTTTGTTTTTGAAATTTTATATATAGTTGAACTCCTGGCGCCAAGGCCTTTAGAATGAGATCCCTCTTGAATACATTTCAAACATGTTTAAATTTGAACATTTGAAATGAGTGGAATCAGTCTTCTGAAAGAAGTGAAATAGTTTTTTTTATTGAGTGAAACCAATTTTTTGAAATGAGTGAAATATGTTTTGCATACATATGTTTTTTTAATGAGTGAAATAGGTTTTTTGAGTTCAGTGAAACCAATTTTATGAATTGAGTGAGATCATTCTTTGAATGAGTGAAATCATTTTTGTAATGAGTGAAATATAATTTTTGAAACGAGCGAAATCTGTTTTATGAAGCGAGTGAATTTGTTTTTTCAATTGAGTGAAATAGGTTTGAAATACAATGGCACCAACACAATGTGCCGATACAAGAAAGAATGCACAAGCAAGACCAATTTCACCACCAAATCATTTCATCTCGTCAAACTTAGGAGATCAACAAGTATCAAGCTACATCCATCCATGGAGGAGGATCACTCCATGGCCGAGCTCCAAGAAACAATAGACTAGACATGCGGAAGGGGCGGAAGGGACGGCACGGAGGGGAACAGAGGGGGTGCGCAAAGATACGTACCAGGGGTTAAAATCAGCTTTCCGGACAGCGTTGAGGAGGCTGCTGCTGGCGACGGCGCGTCGATGAGGCGCTCGTCTTGCATGAATGTTCCGTGTGGGCGCCCTCGAGACTTTGTAGCCACATGGATTTAGAGGGAACGATGGTGATCGAGAGGGTTGGGCCGTGAAACCTCGCCTACCAACTAGGTCGTGGGGGATTTTAACGATTTGTAAGGCCCTCAAAGATTATCCTCTGAAATCCCCTCCAACGCTCGCGTACCAAACGAGGCATGCAGGAGAAAACACACACCAAGCCAGCATACCGAATAACCTCACCCTGCTGCTCAAAGGGAATTGTTAGTTTTGTCGTGGGATGTAATTATTCAGCACTATGAATTATTTTATTTTTATGAAAAGTGTTGTGAACTGTTAAGTTTAATCCCATTGTTGATTTTTTGGAAGATTAACGAGATGAGCAAACAACTTTGGGGCATTAAATTTATTTTTACCACAAAGTACAAAAAATATATTTTTATGAAGTTAATGTTGGGTAAATTAGTAATTTTTTTATTAATTTAATCCATAAGTACATCATGACTGCATTCCTAACAATATTAATCTCAGATTGTAAGCTAATCATGCGAGTAACTATTATACATATCTATGACAACACACTACCGGACTGAAGGGCTACGCCGACGGCCGATGGCCGTCGGCGTAGGGCCATATGGCGTCGGCATAAGGCTATGCCAACGGCCACCGTCGGCAACGCGAACGTCGGCGTACCCGGCCAGGTTTGTCGGCATAGAAAAGCCGTCGGCATAGGGACCTATGCCGACGCCCTCCGTACAGCCGTCGGCATAGATAGACCGTCGGCAACCTTTGCCACATGACGGTGGATAACGGCGCCATCGGCGAGCGGCACCCAACAGGAGGAAGCCACGTGACACCTCTATGCTGACGGTTTAGCCGTCGGCATACCTCCAGAACTGAGCCGACGGGGAGGCCGTCGGCGTAGGTTCGCCATGTGGCGTCTCCTAGTGCGTCCTGGCGCGCGGCTACGCCGACGGCATAGCAGTCGGCATATGTGTAGAGCTGAGCCGACGTGGAGGCCGTCGGTGTACCTATGCCACGTGGCGGCTCCTGGTGCGTCCTGGCGCGTGGCTATGCCGACGACATAGCCGTCGGCATAGATCCTGTTTTTTTAATTTCCTGCTCATGTTCATTTCAAATACACAGCACAAATATATCACAGATCATATACACAGCACATATATATCACAGATCATATATACAGCACATATATATCACAGATCCACATCATTATCACCACAAGATAAGTATTATCATCACAACATAAGTCGAAACAACACAACATAAGTCGAACAACACAACATAAGTCCATAAGAGAGAAGCATGAAAGATATAGAAGTCACCACCACCACCTAGAGGCTTAAGCGCCAGGACGTCCACCACCTAGTTCGTCACCGCCAAGACCGCCAAAGCCCAGGTCGTCACTGCTATCGGCACTGCTACCGTCAAGACCGCCACCGCCACCTCCTCGGTGGATCAGAGTGATTGGGCTCCGTGACTCGGGAGTGATGCCATAATTGGCAGCACCACCAACGGATGATCCACCGGTTCCCTGCATGTTTGAAAAAAGATGTTAAAGATATATATGATTGTGTTGAATAAATGATAAGTAGTGGTATATGATTGTGTTGAATAAACGATAAGTAGTGGTTGAATAGTTTGGGGATATGTACAAACCGGAGTCGGACAGTGCTGTGCGGGAAATTCTTCAAACGTAGGCAGCGCTGGTTGTTCTCCAGCAGGTGGTGGTGGTGGTTCCATTACAGGAATCGTGCCGGTCGCCAAGGAGTTAAAAACGAGCTGCATGTTAGTTGACCAAGCAAACACGAAGGTCAGAAGAAATGAAAGTGCAAATATGAAAGTCAAATGAAAGGGGCTAAACTAACCTTCATCATGCGACTGTTGTAGTCCGTGACTGCTGCAGCTCTCGCGTTCCACGCCATGATCTCCTGACGTGTGTACTCCATGTAGGCCTACAATATGACATGATGAAACTCATAAAACATCTCAATGTGGAAAATAAAGTGAGAAAAAAGGAAGATAAGAGGGAAAATTCTTACAGAGTGTTGCTGGGCTAGGAGGGACTGTGAGTGTGCACTGGTCATGCTCGGGTGCGAGCTCAGGCTCGGGTTGGTAACTTGGAGCTGTGTGTAGGAGATAGAAGGAGTGACCACAGCATCCAGAACTGGGTACCGACCATGACTCTTCGACCCTATGTCGACCACCGCCCTGTTGTCCGTAGACTCTTTTATGGGGTCAGGTGTGTCAGGATTGAACCCTAGATACACCTCCTTATAGGCCTGAAGGTGCTGGCCGGACATGCCGTAGTACTTGCCCTTGCCATCCTTGGGCTTACTCCGCACATGGGCTAGCTCCCACGCCTCCATGTCTGAGAGCGGCCGCTTCAATTTCTCCTCCTGCACCACCAAACACCAGCAAACAGAGGTTAGTCATACATAGAAGAAGAAGAATGTTTCATGTACATAGATATACCTGAACTTTCTTGTGCCTCCAGTGGTTCTGGTTTCCCTGACCATGTGTTCCATTAGTCCCTCGATTAGCCCGGTTTTGGATGCTTTTAGCAGCCCACTTTTTATCATCACCGAGCCACAGATCAACCAATGCCGCCCATGATTCCTTTTTTCCATAACACCAACCAGGACACGCCTACATAATGAAAGCATAATGGCATGTCGACACGAACAATGAAATTTACCACAAACATCGGAATGAAAAGTCTGTTATACTTACCAACAGGTACTGCTCCCTAGTCAAGGTAAGACGCTCCTTCCTCGCGTATTCCTTGGGCATCTTCATGTCACGATAGTCGTAATAATATTGCGAGATGGCCACCCACCGCACCTCGTACTGCATCTGGCGGGCCTGCTTCCTCGCAGCTCTCAGAAACAACTTGTCGGCAAGGGGCTTTTTCTCCTCAAGAACTCGATAGTATTTCTACAGTTATTCATAAAACCAGAATGGAATAAGCCATGAGTTAAACCATTCGATGATAAACTATGAACGAAACTCAAGACTCATGCTTCTGAAGAGAACTTACCCAGGAAAAAAAATCACGGCCTTAGCATGTGTCTCATAGTCCGCGTGGGGAGCCACTTCGTAGTGGTCCCAAGTCATGGCCAAAACCAGGCGCTCCGTGTGCTTGTCTTTGTCTGGAGCGAACAACCCCGGCCAATATTCCTTCAGCAAGATAGTGAGGATACCGTTTGGAACACGGACATTTTCAGCAACTGTCCAGCCCCTACAAAAGATAGAAAATATGAGCATGTTTACAAGCAAAAGAATTAAAACATGATTAAGGGGCACTTACTCTTTCCCCACTGGCGCAAGGATCCACTTCTGCTCCTCGGTAGCAGGAACGGGGGGGGGGGGGGAGTTTTGCAGCACCACGCAGCCACCCCTTGTTGTTGCCAACCCTCTCCCTGCCATCACCAACCTCCTCCCCCTTCCCAAACTCCTCCTCCTCCTCCTCAACCTCCTCGCGAACCTCCTGCTCCTCCTCAACCTCCTCGCGAACCTCCTCCTCCTCAGTAGAGGGTACCTCACTAGAGGAGGGCCTTGTAAACGACACCCCTAAGTCGGTGAGGGAGCGTTGTTTCTGGCCCCGACCCCGCCCTCCTCTAGGGGCTCTCCCCGCACCCCTCCACCTCTAGGGGCACCACTCCCTCGACCTCCCTGTGAGGAGTCATCCTCAAGTACTCGGGACGGAACAGTACGGGGACGACCACTCCGACTAGCCATCGAGGTGAGTTTGGCTAGTAAACCCGTGCCATCGGCCTTGCCCTTGCCCATGCTTAGCAAACCTGCATTGAAAAGAGAAAAAACAATTAGTATACTAATAATGAAGAAAAAAACAATAGAGAAAAGACATTAATAAATAATCATAAAAAAGCATATTAATAAACCATAGAAAAAAGACATGAAACGTACATCTGCTAGAACCCATATGAATCATCAATGTTGTAACCGATATCATCTTCACTATCACTATCACACATATCGATCATCTTCATTGTCGGACGGAGGTGGAGGCTCTTCCTCGTCGCCTGCCGTGGTTTTATCACAGCAGATGTCCTAGTGCAAGGACTTAGGGGTGAAGCCGTCGCTACGGCGGTTATCTCGAAGGGGTTGATCGGGACGAAAGACACAGGTTTACCCACGTTCGGACCCTCTCGAAGGAGGTAATAGCCTACGTCCTCCTTTGAGTTGTATTGATTGGATATCGATTACAAGGGAGCGGATTCGCTTGACCTAGTACTCGATCAAAGGTTTTCTGTCTTAAGCCGCCCAGGGAACCCGCCTTTATATACACAGATCGAGGCCCTGGGCTTACAAGAGTCCGGGCCGGGTTACATCTAGTAACCGACCTTATCTCTAACTATCCTTGCCTTGTCTGGCAAGCCGTCCCCGGCGGCTTATGCCTCCAGGTCACAAGTTGCCTTCCGGCTCTGGGCCTCCTCCAGGCCCGTCTGGCAAGTCACTTCCAAGCCCTGCCTTGATCTTCCAGCCTGCTCAGGTCTCACTGCTAAGCCGACAACCTCGTGACCCGGCACCTTCTGGGCGGGTCTCACCATGGGGTTATATGCCCAACATTAGGCCCCAGATTATTTTGAACTGGTTCATGTCAATCTTCAAGTCTTCTAGTTGGCGAGTCTTGCATTCTTCGTAAGCACCTGACCTGCAATAAATCTTCATGACCCGCCATGTGAAAAACGGATGACGTCATCTCTGATAAATCCAAAAAATCTGGATGACATCACAACGGATCTTTGCATTAACTAGTCAACCCGAGAATCGAGGCGTTTTCTTGGTCAATCATCATTTTGTCTCCTCGATTCCCGCGCGAGACTGTTGTTGTTCCATCCCCCTTATAAATAGGCGCGTGGGGTCCTATCCTTTTTTCACTTTCCCCCGTCACCGCCTCTCTCTTATTCTTCCTCCAGACGCTCGCGCAGCCGAAGCTCCTCCGCGCCGTCCGGACCTCGCCGTCGTCCTCGACAAGGGCCGCTGCATCACCCTGACTGTGTCCAGAGCTCACCGGCGCTCGCTCGCCCCTTCTCCGTCCTCCAGTTTCCATCTTCTTCCCCCTTTGGATTAGCATTAGTTCATCGGGTTTTCTTCGAGTCCGCCGCCGTTCATCGGAGTTCTTGCCGTAGATGAGGAGAGGAAACACCCTCAGGTTTTCAACTGCTAGCCAAAAACCCGCGGCGCCCCGCTCAACATGTTTTCCCTACCCATCGCGGATCACCCCTTCACGGGGGTTCATATATGAACTGCCAGTTCTTCCATGAACACCTCTAGGTTTAATAAATATTTTCCTTTTGTTACCTTCCGTAGATCTTAAAATGGTAGCTGTAATCGGCGGAAGTTGTTTTGTCCATACTTAGCAATTTTTCCAACACTTGCTAGCAACTTGACCCGCCATCGTGCTGCCGGCTCTCCTTGTAGCGATGTATCTGCCTCATTACTGTAATTAGCGGCGGCTCATACCTTAACAATGACCCGCCAAGTATCATCATCGTCTTAGAGTCATAGTTGTTTTGGTCACGCAACGTTTTTAACCCGCCGCATTTTCATGCCCTTCCATAGCCCTTTTTAACCCACCGTCATGGCTAAAGCCCCCGCTTCTTGCGATTGGGTACGCTCTGGGGTTACCGAAGAAATACTCAACGACTTTGTAGTCATGGGAGTTTTGCCGGCTCAGGATGTTATCCACTGGCGGGCTCCTGTCAATGAAATCACTCCCGAACCCAAGGATGGGGAGGTTATTGTCTTTACGGACCATCTTCTCCGTGGCTTCTCACCGCCCAGATCAAAATTCTTCCGGGATGCACTGCACTTTTACAAACTGCACCCTCAAGAAATAGGCCCCAACTCTGTCACCAATTTGTGCTAGTTCCAGATTTTTTGTGAAGCATATCTGCAAGAAGAGCCGTCCGTTAACCTCTTCAGGGATTTTTTCTACATCAACCGCCAAACAGAGATTGCTGATGGACCAAGCCTCACACCCGGTGGTGTTTCTATTCAGAGGCGGAGGGATGTGTCTTTTCCTATGGCCACTCTGCCTAGCCACCCCAAGGACTGGAATCATACTTGGTTTTACTGCAAGGACACTTCTCCAGCCGGAGAGAATCCTCTGTCGGGTTATCGTCCCTACCGGCTTTGCACTGACAGTGAACTTCCAGACCGGCTAACTGCCGCTGAGCGCGCCCAATACGGTCCAACATTTTCAAAGATAAGGGCCCTGTTAGCCAACGGGTTAACTGGCGTTGATCTGACCCGCTGCTGGGTCTCTTGGAGAATTCTTTCGCTGAGCCGCCGCATCGCCTTAATGTGTCAATATACTGGTGAGGTGAATGACCCTCAGCGCTTCAACCAGACCCCCCTGATAGACAAGGACCTTAATGCAATCATCAAGTCACTGCTGGGAGAGCCTCAAGAAGTTTGCAACAAGACGGGGTTAAGCCCCTTTTATGCTGTTAACCCGGCTCCTGAAGTAAGACTTTACTTTAACCTTTCACTCTTTTCCTTTAGATTTCGCACTTTACTTCATTTAACTTCTCTGTCCATGCATGCATTATATGTAGGCCGGTCTTCTTTCTGGAATAAAAGACTAACCTCCACCTCCAAAATGAAGTCAAAAGCGACTAAGACCCGGGCTCCGGCTCGTAAGAAGAAGCAAACAACTGAGGAGCTATTTGGGCTGGATGACTCAGAGGTAGAACTTGATTCCCTTGGCCTTCTTTTCATGCAACTTATTGACGCTGACTACTCTCAGGGTGATGCGGAGGCAAGCCAAGACGGTGCTGCAGAGGTAACTATCATCTCCTCCGACTCGGAACCTCTGCCAACAGAAAAAATCCGGCGGGTCATCCTGAAAGTAAAGTTTTCACATCCTCTTGCTCACTTGGATCCCGACTTTCTTTTTAAGAAACAGCAACATGACGCTAGACGTCAGACCCGGAGCGGCGGCTCTGAAGACTTGGTGGCCGGCTTACCTGACACTCTGGCTCATCGGAAAGGCCGCAACGAGGTATTTCATAACTTACACTTGTACTTCTGCATATTAGTCTTGTGCTGTCACTTGCTCATACTGCTTAATTTAACTGTGTCAGGAATCACCTCCTTCGTCGGGCGACTCAACCGCCTCCAAAGTGCCTCCCCATGTTATCAACCCGGGGTAAACTTCTTTGTATCCTCTTTCTGCTTATTACTATTCTGTCCTTGCATATAACAGACAATTAAATCTTTGTTGACAGGGCCCAGGCTAAGAAGAGGAAATTGAGCGGGTCATCTTCCCGTCCGGATGTCTCAGAGCCGGAGGACCCGAGACTTGGTACTTCTGAGATTCCGGTGGAGCCCTCCGAGGCTGACCGAGGCACCCACGATGAAACTCCCTAGCTTACTGCGCCGGCGGATGCTGATATTATGATTCCTGAGGCCAATCTGGAGACGGATCCTAAGCCGCGTAGCCCCCTGCCGACAACTCAAGACGTGACTGCTCAAGAAGAAGAGGTCACTATCACCGGCTCAGCCTATACCGCTCCGGCCCCTTCCAACGTGCTATCCAAGCACATCAGCAAGGATGAGGCGCCTTCACCTGAGAAGGAGAAGGCTAAGCTTGAGCTTCCCAACTTGGAGAAGCTAACTGCTGATGAATTGCATTCGGGTTATCTGAGCCGCCTTGCCGCGAGCCGGGACATGGAGGCCAACCTAGTTGGTATGATGAAGAGGAAATATGAGGTACTCCACTTTTCTACTCTCCATATACCCTTACGTAGCCCCCAAGAGCCGGCTTATTTTCTCGAAGATAAGCCGGGTCTTCAGTAATATGTAGACTTCGATAGACCAACGTGTAGCCCCCAAGGGCCGGGTCATTATACCAATAATGAGCCGGCACTTATTGCCTTGATAAATGCAAAAATGCCAAGTGTAGCCCCCAAGGGCCGGGTTATCTTCATGAAGATGATCCGGGTCTTGCTTGTATTTGGATAAAATTTGAAAGAACTGATACACATTAGCCCCCAAGTGTCAAGTATATTGCTTGCAATCTGCTTGAGACTTGTAACAACCCTCTCCAGTACCTCCAAGCATAATTATAAGCCGGCCTGGCGGCCTAAAATTGATGATCTTGCTGTTTGACAATTTGTCGTGTGTAGGAATCTTTAAATGCGGCCGAGTCTAGCTTGACCAACCTTAGGAAGAGCCTGGCATTGCAACAAGACGCCCGAGCCGAAGCTGACACAAAGTGGCGGCTCTCCTCAACAGAACTGGAGAAGATCAAGGCAGATTTTGAAGCATACAAGCAAACTGCTGAAGCCAACCAAGCCGCCTTGACCAAACGTGCAGAAGATGCCGAGGGCCGTCTTAAGCCTGTCACTGAAGACCTGACCAGCCTGAAGCGCCATATATCCCGGATGACCGAAGCCATCTTTGGTAAGCATTGCTGACTATGTTGTGAGCATTTTTCAAATATTCTTATAGAGACTCGCCTGGCGACTTACAAACTTGATTTGTCTTCAGGCAAACAAACTCGCCAGCTTCCAGATGACAGCTTGTTGAAGCTGAAGGTTTTATATGCCTTCACTGAACAGCTGGACGCTGGAAGCCTCTTCACCATCCGGGCTGTGTTTGGCGAAAAAGGGGTTCCAAAACTGATCAAGGATGTGCTGAATTGCCTCTCCACCGCCCCCAAGCACTTTGAAGAGATGAAGAAATCAGCCGCCCGCAAGGGTGCAATATCTGCTTTAAGCCGGGCTTTGGCATATGCGCCGGAGCTCAACCCGGAGGAAATGATGGGACGCTTCCCGCAGCTGAAGGCTGACGGGTCAGAATTCACTCAAGATGACTACGCCCGTTGCTTCAGAGCGTCTAGAGTGTTGGCCAGCCAGTTAGCCGCAGAAGCTGATCTGAAGACGTACCAGGCGGCTTACGACGACAACAACATGCGAGTTCGGGTGCCCACATTTGACCCAAAGGACCTGAGTCCTCAACGTCGTAAGCACATATTTGCCCCTGATGTTGACCCGTATCCAATCTTGCATGATGAAGCTGAATTTGAAGCTTTACTCAACCGCAACTGGGATGTGGACAACCTTCAGATCCAGGAAAACGAAGACCCGGTGCAGGATGACCCGTCGACGAGCTAGGCGAAGAGCCGGTCTCCAATGAAGTTAACCCGGGCAAAGCTGAGCCGCCGGGTTATAACTTGTGCGAAAAACTTGAGTCACACATTTTGGGCCCTCTAGAGCCGTGTAATAGTCGTAGTAAAAACTTGATTGCCTGTGCCGTGCTTTCATGCACGTTTTGAGCTTCTTCAACTTTTATGCCGGCGGGTCAAATTTTTTCCAGTATGAATGTCTTGACATGATCATATGCCTCGGTATGAATTCATCGATTCCCACTGGCGGGTTATACTCCATGAGCAATGCTAAGCTGGGATGACCCTAGAAACTTAGAACCTTATCATGAAAAACTCCTGCAAAATAACAAGCACAAAATACATGTATTGCTTGTAGTATAATTTAGGCGGCTTTGAAGGCACAACCCAAAGAGATCAACTCTTATATTTTAGAAAAACCTCAAATTTTCTGCTTCAAAGAAGCTAGGCATGAGTGCCTAAAATCCCATAAGCCGGCTCTCACGTGACATAAATCCGTCGTTTTAACCTTAAAGTTCAGGGTCTTAAAAAAGGTTGACTGTTAAGAGTACGAACGGGCCACATAGCGGAGAGACTATGACAGATAGGTGAGTTTATCCTCGCTCTCTGTAAGCCGGCTCTCACGTGACATAAGCCGCCGGTTTAACTTTGACAAGTTCAGGGTCTTAAAAAAGATTGACTGTCAAACGTTCGGCGGGTCACCTGGCGGAGTAGCAAGTTGCAAACAGGTAGGTTTAACTCAAATATGGCATATAAAGCCGGTCAAGAGGGTATGAAAGCTAAACCCAGTGGGTTGGAAGCCCCGAAGTGACCTTATGAAGAATCAACTCTTTGCACAAAACTTGGTGCAGGAAAAACGACAGAGGCCCCGAATTATAGGGATGCCGGCTTTATTCTATTATAAAAAGTGGTATATACAATGAGAGAAGTATGTACATTGATGAGAGCCGGTGGCTCAAGTGTAGTATGGCCGAAGATGAGCAATGTTCCACGGCCTGGCAGTTTCCTCCCTAGAGGTGCGTGACTTGTCGCTCTCCCGTATATCAATTAGATAATAGGAACCATTGTTGAGATTTCTGCTGATTACAAAAGGTCCTTCCCAGGGAGCTGACAACTTATGCATATCTGACTGGTCTTGAATCAGCTGGAGCACTAAGTCGCCTTCTTGGAACGTCCGGGGCTTGATTCTGCGGCTATGATAGCGACGCAGATCTTGCTGGTAAATCGCCGACCGTGCTGCTGCAAGATCCCGTTCTTCATCCAAGGCATCCAAAGCGTCCTGACGCGCCATCTCATTATCAGTTTCAACGTAAGCCGCCACCCTGGGCGAGTCATGACGGATATCACTGGGGAGAACAGCTTCTGCGCCATAAACCATGAAGAAAGGCGTGTAGCCTGTTGACCTGTTGGGGGTGGTTCTGATGCTCCAAAGAACTGAAGGTAATTCCTCCACCCAACAACCCGGCGTTCGCTCCAAAGGAACCATCAGCCGGGGTTTTATCCCTCTCAAAATTTCCTGGTTAGCACGCTCTGCTTGGCCATTGGACTGTGGGTGAGCCACGGAGGAAACATCAAGGCGGATGTGTTCACCGTCACAAAACTCTTTCATAGCCCCTTGGACAGATTTGTACCATTGTAAGTAATGATACTATGAGGATAACCAAACCAAAAAATCAGCTTTGTGACGAACTGAACTGCTGTTGCCGCGTCACACTTACTGACCGGCTCTGCCTCAACCCACTTAGTAAACTTATCAATCGCCACCAAGAGGTGGGTCTTCTTGTCTTTAGACCTCTTAAACGGTCCAACCATATCAAGCCCCCAGACCGCAAACGGCCAGGTGATTGGAATCATCCGCAACTCTTGAGCCGGCACATGGGCACGTCGTCCAAATTTCTGACACCCATCACATTTACGGACCAAGTCTTCTGCATCTGCATGAGCTGTTAACCAGCAAAAACCGTGCCGAAAAGCTTTAGCCACCAAAGATTTTGACCCGGCGTGATGACCACAATTGCCGGCATGTATCTCTTGCAAGATTTCATGGCCCTCCTCAGGAGAGACACAACGCTGAAAAACGCCAGTCACGCTGCACCTATGCAACTCGCCATTGACAATAGTCATAGACTTAGACCGCCTCATAATCTGCCGCGCCAGGGTCTCGTCTTGGGGTAACTCGCCACGAGTCAGATACGCCAGATAAGGCAGCGTCCAATCAGGGATTGCACGGAGAGCCGCCACCAATTGTCCTTCCGGGTCAGGTATAGCAAGATCCTCCTCAGAAGGTAGTTTAACTGACGGGTGATGCAGTACATCCAGAAACACATTTGGTGGCACCGGCTTATGCTGAGACCCCAATCTTGATAACGCGTCAGCCGCCTCATTCTTCCGACGATCAATATGATCCACCTGATAGCCTTTAAAGTGATCAACGATGACATCAACCGCCTAGCGATAAGCCGCCATGCGAGGGTCCTTAGAATCGCACGTGCCCGAGACTTGCTGTGCCACCAGGTCTGAGTCGTCGAGACATCTGACCCGGCTCAAATTCATCTCCTTGGCCACACGGTGCCCATGAAGCAAGGCTTCATATTCAGCTGCATTGTTAGTACAAGGAAACATTAGCCTTAATACATAACAAAATTTGTCACCTCGTGGGGAAGTTAAAACAACTCCAGCCCCCGAGCCTTCCAATTGTCTGGATCCATCAAAATGAATCGTCCAATATGTGTTGTCCGGCTTCTCCTCGGGTGCTTGACATTCCCTCCAATCATTGATAAAATCCACCAGGGATTGAGATTTAACAGCCGTTCGAGGCACATACTTCAAATTAAGAGGCCCAGGCTCAATTGCCCACTTAGCAATCCTGCCGGTGGCTTCTCTATTTTGAATGATATCTCCCAAAGGAGCAGAACTGACCACCGTAATTGGATGTCCAAGGAAATAATGCTTCAGCTTGCAATTCTCCATGAACACTCCAAACACCAGTTTTTGCCAATGCGGGTATCTTTGCTTGGATTCTGTCAAAACCTCGCTGACATAGTAGACCGGCCGCTGGACTGGATACTCTTTGCCTGCCTCCTTGCGCTCCACAATGACTGCAGCACTGACGGCTTTATTATTAGCCGCCACGTACAGGAGCAAAGGCTCTTTTTCCATGGCAGCAGCCAAGACGGGCGGCTCAACCAACTGCCTTTTGAGCGCCTCAAACGCATCATTGGCAGCATCGCTCTAGACAAATTCATCTGTCTTCTTCATCATCTGATACAAAGGAATAGCTTTCTCACCCAGGCGGCTTACGAACCGGCTTAAAGCGGCAATACGACCCGCCAAGCGCTGGACATCATTAATGCACGCCGGCTTAGACAAAGAGGTGATGGCCTTTATTTTATCCGGGTTAGCCTCAATGCCCCACTCTGAGACCAAAAATCCCAGGAGCTTGCCTGCAGGTACACCGAACACACACTTAGCCGGGTTAAGCATCATCTTGTAGACCCGCAGGTTATCAAAAGTGTCCTTCAAATCATCTAACAGAGTCTCCTTCCTTGACTTGACCACAATATCATCCAGATAAGCATGAACATTGTGCCCAATTTGACCATGAAGACAGTTGTCGGGGATATTACCCCGCGGTATAACCCGGCCAGGATTATGACCCGGCCGGGACTTGGTGACTCACTGCTACGCTAGCCGAGCTTGGCGACTCATTGGTGACCCGGCAGGAGGTATGACCCGGATCATCGTATGGCGGCTCATAGGTCACCTCTATTACCGGGTCACAGGACGACCAGGCCCAAGGCCCAACGTGTAAGCCGGCGCAGGCGGCTCACAAGAGAAGGCCCAAAGGAGGGAAAGGATTCCCTTACAAGAGAAACAAGACCCGGATTAGGACTCAAGAGAGACTAGTCTTAATCCTACTCCTAGTAGGACTCTACATGTAAACCTACCCCTTCCACTTATATAAGGAGGGGTAGAGCACCCCTAGAGGGACAAGTTCAAGTCATTAGAGATAGACAGGTTAGATACTCTCGAGATTAGAGGTAGCGATCCCGCACCCTTGTAATCGAGATTATCCTCATCATCAATATAGACACAAAGCAGGACGTAGGCTTTTACCTCCATCGGAGGGGCCGAACCTGGGTAAACTCGCGTCTCTCGACTCCGACCAACCCCTCTCAAGCCGCCACCTAGTTGCGATGGCCTCACACCTAAGTCCGTTAACCCGGACATCTTGCCGTGACAAAACCACGACAGTTGGCGCCCACCGTGGGGCCAGCACACGGTGGAATTATGTTCTTGAAGCGAGCTCTTAAGGGATCGAGAAGCTCGCAATGGACCAGATGAAGAAGAGCCGGCACGAAACGGTCGTGCACGGTGATTTCGATGGTTTCAGATGAAGGAGCCGGTGCGGAAGGATCAACATTATCTCCATGGCGAGCAATTGAAAAAGTATACACGAGAATATATTGAGATGAGAATTAGGGTTGCGGTCAGTCCGCCGCACCCGTTTTCGGCGATTCGTCGAAACTGACAGAAGATCAATTTTCGCTATTGTGCCGCTGCAAGTCGCGAGTCCGACAAAAGTTCAGAAGATTTTCTTTGTTTAGGCGACGGGACGTGCACCGCGCGATCTGTTGGAGCTCACACGGGAGGAGATGTTGCGGCTGTTCGAGTCGGATCCGGAGCTCACAGACGAGAAGAGAACGCTGCAGGCGCCATACTACACAGAGCTCACGTCAAATACAATCTCAAAACCAACGCCAACAGTCTGAACACGTTTTGTCCCGGTTCAACATAGTTTTGCCTAACTTGAAAGGAAAGGGGACTACATTGGTTAAAGAAAAGGAAAAAGGGTCAAACCGAATGCTTGGTGACTCCGATGCAGATGCAAAATCAATTAGTACAGCTCACGTGGAGATCAAGCAAGAAAAAAACATGTGATATTTATCCTATCTATTTTTCAGCATATGTTTCATCCGAGAACAATTACTTTGGCCTGTAATATTTTTACGCAGGACAGTTATTTCAAGTGGCTTTATACCGTGGAGATGGAGGCGCGCCAATATCATTATGCACCGGTGTTCGTCCGTGTCGCGCTGCACTGGCTTACAACGCCGCGGCCGTCTCCCGCGGCCGCACCGGCTTACAACGCCGCGGCCGTCTTCCGCGGCCGCACCGGCTTACAATGCCGCGGCCGTCTCTCGCGACCGCACCGGCTTACAATGCCGCGGCCGTCTCTCGTGACCGCGCCGTCTTCAAACGCTGCGGCTGACTTCTATGTCTACATCAACACGCCAGGGGCCGCATACACCAGTACGAGCCGCCCTACGAGCGCTCGTGAGTCGCCACCCTGCGGTTCAGTCTACATTGACACGTCAGTGTCATGCTTGCTCACTTGAGCCGCCCAACGGACGCGCGCAAGCCACCGTGCCTGCGGTCCGGTTTACATCAACACATCGGTGCAGTGCTCGCCTATACAAGCAGCCCAATAGATGCGCGCAAGATGCCGCCCCTGCGATCCGGTCTATTCCAACAATTCTGAAGCAAGTCATGATATATTATCAGCCTCTGCCTCCGCCGGATGGCTCAATGGATAGGCGTGCAAGTCGCCGCCACTGCGTTTTGGTTAACTTCAACAACTAGTTGGGATGAACCGCTGGCTGGGTTACTGACAAAAATCATATGGGATCATTTATAACCCGCCGTCTCAACATTGTGTGGTTTCATGTTGCGTTATCAAACGCCAAGGACATACGATGAGTGTCGCGAAGATCATCAACTCGCCACATGCTTTTGGCTTCAATGAATTTCAGTTATCAGCCGTCAACCATATACCGGCTTATGCCACAGTCAACTATGAAGACTCTCAAGCCGCCTCTTCGAGTCATCTTAAGACTCGGGGGCTATAGACATGATTCAGCAAATGTTGCTAGATTCAGCAAATTCAAGAACCCCGGATCGCCCGATCTCGGGGGCTACGGCCACATTGGTGAAAGTTTAAAGGCTGTCAGAAAATTTCCATCTGAAAAAGTGACAAGCGACCTGAGAGTCCTGGTTCAAGAGAAATCTATCTCTCACAAAGTTTTGAGATCTCGATATCCGGCTCAACATCCGGTTCAAAAGGAATTCATCTCTCGCAAGTTCGAGTTTTCATAAAATTAAAAGTTGCCCAAGAGGACGAGCCGCCATGATGCACCGTTCAAACATGGGTGCCCTGATTCATTGGATCATTATAAAGTCACTTGGAGGCTTCTGCCATTTCTTCATACAAGATGGCGGCTTACAACATGGTGCAAAAAAGTTGACTCCGTTGACAAGGTCATTTGGGGGCTTCCAACCCGCCGGGTTTAGCTTACACACCCTCTTGATCGGCTCTTCAGCCACCGTAAGGCCGGGTTGTATACCCAAATAGTTGACTCCGTCAACAAGGTCATTTGGGGGCTTCCAACCCACCGGGTTTAGCTTACACACCCTCTTGATCGGCTCTTCAGCCACCGCAAGTTCGAGTTAAACCTGCCTGTATGCTGCTGCTGCTCCGCTAGGTGACCCGCCGAACTCTTACCAGTTAATCTCGATTAGAGACCCTGAGCTATTCAAAATATTTGACAGTCACTCTCGCTAGAGACCCTGTACTGGTCAAGGTTAAACCGGCGGCTCTTGTCACGTGAGGGCCGGCTTATGGAAAGCGAGGATAAACTCGCCCATTTGCTGCATACTCTCCGCTATGTGGCCCGTTCGTACTCTTAAACAATTACTCTTTTAAAGACCCTGCACTGTTTAAGGTTCAAACGACGGATTTATGTCACGTGAGAAGTAGCTTATGGGCCCTGGGGGTACTCATGCCCTGCTGCGCCTCTTTATGGTTTGTTGTTGCTCTTACCAGTTAATCTCGCCTAGAGACCCTGAGCCGTTCAAAGGAGTTGACGGTCACTCTCACTAGAGACCCTGTACTGTTAAGAGTTCAAACAACAAGTTCATGCCATAAGAGCCGGCATATGAGTTTTCGAAAAAGAACAAAGCTTGAGTCATACATTGCAACTTGCATTACATCATCCTGCATTGCATCATCACATCATGCATCATCATACATGCATATCCATATTTGTTTATGCCGCGGAAAGCCAGTCACCAAACCGGGTTACATCGTACCCTCTGCAAGGAACAAATAGATCTTTCATAGCCAACATGGCTGGATCTTCATCATGGTTTATCATAACCAGTATTAAATGAATGGGGTTTTTTCAAGCCAGCTTGGAAAATTGGTTATTCTTGAAGAGCCGCCCTATCAGATATAATGCCGTATCATTTAATTGACCGGCTATTGGATTTCTTCAACCAGTGCTCTGTAGTATACTATAGCACTCATGGATTTCTCAAACATATATATTTGCCGGGTTGCACCGCAACCACGAGCAGGGATTTCATTTCAAAGACAAAGGAATTATTCCGGGATATTCATACCGGGTTATATTGCAACCATGGTCAAGGATTCATCAGTTCAAGAGAACTTCTGAAGTGCATTATGATGGGCTATTCTAGTACAGTCCCAAGCCGCTGCAGGAGTGCGACCCGGCACTTGGGGGCTACATCATGTGATGTTTTTCTTTTCAAAGGAGAAGTGGATATAAGTCCCGAGTCGCCGCAGGCATGCAACCCGGCCCTTGGGGGCTACACTACTCAGATCAAAATTGCTAAAGTCCCAAGTCGCCGCAAGCGTGTGACCCGGCGCTTGGGGGCTACAGTATTCAGCTGTTCAAGCAGATTATAAGGTCCAAATTGATAGACCCGGCCCATCACACGCTGATGAGCCGGCCCTTGGGGGCTTCACTTGTGAAATACAAGACACTCAGTATATATCTGGCGACTCAGATGACAACCCAGATTTCTCAACATTCAACACCAAGTTCAAAAGTCCCAGGTTGTTGCAAGCAAAACAACCCGGTCCTTGGGGGCTACACAATCAAAGATATTATTGCAAAGCGCCAAGTCATCACGGATAAACTTGGAGCTTGGGGGCTACAGGTAATATGGAGATAAAAATAGCAGGACATTTTTTAAGCTATCAAATTTTGAGTGAGCTAGGTCTCATTTCTACATGGAGCTGAAGCATTGGAAGACCGGCTCTACATCAGATGGATTTTCATCCCAATATTTTTATCAAGTCAGCTGGAGTCTAGTTGTTTGACCCGGCGTCACCAACAATCATGACCCGGCATTATCAAAAGATCATAACCCGGCAGCGTTTATATAAGCAACCCGGCTTCACAAGTTGAAGAGTATTGGAGGACGACTCAATGGCATATGGGTGCTGTATTCCCAATATTTTACTTCAAAGGACACTAACAAGCAAGATGATTGAGAAGATGGCTCGTTCATATGAAGAAGAAACCCGGATTTTCAAGGAGCTACTTCATTAAGGCGGCCAGTGGAGCAAGCCGGTACTTTAACATATTTGTTATTCTTATTTCAGGAGCTTACCATGAATAAATTCAAGCTAACCTGGGGGCTAATGTCGGGGATATTACCCCGCGGTATAACCCGGCCAGATTATGACCCGGCCGGGACTTGGCGACTCACTGCTACGCTAGCCGAGCTTGGCGACTCATTGGTGACCTGGCAGGAGGTATGACCCGGATCATCGTATGGCGGCTCATAGGTCACCTCTATTACCGGGTCACAGGACGACCAGGCCCAAGGCCCAATGTGTAAGCCGGCGCAGGCGGCTCACAAGAGAAGGCCCAAAGGAGAGAAAGGATTCCCTTACAAGAGAAACAAGACCCGGATTAGGACTCAAGAGAGACTAGTCTTAATCCTACTCCTAGTAGGACTCTACATGTAAACCTACCCCTTCCACTTATATAAGGAGGGGTAGAGCACCCCTAGAGGGACAAGTTCAAGTCATTAGAGATAGACAGATTAGAGGCTCTCGAGATTAGAGGTAGCAATCCCGCACCCTTGTAATCGAGATTATCCTCATCATCAATAGAGACACAAAGCAGGACGTAGGCTTTTACCTCCATCGGAGGGGTCGAACCTGGGTAAACTCGCGTCTCTCGACTCCGACCAACCCCTCTCAAGCCGCCACCTAGTTGTGATGGCCTCACACCTAAGTCCGTTAACCCGGACATCTTGCCGTGACAAAACCACGACAGCGTTGATAAGTCGCCTACGCGCTTTTGAGTCCAAAAGGCATAGACACATAGCAGAAAGCTCCAAAAGGCGTGATGAAAGACGTCTTCTCTTGGTCTTTGACTGCCATCTTGATCTGATGATAACCCGAGTAAGCATCCAGGAAACATAAGCTCTCACAACCTGCCATTGCATCAATGATCTGGTCGATACGGGGGAGAGCAAATGGATCAACCGGACACGCCTTGTTGAGATCTGTGTAATCTACACACATGCGCCACGTGCCGTTCTTTTTAAGTACAAGCACGGGGTTAGCCAACCACTCCGGGTGAAAAACTTCCACGATAAACCCTGCTGCCAAGAGCCGGGCTACCTCTTCTCTGATAGCTTTACACCGCTCTTCATTGAAACGATGGAGGAATTGTTTGACTGGTTTAAACTTAGGATCCACATTAAGGTGGTGCTCAGCGAATTCTCTCGGTACACCCGGCATGTCAGAAGGCTTCCATGCAAAGATGTCCCGATTCTCACGGATGAATTCGATGAGCGCGCTTTCCTATTTGGGATCCATATTAGCCCCGATAGTGAACTGCTGCGATGAGTCACCAGGAGCAAAATCCACCAACTTGGTATCTTCTGCCACAAACTTCAGGGGCGGGTCAGATTCCGTGATGGGCTTCTTCAGCGGGGTCATATCCGTCGGGTCAACATTGTCTTTATAAAACTTTAACTCTGCCTCAGCACAACTTGGCTCCGCATATGCAGCATCACCTTCCTCGCACTCAAGAGCAATCATCCGATCACCATGCACTGTAATCGTTCCCTTCAGACCAGGCATCTTGAGCTGCAAGTAAACATAACAGGTGAGGGAGTCCTAGATTAAGGGGTCCTCGGGAGGTCGACCTATTTCTTATGGGCCGGACTGTATGGGCCGTTGGCCGGACACTGGAATGATCGAAGACCCTGTCTCCAGGAAGGAAGCTTCGGGGATCGTGGCGTATTCTCCACGTTTGGAGTAGTGAATAGGCATGTTTATCCCTTCGACGTGTAACCGACCATGTGTAAACCCTAGGCACCCTCGGCGTCTATATAAGCCGAAGGGTTTTAGGTTGTAGGACAACAGAACTCATCTAGGGTTTTAGTCATACGATCTCGTGGTAGATCAACTCTGTAACACCCATATCATCAATATAATCAAGAAGGACGTAGGGTATTACCCCCATAGGAGGGCCCGAACCTGGGTAAAACACTGTCCCCTTCGTCTCCTGTTACCCTCGATTCTAGTCTCACAGCTCGGGACCTCCTACCCGAGATCCGCCGGTTTTGACACCGACATTGGTGCTTTCATTGAGAGTTCCGCTGTGATCGCCAGAAGGAATCGATGGCTCGTCTTGTCATCAACGAAGAGGTCCGTAACACGGGCACTTTCGTCCCCGGGCAGATCTTCGCTTTCGGCAGCATTGTGCTGCACGCCGACTCGACCGGCCATGTAGGCCGTATCGGAAGTTTCGCCCCTGATCAAGAGGTCAGATTCGGGAACTTAGAGTTCTCCGTAGACTCTCGGGGCGATCTATCGCTAACCGGGCTCGCAGTCTCGCCTGTTACGCCCGAAGACTCTGAGGCTTTAACCTCAAATCCATCTTTCGGCCCCTCCCATGGGATCTACCCCAGCGAGGACCCGACTCTCAGTCCGGACCCAGTCATAGTGCCAGACGTCCGGACATCTGTTCTTACCGAACACTCTCCCGGCGCGAACGCATCGGAGGTTAACTCCGGAAGCTCTGAGCAGGCCGACCCGATCGAGCTCTCAATACTCAACGAGGCCCTAGATCGGGTCTCGTCGATGAAGATTACCGACGACCTAACCCCGATCTGTGCTCAGATCGGGCTCAAGGCAGGTCAGGACGATTTTTTTGTCCCACCCACCACCCACTTGGTAGCCACTGTCGAGGATTTAACCGACATGTTGGACTATGCTTCTGAGGAAGCAGATTACATGGATGAGGAGGATCGCGCACTCACCCCCATTAACACCGGACGGTGGACTGCCACCTCCACTTACGACGTCTACATGGTGGACACTCCGAAAAACAATGGCGACAAATCGGATGAAGCGCCGTCAAGACGCCGAAAGCCGCATAAACGGTCAAAAGGAAAAAAGGGAAGAAAAGATACCGATGGCACCGGGGACGGAGACACCCCGGAAGACCTCGGTGATCCCGAAATCCCCGAACACCCGTTAGAGGGTCAGGAGAGGCCCAAAGACCGGCGCAACCCCGATGATCCAGATGATCCCGATGATGACGACTACCTCCGCTCTATCGAGGGAGAGGACAATGCGGAAGCCGATGACTTCGCCATCCCCGATAATCCTGCAGATCATGAACTGTTCCGGCAATAGCTTATAGCCACGGCCCGCAGCCTGAAAGCAAAAGAACGGCAGCTTAAAGCTGAACAAGACAACCTCAACGATCGATGGACCAGAGTCCTCTCAGCTGAGGAAGGATACGGTACTAGTCTATCGGACCAACCTAAGAGTTATCCACGCAGAAGGCTGCTGCCACAATTCGATGACGAGCTCACTGATACGCCGTCTCCCAAACATACCCCATACGACAAGCCAGACCGCCCTCCTCGAGGACGAGACAGGACGGCTGACGACACCGGCTATAGGCTGACGATACCCCGTAGACGGGGAAAGGAGCCACTAGAGCCCGATGACAGGTTCGACCTGCGACACGACCTGGACCACAGAGCAGGTCGTACGCGATCCATCTACGGATCCAGAGGATACTCACCCGATAGACGGGAAGGGTACCGGCCTTGGTTCGACCGCGACAATGAAGATCGGAAACGAAACCGAGCTAGGACAGACGCCGATCACCGGCGCATCATAGCTCAGGTCAGAGGCGCTGCCCACCCACTATGCTTCACGGACGAGGTGATGTGGCATCAGTTCCCGGAAGGGTTTAAACCCATAAACAAAGAACAATACGATGGGACAACTGACCCAACCGTGTGGATCGAGGATTCCCTCCTCCACATCCACATGGCACGAGGAGATGACCTCCACGCCATCAAATACCTACCCCTAAAGCTTAAGGGGCCAGCTCGGCACTGGTTGAATAGCCTCCCCGAAAATTCCATTGGGTGCTGGGAGGACCTAGAAGAGGCATTCCGATCTAACTTACAGGGCACTTATGTGCGGCCGCCGGACTCCTCCGATCTAAGCAACGTCGTCCAGAAGCCAGGAGAGTCCGCACGGCTATTTTGGAATCGTTTCTTGACCAAGAAAAACCAGATCGTGGACTGCCCGGACGCCGAAGCAATAGCCTCTTTCAGGCACAATATTCAGGATGAATGGTTGGCTCGTCAGCTCGGCCAAGACAAACCAAGGACAATGTCCGCCCTCACATCACTCATGACCCGCTTTTGCGCGGGCGAGGATAACTAGCTAGCAAGACGTAGCCACAACCCCGAAGACCCCGGAACCTCCGAAGTTCGGGATGGAAACGGGAAACCGAAGCGCAACAAGAACAAGCGCCGGCACAATAACAGTGATGCCGATGACACGACTGTTAACGCCGGCTTCCGCAACTCCCGGCCTGGGCAGCGGAAGAAGCCTCCTAAAGGCAAACACGACGGACCCACCCCGCTAGACAAAATCCTGGAGAGGCCTTGCCAGATCCACGGCACTCAAGAGAAGCCCGCCAACCACACCAACTGTAACTGTTGGGTCTTCAAACAGGCCGGCAAGCTCGGAACCGAGGACCAAGGCAAGAGCCCACGCAGCGAGGACGAGGATGAGCCTCGTGGTCCGATAGGTGGCGGACAAAAGAAATTCCCACCAGAGGTAAAACGGTAAATTTGATATACGCCGCCCATATACCCAAGAAGGAGAGGAAGCGCGCCCTTTGGGATGTCTACGCCATAGAGCCTGTAGCCCCGAAGTATAACCCATGGTCGGCATACCCGATCACCTTCGACCGGCGTGACCACCCGACCAGTATCCGTCTTGGGGGTTCGGCAGCCCTAGTCCTAGACCCGATCATAGACGGGTACCACCTCACTAAAGTCCTAATGGACGGAGGAAGTAGCCTTAATCTAATTTACACAGATACGGTGAAAAAGATGGGCATAGATCCGTCAAGGATCAAGCCCAACAACACTACCTTTAAAGGAGTAATCCCAGGCATTGAAGCCCGGTGCACGGGCTCTATAAGCCTGGAAGTAGTATTCGGCTCACCTGATAACTTTCGAAGCAAAGACTTGATCTTCGACATCGTACCTTTCCGCAGCGGCTATCACGCCCTGCTCGGCCGTACAGCGTTTGCTCGCTTTAATGCCGTACCGCACTACGCATACCTCAAGCTCAAGATGCCCGGCCCCAGGGGGTCATTACTGTCAATGGCAACACAGAGTGCTCCCTCCGAACTGAGGAACATGCGTTGGCCCTGGCGGCCGAATTCCATTACACTGATGATCGGCAAGTACCGACATCTGCCGTAAAGGCACCCAAGGCTGGGAAGCGAGCTTGGGCTCAACCCGAAGCACCAGAACCTTCTTCTCCCCATAAATAGGGATTCGCCCCCCATCGCACGGCCCTAGAACCGGCAAAGTACGTACCGAGGAGGCACAACTTCGCGCTTAAAATTCCATGGGCAGCGGTGAAATTTTTTTTATTAAATGGTAAGTGTTCGGCTGGACCGAACTATCTCCATCAAAATGTCTTCGGACACACTACAGGTACCATAAAGTACCTGCTACGGCGTAAAGCTCATTCATATTCCGGCGACTTCTCAAGACTTTTCTCCAAAGTCCGCTCGCCGAACATTACACCCATCGCGGTATACAACCCCTTGGGAGACGCAGGAGCGGACAAGCGACAGGGCACATCGACAACGTCTGGTCACCTATCGAAGACCCTTGGTACAACCCCTCCTGTAAGGTTTATATTTCATTTTTAATACCTGTAGACAGTTGTATCGGCAATTCGAATAATAAGAGTTGATGAGTAAAATACAGATGTATCTTGCGTGATCGTTTCGCTGTGTTTGGCGCACTCTCTATTTTCCCTCTCTTCTTGCGAACCTGTTTGGTATACTATACGATGCAACCGGCTAATAGACCTGGGGCTCGAACTAAAAGAAAATCGCCTTAAGCACAACTGATTTTTGCGTTCGGCGTCTTGGAATTCCGCTTTATATGCATTGGTTCCGAACTATGTCTTGGGTCAATAGTTGGGTTGCCCGGCTCATGTGCTTTCCCCTTTATTTTCCGCTCGTTCGGCTAAAAGGGCAAAGGGAGAACCGCTGTGATTGTGCTTCTAGCTAGCCTGGTCAAGCACCTCAGCGGAGAAAGCCGAAAACTGACTGTCATGGTATGCGAGAACTGGTCTGCGAATCCGAGCTTGACTAAATCTCGTCAGAGGTTATTCCGTGTCATACGATGGGTTTGGTATTAGTACAAACCATGTGATATAGGCTTCGGCCACGGCTCGTCCGGACATCACAAACACCTGGGGGCTAGTCATCAGCCCCCCACACTCCTTTCTCGTGCCCCTACGGCTAAGTGAAAGCAATAAAGCATTATGGTCCGATTGCCTTGTCCGCCCCACACTACCGCCTTCGGGTACCGATAGTTCGGCTAAGGGTCACAGTGCGTTGGTAGAGACACCCCGCGTAGTATCTACATGGGGGCTGAAGCCGACGACTTGGCGCTTTCAGTTTTAACGGCCACACAGGAGTTATAAAGGATGCAAAACACGAAAGACATGATAAACCATGCATCTTAAATATAAACGCGTTAAAAGGTCTTCGGAAATATTACAACTCTTTACTCATACACGTTTTCTCTCAAACACTGCGCCTCTATTGCCCGGGCACCCTCTATTACTCCGGAGAAGTACAGCTCGGGGCACCTATGCTCCTTTCCAGGAGGCGGAGGGGCGGTGGCTATCTTCATCGGATCTAGCCCCGGCCAGTGCACCTTGGCCTTCGCAAAGGTCATCCGAGCTCCCTCGATACAGGAAGATCGCCTTAGCGCGTCGATCCGGGGCGAGGCGTCGCTCAGCTTCTGCACCAGGCCGAAGTAGCTGCCCGGCAGTGGCTCGTTGGGCTATAGCCGGACGCAGAGATCCTTCATGGCCGGCTCCGCCATCCGGTGTAGCTCCATCAGCTGCTTCAGCTGCTCGACAAGGAGAGGAGAGCGCTCGGGGGCTTCAAACTGTGCCCAGAACAGCCGAGCTTCATCTCCTTCTCCCCGCGAACCATAGAACTGGTTCGCGTCCGCTACGCTCTTCTGGAGGTCCGAGCAGTCGCCTGAGGAACGCCATACTTGGGTAAGCAACTCGAACTTGCTATCCCCGTAGACACACTGCAATAAATATGGCTTACCATCCATTATAGCCTTGGCCTGGCTAACTTCCTCTTTAAAAGATCGTCTATCCACCCGCTCCTTTTGGAGGTCGGTTTTCAGGGTGGATAGTTCGGCGGCCTGCTCCTTGCCTTTCCACTCAAGGTCTTCGCACTTTTGGTCGGCGTCCTTGAGCTCCTGTTGGATCTCCTCCACCCGAGCCTCGTGCTTGTCGCTGGTGGCTCTTAGGGCGGAGAGCGAGGTAGCCGTTTCTTTGGCCGCCGCCTTCTCCACCGCAGCCTCCTGCTTTGCCTTCTCAAGTTCGGCCTTGAGCTTCTCAATCTCCTTCGCCGAGGCTGTGTAAGCATTAAAACACATCAAACTTACTGCTTTGACAGTACGGCGATGATTACTTTGGATATTCTAGTCCGGCTTACCTTGCGCCTCGTCGAATCTCTTATTCAGAGCTTCGAGCTCATCTTCGGAGCTCCTGAGCTTCCGATTCAGCTCGTCCAGCTCGGTTGCATTAACAGCCGTTGCCGATGACGAAGCCTGTACACAAACAAGCATATCAAGTTACGCGGCACAACTTCCGAACTATCATAAATATGATCCTATGTCCGGTCCCCCTAAAGACTGTTAGACCGTTCCGAACAAATACTGTTTTATACATAGTTTGGGTAATGATCTATGCTTGACCCCCAGGTAAGTTTTTCCAAACTTACCTAGGGCTCGGGGGCTGCCGTGTATATAATCATAACTCAAAGAAATTAATATTTCAAAGAACAGAGCATTACGTGGCTCACCTGAAAGCCCGTCAGGAGACCATTGAAGGCCTCCTTCAGTCCGCTGTCCACGGACTGAATGCTCTGCAATACCACAGCAATAAGGGTGCGGTGCTTCCCGGAGATGGAGGCGTTTGACAGAGCCTCCCCCATTGCCGGCCACCCATTGGACGGTGGCGCCGGTGGGGATCGGTTGGCCCGATCCCCAACTGGAGATTGAACTGGTGCCTCCGGAGGCACGGTGCGCTCCGGAGACAACCTTGGAGGTGACTGGACATCTCCTCGTCCGGTCTCCTGAGTATCCGGAAGGGGCTTCTCCCCCCAGTCTTCGGCGGCCGAGGTGTTAGCCTCGACCATGACGTTGTCGCCCCACCTCCAGTGTCCGGTTCCAAAGGAGCTTGCTGGGATGACACCTCTGCGGCATCCTTCGTGGCGCCCGGAGCAGAAGGGTGCGACGCGGTCCCGCTCTCCGCTAGCTCGGCGGGCGGGGTCTCCCCGTCCGAAACTTGATCGGTGGGGAGAACTCGCGGTGGGCTGCAAGTTGATAAGGCGCTCACATGTTAATCATATTCAAAACTTAGTGCTAATAGCTCAGGAAGTCTTCGGATCTTTACCTTCGAGCTGGGGGCTTGACCCTGAGGTTCCTTCGCGGAACCCTCTCGAACTCCTCGGACTCGGTATCCGAGTCCGAACTGTCGTCGGACAGGACCACCTATGGCCGGCGCGCTTTCTTCGGGGTGGGAGGAGGCATGTCCTCTGTGGCGTCCGATGACGCCGCCCTCTTTCTTGCTAGGGGGAATCGCCTCCGCCCTTGCCCTCGCCTTCACCCTCGTGCTCCTCCTCTTGATTCGAGGAGGCGTGGGTTTCTTCGGACACAGCCCCCGGCTGGTCCCTGATGCGCAGGCCTTCTTGGCCTGGTTTCTTCTTCTTCTCTTTCTTTTTTGGCACCTTGTAAGGCGCCATGACGAGCATCTCCGACAGCAGCTGGGACCTAGGGTCTTCGGGCTGTGGAGCCGGGCACTTGATGCCCGTGGCCTTGTTCAACCATTCCTGCAGAAGGGATCGGAAATCACTTAGGTTTTCTTCAGGAAATCGGAGCCGATCTAATGAAATTATGTCATACCTCGGAAGGGGGTTTATCGGCGCGCAGACCCTGGTCCTCCTTCTTGTCCGACCAGTTCTCCTGCGCCTTGAATAGCGCCTTCCATAGCTTCTCCCATGTGGTGCACAAGAGTTGACGAATTGTGGGCTCATCGTCAGTCCGATAAGTCCACAGAGGAGAGTCCCGGCGCTGGTAGGGGAGGATGCGCCGCCGAAGCATAACCTGGACCACGTTGGTCAGCTCGACTCCGTCCTTGATCATGGAGGCTATGCCTCTCTGCAGGTCATCCACCTCGGTATCCGACCCCCAGTCAAGGCCCTTTCGGACCCATGAGGTCAATCTGGTCAGGGGGCCGGATCTGAATTCGGCAGGAACAGTTCCGCCCTCCTCCCTTGGCTCGGTGATGTAAAACCACTCTTTTTGCGAAGTCTTGATGGTGTCGATGAAGGTGCCGGATGGCCATACTGCGCGGGGAAGCTTGCTGATGACCGCCCCGCCGCAGTCTGCGTGTGCGCCTGTGACACACTTCGGCTTGATATTGAAGATCTTGAGCCATAGTGCGAAGTGTGGTTCGACCCGCAAGAAGGCCTCGCATACGATGATGAAGGCCGATATATGCATGAAAGAGTTCGGCGGGAGGTCGTGGAAGTCGAGTCCATAAAAGAACATGAGGCCCCGCACGAAGGGGTGGAGCGGGAAGCTCAGTCCTCGAATGAAATGAGGAATGAAGACCACCCTCTCGCCTGGCTTGGGGGTGGGGATCACCTGGCCCTCCTCCGCAGCGCGGTGGAAGATATTGGCGGGGAGGTAGCCGGCGTCCTTGAGGTCCCGGATGTCCTGGTCTGTGACCGTGGAAGCCTCCCACTTTCCGCTGGCCATGGTTGAGCTCGGAGGAGAAAGGGTGGAAAACCTAGATCTGGGCTCTGGAAGCTCAGGAGATTGGGGAGGCAGGGTTGCGAGTGGAGAGTGCGGTTGAGCCTAGGGGTTTTCTTTCCCTTTTGTTGGGCTTGTTGCCGGTTAGCCTCCCTTCACCGCACCGTGAATCCCTCCGCTTCCCAAGACATGCGTGCCGTTGTACACGCATGATTAAACATATCCCGTGTGAAACGGGGCATGATCCGTGCATTAATGGGTCGTGCTGATGGAAACGGCCTCGAACCGCGAATCGAGTTGTTACGACTGGTTCAGCGGTCGTGGTGGGCCGTGACCTTTCATCTGAAAGGTTGTCAGAGAGCACTATTGACTCCTTGACGTTTGGCCTTCAGGGACGGGTTATACATGATGTTCGGACGATCTATGATCGGGACAACTACACGTCGACGGAGGCCGAGCTAAACTCAGCCGATCACTATTTGGAGAAAGGAACTCGCCTCGCAAGCCGAAGACTGTGATCATATGAAGCAGCTGGAGCTATGACCCTTGGCGTTGGAGGCTAGTTCGGGGGCTACTGAGGGAGTCCTGCATTAAGGGGTCCTCGGGAGGTCGACCTATTTCTTATGGGCCGGACTGTATGGGCCGTTGGCCGGACACTGGAATGATCGAAGACCCTGTCTCTAGGAAGGAAGCTTCAAGGATCGTGGCGTATTCTCCACGTTTGGAGTAGTGAATAGGCATGTTTATCCCTTCGACATGTAACCGACCATGTGTAAACCCTAGGCACCCTCGGCGTCTATATAAGCCGAAGGGTTTTAGGTTGTAGGACAACAGAACTCATCTAGGGTTTTAGTCATACGATCTCGTGGCAGATCAACTCTGTAACACCCATATCATCAATATAATCAACCAGGACGTAGGGTATTACCTCCATAGGAGGGCCCGAACCTGGGTGAAACACTGTACCCTTCGTCTCCTGTTACCCTCGATTCTAGTCTCATAGCTCGGGACCCCCTACCCGAGATCCGCCGGTTTTGACACCGACAACAGGGCCGTGACATGAACTTAGCATAAGCCGGCCGTCCAAACAGAGCATGATATGGGCTCTTGATCTTAACCACCTCGAACCACAAGGTCTCCACCCTGAGTTGAACTCATCACCAAAAGCTACCTCAAGGGCAATTTTCCCTACTAGATAAGCTGATTTGCCGGGAACCACACCGTGAAAAACTGTGGATGATGGCTTGAGATCCTTGTCAACCAGGTTCATCCGACGGAAAGTGTCATAATATAGGATGTTGATGCTGCTGCCACCATCCATCAGCACCTTGGTAAACACATAACCTCCTACCTGAGGGGCTACCACGAGGGCTAAGTGCCCCGGGTTATCAACTCGCGGCGGGTGATCCTCCCTACTCCATGATATTGTGTACTCAGACCACTTCAAGTACCGCGGAAGAGCCGGCATGGCTGCATTAACCGCCCGCTTCTGCACTTTCTGATCACGCTTATCAAGGCTCATGTTAAATACATGATACTGGCCTCCATTAACCTGCTTTGGGTTACTCTGATACCCTGATTGGTTGTTTTGCTGCTGACCGCCATTGCCAGATTGCTGATTATGACCTCCATGGTTACCTTGACCTTGATAACCAGAACCTGAGCTGCCTGTACCAAAACCTGACCCATGAGAGCCAGAACCTGACCCGCCGGGCGGTCCATTGCCATTACTGTGATGCTGGTTAAGGCTGTAGTTTCGGAACTCCCGCATGATATAGCAATCCTTCCAAGCATGAGTGGATGGCTTATTGGGAAGACTATGCTTCGGGCAGGGGTCGTTAAGCATTGCTTCCATGTTGAAAGGTTTGCCTTTGCCAAAAGGTTGTTTACCATTGCCCTTGCCACGGTTGTTCCCAGTGTTGGTATTGGCCACCAGATCTGACCCGCCGTCCAGGTGCTTCCGCTTGCCGCCATTGCCTGGATTGTTATTTCCTGCCCCATTCTGCTGCTGACCCTTGCCGTTGCCATTCTTCTTACCCTTAGCTGATTTCTCATCATCAGAACCAGGATCCATCGTGCTATCAGAATCTGCATATTTAGTGAGGGCCGCCATGAGCTCACCCATGTCCTGGCAAGAACGCTTGAGCCGTCCAAGCTTCTGCTTAAGGGGCAAAAAATGACAATTCTTCTCCAGAATTAGAACTGCCTGAGCCGCCGTGATATTGTCAGACGAGTGGATAACGGCTGAGACCCGCCAGACCCAATGATGGGCCGAGTCATCCTCACGCTACACACAATGATCCAAATCAACGATCGTCATAGGCTGGTTGCATGTTCCTTGAAAATTCTGGTTGAACTTTGCTTTCAACTCAGCCTAGGAATTAATGGTATTGGGTGGCAAACCGTTTAGCCATGTACAAGCCGGTCCTTCCAACATCATGATGAAGTACTTAGCACATACTGCATCACTGACGTCTAACATCTCCATGGCTAGCTCATAACTCTCGATCCAAGCTTCTGGGGGCAGATCGGCTGTATAATTAGATACTTTGCGTGGACCCTTAAAGTCCTTCGGCAGGCGCTCATTCCGCAGAGCCGGTGCTAAACACGTCACTCCCACAGCTCTTGAGGTGACTCCGGCTCCCACCGAAGCTAAGGGGGTCATCGGGGGCGGCTCTTGGAAAGCTGCTGCGGCCGCCGCCTCCCGCAGAACTCTAGCATTATCCACAATCGCTTGAGCATCAACAACGGGCGGGTCATCACGGGGCGGGTTCCGACATCGCTCACTGCTGGAGACCGCCGGTGATTCCAAACGCCGGCTATAACTGCGGCTTGGGATGGGGGTTGAGTGCACACGACTCCGGCTGTAAGTATACTTCTCCTGTTGAGCCACCGCTGTCTGCAAGTACCCAATGGCGTTCCGGGCTTCCTCCGCGAAGGGTGTTCCCTCAGCAAGGGGGAGCGCATTGAGCCTGGCAGCCGCCGCTATCATGTTCTCCACCGGATTAGAGTAATGACCAGGTGGTGTTAGAAAACGCTGCGGCGGGGTCTGATTCCTGCGGGGCGGGTCTGGCTGCCGATGCTGAGTCCCCACCCTGTTCCCAGGTACTTCCGCCATTCGGGTCACGGTCAGAGGCGCGTTCCGTCCTGCCCCCGGCGTGTTGAAAAGATTCCTTGGCTCATACTGATCAGGCAGGCGGGTCTGATGCCTCATCCGAAGAACTGCATCTGAGGCTTGTTGATCCAGATTGAGACGAAAAGCTTCCGCCCTTAGGCGCTCCGACTCAGCATCCATCTGAGCCTTCAATGCGTTGATTTCCTCCTGGGCCCTTGTCATCTGGTCCTTCAACCTCGCAATCTCTGCGTTACGGGTTGCTTGGTTTTCCGTTGTGACCTCGGTTCCCATCAGAGTTGTTAGCTCATTCATCAGATCTAGCAAAACTTGAGCTGAGGGCCTAGCTAACCCGGCCCTTACCGCGCCGGCTGCCGCCGTCCCAGCCGCCGTGCTGCCAGAAGCCGGCGCCGATCCGGCCATGAAGATGGCAGCTTGGCTTGGCGGCTCATAGGGCTCCGGAATGTCGTCGCTATCGAAGTAGCCCCCAAGCCCGCCGTTATGAAGCTAGTAGATTGATTCCACCTCTCCGCTCGAGGATCCATCCTCTGAACAGATGAGGGTTTCCTCCCGCGACATAGAACCTTCCTCAAGTTCCGCGCCTTGGGTGAAGCCGACGAATACGTGCTTCCGGCCCGGGTTGATCCGGGCGGGTCGTGCACGCCGGGCCGACTCGACGAGGTCGGTGCAGATGTCCGGCCCGGGCTTAGATCCGCCAATCTTGCCGATGAAGACGTGAATTCCACCGAAGGGGACCCGGTACCCATAATCAATTGAGTCGGCCTCGGGGCCCAGCCAGCGTCGTCGATGTAGAGCTTGCCGCGGCGACTCTTGGTCATCCTGCCAACGGCGTATCCCTCGATCCCTGGGAGAGAGCCCTTCGAGTACTCCAAACCACCGCGCATTAGCCCCATGGTGGGCGCCAACTGTCGTGGTTTTATCACAGCATATGTCCTAGTGCAAGGACTTAGGGGTGAAGCCATCGCTACGGCGGTTAACTCGAAGGGGTTGATCGGGAAGAAAGACACATGTTTACCCAGGTTCGGCCCCTCTCGAAGGAGGTAATAGCCTACGTCCTGCTTTGAGTTGTATTGATTGGATATCGATTACAAGGGAGCGGATTCGCTTGACCTAGTACTCGATCAAAGGTTTTCTGTCTTAAGCCGCCCAGGGAACTAGCCTTTATATACACATGTCGAGGCCGCCACCTCCCGCTGAACTCTAGCATTATCCACAATCGCTTGAGCATCAACAACGAGCGGGTCATCACGGGGCGGGTTCCGACATCGCTCACTGCTGGAGACCGCTGGTGATTCCAAGCGCCGGCTATAACCGCGGCTTGGGATGGGGGTTGGGTGCACATGACTCCGGCTGTAAGTATACTTCTCCTGTTGAGCCACCGCTGTCTGCAAGTACCCAATGGCGTTCCGGGCTTCCTCCGCGAAGGGTGTTCCCTCAGCAAGGGGGAGCGCATTGAGCCTGGAAGCCGCCGCTATCATGTTCTCCACCGGATTAGAGTAATGACTAGGTGGTGTCAGAAAACGCTGCGGCGGGGTTTGATTCCTGCGGGGCGGGTATGGCTGCCGATGCTGAGTCGCCACCCTGTTCCTAGGTACTTCCGCCGTTCGGGTCACGGTCAGAGGCGCGTTCCGTCCTGCCCCCGGCGTGTTGAAAAGATTCCTTGGCTCATACTGATCACGCAGGCGGGTCTGATGCCTCATCCGAAGAACTGCATCTGAGGCTTGTTGATCCAGATTGAGACGAAAATCTTCCACCCTGAGGCGCTCCGACTCAGCATCCATCTGAGCCTTCAACGCGTTGATTTCCTCCTGGGCCCTGGTCATCTAGTCCTTCAACCTCGCAATCTCTGCATTACGGGCTGCTTGGTTTTTCGCTGTGACCTCGGTTCCCATCAGAGTTGTCAGCTCATTCATCAGATCCAACAAAACTTGAGCCGAGGCCTAGCTGACCTGGCCCCTGCCGCGCCGGCCGCCGCCGTCCCAGCCGCCATGCTGCCAGAAGCCGGCGCCGATCCGGCCATGAAGACGGCGGCTTGGCTCGGCGGCTCATAGGGCTCTAGAATGTCATCGCTATCAAAGTAGCCCCCAAGCCCGCCGTTATGAAGCTAGTAGATTGATTCTGCCTCTCCGCTCGAGGATCCATCCTCTGAACAGATGAGGGTTTCCTCCCGCGACATATAACCTTCCTCAAGTTCCGCTCCTTGGGAGAAGCCGACGAAGATGTGCTTTCGGCCCGGGTTGATCTGGGTGGGTCGTGCGCGCCGGGTCGACTCGACAAGGTCGGTGTAGATGTCCGGCCCGGGCTTAGATCCGCCGATCTTGCCGATGAAGACGTTAATTCAGCCGAAGGGGACCCGGTACCCGTACTCAATTGAGTCGGCCTCGGGGCCCCTGCCAGCGTCGTCGATGTAGAGCTTGCCGCGGCGACTCTTGGTCATCCTGCCTACGGCGTATCCCTGATCCCTGGGAGAGAGCCCTTCGAGTACTCCAAACCACCGCGCATTAGCCCCACGGTGGGCGCCAACTGTCGTGGTTTTATCACGGCAGATGTCCTTGTGCAAGGACTTAGGGGTGAAGCCATCGCTACGGTGGTTAACTCGAAGGGGTTGATCGAGACGAAAGACACAGGTTTACAAAGGAGGTAATAGCCTACGTCCTGCTTTGAGTTGTATTGATTGGATATCGATTACAAGGGAGCGGATTCGCTTGACCTAGTACTCGATCAAAGGTTTTCTGTCTTAAGCCGCCCAGGGAACCTGCCTTTATATACACAAGTCGAGGCCCTGGGCTTACAAGAGTCCGGGCTGGGTTACATCTAGTAACCGACCTTATCTCTAACTATCCTTGCCTTGTCTGGCAAGCCATCCCTGGCGGCTTACGCCTTCGGGTCACAAGTTGCCTTCCGGCTCTGGGCCTCCTCCACGCCCGTCTGGCAAGTCACTTCCAGGCCCTGCCTTGATCTTCCAGCCTGCTCAGGTCTCACTGCTAAGCCGCCAATCTCGTGACCCGGGCCCTTCTGGGCGGGTCTCACCATGGGGTTATATCCCCAACATCGCCAGTGTCATAATTTAACTATTCTAGCATAAGTATGTCTTTTTCATTAATAATGGTCTCACCATCATTCCGTGCATCGTTATTGTTTGGATAAACATCATCATCACCCAAGGCGTCAACGTCATCGCTTCTGACCACATAATCATCATCATCAAGTTGCTCTTGAAAGAACACTCCCTCGTATGTCATGGGGTTAATGTTGTAATAATTGTCATCGTTCGCGTCCGGTAGCTTACTATGTGGCGACACCTTGAACACAACTTCCCAACCCTTTAGGTACTCTTTCCGGCATGGGTAAGGCAGATAATAAACTTGTGTGGCTTGGGTAGCCGCAATAAAGAGATTGGCTCCGGCATAGACGGTTGATGGTTTAACTTCGACGAAACCAACGGAAGGCGTATGTCTCAGCCCCTTTATTGGGTCGAACCATCGGCATTTGAACACAGGGAGACTTAGGGTTTCGCGCCTACAGCTGAATGTAAGCTCGTATATTTTTCGTACCCTTCCATAGTACTGAACTCCATTTTGACCTGGGGTGTACACTCCAGTATTTATAGTTTTGGGATCAGGCCGGCTGTTTTGGTGCTCCTCTATATGGAAGCGATACCCATTCACATCATACTTTTCACATGTCATGACTGAAGGGTTAAAACACATGGAAACCCATCTCAATTCGTCATCCATAGATATGTTCCGATCTTTTCCCTAAAAGTTTAATTGAAATTGTTGGGTGCATTAGTTTTGTTAACTAATAAATGTTCAACTAGGTATTTAATAGGGGAATGTGAAAAATTACTTTCGCCATGAACCAAGCAACAAATGTTTTCCTTCCAGGGTTTCCATGCCGAAGAAGAGCAAGTGCCTCCGCCTTAGTAGGAGGAATCATTCCCTTCCACTCCTCATCAATGAATTGACTGAAAGAAGAAAAGCGGTGTTTAGGCCGAGACTAAGTGAACATAGAACATGATGTTGTGCAAGACATAAAGGAATGGTGTAGTGGTATTACCTCATCCACTCATCCTCAACTTCCTTGATGTTGTGCAAGACATAGAACATGATGTCCTCCCACTGTTGTTCTGGCATGTTATAAGATTTTGAGCCCCCAGCCCTGCCACCTTACCCGCTGAATAGATCGAGCTCGGGTTTATACTTGGGCTCTTCCGTATTGTATCGAGGCGCCTTATTATGCAGAGTGGGAACGTGGTCTGGATAGTATGATGTCCTGAGGTCTGACACCTCCTCAAGGATAACCGCCTCGGCTATGGAAGCAATCTTAGATTTGTTTCCACATTTCTTTCGGAGATGCTTGTTCTGTCTCTCAGGGCCGTACTGCCAATGATTCTGCATGGCCCCCCCCAACAATACCTCTTTCACGAGGTGCAAAATGAGATGTGTCATCGGAGTAAAGAAGCCTGGCGGAAAGATCTTCTCTAGCTTGCATATCAACTCCGGTGCCTTCTTATGCAATTGTCTAATCACCTCAGGACATACTTCTTTAGCACAGAGCGTGCGAAAGAAATGGCTTAGCTCTGCAAGCACTCGCCAGACACGCTCGGGTACCTAGCCTCGAACCATCACCGGCATTAACCGCTCAATCCATACATGATAGTCATGACTCTTGAGCCCGGTCACTTTGCCCGTTGAAAGATTGACTCCATTTCTTATATTCGATGCATAACCATCAGTGAACTTCACAATGTGTTTGAGCCACATAAGTACCTCCTTCTTTTCTGGCGGTTTAAGGACGAAGTCTGCATCTGGCTTGAACCTGTTTATTCGACCGCCTGTGGGAGGCCGCATGTTTAGACGTGGTCTATCACAAAGTTTTTGTTGATCGGCTCTAGCTTTAACGTTATGATTTGTCTTATCAGGAATGTTGAGGATCGTGCGAAAAAGGGACTCTGCGACATTCTTTTCGGTGTGCATCACATTGATGTTATAAGGAAGTTTGGGGTCCTTGAAATAGGGAAGCTTCGTGAAGGGGCTAATGTGAGTCCAGTTGTGCGTCTCACCATATCCCTCGAAGCCTTTGACTTTGCCTTTGCCTTTTCCTATGCCTTTAGGCTTTAGAGCTTTTAGCTGAGCAAGAACATCTGCCCCCGAAAACGTTGGAATCTTGTTTACTTCATGGACAACCCGACCTTTCGTGAAGTTCTTCTTGTCTTCCCTGTCTGGATGGTCTGGAGGGAGGAACTGTCGATGCAGGTCAAAGGCTACATACTTGCGACCCTTCGGCAGCCAAATTAAACGTAGAGCCTGCATGCACACTGGGCATGGCATCTTACCACTTGTACACCATCCGCAGAATAGGGCATAGCCGGGAAAGTCATGCATGCAATACATCAACCAAACTTTCATCAAGAAATTTTTCTGCAGATGTCGGTCGTATGTCAACCTTGGGAAGTACCAAGAATGGTGCAAATCATCCACCAGCGGCTGCATAAACACTGCCAAATTCTTCCCCGGGTATTCAGGCCCTGGAATGATAAGTGCTATTCTTGAGCTTGTGTTGGTTTTCCCTTGAAGAGGAAAGGGTGATGCAGCAAAGTAGATAAGTATTTCCCTCAGTTTTAGCTGAGCAAGTCCCCAATAGATGTACCTACACAAATAATCAAACACTTGCACCCAACGCTATAAAGGGGTTGTCAATCCCTTCACACTTACTTGCAAGGATGAGATCCGATAGAGATAGATATAAAAGATTACTAAAACGAAAAGTAAAACAAAAGTAAAAAGATTGCAGCAAAGTATTTTTGGTATTTTTGGTTTATAGATCTGAAAATATAATATGGAAAATAGACCCGGGGGCCATAGGTTTCACTAGAGGCTCTCTCTTGAAGGAAAATAATACGGTGGGTGAACAAATTACTGTCGAGCAATTGATAGAAAAGCGCATAGTTATGACAATATCCAAGGCAATGATTATGCATATAGGCATCACATCCGTGTCAAGTAGACCGAAACGATTCTGCATCTACTACTATTACTCCACACATCGACCGACTCCTGCCTGCATCTAGAGTATTAAGTTCATGAAGAACAGAGTAACGCATTAAGTAAGATGACATGATGTAGAGGGATAAACTCAAGCAATATGATGTAAACCCCATCTTTTTACCCTTGATGGCAACAATACAAATACGTGCCTCGCTACCCCTACTTTGTCACTGGGTGAGGACACCGCAAGATTGAACCCAAAACTAAGCACTTCTCCCATTGCAAGAATTACCAATCTAGTTGGCCAAACCAAACCAATAACTCAAAGAGACTTGCAAAGATATGAAATCATGCATATAAGAATTCAGAGAAGATTCAAATAATATTCATAGATAATCTGATCATAAACCCACAATTCATCGGATCTCGACAAACACACCGCAAAAGAGTATTACATCGGATAGATCTCCATGAAGATCATGAAGAACATGGTATTGAAGAACATAGAGAGAGAAGAAGCCATCTAGCTACTAGCTATGGACCCGAAGGTCTGAGGTGAACTACTCACGCATCATCGGAGGGGCAATGGAGTTGATGTAGATGCCCTCCGTGATCGAATCCCCTTCCGGCAGATTAGCGGAAAAGGCTCCAAGATGGGATCTCACGGGAACAGAGGCTTCCGGCGGCGGAAAAGTATTTTCGTGTCTCTTTTTGGTATTGGCGGAATATTTGGGAATTTATAGGACAAATATTAGGGTTAGGAGGCCTGCAGGGGGGCCACAAGCCAGGAGGGTGCCCCCCCTAGGGCTCGCCCTGCAGGCTTGTCGTCTCCCGGCAGGTCTCCTGCCCCCCTCTCCAAGTCTGGCAGGTTTCTTCTGGTCCAAGAAAAATCATATCGAAGATTTTATTCCGTTTGGACTCCGTTTAATATTACTTATCTGCAATACTCAAAAACAAGGAAAAAACAGAAACTGGCACTAGGCTCTAGGTTAATAGGTTAGTCCCAAAAATAATATAAAACAACATATTAATGCATATAAAACATCCAAAACGGATAATATAATAGCATGGAACAATCAAAAATTATAGATACGTTGGAGACGTATCAATCAGCGACAAGAACATGGTCTTCATTTCATTAGGACACCGGGAGGGAGATTGAGTGGAATAACAAACACGGGCCAACAGCTGTATGGATTCGACGACATACCATATGGATTGACCCCATCACCTGTTATCTCAACTATGACATTCCCAGCCTCGGCTGCTTCCTCGGGGTATTCTTCATCGAATGACTTCCATGCTTCACCTTCCGATGGATGTACAATTTTATTTTTATGGTACCTTATCCCTTTCTTGTGCCACTTCATCATTTTGGCAGACTCCTCCGTAATGAAAAGGCGCTGCAGTCTTTCTATGAAATGGAGCTATCGAAGAACCTTTGTGGAGATGCCTAGCTGCCTCTTCTCACCATCCTTACCGACCACCTCAAGGTACCGAGAGGAACCACACTTCCTACAGTACTTGTCATCCGCATACTCGTGCCTAAATAAAAGGCAATTCTTCGGACAGACATGTATTTTCTCATAATCCATAGAGAGTGCCTTCATGGTTTTCTTCGTGGCGTACATGCTTTTTGGAAGTTCATGACCCTCAGGAAGGCTGTTAGCCCATACTCCCAGAACTGCTTCGATGCAAGCTCGGCTACAGCCGTACTCAGCCTTAACTGCCATCAGTTGCGAGATGGCATCGAGTTGAGAGAGTTTGGCACCCGCATATAGAGGCTTCTTTGACGAAGCCAAGATCTCCAAGAAGGACTTGGCGGTTGCCTCTGACTCCTCCGACTCCTCCGGTTCATTCTCTGAAGGTGTCGCATGTGTCGTCTCTGCAGCAATGACATCATCTAGCATGTCTCTGACCCCGTCGTCCACATAACCACCGATGCGTTGTCGCATCACCTCCTCTCTACCACGGTCCTGCTCGGCAAAGTTTATCGGCATGTCAAAGTTTTGCATATATCCGTGTGTGCGAAGGTGCAAAGTCATTTCATCCTGACCTCTACGGTGACGTCTGCCACATTTTGTCACATGGGCTATGTGGGATAATTCTCATTGGACCACGGAATGTCTCCTTCAAAAACACATCGGTTTTCGCAACCCACTCTGCTGTTACTCGATTCCGACGGATAAAACCATTGTACATCCACTGATTATCTGCCATCCTCTGCTTTATTGGGAGCCACACAACAAAATTAAGAATTCATTTAAATTAATCACATCAAATATTGATTTTCAACCGCGTTGACGGCATTGAATCCACCTACATCCATAATAGGTAAAGATGGGTCCTAATCCCACCCGAGGATGTGTAGATTGTGTACGTTCTCCATGCTCTACCCCGTTCCGAGACAAAATTTCGGCAGCACCTCCCCGCTGTTCTCCAGATACACCTCTCGGCAAAAAGCCGAGAGAATGCGCATCCGGAGAACAACGGGGAGGCGCCGCCGAAATCCTGTCTCGGAAAGGGGTAGAGCATGGAAAACGTACCCAATCTACACATCCTCGGGCTGTCCGTGGAAAACGCTGGACAATCCGAAACAATTGCGGTGATAAATATGCAATTATCCATGCAACCATTTCGGACGGGAGACGCCTAGGTTACGTGACTTGACGTGAAAAGAAAATCTAGTGACATGATTAAAAGAGCATAAGAGGTGAAGGTGGATTCGTAGCTCACCCTCGGCTGTAGAGGAAGTAGTCGAACAACGGAGGGACGATCGGGGACCAACAGCTCCGACGTCGACGATTACTCCACGGAGATAAAACACCACAAATCCTGTAAATTTCACCGAGTGAAAAAAACTTAGGTCGTCACATCACATACAACATTGACACTTCAAATTTTTAGCAACATCTCAAATTGCAAAATAAGCTTCATTAATTATTTACTACATTCACATTTTAACAAGATCTAAGTTGTGAGGATCATTTAAACAAAAAGTATGTACATAGCTTCTTTCATGCACACAACTCATTCTTGGTGACATGCAACACAATGAGAAAAATAGCTACAAAAATATCATCTCAAATTGCTTCTTTAAACTATGATATTCATTTGGGGTCTCAAATTACGAAATGGCAAATAATATGTCTTATGAATCAACATGACCTAACACTAACTTGACCAACATCCATCCATCTATCATTAACTTGACCAGCATCCATTCATCAATATTTTACACACTAAGTTGAAAAAAATATGAAAAACAGTAGCAAACAGTAGCATCCTTCTAACAAAAATCATCTAAGAAAAATCATCCTAAGCATCCATCTAACATCCATCCATCCAACCCAAGCATCCATCTAACAAAAATCATCCATGTATCCATCCACCTAACAAACAGCAGAAAAAAAACTAAAAGGAAGAATGCTCACAGGGGCCGGGGTCAGAAGAGGGTGGTCGCGGGCGCGGGTGTAGCGGGCGACCGAAGATGGTGCCGTGGCCACGGGTGCAGCATGCGAGCAGGAGGAGGACCGGCCGGAGTCGGGCCAACTGAGGGTCGGGGCCGGGGCAATGGACGGGCTGCCACCGAGTGGGCGTCGACGGAGGGGTCGGAGCCCGGGCCAGCACGGCGAGGAGTGCAGCCGAGGCCCAAGCAAGAGGGAGAGGGAAGATCTCGGGGCGGAGGATGCGGGGTAGGGGCGGCACGGACGGGTCGGCGAAGCGGCGCGGCGGACGGGGGTCGAGGAGGCCGAGGCGGGGCGGCTGGCCAGGGTGGCGACGGTGCGGGGCTAGGGCGACGACAGGTGGTGGCGGCACGGGTGTAGACGGAGGCGGTGCATGAAATGGGATCAGGCAGAGAGAATGGGTGGAGGGGAGCTAGCACCGAGTGGATAAGGTCAAGATATGCCGACGGCCTAGCCGTCGGCATAGATTTAATAGCCACGTGGCATCTATGCCGACGGCTAAGCCGTAGGCATATATGTTTTTCCATTTTTTTCATTTTATTTTTTATTGACATTAACTTTAGTTTATTTTTTAAATTTCCTAGCAATTTTTAAAATATCCACTATCCTCCTACCCTCCGAATACCCGGTTCGATATTTCGGTGGCATTGCTACCCCCCGGACGCCCCCCGATCGGACTATACCCTCGTTGACCCGACGATCTAGCCCTTTGACTTTCGTCGGCCGGGCTTTGACCAATGGACTCTTCCACCTGGTTGTGATAGGCCAGCTCATGGAAACATCCCCGAACATGGTCTGGACCCAACCCACCACTAGATTCCCTCCGGCTCTACCCGACGAGCACGTTTCCCCCCTCCAAGTGATGACGGCAGTATCGTCCGTGTAGTGGGGGCACAACCCGGAGCCCCAAGACGGGGGTATACGCATGCCACATCACTTTCAGGCATGCATGAGGACCCGTACGATGTTTCGGTGGCATGGGTACCCCCGAAAGACCCACCGACCGGACTAACCCTAGCCCCGTTTACCAGGAGATCTAGGCCTTTGACTTTCGCCGAACGGGCTTTGACCAGTGGACTCTTCCAACTGGTTGTCATAGGTAAGCCCATAGGAACATCCCCGAACACGGTCTGGACCCAACCCATCATAAGATTCCCTCCGGCTCGACCCGACCTGCACGTTTCCCCTCCTCCAAGTGACGGCGGCACTACCGTCCATGGAGGGGGGCACACCCCGGAGCCCCAAGCAGGGCGTCTATGCATGCCACAACACTTTCACACATGCATGAGGACCCGGTGCGAGATGTGGTGGCATAGCTACCCTAGAAGGCCCCCGACCACACTCGTAGACATGCGAAGAACAATCTGTGAACAGTAGTTTATTAAGATACTTAGGCATCTTTTAAAATTATGAAAAAAACTACCACACATCTTGTATCACATGTCTCTACACTGTGTAAACAATTCATGAATTTTTGATGCTCCCACTCTTCAGAACAGTTCACGCAACAGCAAAACCGACGAACTTACCTTGGTGTTACCGCCGTCCGTGTAGGGGGTAGCACCCCGTAGCCTATTCATCTATCAAACATCCATCTATCTATTCATCTATCTATACATCTATTCCTACAAAAAAAATCTAACATTATCTATTCATCCGTAGGCATAGGTACTTTCGTATTATTTTTTAATTTCTGTAGCCTTTTTTAGGGTGATTATTTATGTTCTTTTTTATTAGACATACATACATGCTATACGTGTGTTAATACTTTTCTCACCGGGAAAGTTTCCCTCTCGGACGTTACTAGGGGGCGGATCTAGGTCGTCCTGTCTAACCCTGACACTGTTGACCGGGCGGATCTAGGCCTTTGACTTTCGCCGGACGGGGTTTGACCGATGGACATTTTCACCTGGCTCTGACAGGCCAGCCCATAGGTACACTTCGGATCAAGGTCCGGGCCCAACCCACCGCAAACTTCCCTCTGTGTCTCCCCGATGTGGCCGTTTCCACCCTCCGTGTGACAGCGGCAGCGATGTCCACGAGGGGGGTCACACCACGGAGCCGCGTGTCGGGTGCTTGCACCTGCCACCACACTTCCAGACGTGTAAGAGGGCCAAGCGCAAGACCTGGCGGCATCGCTACCCCCAAGTACCCCGTCTCATCTAACCGTGGCACTGTTGACCGGGCGGATCTAGGCCTTTTATTTTCGCCGCACGGGGTTTGACCGATGGACATTTTCACCTGGCTGTGATAGGCCAGCCCATAGGTACACTTCGGATCAAGGTCGGGCCCAACCCACCGCAAGATTCCCTCCGTGTCTCCCCGACGTGGCCGTTTCCACCTTCCGTGTGACGGCGACAGCAACGTCCGCGAGGGGGGTCACATCACAGAGCCGCGTCCCGGGTGCTTGCACCTGCCACCACACTTGCAGACGTGTAAGAGGGCCCAGCGCAAGACCTGGCGGCATCGGTACCCCCCCCCCCAAGTACCCCGTACCGTCTAACCCTGACACTGTTGACCGGGCGGATCTAGGCCTTTGACTTTCGCCAGACGGGATTTGGCCGATGGACATTTTCACCTGGTTGTGATAGGCCAGCCCATAGGTACACTTCGGATCAAGGTCCGGGCCCAACCCACCGCAAGATTCCCTTTGTGTCTCCCCGACATGGTCGTTTCCACCCTCCGTGTGACGGCGGCGGCGACGTCCATGAGGGGGGGCACACTACGGAGCCACGTACCGGGTGCTTGGACCTGCCACCACACTTCCAGACGTGTACCTATTCCGACGGCACATTTAAGGGCATGTACAATGAGGTTGACTCAGTTGTCTGTAAGCAAGTACACGTAAGATATTTGATTACGTGGTGGGAAGAGAAAGCGGAGAGTGAAACTACTCGTCTGCATAATTACCGACCGTCTAATCGCAAAAAATCGCTGCTTAGCAACGTCCATCCTCCTGTTGTACGAAGGGGTGTCTGCATCATACAGTTTTTCCATCCAGGATTGGTCTAACCACCCCATGATTTTAGCGCCTATACACACATCTAAATAGACGATGCATTGTACTTTGTGTAGTACATAACTAAATAGACTTTATATTATATGGACATGGGCTATAGACTGAAGCTATCAAGACTGTTGTACATGCCCTAAGTAAATCAAATTTTAATTTAGGGAAAAAGGAAAAAAATGATAATACATAGCTATGCCGACGGCGACGGCATTGCCGTCGGCATAGCTATGCCCCTGATCGGTACAAGGATCGTATCGATGACGTGGCACCTGCCGCGGATCGATGACGTGGACAAAATCAGCTATGCCGACGGGGGCTGTTAGGGTCGTCGGCATATGTTTGACGACGTCAAACGGCCGTGAACCACGGGTGGCCGGGCCCAGATATATGCCGACAGTCCAGCTATGCCGACGGCCACCGTAGGCATAGATCCGTCTATGCCGACGGCCTGTGTACGCCGACGGCTGCCGTAGGCAAAGACGGCTGCCGTAGGCAAAGAAGACGGCCTTTGTACGCCGACGGTTGGCCCTAGGGCGTCGGCATACGTGCATATATGCCGACGGTGGCCGTCGGCATACCTTTGGCCATCGGCAGCGAGCCTGATTCCGGTAGGGACATGAAGTTGGCAAACACAAGTACGTGTAGAAGAGGGGTGAATAGAGCCTCTCTTTGCCTCACCCTTCACAAAGCAGATCAGCAGCGTTGTGGATGAGCCGGCGCACTGCAACCCTGCTGCCGCAAGTGAGGCAAGCAACACGGGATCGGTTCCAGCAACGATGCTGGCAAAGCGGTGGCGACTGCACGCGCATTGTTGCCTGATTCCCAGCCCGCTCGCCCAAGGGGATAGATCATACCTTCCAGTCAGAAAGGCCAAAGCCGTGTTGGCGATAGCTGCATCATTGATGGCCGTCTTCTTGGGGGCATCAGAATTCTCACCGATGACGTCGGTGGAGAAGTTGCGGAAATAGTCAAAGTGGTGAACACAAACAAACAATAGCTAGTAGTCGCACTGAAACGCTCTCCAAAAGCATTAGCGCCCTTCTCCTGGTGTAGCATCACAAAACAATGGGGGTTCTGAAAGCATGCTTTCGGAACAGTTGTGCACACAATTGTTGGGATGAAGTAGCTAGAATCATCAACACGGGACAACAGTGATGTGTGCACAAGGAGGCAGAGTAAATGTTATCTGATCATGTGACAGCTAAGATTGTCAACGCCTTGAATATTTAGGTGGTCGGGTAGGAAGATGTGGGGTTAAACCCATGATCGAGTTAGTAACCATCCACTATCCGGAAGGAAAAAATACAACAGCTCATAATGCTAATGACTTGTAATTAATTGTTAACCAAGTATTTGTCCTAAACCGGCAAAATTAAAGTGCACATATGTCATTGATTTAAGCTTGGCTCGTTCACGAAATATGATGCGCACGCGATGGATGAGGATAGCACATGCATCACCCCTCTTCTCATGCTCCAATAGGATATTGAAGCAAGTTTCTTATATGTTTGTCTTAACTCTCCTCCACTTTTGGTGTGTGATTAAACTTTCCAGCATGTGACGAAACACACATAGGCCTTTGAGATTTTTCGGTAATCATACAAACATGCGGATGTGTAAATTTTTGCCAATTTCATGACACTTCAATGCCATTCTTTTATCTCCTGGGAGCACGTGCTTGGGAGTGCAATTTTTAACTACATAATTATGCGACTACAGTTTTTGGCTCGATACATGATTTTTGAAATTATCTTGTGAATATGCAAATGTTCTTCGGCGAGCCAAGATGCATATATTACTAAGTTGGTTACACAATTTTGATATGTTATAGTACTAGTATTTTCTAAAGATAATTAATGTAAAAATAAATGAACAATATTACATTTTACACCGTATGAATTCTATACGCTTCATGCATGTTACGAACGGTACGATTTTGATACCAAATACAAGGCATGCATAGTTGTCTACTCATTGACAAACATGGTAAATTATATAAAAAAGAAGGCACCGCCAACACACACGAGTGTTGGGCTAAATAAGGTAAGACTACTTGTTTACACTTCATACACATTAGCGTTCTCTATTTAGTCGCACCTAAATTAGCTAGTTTTGCACTCTAAAACTTTGTCATGATACACACGATAACACTCTACCAAGTTATGTAGATATTCAAAGATATTATAGACAAGGACACATATAAACGCACAATAATACATTAAGATCAATAAGATGTTCTATTGCTGCATTCTTGTATTATAAATTCAAGTGTTGAACCATTGAGTGTACCAAGAAATTAACTGGAGATATTCAATCGGTGATCATGGTTCATGTACTGTCCAATTCACTTTTTCGTGTTTTTTTCTCAAAATTATTAGAATCCGTATTCGTGCAAGATGTTTTCGGTAACTAGCTATTCTTAACCTTTTCTAGCTTCACCAATTATCCTCATGATTCATATGATAGTGCATTGCCATGATATTGGCCCCTGTCTTTTAGTTCGGTATTAGTTGAAATACTCATTTACTGATATTTGAAAGCACTATGGAATTGTAGGGTTTACCTTGTCATTATTTTTTCCCTCTAGAGGTTGTACTACCGAGTAGTTTTATATGAGTACTTCTGATGTTCCAGGAAAAGAGCACATCTCAGGCTACTTTATCTTCATTCGAACCGCTATTTTGAATAAATTCTTCTAATCATATCATCTCCTCTCCAACCAGTTTGTTTTTCTACTTCACAAATGTTAATTTTGTTATGTACTGTCGCAACAACATATATAGATGAATATATGCAACGTTTTGTGCGAGTTGTATAGTGTCATTTAAATCTCCAAGGTTGGGTCAAAGAGATAAATCATGTTCTTGTTCGCCATGTGAGAATCGTGGACAGAGTAGATATGGCGGTGATGTTCATTGAGGGGCTATTAGAGATCTTTATTGGTTGAAAGTACTTGAAAGACTACTTCCTAGATTATGTTCTCAAGATAAATGGTTTTATTAATGTTACACGAGTCCCTGCAAGTTGCCATGCCAAGTTGAGCAATCTATGTTTTAGTGCTTATGTGTGATTTTGAACAAAGATTTTGTAGTGGCGTCTATATATTAAGTTTAATTTGAGAAATTATATCATATTTATGTATCCACCTACTATCGCAACTCATTGTTAATTGATTTCCTTAGATTTCTATGTGCTTTTTACTGCATATTGGGAACTGTTTCTTAGACAAGGATTGAGATTATGTTTAGTAATTGCTTTCGTGTGAGGCTATCTTGATCTATGAAAGAGTGAAATGACTATCTAAGATGTACCACATAATACATTTGATTAGGCTGACCATTTCTGTATTTTCTCCGTTCAAAAGATACCACTCAAGAAAAAGAAACCTTGACATAATGTTGCAGGAACCTTCTATTGTAGTGTAAACATGTTTGTAGTACCATGTATCATCAGGCATTTAAAGAGTTATGAGCAATGTGTCATTAGCAATATGCATACACTAGGTAAACTTTCACTCGGTACAAAGTATTTGTTTTGCTTGTTTGTTCGGGATGTAATAATCGTGTCATTTTTATTCCTATGAATTTTGATTAGTCAATCTTTGAGACGTGTGTTGCACATGCAAGCTTGCTAGTTTTGGACAGGGAACGATGACTCGATGAAACCGTTGACACCTTGGCTTTTTTCCAGCAAGAGTTGTTGGGGAAGGAAGCATGGAAAACAAAAAAAGTTCTACGAACACCCAATATCTATCTATGGAGATGTGTAGAAAAGAGAGGGAGAGTGTGTCTACATACCCTTGTAGACCGTTAAGCGGAAGCCTATATAACGAGGTTGATGTAGTCGTACTCTTCACGATCCAATCCGATCTAGCGCCGAACGGAAAACACCTCTGCGTTCAGCACACGTGCGGCTCGATGATGTCTTCGCCTCCTTGCTCCAGCAAGCAAGAGCAGAGCAGTAGATGGGATCGCTGGCAGCACGATGGCGTGGCGGCGATGGTGGTGGTGCTATCCCAGCAGGGCTTCGCCGAGTGCTACCGAGATCGCAAACGAAGGAGAAAACGGAGTAGGGAGAGAGGGAGGGGTGCGCCTGGACTTGTGGTGCGGCTGCCATCCCTATCCCCCACTATATATAGGGGCAAGGGGGAGGGGTACCGAACCTAGCCCCTCCTCCAAGGTAGGGGGCGGCAGCCTAGGGGGTGCCTTGGCCCCCAAGGCAAGGGGGCGCCTCCTTTAGGGTTTCCCCTCCCACCCTTGGCGCATGGGCCTTGGGGAGGGAGTGGCGCCCAGCCCACCAGGGGCTGGTGCGGCCCCTCCGCAACCCATGTGGCCCCCGGGGCAGGTGGCACCCTCCCGGTGGACCCCCGGTGACCCCTCGGCACTCCCAGTACATTGCCGGAAAATCCCGGAACCCTTCCTGAACCCGAATATCACTTCCCCATATATAAATCTTTACCTCCGGACCATTCCGAACCTCCTCGTCACGTCTGGGATCTCATTCAGAACTCCGAACAACATTCAGTCACCAACGTGTACATCTGAATACTATTCTAGCATCACCGGATGCCCATTTGGTTCCTACATATTGGTTCCTACATATTCCACAAATATCAATAGCGGGACCACTATGTCAAGGATTCAGTCCATAACCAATAGCGAGACCTGGATGCCAATATTGGTTCCTACATATTCCACAAATATCTTTTATCGGTCAAACCACGATGTCAAGGATTCAGTCAATCCCGTATGTAGTTTCCTCTTTCCATCGGTATGTTACTTGCCCGAGATTCGATCGTCGGTATCTCCGTACCTAGTTCAATCTCGTTACCTGCAAGTCGCTTTACTTGTTCCATAATACAAGATCCCGTGACAAAGCCCTTAGCCACATTGCTTGCAAGCTTCTTGTGATGTTGTATTACCGAGAGGGCCCAGAGATACCTCTCCGTCATACGGAGTGACAAAACCCAGTCTTGATTGATGCCAACCCAACAGACACCCTCAGAGATACCTATAGAGCACCTTTATGATCACCTAGTTATGAAGTGATATTTGATAGCACACAAGGTATTCCTCCCGTGTTAGGGAGTTACATGATCTCATGGTCTTAGGAACAGATACTTGACATAAAGAAAGCGTAGCAATAAACTAAGTGATATGATCAAATGCTATGCTTAAGATTGGGTCTTTGTCCATCACATTATTCTCCTAATGATGTGATCCCGTTATCAAATGACAACTCATGCTATTTTTAGGAAACCTTAACCATGTTTGATGCCATGGACAACGAAGCTGATGCGCTGACCGCTAGATCAGGTTTGCGCAGCCTTTTTCCCCTACCTGGCACGCCAAAGATGTCGGCGTACGACACCTATGGGATCGCGTGGATCCCTTTTACGGTTCGGCAGGGAAAGAAGGTTTGCACAAAGAGCAGATCCAACGATCAACGCGAGGGATTTTTACCCAGGTTCGGGCCGCTGAGAAGCGTAAAACCCTACTCCTGCTTTAGTTGTATTGGATGTGTTTATGCCCAAGCTCCAGGAGCGCTTGCGATGAACAGTACGTTCGAGTAGTAGCTACACATGCAGAATGGGCCAGAAGGTCCTCCCCTCTGTAGCTACGCCTTGGGCCTCCTTTTATACGTCAAAGGGGTCACCAACAGTGGCGAAGTACAAGAGGTGTAAAGTTGCTACAGCGTTATCATACCTAATACTGACGACTTAGGACAAACGCATTAAATGCTCCGTTTAGGTGTCCCTTAGCTTCTTGGGGATGGAAAAAGAGCCCGTCCCATCAGCACCGCTTAACCACATCCGCCGCTAATGCCATGACACGCATCCAGGAGGACAAACCCCGTCTGATAGGCTGGTCGCTGCACTGCAGCGGTGGCAGGGTGGCGGGATCTTGCCGGGTGCGAATCTTGTCGGGTCTTCGCTAGCCATCCCGGCAAACATCTTGCCGGGATCCCAGCCTTCGGTCTTCTGCGTTCTGATCATCGGCTTGAATGCCTTCTTGATAGTCTTGTGCTTGTTCCCAGTTGTCCCCCGGCAAGCATCTTGTCGGGAGTCCAACATCGGGTCTTCTCGGTGACCTGCCTGGAGGTCTTCTCCCAGGAAGGCTCACTTCCCGGAAATTCTATCCTGATCTTGTCGGCCTTTGAGCTTGCCGGTGATGCTTAGGCCTGTTCCCGGCAAGTAATCCTTGCCGGAAACCTGGGTCCTAGATGTGTCCTGTAAGTGGATTTCTTCTCTGCCATGCCCTTCCCGCCTGGAAGCTGCAACTTGGCGGTGCGTGTCCAGGGGTAATGAACACCCCCTGTTCACTACACCGACAGGAGCCCCCGGGCCTGGGCCGGACAAGCGTGCACAATGTTTGTCTGGGCTAGGCCCAAACACATGCACCGGTACACGCGCGGCGAGAAGTAACCGTCACTCATGACTTTTTAACTGCATGCTGATGATGACGCAAGAGAGCTTGCGGTTTGCCGGGCCTTGGGCTTGCCGGCAGCGTGGGCAGACAGAGCAGGACGGCAGCAGGAGTCGTGTGCCCGAATGGGAGTGCCACACCATGCGACGAAGAGCCAACCCCCGAGCCTTCTCCAAAAAGGGTACTGCGGGTGCGGTGCTCGATTCATACAGTCATCCCTTCTGTCGCCGCCGTCTACTGCGAATGCCTCACTGCCGTCTTGCCGGCCTCCAGCACGGCGCCCTTCGCTTTCTCGGCTGCCGTGTGCCGCCGAGAATAAAGCAACCGCCGAGACTGAAATACTTTTTGCATACCTGTTGCTGCAATGGCGCATGTAAAGGAATAATTAATCTTAGTCAGGCCAATCTTTATGTATGCAAGACATGTTTCTTTATGCTAAATGAATGATTGCTTCCCTCTTGATTAATTCCGTCCTTGCATATATCTTATATTCTACGCTGTTTGGAAACCTTGCCGGTGCGCACGTTTGCCGCGAGCGCTTTGAGGAACAGGTCCTTAGCAGCCTGCTAGAAACGCCACCGCCGGCAAGGCGACTTGCCGGGTCAGAACGCGGCTGCTAAGCCTGCCGAGCGGACTCGAGGCGAAACTAGAGCGCGGGCTCACCACGACAAGGTTCCTTCGCGTGCAGATTAATGTTCAAGGGCGAAAAATCAATCAAGACGACCCATGCTTGCCGGAAAGCTTTCCGGTGCGCACGCTCCAGTCGGCAGCGCTTGGAGGACCGGGTCCTTAGCGGCTTGCCGGGAACGCCGCCTCCCGAAAGGTTTACCTTCCCGGTGTCTGTGCAGCCGCCTAAGTTGTCGAGCGGACTCAACACAACTAGGGGCGCTATTGGCCCCGGGAAGGCTCCTTCGCGTGTAGGTGTAAGGAGCAAGTGAGGACAGCAAAAGAAATGTAATTGTCACAAGTTTTTGTAACTTAGCTTTTCCTGTTGTTCATCTCGCATAGTGAGGCCGCACTCGTGGTGATGACCGGCAGCTCTCTAGAAGGTTACTCTCTAGGGCGCAACCAGCCCCCGAGCCCGCCTTCCATGCATATTCCTGCAACACTGATTGGACATGTAATGCCAGTCGAATGTTCCCTTGCTTACCGGAACACTTTCCGGTGCGCACGATCCAGTCAGCAGCGCTTTGAGGAACGGGTCCTTAGTGGCTTGCAGGGAACACCGCCTCCCGAAAAGGTTTACCTTCCCAGCTTTAGTGCAGCTGCTCACATCGCCGAGTGTACTCGAGGCGACTAGGAGCGCAACTAGCCCCGGGAAGGCTCCTCGGCATACGGGTTTACGCAGAAATCCGAAAATAAAACTTATCGAGCCTTTTCCTTGAACAATTGCATTTTTTTACAATGAATCCCTACGCTTGCTGGAATACTCCCCGAATGCGCACGTTCTGGTCGATGGCGCTTAGGATCGGGTCCTGTCTAGCAGCCTATCGAGAACGCCGCCTCTTCAGGAGCTTAACGCTCTAGAGACAACCGCAGCTGCATCTGTGTTGTTGGGCGGACCCAGAACAACCAGGAGTGCAGAGTGTTTCTAGAGCGCTCCCTCGCGCATAGGTTATACAAAACTACCATCAAGGATAACGCTACACAACAAAAAGCAATCAAAGATAAGGACTTAGCTTTCTGTAAGTAGAGCGAAGTCGCCATCGACGACGATGCTGATGCGCTGACCGCTAGATCAGGTTCGCGCAGCCTTTTTCCCCTACCTGGCGCGCCAAAGATGTCGGCGTACGACACCTGTGGGATCGCGTGGATCCCTTTTACGGTTCGACAGGGAAAGAAGGTTTGCACAAAGAGAAGATCCAACGATCAACGCGAGGGATTTTTACCCAGGTTCGGGCCGCTGAGAAATGTAAAACTCTACTCCTGCTTTAGTTGTATTGGATGTGTTTATGCCCAAGCTCCAGGAGCGCTTGCGATGAACAGTACGTTCGAGTAGCAGCTACGCATGCAGAATGGGCCAGAAGGTCCTCCCCTCTGTAGCAGCTACGCCTTGGGCCTCCTTTTATACGTCGAAGGGGTCACCAACAGTGGCGAAGTACAAGAGGTGTAAAGTTGCTACAGCATTATCATACCTAATACTGACGACTTAGGACAAACGCATTAAATGCTCCGTTTAGGTGTCCCTTAGCTTCTTGAGGACGGAAAAAGAGCCCGTCCCATCAGCACCGCTTAACCCCATCCGTCGCTAATGCCATGACACACATCCAGGAGGACAAACCCCGTCTGACAGGCTGGTCGCTGCATTGGAGCGGTGGCAGGGTGGCGGGATCTTGCCGGGTGCGAATCTTGTCGGGTCTTCGCTAGCCATCCCGGCAAACATCTTGCCGGGATCCCAGCCTTCGGTCTTCTGTGTTCTGATCATCAGCTTGAATGCCTTCTTGATAGTCTTGTGCTTGTTCCCAGTTGTCCCCCGGCAAGCATCTTGTCAGGAGTCCAACATCGGGTCTTCTCGGTGACTTGCCTGGAGGTCTTCTCCCAGGAAGGCTCGCTTCCCAGAAATTCTATCCTGATCTTGCTGGCCTTTGAGCTTGCCGGTGATGCATAGGCCTGTTCCCGGCAAGTAATCCTTGCCGGAAACCTGGGTCCTATATGTGTCCTGTAAGTGGATTTCTTCTCTGCCATGCCCTTCCCGCCTGGAGGCTGCAACTTGCCGGTGCGTGTCCAGGGGTAATGAACACCCCCTGTTCACTACACCGACACACCTCTTCCCATGGCAAGAAAAATCGATCTAGTTGGCCTAACTAAACCAAAGATTCGAAGAAGAAATACGAGGCAATAAGTAATCATGCATATAAGAGATCAAAGAAGACTCAAATAATATTCATGGATAGAAACTGATCATGAACTCAAAATTCATCGGATCCCAACAAACACACCGCAAACGTTTACATCAAATAGAAATCCAAGAGACCATTGTATTGAGAATCAAAAGAGAGAGAGGAAGCCATCTAGCTACTACCTATGGACCCATAGGTCTATGGTGGACTACTCACGAATCACCGGAGAGGCACAATTGAGGAAGATGAACCCCTCCGTGATGGTGTTAGATTGGATCTCGAGGTTCTGGAACTTGCGGCGGCTAGATGTGTTTTTCGTCGACTCTCCTAGGGTTTCTGAAATATTTTGGAATTTATAGGCGTCAAAGGTGGTGGAGAGGGGTCCCGAGGAGGGCACAACCCATCAGGGCACGCCCGGGGCCTCTGGCGCGCCCTCGTGGGTTGTGGTCTCCTCGACCCTCCCCTCTGGCATTTCTTTGGCCCGCTGGATGTCTTCTGGCCCAAAAAAAATCTCCAAAAAGTTTCGTCGCGATTGGACTCCGTTCGGTACTGATATTCTACGAAGTAGAAAACAAGCAAAAACAGCAACTGGCACTATGTCAATAGGTTAGTCCCAAAAAATGATATAAAGTTGCTATAAAATGATTGTAAAACATCCAAGAATGATAATATAACAGCATGGAACAAGCAATTATAGATACGTTGGAGACGTATCAGCATCCCCAAGCTTAATTCCTACTCGTCCTCGAGTAGGTAAATGATAAAAACAGAATTTTTGATGTGGAATGCTGCCTAACATGTTCATCACATAATCTTTTCTTTTGTAGTATGGACATTTTAACTTTTAAATGATTCAACGCAATAGTCTAGTTTTGACTAATAACTTCAATTCTCAAGCATGCCAACAAGCAACCATGTCTTTCAAAATATCAATACTAAAGAAAGTTATCTCTAGCCCATCATGATCAATCATTGATCCATTCATGAAACATACTCAAATATTAACTACACCCAATGCTCAAGTACGATCATAGTGCCCCCTAGTTGGTGCTTTATAAGAGAAGATGGAGACTCAAAGTAAAAAATAAAAATTGCATAAAGTAAACAGATAGGCCCTTCGCAGAGGGAAGTAGGGATTTGTAGAGGTGCCAGAGCTCAAAGTTTAAATTGAGAGAGAAAAATATTTTGAGTGGCATGCCTTTCCTGTCAACGAAAACGACAAAGTAGTTCACAATACTTTCCATGTTAGATATATCATAGGCGGTTCCCAAACAGAAAATAAAGTTTATTCCTTTTTCCACCATTCTTTCACATTCCATGGCTGGTCGTATCCACGGTTGCCTTCCATACCAACACTTTCCAAGGAATTTATTATTTGACAACATAAAGTAATTTTTTTTCTTTTTTCATTTCGGGACTGGGCATCCCTATTACCGCCGTACTCTCGTGCAATGACAAGTGAATAAACACTCATCTTGAGAATAACACATCTGGCATGGAAAAATATTGGATACCCCCTACCGTTTCTTGAGCGGTACGAGCACACAAAAAGGAAATTTATTTTGAAAAGTAGAGATGGCACATACAAATTTGCTTATAACGGCATGGAAAAAGCGCATATAGGTAGGTATGGTGGACTCATAAGGCAAAACTGGGTTTAAGGATTTTGGATGCACAAGTAGTATTTCTACTTAGTACAAGTGGGGCTAGCAAATAGATTGAGAAGCAACCAACCAAGAAACGAAAATTCACATAAGCGAGCATTGAGCATAACTAACACCTTATAATGCACCATAAGTAGGACGTAATTTCATTGCATAACTATTGACTTTCGTGCATGCATAGGTAATCACAAACCTTAACACCAATATTCTTACTAAAGCATAATTACTCACTAACATGACTCACATATTACTATCATCATGTCTCAAAACTATTACAAGGAATAAAGTTTAATTTGTCCAATGATCTTCATGAAAGTTTTTATTATATCCTCCTTGTATATCTATCACTTTGGGACTAGTTTCATATATTGCCATTGCTTTTTGACAAGCTCAAACAAATTCAAGTGAAGCACATGAGCATAGAGATTTCATCTCTCAAAATAGTATAAGTGAAGCATGAGAGGATTTCTTCAAAATTTACTAACTCTCAAAAAAAACTAAGTGAAGCATGAGAGGATTTCTTCAAAAAATTCCAAGCACACCGTGCTGAAAAAGATATAAGTGAAGCACTAGAGCAATTCTATAGCTCAAAAAGTTTAAGTGAAGCATATAGAGCAATTCTAACAAATCTTAGCATAATTTTGGCTCTCTCAAATAGGTATGTCCAGCAAGGATACAAGTGACAAACTAAAAAGCAAAGCAAGCAAAGACTCAAATGATACAAGACGCTCCAAGAAACACTCATGATATGTGACGAATAAAAATATAGCTCCAAGTAAAATACCGATGGTCGTTAGAAGAAAGAGGGGATGCCACTTGGGGCATCCGCAAGCTTAGTTGCTTGTTTCTCTTTGGATATATCTTGGGGGGTGCTGTAGCATCCCCAAGCTTAGGCTCTTTTCACTCCTTATTCCTTCATCCATCGTGATCTCACCCAAAACTTGAAAACTTCAATCACACAAAACTCAACAAAATCTTCGTGAGATCCGTTAGTATAATAAAGCAAATCACTACTTTAAGTACTGTTGCAAACCCATTCATATTTTATTATTGCATTATACCTACTGTATTTTAGCTTTACCATGGCTCATACCCTTTAATACAACCCATAGATTCATCAAAACAAGCACACAATGCAAAGAAAACAGAATCTGTCTTAAACAGAACAGTATGTAGTATTATGTACTCTAACCATACTTATGTAACTCTAAAAATTCTGAAACATTAGGAAAACGTAAAGAATTTGTATAGAAATACTGTGTTAAAACTTCAGCTCAATATCACGTTCCAGTAAAAAATAAAAATTCGAACACTGGAGGCAAAGTTTCTATTTCAGATTCAGCATTGTTTCTACTCATCTTATGAATCATCCTAAAGGCTCTACTTGGCACAAACACTAAATAAAACATAAAAACACAATCAAAACAGAGGCATAATTGTGTCAACACTCAAAAACAGAAAGAAAAAGACGAAAATAAATTTATTCATTGGGTTGCCTCCCAACAAGCGCTATCGTTTTACGCCCCTAGCTAGGCATAACGCATAGATTCAAGTATTGTCATCTTTGGTTTTTGCTCCATAGGATGCTCTCATGATTGATTCATATGGTGGCTTAATTATTTTTCTTGGGAAGTGTTCCATAGCCTTTCTTAGTGGAAACTGAAATCTAATATTGCCCTCTTTCATATCAATCACGACACCTATAGTGCGTAAGAACGGTCTACCAAGTATAATGGGACAAGACGGATTGCAATCAATATCAAGAATAATAAAATCTATGGGCACATAGTTCCTATTTGCAAGAATAAGAACATCATTAATTCTCCCTAAAGGCTTTTTAGTAGTAGAATCCGCCAAGTGCAAATTAAGAGAACATTCTTCAATATTGGTGAGACCAAGCACATCACATAAAGATTTCGGAATCGTAGAAACACTAGCACCCAAATTACATAAAGCAAATCACTCATAATTTTTATTCTTGAACTTAATGGTAGGTTCCCACTCATCATGTAATTTTCTAGGAATAGAAATCTCCAACTCCAAGTTTTCTTCAAAAGATTTCATCATGGCATCAACGATATATTTAGTAAAAGCTTTATTTTGTTCATACGCATGGGGTGAATTCAACATGGATTGCAGAAAAGAAATACATTCAATGAAAGAGCAACTATCATAATTAAAGTCTTTGCAATCCAAAATAGTGGGCACATCACTAGTTAAAGTTTTGACCTCTTCAATCCCACTTTCATCAATTTTTTCATCAAGATTTCACCCTCCAAATTATTGGGACGCCTTCTAGCTAAAGTTAACTCTACTTCAGTCCCTTTATCATCAATTTTAATATTACTAAACAAGAAATAAATAGAAAAAACACCAATCACTTTAAGATCTTCATCATTTTTCTGAAAGCAATCACTAGAAAACGATTTTTCTAAGAATTCTCTTCTAGCTCTAAGCATAGAGGTTCTTTTCTTACTTTCATCCATAGAGACATATAAAGCTCTAATTGATTCATCAATCTTAGGTGCAAAATATTTCAACTTGAAATTTTCCACATCATGAGAAATTATATCAATGCTTCTAGACATATCATCAATCTTATTCAACTTTTCTTCTATCGTAGTATTGAAAACCTTTTGCGCATTGATAAATTCTTTAATATTAATCTCAAGATAAGAAGTGTTCCTATTATTATTGTAAGAAGAATTACCATCGGAATTACCATAATTGTTAGAGGAATTTCCAGGAAAAGGCCTAGGATTAAAATTACCTCTATAAGCATTGTTATTGAAATTGTTTCGCGAGACGAAATTCACATCTACGGAATCACTATTTTGCTCAATAAAGGTAGACAAAGGCACATCATTAAGATCAATAGGAGAATTTTTACTAGCAACCAACTTCATCAAAGCATCAACCTTATCACTCAAAGTACTAAATTCTTCAACCGAATTAGCCTTTCTACTAGTAGGTGCTCTTTCAGTATGCCATTGTGAATAATTTGCCATAATATTATCTAGCAATTTAGTGGCTTCACCCAAAGTAATTTCCATAAAAGTACCACCCACGGCGGAATCTAAAAGATTTCTAGAGACAAAATTCAATCCCACATAAAATTTTTGTATGATCATCCAAAGATTTAAACCATGAGTAGGACAATTTCTTAGCATCAATTTCATTCTTTCCCAAGATTGTGCAACATGTTCATGTCAAGTTGCTTAAAATTCATGATTTGCGTCCTAAAGGAAATAATTTTCGCGGGCGGAAAATACTTAGTGATAAAAGCATCCTTGCACTTATTCTAAGAATCGATACTATTGCGAGGCAAAGAAGAAAACCAAATTTTTGCGTGATCCCGCAAAGAGAAAGGAAATAATTTCAACTTCACTATATCATTGTCCACATATTTTTTTATTTTGCATATCACAGAATTCTATGACTGTGTTTAGATGGGACACGGCATCCTCGTTACGATTACCAGCAAATTGATCTTTCATGACAAGATTCAACAAAGCGGCATTAATATGACAAGACTCCGCACTAGTGGCGGGTGGAGCAATCGGAGTACTAATAAAATCATTATTATTAGTATTGGAAAAATCACACAATTTGGTGTTTTCTTGAGTCATCGTGACTACGCAAACAAGATTGCAAGTAAGCAAGAGATCTGACGAGAAAAAGGCAAACGAAAAAGAGGGCGAATAAAACGGCAAATCTGTGAAGTGGGGGAGAGGAAAACGAGAGGCAAATGGCAAATAATGTAATTGCAAGGAGATGAGATTTGTGATTAGGAACCTGGTAGATGATGATGGTGTCTCCTCAGCGCCAGAGTTTGGCACGTAGAAGAGACCGCTTCCTCCCCGCCAACGGCGCCAGAAATTCCTTTGACGTGCCTTGAGACTGCGTCGGTATTTCCCCAAACAGGAAGGGATGATGCAGCACAGCGATGGTAAGTATTTCCCTCAGTTATGAAACCAAGGTATCGAACCAGTAGGAGGATCACCACCACTACGTAAACAGCACTTGTACACAAAGAACAAATACTTGCAACCCGACGCGAAAGAGAGGTTGTCAATCTCTCTACAGTAAAAAGATAGATTAGGTAGTCATAGATTGGAGAGATAGATCTCTCAAGAACACAAAATAAAAAGGGCAAATAAAATGTTCAGCAAGGTATTTTTGGGTTTTTGGAATAATAGATCTGAAAACAAAAGCGGTAAAAAGATAGATCGGAAAGCAATATGTTGGAAAAGTAGACCCAGGGGCCGTAGGTTTCACTAGTGGCTTCTCTCATGAGTATAGGTCACGGTGGGTGAACAAATTACGATTGGGCAATTGATAAAAGATCAAATAATCATGACGATATCCAAGGCGATGATCATTATATAGGCATCACGTCCAAGATTAGTAGACCGAAACGATTCTGCATCTACTACTATTACTCCACACATTGAGCGCTATCCAGCATGCATCTAGTGTATTAAGTTCATGGAAAAATGGAGTAATGCAATAAGACTGATGACATGATGTAGACAAGATCTATTCATGTAGGAATAGACTCCATCTTGTTATCCTTAATAGCAACGATACATGCGTGTCTTGCTGCCCCTTCTGTCACTGGGAAAGAACACCGCAAGATCGAACCCATCACAAAGCACCTCTTCCCATGGCAAGAAAAATCTATCTAGTCGGCCTAACTAAACGAAAGATTCGAAGAAGAAATATGAGGCTATAAGCAATCATGCATATAAGAGCTCAAAGAAGACTCAAATAATATTCATGGATAGAAACTGATCATGAACTCAAAATTGATCGGGTCCCAACAAACACACCGCAAAAGTTTACATCAAATAGATCTCCAAGAGACCATTGTATTGAGAATCAAAAGAGAGAGAGGAAGCCATCTAGCTACTGCCTACGGACCCGTAGGTCTATGGTGGACTACTCACGCATCATCAGAGAGGCACCAATGAGGATGATGAACCCCTCCGTGATGTTGTTAGATTGGATCTCTAGGTTCTGGAACTTGCGGTGGCTGGATGTGTTTTTCGTCAACTCTCCTAGGGTTTCTGGAATATTTGGGAATTTATAGGCATCAGAGGCGGTGGAGAGGGTACCCGACGAGGGCACAACCCATCAGGGCGTGTGCCCGGGGCCTCTGGCGCGCCCCGGTGGGTTGTGGTCTCCTCGACCCTCCCCTCTAGCACTTCTTTGGCCCACTGGATGTCTTCTGGCCCAAAAAAAATCTCCAAAAAGTTTTGTCGCGATTGGACTCCGTTTGGTACTGATATTCTGTAAAGTAAAAAAACAAGCAAAAACTGCAACTGGCATTTTGGCACTATGTCAATAGGTTAGTCCCAAAAAATAATATAAAGTTGCTATAAAATGATTGTAAAACATCCAAGAATGATAATATAACAGCATGGAACAAGCAAACATTATAGATATGTTGGAGACGTATCAGGAGCATGTCGAGGGCGATCACATCAACCTTGGAACCATTTCCGACGCACATTGTCACCTCATCATTTGCCAGCCTCCATTTATTCCGCAGCTTCTGTTTTGAGTTACAAATATTAGCAACCAACCGGTATCAAATACCCAGGCGCTACTACGAGAGCTAGTAAGGTACACATCAATAACATGTATATCAAATGTACCTTTTCAATGTTGCCAGCCTTCTTATCACCTAGGTACCTTGGGCAGTTCCGCTTCCAGTGGCCAGTCCCCTTGAAGTAGAAGCACTCAGTCTTAGGCTTGGGTCTAGCCTTGAGTTTCTTCACGGGAGCGGCAACTGGCTTGTCATTCTTCTTGAAGTTTCCCTTCTTGCCCTTGCCTTTCTTGAAACTAGTGGTCTTGATTACCATCAACATTTGATGCTCCCTTTAGATTTCTACCTCCGCGGTCTTAAGCATCACGAACAATTCAGGGAAAATCTTCTTCACCCCTTGCATGTTATAGTTCATCACGAAGACCTTGTAGCTAGGTGGTAGTGACTAGAGAACTCTGTCAACCACTACTTCATCTGGAGGATTAACTCCCAATTGGTTTAAGCGGTTGCAGTACCCAGACATTCTGAGCACATGCTCACTGACTGAGTTGTTCTCCTCAATCTTGCAGCTAAAGAACTTGTCAAAGTATTCATACCTCTCAACCCGAGCATGATCCTGGAAAACCAGTTTCAGCTCTTGGAACATATCATATGCTACATGGTGCTCAAAACGTCTTTGGAGCCCCAATTCTAAGCCGTACAACATGGCTCATTGAACTGTGGAGTAGTCATCAGACCGTGCCTGCCAGACGTTCACAACGTCCACAGGCGATGCAGGAGTGGGCAGCGCACCGAACGATGCGTCAAGGACATAAGCCTTTTGTGCTGCCGTGAGGATAATTCTCATATTACGGACCCGGTTCGCATAGTTGCTTCCATCATCTTTCAACTTAGCTTTCTCTAGGAACGCCTTAAAATTCAGCGAAGCTACGGTGCAAGCCATTGATCTACAACATAGTTTGCAAAGACAATTTAGACTAAGTTCATGATAATTAGTTGAGTTAATCAAATTACTAATGAACTCCCACTCAAATCAACATCCCTCAGGTTGTCTAAGTGTGACATGATCCAAATTCACCAACCCAAGTCCGATCATCACGTGAGATGAAGTCGTTTCAATGGTGAACATCTCCATGTTGATCATATCTACTATATGACTCATGTTCGACCTTTTGGTCTTCCGTGTTCCGAGGCCATTGATGTGGCTTGAGACTGCGTCGGTATTTCCCCAAAGAGGAAGGGATGATGCAGCACAGCGACGGTAAGTATTTCCCTCAGTTATGAAACCAAGGTTATCGAACCAGTAGGAGGATCACCACCACCCAATAAGCAGCACCTGCACACAAACAACAAATACTTGCAACCCGACGCGAAAGAGAGGTTGTCAATCTCTCTACGGTAATAAGATAGATTAGGTAGAGATAGATAGGAGAGATAGATCTCTCAAGAACACAAATAAAAAGAGTAAATATGCAGCAATATGTTTTTGGGTTTTTGGTTTTGTAGATCTGAAAACAAAGATTGCAAAAAGATAGATCGGAAAGCAATATGATGGAAAAGTAGACCCGGGGGCCATAGGGTTCACTATTGGCTTCTCTCATGAGTATAGCGCACGGTGGGTGAACAAATTACTGTTGCGCAATTGATAGAAAATTGAATAGTCATGACGATATCCAAGGCAATGATCATTATATAGGCATCACGTCCAAGATAGATAGACCGACTCCTGCCTGCATCTACCTCTATTACTCCACACATCGACCGCTATCGAGCATGCATCTAGTGTGTTAAGTTCATGGAAAAACGGAGTAATGCAATAAGAACGATGACATGATGTAGACAAGATCTATTCATGTAGGAATAGACCCCATCTTGTTATCCTTAATAGCAACGATACATGCGTGTCTTGCTGCCCCTTCTGTCACTGGGAAAGAACACCGCAAGATCGAACCCATCACAAAGCACCTCTTCCCATGGCAAGAAAAATCGATCTAGTCGGCCTAACTAAACCAAAGATTCGAAGAATAAATACGAGGCTATAAGCAATCATGCATATAAGAGATCAAAAAAGACTCAAATAATATTCATGGATAGAAACTGATCATGAACTCAAAATTCATCGGATCCCAACAAACACACCGCAAAAGTTTACATCAAATAGATCTCCAAGAGACCATTGTATTGAGAATAATAAGAGAGAGAGAAGAAGCCATCTAGCTACTGCCTACGGACCCGTAGGCCTATGGTGGACTACTCACGCATCATCGAAGAGGCACCTATGAGGAAGATGAACCCCTCCGTGATGGTGTTTAGATTGGATCTCGCGGTTCTACAACTTGCGGCGGCTGGAATTGTGTTTCGTTGACTCCTCTAGGGTTTTCCAAATATCAGAGGCGGTGCGGAAGGGGGCCAAGGAGGGCACAACCCATCAGGGCACGCCGGGGCCCCCCTGGCGCGCCCTGGTGGATTGTGCTCTCCACAGCCCACCTCTCTGGCAGTTGTTTGGCCCACTGGGTGTTTTCTGGTCCAGAAAAAATCTCCAAAAAGTTTCGTCGCGATTGGACTCCGTTTGGTATTAATTTTCTGCGAAGTAAAAAACAAGCAAAAACAACAACTACCACTTTGGCACTATGTCAATAGGTTAGTCCCAAAAAATGATATAAAGTTGTTATAAAATGATTGTAAAACATCGAAGAATGATAATATAACAGCATGGAACAAGCAAAAATTATAGATACGTTGGAGACTTATCAGCCATGTCTGTACATGCTAGGATCGTCAAGTTTAACCCAAGTATTCTGCATGTGCAAAACTATCTTACACCCGTTGTATGCGAACGAAGAGTCTATCACACCCGATCATCACGATGTGCTTCAAAACAACAAACTTTCGCAACGGTGCATACTTGGGGAGTACACATTTTTATCTTGAAATTAAGTAAGTGATCATCTTATAATGCTATCGTCGTCCTAAGCAAAATAAGATGCATAAAAGGATAAGCATCACATGCAATCAATAAGTGACATGATATGGCCATCATCATCTTGTGCTTTCGATCTCCATATTCAAAGCACCATCATGATCTCCATCATCACCGGCATGAAATCATGATCTCCATCATTATAATCTCCATCATCCTGTCGTCATGTGGTTGTCTCGCCAACTATTGCTTCTACAAATATGGATAACGCATAGCGATAAAGTAAAGCAATGGCATAAAATAAATTAAAGACAATCCTATGGCTCCTGTTAGTTGCTGTTCTCATCGACATGCAAGTCGTGATAACTATTACAAAACATGATCATCTCATACATCAACATATATCAAATCATGTCTTGGCCATATCACATCACAACATACCCTGCAAAAACAAGTTAGACATCTTCTACTTTGTTGTTGCAAGTTTTACGTGGCTACTATGGGCAACTAGTCAGAACCGTTCTTACCTACGCAAAGCCACAATGGTGATAATCAAGTTGCCTTTTAACCTTCTACAAGGACCTCCTTTGTCAAGACAGATTCAACTAAAGTGGGAGAGACAGACACCCGCCAGCCACTTTATGCAAAACAAGTTGAATGTTAGTCAGTGGAACCGGTCTCTTGTGCGAGGACACATAAGGGTTGTCTGACCCACTTCATCCTACAATACCGTTGAATCAAAACAAGACAAGGGAGGTAAGAAATCTGAACATCAATGCCCACAACTTCTTTTGTGTTCTACTCGTGCATATCATCTACACATAGGCCTAACTCATGATGCCGCTATTGGGGAACGAAGCATGGAAAACAAAACAAAATTCCTACGAAGACCCAAGATCTATCTATGGAGATGCATAGCAATGAGACAGAGAGTGTGTCTACTTAACGTTGTAGACCATTAAGCGGAAGCGTATATAACGCGGTTGATGCAGTCGTACTCTTCACGATCCAATCATGATCCAATCTGATCTATCGCCAAGCGGACGACACCTACGCGTTCAGCACATGTGCGGCTCGATGACATCTTTGCCTCCTTGATTCAGCAAGCGAGGTCAGAGTAGTAGATGGGATCGCCGGTAGACTGACAGCGTGGCAACGATAGTGGTGGTGCTATCCCAGCAGGGCTTCACCGAGCGCTGCCGAGATCAAAACGGAGGAGAAAACGGAGTAGGGAGAGAGGGATGGCTGTACCTGGACTTGTGGTGCAGCTTCCCTCCCTCTCCACCACTATATACAGGGGCAAGGGGGTAGGGGCGTCGGCCCTAGCCCCTCCTCCAAGGGAGGGGCGGCGGCCTAGGGGGTGCCTTGGCCCCCAAGGCAAGGGGGGCGCCACCTTAAGGGTTTCCCCTCCCATCCTTGGTGCATGGGCCTTGGGGAGGGAGTGGCGCCCAGCCCATGAGGGGCTGGTGAGCCCCCTCCGCAGCCCATGTGCCCCCCAGGGCAGATGGGACCCTCCCGGTGGACCCCTCCTGACCCCTCGGCTCTCCGGGTACATTACCAGAAAATCCCGGAACCCGAATATCACTTTCCCATATATAAATATTTACCTACGGACCATTCCGGATCTCCTCGTCACGTCAGGGGTCTCATCCGAGACTCCGAACAATATTCAGTCACCAACGTGTACATCCCAATACTACTCTAGCATCATCGAACGTTAAGCGTGTAGACCCTACGAGTTTGAGAATCATGTAGACATGACCGAGACATCTCTCTGGTTAATAACCAATAGCGGGACCTGGATGCCCATATTGGTTCCTACATATTCCATGAATTTATTTTATTGATCGAACCACGATGTAAAGGATTCATTAATCCTGTATGTAGTTCCCTCTGCCCATCGGTATGTTACTTGCCCAACATTCGATCGTCGGTATCTCCATACCTAGTTCAATCTCGTTACCGGCAAGTCTCTTTAATTGTTCCGTAATACAAGATCCCGTGACTAACCCCTTAGCCACATTGCTGGCAAACTTCTTGTGATGTTGTATTACCGAGAGGGCCCAGAGATACTTCTCCATCATACGGACTAACAAAACCCAGTCTTGATTTACGCTAACCTAACAGACACGCTCGGAGATACCTGTAGAGCACCTTTATGATCACCCAGTTACGAAGTGACATTTCATAGCAAACAAGGTATTCCTCCGGTGTCACGGAGTTGCATGATCTCTTGGTCTTAGGAACAGATACTTTACATAGAGAAAGCAATAGCAATAAAGTAAGTGATACGATCAAATGCTATGCTTACGATTGGGTCTTTGTCTATCACATTATTCTCCTAATGATGCGATCCTGTTATCAAATGACAACTCATGTCTATGGTTAGGAAACATACCGATCCTGTTAACCTTAACCACAACCGTGGACCACCACGCTGGTAGAGGCTCACTAGGGACATGGTGTTGTTTATGTATCCACACATATATGTGAGTTTCCGGTCAATACAATTCTAGCATGGATAATAAATGATTATCATGAACAAGGAAAAAGGATAATAACCAATTTAGTATTGCCTCTAGGACATATTTTTCCCAGCAAGAGTATATTAAGATAGGTCAACTATATATATTAGACAGATCTCTACTCTTTTCTTCAGCATGTTGAGTTCATCCAACATGAATCGTCTTGTTCCTTGCAGATGTCTTATAATAAGAAAAGACCGGAACGTGGATGAGATGTGAAAAGCAGTGTGGTCTTCCTATTTTTCTCTTCCACATGTGACGATCAAATTCTCAATTGTTTTATGATGCACTAGTGCAGAAAAGCCTAGCTATGGCGTGGCAAAAAGGGCCTTGCTGGCGTAGGCACCCGACGCCAGCAATATGGCGCCACAGTTAAAACATAGTGGTGGCGTTGGATCCTACGCCAGCAGTATAGTGCATGATGCTGGCGTCAAAATTGGCCAACGCCAGCTATACATCTACACTGCCTTTGTCGTGTGTTGTTGTCCAATGCCAGCAATTTGTTTTTTTTGGATAATAAAAAAACTCCTTCTGAAACTACGAGCTTAAACATCATAGTTTAAAACATCATAGTTTAAAACTACTCAACATCATCAAGGACTAAACATACTTAGCTAATTAGTACTCAACAACTAAACATACTCATAAACATCATATAGTTTAAAACTACTCAACATCATCAAGGATTAAGTCCAGCTGAGAAGCTTTTTCCGATTGTTCTCTCCATCTTTTTTGAAGTGATCAACGTCTGTCTGTAGGTTATGATTCTCTAGCCTGTATTTCTTCTTCTCCATCTTCAATTTGTCTCTCTTCTCCGTCAACTCATCCCTCAAATCCCTCAGTTCGTTTAACTTAGTTCGGGCATTAGCACCCTCTGCGAGCAGACTATCCCTTTCATTCTTCAGTGCGGCATTGCCTTCTTTGACTTTTTTGATGCGCCAGTCTAAAGACTCTAAGCTCCACTGATTCCAGTTCTGCACGTCGCCCACCGATTCGTTGTTGGCTGATGAATTGTCCATATGTGTACTGTAATGAAAACTCACCATCTTATAGAATGAAGAATTTAAAAATAACATGCAGAATTTAAAAAGAAATAGAACATAAGGAACAAAATTATCTATCATGACTTCTCTTCTATATCTAAATAGCTAGACCACACTATTAGGAATTCTCTAGCCACAACTCTTGGAACTAGAACATAAGGAACAAAATTATCTATCATGACTTATCATCTATATCTAAATAGCTAGACCCCACTATTAGGAATTCTCTAGCCACAACTCTTGGAACTAGAACATAAGGAACAAAGCTATCTAGCCACAACTCTTGGAACTAGAACATAAGGAACTTACCTGTGCTTGAGTCGGGCGGGGCGGGTCGAGGCGGCGTCGGGTCGAGACGGGCAGCGTTGGGCGGCGGGGGGGGGGGCGGCCTCACGCTCCTCCTCCGACGAAGACGGGCAGGGTCGGGCGTGGCGGCGTCGGGTGGAGACGGGCAGCGTCGGGCGAGGCGGAGACGGCCAGCGGCGGGCAGCGGCGGGGAATGAGAGGAGGCGGCGGCGGGGATCGAGAGGAGGATGGGTAGAGTTGGGGATCGAGAGAGAGTGAGGACGAATGGATCCGGATTTTACCTGTTAAAACCGACTAGTGCTGGCGTGGGCCTAATGGGCCTGAACGCGCCACGCCGGGCCTACGAAAATACCTATGGCGTAGGAACTTTAGTCACGCCAACAATAATATGAGCGTTGGGGCCCTCATACAAGTGACGTTCGGCAGAATTTGCACGCCATCACTAAGTCTGTACCAATAACGTACAAATTTAGGCAACGCCAGCACTATATGAAAATATTAGTGCTGGCGTCGGTTGAAAATGGCGCGCCACCAACAAGAGTTGTGGCTAGCCATTTCTCTACTAGTGATGCAGCTTACTAGTCCTATAGTTTAGTAGTATCATCAGAGATTCAAGGAGAAACACTCACCTCGCCTTTTACCACCGCCACGAGCTGTGTGTACATCTCGTGTGGTGAGAGATTCATCTCTGGTGGCCAGACAACAACCTTGTCTCCCTAGACCCAATACCTTTAGAAGAAATACAGGAGTCTGTGGTACTTCCATGTAGACAACTTGAAGTAATGCTACAACATCGTTGTCAGGGAGAGGGCACGTTACCTAGTGAGGGCAACCTTTCTCTACGGTGTCTTCAACGAGAGCCCGATCTATCCCAAGATCGGGATCTCGCTCGGAGCAGCGTGGTGGTCCACGGTTGTGGTCACGACCTGAGATCGACTAAGGTGGACGAGGTCGTCTTTCTGATGTCTATGTTCAATCTCAGCGTATGTTTCTCAGACGCGGTGATGGTCCGGCCATTCATCTCAACACTGGAGTTGCGAATGTTTAGAGGATCACTCTACGCCATGTCATAGGAGGCGGATGTTTTCCATGGTCATTCTACGAGGGTAAACTTTGGCACGAAAATCAATGAGTTGATCAGGTATACATCATCTTCCTTATAGTTGGTAATTTTCCTTCCATCTAGACTCTCGACTTATTATTTCCTTCACAAAAATGTCCAGGTTTGGGTGGGGGAGGGGGGCAAAGAACCCCCCCCCCCCAACTACACTAAGCTCCGCCAGTAGTGAGTAGTTTCAATTTCACCCCCATGTGTCCTGCATGTGTGATCTTATAGTACATGTAAATCATGGGGAAAAATGTTGTCCTTCGTATGATGCATGTTTCATTAGCCTACACTATGGTGGGAAGTCCGGGGATTACACAGATGAAAATTGAATCCATTGGACGTCTGATTCCAGATTCATCTCCGGTGGTCAGACGACAACCCTGTCTCCCTAGACCCAGTAGCTTCAAAAGCAATACAAGAGTCTATGGTACTTCTCTATAGACAACATGAAGTACAACTACAACATCGGCGTTAGGGAGACGGCAAGTAACCTAGTGTGGGCGAACTTTCTCAACGGCATCTTCAACGAAAGCCTGATCTACCCTAAGTTCGGGATCTCGCTCAGAGCAGGGTGGTGGTCCACAGTTGTGATCGATGACCCGAGATCGACTGAGGTGGATGAGGTCATTAGGTTGACGTGGACATCGAAGCTCAGCGTATGTCTCTCAAACGCGCCGACGGGCTGGCCATTCATCTCGATGCTGAAGCTCTAGATGTTTAGAGGATCATTTTACGCCACGTCGTACGAGACAGATTTTTGCATGGTCTTTCTACGATGGTAAAGTTTGGCACGGAAATCAACGAGTCGATCAGGTATACATCATCTTCCTAATAGTTGGTAATTTATTATTCATTTTCATATTTATTCCCACAATCTAGTTTCACTGTACCACTAGAAATTATGATTTTTCTTAGAGCCATATACCCTAAGAAATAGGAAAAACTACAAGGAAAGACTTTACTTGTGCTTGCTCTAGTTAGAGAACCCTAGATGGGTAGGTCTAGTATAGGTGAAAGGCCCATTCACCAAGGGTACATCTAGCATGGTCTGGGAAAAGTTCTTTACCTCTAGGGAAATATTTTCATTTGTATGTTATATCCAACATGGAAAGGTAGTTCACCTACATCCATATTAGGCCCTATGTAAAGGTTGTGGGATCTATTGCTTTGCCACAACACCACGCTTCCCCGAGAGTTATATATTTTAGGGAAACACCATATTCATATGTGCCATAATACAAATGTGTAATTTAAATTTGAATTCACAGCTATAGTTTCACATAACTCATACATAATTATCACATGCCACCCAATCGGGCCTTAGGACATCGGCCACCTAAAGGCCTCCAGCAAACACCACCACTAGCCGCCTAAGGCAAGGAGGGGACAACCAAATAGGAAATGTGTTGTTGTTGTCTCCAGCTCCCCACCCACATAGCTTAGGCTGGTCATAGTGGGAAGTAACATTGACTAGTAACATGCATATGTTACTAGTCTATGTTACTACCTTCATAGTGGGTAGTAACACTCCACTGGTAGAGCTTAGTTGAGTTTAGTGGGGCCAATGCCCCCACCCCCAGCTTTAGCCATTATTGGGAAGGAAAAAATAACCGGGGCCTTAAGTTGAAGAAAATCTGGTGTTTTGACCCATCAAACATTGAAATTTTGTATTTCGCCCCCCCCCCCCCCCCCCCCCGGAGGATGGCTCGTCAAGCTCCACTACTTGGTAGTTACATATGTGTGGTATCATGCAAGATTTCATTGGGGTGCGTTATGTTACCACAAACGCCTCTCTCCCCATTAACCACTTGACACATACATGCCAAGAAATGTGTTATGTTTCCAAGCCAACTCACTTCCACTTAGGGCTGCAAGAAAAGCTCGAGGCTCATGAGCCGCTCGAGATCAACTCATATTTATGCTAGACTCGAGATCGACTAGAGAAGAAATGAGTTGAGTATGAACACTTTATGTAGCTCGATCGATAAATGAGTTGATCTTGAGCCAACTCTGGCTCGCTCGATTTTAGCTCCATATCATATAATTATATTACATAATTTTTATATACATTAAAAAGAAATGCGATATTTTTTTACCATATAGATAGTCAAAAAATGTGTTACCTTATATGTTGTATACGCTTTTCTCTCCATTTTACCTACTATCAAACATGCCAACTTAATTAAGTGCGAAGAAAATTTAGCCCCGTGGTCATACATGTGTTAGATATCTTGTTATTTTGACCAAAGTTTGAGAGCAGATACATCTTTGTTTTCTTATCTTGCTATAGGTCATCCATAATTTGTTGCTATTAAGTACTAGTCTTCAGTTCATAGAGAATAATTTAAATTATATAATGGTTTCTTATGTTTTGTTGTGGCCTATCTTGTATGAAAATTAGTGATACATTATTAAAAAAACATATTATTTAGCTCGAAAGTAGCTTGAGATTGACTCGAGTTTGTTACAAGTTGAGCACGAGCCACTTTCTACAGCTCGGCCATGAGTTTTTCTCATCTTGAGCTCGCTCAAAATTTAGTATAAGTTGAGCTGAGCCTGATGAATCTCGCTCGAACTCAACTCGTTTGCAGCCCTACTTCCACTATGACCAACCTTACAATCAACTCCTTGCCATCTAAATATCGGGTCGTGCTATTCGTCACCCTGGGTGAGGAATAGTTATTCTTCACCCCCTTAATTTTACCATCAATGCACCGTATTTTTACGTCCGTAATTTTTTTCCTACTTCATATCTAAAAAGAGAACGTAAGAAAATATTTTACGCTACGTAAAGTTACGAACGTAAAAACATATTGTAAAATATACATAAAATGCAATTTTCTGGTCTTATGACCTATATTTTTCTTTTCTTATGCCAAATATTACATGATGAATCAATATGCATGTAACTATTTGTATATAAAACAAAATTTACTTATGAAACAATCGTAAAATTGCCGCGGGTGAAGAATAACTCATTCTCCACCCTGGGTGATGAATAGTATTACTATATATATATATATATATATATATATATATATATATATATAGTGGCACTATTCTAATCCCAGGATCAGAATAACTATTTGGATCACAGCCAGCCCTATATAGGAGGCGCGGAGGTCCTCCCGAACTGGACCGAAACAAAAAAAATTATGCCCCCCACGTCCCGTACCTCGATCCCCACCTCCCGCACCTCCTTCCAGCGCACTGCCGGCCCCCTCCGTCTGCGCCCACCGTCCCGCACGCAACCGACGGTGCCGCCCCCATCCCGGTCCCAAACGGCAACGCCCCCCTCCTCCCAACCGGTGGCGCCGCCCCAGTCTCAACCGCCACCGCCGCCACTGATCTACCCCCAACCTGGGTCGCCGCCCCTATCCTACCCCTAACCAGGGTCGCCACCGCCGCCGCCCACCCAAATCGCGCTGCCACCCCGCCCGGATCGTGCCGTCACCGCCGGCCCGCCCCACAGTACGCCGCCTCCCGGCCTCCCTGCGCGCCTCCGTGCCGCCCCGCGGCGCATCGCCTCCCCTCCTCCCAGTGCGCTGCTGCCCTGCCCCGTGGTGCACACCCGCCCCGCCAGGCCTCCTGACCACCGTCGGCCGACACTGCCCCACCATCCCCATGCTGCACCACTCCTTCCCGACGCAAGATCTGGACCAGGGTCATCCAGGTGCTCGCCATGGATGAGGAAGGCCACCAACCGCACTGCGCGCGGCCTCCCATCTCCGGCGCACGTGTGCCTCCTCGCTGTTCTTTCCTTTGGCCACTCCCGCGCCGGCAGCCAATCATCCATCGCGAGTAAGCAGTCCATTACCTCGCGCGTGAGAAGTCCGTCCAGGTTCTTGCCGTGGGTCTCCCATAGCACACTCTTTCGTGTTTTCAGATAGTCATTTCATTCATGTAAGCTTAATTTGAGTAGAAATCTGGAGTTGCCCAGATTTCTGTAATACTTTTTGTGGAGATTTCTGTAATACTATTTGTGTTCTGTTAAAACAAATGGGAAATGAACAGAAAGATGGTCGAGGAGAAATTCATCGCGTATTTCTGAAGTTCATGTTCTCAAGATCGCGAAATTCAAAGTACTCTAACTAAGAAAGTTCAGAAAAATCTTTGTGGTTCCTGGAAGTTCATATATTGTGTTCTTGGTAAAAATTGTGTATTGCTTCAAAATGAGATACTTAGAAGTTCATACATACTGATCACGAAGAATTGATTAGTGCTTCAAAAAAAGTATTCGCGCAACATATTCATAGGTTATGGTTCGTGGAAGTTCATACATTCTATTCATGGAAAAAGAGCATTTTCAAACAAGAAGATGCAATTCCTGATATGTTGTTTTAAAAAGTTCCTGATATTTACCTCTACTAATAATAAAACTAACAAAGTTCAAATTAAAATAACAGGGAAGTTCAAAGTTTTTAAAAAGTTAGATCTTTTTCTCATTACTAAATAATAAAACGAAGAAGTTCAAATTAAAATAAAGTGACAACTAAAAAAAGTTTGAATAGATTTTCCCCGTTTAAAAAAAAACAAGAAGCTCAAACTAAAAGAACCAAGAAGTTCAAGTTAAAATAACAAAATGTTTCAAAGTTTATAAAAATCATTTTTTCTATTTTTAAAAATAAAACAAAGAAGGTCAAATTGAAATGGCTCCTTTCGGTTGAAGAGGAATTTCAAAAATGACGGAATTTCTGAAACTGAACAGTCGGGTTCGTATTGTAGCCACACGGTCGTTGATCTCCATGTGTCGGCCGTGCAGGTCCGCCTTCTGCCCATATGTGCAAGCTACAGCGAACACCGCTCCTCTTCTCTCACCTGAACTGCAGATGCATCAGTGTTTGGACCGTGGAGGAATTTTTTTCTGGGAGGCAATCCGTGGAGAGAGAGACGCTCCAGCCATTTTTTTTCTTGTGGATATTTGCACGTTGTCGTCTTTCTGTTCTTGTAGCATAACAAAAGTTTAAACGTATTAGAAACAATTGTGTCTTTTCAACAGGTTTCTAAAAATATATCGTTTGTGCAACTCCGACGAACGGGTGAGGAATTACGAACTAAAATACGTGACAGCAGTTCAAAGTGAAACAGCGAGCAGTTCAACTACTACACGAAACGCGTTTCAGATGAGAATAAAAGAATACAAAACTAAAAGACTAAATTGTTTGTTGCAAGAAGTTCACGTGCTTCTCCCTGCACGGTTCTAAATTTCTAATACGGGACGTTCGAGCTCCAATTACATATTTTAAAATGGCAAAAAATGACGTCCGACCTTCAATTACGTGTAATTCGATGTATACACAAAAACATGATAGAAGTTCATAGTGAAAACAACGAGAAGTTCAAGTACTACAACGAATGCGTTTCAGGTGAGAATAAAAGAATAGAAAAATAAAAGCTCAAAATGTTTGTTGAAAGAAGTTCACGTGCTCTGCCCGGAAAGTTTGATGTGTATAAAAAACTCAAATTATATAACGAACGGTCCAATATTACTTAAATAAATGATTTTTAAGTAAACATCGAAGTACTTTCAAAAAAAATGAACTTCACTACATTTAAAAAAATAACAGAGAAATTCGAAGTATATAAACTACTCAGATTTTTTCTCGTTACTAAATAATAAAATGAAGAAGTTCAAATTAAAACAGAAGAGAAGTTCGAAGTTTATCAAAAACTCGGATTTTTTTTCTCGTTACTAGAATTCTTTACTCAAAAATAGAAAACGTGAAGTTCAAATTAAAATAACACAGAAGTTCAAAGTGAAAACAGCCAGAAGTTCACGTGTTGCATGGTGTGTGTTTTCATATAAGAAAAAAGAATAAAAAGACAAAGTATACAAAATTTGTTGCTAGAAGTTCAGGTGCTCGACACGGGAAGGTTCAAAAATTCTTGTGAGTGTGGTTCACTATGTATTTCTCACCCATTCTTGTGAGTGACAAAAATGAATAAAAAGGCAAGGTCCAATTTTTTTCTTGCTATAAGCTCAAGTTCTCGGTCAGAGAAAGTTAGAAAAATATTGTGAGAGAGGTTTGTACAAAAAGGAATATCATTTGTGTAACACCGACGAATGGGTGAGAAATTACAAACAAAAATACGCGACAGAAGTTCAACGTGGAAACAGCAGGAAGTTCAACTACTACGCTAAATGAATTTCAGATGAAAATCTTTTAAACCGTCGCGAGTATGAAAAAAATGATCAAGACAGAAAAGTTGCGTGTTTACAGCAGCTTTCCATCGGTATATCACTTGCTCAATTCCGGTGAGTGGATGGAGAGCTACAAGCAAAAAATAGCACGTGAAGAAACAGAGTGAAGTTCAGGTAGACGTGTTGATGAAGTTCAAGTTCTTCACGCGGTGCATTTTCGAAGACTCTGTTTCGCGATAAAAGGCACAACGCGTGATCTGGCTGTTTTCAAAATTTCTTGAAAATGGCTAGGAATCAGAGAAAACCATCTACATGAAAAAGTTGTGCAGTTTCCGTAGCTTTTCAACGGTATATTATTTGCCACATTCCGATAAAGTTTGTAGAAATTACGGCCAAAAAACGTTTTTCGCCATTTTCGAAATTGACTTAAAACCGTAATGAATTGGGAAAAACAATCTACATAAAAAAGTTTTGCATTTCTTCAAGCTTTCCAACGGCATATCATTTGCGGCATTCCGTAAAACCGTTGAGAAAATAACGCGAAAATACGAACTCGGTGGGACTTCGGCCATTTTCAAAATTACGTTTAAATAGTTTAAAATTGGAAAAAACTTTCTGTACGAAAAAGAAGCGGATTTGCAGCAGCTATCCAACGCCATCTCATTTGCCTCATTTCGATAAACGGTTTAGAAATAGACTCGAAAATACGATTCACGTTTTTTTTTTGTATGAAGAAAAACGGTTTTCAAAACTGCTCTTAAACCATTTAGATTTTGACAAAAAATCAACTTAGGCCGTGATCGTCGTGTCCACACCTTTCCAACGGTATATTATAAGCCTCATTTGAACATTGTTACGAGAAGTTCAACCTCTCACCAAGGGAAGTTCAGGTCGAACAACTCAGGCAGTAAAATTGCAACAGACGCAAGTTCATCACGTCCCGAGAGCAAATCCGCCAACAAGCGAGATTCCTATTTAAAACGGGCATTTAGTTGCTAAAAACCGTTTCCAGATTACACTTACATCACATAGAACACGACTGACTAGAATAATTCGCGCAGGGAGACACTGTTGCGAAGATAGCCCGAAGGTCGGGTTCCTACAGAGGGAAGTTCAGGTTGTGTAACTCAGGAAGTTCAACCCGTGATCAGAATAATATTCTGATCCCGTGATCAGAATAGTGTTTAGAGAGAGAGAGAGAGAGAGAGAGAGAGAGAGAGAGAGGCGCGAGCTAAGAGAGCGCTTAATTTTAGGGTAGACCGAAAGGGGGAGCTTGTGATAGAGACATCATATGTATAACGAGGCATGTGAAGTTGACGGCGGCTTTACTGAAGTGGACGAGAGAGAGAGAGGTTGTTTGCTTTTGTAAGGAAAGGCAGTTATTTGCTATGAGAGAAATGTCACATACGTTTCTATATAGTGAAAAATATACATATCCCTATTAAGTCATTTTTAAAGAATAATCACCAGAAAATGATTTACAAGTCGGCCTAGATGCTACTCACTCTACTAAAACTACGATGCCACTCACACTGACTAAAAATGGTCCATGCTCGAGTCTTCTAGCTGACCAATGAATATATAGTGGATATGATCTTATTTTAATTTTTTTTAGTATATGTTTATGTGTCATTTTTATATCAAAGATAAAAATTAATGGCTTCGTATGATGCTTCGAAAATGTCACTTGACAAAACCACTACGTCACTATGATGGACCGAACTGAATACTCATTTAGTCTGACAATCAGAAGAGATGCATAAAAAATATTATTTTTCTTTATATATGTTGCTCATGATAATAAAAATGGTGTATTTCTCTATATGTTTATTTTTGCAGAGTATGAGATAAATAATGATAGATTATTCTGACGTTAAAAAGGAATCCTTCGACAAGGGACCCGAGGCAATGTGATTGGAAGGGGCCAAAAATTCAATAAGTTTTATACAACAATAGAGGTATATATACATGCAGTTAGAACAAATCTAAAAGATCAGTGGCAACGCACATACATTCTACTAGTCATTGTAGGCATGGAGTGGAAAAAAGCGTGCAGTCAAAAACCATATGGGCTGCCAAGAAAAGCTTGCGGGGCAGCGCAAAGGCGTGCAAGCATGAGCGACATGATTTTGCCAGTTTCCCGACTATGAAACAGATGGCACAGATTAAGAACGGGCCCCGCCCGGAGAAAACAATCTGAAATGCTCAGTTTTTTGAAGGTTGTACCGTGGCAGGGTCGCTCACGTGGACAGGTTGCATGCTTGGACAAATAGATGCACCAACCTTTTAGGAATCTGTGAACAGTTTTTCGAGTGCATGGACATTTTTCAGTTTCATGAATTTTTTTAACGTGAAAATATTTTATTCATTATTTCTTGTTGAATTTATGAACCTTTTCTAGAAAATAGAATAATGCTCTCTGAAACCAGACACACATTTAGTTTCTTTTAGTTGACAAGAAGCAAAATTAGTAATTTAATAGACCCAAGCTCTTGCCGTTAATGGGCCCGACAGCCCACCTAGAGTAGCGTGTTCATCTAACATGAGTGACATGAACGCAAGTATCACTTGCAACGATACGCAGCAGAGCAGCGAAACAACTCTTTCACGGCCGCGTGTTGCAGCGCGTGATCTTTACACACGAAGCCCATACTTGGATAGAAGTTGTTTATGTTGGATGCGGGGCCCATGCATGCATGCATGTGTGTATCCTCCTCCGGTGCATTCCACTAGTGGGGACGTCCTATAGGCCGCTCTTTGCGGCAAAGAGTTGCCGTTTCGCACAGGCGACTCAGCGACTGGGCCGGCCTATGAAGATCTAGACCGACAAAGAACGCGCACTGCGGTGCCAAAAAAATCGATGTCGCCGGGATTCGAACACGAGATCGTGTGTTATACACGACCTGCTACTACCAGTTGAGCGGAGAATATAATAGCATCAACAAATAAAGAACCAACATGCTGCGCAAATCCGAACAATTTTAGGAATATAGAAAGCATTTTTTTTAAATGGAATGTTCTATGAAACGAAAACACTTTCCAAATTTCTGAACATATTTTCAAAAAATAGGAACTTTTTATGAAAATCATGAAGATTTTTTGAAATTGGAACATTTTTCAAAATTTCAAAACAAAATTTGGAGACGTGAACCTATTTTGAGACTCCTGAACAAAATTTAAAAACACGAACATTTTTCTAAACTTGTGAACAATTTACAAAACTGGGACATATTTTAAAACTCCAGAAAAAATAAAAACGTGAACATGTTTTGCAATTTGCGAACAATTTTCGAAAACGGGAACATTATTTTAATGCTAGAACAGTTTTTAAAAATTGATTAAAAAAATTAACAAAAGCATTCGCAACATTTTTTGAAAGCAAAACATCTCTTGAAAATCCAGAACATTTTATGACTTTATCTTTTTCGAAAAACGACAATTTTTTGAAATTTGAAAACAATTAAAAGCAAGAACATTTTTCGAAATTAAGAACAATTTTCAAACACGATCTTAGTTTAATAACCATGAAAAATAAAAGGGAAAAAAGTAGAATTTTGGAAAATATGAACATTTTTTGAAAACCTATGAATTTTGAAAAATTAAAACAAAACTTAACATTTTCAAATAATTTTTGAAAAAACGATTTTTTCTATACTTCAAACTTTTTGAAAATTGAACAAATTTTGAATTTTGAAACATTTTTTAAATTGCAAACAATTTATGGAAAACTTGAACAAAATTTTAAACTTTGAACACATTTAGAAAAGCTGAACAAATTTTAAAATTCTGAACATCTTTGGAATATGTTAACAAATTTGAGAATTTTCGTACAATTTTTGAAAAAGTTGAACATTTATTATTTTTTTGAGTTATTTCTAAGAAAATAAAAAAAGCAAACAGACATGAGACAAATGAATAAAGAAAAGACAATAACAAACAGATAAACGAAAAAGAACAGAAAAAAAAAACGAAGAAAAACAAACAATCACAATAAAACCGGAAAACCCACAGAGAAATAGAAAAAACCAGTTTAGCAAACTTCTAGATGGTTCCCAAACCGATAAGGAAGCTTCCAGAAAGTTCACAAAAACTGTGGCTCTCACGTTCAGATGGGCTGGCCCATTCTATCAACCCGGTATCGGTCGGGTGTGCGATTGGTCGACTACTTGCCGCAAAATGCGGCAAATATAAAATTCCCCACTAGTGGGCCTTGCTTGCCTTTACATAATCTCCCTCCACCCCTCCTGATTTCAACGGGTGGGGCCTGGCCTGTCCTTCCATTTCCATCTCATGCTGATTGCTTAAACCGAGCGTTACAACGAGCTCGCGTCTGATAGCAACGCCCCGCAGCTACGTGTCGCACGTACTCCTATGGACGACCATAGTGGTCTGGCTCATTTAGTTCAGTCAGTCGCTGCTACTAGTAGCGGTCACGAGGTTTGCTGGAGCATCTTTTCAAAAACAAATCCTTTTTTTTCTTTTAGTTTTTCATTGATTTTTTACTTTGTTTTTCCCATAGTTTTTGTTTTTTCTATCTTCACTTTTATACTTTTTGGTTTATTTGTTTCTTTAATATTTGTTTCTTTGTTTTCTTCTATTCCTTTTTGTTTCTTTGTTGGCTTTTCATTGGGTTTATTTATTTTCAATACATGTCTACTTTCTCTTAGTATAAAATGTACATTTTTAGAGCACACATGAAACATTTTTCTGATATATGTCATACATTGTCAAAATATACATGGTGTACATTTTTTAAATACATGTTTGGAACATTTTTTGGAATACATGGTAACATTGTTTTCTAAATACACATTGTACGTATTTTAAATGACAATTTTTTCAAACTACATGAGCATTTTATTACATTGTGTAAACATTTTCAAAAATTTCACAGTCATTTTTTTGGAAACACATGAATATTTATTAAATTCACGTACACTTCTAATGGAAAGAAAAAAATAATTCTTTTAAAAGCATAAATATTTCTAGCAAATATGACATACTTTTTTTTATGGCATGAAACATTTGTTTTAAAATTTGTATATAACATTTTTTTAATTGTCAAGAACATTCTGTTGAAACACGGAAATATTTCCATGAAATGTGTCATACATTTTTCTTTGCATTTTGCAAACATTTTTTGTACATAAAATAAACATTTTTCAGACACATGATTAAAATTTCTACTTTTTTCGATGTACATCGTAAATTTTTAGTATACATCAAAGCATTTTTATATACACTTTTATGAAGGTCAAGAACATTTTTTGAATGTCAATAACATTTTTGTACATCCTATATTACATTTTTTGAATGTCAAGAACATTTTTTTGAAACACAAAAATATTTCAATCGAATGTAATGTACATTTTTTTCTGCATTACGAAAAATAATTGTACATAGGATAAACATTTTTCGAACACATGATTAACATTTATAAAAAAATTATGCACACTGTAAATTTTTTGTATACAGCAAAAACATTTCACTATACAGTTTTTGCATTTTTCAAATGCAAGACGATCATTTAATTTCATTTTATGTAAAATGTTTTTTTAATATATATAGTAGTACTATTCATCTCCTCGGTTATTTTTGAATATATATTTAAAATATTTGTTAATGTAACTATTTGTATTCCAAATGTAATTTATTTAAAAAATAATTGTAAGATTACCTCAGGTGAAGAATGACTTATTCTGCACCCTGAGTGATGAATATTATTACTATATACATATATGTATATATATATACATATATATGAGTTATTCTTCACGCCAAGGTAATCTTACGATTGTTTCATAAATCAATTTTGATTTGTATACAAATAGTTACATGCGTATTTATTCAATATGTAAAATTTAGGATAAGAAAACAAAAATATAGGTCATAAGCCGAGAAAAATTACATTTTATGTATATTTTACACTATGTTTTTACGTTCGTAACTTTATGGAGGATAAAATATTTTTTACGACGATTTAATATTTGTATACGTTCTTTTTTTTAGGTAGGAAGTAAGAAAAAAATTACGGGACGTAAAAATATGGTGCATTGATGGTAAAATAGAGGAGGTGAAGAATAACTATTCCTCACCCAGGGTGACGAATAGCGCGACCCTAGTTTCAGCGACGAAAAAAGAAAAGAAAAAACAATCCCCCGAACTGCCAGCCACGAGACCACCTTCCCCACGATCCCATCGCCGACCCGGCCCCAACCGGAGGCGCCGCTACCGCCAAGCGCCACAGCTACTGGCTTCACCACCACCCAACGCCATCCTTCTCATGGGTTGCCGTCGGCCGACTTCCAGCCGCGGTCGAGCCGCCAAGCGCTTGGATCCGGCACCGACGCCGCCTCCCTCGCCTGGATCCGGTCCCAACGCCTGAATCCGGCCACTGTGCGGCACCTGCGACTAGATCCAGCCATGGTCAACACGCGTCGCGCCACCGCGCTACCACCGCCCACCGCGCCTCCGTGTCCCGCATCCCCACCTCCCCCAATGCTCCTCGTGTGTTGTACCTTTGCCGCCAAGCGGATTCCTAGCAGCAGTGCTTTCTTCACCTCCCCACGCTCCGGCGCCTGCACACGTCATGTCCCCCCATGTCACCTTCCCTCTTTTTCTGTCTCTCATCTCCTATTATCCCCATTTCCTTAGCTTTGCATTTTTTGTGTTAATTCCTGACAAAAATTCTTCGAGTATTTTGTGATGAGGGATACAGAGATTCACTTAAGTTATACGGAAGTTCAAATTCAATAAAACTGGCGGTTCGATGTTGAAATTTTTTGGAAGCAACTTCGAAAATTGAAGCTATGCTCTACAGTTATGGCAGGTGTAGCTGCTGCTACGTGAGCTCCCTGTTGCCGGTGCAATTTCTAGAAGTTATGAACTACAAAAAATGCTACTGCTCTATCTATCCTTCTATTGTTGATCTGCTACCGCTGCACTTCAAGGTGCCACTTTTACCTGACTTCACACATTCCTGTTTTGGGGTTACACCAAGCAAGCACATGCGTGTATTTCTGAACCTATTGATGAAATGAAAAAAAACTTACATTGTGTATCTTTGCATAGTTTAAAATGATAAAAAAAACATGAGTTCATTATATGAAAAAGCGGCAGCTGGTGCTCTGGCCAAATGATTGTGGTTTTCTGAAGAAAATTTTGGTAAAGAAATGCCATATGTTTGCAACCCAGTTTCTTCTCAAATGCATGAAAGATGTACAAGCAAGAGAAAATGTACATGCTGTGTAATGCCGAGCTCCGCAATGTGGCATTCATGACAGTAGCACTACACACACTGATCGTTTCCTGGTTTATTTCTCTAGTAACTAGCATGTTTGGTGAATGTGTGAAATCCTGCTACTATTAACAGAGAAGGAAAATCGCTAGTGAAACTCATTTTGAGATAAATGGAACCAATTTAGTAAATTTGGGAAGCCCATAGTGTGTCGCCACCCATTTCTTTTATAAGATGTTCATGTGTGTGTGCATCTAGTGGTCGTGTGTGTGTGCGTTCCGTGTGCTCGTGCTATGAGTATATTTTTCCTTTATTTCTTAAATAAATGAGAAGTTCATACATACAACAAACAGAAGTTCGAAATATCTTATAAAAATATATTTGTATGCAAAATTCACATGCCAAAATTGTGTTTTGTGTGTCAGTGAGTGACAACACCATAAGTTCAGGTGAGGAAAGGAAATAAAATGAAACCTCAAAATATTCATTGCAACAAGTTCGAATAATAAAGGAACACACAATCAAAATATCCACAACGGAAGGTCAAATAAAATAACAGAAATAGTTCAAAAATATTTAATTAGAAAATGAATTTTCCGTTTCTAAAACAAACCTAGAAGGTCAAATGAAAATAATAGAGAAGTTCAATGTTTACTAAAAACTCAGATTCTAACCTCTAATAGAAAATAAAACCAATGTGAAGTTCAAATTAAAATAACGGAGAAGTACAGAGTTTATTAGAACCTAGGATTTACATGTTAAAGAAACTAACGAAAAACACAACGCCATTTTTGGCATTTTTAAAAATAATTCCTAAAACGAAAAAGAATTGTTGCGAGAAGTTCAAGTGCTTGGCGAGGGAAAGTTCAAAATTGCTACCCCGTTTATGCACACGCAATCCTCTCCCTGTTTGTGTCTATATTTTTTTCTCATTAAATGTAACCAATCTGAAAAGTTTTGCAATTGCTTTTGTTTATTGTGATGTCTAAAAAAGAATTGAGTTTTCGTTGAAGTTCAAATAAATAAATATGAGCGGTTGTATGTAAAATAAATAATTGAAAAAGCCCTAAGAAGTCCAAATTCAAAAATTGGAGAAGTTTAGTGTTACTAAAAAACTAAGTTTTTCCTCATTAAATAATGAAAAACAAGAAGTTCAACAATAAAAAACAAGAAGTTCAAATTCTAAAAATAGAGCAGTTCAATATTCTAAAAATGATCTTCAGTGTTAACTAGGATTTTTCCGTTACTAAAAGAAATAAATCAAGAAGTCCAAATTACAAAAATAGAGAAGTTCGATATTTATAAAAACCTCACATTTTCCTTGTTACTAAAGAATAAAAATGAAGAAGTTCAAATTAAAATAAAGGAGGAGTTCAATGTATACGGAAAACGTGAGAAATTACAATTGTGTAACACCGACGAATGGATGAGAAATTATAAACAAAAATACTTGACAGAAGTTCAAAGTGAAAATATCGGGAAGTTCAGCTACTACACTGAATGCATTTCAGATGTCTTTTAAACCGTCGCGAGTATGACAAAAAGATCAACACGGAAAAGTTTTTTTTTTAATATCAACTGACAGTAGGAAAGGCTCCTACTGACTTTGTATTACTCACCAATCACATACAAAATTTTACATGGTGTGGTTACATTGGTTCGGTCCCTTACAATACCCACAATCGAAGTTGTTAGGTAGGTGTAAGAGTGGGCGTAAAACTATTTCTAAGTTACAGAGTTTGAAACAACTTCTATAAACTGGACTAGAGTCGGCTTAGCCCTATAAGTTAACAGCACCAAGTCTTTTTTGAATCTCTCCTTCCAGGTTTCAACCGTGGGGGGGATCCTTTTGAAAATTTTCCCATTCCTTTCCTTCCAGATGCTCCATGCTGATGTAATAAATATTTCCATGAAAATTAAAACAACTTTCTATCGGTATATCTATAACAGCTTTCTATCGGTATATCAGTTTCTCAATTTCGGTAAGTGGATCGGGAGGTACGAGCAAAAAACAGCACATAAAAACAGAGTGCAGTTCAAGTAGACATGTCAAGAAGTTCAAGTTCTTCACCCGGTGCGTTTTTTAAGACTCTGTTTCGCGATAAAGACAGAACGCATGATCTTGTTGTTTTCAAAATTACTTGAAAATGGCTTGGAATTAGAAAAAACTTTCTATATGAAAAAGTTTCGCATTTCTCATACGGTATACTATTTGCCCCATTCCGATAAAGTTTGCGAAAATTACGGCCAAAAAACCTTTTTATCCATTTTCAAAATTGACTTAAAACTGTAAAGAATTGGAAGAAACATTATACATATAACAGTTTCGCATTTGTTCAAGATTTCCAACGCCATATCATTTGCTTCATTCCGACAAACCATTTGGAAATTGAAGTGAAAATACGATCTCGGTGAAACTTTGGTCATTTTCAAAATTAATTTTAAATACTTTAAAATTGGAAAAACTTTCTATACGAAAAAGAAACACATTTTCATCAGCTTTCCAACGCCATATCGTTTGCATCAATCGGACTAGCCGTTTTCAAATTAACTCAAAAATACGAAATCGGTTGTTCGATTTCAGATATTCCGCCATTTTTCAAATTGCTCTTTAACCGTATGAAATTTGGGAAAACTTTTTACATGTGAAATGAGCGGATTTTCAGCAGGTTTCCAATGCCATATCATTTGCCCGATTCCGATTAACAATTTAGAAATGGACTTGAAAATACGAGTCACGTTTTTTGGATGAAGAAAAACGGTTTGCAAAACTGCTCTTAAACCGTGTAGATTTTACCAAAAATTCAACTTAGCTTGTAACCCTGGTGTCCATAGCTTTCCAATGATATATCGTGAGCCCCATTTGGACAATGTTTTCGAACGGTATATCGACAGTGGTATCCCCAGCCCACCAGGGTTCAAGTCCTGGTGCTCGCATTATTTTTTGGATTTATTGCAGGATTTCCGACTATGCATATTCAGTGGGAGGAGACGTTCCCGTCGACGATGAGGCTCCTACGGTGACTTCGTAAATCTCAAGATGATATGCCGACTCCGTCTCTCGGATGTGCTCATACACTAGTAGAAAACAGGCCATTAGTCTCGGTTGGGAAGGGCCTTTAGTCCCGGTTCCCCAACCGGGACTAAAGTATAGATACTAAAGGGTCCAAGCCTTTAGTTCCGGTTGGCTACGACCCGGGACTAAAGGGGCTCCACGTGGCCACTGTCTGGAGCAGGGCTGGAGGACCTTTAGTCCCGGTTGATGTTACCAACCGGGACTAAAGACTCCACCTTTAGTCCCGGTTGGTAAGAATTATTTCAAAAAAAATGAATTTTATTTTATTTTATTTTTGAAATTTTGTTTTTGATTTTTTTAAGTTTTTCTCGATTTTCAAATCTTTGAATTATTTGACAATTTAATCTCTAATCACCCCTCCTCACTGCTCCAGCGTGGATTCCAAATCGTCTAACTTCCCGACCGGTCACCCATCCTCTCACTACTTCAGCCCCAGCACGCTTAACTTCCCAGTTCTATTTCCCCTAGTTTCCAAGTCTGCACTTGTTGTTTTCCTGACAATAGTAAGCTATCAGTCCTATTAACCCTTAGGTCTTTATGTCACATGACTTAATTTTCTGAATTCCAAACAATTATTAAAATAAAATAAGTAATAATAATATTGAATTTCAATGAAAATCAAATAAGTAATAATATTATTTTATTCATTTTTTTGCCATTTATTCATTTAATATGGCATAATTAATATCTTTAAATCTGTAAATCGAAATTGGACAAATAATATATCCATTATTATCAGAAAAATGTGAGGAATCCAAATATGACATCATTTTTAAAAAAAAATTAAAAACAACTAACATAGCAATAAAGTAATATTAACTAATTACAAAAAATAAATTATTGTCAAACAACAGAAACTAAAGTTAATTATATTAAAGTGGCAAAAAGAATTACTTTTTAATATAGCAAAACTAATTCTACCAACTAAAGTGCCTAGTTTCAACCTTTTCAGTGTTCATTTGTATTGATTTTTAATTTCAGGGTCATTTAGCTCAAAAAAATCATTAAATGCATGAAAGGTAGCAAATGAAGTTAGAAAGGGTTGAAATTTGAAGATGTGGCTTAGAATGGTGCATAGTGAATGCACAAAAAGTCCGGAGTTGAAATAAGTTAAAAAAATGAAATGCATTTGTAACAGGTGAGTTTTCGTCCGAAACCCTCATACTTCAAAGGAGATGGTCCAGTTTGTACACGAAGTGCATCCAGTTTTTGCTGTAACCCTCTCAACTTTTTATCACATGCTATGTGGTCGAAATGATGATACCATGCCAAGTTTCAACCTTTTCAGAGTTCATTTGTAGTGACAACAATTAAAAACAACAATTAAATGACTAAAACAACTATATAAGCAAAACACTACTGTTTTAATTAAAATCCTAATTTAAATTATTCTAAAAATAACCAAATAAATCTTACTGTGACAACAATCTAACATGTGACTAGGAGCAAAAATAATTAAATTAAAAACTATTTTTAAACTCAAGTTATTCACAATCTAGGGTTTGAAGCAAATTTGAACAATTTCAAATTTAAACCATTCAAATTTGAAAACTAATGGCACAAACAGAAACTAGACAAAATTTTGAATCTAATGCAAAAAAGAATCACTCAAAAACATCAAATATCCTAAAAGATATAAGGAATTTAAAACAGAAACTAAAAACAGACAACAAATAGAAAAACAGAAAAGAAACTTTCAAAACCCTTTAGTCCGGGTTGGTATCTCCAACCGGGACTAAAGGGGACCTTTAGTCCCGGTTTGTATCACCAACCGGGACTAAAGGTCTATCTCTAGTCCCGGTTGGTGATACCAACCGGGACTAAAGGGGCTCGTAGGGGGCCCAGCCTGACGCCAGCCTGCCACCACCCCTTTAATCCCGGTTGGTAACACCAACCGGGACTAGAGGTCACAAATGAACCGGGACTAAAGCCTAGTCGTTGGAACCGGGACTAGAGGTCACATTAGTCCCGGTCCAAAACCCGACCGAGACTAATGCTCCGGACGAAAGGTCCTTTTTCTACTAGTGATAGGGGTAAGGTATGCGTGTGTGCATTCATAAGGATGAATGTATGCTCATATGGCTAATTTTTTTTAAATAATATTTTTTTAATAAATTTCAAAAAATAATACGTAGTTTGAGTTATTTTCAAAAATAATACACCGTCGGCCTAGCCTAGACCGACTGGAGCTTGTCGTCCTCCTCAAGGCCGACTGGATCTTGTCGTCCTATAAGGAGCCGACAATTGTCAACTCTGCCGCGTGGCAGCCGACCATTGGCCGGGCCGCGTCACTCGGCCAGGCAGGCAATCTATCGGCCTCGCACAGGCCGACAGGAGCCTGTCGGCTCTCCAGTGGCCGAATGGCCGTCAGTCGGCCCCGCCGAGGCCGACAGGGAGCGGATAAGCCCGCAGCGCTCCTTCTTCCTCCTCCCTCCTTCCTTCTTCCACCTTTCTTCTTTTCTACTCTTCTAACCCGAAACTACACCGAATTAATACCCATTTTCTAGCCGATTTCTTCCCCGTTTTCCACCGTAGTTGCATTGTAGAGGGTAGGAGGAGGCAAGGAAGACCTCGATCTCGCGATGGGATAGCTCGTGGTGGTTGTGGTGAGCATTTTTTAAGAGGTGGTGGAGGTGAAGGTGGTGGAGGTGGAGGTGGTGGAGGAGGGGGTGCTGCACGTGGAGGTGGTGGTAGTGCTCTCCGGTGATTGAGGGCCGTCGTTCGTCTTTTCTTCGCACGCTTGAAGGGTATAATACAAGTTACATTTTGTGTGTCATATTACTTGTGCGATTTTCTAGTTGGTTCGGTAATATATCTTAACATATTTAGTTGGTCTGATAATATTTTGTTGTCAAGTATGCACGTGTCCGTTAATATTTAGGCGTCCGGTAATATATAGTTGTCTGTTAATACTTAGGTGTCCGGTAATATTTAGGTGACCGGTAATATATAGGCGTCCGGTAATATAGAGTTGTCCGTTAATATTTAGGTGTCCGTTATTATTTAGGCGTCCGATAATATATAGTTGTCTTTTAATATTTAGGTGTCCGGTAATATTTAGGTGACCGGTAATATGTAGGCGTCCGGTAATGTCGAGTTGTCCATTAATATTTAGGTGACCGGTAATATTCCGGAATATTTTTAGATGTCTGATATTTCAGTTTATGAATATTTTTAAGTGCACCGATAATATCCCATAATATATTATAAGTTTGACTTGCTGCTGAATAGTTCTCCATGTTGAATATTTTAGGTCGGCAGATATGTCAGATGTAGTGAAGTTCACTTTTTTCTACGGTCATGGTACTGTCCAAACAAATCAGTTGGGAGTTGATCTTAGTGAGTTCGAGAACATAGTGGTGCCAATTAGTGCCCCTCAAACATGGTCTGTTAGTCAGTTGACAGAGTGGTTGACAAGATGTTTAGGGTATAATACTGAAACTTACACCGTCGGTGTTCATGCATTGTGGAGCCGGTCAAGTTCGAACATTTTCTTTTATTTGAGGCCAATCGAGCGGGACTCTCAGTGGGTGCACTGGTTGCAAGGATGTGCAAAAAGGATAGTAAATCCTTGCGCCTTAGTGCTTCTTGTCCTGAAGGAGGTCAGTGCCCCTGAAGGCGAGGGTGGTTATGATCCTGCCCAGAGCAGTGCAGGGATACATTTATCTATGTTAGATGATCCGTCAAATGATGGATATGATGGCCACGAATCAGGGCAGAGTAGTCAGGTAGAAGGAGGAAATGCTGATGGTTATGACGTTGGCCAGGCTGATGCTGACGAGGTAGATGGCCAAATGCAAAACCTGATGGAAGATGAAGATACAGATGTTGATATTGTTCATGCTGATAATTCCGACGAGTCGGATGAAGATGAGAACGTAGAGGTGGTGCCTAATCCTGCAGCATGGAATCATGACTTCTCATCTGCAATGACCGTGAATGATGGACATGATTCTGCCTGGCAATATCACCAGAACAACATTGCAACGGGTGGTATGTACCCCAACAAGGAAGCTCTGAAGGATGCAATCACTCAGTGGGCAATGTCCACGCAAAGGGTTTTGAGAGCTACCGTGTCTAGTCAGATATTTTTGACAATGGTATGCAAGAACGATGATTGTCCCGCGAGGGTGCATGGCTATCTCCCAAAGTATGGCACAAGTTGGGTGATCAGTGACTTCATACATCACACATGTGTTATTCCGTATATCCCTCAAGATCATGGTAACCTTTCGTCCACGCTTATTGCTCGATTGCTTTACAGCGAGATAGTGGAGAGCAAGGCGATGGAAGTGAAGGCTATCCAGACAAAAGTCTTCGTCAGGTTCAATTACAGAATTTCTTATGGCAAGGCTTGGAGGGCTAAGCACATGGCGCTTGAGAAGAGATTTGGTTCGTATTTCGATGCATATGACTGTGTTGTCCGTCTCCTCCGCACACTGCAGTACCGGAATCCAGGCACCTATGTTGACATCCAAGACTTGGTCATGCCGGAGTTCCCAACTGTGATGGTGCTGCATCGATTGTTCTTCTCTTTCGGTGTATGCATCGAAGCTTTCAGTCATTGTAGACCGGTGATATGTGTAGATGGCACATTTCTCACTGGCAAGTACAAGGGTCAGATCCTCACCGCCATTGGTCAAGACGGTCAAAATCAAGTAGTCCCACTAGCATTTGCTTTTGTGGAGAGCGAGAATATTGAAAGTTGGACTTCGTTCTTCAGGCAACTGAAAATAGCAGTTGTGAAGGATAAGCCGAATGTGTGCATCCTTCATGACAGGCATGCAGGTATACTGAGTGCGATAAGGACACTGACAAACCCTGGGCCTGATGAGCCAACTCCATGGCAGGACCTGTAGAGCCGTTGGTGCGTGCGTCACCTGGGGGCCAATTTCTTCTCGCAGTTCAGAAATAAGAACCTTATGAATCTATTCAAAAAACTCTGCAAGCAGAACCAGGAATGGAAGTACATGAAGATACGTGAGAGACTTAATGTGTGCACTCTGAGACATGTTAGGGACAGGAAAGCTGCAAGGGATGCAGCTGTGAGGGCACATGTAGAAGCAGTAGCTGCACAGTTAGCAACAGGACCAGCGGCCGAGGAGGAAGAACCTGTTGGGCTTTGTGATTTGCCAGGATTTGACCCACCTGGTACTAGGAGAAGGCTTGGCAGGACGATTAAAACATTTGAGCAGTGGATAGAGCATGAGCCTCTGGAGAGGTGGTCTTTGCTGCATGACACACATGGAGCAAGGTATGGTGTCATGACTACCAACCTAGCTGAAACTTATAACTTTGTCCTCAGAGGAAACCGTGCTTTGCCACTGACAGCAATCGTTGAGGGTATTTTCTATGGCACGGTGAAGTATTTCAGAGATAGACGTCAAGCAGCAGAGTTGCATATCACAAACAACCCGAACACACGTTATTGTGAAAGGGTTATGAAGTACATGAATGATAAGATGCGGAAAGCTAGGACTCACACTGTAGTCCCCATCGGAAATCAAGAAAGAAGGTTTGAGGTCCGATTAGCTAACAACAAATTCCGATGTGGAAATCAGGTGTTGACGCATGAGGTGAAAATTGGCAATGAAGTCAGGCCAACGTGTGAGTGCACATGCAACAAACCGAGGTTGCTTCATCTACCGTGCTCTCATGTACTTGCTGCTTGCGGGCAGCTAGGACTTGACGCAATCTCTTTCGTGTCTCCATATTTCCTGAAAGAGTCCGTGGTCAATACCTGGACAGGTGAGTTGCAGGGATTTCAATCAATGGGTAACTTCACCACTGTTAACCCTGTTGAAAGGCGGTACATTCCGGACCCACGGAATATGCGTACAAGCAGAGGCAGACGTCATTCTCAGCGCATCCGGAATGATATGGATGAATCTGAAGCCGAAGGGCCAACTATTCAATGCATTCTATGCAATGAATTTGGCCATAGGGACACTAATTGTCCCACCTTCATGACTGGCCGTGGACGAGGAAACCGGGGACGAAGAGGAAGAAGAGGGAGAGGAAGAAACTAAGTGTGGCACTCTGTTTAATTCTGTATTAAGTGTGGCACTCTGTTTAATTCTGTATTAAGTGTGGCACTCTGTTTAATTCTGTATTAAGTGTGGCACTTTGTTTAAATTTGTATGGTGCGTGCAACTGTGTTTTCATAAGTGCAGGAATGGAGGATGAACGCCCTCCATTGATTGATCCTTTCATTGATAGTGGCCATCGTGCTACAATGTTAGATGAACGCCCTCTGTTACCCCTAGTCACTCGCACTCCTAAGCATGACTGGAGGATACACCCGGATTGGACTGAGAGGTACGGGTTTTATTAATTTTGTTCTTTGTTAGGTGTTTTTTCCGATAACAACTCATTGAACCTTTGTGCTTTGTTATACGCAGGTTGAAATGGGCTGGGCTTTTACCTTTCACGCGTCTTGTTGAGGCCACAGATGGAGGCCGGAGACACGTCGCCATTAACCACTCTTTGCTCACGTGCTTAGTGAATCGATGGAGGCCGGAGACCCACACGTTTCACTTCTGTTGGGGAGAGATGGCTCCTACTCTGGAGGATGTGTCACTTTTGCTAGGACTACCCTTGTCGGGTCATGCCATAGGACCGTTGGAGGCACCGGATGGTTGGGAGCAGCAACTTCGTGCACGTTTCCAGAATCTCTACCCCGATGCTCCGGCATTAGCCGCGGAGAAGCACGGACCTAAGTTTGATTGGTTGGGGAGATTCGAGGTTTGTTCATCAATTACAGATCTGTCGCTTGTCTTGCATCTTTCCCTTGTCTTGCATATTCTCTATTTACTAATTGTCCATCTTTACTTATTGACTACAGATCCAGAAGTTTCCGGGATATGGACAAGTCCCCATGACTGCGATACAGATCACTAGGAGCCTGGAGGCATACCTATTGTGGCTTCTCGGGAAGGTGATGTTCACAGAGAATCATGTCACCACTTGCACCGCGCGATACATCCCCATTGCATTAGAGATCGCTATAGCTACGGGCCCGGAGCAGATCACACAGAGGAGTTGGGGTTCTGCGGTTTTAGCGGCTACATACCGAGCTCTGTGCAACGGCTGCCGGCTAGAGGGGAAGAAGGCGGCCCTTAGGAAAGATGCACTCTTATGTTGTACTTTCTTCCACCTACCATGCAACCTGAGAAGTTCTGTCCGTATCTCCTCAAAGGTCCTTGCAGGCCACCCGCTCCTACTTAACTGGTGAGCCAACTCATTCATGAAGATGTCACTACCGACGAGTTCGTCCCATGGAACTATCCTGTTGTCTATCTGGAAATTGGCGGCTAACCTCAGAAGTTTTTCGGACATACCGGGGTGAAAACAACTACGATCGAAAGGATAACTAGTTTTGGACATCTTCACGAGACTACACTTGCCTGCTTACCCACCTTAGTGTGGAGGGGTTTTTATAGGTTCAGAAGAGAACATGGAGGGAGAGAAGATGGCGGGAAGGAATGGCGGGAAACGATTGGCGGGAGAGAATGGCGGGAAGAGAATGGCGGGAAACGGTTGGCGGGAGAGAATGGCGGGAAGAGAATGGCGGGAAACGGTTGGCGGGAGAGAATGGCGGGAAACGGTTGGCGGGAGAGAATGGCGGGAAGAGAATGGCGGGAAACGGTTGGCGGGAGAGAATGGCGGGAAGGAATGACGGTCAATTTTTTAGCAGAAAAGAATGGCCGGAAGTACATAAGCGGGAAAAGTTGGAGCCATGCAGCAGTCGGCTTAGAGTAAGCCGACTAGAGCTAATCGGCCTATAGTAAGACGATTAGTCTAATCAGCTTACTCTAAGCCGAATGCTGCATGTGGTGCTGGCCGAAAGGCCTATCGGCCAAGCCCAAGACGACTGAAATCCAGTCGGCCATGGATAGGCCGACTGAAAGCTAATCGGCCTATAGTAAGCCGATTAGTCCCAATCGGCCTACCACTGGCCGATGCTGTATTATTTTTGCAAATAACTCAAACTGCGTATTATTTTTCAAATTTATTAAAAAAAATGTATTATTTAAAAAAAATTAGCCGTACTCCCTCCGATCTTAAATATAAGTCATTTTAGATATTCCACTATTAGACTACATACGGATATATATAGACATATTTTAGAAGGTAGATTCACTCATTTTGCTTTGTATATAGTCCCCTATTGAAATGTCTAAAAAAAGACTTATATTTAAAAACGGAGGGAATATATATGAGCGCTTGCGTCTGTACTGTGTTTAAAAAATAAGAAAACAAGCTAAAAAACCAATATTAGAAAGGAAATAATCAATTGTTTCACGAGAAGTAAACATGCCACTCTCATTTTCATATAATAATCAATTATATGAGCGCACGATGCATGTGGCATACCCTCTCAGGTTATTCACCAACCAGAGAAATCAAAAGGCAAAAGAGGAGAAAAGAGGCGTAGGAGTCAACTAGTCAAAACATCAATGAATCGCTCCTTAGTTACGGAAAGAAGACGATAAAGTACTATACGTCTATACTAATCAGTAGTTCTTGGAGACGGCGGCGGTGGTGAGCGCCTGCCTGAACTGGTGGACGGCGCAGGGGACGCGGAGGATGCCCTCCTGCTTGTACCCGAACTCCTGCGCCGCCATCTCCAGCAGCGGCAACAGCGACGGGTGCCGCAGCGCCTCCACCCGCACCACGAACCGCTCGCATTCCTCGTCGCCGTCGCCCACCACCAGCACCGGCACGCACCCGCGCGGCACGCCGCCGTTGTTCCCGTCGCTCACCCGGTCCGATAAGCTGAGCCACCGGATCAGCTCCCTCATCGTCGGTGGATCGCTGACGAAAGTAGGAGATACTAGCTATTTGTATATAACAGAGCTAGCTGTTTGCTAGAGGTTAGACTTCCATCTATCTGAATTTACATGTGTGTTTGTGTTTCTTGGCGTTGGCTTGGGGCTCTCCTTTTATGGGAGATGAAATGGGTTGATTGGATCCTGAGTACTTGAGCGTGTGGTCAGAGAGAGAGAGAGAGATGTGGCAAGTAGAGAGAGAGGGGTGGGGGGGGGGTTTACTGTTCTGTGGTGGCGTAGCAGTCGTGGTTGGGGTCAAACCTCCACTGGGTTCAAACATGTTGGCTATCGTATCATCAGCATCGTTGAAAGTTATGACCATTGGATTTGGTTAGCTACACGCATTATAATATACTACTGTGGTACTATTGCCCCTCAATTACCCAGCTATAGCTAATGGAATAAGACTTTTAGAAGTTGATGAACCGGCCGTTAGATTGGATTAATTAACTACTATTATATCTAGATCATGCATGGACGGAACACACTATTCCGACGCATAAATACCTCGCTGCACGAACTGTCTTACTTTATTAGACACATACCCTTGCTTGATGGTACATACCACGCCCACACCACAAGCAATATAGGAGAGGGGTTTTATACCCGGTGCACGCACACGCATGCACGCACAACCCAGTCACACCGCAAGTCACGCACACACGCACAACACCGGTCACTAAGCTGGCTACATGCATGGCCACAACCACCACACAGCGTTAGGCTCTGAACGGCCGCTCTCAACGGCCACAGCCTTGCATGCATCCAGCTCGCTCCGGCCGCGCGCACTAATCAACTGACTCAAACAAATCAAGTCACGATTATTCTAACAGAGTTTATGCTTCTTCGAGATGTATATTCCTTCATTGAGCTTATTAGACATGTACCTGGGTTTTTTCATGACATAAACACTACTCATACAGATGATGAAAAACATGCATCTCCATCCGCTAACATGTAGGTGTATGAGTGCCTCACGCAGAGTTTCCTATAAACGTACGCATAGAACTGGAATCTGGATGTTCATGCATGACCGATCTAATTACATATTTTGTACCAATTAACCAACCGTGAAGATTAAGAATAGTCCCTCTCTCACGTTCAGAAGATGAGTTCGTCGTGGATTAATCAGTTTGAAAAATGCTGAAAGCAAACCTAGCTACCACCGGCAGCTACCACTAGTAGAAAACAGGGCATCAGTCCCGGTTCCAGAGGGCCTTTAGTCCCGGTTCTGCAACCGGGACAAAACGATCGGGACTAATGCCCATCACTTTTACTCCCGGTTGGCTTACGAACCGGGACTAAAGGAGCTCCACGTGGCCGCCATGGGACGCCCAGGCAGGAGGACCTTTAGTCCCGGTTGATAACACCGACCGGGACTAAAAGGCAGCCACGCGTCAGCACCTGCCAGGCGTTGGGTTTTTTTTTTGAAAGGAGGGGTTTAGGGGTTTTGGACGGCTTAGGGGTTTCATATTGTGTTTCCCCTTTTCTTTTTGTGTTTACCATTTTTATTTTATGCTTTTCATTCAACTCGACGCTAGCTACTACATATAGCAATAAAGGAACCATTACACAACATCGTCATGATCAATATATAGAGAGAAGTGACCTCCCTTTCTCCGTGCTTGGTCAAACAATGCAACAAGTTTTCGTAAATCTATTCGACGGTATTACATATAGTACACGTTCATGCATATATACAATATAACATCTCTTACGATCCTTGACCAAGATCGCATTTCATATCCCGATGGCATTAGGATATTATTCTCCATCTTTAGGTATGACATGCTCAACAAAGAATCCCGCCAATTCTTCTTGAATTGCTCGTATGCGATCAGTTGGTAGGAGTTCGTCCCGCTTCCGCCAGATCTAATTTAAAGAAGGGGGTCAATATATATATATATATATATATATATATATATATATATATATATATATATATATATATATATATATATATATATGAAACTCAACACAATTGATGGTAATAAAATTAAAATGTGAATATTGTTTACGTACTTTAAATTGTTCTGGAGATATGCGCCGCTCAGAGGTCGAGTGGCGAATGAACTCACAAACGTAGTATGCACATAAATTAGTGCCGGTTGTCTGCCACAAGCACTTTACGAGAATAGAGTTCAATCAAAATCATAATCAAGCATGATAATGGTATTGAAACTAGAATCGATGAGAGACGGTGTGCGGTACTAGCTAGTAGCTAGTACTTACTTTGGGGTGTGAAAATCGCAGCTCATTTTTCCATTCACCCCTAGCCTGGTTGGTGAACTTTTTCCAAACCCTGCACGGCAAAGAAAATGATTACTTGATGTCAGGAAATGAACGAAAGTTGCTGATATGGTGCGATAATGATTTAACTTACTTCTGAAGCATTTCACTCATGTTCGTCCACTCCTTAGGATCTTTACGTCTCGAGTCCAAGAAAAGTACTAGTCCCTCGTCAGGCCGAATGGCTAGCAGAATAAAGTGGAAACTGCGCGCACGCATAACTCATCAATTACACTTAACCTCGAGTAAGCGAAATAGAATGTGCACGTACAAGACAGTAACACTCACTGAAAGTTGTAAGGAAATAGTATTTCCCTTCTGTCTTGTTGTCCAAGTAACGCCCGTAGCAAGTTTTGCTCTATTTCACGGGGGTTGTTTTTTAAGGTATGTTCATTGTTGGTATTTGGGTTAATGAACCCAATGTTATAGATTTATCGTTTTCTGCATTCGATGATCTTCAATCTGCATATAATATAGTGTGAGGATAATTATACATGCAATGAACGAGCTGAGCTAAAGACTTTACAGAAAAATACTTACAGACAATAGGAACTGACGATAGTTTTGTCGAGCTCCTTTTGGTTGTATAACTGAAAAAATTCATCAAATTCAACGAACAACTCCTGGACTCCATTGAAGAAGTGTTCATTTTTAATTCCCACGAAGATATTGCCGGTCCCGTCCTTGCAGGCTTCCAAGTACCATTCATGCAATTGTCGCATCCTCGTTGGTAGACCCTTGAGCTCCTCATGTCTGACGAGAGGCTTCCCGTGCTCGTAACTTAAGGATGGTACTACCTCGGCCTTTTTGAACTGTACCGAATCGGGCAAGTAATCACCAGCAGTGATAGCAAGACCACCGGCCGCTATCTCCGAATCATTAGCGATATCGGTAAACACCTTGAGCGGGGGGCACGATTGGTTTTCTTGTTTGCCGAGCTGGGGAATTCTTTTCCCACTTCTTGCGCCACTGCTACTTAAGCTTCCCGACCGCTTCGCTTGACCAAATGTCCTTTGAATACAGCGGTCATAGTATGATTGCAGCGGAGGCGGTGGTGGTCGCCTAAGGGCATCCAGAGTTCGCTGCGCTTTCACCGGATCTATTTTCACCTTTGGAGGCGGATGTTTCGGTGCAAGCTGGCGTGTCACATCATCAGCCACGATCTCGTTGAGTTCCTCCTCAGTCCTCTCATAGGGTAACTTGGGAGGGGCCTTGAGGCTTGGGACAGCTCTGAATTTCTTCCCTGTTGTATTGCTGCTAGCCGCCGGAGCGGCGGCGGCTCTCTTCCGCCGTTGCTGAGGCGGTGGAGGAGGCGGAGTCCGCTGACGCGACAGAGACAGCTGAGGCGGAGGTGGATTCTGCTGAGGGGCCTCCACCGACGGAGTCCGCTGAGGCGGCGGAGTCGGCTGACGCACCGGAGACGACTCAGGCAGCGGAGACGACTGACGCACCGGAGACGGTTGACGCACCGGAGACGGCTGACGCACCGGAGACGGTTGACGCGCCGGAGACGACTCAGGCAGCGGAGACATATGACGCACCGGAGACGGTTGACGCACCGGAGACGGCTGACGCACCGGAGACGACTCAGGCACCGGGGCCTCCTCCGGATGAGTCTGCTGAGGCGGCGTCCAGTTTGGAAGCTGGATGTTCTCCTTTGTCCATAGACAGGTAGTCCTTAAGGCATTTTCAAGAAGAGTTTCCCCTTCACCTGTAGCGTACTCAAGCTCCAGCCCCTCAAATCTGTCCATTATTTCATCCACCCCGACAATAGCAAAGCCAGCTAGAATCAGAGTGAAATGGAAAGTTGCACCAGGTCGAGGAGGTAAGACATAGCTGACCGCCGCCTTGAAGGTCAGGTTATGGCATTTCGCCATTAGCACACAATGTTCATTATCCGTGATACCATCCACGGGGTAGCGAGGAGCCGTGCTATCAGGCTGAATGAGCTCCGTGGAAGCCACGCTGCTTCTCCGCTGAGATGGTGGGGTAGCATCGTGGGTAGTATCCAATGACGGATCTTCGTGCCGCTGAGATGGTGGGCCGATAGCTCGCTGGCTCTCAAGTGCCTCTAGTTCCGCTAATCTTTCATTGATCTTCTGCATTTCGCTTGCTTCCTCTTTCTTCTTTCTCTGTCTGCTTCTATACCCAGTGCTGTCGGGAAACCCATGCACCCACGGAACGGAGCCTGATGTGCCTCGTGTTCGTCCAGGGTGTTAAAGGATTCCCGAGGGCCATTGACAGCTCGTCCTTCTCTCTGTCGGGAACAAACCTCCCTTCCAGCGCTTCCTTGATTACTTCCTCAAGCTTTGTGACGGGTGTTTGAAGTTGAGCTTTCGTCCAAACACACTTCCCTGTGACTGGGTCCAAAGTTCCCCCAACCCCGAAGAACCAAGTCCTTGCCCGATCTGGCCAGTGCAATGTCGCTGGTTGGACATTTTTAGCAAGCAGGTCTGATGTCTACTACGCAACCTTCTTCTCGTAGACTCGTGTTGGGCCTCCAAGCGCAGAGTTTTGTAGGACAGTAGCAAATTTCCCTCAAGTGGATGACCTAAGGTTTATCAATCCGTGGGAGGCGTAGGATGAAGATGGTCTCTCTCAAACAACCCTGCAACCAAATAACAAAGAGTCTCTTGTGTCCTCAACACACCCAATACAATGGTAAATTGTATAGGTGCACTAGTTCGGCGAAGAGATGGTGATACAAGTGTAATATGGATGGTAGATATAGGTTTTTGTAATCTGAAAATATAAAAACAGCAAGGTAGCAAGTAACAAAAGTGAGCAAAAACGGTATTGCAATGCTTAGAAACAAGGCCTAGGGTTCATACTTTCACTAGTGCAAGTTCTCTCAACAATACTGACATAGTTGAATCATATGTAAATCCCTCACGTGTGACAAATAGTTCACTCCAAAGTCACAAATAGCGGAGAACAAACGAAGAAATTATTGTAGGGTACGAAACCACCTCAAAGTTATCTTTTCCGATCAATCATATGAGCTATCCCTATAAGTGTCACGAACAGCCCTAGAGTTCGTACTAAAATAACACCTTAAGATACACATCAACCAAAACCCTAATGTCACCTAGATACTCCAATGTCACCACAAGTACCCATGGGCTTGATTATACGATATGCATCACACAATTTCAGATTCATCATGTTCAATCCAACACAAAGAACTTCAAAGAGTGCCCCAAAGTTTCTACCGGAGAGTCAAGACGAAAACATGTGCCAACCCCTATGCATAGATTTCCCAAGGTCACGGAACCCGCAAGTTGATCACCAAAACATACATCAAGTAGATCAATAGAACATCCCATTGTCACCACGGATATCCCATCGCAAGACATACATCAAATGTTCTCAAATCCTTAAAGACTCAATCCGATAAGAAAACTTCAAAGGGAATACTCAATTCATCACAAGAAGATAGAGAGGGGAAAACTCCATATGATTCATCTATATCAATAAAGCTCGCGGTACATCAAGATCGTGTCATCTCAAGAACACGAGAGAGAGAGAGAGAGAGATCAAACACATAACTACTGGTACATACCATCAGCCCCGAGGGTGAACTACTCCCTCCTCGTCATGAAGACCGCCGGGATGATGAAGATGGCCTCCGGTGATGGTTTCCCCCTCCGGCAGGGTGCCGGACCGGGCTCCCGATTGGTTTTTCATGGCTCTGGAGGCTTGCAGCGGCGGAACTCCCGATCTAGGTTTCTTTCTGGGGGTTTTGGTATTTATAAGAGTTTTTGGCGTTGGTCCCACGTCCAGAAGGTTCCCGAGGAAGTCACAAGCCAGGGGGGCGCGCCCTACGGGGGGCGCCCCTGTGGCTTGTGGCTTCCTCGGCCTTCCTCTCCGGTGACTCTTCGCTCCAGTATTTTTTATATTTTCCAAAAATATTCTCCGTAAATTTTCAGCTCATTCCGAGAACTTTTATTTCTGCACAAAAACAACACCACGGTAGTTCTGCTGAAAACAGCGTCAGTCCGGGTTAGTTCTAATAAAATCATACCAAAATCATATTGAATTATTGTAAACATGGCATGAATACTTCATAAATTATAGATACGTTGGAGACGTATCAACATCCCCAAGCTTAATTCCTGCTCGTCCTCGAGTAGGTAAATGATAAAAGAAATAATTTATGAAGTGTGAATGCTACCCAATATGTTCATCATATCCTTTTCTTCTTTGTATAGCATGGACATTTGGACTTGTAAATGATTCAAAGCAATAGTCTAGTTTTAACATAATGACTTCAATACTCAAGCATGTCAACAAGCAACCATGTCTTTCAAAATATCAACACTAAAGAAAGTTATCCCTAGCCCATCATGCTCAATCATTGATCCATTCATGAAACACACTCAAATATTAGCTATGCCCAATGCTCAAGTACGATCATAGTGCCCCCTAGTTGGTGCTTATAAGAGAAGATGGAGACTCAAAGCAAAAATAAAAATTGGATAAAGTAAATAGATAGGCCCTTCGCAGAGGGAAGTAGGGATTTGTAGAGGTGCCAGAGCTCAAGGTTTAAATTGAGAGAGAAAAATATTTTGAGTGGCATGCTTTTCCTGTCAACGAAAACAACGAAGAAGCTCACAATACTTTCCATGCTAGATACATTATAGGCGGTTCCCAAATAGAAAATAAAGTTTTTTTTACTCCCCCTCCACCAATCAATCACACTCCACGGCGAGCCGAATCCACGGGTACCGTCCATACAAACAACAATCTTGGGGGAGTTTTGTTTCATTATATTTTGATTTGATTTTTTGAGCATGGAACTGGGCATCCCGAATACCAGCCACTTTCTCGTGAATGATAGTGAATCAACACATATCGTGAGAATAACACACCTAGCATGGAAAAATATTGGATACTCCCCACCGTTTCATGAGCGGTACGGACACACAAAAGATAAAATTTATTTTGAAAATTTAGAGATGGCACATACAAATTTGCTTGGAACGGCATGGAAATACCGCATATAGGTAGGTATGGTGGACTCATAAGGCAAAACTTGGTTTAAGGATTTTGGATGCACAAGTAGTATTTCTACTTAGTACAAATAGAGTCTAGCAAATAGATTGGGAAGCAACCAAACCAAGGAACGAAAAATCACATAAGTGAGCATTGAGTCATAACTACCACCGAATAATGCACCACAAGTAGGATGTAACTTCATTGCATAACTATTGACTTTCGTGCATGCATAGGGAATCACAAACCTTAACACCAATATTCCTACTAAGCATAATTACTCACTAACATGACTCACATATTACTATCATCATGTTTCAAAACTATTACAAGGAATCAAGTTTAATTTGTCCAATGATCTTCATGAAAGTTTTTATTATATCCTCCTTGGATATCTATCACTTTGGGACTAGTTTCATATGTTGCCATTGCTTTTTGGCAAGCTCAAACAATTTTAAATGAAGCACATGAGCATAAAGATTTCATCCCTCAAAAAGGTATAAGTGAAGCATGAGAGGAAATGACAAGCTACTCTCAAAAGATATAAGTGAAGATCAATGAGTAGTCAAACAATTAAGTAGCTATGTGAGGACTCTCTCTCTCTATCAATAAATATTTTCAGATCTGAAGTATTTTATTAAACAGCAAGCAAAAGAAAAATATCACTCCAAGAATAGCACGCATCATGTGAACGAATAAAAATTTAGGCTCAACATAGGCTAACCGATAGTTGTTGATGAAGAGAGGTGGGATGCGTAGCATCCCCAAGCTTAGATGCTTGAGACTTCTTGAAATATTTACTTGGGGTGCCTTGGGCATCCCCAAGCTTGAGCTTTTGTATCTCGTTCAATCCTCTCATATCATGGTTTCACCTATTCTCAAAAACTTCATCCACACAAAACTCGAAAAGAACTCGTGAGATAGGTTAGTACACATAAGAATAAATTAACACTTCATGTACTGCCAAGACAAGTTGCACAATAATTTTCAAAAATCATCTACTGTTTACTATCATCTCCACAATTTATATCTACCAATATAGGCTATGGAAACTATAGGATAAGTAGATAACAAAACTATGACAGCAATCTGTCCAAACAGAACAGTCTGTAGCAATCTATTAAACCAGTGTACTTCTGTAACTCAAACAATTATGAAAATTTAGGAAATGCTAAATAATTTATATGACAATACTGTGTTAAAATTTCAGAAACTTTCCACGTTCCAGTAAAATATGAAAATTCAAACACTACAGCAAAAGTTTCTGTTTTTTACACAGCACACATCAAACATGCAATGCAAGCATCCTAAGGCAATTCTTGGAACTTTTTATTGAAAAACAAGAGTATAAATAACACCTAACATAAAACAAGAAAATAAAATGACGCTCCAAGCAAAACTCATATTATGTGACGAATAAAAATATAGCTCCAAGTGAGATATACCGATAGTGTTGAAGACGAAAGAGGGGATGCCTTCCGGGGCATCCCCAAGCTTAGGCGCTTGAGTATTCCTTGGATATTACCTTGGGGGTGCCTTGGGCATCCCCAAGTTTAGGTTCTTGTCACTCCTTGTTCTCCTCATATCGGTGTCTCACCCAAAACTTGAAAACTTCAATCACACAAAACTTAACGGAACTTCGTGAGAAGGGTTAGTGCAATAAACAAAGATCATTCACTTAGGTACTGTCAAGACAAGATTCATAATTGTTCTCACATAATACCTACTGTATTCTATCATTCCCATAATTTATATCACTGAATATAAGCTATGGGAACACTAAAACAAGCAAACTATGCATGCAAAACAGAATCTGTCAAAAACAGAACAGTCTGTGAAGATCTGTAGTGTAACCATACTTCCCTGTCTCTTAAAATTCTGAAAAATTAGGACAACCAGGGTAATTTGCATATCAATCACGTGTAAAAAATTCAGATAAAAATCACGTTCCAGTGAATTTAAAAAATTCCTGGACTGAGAGAAAAAGTTTCTGTTTTTGCACAGAATCAAGTCAACTATCATCCACACTATCCCAAAAGCTTTACTTGGCACTTTATTGAAACAAAAGCTATAAAACATGATTATACAGTAGCTTAATCATGTGAACACACTAAAACAGAAAGGAAAAGTGTTGGGTTGTCTCCAAACAAGCGCTTTTCTTTGAAGCCTTTTAGCTAGGCATGATGATTTCAATGATGCTCACATAAAAGATAAGAATTGAAACACAAAGAGAGCATCATGAAGCATATGACTAGCACATTTAAATCTAACCCACTTCCTATGCATAGGGATTTTGTGAGCAAACAATTTATGGGAGCAATAATCAACTAGCATAGGAAGGCAAAACAAGCATAACTTCAAAACTTTGAACACATAGAGAGGAAACTTGATATTATTGCAATTCCTACAATCATATGTTCCTCCCTCATAATAATTTTCAGTAGCATCATGAAGGAATTTCACAACATAACTATCACATAAAGCATCCTTTTCATGATCTACAAGCATAGAAAATTTATTACTCTCCACATAAGCATATTTATTCTCATCAATAGTAAGTGGAGCAAACTCAACAAGATAACTATCATGTGAAGCATAATCCAATTGAAAATTAAAATCATGATGACAAGTTTCATGGTTATCATTATTCTTTAAAGCATACATGTCATCACAATAATCATCATAAATAGGAGGCATGCTTTCATCACAATAAATTTTCTCATCAAAACTTGGGGGACTAAAAATATCATCTTCATCAAACATAGCATCCCCAAGCTTGTGGCTTTGCATATCATTAGCATCATGAATATTCGAGGAATTCATACTAACAACATTGCAATCATGCTCATCATACAAAGATTTAGTGCCAAACATTTTATTGACTTCTTCTTCTAACACTTTGGCACAATTTTCCTTTCCATCATTTTCACGAAAGACATTATAAAGATGAAGTATATGAGGCAACCTCAACTCCATTGTTTTTGTAGTTTTCTTTTATAGACTAAACTAGTGATAAAACAAGAAACTAAAAGATTTGATTGCAAGATCTAAAGATATACCTTCAAGCACTCACCTCCACGGCAACGGCGCCAGAAAAGAGCTTCGTTGACGGGATGTGAGTGCCGCTTACCTAGCCTCCCCGGCAACGGCGCCAGAAAAGAGCTTGATGTCTACTACGCAAACTTCTTCTCGTAGACTCGTGTTGGGCCTCCAAGCGCAGAGTTTTGTAGGACAGTAGCAAATTTCCCTCAAGTGGATGACCTAAGGTTTATCAATCCGTGGGAGGCGTAGGATGAAGATGGTCTCTCTCAAACAAACCTGCAACCAAATAACAAAGAGTCTATTGTGTCCCCAACACACCCAATACAATGGTAAATTGTATAGGTGCACTAGTTCGGCGAAGAGATGGTGATACAAGTGTAATATGGATGGTAGATATAGGTTTTTGTAATCTGAAAATATAAAAACAGCAAGGTAGCAAGTAACAAAAGTGAGCAAAAACGGTATTGCAATGCTTAGAAACAAGGCCTAGGGTTCATACTTTCACTAGTGCAAGTTCTCTCAACAATACTGACATAGTTGAATCATATGTAAATCCCTCACGTGCGACAAAGAGTTCACTCCAAAGTCACAAATAGCGGAGAACAAACGAAGAAATTATTGTAGGGTACGAAACCACCTCAAAGTTATCTTTTCCAATCAATCATATGAGCTATCCCTATAAGTGTCACGAACAGCCCTAGAGTTCGTACTAAAATAACACCTTAAGATACACATCAACTAAAACCCTAATGTCACCTAGATACTCCAATGTGACCACAAGTACCCATGGGCTTGATTATACGATATGCATCACACAATTTCAGATTCATCATGTTCAATCCAACACAAAGAACTTCAAAGAGTGCCCCAAAGTTTCTACCGAGAGTCAAGACGAAAACATGTGCCAACCCCTATGCATAGATTCCCAAGGTCACGGAACCCACAAGTTGATCACCAAAACATACATCAAGTAGATCAATAGAACATCCCATTGTCACCACGGATATCCCATCGCAAGACATAAATCAAGTGTTCTCAAATCCTTAAAGACTCAATCCGATAAGAAAACTTCAAAGGGAATACTCAATTCATCACAAGAAGATAGAGGAGAGGAAAACTCCATATGATTCATCTATATCAATAAAGCTCGCGGTACATCAAGATCGTGTCATCTCAAGAACACGAGAGAGAGAGATCAAACACATAGCTACTGGTACATACCCTCAGCCCCGAGGGTGAACTACTCCCTCCTCGTCATGGAGACCGCCGGGATGATGAAGATGGCCACCGGTGATGGTTTCCCCCTCCGGCAGGGTGTCGGAACGGGCTCTCGATTGGTTTTTCATGGCTCTGGAGGCTTGCGGCGGTGGAACTCCTGATCTAGGTTTCTGTCAGGGGGTTTTGGTATTTATAAGATTTTTTGGCGTTGGTCCCACGTCTAGAAGGTTCCCGAGGAAGTCACAAGCCAGGGGGCGCGCCCTAGGGGGGGGGGCGCCCCTGTGGCTTGTGGCTTCCTCGGCCTTCCTCTCCGGTGACTCTTCGCTCCAGTATTTTTTATATTTTCCAAAAATATTCTCCGTAAATTTTCAGCTCATTCCGAGAACTTTTATTTCTGCACAAAAACAACACCACGGTAGTTCTGCTGAAAACAGTGTCGGTCCGGGTTAGTTCTAATAAAATCATACCTAAATCATATAGAATTATTGTAAACATGGCATGAATATTTCATAAATTATAGATACGTTGGAGACGTATCAAGGTCTTGCTCAGCTTTGTCCCACGTAGGTCGGGCTTTGCTGTAGCCACCTGACCCCGTAACATGGTGATACTGCTTCTTTGCAGCATTTTTCTTATTTATATGTGACATTTGCTTGGCCTTCTCCGATTTCTTGTAGGCCACAAATGCGAGCCAGTGATCTTTTATCTTGAAGTATTGACCTTTGAACTCTGGAGTCTCGTCTTTCTCGACAAACTTTTTGTTCAATAGTTTCTTCCAGTTCTTGAATAGTTCTGCCATTTTCTTAAGAGCAAACGCCTTGACCTTTCGCTGTATAACTGGGTTATTTGTAACACTCCAAAAAATTTGATTTGATTTTTATCAAATTCTTTATTGGATTTGGAGGAAATTTATTTGAATTCTTCCAAAAGACTCTTCTCCTAAAAACTCTTGATGGCAAACCTTTTATGAAACCTTTTCAATCTTGAATTCTGGTCTTGAGGGTTTTTCAACATGTGTTGGTTCAACACAAAGACTCTTGGGGTATTTTGTTATTTTTCTTATTAAAAAGAATTTATATGAAATTGGGTTTATTCTTTCCTATTCAAAAATACCCCTATGCTACTCTCTTGCCATGACTTGCACTTCAATCTTTCTTCCTAAACCCTCCTCCCTACTTTGGGTCAAGTCAAGCATGCTATTCCAGCAAGGTTCAACTTATTCTCATTTTCTTTTCTATTTATTCTATCCTCAAACCATTTTCTGTAATTTATTTTGGACCCCTCTAGTTTACAAAGGAAGTATGAGACTCCTTTGAGCTTTGGTCCCAAATAAATTACCCTAGCTACTCCTTGGTACCCTCAACCTATATCACCAAAGATCTACTGGTCCACAGTTCAAAAATTTCAAATTTTGTTTACTGCAAATTTGGACCAGATTTGCCATTTTTTATGGAAACCACTCTTTTCTCTTTCCATAAATTCTGAGAAAATTCAGGAAGCCTCTGGAGGCATCAAGAGGCCATCCCTCCAAGTTTCATCTCCAGAAAAATTTTCCACGTGCGTCAATCATTTCATCGAGCAGCTGGCGTGCACTGTTTCAGTCAAGGTTCAGAGATTCAGTGTTAAGCTTCAGGTGACAGTGTCGTTTCCGTCAGAGCTTCGCGTCAATCTCGCCAGCAGTCGCCTTGGCTCGTTGCTCCCTGTTCCTCCTTATCCAAAGCGCTGCACGATCGGTTGGCTTCTTCCTTGCGCCGACGGTGAGCTGGCAGGGGTGCATCGCCCCCGTGAACGGCGGCAGCGACGCTCGCTGCGGCCGCCAGAGAAGCTCAGCGAGGAACGGCGCCGCCCAGCACCGCCCACTCCACCAGAGACCAACGCGTGGCCGTCCACCCCTCTGTGCGCACTGCCGTGCAGTCGCCGTGGACTGGAACCAGAGATCGCGCCCTCTGCCGCCGGTGCGCGCCCGTGAAGCCGTTCCGTCGAAACCTGTAGTATCGCCCAAGTTGGATCAAGCTTAAGCCAAAAATGGTACCATTGGGCCAATCCGAAGCTGCCCCGTCACCATAACCTTCCATCCGATCACCACCTCGCCGTAATTGCTCGCCGGAGTAATCATGCTCGCGGCACACCCCTCGCCCGCCTATAAATAGGAGGCCCCCGAGCCATCCAGCAGCTCAGCACCACTCCACCTCACCTTAGAGCCACGCCAAGCCCCTCGGAGGAACCAGGGGAGGTCGTCTTCCCCGTCTCCGGCCGCCCCGATCAGCTTCGGGCTCCGGCAAAATTCACTCTAGTGAGCGTGTCTCCACAGCTCATTTTTGGTTAGTAGCTCTCTAGTGCAACCTCTCATCTGACCCGTACTTCAATTTGGTGTTAGAAGCTCTCTCCGGTGAGATCGATCGACACCCGAAGCCGCCGTCCGCCGGAGTTGAAACCATCGTCGACGTGGTGCTTTCCGGCGACCCCTTCCTCCTCTCACCGACGCGGGCCACCTTCCTGAGCACGCCGGTACTCCCCTCCCTCTCTGTCTCGCAGCAGTTCATCGCCGGCGATCACCGCGAGTCTCTGGCGCCGGCGAACTCATTTTAAACCTGACATGAGGGACTCCCTCGTCAGCCTCTGTTCTTATCTCCGAAACCGTTTTCTGGAGACGCCTCGGGCAGAATACGTTTTCTTCTTGAGTTGGCGTATTTCTTCCGAAACGTTTTCTGTTTTATCAAACTACCCCCTGGATAACTTTTTGTTTATAACAGATTAGTCCCTGGACTAAAACCTTTATATCTTTTAAACAAAAGATGATTTTGAGTTGATTCTTTTTCTGTCATCTCTATTTTTCTGTCTAGTTTTTTATCATATTTATTTGAAGAATATTTGGAACAATTTTTATGCACACACGGTATTTACGTTAGAATTCGATATTTTATGTGACGTAGATACCGAAGGAGGTGACGGTGCCGTCAACTTCGCCGAGCTAGACTCCGACTACTCCGAACCAGGCAAGCATGTTTGGACCTTTGATATGATGAGTGTTTTCCATGTTTGCTTGAGTGGTTTATCTCATGGCATGTTTATATAAGCATTTGAAGAATGTTATATTTCATGCATGATAAGTAGCAAGTAAGCTGCAAACTTGATGGGATCATGAAATATTGAACAACCTAGTCATGTGGTGACATGATAGGTTGTATGCTGGTATTGTTGGAGCATGCCGGTATTATCTAAGAAAATTGTTTAACTCCAGTGTTGACATAGATCGAGTCTTGTCCCCGTTCGCCGTCTTTTCGTGCTGCCACATGTTTTCTGCAAAGAATACGGTTTAGTAAGTTGCAAACCTCTTTCCATGTACAGACCAAATAGAGGGGCCGTGATGAGGGTTCCATGGCCCTGGATTAAAGCCCGTCATCCGGTCAGGGGGCATGGGTGTTTCCGGTTGGGACCGAGAGGGGGGCACCCCTTAGAGCGCGCAATATAAATTTGATCCCATGCTATTCGAGGTGTTGGCCTCCCCGTCTTAAAGTTTTTCTTGAACGTTGCCTAGGGTGGTACCTGGCATCGGGATGTGAAATGGGTGTGTACTGGATTGGTGTGTTTTCTTCTAAAATACCGTAGACGGAACTAGTCCTTTGTGACTACTGAAATCCGTTGGCTGTGGGTAAAGAGTACAACCTCTGCAGAGTCAAAACTATTCAAGTAGCCGTGTCCACGGTCAAGGACGTTGGTTAACAGGTCAAGTGTCGGTCTCAGTCTCAGTCTCTGGAGAACAAATATGTTAAATGACAGAAGTAAACTTGGCTGAATATTATTCCTGTGAATGGACTAACCTGTTTATTAATATGTACCGAGTATTCCTTAGGATGGTGCTACCTCCTGGACTACTCGTATTCGAATGACGAGATATAAGCCCTTTATGTGATGTCGCTCAGACGTCCGACTGTGGCATGCTTGTTATTTACTTTTGATACAAGCCCTTTATGTGATGTCGCTCAGACGTGCGACTGTGCCATGCTTGTTATTTACTTTTGATACAAGCCCTTTATGTGATGTTGCTCAGACGTCCGACTGTGGCATGCTTGTTATTTACTTTTGATATAAGCCCTTTATGTGATGTCGCTCAGACGTCTGACTGTGGCATTCTTGTTATTTACTTTTGATATAAGCCCTTTATGAGATGTCGCTCAGACGTCCGACTGTGGCATTATTGTTATTTACTTTTGATATAAGCCCTTTATGAGATGTCGCATCAGACATCCGACTGTGGCACGTATTGTTATTTATTTTTCAGTATAAGCCCTTTATGTGGTGTTGCCCCGACGCCCGACTGCGGCATGTTAATTTATTTTTACCTTTCGAGGCGTCGCTTCAGACACCCGATCGGTCTTCTTCTATTTTATTGGGATTTCGGGAGGATTACCGCCCGACTTCCTTTTTATTTATCTCGCAGTGCAAATTTATTACCTGAGTTTCTATTGCTAATTTTTGCTCGTGTGCATCATGTTTGCATTTGTTATATCTTATGTCCAAACTGTCTTGCGAGTACATTCAAAGTACTCACCTGGCTTGTTGATTTGGCCAGATGTTGACGAAGGCGATCTTATGGATGAAGAGTACGATAGCGAGTCCGACGCCTAGAGGAGTCCCAGTCAGTCCCTTGTGATCTTGGAGTTGGTCACTTGTTTTATATACGCTTCCGCTACCCAAATAAAATTATCGAGCCTCATTCCGACGCTTGATGAGCTGTAAGATATTGGAGTCATGTCACCCACTTCACTGTGACATATCCACCACCACCTTTTATTGCGAGTCAGTAGTTATGCCACCATATCCATTGTGACATATCCGCCTTTATGTGTAATATTGGCGTGCCTGTAATAAATTGTTGAGCATCCTCAGCTCAACCCTGTATAATATTAAGTATTACTGGATTTCTGTATCAAGGATTTGTCTACCAGTAAGAAGGATTTTCTGTACTGGTCTAACGTAAGGGGCGATTTTTCAATAAATGTTTTATTGGAAAACCGGCCGTGACAACCTTGGTACCAGAGCCAGGCTGACTGTAGGAAGCCACTAGGTGCGATCACTAATCGGTTATTAGCGTAATAGTGCTATTTTAGCATTTTGCAAATTGTAGCAATTTTTCTGTTAGTCATCATAAATTTATGATTTGACTATCTGGAATTTTTGTCTACTTTTGTAGATGGCTGGCCGCGACTGTGAGTCACAGGTGTTCGCCAATGTGCCTGAGGAGTTTATCAAGCTCCTCGCCTCCATCGCCAAGATCGCGATCGGGCCATCGACTCGTCCGGAGTTCACACTCTACCAGCACAAGCTCAGCGACAGCGTGTCTATGCACCAGGCCGCGGTGCAGTTCAAGGGAAGGCGTTCTGAATCACGCCACTTCCGATTTGTTGGGAGGGCCATGCTTACGGAGAGGCATGCCATGTAGATGGCTGCCCGTGAGGCAATTGCTCGCCTCCGGGATGCTCTTCCTTCGATGAAGGCTCGTCGCTACCACTACCTCCCATGTCACGTGCCATCACTTGTCACTATGCATTTGCTTGCACTAGGGGAGAGAGAGATGAGGCTATTGAGATGCTTGTTGAGTATCTCAAAGCTCTTGAGGCAGCTTTTGATAACCTCGTGGACGACTTTGTGGCTGCTCGTATGGACTCAGTTCAGGGCTGTGTCGCCAACAGGAGGGAGCTACTCCATACAGCACCACCACTGTCGTACATCTCGTCCGCAACATCATATACACCTGCCATCTTGGCCACCGCACGCCGCCTGCCTACCACTGAGGAGTTTGACCAAGTCATTGCTCCTACCCTAGTTAGTGCTGCACCACCTGCCGCACCCGCTCCAGCTCCACAGCCCAGTACTCCGCGCCTAGAGCCTATTCGTGAGGAGGAGGTTGAGTCTCCAGCGCCTCTAGGACTTACCCTCGGCAGGCCGAGGGAGGTTTTTACCATCTCCGACTGAGTGCGCCGAGCAGTGTTGTGATGTACCAGCTTGTATGATATGTTTATATGTATATAGGCGTGGTGAGAAGTAGTCTGTATGCGCATCATGTAGGAATTTGGAGAAGTGCACTAGCCTAAATAACATGTCAGGAATGTGTACGCACATCCTGAGTGATGTACTGTATAATTATGGCTTGCTTGTAAGATATGTACTGAGCGGTCCTTCTCCATGCGCAATCAAATATTTTCTTGAAAAATCTTGGAGTAGTTAAATTTCTGCCTTTGCAAAATTGTTTATTTTTGTCACTCAGATTTTCTCATGTGTTCTGCAAAAATACCCCAGAGTGGAAAATGCCTCGTCCCTGGACTCGTTCCATGCCAAGTCCGCCAGAAGAAAATTATGATACACAGACAGGTAACAATTTCACACAGGGACAGTCAAGTCAGCAAGACAGTGAAGCAGCATTTTCTCAAGTATGCCGACTTTATGAGCAAAGCCAGCAGCAGCATCAAGAAATGATGAATCGTATTATCAATATGGGAAATCACCGCGAACCATACCCACGGCATTCCAAATTGTCTGAACTACAAAAGACACGTCCCCCAACTTTCTCCCACACTGATAAACCTCTTGAGGCCGATGATTGGCTTCGAGACATTGAGAGGAAATTAATTATTGCACAATGTTCGGACCGTGAGAAGGTACTTTATGCACCTCACTACCTCACTGGAGCAGCTGCATCATGGTGGGAAAATTTCCTACACATGCACCCCAATGAAAACAACATCACCTGGGAGGAATTTAAGGAAAACTTTCGTGGGGCGCACATTCCCAAGAGTGTTATGAAGATCAAGAAAAGGGAGTTTGATGACCTCAAGCAGAGAAGCATGACAGTGACTGACTACAATAGTCAGTTTACTCAATTATCTCGTTATGCCAACGAAGAACATATGACTGAGAATAAAAAGATGGAAAAATTTCTGGACGGTCTAGCACCAGCACTCAAATGCCAGCTGGTCATTCACACCTTCCCAGATTTCAAGACACTTGTGGACAAGGCCATTACATTGGAAAATGAGCGCCGCAGCTTGGATGATATTCGCAAGCGCAAAAGGGACAAGAATGCTCATTCCCGCAACAACAAGAACAAGAATGATTTCCAGAGAAATGGGGCGAATAAATCCTCAACTAACGCTCCTCGTCCAAATAAAAAAATTCATGCAAGGGACAAGGAGCTTACATATCACCCAGGCGTTACCTGCTTCGCCTGTGGAGAGGAAGGACACTATGCCAAGCAGTGCCCAAAGCCAAGAAACTCGGCTCCCAAGCCGAACAACAATGGAAATAATTCAGCTCCCAAACGCAACAACTTCAACCCCAATAACAACCACAGGAAGGGTCACGTGAACCATGTGACCAAGGATGGAGCACAGAATGCTCCAGACATCGTACTCGGTACGTTCCCTGTCAACACAATACCTGCCAAGGTTTTGTTTGATTCTGGAGCCTCTCACTCGTTCATTTCCAAGAAATTTGCTTTGCAACATGATTTTCCAATTCTCCCCTTGGAAAATTCCATGACCATCAAGTCCCTCGGGATTAAGCAAATCACTCAGAGTTACTGCCAAGGTGTGGTTATTGAGATTGAAGGATTAAAGTTTTGGGCAAACCTCATTGTATTGGAAAATAAGGGATTGGATGTTATCCTAGGAATGGACTGGTTAACCACCAACAAGGGATTTATCGACTGTTTCAATCGGACAGTGACTCTCACTCACCATCACGGGAAGACAATAAGAATTGCAGCTCTAGAAAGACCAATATCACTTAAACCAAGATTAAACAAGGTGGATATTTCTGAATTAAGTAATGTTCCAGTGGTGTGCGAATTTCCTGATGTATTTCCAGAAGAGCTACCAGGTATGCCACCAGACAGGGAAATAGAATTCATCATTGAACTAGCACCTGGCACCAAACCTATCTACAAGAAACCATATAGAATGGCACCATACGAGTTGGTAGAATTAAAGAAGTAGATAAAAGAATTACTGGACAAAGGCTATATCAGGCCCAGCTCCTCACCTTGGGGTTCACCGGTATTATTTGCCAAGAAAAGAGATGGATCTCTGAGAATATGTGTGGACTATCAAGCCCTGAACATGGTCACCATCAAAAACAAATATCTGATGCCATGGATAAATGATTTATTTGACCAACTCGCGCAGGCCAAGGTTTTCTCAAAAATTGATTTGAGGTCAGGATATCATCAACTAAAAATACGGACAGAAGATATCCCCAAGACAGCATTCACCTCCAGATACGGGTTATATGAATTTACAGTAATGCCGTTCGGACTGACAAATGCCCCCGCATATTTTGTCCACCTCATGAACAAAGTGTTTATGAAATATATGGACAAATTTGTGGTGGTGTTCATTGATGATATTTTGGTATATTCCAAGACACCAGAAGAACATGCTAAACATCTCAGAATTGTACTGGGAGAACTAAGGAAACATCAATTGTACGCAAAATTCAGCAAATGTGAATTCTGGTTAAAACAAGTTGGTTTTCTAGGCCACGTACTAACCCAAGAAGGTGTGGCCGTGGACCCAGAAAAAGTCAAAGCCGTACTTGAGTGGAAACAACCAGCCAACGTAACAGATATACGAAGTTTTTTGGGAATGGCTGGATATTATAGAAGATTTATTGAGGGATTTTCCACCATAGCAAAACCTATGACACAGCTACTCAAGAAGGACAAGAAATTTGAGTGGACCGATGCCTGTGAGAAAAGTTTCCAATAATTGAAGAAGAGATTAACAACAGCACCAGTATTAGTCGTGCCAGACATACAAAAAAATTTTGAAGTATATTGCGACGCGTCCAGGAAAGGCCTCGGATGCGTATTAATGCAAGAAGGCAAAGTAGTCGCATATACTTCCAGGCAACTACGAAGGCATGAAGAAAATTATCCTACTCATGACTTGGAATTAGCAGCAGTTATTCATGCACTCAAGGAATGGAGGCACTTTTTGCTTGGGAATTGTTGTGAAATATATACGGACCATAAAAGTCTCAAATATATTTTCACACAGCCGGAACTCAATTTACGACAACGACGCTGGTTGGAATTAGTGAAGGATTATGATGTTGGCATTCACTACCATCCAGGCAAGGCGAATGTAGTGGCAGATGCTCTCAGTCGAAACCCAAGCTCGAGCAACGGCAGTCTACAAAACTTGAGACCTGAGTTTCAGCGGGAGTTTGTCAAACTCAACTTGGTTTTAGTCACCGAAGGTACTGTGGCAAATTTAGAAATTCATCCCACCTTGATGGAACAAATTAAAGAAGCTCAGCACGGACACCCCAGCATCGAAGGCATAAAAAGAAAAGTGAGTATGGCCAGGGCCTCAGAATTTGTCGTAGACGACGTGGGAATATTATGGTACGGAAACAGGCTATGCGTACCAAATATAGAGGACCTCAAACAACAAATTTTGAACGAAGCCCACACCGCCCCATATTCAATCCACCCAGGAGGGACCAAAATGTACAAGGACATTCATGAAAAAATTTGGTGGCACGGTATGAAGAGGGATATAGCCACATTTATTGCATGTTGTGATTCCTGTCAGCGCATTAAAGCCGAGTATCAAAAACCAGCAGGATTATTACAGCCAAACAAGATACCTGAATGGAAGTGGGATGAAATTGGAATGGATTTCATTGTCGGACTACCTCGGTCACGACACGGAAATGATGCCATATGGGTCATCACCGATAGGCTAACCAAAGTGGCACATTTTATTCCAGTAAAGACAACCCACACCACACAGAAGCTTGCCAGACTCTACCTCTCCCGTATTGTCTGTTTGCATGGAGTCCCAAAGACAATAATATCCGACAGAGGCACTCAATTCGTTTCCAGATTTTGGGATCACCTACAACAAGCCCTGGGAACTCAACTAGTATTCAGTACAGCATACCACCCCCAGACTGGAGGACAGACTGAACGGGTGAACCAAATTTTAGAAGACATGCTGAGAGCGTGTGTTCTCACCTATGGAACCAGTTGGGAAGAAAGCATGCCGTACGCCGAGTTCGCGTACAACAACAGTTACCAAGCCAGTCTACAAATGGCACCTTTTGAAGCCTTGTATGGACGAAGATGCCGTACTCCACTAAATTGGTCAGAGACAGGAGACATCCGTATTTTCGGCCCAGACATGCTCAAGGAAGCTGAGGAAAAATTCAAGATAATCAGGGACCGACTCAAGACCGCCCAAAGCCAACAAAAAAGTTATTATGATCAAAAACGCCGTGAAGTCAGTTTTGAACCAGGTGAATATGTGTACCTACGAGTATCCCCAATGAGGGGCCTGCAAAGATTCAAAGTTAAAGGGAAGCTGGCACCATGATTTATTGGACCCTTCTGTGTAGTTGCACGAAGAGGCACAGTGGCCTACCAGCTAGACCTACCTGAAGAATTGTCAAACGTCCATGACGTGTTCCACATCTCACAGTTAAGGAAATGTGTGAGCAACCCAGAGAAGCATGTATCTCATGAGGACATTGACGTTCAACCAGACCTTACATACAGGGTGCGTCCAATCAAAATATTGGAGGAGTCTGAAAGGAGGACCCGTCAGAAGACAATTAAATTTTTCAAGGTTCGGTGGAGCAATCACACCGAGGATGAAGCAACATGGGAAAGAGAGGATTTTCTTCGGGCAGAGCACCCACACCTATTTGAGGATCAGCTGAAATCTCGGGGACGAGATTTTTCCTAAGGGGGTAGGTGTTGTAACACTCCAAAAATTTTGATTTGATTTTTATCAAATTCTTTATTGGATTTGGAGGAAATTATTTGAATTCTTCTAAAAGACTCTTCTCCTAAAAGCTCTTGATGGCAAACCTTTTATGAAACATTTTCAATCTTGAATTCTGGTCTTGAGGGTTTTTCAACATGTGTTGGTTCAACACAAAGACTCTTGGGGTATTTTGTTATTTTTCTTATTAAAACGAATTTATTTCAAATTGGGTTTATTCTTTCCTATTCAAAAATACCCCTATGCTACTCTCTTGCCATGACTTGCACTTCAATCTTTCTTCCTAAACCCTCCTCCCTACTTTGGGTCAAGTCAAGCATGCTATTCCAGCAAGGTTCAACCAATTCTCATTTTCTTTTCTATTTATTCTATCCTCAAACCATTTTCTGTAATTTATTTTGGACCCCTCTAGTTTACAAAGGAAGTATCAGATTCCTTTGATCTTTGGTCCCAAATAAATTATCCTAGCTACTCCTTGGTACCCTCAACCTATATCATCAAAGATCTACTGGTCCACAGTTCAAAAATTTCAAAATTTGTTTACTGCAAATTTGGACCAGATTTGCCATTTTTGATGGAAACCACTCTTTTCTCTTTCCATAAATTCTGAGAAAATTCAGGAAGCCTCTGGAGGCATCAAGAGGCCATCCCTCCAAGTTTCAGCTCCAGAAAAATTTCCACGTACGTCAATCATTTCATCGAGCAGCTGGCGTGCACTGTTTCAGTCAAGGTTCAGAGATTCAGTGTTAAGCTTCAGGTGACAGTGTCGTTTTCGTCAGAGCTTTGCGTCAATCTCGCCAGTACTCGCCTTGGCTTGTTGCTCCCTGTTCCTCCTTCTTATCCAGAGTGCTGCACGGTCGGTTGGCTTCTTCCTCGCGCCGACGGTGAGCTGGCAGGGCTGCATCGCCCCCGTGAACGGCGGCAGCGACGCTCGCTGCGGCCGCCAGAGAAGCTTAGCGAGGAATGGCGCCGCCCAGCACCGCCCACTCCACCAGAGACCAACGCATGGCCGTCCACCCCTCTGTGCGCACTGCCGTGCAGTCGCCGTGGACTGGAACCAGAGAGCGCGCCCTCTGCCGCCGGTGCGCTCCCGTGAAGCCGTTCCGTCGAAACCTGGAGTATCGCCCAAGTTGGATCAAGCTTAAGCCAAAAATGGAACCATTGGGCCAATCCGAAGCTGCCCCGTCGCCATAACCTTCCGTCCGATCACCACCTCGCCGTAATTGCTCGCCGGAGTAATCATGCTCGCGGCACACCCCTCGCCCGCCTATAAATAGGAGGGCCCCGAGCCATCCAGCATCTCACCACCGCTCCACCTCACCTCAGAGCCACGCCAAGCCCCTCGGAGGAACCAGGGGAGGTCGTCTTCCCCGTCTCCGGCCGCCCCGATCCGCTTCGGGCTCCGGCAAAATTCACTCTAGTGAGCGTGTCTCCACAGCTCATTTTTGGTCAGTAGCTCTCTAGTGCAACCTCTCATCTGACCCGTACTTCAATTTGGTGTTAGAAGCTCTCTCCGGTGAGATCGATCGACACCCGAAGCCGCCGTCCGCCGGAGTTGAAACCATCGTCGACGTGGTGCTTTCCGGCGACCCCTTCCTCCTCTCACCGACGCGGGCCACCTTCCTGAGCACGCCGGTACTCCCCTCCCTCTCTGTTAATATTATTTTGATTCTTTTGAGTTGATTCTTTTTGCTATTAGAATTTTATAAAATCTTTTTAGTTCATTCTTTTTGCTATTAGAGTTTTATAAAATCTTTTTAGTTCATTCTTTTTGCTATTAGAGTTTTATAAAATCTTTTTAGTTCATTCTTTTTGCTAAATTTATACCATCGGCAACATGCAACTCCAATTTCATCTTCTCCTCCTCAATTCTTTTCAATTTTTCTTTCAAATACTCGTTTTCTTTTTCAACTAAATTTAACCTCTCGACAAGAGGGTCGGTTGGAATTTCCGGTTCACATACCTCCTAGATAAACACATCTATGTCACGTTGGTCGGCATAATTGTCATAAACACTAAATGAAACAAATAGTTATAAAAGATAATATACCACATCCGAATCATAGACCGGACGAGGGCCGACGTGGGCGGATACCATGACCATGGCACTATATAATAATAAACAATAATAAAAGTAAGAAATTTATACAAGTATCTATGTAACTCATACAAGTAAGAATTTTTTTCTTTCAAAAAGAAGATAATAACAAGAGGCTCACCACGGTGGTGCCGGCGACGAGATCGGCACGGGCGATCGATGACGGTGAGGACGGGGACGCGACGTGACGGACCGCCAAACCTAGACAAATCTTGGAGAAAATGGAGCTTGGAGAGGAGATAGCTTAAGCATGGGTCGGGCATTTCATCGAACACCTCGTGTGCATAGGAGGTGAGAGCAAAGCAGCACACACCTCCCACACGCCGGCCGGCCAAAAAACAGAGGAGTGAGCGGGCAGGGGCAAGCATATATATAGGCATATCTTTAGTCCCGGTTGGTGGCTCGAACCGGGACTAAAGGGGTTGCGCCAGGAGCGAGGACCTTTAGTCCTGGTTCGTGTCTGGAACCGGGACTAAAGGGGTCAGATGAACCGGGACTGGTGCCAGCCGAGGCCCGGCCGGCGTCCTGGCATCACGAACCGGGACTGATGCAGCCATTAGTCCTGGTTCGTAACACGACCGGGACTAATGCAATATTCTGGCCTGTACCAAAGCCCTTTTTTCTACTAGTGTACAAGACAGCGCCACATGCTTGTATGTTTGTGTTTCTGGCCAACGAATTCTTCTTTTTCTAGGTGCGAGGTGGACTTTGGGTGTTCTAATTAACATACATGCAAAATGTCATTCTGTGGTGGGATCGGATTTGATGTTGACAGCGCTATCGAGCAGGGACAGCGAATGATCTCAATTGTATGAGAAACAAGCGGCACTTCTCAACTTTTTCCAAGGCTTTTGCACCTGGAAATAACTCGATTGACCAGTAAAAAGAGCTGGCATTAGATTTCGCCCCCCTGCCCCTCAAAACCCTAGCCGCCGGACCTCAGGCCCCCTCCGCCCCTCCTCGCCGTCACCTGGTCGCGCTGACGGGCGAAGCCCGTCGGCGTTGGTGGCGGCGGGGATTATCTTCCTCTCGCTTGGGGGTGGTCGTCTCGGGACAACAACGGCGGGTGGTGACGTCACGCTGGCGAGGGACGTGGCAGCGCACAATGGGCGCTGGCGGCGGGGTCGCGAGCGCTCAGCGGTGGAGTAGTGGGCTTCATGGGTCGGGCGAGCTCGCGTCCGTGGAGAAGGTGCTGGCCTGGTCTGGGCTCCTCCAGATCTGGCGTTCTGACGGTCGTGGCCGGTGTGTGGTGCCTCGCCGGCCGGTTTCTTCGGCTACGGGGTGGCGCAAGGATGGGTCGTTGGTGGCATGCTGGGGGTCCGGGTCACCGGGTGCGGCCGCTTCAGATTTGGCCTTGTGCGATGCGGCCCAAGGTCGACATGGGAATCGGGTGGCTGGCTCTGCCATGTTCGTCAGCTGGTGGAGTGGGCGGCGCGAAGTGGTGGATGCTCCTCCCCCTCCTCTGCTTGGTGCTGGTGCGGGATGGATCTGGAGCTGGACCTTTCCCAGTGTTTTCCACCATTGAGGGATGGCATCGTCACCAGGGAGCCATGAAGTCGTTCTTGCCTCCCATCTAGTGGCAGCATGCCGCCAGGGAAATCACCATTTGCTTGGCCGAGGCAAGGCGAGGTGGTGGAGGTTAGATTTATCCAGCCCGGGAGGGGCTTGAGCCTATGGGCCGTCCAGGGTGGGGAGGGAGGTGCCTTCCTACCCTCCTCTTCGATCGTCGTGGCTACCAGTCTAAGCGGGTTTGGTGTTGGGGACTTGGGTGCCGGGGCGATGGTCCTAGAGGTGGGAGAGGCGGGGCTCATAGGCAGAGCTCGCATCTCGGGTCTCGATTGACTGACATGGCCGTGCTAGCCGCATGGTGACCAGAGCTCGACGGTCGGATGGGGTGGCCCATCGGACGTCTTGTGGTTGGATGTTCTACGCATCAGAGGCAAAGAGGACTTGCGAGGGTGAAAACCCTCTCAGGCTCTGCCACCAACAACAACGGCACTTATAGGTGTCGTCTCCTTGGTAGGCATCATCGCGGCTCCTCTTCGTCCTTCGCGTTGTTCCAGAGGAAACAGTGATCTCTGGATCGGGCGGTGGCGGTGTGCCGCCTTGGAGCTCTCGGACCGTCGGGCACGACTTCTTTAGCTGTTCTTGAACACCCGTGTATCTTTCCTTGTGTGTGTGGTGGTGTTGAGTTGTATGGGTCTCGCAGGGGCGGAGCCAGGATTTGAACATAGGGGGGGCAAAGAGGACAATGCACGTGCAGGAAATTCAGGACCAAAGTATATTGATTCTAAAATATAGTGTTACTATCAAACAAACAATGACAATTTTTTCCTGCAATAACATTGAAATAGATAAAAAAATTATTAGCTTAGATATATATATATCTACGCACATCAGGCCCATCAAACGTCAAGGTTTGTAGTGATTTCACTCCTCAAATATATACATGTCGCTCTGCAATCTCATCAGTAGACCGGGTGGTTAAAACAAATGGCTTCAATTGTTAGTTATTGGTGGTCTCTTCTTACTCATGCTTTATGCAATTCTAGACTTCTAGTTAGTACAAAAATATCATTTGTGATTGAATCTAACCGGTGCAACCTCCGTTCCAAATTACGTGTCTTAAATTTATCTAGATATGGACATGTTGTATGTAGACAAATCTAAGACAAGTAATTTGAAACGGGAAGAGTAGTTTGTATACTTTATAAGTAAAATAATATAGAGTATCTATGCAGCATACCTGATTAGACAGATCCACAAGCCGTGATTTCAGAGCCGAGAGGCGGAGATGTTTGCCAATTAGTAGATCAGCATGTGATAGACTCATACCTGCGCGCGGAATACGCACCTTCGTCATTCAGGTCGTCACTGCTGCTAATGGTTTGCCGCTCGATTAAGCCCTAGCTCCACGGCGGCGGCGGCGGCGGAAACGATCGAGATGGAGTTGGGCAAACAGATGGCAAAGCGACGTGTACTGGTCCAATCGATAGCAGACCAGCAGATCAAACCGATTATAGCACTTCGTCTATGGGCTATCAATTTTGGGCTTGGGCTATTCAACACTACATACGTACAGGTCAAGCCTACGTACGTGTTTGCAATGGACAGAAAATAATTAGGAATAGATGTCCAACTAGGAAACAAATCCTCCTACGGATCCAACGTAGTCCCCGCTGAGTATCGTTAAGGGGGGCGATCGATAGGGGGGGTCTGGCCCCCGCTCGCCCCCCTGTGGCTCCGCCACTGGGGTCTCGTATGTTGGTCGTTCCTTTATATATAAAGAGGGGTGCGAGCCTTTTTTGGGTAAAAGTCATTCAAAAGTACAACCCTTTTTTCCTACAAGGAAGAGGTGAGTGTGCATGAGCATCACATGCACACGTGAGTTACACACCGTATTTAGAGCACATGGTTTATCTCATCTCTTTTTTAGGGGGGAAGGGTTCCATATTAAGTTTACCTGGACCACGGCGATCTAGTTCGCATAAGTTTACACACAAGGAGCACCGCAGACGATCTTGACGATGGCATGGTCAACAAGGGGTTCCTGGAGTGCACGATATAATAAGTGTCCATGGCGGTGGACATGGTAGGGGTTTCGTTATTCCACAACGAAATTTGCATGGGGCACGTTCTTCGCACTATCTCTTTCTAAATTTTGGTTGCACTAAAGCGCTGGTGTTTGCAAGTTTGTGATATCACAATCGGTTTGTACACTGTCTGGTTCGCTCATTACTTATGATGATCATGTCAAAGGTCGCCTGAGTTTGGATCGAGCCGAAGGTGGTGGCAACGTGGTGCAGAGCCTACATGGCCACGATGGTGGAAGTGAAGATGGAGGTTCACGGTACCAGGGTTAGGGTTTGTTTCAATCATCCTGGACTCTTTGTCCTGGGTTCGATTTCAAAGATTATGAACAATGGTTTTTCTACACCCCAGCTCGGTGTATCCACGGTGCACCCACACAAAAAAACATAGCAAAACATTTCGAAAAAATTTAAAACTTTGTGGGAATGATTATGAACAAATGTTATGGTTGCTTGTAAAGTTTGGTAGTCAAATAATATTTGAGAAGCTCTGTACAAAAAAATAATATTCAAAATGTATGCGCATTGTTTGAGCAGAATTTGTGATTTTTTTTGTACAGAACTCCTCGGATGCCATTTGACCATCAAACTTTGCAAGCATCCATAAGATTTGTTCATAATCATTCTCACAAAGTTTAAAGTTTTTCGAAATGTTTAACTATTTTTTTGTATGGGTGCACCGAGCTGGGTTCGGCCACTACTTTCCCTTCAAATAGACAGGCCTATACATGATTCAAGGCTTAATTACAAACTCAAAAAAACTAAGGTTTTAAGCCAAGCACATGTCATGCATAACTAGAATACAACAACCTGCAAACTGAAAGTAAAAGTTAACTGAGGCATCTGACCTCGCTAAGCACGCAAGCACGTTGACATCACAAGATCTACAACCTCCTGACCTCACGGCTGAATGTCATGGACCACGTTGTTGGCTCCAAGATTCCGTTAAAAGAAGGTGAGGGTGCTTCTTCCACCAATCTTCGTGTCTGCGGTTGATTTTTCCAAGAGGCATCATTCCAAGCTCTAGCATCTTAGGCTGGCTCCAAGTTCAGAGGCGGTCTCTACTTCGTGGTCCGTATTTTTATTTTTATTTGGAAAGCAGGTTAAACCGCCGGCCTCTCCATCAATTGATGCATACAACCATCTTTATTAATTATTTCATGAAGGTCTGACAAAAACATACATCAAGCCATCCGAAGCTATCACTCACACAACAAACTTGATAATGTGGAGTGCTCTGACTCCACCTATCTAAAACCGATGTTGTCGCTGATCCATCCATATGACGTATCGGAACCAACAACCGATGCAGCAGACCTAAAACGTATACCACATGCACACGTTTTAGAAACCACCATCATTATCGAGCCGTTGTCCATCTCCAGGAGAGAGATCCGCGTCATCCTTGCTAGTCCGGCCATCCGCCGACGCCACCACGGCGCCCAACGGCGCCACCGCCCTGCGCTCGTCCATCCCGACGCGGAGACTCTGGAAGATCTGTCGTGCGTAGCACCTACCGAACAGGCATGACACAGCTTAGCACCTATCGGCCAGGCATGACTTGACATCTCCACCGAAGCTCCATTCAAGACGAAGCCGCTCCACCTCTTGCCTCTGTCTTCCAGCGCTGCTCCACAAACGATGCTCCCAAGAGAGAAACGACACCGTACTGCCGCCATCGTCTAATCTTAAAGACTAGATCCTAGGGTTTACCCCAGAGCAGCGCGAGTTGGTCCACAGTAGTTACACGACGTTGCCTTTATCAAGGTAACGGCGCAAAACACCGCCATCGCCTGTCGTCGGCTCGATTTTCACCGGCAACTATGTCTCCCCGACTCGCAACCGGGAATAGAAGACCGGTCTTGAGATCCGACCACCCAGCCTCAGGCCGACCACCTCCGATGGAGGAGATGACCACCACCGCCGGCTGCACCGGCTAGAACAGATCTGGCCGGAGGTGCCGCCGAGTAGTCCACCAGGCCCACCATGCCGCCGTCGAACTGAAGCCAGATGGCACGCCGCCGAAGCATAGCCAGCCGTCGCTGCCGACTGCATCGCGCCGCCTCCCGAACCGGGCCAGCCGTCGCATGCCACCGCCCGTGACCGGGTTGTCCGACGCGCCTGCGGCCGTCGTCGCCAGAGGCAGGGCCGGACACCGCTGCCGTCGCCGTAGCCATCATCGTCGCTCTACTAGATCGGTCGCGCCTCCACAAGTGTGAGGGCCCCGCGTCATCCCTAAGACGCGGGAGAGAGGAAGTCCCCCGCCACCGCCATCGGCCCCCGGGCGTGGTCCGGCGGCTTCCTCCGACGGAGGCGGAGGGAGGAGAGGAGGGAGTGCACGCCCGCGGCGGCTAGGGTTTGGGCACCGCCCGTGTCGCCCTAACGGGGACGACCACTAGTGCAGAACCGGCCACTAGTCCCGGTTGGGAAGGGCCTTTAGTCCCGGTTCCCCAACCGGGACTAATAAATAGGGACTAAAGCCCCCCCCCTTTTAATCCCGGTTGGCCACGAATAGGGACTAAATCTCGGCCACGTGGCCGGCTGCGCCCGCGCTGCGCCGGGGACCTTTAGTCCTGGTTGGTGACACCACCCGGGACTAAAGGTTTAGGGGTTTAGGTGTTTAGGCTTTATTGTTTATTTTTCCTTTTCATTTTGTGTTTTCCATTTATTTATTTTTCATTTCAAACATATTTTACGCTACTACATAATATACACGTTATGCATATATAATAGAATTTCTCGTAGAACCAATCATATATCATAGAATTTCTCGTACGACCATGCATACACACATATATATACAATTTGGTATATACAATTTCTCCTACAATTTGCAGATCATTACATGCAGGCATTAGGTGATCATCAAATGGTATTCTCCGTCGGGAGATATGACCTGCTCAAGCAAAAATCCCGCAATTTCCTCTTGAATTGCTCGTATGCGGTCCGTTGCTAGGAGCCTATCCCGCATCGACACCATCTTAATTTAAAGAAGGAGATCAATATGAATATATTAGTTGTCTGTATATATATTAGATCATGATAAAAAAATTGTGAATAGTGTTTACGTACCCAAAGATGTCTTGCATCTCCACTCTTTTCGGTCATAAAGCGAATGTTCTCGCAAACGTAGTATGCACATAAATTAGTCTCGGTTGCTTGTTTCATGCACTTTACGAGAATAGAATTAAATCAGATAATAATCAAGCATGATAATGGTTATTGAAACTAGAATTAAAGAGATGCGAGGACGTAGCTAGTACTACTTAATTGTAATTACCTTGGACCGTCGCCATCTCAGCTCTGGTTTCCATTCACCGTCAATCTCTTTGATGAACTTTTTCCAAACCCTGTCCGGCAAAGAAAATGAATAAAGGATCTATTAATTACTTGATATCAGGAAATGAACTAAAGAGGCCGACATAGTGCGGTAATGATTGAAATTACCTGTCGAGCATCAAATACATGTTTTTGTATTCCTTAGAGTCTCTACTTAGTGAGTCCAGTACTTCAACAGTTCCCTCGTTAACTCTAATGATTAGCAGGATCCAGTGGAATCTGCGCACACGTTTGTATAAGCGGGCATGCATTGTGCATTCAACTACACACTTAACATCGAGTAAGCAAAAATAGAATTTGTAGTACAAGATAGTAAAGGCTCACCTGAAGTTGCAAGGAAGTAGTATTTCTGCTTTGGTATATAGGCTCTTCAAAAACATTAGCAAGCTTTCCTCTGTGTCTTTGAACCCAATGCCATGGACTCCATCTCTATTCAATTCAAAAATCTTCATTCTGCATAATACCACACAAAAGAATATAGTGAGGATAATTAATTAGAGGCAATGAACGAGCTGAGCTAGAGACTTAAATTACAGAAACAAATCACTTACAGACAATAGCAACTGACAAGAGAATGGTCGAGTGCGGCTTGATTGAGTAACTGAAAAAGTTCTTCATTTTCAATCCACAAATCTTTAGCATGGTAGTAATGCTCTGGCTTGACTTTCACCATGAGGGTCTCTCGCCCGACATTTACTTCTCTCAGGTACCACTGATGCAAGTTGTACATTTGCGTTGACAGAAGCTTCTCCGCTTCAGCACTGACCAGAGGCTTCCCGGGGATATATTTCCATGCTAGGTCCTTCTCATCCGTCGTGGGGATTTCCTCAATGCCTAGGAGTGCTTCAACAGTGATACCGATCTCGCTAGCCTTCTTTCTATCATCGTCGGTTATCTCCTTATAGGTACTCACCTTGAGCGGGGGGATCGACTGCACTTCCTGTTCTCCAAGCTGGGGAACAGTTTTCCTGCATTTATTACTACTTGTACTCTGCGACTGTTGTTTTTTTTATTGATGATATGACTTGCTAATACTGCGATCATAGTATGATAATTGCCTTTTCTCCACAACCGGTTTAGCACAATCCAAAAAGTGTTGTATGACTTTCTCAGGTATTTTCTCCTTTGGCGGCGGGGGCGGTTTCGGTCCAAAATGGGCCCACAGTTGGGCAGCCACTTCGAGCTCGGTTTCCTCGTTAGTCATCTCGTAAGCTAGCTTCTTTTTGGCAGCAGGATCGGATTTATTCTTTGGTGCTCTCTTCCGCTTTAGGGTCGGCTGATGCGGCGTAGATCGATATCGCGGAATCGCGCTAGGCTCCGTCTCGGGGTGGGGTGGATTCGGCGGGGGCGGCGGAATCGCGCTAGGCTCCATCTCGGGGTGGGGTGGATTCGGCGGGGGCGGCGGACTCGCGCTGCGCTCCGTCTCGGGGTGGGGTGGATTCGCCGGGGGCGGCGGACTCGGGCTGCGCTCCATCTCGGGGTGGGGTGGATTCGGCGGGGGCGGCGGACTTGAAGGAGGAGTCGGTGGCCTTGTCACAGAGTTTGGAAACACGATGCATTCCTTACTCCATACAATGAGACACCGTATGACTTCTCCTAGTGTACGCTCCCCTTCACCTCCAGGAAAGTCAAGCTCTAGTGAGTCATATCCCGGCAGAACTTCATCCACCCCGACACGAGCATAGCCAGGTAGAATCGGATTGCCGTGGATGGTTGCTCCAGGTGGATTTGGTAAAGCATAGCCGTCCGCCACCTTCATGAATATGTTCGTAATTTTCATGTGTAACTCACAAGTTGTCGTCTCTTGGATATCATCCACGGGGTAGTGAGCCAGCAGTGCATCATCGGCCGGGACTCCCGTGGAACCCTCGCTGCTTTTCGGCATAGATGATGGAATGGTACCATCCAATGGTGGATCTGGTTGCTCCTGCCGCTGAAACGTGCTTAGCTGGCTAAGTTTGTTGATCAGCTCCTGCTGCAGCATGTATTTGCATTCCAACTCCGCGTTCTTTGATTCTACCATTTGAATCCGGTCTAGTTCCTGCTTCTTCTTTCTCGCACGACTTCTGTAAGTCTCCTTCCAGTCCGCAAACCCCTCATACCATGGAACAAGGCCTTTGCCTCGCATTCGTCCCGGGTGTTCAGGATTCTTGAGGGCGCGTGTAAGCTCGTCGTTCTCTCTCTCGGGCTGGAACACCCCTGTTCGAGCATCTTGTATTGCTTTAAGTAAAGCGTTCGAGGCGTCTTTAAGACTTGCTAGTTCAATAATCTCCCCTGTCCTTGGGTCCAACTTTCCCCCATGCGCATAAAACCAAGTCCTGCACCTTTCGGGCCAACCCACTGTTTTTGGAGTGACGCCTGCAGCAATCATCTTTGCCTCAGATTCATCCCACTTAGGCAACCCAGCCTTGTAGCCACCTGTCCCCAGAACATGGTGAAATTGTTTTTTGTCAGTATTTATCTTGTTCTTTCTCGACCGTTCCTTAGCTGCTTCCGATTCCTTGAACTCCACAAATAAGTCCCAATGATCTCTTGACTTCTCTAGTTGTCCAATGAATTGTGGAGTCTTCTTTCCTTCGCTAACGTATTTGGTCCATAATCTTTTCTTAAAAGTCTGAAATTGTATGGCCATCTTCTTAAGAGCACACTTCTTGACTTTCTCCCGTTGGAGATCTGTCAAACTCTCTGGTAGGGTGAAATGTGACATGAGCGTCTCCCAAAGTGTATCATTTGCTCTTTCGTTGACAAAACTAACTCGTCGACCTTCCTTTGGCTTATTCCATTCTTGAACGCTGATCGGGATTTGGTCCCTAACAATAACTCCGCATTGAGCTGTAAATTTGTCCGCATTCTATTTAGGAGCAATCTGTTCGCCATCTTATCTGATTACATCGATGTTGAACTTTATGCCAGCGTCCAACTTTTTGGCCGGGCCTCATTTAACCCTTGTAGAAGATTTGCTCGATCCGGAGGCTAAAAGAAGAAAGATTCGTTAATATATATATATATATATATATATATATATATATAAATCAATTAATACATGTAATGATCACCATCACAGGATCATAGCTCGGGTGAGATCCCTGAAGAACCTGCCAGGTATTGGAGAACCTGGCGTCCAACGCAGCCATGTAGCGTCAGACGTGCTAGTCCTCCTCCCTGACACGGCAATGTACCACCTCCGCGGGGGCCGGCTCCCTTCGCACTAATAGTGGTCCACGCGACCGCCATCAAAGAACCTCTGGGTCGACGAAGGGAGACTTATTCCTCACCAACCTGTGCGCCCCGGAAGGTAGCACCTCCCAGTGCCAGCCCGGCGGAGCCCAGTCCCGGACATGGCGCCTCTCAAGCAGGTTGTCGCCGCCGAGTCGACGACGAGGATGCGGGATGGGCATCGTCGACGTCAAGAACAAATTCCTATGCGAGAATAAACTTTTATAACTTATACGTTGACTCTAACTTTGGAACTCGGCACACGCCTAAGTATAATATTCAAGAATGTTTCACACACAAAAATGTTCAATAATGTACACATATGACCTAGCAAGACAATTTATTTGGTGACTGTGCATACTTCCAAAATAACACAACAATAAGATCAATTGTTCATTGTTGGGGCCGAACCCTTGCCTCGCTCGCTCACACACTCGCATGGACGGAGGCTGAAGAAGACAGGAGCACGCTCTGGATTTCCGGCGACGCACAGACGGGGTTTTTATACTTAGGCGTGTGCACATACACCAGCAGGGCAGCGGCGCCGACGTACGCGGCCGCGGTGGCTTCTCGGATTGTACACGCAGCAAGGTGGCCACGGAGGAGGGGGATGCAGGCGAGGAGGAGGCGAGCAGGGGCAGGAGCTCACGTACTACGAAGCTGCAGGGGCGGCGAGGCTCGGGGAGGAGGAAGTCCGGCGACGGTCAGCTGCAGGGGCGGCGAGGCTCGGGGACGGTGAGGAGGCGACGGCGATCTCCAGCAGCCTAGCGGCGGCGGCGGCGGCGGGGGGGGGGGATGAGGAAGATTGGGGGAGGAAAAGAGAAGGCGCGGTTAAATACTCCAGGGCCTTTAGTCCCGGGTTGGTGGCTCTAACCGGGATTAAAGACCCTTTAGTCCCGGTTGGTATCACCAACCGGGACTAAAGGTCGTCCCTTTAGTCCCGGTTTGTGATACCAACCGGGACTAAAGGTCCATCTTTTCGGCGGCCCAAATTCCGCGCGGGAAGGGACCTTTAGTCCCGGTTGGATCCACCAACCGGTACTAAAGGTCTATTTTCAATTTTTGGTTTTGTTTTGTTTTTCTAAACAGGACAGTTTCTGTTTTTAGATTTGGAACAACTTTTAGAATGTTTATAGTTTTTGAATAAATCTTTTTGCCTTAGGTCAAACAAATTATAAACTTTGTGTTAGTGCCAGTAGTTTTCATATTTAAATAGTTTAAATTTGAATTCTTTTGAAATTTGTGTGAATCACTAGTTTGTGAATAACTGTAGTTTAAAATTAGATTTTTGAGTGATTGTTTTTCCTGTTGTTTACTATTAGTATGTTTTATCATTATGTTCAATCTGGGAATTTTTAGGATATTTTAAATAGGTGTTTTAATCAAAACCAGATTCTGTTTAACTCTTTTAGTTTTATACCTTCATTTGTTACAAAGGCATTTCGTTTTTTTTAACTTATTTCAACTCCAGAATTTTTGTGCATTCAATATGCACCATTCAAAGCCACATCCTCAAATTTCAAACATTTCTAACTTCATTTGCTATTTTTCATGCATTTAATGGTATTTTGCGCTGAATGACCCTGAAATTGAAAAGCAGTACAAATGAACTCTGAAAAGGTTGAAACTTGGCATGGTATCATCATTTCACAGACATAGCATGTGCTAAAAAGTTGAGAGGGTTACAACAAAAACTGGATGCACCTCGTGTACAAACTGGACTATCTCTTTTTCTTCGCGTGTGTCCCTTTCACTACTGGAATCTAAGGATTTGCTATCTGCCAGCTCTTTGCCGTCTGCTGGACTCTCTCTTTCATTCTCTCTCTCTCCCTCTCACCCTCGATCCCCCGAGCTGCGCCGCCCCGCCCCACCGCTGCCCTGCCGCCCAGCCGCCCCCGTCGCCGCTGCCCCTCGCCGCCCGGCCGCCACCGCCGCCCCTATGCCCATGCGCCCCTGCGCACCGCCGCCACCACCGCCCCGACGCTCCTGCCCCCCGCCGTCCGGCCGCCACCGCCGCCCCGACGCCCCTGGCGCCCCTACGCCCTTGCCCCCGACGCCCACGGCGCCCCTGCCCCCCGCCGCCTCGACGCCCCCGCCGCCCCCTGGCGCCCATGCCTCCCGCCGCCCGGCCGCCACCACTGCCGCGGCGCCCCCGGCGTCCCTGTGCCGTCTCCGTCCCCCGCCGCCCACGCTGCCCATGTCGCCCCCGCCGGTGAGTACCCCCGCGGCAGCTAGCTTTTTTTGTTTTTTCTGTTTTTTATTTCTGTTAAATTAGTTAGTTTTATTAGTTTATTAGGTTAGTTTATTAGGTTAATTAGGTTAGTTAGTTAGGTTAGAAGAAAAAAAAGAAGAAAAGAAGAAGGAAAAAATGAAAAAGGAAAAAGGAAAAGAAGAAAAGAATAAGAAGAAGAAGAAGAAGAAGGAAAAGAAGAAGAAAAAGAAGAAGGAGAAGAAGAAGAAGAAGAAAAGGAAGAAGAAGAAGAGGAGGAGGAAAAGAAAAAAGAAGAAGAAGAAGAAGAAGAAGAAGAAGAAGAGGAGGAGAGGAGGAGGATAAGAAGAAGAGGAAAAAGGAAAAGCAGAAGAAGAAGAAGAAGAAGAAGAAGAAGAAGAAGAAGAAGAAGAAGAAGAAGAAGAAGAAGAAGAAGAAGAAGAAGAAGAAGAAGAAGAAGAAGAATAAGAAGAAGAGAAGACCCTCGACCCCCGACGCCACCGACCCCCGACGCCACCAACCCCACTGACCCCCGACACCACTGACCCCCGATGCCACTGACCCCCGACCCCCGACGCCACCGACCCCGACGCCACTGACCCCCGACGCCACTAACCCCCGACACCTCTTATGCCTCCTGTTGACCGAAAAGGTGCTCTTCGGCCTTCTAGAGGCCGACAGGGTCATAGTTTTGTAAATTATGAGTTAGGTCACATATTTTTCCGATTTTGTTATAAAAAACATCATATTTGTGTTGATCGGGTGGATTTCAATGTGCAGTTGTTCGACGACCTCCCTGTGCGTTGGACGAGCTCCGCCCCTGGGTTCGTGGGTGAGCACAAATGACTTCTCCTCCTCCCCCCTTAATTTGCTCTGTTCCGGTCTTCGTGCCGATGAAACTTGCTATCTATAGGTGTCTTCAATCATCAGTATGCGTGACCAGTATGCGTCTCCCGTTTGAAAGGGCGGCATCTATAAATATGCATGTCTTTGCATATTTATAACCGCCATCCTTTTGAATTGTCCAACGTTATCCATGGACAGCCCGAGTATGTGTAGATTGGGTTCGTTTTCCCATATGCTTTGCTCCGGATCCGATGCATAATTTCGTCAGTGCCTCCCTGTTGTTGTCCGGGTACACATCCTCTCTGTTTATTGCCGAGACGTGTATCAGGAGAATAGCGGGGAGGTGCTGCCGAAAATCTGCGTCGGATCCGGAGCAGAGCATGGGAAAACGAACCCAATCTACACATACTCGGGTGGGATTAGGACCCATCTTTACCTATTAGCGTGTAGGTTGCATGGACGTAATAAAACTGACAAACTTGATTAACTGATGAATATATATGCTGAATTATATATATATATATATATTTCTTGTGTGTCCAGTAGTTAGGCAAGATGAGTGATCGTGCGTGGATGTACACCGGTCACACTAGTCAGAAAGACATGACCAATGAATGGTTTACAAAAACCAAGGGGTTTGTGAGAGCCGCATTTGCAAATGGCCAGGAAAGAACTTGGTGCCCCTGTGTCCAATGCGACAACTTTAAAAAGAGGACAGAGGGTGTAATGGGTAAACACCTACAGAAGTGGGGTTTTACGCCTACGGTGTGGACTTTTCATGGTGAGTCTGCCCAACGTGCCAGAGCTGAGGTGGTTCGTCGTCGCACCGACGAGCATGGTACCAGGATCGAAGACATGGTGCAAGACTTTGATGATGCTCGGAATTCGGACGATGAGATGGAGGAATCTGCAAAGGCCTTTTATGAAATGTTGGAGTCTTCAAAACGTCCTCTCCACGAGCACACTGAGCTTTGTCAGCTGGATGCCATCGCGCAAGTAATGGCTCTGAAGGCTCAAGTCAACCTGGGAAGAGAATGCTACGACGCGATGATGACAATATTTGGACGCTTTCTACCCAAAGGCCATGTACTGCCTGCAAACCTGTACCAGTCGGACAAAATCCTCCGTGTACTTAAGATGCCCTATGAGAAGATAGATGCCTGTGAGAATGGATGTGCCTTATTTAGGCTTGAGTATGCGGACTAGAACTATTGTCCTATTTGCAAGTCTTCCAGGTATATTGTGGTAGACAACGGTATGGGTGAGAAGATTCAGACCAAAATCCCCGTTAATGTTCTTCGGTATATGCCAATCGTACCAAGACTTCAACGTCTTTTCATGATCGAAGAGATGGCCAGACAGATGACATGGCACAAATTGGGCAAAAGAACCGAACTAGATGCAAATGGGAATCAGATGTTGGTACACACTTCAGACGCTTTTGCGTGGAAGCACTTCGATGCATTACATAAGGATAAAGCGGCAGATCCAAGGCATCCTCGAGTCGCCATCAGCACGGATGGGTTCAATGTGTTTGGTATGACGGCAACCCAATACAGTTGTTGGCCTGCATTTGTTATTCCACTCAATCCCCCCCCCCCCCGGACAGATTATGCAAAGAAAGAACATTTTCCTGACGTTGATAATTCCAGGGCCCAACTATCCGGGGAAGAATATGAAAGTGTACATGCAGCCACTTAAGGATGAATTGCAAGAAGCTTGGGATAATGGGATCAAGACATACGACGCCGCTACCAAACAAAACTTCTCAATGCATGTGTGGAACATGTACTCGATGCATGAGTTGTCGGCGTATGCGCTATTCATTGGCTGGTGTGTGCATGAAAGGTTCCCGTGCCCCACATGCAAGGCAGCTCTTCAGTTTCGTTGGCTGCAGGCGGGTCGCAAGTTTTCTTTCTTCGACTTGCATAGACAGTTCCTGGATCGTCGCCATAAGTTCAGAAAAGACAAGAAAATTTTCATCAAAGGTAGAGTTGTCAAAAACCCTACACCACCTGCGTTGACAGGCCAACAGACCCTGGATCAGTTAAACGCTCTTGAGCCTGATCCAGAGCGTCCAGGGTATTTCAAAGGGTATAATTCGGAACACGCCTGGACTCACAAGACATGCTTATGGGATCTGCCTTACTTCAAAGACCTCCTTTGCCCACACAACATCGACGTGATGCACACTAAAAAGAATATCGCCGAGGCCCTTTTTGGTACATTGTTCGGCATAGAGGGGAAGTCAAAGGATAATCCTAAGGGTAGAGTTGATCAGGAGGCTCTATGTGATAGACCGTTGCAAAACATGCGACAACCGAAAGGAAAGCATAGTTGGACCAATCCAAAGGCATGGTTCAATCTTGGAAGGCCAGCTATGAGGGAAATGATCTTGTGGGTGAAAATGCAGTTGATGTTCCCCGATGGGTATGCAGGGAATCTAAAGAGGGGAGCGAGTCTTGACAAATTGAAAATATTTGGTCTCAAGAGTCATGATTGGCACATATGGCTTGAGCGGGTAATGCCGGTGATGTTGCGTGGCTTTATCCCTGAAGATGAATGGCTAGTACTGGCAGAGCTGAGCTATTTCTTCCGTTCTCTTTGTGTGAAAGACCTATCGCCTGGCGTGCTAGATGAAATGGAAGAGTTGGCACCGGAGTTGATCTGCAAGTTAGAGAAGATCTTTCCACCGGGCTTCTTTAATCCAATGCAGCATTGATTTTGCATCTCCCGACCGAGGCAAGATTGGAGGGGCCCATGCAAAATCGTTGGTGCTACGCAACTAAGAGGATGCAAAAGACGCTTCGAGCAAAATGTAAAAATAAACGTAGAATTGATGCATCGATGGCCGAGGCATTCATTACTGAGGAGGCAGCAAACTTAGTGACAGCACATTACGAAACCAAAAATCGTCATTTGCATAATCCGAAGCCTCGGTACAATGTTGGCGACACTAAAAAAGGTCGATCCAACCTCAGCCTATTCAAAGGGGAGCTCACACCAGCCGGTGCTTCGAAAGCAATAGCATTGGATGTCGAAGAATGGCGGACCATTTCGTGGTATATCTTCAACAACCTAACAGAAGTGTGGTCGTACATCGAGTAAGTTCTCGGTACATTGTTTCGAAACTTCTAATTCCTTTGAACTGCTCTTATTCCCGGATATTTGATACAGTCGATATGTTGCCAAATTCTCGGATGGAGCGGTGATCCAAAAGGATTCCATCGAAGAGTATGAGCTTCTGGCAAAGCATGGAGGCGGCTATCCCGGTTTCATCTCTTGGCTCAAACAAACGGTAATTTCCATTAGACCATTTCATTTCTTCATCTAATTTGCGGCTAATGCAACAATCCTTTCATATGAAACTTGTAGGCTAATTCAGAGTCTATGGACGCCGAATTGAGACAAGTCGCTAATGGTTTTGACTATAAGGTCCGTTCATTTGACAAATATGACATCAACGGGTATCGCTTTCGTACCTTTAGCAAAGAGCTATCTATGGTCGGCCGAAAGTCTACAAATTGTTGTGTCTCTGCTATCGGCGAAGGAGGTACCGAGTATTATGGAAGAGTTGAAGCAATTTATGAACTTCTATTCTATGGTGAAAACCCACCGAACGTCATAGTCTTCAAATGTTATTGGTTCCAGCCGAAGGAGACTAGAAGGACTCATGAACATATAGGGCTAGTCGAAATCAAACAAAGCACCCATTTAGATGTTCCCGATGTCTATATTCCAGCTCAACAGGCGACCCAAGTTTTCTATCTACCCTCGGCCTGCCAAACTGATCCAAATCTGAATGGTTGGGATGTCGTTTATGAAGTGCCGCCACGTTTTAGACCACCTCCCCTCAATGAAGAGGATTATGAACCTCACATTAACCCAGACACATATGAAGGAGAATTCTTCCAAGAAACACGTCTTTCCAAAAAAACGTTTCAAGAACCGCTCTACTTCACCCCAGAACATTGAAGTAGACAGCGACAGTGAATCCGACTTCACCCCAGAACATTGAAGTAGACAGCGATAGTGAATCCGACTTCACCCCTGAGCCGGAACAAGAAGAGCCGGAACAAGAAGAGGTTACTGCTGCAGATGACCTGTCAATGCTAGGATCGACCTGGGAGCACTACTTGGCTGCCCCGGCCCCGCCGGAGGAGATGATCGACGGTGTCTTGTGCCACACGAGGGCCGACATGGTAATCAGACAGTTTTGGGTAATTTCTCCTTTACACAATTAAAAATCAACAATAGCTAGTTATTGTACTAATCAGTGTTGTCTCGTTTGATTGTAGACCTTCTATAGGTGTGAGGAGGGACACGAGGAGGCCGCAGCAAAGGTTATCGATGGCGAGTGCAGGCGCCTATTACAGAACTTATGGCACGAGGCTCGGCCACAGGCTGTTCGAGACTACTATGCCTCGCGTGGTGTTAAGAAGGACAAGTTGTTGTGCCGCGGAAAGTTTCTGCAGAAGGAGCAGTACATGAAGGTAATTACCTATTCTTAAGGCCTTGTACTTAGTTTCCTTGATTTGATTCGTAGGCGTACCGCTCAAATTTCTCTTTACTAACTTAGGCGCCCCCGAGATGGTGTGCGGATAAGATGGATTGTTGGGAGGCGTTGGTGGATGAGTGGTGCTCAGACGAATGGCGAGCCGTCCACGACAATGCCCAGAACCGGCGTGCCAAAATGGTTGGTGTGCCACACCATCAAGGCAGCGCCAACTTATATCAGTTCGAGCGGAACTGGGTATGTGGTTTGCTTCATGATTCATGCAATCCATTCTTGATTTTAGCTTGAGCGCTTTACTAATACTTTGTTCCTCTCTCTCTCTTTTAGGCGAACTACAATAAGATGGAGGTGCCAGGGGTGTACGACCTCTATGCCATGGCCCATACTGCCTTGTACAAGAAGGCCAAGGCATTCTTGGAGTCTGACCTCGATCATCCCGAGAACTTCACCAACATCTCCTCCCACCACAAGCTCGTGAGGTACAGAGATGAGGGGAAGTCGAGGAAAGGGGAGGACTTTAACCCGAGCCAGCATCCTATTGATCCAGAGTTGGTGATGATAGCTGGCGGCGGGAGGCCCAATGGCTCGATAACATTGGAGATGGACTTATACGGTCTTCTAGCACTCTCCGGGAGATCAAGGCACGTCAAACGAGCTCATGTCCTGAGATAAGGCCTCGTCCACGGCCAGTCGAGCTCGCCATCGAGGTTAGTCATATGGACTCAGATAGCTTTCCTCCATTACATCGTGTGTGCGAACAAAGATGATTACAATGCTAACGAGGAGTTGTTTTGCAGGCTGCTCTTCAGAAAGAGATAGAGAGGCATACTAGGCGCTTCTGGAGGATAGGGACCGGCAGGCGGCGGAGAAGGAGAGGGAGTTGGAGGAGAGGACGGCTAGGTTGTTGGAGGAGGAGAGGGCATGGAATGACGCGTCTCACCGGGCCATTTACGAGCTCCTCATGGTAAGTTTCTTCTTCATATTAGCCAAATCATGCATGTAATGTTCGTTTCATTAATAACTAATATGATTGACTTGTCAAAACCAAATGTGCAGTCTATGTGCGAGAAGTTTGGCCAGACCCCTCCGCCGATGCCAGTCATTACCATGGCGGGAACGGTGAGTTTCATTTGAATGGTCATTAGTTACTAGTCTTAACATTTCAGTGTCATCATGCTAACGAGACATTGCAAATGATCTTTGGTGCAGCATAACTCCCGAGCCGCATCGCACGATCCTTCTCCAGGTGCAACCGGCCCGAGCAACCCCGGTGCTTGACCTCCGTGATGACGAAGACGGTAAGTTTTCTCTAGTGTTTTGCTTAACAAATGCATAATGACCTATACTTAGCTTATTTAGTTCATTTATGACATAATTAGCTTACTTAGGTCAAAAATGGCATAATAACCTTGGTTAGCTCATAAATGTCATATACTTAGCTTATTTTCCTCCAAAGGGACATAATAAGCTTACTTAGCTCCAATATGACCTAGCTTACCTAAGTTAGCTCTAAAATGACCTATACTTACCTTTGTTTCCTCCAAAATGACATAATAAGCTTACTTAGCTCCAAAATGACATATTTTACCTAAGTTAGCTCTATAATGACCTATACTTAGCTTTGTTTCCTCCAAAATGACATAATAAGCTTACTTAGCTCCAAAATGACCTATTTTACCTAAGTTAGCTTTGAAATGACCTATACTTAGCTTTGACTCCTCCAAAATGACATAATAAACTTACTTAGCTCCAAAATGACCTATTTTACCTAAGTTACCTAGGTTAGCTCAATATTGACTTGTAATTAGCTTACTTATATCAAAAATGGCATAATTAGCTTACTTAGGTCAAAAATGGCATAATAACCTTGGTAACCTCATAAATGCCATATACTTAGCTTATTTTCTTGCAAAATGACACAATAAGCTTAGTTAGGTCAAAAATGGCATAATTACCTAAGTTAGCTCTAAAGTGACCTATACTTAGCTTCTTCTTCTTCCTCCTCTTCTTCTTCTTCTAGATCTTCTTCTTCTTCTTCTTCTTCTTCTTCTACTACTATTCTTCTTCTAACTTTCTTATTTCCCATTTTGCAGATTTGATTCACTTCACGGAAGCTTGCATTGATGGAGTTCTTGTGTTTACTTTCTGTTTTGATTTTGTATCGATGAACAATGTGAAACTTGCTACCTATGGATGAAACTATTGTAATATGGATGAAACTATGCATGTATGGATGAAACTATTGTAATATGGATGAAACTATGCATGTATGGATGAAACTTGCACTTTTGATTTGGTATGTTTGTTGGATGATCATATCCATATGGCAGGGATATAGTTTCTGTGAATTATATATATATATATATATATATATATATATATATATATATATATATATATATATTGCTTGTGAAAATGATTGGATATAACAAAAAACATAATAAAAAGGGGCAATACAGCCTCTTTGTCGTCTGCCACCGACGGCAAAGGCCTCTTTGTCGTCTGCCACACACGGCAAACGTGCCACGTGGCAGCAACATGTGCAACCTGGGAGCACCAGGTATGAGCCATTTGGTCACTTTGCCATCCGTTGGCAGACGGCAAAGGAGCTGCTCACTTTGCCGTCAGCTGGCAGACGACAAAGAAGGCCATCTGTCCAGCTGGCCCATCCTGCCACTTTGCCGTCTCCGACAGACGGCAAAGCAGCTGCTAACTTTGCCGTCCGCCAGCGGACGGCAAAGGCTGCCGTTAGCCACCTAACGGGGCTAACCTGATTCCTGTGCCGTCAACTGGCTTTACCGTATGCAGGCCCTGGATGGCGGATGGCAAATATTTTTGCCGTCCGCTGTTGCAAAGCTGACGGCAAAGCCCCCCTTTACCGGAGTTTTCTGTGCCGGACAAGGGGCCATCTGCTGGCTGACGGCAAAGGGTTTTGCTATCCGCAGGCCTATCCTTTGTCGTCCGCCATAGCAGACGGCAAAGTACCTGATTCCTGTAGTGTTTGCGCCGTAACCATGGACAATCATCATCATTTAAGAGGACGCTTGGGTCAGTCTTCACTGTGAAGGGAGGAATTTCATGAAACTTTTCATAATCTTCTGACATGTCTGTCTTGTCCTCCACTCCCACGATGTTTCTTTTCCCTGAAAGAACTATGTGGCGCTTTGGCTCACCGTATGATGTATTCGCTTCCTTATCTTTCCTTTTTCTCGGTTTGGTAGACATGTCATTCACATAGAAAACCTACGCCACATCATTGGCTAGGACGAATGGTTCCCCTGTGTACCCAAGATTATTGAGATCCACTGTTGTCATTCCGTACTTCTGGTCTACCTTAACCCCTGTCAGATTGACCCATTTGCACCGAAACAAAGGTATCTGTAAATCAGGTCCATAGTCAAGTTCCCATATCTCTTCTATGTAACCATAATATGTGTCCTTTTCCCTATTGTTGTTTGTTGCATCAAAGCGGACACCACTGTTTTGGTTAGTGCTCTTTTTATCTTGGGCGATCGTGTAAAATGTATTCCCATTAATCTCGTACCCTTTGAAAGTCAATATAGTCGAAGATGGTGATTTGGACAACAAGTACAACTCATCTCCAACAATGTCGTCATTCATGATATGTGTTTGCAACCAACCGCCGAAAGTCCCCATGTGTTCACGTGTAATCCAGTCGTCAGACTACTCCGGGTGTTTGGAGCGTAGAATATTCTTGTGTTCATTGATATACGGGGCCACCAAGGTGGAACCATGTAGAAATGCGTAGTGTGCTTGAGTGAAAGAATGCCTGTCCCTACATATTATTGCTTTATTCCCTAGCGTGCCATTTCCACTCAGTCTCCCCTCATGCCGCGATTCAGGAACACCAATCGGCTTAAGCTCAGGAATAAAGTCAACACAAAACTCAATAACCTCATCTGTTTCATGGCCCTTGGAGATGCTTCCTTCTGGCATAGCACGGTTATGAACATATTTCTTTAAGACTCCCATGAACCTCTCAAAGGGGAACATATTGTGTAGAAATACAGGACCCAGAATGGCAATCTCTTCGATTAGGTGAGCTAGACATGCATCATGATATTGAAGAAGGATGGTGGAAACACCAACTCGAAACTGACAAGACATTGCACCAAATCATTTTGTAACCTTGGTAGGATTTCTGGATCGATTACCTTCTGAGAAATTGCATTGAGGAATGCACATAGCTTCACAATGGCTAATCGAACATTTTCCGGTAGAAGCCCCCTCAATGCAACCGGAAGTAACTGCGTCATAATCACGTGGCAGTCATGAGACTTTAGGTTTTGAAATTTTTTCTCTGCCATATTTATTATTCCCTTTATATTCGACGAGAAGCCAGACGGGACCTTCATACTGAGCAGGCATTCAAAAAAGATTTCCTTCTCTTGTTTGGTAAGAGCGTAGCAGGCAGGACCTTCATACTGCTTTGTATGCATGCCGTCTTTTTCGTGCATACGTTGCTTGTTCTCCCGTGCCTCCGGTGTATCTTTTGTCTTCCCATACACGCCCAGGAAGCCAAGCAGGTTCACGCAAAGATTCTTCATCACGTGCATCACGTCGATTGCAGAGTGGACCTCTAGGACTTTCCAATACTCTAGCTCCCAAAATATAGATTTCTTCTTCCACATGGGTGCGTGCCCGTCAGCGTCATTCAGAACAGATTGACCGCCAGGCTCCTTTCCAAAGATTACTTTTAAATCCTTGACCATATCAAGTATATCATCACCAGTACGGTGGCCAGGCTTCTTCCGGTTATCCGCCTCACCTTTGAAATTCTTGCCTTTCTTTCTTAAGGCATGCTTGATCGGAAGAAACCGACGATGTCCCAGGTACACAACCTTCTTACATTTATCCAAATATATACCTTCACTCTCATCTAAACAGTGTGTGCATGCATTGTATCCCTTGTTTGTCTGTCCTGAAAGGTTACTAAGAGCAGGCCAATCATTGATGGTTACAAACAGCAACGCTCGTAGGTCAAATTCCTCCTGTTCGTGCTCATCCCATACACGAACACCTTTTAAATCCCACAATTGTAAAAGTTCATCAACTAATGGCCTTAGGTACACATCAATGTCGTTTCCGGTTTGCTTAGGGCCTTGGATGAGGACTGGCATCATGATGAACTTCCGCTTCATGCACAACCAAGGAGGAAGGTTATAGATACATAGAGTCACAAGCCAGGTGCTATGATTGCTGCTCTGCTCCCCAAAAGGATTGATGCCATCTGCACTTAAACGAAACCATAAGTTTCTTGCGTCATCTGCAAAGTCCGGCCACTTTCTCTCGATTTTTCTCCACTGCGACCCATCAGCGGGTACTCTCAACTTCCCGTCTTTCTTACGGTCATCTTTGTGCCATCGCAACAACTTGGCATGCTCTTTGTTTTGGAACAAACGTTTCAACCGTGGTATTATAGGAGCATACCACATCACCTTGGCAAGAATCCTCTTCCTGGGGCGCTCGCCCTCAACATCATCAACAGGGTCATCGCCCCTGATCTTATAGCGCAATGCACCGCATACCAGGCATGCATTCAAATTCTCGTACTCCTCACCGCGGTAGAGAATGCAGTCATTAGGGCATGCATGTATCTTCTGCACCTCTAATCCTAGAGGGCAGACAACCTTCTTTGCTTCGTACGTACTGTCGGGCAATTCATTGTCCTTTGGAAGCTTATTCTACATTATTTTCATCAACTTTTCAAATCCCTTGTCAGATACACCATTCTCTGCCTTCCATTGCAGCAATTCCAGTGTGGTACCCAGCTTTTTCTTGTCATCTTCGCAATTTGGGTACAACAACTTTTTGTGATCCTCTAACATGTGCTGTAACTTCAACTTCTCCTTTTCACTTTCGCAGTTTCTCTTTGCATCAGGAATGGCCTGACCAAGATCATCAGCGGGCTCATCTGATGCCTCTTCTTCAGCTTCTTCTTCTTCTTCATTCTCGTCCCCCATTGTAGTACCATCGTATTCAGGGAACCCATGATAGTTGTCATCATCCTCTTCTTCTTCATTCTCTTCCATTAGAACCCCTCTTTCTCCGTGCTTGGTCCAACAGTTATAGCCGGACATGAAACCGGACGTAAACAGGTGGACGTGAATGTCTTTTGAGCTAGAGTAATTCTTATCATTCTTACAGACAGCACATGGACAACACATAAAACCATTCCGCTTGTTTGACTCAGCCGCATGCAGAAAACTATGCATGCCATTAATGAACTGGGGAGAGCGTCGGTCTTCGTACATCCATTGTCGACTCATCTTCATTACATAACATCAAAGTGAAAAATTAATACAAGTTCATCCATAAAGTTCATACACACTTATTCTCATAAAATAACATACAACAATCTAGCTAAAGCATTTAAATGCAACAACAAATGCGATCAAAATCGTAACTAAGGTAACAATTGATCCAACAACATAATGATACCAAGCCTCTTTATTAATGGCATCCATCTTGATCTTGTGATCATCGACGACATCGGCAACGTACAACTCCAATTTTATCTTCTCTTCTTCAACTCTTTTCAATTTTTCTTTCAAATAATCGTTTTCTTTTTCAACTAAATTTAACTTCTCAACAATAGGGTCGGTTGGAATTTCCGGTTCACATACCTCCTAGATAAAAATATGTATGTCAACTTGATGGTCATAATTGTCATTAACATGAAATGCAACAAATAGTTATAAAAGAGAGTATACCACATCCGAATCATAAACCGGACGAGGGCCGACGGGCATGGATACCAAAACCATGGCACTATGTATAACAAACAATCATACAAGTAAGAAAATTATACAAATAACTATCTAAATCATACAAATAAGATTTTTTTTATAAAAATGATAAGAACAAGAGGCTCACCAAGGTGGTGCCGGCGACGGGAAGGTGCGGGCGATCGACGGTGGTTAGGACGGGGACGGGAAGGCACTAAGTAAACCACACCTACACATATGCCAACTAAGAAGTTAATTTGAGCTCAGATTGCATATAAATCAAATAAACTCCCACATAATTACTCCCAAACTAAAACCCACAAATTACTATAATTATAGAGCATTGCACGAGCTAATCTAGCAATGAGAGATGAAAGAACAAAGTTGCTAACCTTTGGAAACATTTGGATGGATGGGATGCCTCAAATCTTGACAAAAATGGAGGATGAGCTCGAGCAAGGGAAGAGAACAGAGGAGAGAAATGAGAAAACAGAGAGCTTCGGCTCGGGCTGGCGAAGCACTATTTATAGTGATACCTTTAGTCCCGGTTGGTATTACCAACCGGGACTAGAGATTTATCTTTAGTCGCGGCTGGTATTACCAACCGGGACTAAAGGGCCTCGCAGGGGCCCCAGCCTGACGCAACCCTGCCACCACCCCTTTAGTCCCGGTTGGTGTCACCAACCGGGACTAGAGGTTCCTCATGAACCGGGACTAATGTCTAGCCTCATGAATCGGGACTAGTGAACACATTAATCCCGGTCCAAAACCAGACCGGGACTAATGCTCCGGTCCAAAGGCCTGTTTTCTATTAGTGGACGCAGGGGCCCTAGCTTCGTGATGAGTATATTCATGTATAGACCAAGACTTACATTCAGAGTGTATTTGGTGGAGCCGTGGGTTAGGGTTGGGGCGAGGGATTCCCGAAACGACCAAGGAAGATGATCCAAGCACGACGACTTGAGAGATGACCGGACAAATCAGCATTCGTGATGCTTTGCGCAAGAGAGGGGTGATAGTTTTTTTCCTTTCTATTTTAACGTCCATGTTAGAAAACGTCCATGTTAGAACAACTTTCTCAGTAACAAATGGTGTTTCGTTAATAAAATGGGGTGCATATATAACACTCACACGTGTGCTTGCAAGTTACTTCCGTACCGAAGATTACCAAAGATTGTTTATTGAACTTTAATTAATGAATGGTTCCGTGCGTCGCAGTGATGTAGAGGCCAGGGGTCGTCCTCCTTCTCTGAAAATAAAATCTAAATATATATGTGCTTGCAAATGGTATAGATTAATCCAGCTGAGACACCTTAATTAATTTATTTAATGCGGTTAATACTAATCAAGCGGCCGGCGGTGACTCGGACGGTGGTTCCGACCACCGGCCATGGTGTTGGACGAGTCGATCGGCGACTTGATCTGAGCGCGCGGCTCGAACGCAGCACGGACCGCACCACACGTTGCCAGTTGCCACCATGACATGTCTTCTAGAGGTTACATAATTTGGGCGACTTTACAGGACGAACAGCCGGTCGGGCAGGACTACGTACGTACATGACATGTCCCGGCTGTAGAATTTTCATCGAGAGGTTACATAATTTGGGCGATCGATAGCTCCATCTCCATGTGGATCGATCGTACGGTGGAGACCTCTGGTCGCCCGGCGAAGGTGTCGCCGAGCTTCCGATGGAAACTGTTTACTTGGACGAGTTACTCCACGTATGGTCGTTTCTGTCACGAACGAGACATTCAACTTGGCAGGTTTTGCTGGTTCTACTTGCTTCTCGCACACACGTGCTTAACTGCGTTACTGATTGAGATTGACATTGCATGTGACACAAAGGACTATTCTCTTGGCATGACTAGGTACGCACATCTCCTTGAACTCCTCAAACTAGAGTTGTCCGGAGCAGCATCACCGACCAGAATCATCCAGCCAACTCTTACATCTCTCTCCACCATAAAATCTCTGCCTAGTCCAGCTTTAGTCGTACGGCACCTCTATCATCTTTACGCGATAGCAGTACAGGGTTCGCAAAACAAAGCCCACGTTTCATGAGCTAGTTCAAGCTACACACGCGCACATAATTTGAATATTCTCGCAGCCTGATTAGCCATTTGCATATCGGGTCGAGGAGAGTTCGTGATCGAGCATTATTAGAAGGAAAAGGCTAACGCTTAATGCACTAATTTATATCCTTCGTCTGGCGTGTGTGACGCATGTCCTATGGGAGCTCAGCTCGCATTGCAACATGGCCATGCTGCAGTCGCCAACACAAGCCATGTTTGCAAAAGACAGGGATGGTGTGAGGAGGTCAGCCTGGGGATTGCAACATGGCCCATGTTGCAATCCGTGTGGGAGCTCAGCCTGGAGAGCTCAGCGTGTTGTAGTGAGTGGTTGATATATTTGAGTTCTTTTCCGGGAAAAAAATCTTGGGTTATTTGTACTACTATTTGGTTGATATATTTGAGTTCTTTTCCGGGGAAAAAAACTCAAAGAGCTATACTAGTGACTGACTTTAAATTCAACTCCCCTTATTAATATTGTCCTTTGTGTTGGTAAAAAAATGTCGTTTGGAAAGAAAATGTTTTCACCAGAAATAACATGTGATCGATCGACCGATCGAACGAGCAGATGCACTCCCATCGGGTCACTGTTAGATAATCAGTGCTACGAGACTAGACCTTGACCAGCGGCTTCGCGTGTGTGAGAAGCGCACAGACTCTGAAAATTCCCAAGAGCTTCTACAGGGAAAGATCTTCTTCAGTCGCTCCAGATCAAGAATTCACAGGTCAGGTAAATTAAGCTAGCCTTTTGCTCCTTTTTTTCGCGGGGAATGGCAAATTAGTTAGCTAGGGACGTCAGGCTTCTCCATCGATGTGGACCTGTCCAATTCACCGTTCTAGAGGCCATGCTGAGAGCAATGGTATATTTAATGAACTCTTTCACTTTTCAGGGAGGCCGGATGCATGCCAATATTGACCCGGACCAGTGGGGTGACGCTAGCATTCCTGCTAGATTCTTGATATCTTGGTCGATTGACGACTTCTCGTCGCTTCACGCACACATGCGTGGAAGTGTGTTGAGGAAATAACTAATGGCATGAATACATATTTCTAAAAGCAAGTATAATATGGTCTATTAGCAGGCTATAGTGTGCCTCATGTTGTTAAAATGCTTAGGCTGCCCCTAATGAAAGTATTATAGGTAGTACTCACTCCGCCCGAAAATACTTGTCATAGAAATGGATGTATCTAGATGTATTTTTGTTCTAAATACATTCATTTTTATCCATTTGTGCGACAAGTAATTCCGGACAGAGGGAGTATCATGCATGCTAACTAAGAAATTTTGATGAGGTGGTAGAACTAAATGAATAAAGCGAGGATTGAGTATCATATCATGATACCGTATCATATTAGAAAAAATTAGAAAAGGAGGATAGCCCCCGGGCTCTGCATCATGTTGATGCATGCAGCCATTTTATTAATTGATGTGCAACTATGTGTCATACTACCTCCGTCCGGGTTTATTTGGCCCCTTCGTATTTTGGGTCAGATTTTGACCATCTATAGACTACTAAAATATAAACTATATGCTACAAAACATAATATTATTGAATTTGGATTTGAAAGAGCTTTCTGACAATATAATTTTTGTGACATGTAATTGACATTTTGTTAGTTAAATTTATAGGTCAAACTCTAGCTCAAAATAAAAGGGGGCCTAATAATTCCGGACAGATGGAGTACATGGTAATAAATAAACTATTCTATGATATCAACATATGATACTATGCACTACGGATGTACTATCATATTAATTGATGTGCAATTATGTGTCATGCAAGATAATAATAAAACTATTATATGATATCAACATATGATACTATGCACTACGGATGTAGTATCATATACTAGTATATACTAGTATCATATGCATATACTAGTATCATAATGCTAGTATATGATACTCCCCACTACGAGAGTGAGAAGAGAAATGAGAGAGTAAAGCTATAGCACATGGACCCAAAAAAAGTAGTTTGCATGCAACTCCCTTTTAATCAGATGTCTCATACATGAAATCATTAATTGAGGCGCAATTTAACTTTATGTAACATGTTGTGTACTCCAGGAAATAGCTCCAGGGCCTGGTTTGCTTCAAGTTTTTTTATTCCTTTTTGAAATACAATCTTCAAGATTTCCTAAGCTTCACATGCACTGTGTTTACATCCGCGGCGTATCTAGATATCCAGTGGAGTACTAGTTAGGATAATCTTATGTGCATCACTAAATACTAAAGTGCACTCCAAACTCTAAAATCGATGAAACATATAGGATATGGTGTACTACTCCATATATGATATATGATGTGGTTGTTGAAAGGGTCAAGATGGTCCTAGAGCGGGGGTAAATAGGGAGCACTACAAATTTTACTTCGATAATTAGAAAGTTTAGGCTATGTGGAATATGAAGGTGTGCCTAAAAAATTGTTATTAGTGCCAGTAATGTTGTTCATAAAAACACTTAAAATTAATATTGTTTTGCAAATTAAATTCAATTAATGATATCAATAATGTTGTATTTAATTTTTTGGTGACATTATGGACACATCAATCAGACATTGGATATAGGTGGTTGAATGGCTGAGATCATTTGGATTCATCTAACTAGTGCTTTTATAGGCAAGCCACCACCCCCCCCCCCCCCCCCCCACACACACACACAAATAAATAAATATATATATATTTATAAGGTGGGAGAGTGAGGAGGGCCCCATAACCCTAAATTAACTATTTATTTATGCCACACTATTTTTCATGGGTAATGCCACCTACATTGCTCTTTTTCTTGGCATACCACCCCATATAACACCTATTATTGTTGGTGTGGATTTGGCTATGTTTCTAGCAATGCCTTGGGTAGGTTTGGAGAACTCTAGATCACAGATTTCTTTCGGTTGTGCACATAGGGGACTTTAGATCCGCTTACATGTTTATTTACTTAATTAAGTGGCTTTTTCATTGCGTTTCGGAATGAAACGCTATATTTTCATTGGAAAGCTACATATTCTCCAAGAATGTTAGATTATCTATAAGGTTCATTAAATTTCTCATAAAAATAGTTTTTTTTTGGTTTATGAAACATGTTTCAATTGTAGCACAATATTTTTTAAATTTCAGAAATGATATATACATTGGCAATATAGTTGTGAAATTAAACCAAACAACAATTAGCCGCAAGTTAATCTAGCCGCACAAATGCACAGGTCAGAATGCTAGTTATGAAGAATTTTTTTTTGCGAGTAGTTACGAAGAAAATTATGAAGTCACTAATGTATCTAAAGTTTTTCTTGTACTTGCGGATAGGTGAGTATATTTTTCAAAAGGATATATAGAGTATTGTATGTAAAAAAGATGAACGCAAAGCATGTTTTCTCTCTCTGTTCTACAAGAAACCAAAGCATTTATTTGCTGCATAGAATAATGGCTACAATTGACAGACACACACACAAAAATGGTTTATGATCTTCTGATCTTTGTATACGAAAAAAAACTAGGTTATTGACCCCAATTATTTTTCTACTTTTTATTTTCTTTGTCGGGGTGTTATGGTAAGGCCTGAAGGCTTCACATAATAAACCCTTCATTTTTACTTTTTTTCTGGGAAAACATTCGATCTATTCATCTTCAAACATGGTAGTACAACGAACGCCGGAAATAATAAAAATTACATCTAGATTCATAGACCACCTAGCGACGACTACAAGCACTGAAGCGAGCCGAAGGCGCGCCGCCGTCATCATCCCTCCCTCGCCGAAGGCGGACAAAGTTGTTATAGCGAACAGTCGGGAAGTCGTCGTGCTAAGGCGTCATAGGACCAGTGCACCAGAAAAGCAACCGCCACCGATGAAGAGTAACGTAGATCGAAAGGATCCAATCTAAAGACACCCGAACGTAGACGAACAACGAACATATCCGAACAAATTCACCAAAGACAGATCCGTCAGAGTCACACCTCCACACGCCACCAATGATGCTAGATGCACCACCGTAACGGGGGCTAGGGGGGAGGACCTTATTACATCTTTCAGGAGCCGCCGCCGTCTCGCCTTGTTGGCCAGGACACAAAACCTAACAAAAATCGAAAGCACATCTAAAAACGGAGCCCTCTCACCGACAAGGGCCGGGATCCACCACGCCTCCATGGTCCTAAGTCCACCAAAGACAAGGCGGACTAGAGCCGGCGCCGGTGGGAGGTGGAGAAATCCAAATTTTCTTAGGGATGGCGGCGAGTGCTGGAGACACTACGACGATACATTACCAGAGACGCACTGACTTGTTCGTAGGTCGTATTGTGTACTGTGTTCCTTACCGTGATTAACTGATGACTACATTCTGGGGGAAAACACTGATGGCTAACCTCTCCATTTTTACTTTTCAATGGAACTAAACATGAAAATTGAAAAACCAAAAGAGGCGTTTATATCTCGGCTTCTGCATGATGAGCAGTAAACATGCCACGCTCATTCTCATTCCCATTCGCACTTCCCAGCACTATCCGGCTGCCTACGCCACCTGCGCCCAATGGTGCTACCGTGCCACCTCGTCACCCCACCTTCCCCTCACCTCCCCTACCTCGCAACCCGAACTATGAACCTCTCATGTCACCTTCCTTACCGCCGCCGACACCATCCCTCTAAACCGGCGCACCAATCGATTTTTCCGGCAAGCTTTGCATCCCCCAGCAACCCGAACTATGAACCTTCTTGCTTGCCTCTGCCGGCTACTGCTCGTTCCTGGTCGTGGCCTTGCCGGCGTCCTCGGGCCTTGATACTAATCGCCCCGGCGGCAACGCTGGTGAGCCTTGAATCCAATTAGCCAAGAAATTTTTCACTGGACTTACATATAGCCCATGTGAATATTTAATTTATTTCACTTGTTAGTTCTGACAAGAGGTGTAACCGTATATTACAATGCGCATTATAAAGCGCACGTGCATACACATGGACCCTCTCATGTCAATCACCAACCAGAGAAATCAAAAGGCAAAAAGAGAAGACGAGAGGCGTAGGAGTCAACTAGTCAACAGCACCAAAGAATCGCTCCTTAATCACCCAAAGAAATCAACCGATCGATTAACTAATTGCTAATCAGTATTCAGTAGTCCTTGGAGACGGCGGCAATGGTGAGCGCCTGCCTGAACTGGTGGACGGCGCAGGGGACGCGGAGGATGCCCTCCTGCTTGTACCCGAACTCCTGCGCCGCCATCTCCAGCAGCGCCGCCAGCGACGGGTGCCGCAGCGTCTCCACCCGCACCACGAACCGCTCGCATCCCGCGTCGTCGTCCCCGTCGCCCACCACCAGCACCGGCACGCACCCGCGCGGCACGCCGCTGTTGCCGTCGCTCACCCGGTCCGAGAAGCTCAGCCGCCGGATCAGCTCCCTCATCGCCGGTGGATCGCCGACGAAGGTAGGAGGTGCTAGCTAGTATATATACTGTATATAGCTAGAGGTTAGATTTCTATCGATGTGAATTTACATGCGTGAAGTATGTGTTGCTTGGCGTTGGCTTGGGGCTCTCCTTTTATAGGCGATGGAATGTTTGATTGGATCATGAGTAGTCAAGACTCGAGAGCACGTGGTGAGAGAGAGAGAGAGAAATGGAGCGTTTACTGTTCTGTGGTGAGGTTGCAGTCGTGGCTGGGGTCAACCTCCACTGCTGGATTCAAACATGTTGGCTATCATATCATCAGTGTCTTGAAATTGTGACCATGGAATTTGGTTAGCTGCCCTACGCACATTGAAATACAGTTCTACTGCTCCTCAATTACCCAGCTAGCTACTCGGCTATATACAGTATATATACTGGTCGGTCGGTCTGCTCAAATTAGACTCGGCTGGTCGGTCTGCTCAAATTTTAAAAGTTGAAACAGCTCGTACACGGGCATCGATTTTTGGTTTTCAGGGCAGCATTTGACTAGGTTTCTTAGAGTAACTCTAACTGATCCCTTATAATTTGGAGGAGTAAACCGAATATCCTTTAGAGTACATTTGCTCCTCTATAAAAATGTGGCAGCGAATATTTGCTCCTTGAAATAAACATTACATTAATGCATATAGATGATAAAAAGGTGTGGAATGATATAACAACTCATCACACTAAGGACAGCGATAGCCGCCTCTCTCTCTCCCTCCTCGGGACCCGAGCTGGCGATGAGTAAAAATCCAAATTCAGGTCACCACCGCACCCACCGCTCCACTTCCTCCACTCCTCACCTCACGCTATCCCCTCCTCCACTCCCCACCTCACGCTATCCCCTCCTCCACTCCCCACGACCTCCCATGGCCGGAGCACGCCGTAGACGGCTCAAAATCCATCGGCTGCTGCCGGCGACGAGGGTCATGGAGCCGATAGCGCTGACACTCCCTGTTGCGCAACCGCTGCTCCTCATCGACTCCGACTCGCTGGAGGCGCGCCCGGAGATGCGCCGGGTGGTGCGGGAGAGGTTCCCCGACCGGAACGAGTGGGCAGACATTCACATCGGGATCATCCGATTCACAACCTTCGAAGAGCGCGCGAGATTCATCGGCGACAACGGCGTGATGGATGTGGAGCTCTTCTTCTGGGCATCCAGGAGGCGGAGTCAACGGATCCGAGGCAGGCGGCGCGCTGGGCGTTCTACCGCACGGCAAAGCCGTCGCGCCTCAACATCAGGCCGCCGCGGGTAGATGCGCTGGCCAATCTCCCACCGGGGGTGTGGCCGCCGCTCCGCCACCTATGAAACCCATATCTGCCCCCCCAACCACACCGCCGCGCCGTCGAACCTCCCCCATGGCCTAGAGATGGAGGTATGTCTCCGCTCCGCCTTCCTGCCTCATTGTGTTCCAGATTACTGCAATTTCTTTTGTGATTGGCTAGAAATCTGGATGAATTACATCCGCGTGATGAAGCGAATCTTAAATCGAGTTGTTCTAGGGTTCTCCCTTCCTATCCTGGTTCCGATTTGGGTGTGGTAGCCACTTCTGTGGTTGTACCTAATGTCGATGGTTTGGATTATGATCCTCTCCAAGCTGGTCCAGCTCTGCCATACGGGGCTGACGTGGGTTCTCCCAACGTCGTGCTTGATCGCGGTGGCAGTGCACCAGCCCCTGGCAACCCTACTTTTCGTGGGCATCTTGTCAAAAGGAAGACGGGTGGGCAAAATACGCATTCAAAGGGTGTGGGTGACCTTATTGAGGAGCACTCTGGCAGCTTTGGTTTATTACCTCCCCCCCCCCCCCCCCCCCCCCGCCTCCATTCCCCACCACACCTGTCCCATGACGGTGCTTCTGCCCATAGTTTCGCCTGTTGGATCCGGAAAGACCTGATCTCCTCTAGATCCTTCACTGCAGCTGATTTCTACCCCACTGCTCTTCGAGCTTTTGATCCCATCCCTTGAACTGTCAAGATCTCTCATGATCTCCGCGATATTAATATATGCCCTTTGTCGAAAAAAGATCTCTCATGAGGGTTTGGGCCCTGGGTCTCGTTCCTTTGCCGAGGGCGAGCGGCGAGGCGGACGAGGCGACGAGGGAGCGGAGGAAGGCCGAGGGGCGACTCGAGGGCGAGCGGCGAGGCGGACGAGGCGGCGCGGCCGGCTCGAATACGGCAGCGGAGACAGGCGAGGCGGCGCGAGCCCGGCTCGGATGCGGCCGCGGTGTCGGGCGAGACGGGAGGTGCGTTGGTTTGCAAGCGCGAGGTACTCCAATGACCCTGGTCAACATAAGTCATCGCAATCGATTGCTCCAGGGAGGTCTTGGGTTCGATGAACTGTGGCTGGAGATTTGTCATCGCGGGTCCGATCGTGCTTCCCCCTTTTTTTTATACCTTCAGCCAACCTTCTTTTCAATGACACGGCTGATCTGAATATCTCCAGTGTCTACTCTTTATGATGGCAGCCACGCATGTGCTTGCTTTATCCAAAACTGCCGACGTATATGTACTAATAATAATATAGTTGACCTTGGTTTATTCCTCACTCCACGTGAACAATAGCACACACTTTTTTACTAGAAGTAGTACTCTACCGATCCACAGTAGTAGCAGTTTTAGCGTATTGCTTTATGAAGTTGCCTTAGGACTTGATTCCTGCCCACTCACGCGTGTTGATACGGATTCGTAGGACGTGGCGTACGGCGGCTGTACTAGAATTCATGTCGGACAGGGCAGCAAAACCAACAGCAGATCCAAACAAAACTTTGTCTCGCTCGATCAGCAACAACACAGAGTTGCCTAAGAATCTTGGGGCTCCGGCTGGATCGCCTAGGTTGCACACCACGACTACGAGATTACTTCTCCCTGATCTGATTTGTCTCGCCGCATAATTTTCCACCTCGAGCAACGAATTTGGAGAGGCAATTTTTTGCCGTCGCCGAATTTTTTCCTTTCTTTTCAACCTTGTCTGATGAACTCGGAATCGATGTGGATCCTTCTTGCCGACTCTTCTTTATCTGAACAATCGCGAGCTTCTCGGTCCCTGAAGAATTCCCTCCAAGAACACAACATCACCGCGCGGAGCCCCACGGTGGGTGCCAACTGTCGTGGTTTTGTCACGGCAAGATGTCCTCGTGAGAGAACTTAGGTGTGAGGCCGTCGCAACTATGTGGCGGCTTGAGAGGGGTTGGTCAGAATCGAGAGACGTGAGTTTACCCAGGTTCGGCCCCTCCGATGGAGGTAAAAGCCTACGTCCTGCTTTGTGTATATTGATAATGAGGATGATCTCGATTACAAGGGTGCGGAATCGCTACCTCTAATCTCGAGCGCCTCTAATCTGTCTATCTCTAATGACTTGAAGTTGTCCCTCTAGGGGTGCTCTACCTCTCCTTATATAAGTGGAAGGGGTAGGTTTACATGTAGAGTCCTACTATGAGTAGGATTAGGACTAGTCTCTCTTGAGTCCTAATCCGGGTCTTGTTTCTCTTGTAAGGGAATCCTTCCTCTCCTTTGGGCCTTCTCTGTGAGCCGCCTCGCGCCGGCTTACACGCTGGGCCTTGGGCCTGGTCGTCCTGTGACCCGGTAATAGAGGTGACCTATGAGCCGCCATACGATGGGCCGGGTCATACCTCCTGCCGGGTCATACCTCCCGCCGGGTCACCAATGAGTCGCCAAGCTCGGCTGGCGCAGCAGTGAGTCGCTGAGTCCCGGCCGGGTCATACTTCAGGCCGGGTTATACCGCGGGGTAATATCCCCGACACCCCTCCTCAGAAGGCGAATTCCTATGGAGGGCGAAAACAATCTTCTGCTGGTGCTGGTAAAGAGCTTGTCCCAGCCTCAACACCTACAAAATCTACTGCCTCCACTACTGCTTCATCTCAGGTACAATCTTCTCAGGCTGTTGAAGTAGAGATATAGTAGGTGCTGGACCCCAGATACAAGGACATGATATGTTTTCACTATGGAGGTCCTGGCCATTATGTTGGAAATTGTGTCAAACCAAAATCATGTTTCATCTGTCAGCAAAATCACAATGTTAACAATTGTGCTGCTTGGTCTAAAGTTCACCCCACTGCTGCTTTCTTTGGGAGTGGTGATAGAGGCCTTGGTTTCTACCATGTGGACATCACCGTTCCTAATGAGTCCGATTGGCATAATTTTCAAAATTGTGTTGTGGTCAATATTTTGAAAGGAGAATTGGATAAAGCTATGTTGATGAGTCTTCTGACTACTACCTTCTACAAGAACAAACAATGGCCATGGCAGATTAGGAGCTTATCCAGTAAAACCTACTTGGTTAGGTTCCCTCCTTGGAAGAAAGTTGAAGACCTTATTGAACTACCTGGCTTCTACCTACCTCAAGATGTATCTGTTAAGCTAACTGAATGGAAAGGAGCATATGATCCATTTGGTGAATTAGTGGAAGCTTGGGTATTGATTGAAGGAATACCTCCTAAATGGTGTACATGGAAAGTTTTTGCTCAGCTTGCATCCATGTTTGGAGTGCTCTCTGATGTTGATTGGAATGGGATGTTCAAGGCTTCCTTTGAGAATGTTAGAGTCAAAATTGCTTATAGGGATCCTACTCAAATTCCTTTTGAGAGGTTAATTGATATGAAAAAGAAGTTATCCTTGCTGGGCTTCACTGTTGAAGGTTTTGAACAAGTTGGTGGGATTGATTCTGTAGTGGACATTGAGGATGATGAGGAAGATGAAGGTGTCGATGATGCTGAGGAATAACAAGAAAACCCTAATGATGGAGACCCAAAAGGTGTCCTGACTAAAAATCTCTCTGATGATGATGCTGCCATTGATGAACTGGATAAGGCTAACATGTCTAGCAAAGGTAAATCTGGGCCTTCCACCAGGAAAGTTTCAAAAAAAACATCTTTGGGGGTTATCCCCTCTGACCCTGAGCATGAGGATTTCATATTTGAATGTGCTATCTCTGACAAATGCTTCTCTCAAGTGACACCATCTGGTGGTCTGCTGGGCAACTATCCTCCTAATCTCACTCCTACTCCTGATGATGTGGGGAGTGATCATGTGGATTTGGGATCTGGGGAGGGTGTGGGGGTTTATACCCCAAAGATGCTCTATGAACTTTTGATTGCTGATAAGGATAAAACTAAAAGTGTTGAATACTGTGAAGAGTTGCGAAATCTGTTGAAATGATTGAATCCGATGAAGAGGTTGATGTGAATGAGGATCTGGGAATCTTCCTCTCATGGCTGTCCAGGTACTACAATCTGAAGTTCTGAAGAGATATCTCCTTGACTCTCTCAACCAGGATCATGAAAGTGTGTCTGCTCCTCCTAAGACTACCAAATGGGGGCCAATCTTGGCACAAAAACCCCTGACCAGGAAACATGGCAATGTTAACATCATGGAAAAAGCTGATGCTTACAAAAGAAAAAAAACTTGGAAATTCCTAAAACCTTTAAAGGTAAATCCTTCTCCACCTCTGACCCTTCTATTCTTTGTGAGCAAGCCAACAAGATTAATCTGACTATTGGTGTTATGAATCTAGCAAAACTGATATCATTAGGGATTTGATAATTGGTGAACAAGAAAGATGCCTGGCTTTTGCTGGGAATACCCCTGGAATTATTCTACCCGATAATTTAGATATAACACATGATGATTTGGTGGGGACTTTAGTTGGGAATTCTGTTCATAAGCCAGTTGGCACTGCTGAAGCTTGTGTGGAATCCCCTTCTGTCCTCACTAAATTTAAGCCATGTGGCTCGTTCCATCCCTTTAGGATTTCTTAATGATAGGTCTGATTTGGAACATTAGAGGTCTAGGACAACCTGGTAAAGTGTAGTGCCTGTGTGATACAACTGCTAAAGCTAACCCTGATTTTGTGGGTTTTCAAGAGACCAAGAGGGAGATTATTTCTGAGGGCTTCCTCAAATCTATTGATAAAAATACTTTCCTCAATTGGCATTTTTTGCGAACTGACAATAATGCTGGTGGTATCATGCTTGGTCTTAAAGAAGTTGATTTTGAAATTATTGGTTTTATCAATAACAAATTCTCTGTTAAAGCTACTATTAAAAATAAGATAAATGGTTTCATCTGGCACCTGGTGGTGGTTTATGGTTCTGCTTATCCCGAATTTAAAATGGATTTTATTGTTGAACTTCATGATTTGGTTGAGACTGCTTCATATCCCATTTTATTGTGTGGTGACTTTAATTTGGTTAGAAGTTGTGCTGATAAGATTAATGGTGCTATTAACCATCATATATTTTTTATGTTCAATGACTGGATCAATAGATGGGGATTGTTAGAAAATTTTATTTCCAATAGGAGTTTTGCTTGGTCTAATAACTAGGAAGCTCCCATTTTGCTGTGCTAGACAGAGTGTTCACTTCTGTGACCTGGGATGCTCACTTCCCACTATCCTCTTTAGTTGCTCTGCCTCGGGTTGGAAGTGACCATACTCCCCTGGTTCTTGATACTGCGTCTAGGAAGATAGTTAGTGCTAAAATGTTCACATTTGAGAAATGGCGGCTTTCACAACCTGGCTTTGAATAGGTGGTGAAAGATGCTTGGGGTTCTGTATCCTCTACCAGTTCTTCTGTTGATAACTGGTTATCTAAAACCAGGGTTCTTAGGAAGAAAATTAAAGGCTGGAGTATTAATGTGGAAGCTGGTATTAAGAAAAAAGAAAACCCTCTTGGTTGTATTTGAGGCCTTCCTGTCTGATTCTCAGCAAATTTTTGTATCTGGTTTTGATAGGATGAAAATGATTAAAACTGAAGTTGATGACATTTGGAAAAAACAAGAAATTGCCCTATGGCAGAGGTCCAGTGATAGGAAGATACTAGAGGGTGATCACAACAATGCATATTTTCATGCTTTAGCTGACCATAGACATAGAAAAAATCACCTCACTGAATTAGTAGGCCATGATGGTGTGGTTACTTTCACATCTGATATGCTTGATGTGTCTACATCTTGTTTCAAGGATTTGTTTGGTTTTGAGACAAAACTTGGTGTCCGTTTGGATTCTGATTTTTGGTCTCAAAATGAACTAGTCACTGACTTGGAAAAGGCTAACCTGGAGAGATCCTTTTCTGAGGAGGAAATTAAACAAGCTGTTATGAGTTCCTATGTCAATGGAGGCCTTGGCCCTGATGGCCTATCCTTTTTATTTTATCAAACCTTCTAGGATGTCATTAAAAAGGACTTCATGTGGATGGTCAGGGACTTTGAGGAGGGAAAATTGGATATGTATAAACTCATTTGCTATTATCACTCTTATTCGTAAAGTCCCTCATGCCTATGAAATTTTTAGACCCACCAGTCTTAGTAACTGTTTGTTAAGATTTTTTGCAAAGCTAGGACTCTAGGTTTCTCCCTTATGTGACAAACTAATTTCCCCTAATCAAATAGACTTTATTAAAGGCAGATTCATCTTGTAAAGTGTGGTGATGGCCATGAGGTTACTCATGAGGTCCATAGGTCTGGATCCAGTGGCCTGATTTTAAAGTTAGATTATGAGAAATCATATGATAGGGTTAGCTGGGATTTTCTTAGAGAAATGCTCCTTTCTAGGGGCTTTGGGGGAAATAGATCAATTGGATTTGGTGCACCTTGGACCAAGGTACCTTTCAAGTTAGTATTAATGACACTAATGGTACACATTTCATGGGGGGGAGGGTTCAAGCAAGGTGATCCCACTTCCCCCTTGTTGTTTAACTTAGTTCTGATGTGTTTTCTAAAACGATGTCTAAAGTTGTCAAAAAAATCTGGTCTGTGGGCTTTTGCGTCAAACTATTCCTGGGGGTGTGGTGAGCTTACAATATGCTGATGACACCATCCTCTTCCTCCAAGACTCACTAGAGTATGCTAGAAACCTAAAATGGTTACAAAAGCTATTTGGCTTAAAAACATTTTTTATAAGAGTGACTTGCATGCCATTCATGTTTCTGGTGATATGTGCAAAGAATTTGCTCAGGTCTGTTGCTGTCAATTTCGGGAATTCCCCTTTAAGTATCTTGGAGTTCCTCTCCATTTTAAAAAACTTAGGAGAGAAGATATACAAGCAATCATTGACAGGATAATAAAACACATTGCTAGTTGACTGGGGAAAAACCTATCCTACAGAGGGAAGCTGATTTTGCTGACCACTTGCATTTCTAGCATCCCCACTTACCTCATGTCCATTATGAAATTCCCAAAATGGGATATTGATGCCATCACTTCCCAGATGGCTCGCTTCTTTTGGGGGAATGTTGGTGAGACCCACAAATATCACTTGGCCAATTGGGGTCTCATATCCTTAAAAAAGGAGTTTGGAGGCTTGGGGGTCCCTAACCTGAGAGATTTTAATCTGGCCCTTTTAGCCTCCTTGGGTAAAGATTCTATGATGGTAGAAATAATGTCTGGAAGAAGATTATTTGCTCTAAATATGCTATCAACAAACCCAACATATTTTGGTCTAAATCCACTATGGGCTCTCCCTTCTGGAAGAGTGTTTCTTGGGCTTTTGCTGCTGCAATAGTCTTCTACAACTGGCGACCCGGTGATGGTAGGAACATTGCCTTTTGGCATGATGTGTGGGATGGGGTTTGCTCTCTTAAAACTAAATTCTGGGAGCTATATGATATCTGCCAACAGCAGGATGCCACTTTGGCACAGGTCTGGGATGGGGAACAACTCTGTCTCTCTTGCAGGAGATGTGTGGATGGGGAGACAATGAATAAATGGTCCAGCTTAGTGAATCTAGTTAAAAAACATGTTCTTTCCTCTTATCCTGATACTCCTGGTTGGACTCTTGAACCTTCTGGTAAATACACAGTTAGATCTTTGTATAAAATGGTTAACTTTGGGGTGGTTACTTCTGATGTGAAAGACTCCATTTGGAAGATTAAGATACCCCCAAACATCCATGTCTTTCTTTGGCTGATTGCAAATAATAGAAGTCTTACCATAGAAAATTTGGCCAAGAGAAGACATGTGGATGACCCTTCTTGTGTGTTCTGCAATGAATTGGAATCCATTCAACATCTTTTCTTCGATTGCTTGGTTGCTAAAGAAACTTGGACTATTATTTCTGATATTTTGGGTGTATCTGCACCTACCTCTTTTAAATCCTTAGCATTCTTTTGGAAGCTAAAGAAATCTAGTGGTGCTGCTAATGTGGTCACTTCTGCTACCTTGTGGAGCTGATGGCTTCTGTAAAATGACTTTGTCTTTCAGGGTTGAAAATGGCGAAGCTTGCGGTGTGTGCTGGACTTGGTGGGGGCAAAAATCGGGCAATTGAAGATCTTATCTACCGACGCCCAGGGTGCTCTTCTTCTCCGGTGTTCAAGACTCTTGGACCATCGAAGAAGGGAGTTTCTTAAGATCGCCTGGAGACACTGATGCCACTAGAGAGGAAGCTATCTACGTTTTGTGAACTACTAAGTTTCTTATTGCTTCTCCCCTGTGTGCCTTTTGCGGTGATGATAATGTAATAGGGCTAGTGCTAAAACCCTTTCTCTAGTGCATGTATCTGTAGCAGCTACTCTTGGTTGCTGCTGAGAGCTGTTTAACAGTCTGGTTACGCTGGTTTCGACCTTGGCTTTAATGAAGTTGGGGCTGGGAAAACCCCTCGCTTTTAAAAAAAAATGATAAAAAAGTGTGCATCCATCAGTACGCGAGTAGCTCATGCAGAATTTTATATAAACGTACACATAAAATTGGAGGAGGAGGATCCTCTGACGTACGCCCCCCTGATGTGTGGGCCTAGGTCCGCATGTCAGTGTGCGAACTGCAGGTCGGGGGAGCCACGTCCAAAATTCAAATATGCATGTGCATGAATGGTCCGATTATGTATAGTAGTGACCTGAAACATCTTATACTCGACAATTATTTTAGGACGACGGAGTATATGTTTATAGAGCGAGTACTAATTAACCACCATTGAAGATTAAGAAAAGTTCCTCTCTAATGTTGACAATACATGTTCGTCGTGAATTAATCAGTTCAAAATTGAAATCAAACCTAGCTACCAGCAGCAGCTACAAGACGGTGCCACGAACGTCTATGTTTGTATTCTGCCCTACAAAATTCTTTTTTTTCTTGGTGCGAGGTGGACCTTGGGGGTTCGAATTAATATGCATGCACAAAGTGGTATTCTGTGGTGGGCTAGAATTTGAAGTCGTTGATAGCGCTATCGAGCGGGGACCGCGAATGATCTCTATATGACCATGGCCAACCAACGAAACTGATCAGCTTAATTTTGCAGGGATACTGCACTCTGGAAACTCGGTCGAGGAGTAAATCGTACGAACATGTACACATGTCCTGGTGTAGAAATTTCGTGGAGAGTTACTCCATCTTCCATCTCACCACGTGGATCGATCGTACGATCCATGGTGTCGTGCTCATGTCGTACGTAAGTAGTACGTCGTCGTCCCGGTCGCCCGGCGAAGCTGCCGCCGAGCTTCCGATCGATGAGAGCACAGAGAAACTGTTGGTTTGGACGAGGTCCGGCCCCTGATATTCTCCTTTGGCAGGTTTTACCGGTCCTACTTATGTTCCATACACGTGCTTAATTGCGTTACCGACTGACTGATTTGCACGTTAGACAAGGACTATTCCCTCCCTTGGTATAATTATTAAGCACGTATGTACATCTCGTTGAACTCTTCAGCACCACTGACAAGAATCATCCAGCCAACTCTCACATCTCCCTCGACCATAAAATATGTGCCTAGTCTAGCTTTAGTCGTACGGTACCAAGAGTACATCTGTACGTGATAGCAGTACAAAGTTTTGTAAGCTACTACTCGGGGGGGAAAGCTAACTGGGGGGTCAAGTGCCAAAGATGAGGAAAATTGCCGTTTGAAGGGAAAACATTTTCACAAGAAATGACATGTGATCGATCGACCGATCAAACGAGCGGATGCATTTCCGTTAGGTCGCTATCGGATTATCAGTATTACGCGATCGACTGGAAGTTGACCTGGCCACCAGCGGTGTGGTGTAGTATGTGAGGAGCCCCTAGACTTATGAAATCTACCCAAGAGCTTTTACCAGACTATGGCTAGTCCATCCCCCGTCCCCACCATTTCTTGTCCAGTGAGTAGATCGTCTTCGTCCGCTCCAGATCAAGCCTTCCCCGGTCAGGTAAATCAAACTGACTTTTTTTGCGAATAGGACCCTGACATTAAAAAAACACCAGACAATACAAAGCACCTCAACAAAAACGAGAATTACAATAAAATCCTTGAGATGCCCTTCGTCTTCAACCTACCGGGAAAGGTAAAGAAGGTGTTTGGTTGCTCACATAGAGCCCAATCAAGCCAGCACGCAAAGAATTTGGTTTGTTTGGTTGCTTGCATTCGGTATGCATAGCATGAATTTTAAAGCATTTCTGGACATGCATCGCTGGAACGCTTTATTTGACCGTTTTCAACGAGCCAGGCTTGAACGATACAAAAGAGCGCACGTGAATGGCTCTCGTGGTGCAGTTATGTGAGCTCCTACATGATAGGTGCACCGAGTTTGCACGTGTTCTACTGTAATCTTCTCTTGATCTTGTTAACTTTCTAATCTACACATGGTGCTTCGATTCGAAATAAAATTTACATGAAAAATATGCACATCAATGTTGTGGTTCCATTCAGCCAGTTGGTTCGTGATTTCGTCAACCGTAAATGCTTAATTTTATGTTCATATTTGGAGCTATTTTGGATGAATTTCGGCAAATTTGTCGCGCACAGTTGACTGTTTGAAATTTTCTTTGATCAGTAGCTTCATCTCAATGTTTCACATGAGTTTCATGTTGTACATTTTCTGTTTTAACAGTCATTGACGAGTATATGTGTATCTTCCTATTATGTTGTACTAAGATGGTCATGTGATGATTTATGATTTAGACGAAATTCGGAGTGGCTTCTTCCCATTCTCATTGATCATCATCAACCTTGTTGGGTGGACGCCATGTTATGCCCGGCATCGCCGCCAACGTCGTTCCTCTCGGCCTCCTCGCATGCGGTCTACTACATGGACATGGTCATCGCGAGCACACTGTCAAAGAATGTAACTATGTGTGTTATGTGTACCTGTTAACTCTTAATCACATTGTCTGTATGCAACCAAACACCGGACACTTGCATCAGCCCAGTCAATGCACGCAACCAAACGTCAGGCAAAAATTGCTACCCTAATGCAGTTAGTCTACATGCAGACAATCAAACAATATGCAGATGATGGTTTTTAACTTGCATTTACTCAACTAGACCCAACTAAAACAAGTATAAATGTAGACAACCAAACACGTCCAAATTGATTAGCTAACGACGTCAGGCTAGGACAAGCATGTTTGGCTCTTGGGTGTCCAACGAGGTGAATCCGTGTTTTTTTACCGTTCTAAAAGCCTTGGTGAGAGCAATGATATATTTAATCGATTCTTTTCAGCAAGACTGGATGCATGCCAATATTGACCGGGACCAGTGAGTGGCAATGCTAGCATTCCCGCTAGGTTCTTGATATCTTGGTTGATCGATGACTCGTCGCTGCACGCACGGATGCATGGAAGTGTGTGGAGGAGATAAATGCGACCACGTATATATATGCTCCAGGAAATAGCTAGAGGACCCGGTTTGGTTCAAGTTTTTTTTTACTCTCTTTGGAAAAACAGTCCTTGGACATTCTCCCAACGATTCATCTGCACTGTGTTTTTATCCAAGGTTGCAATCTATACAAGGTTCATTTTATTCGTATAGTTGCAATCTATACAAGGTTCATTTTATTCGTATATATAGTTGCAATCTATACAAGGTTCTCCCAATGATTCATCTGCACTGTGTTTTTACCCATGACAGATATAGACAGCTGGATATAGATATCCAGTGTACTACAGTTACAACTAACCATAAAAGGCCCGGATCACAAATACTATTGCATGATTAATAATATAATCAACAATCGGCTATATATATAAATGGCATACCATCTAGAGTCAATATAATAGCCGGCATGTAGTCGTAGGTTTTAAATATGTTTTTCCGGAAAGGAGGATTACCGTCTGATGCATGCCGTCATCTTTATTAATCATTCAATAGAGTCTGACAAAGCAGATACATGGATCGATCTAAAGCCACCATCCTGACGACCTCAATTGATACACCTACAAGTCTGATGGAATGCTCTGGCGCATCCACGCACGCCATCTAATCCGGTGGCCTCACCAAGATGCCCCATGGCCAGCCAAGAGAACCAACCGATCTAGCAGACATTCAGCGTGCACCACATGCGCAAGCTCTAGAGTCCATCGCCATCATCTTTCACTGTCCCATCTTCAGGGGAAATCAATGCATAGGCCATGTCAGGCCCAACTGATGTCGATGCCACATGCCAGACAGTTGAACCACCCTAAGCCCGTCCATCAACAAACGTCCATTGTTGGGACCCCGCTGCGCCACGCCGCCGAGACCCGTCGTTGCCGACGCAGTAGATGCCACACTGCACCACCTCCATATCCAGATCGCCGCCAACGCCATCCCAATGGTGTCTACGAGACACAAATCTCCCAAGATAGTGCCTTCAAGAAGGGAGCAACGCCAAGGGCGCCGCCGCCGCCCACCGCAGGTAGGGCTTTCACCCGGGAGACACGGGACAGGGGAGTGGTAGAAGCAGACAATATGAACGTCTCCGGGGAGAAGAACAACGCTCTCGGGCGTCACCACTGTTGTGGCCGACCCGGGTCGGGTGGGGATTTCTCCTGATCTGGATCCCAGCACCAGCTCCATCAGCAATCGCGGCCTGAGACTGTATGGGGAGTCCACGAATCGCGAAATAGGAGGAAGCGATCTGATTTGGCGCTGCCGGCCACCATGGCAGCCAAGCTAGGACCAGGTCCCTCGGCACCACACCGACCGCTCGGCCAGGGCATCGCCCCCTGCCTACACCTACGCTCGCGGCAGAGCAGGCGGTGCCTCGCCAGACGGATCCGCCCCTCCTAGTCTAGGGACCTCCATGCCGAGACGCCAGGGTGGAGCAGCACGAGCCCCGCGCCACCTTCTTCGGTTGTGGCACGGGCTTGCCCGACGTGAGCCTCCGGCGATGGCGAGGGACGGGCGAAGGTTGGGAAGGCCCCGGCGACGGCGCTAGGGTTCACCCCTTCAGTCGTCGGTGAGGAGGCGACGTGAGAGTCGGGCCTGGTCTAAATATGTACTACTTTATTAATGGTTGATCCACCTTGCAGTCTCACAAAGTGTCTCGAGGCTCGTGTATAGCTGACTCTTATTCTACAGCCCGATTTTCTTCTCTCTCCATCAATTTAGCAAAGATATAATATTTAAATGTTTATAGCCTGCTTATGTCACCGTATTGTACTTCTTCTGAAGTGCATTCCAAACTCTACAATTGATAAAACCTATATGATGTGGTGTGCTACTCAATAGAATATGAAGTAGGATTTGGTTGTTGAAAGGATCGTGATGACCCTAGACTGGAGTTAAGGCTGGTCGTAATGGGAGTATCATAGCTAATATCATGCATACCAATTAGACAATTTTGTTGAGGTGGCATAGAATTAAATGAAGAAAGAGATGCTTGAGTATCATATCATGATACCGTATCATAATAAATGCAGTGCTACTATGCCCGTGCATGCATGACAATAAATAAGGTTGTCTATGATACTAAGGCCCTTCCCGATGTTCCACAGTGTAGAAGTGCTAACCATGCCACATAAACGAAGAAATGGCATGGCACCACAATTAAGGAGGAGAGATAGCACTTTGGTGACCTCGGAAAAAAACCAATGCCAAGCACGCCAACCTAGAAATACTTAAATGAAAGAAGCTCACCAATGCATATAAGAGTTTAGGTGCTAAATCATTAAATGTAGTATGCTTATCTACAACAAGTTAAGCACTTATGCATCGGGGACTTGAATTGCTAAGCTATTTAATGCACTTAGCACTTCATCTAAGCACATTTGCATTGGAAGATGCCTAATATATGATACTATGTATGATAGAGGTACTATCATACACTAGTATCATTCGCATGATACTAAGTTGTATGCATGATACTTAGTTATGATACTACCCATTACGGGCAGCCTAGGTAAAAAGTGTACATCGTGTTAATCATGTATTTAGAAAATGTCATCCTGTAGTACTCCAAATGTTCATCACGTTTTAAAAAATGTTTATCGTGTATTTTAAAAACATTTTGTTTCCTGTTAAAAAACACTATTCGTGTATTTTATAGAAGTTCATCCTTTATTTAAAAAATATGTATCTATAGTAGAAAGTTTGTCATTGCTTATTTCAAGAACACTTTATCGTGTATTTTAGTTATATTCGTCACATACTAAAAAGAGTTCATCATGTATTTATAAAAATTTCGTGGTAATTTAATAATCAGTAGTTGTGATCTGCTTACTATTATTTTCTTTCTTTACTAGTCTTGTTTGCTTTTCTTCTAATTCTCTCTCCCCATCATGTATAAAAAAATTATGAACTATATTAAAAATGTTTATCGTGTACTTAAAACTGTGTATGTTGTACTAAAATAGTTAATGAGTTATATTGAAAATATTCATCGTGTAATAAATGCATTGAACATTTAAGAATATTCATCACGTATTAAAATATATTTAGATATGTTTAAAAATATACATCATGTATTTACAAAATATTTCATCTTCTTTTAAATAACGTTCATATGTATTTAAAATGTGCATTGGCCATTGAATAAAAATCCTCGTGTACTAGAAACATGACGTAATGTATTTAAAGATGTTAATTTTTCACATTTTCCATTTCCATATTTATATTGATCATTCTTTTTTTCCTATTTCATTTTGATTTTTGTTTTAGTTTTATTTCATTTTTTACTTTCTCTTCTTTTTTATTTTTTGTTGCATTTTTCTTATTACTTTTGTATTTTTTTAGTTCATGTTTATTCAACTTTTTACTTTACTTTTATTTTGGTTATAAACATAATAAATTCGAAAAATATTCATCATGTAAGAAAAATTAATAAATTATTGATAAACACATTCATAGTGTATGCAAAAATGACAGTCGCATTCAAAAAATGTTATCATGCATAAAAAATATTTATTGTGTATTTCATAAATATTTGTGTTGTATTAAAAAGATAATCATTCAAAAAAATTCATCGTGTATTAAAATTTTTACATGACCTTATTCATGTATTTAGAAAATGAAATCACGTAGTACTCCAAAAACGCCAGAAACTGGAGAAAACAGAATTAGCATAGCTTCGTGAGCCGGCCCAAGCGGTAACATGCCCGGAAAAAAAGGCCCAGAAAAAATATTCCCTTGGATGTGTACTTGGGAAGGAACCTAAACTCTCAAAGTGGTGTGGGTGAGAGACAATCCAGACTCATCAATTTAATCTGCATAATAAGTCTTTTTTAGATATTCCACTATGGGCTACATACGGAGGAAAATAAGTAAATCTACACTCTAAAGTATGTTTATATACATCCGTATGTAGTTCATAGTGAAATCTCTAAAAAAAACTTATATTTAGAAGCGAATGGAGTAGATATGTGTTGAACGGGCCAAGCCTTTTTTTTGTGTGTATGACCCGAGTCATTCACTAAAGCAGCCCAGCCAAACGAACAACCTCTCCCATTTATAGATTCTAAAAAAACAAGAACTCTCCCTTTTTTTGCGAAAACAAGCTCCCCTGTTACTCTACAAAAGTCAGTCAAACAGCAAACCAACCTGTGGTTGGATGATTAGGAGGACCATGGTATCCCCTGCCCATCAGCGTTTAAGTCTCAGACTTAACGTTGGTGCTCGCATTTTCCTGGATTTATTACAGGCCTTCTAGCAATGTGCGTTCAGTGAGAAGACACGTTTCCGTCGGCTACGAAGGCGTTTGTGGCGACTTCCTCAATCTCAAGATGATGTGCCGGTTCAGTCTCTCCGATGCTCATAGGAGCAGGGTGTGCTTGCGTGATTTCATAGATAGGGATGAATGTATGAGCATCTCCGTTTATACGGTGTTAACAAAAATCAGTCAAGCAAACATGCATCTGTAAAATGCTGACCTATCCATGCCAGATCAGGTTGGCCATGCACTAACAATAGGCTGTTTTGGAATACTGAATCAGGCACCCTGTTAATCGATCGCAAGTGTGAGTCAAAGCCGTGAGCACCGCTACCACCTCTGTATGTTCTTTGCACGCTAGTTTTCTATTTCACCGTCAGGATAGGGGTACATTTTCTTACCCACCGTCACCTTAAGGATGTGGAAGTATATATGTCCCGCGTTCTCAGTTCCCATGACATGGCGAGAGCTGTAAGGTGGGATAAGATAAGAAGAATCTCATCAACCAACAAAACGCAAAAGAGCACCACGTACAGTACAGCTAGCTAGACCGCTGGAGAATCTACCATATCCTGATTCACCGTATCCATCCGGTGCTGTATGCATCAGGACTCGGCCATCCAGGTTCGGATAGACGAGAGGCAGGCTGGCCGCGCCATATGCAAAGCAGCCAGAGAACACAGCTGTGCCGGTACGCGTGAAGGCGCCGAGTGGTGCTGGATTTAGTTAGTTTGATTCACTCGCTTTCGGTTGGGCTTCAGCCTTCAGGAGAAGCTATGATTGGGATCAACGAGCCAATGATTTATAAGGCGTGCCATACCGTACGTACGTACCAGCGGTACCTGTCAGTTACGCGGTTTGGTTGACTCTGTCGTCCTTGCTAGCTAGCTGCATCCTACGTGTACAGATATGATCGGCGTTTCCCTGGAGCTGGAGGCTACAACAAGAGCATGACACCGCCAGTCAGTCTGGACTCTGAGTGGACTGTCTTAACAAAGTGGCCTGTCACCGCTAGCCCATCCGGTTTTCTGCCCACTCGGACGTAACTGACTGATTGACCGTCAATCGCAAAGAAGAAGAGAAGCTTGTACTACGTGTGTACGTTGTGTACGCGTGCTCTAGGAGCTCTTGCGTGTCTCCGTCACAGCCAGCTCGGTGATGGTGGCCGGCGACGATGTCGGTCGATAGATCCAAGGTACACGTACCATCAATCCAAGGCAGCTACAGTACATAATTAGACTGAGTACGAAGAAGCTGAAAGTGGATATACACTAGGACGAAACTGAAAGCGGAATACACTACTAGTGTGCACCACAAACGCGCGTCACCCTAGCATGTCGGCACAGCAGACTGAAACTCGAAGTCCAGTCGTCGAAATGTATGTGGTGCAGCTACTAGCGGCAAAATTTCGTGTTTTCCCCGTTTTCTGAAAGTTAATCGAGATCAGACTTTATTTTGTAAAAATTTCGTGATCTGGCCCTTTTTGTACCGCTAGGGTCTATGGCGGCAAGAAACTTATTCACATCAGCGCGACGCATCCTTACCACCAAATATGCTGGTGGTAGGCCTGTACAACTCTACCACCGAGGTGCTCGACGGTAGGTGCAAACATGCACTGTGTCCGATACTTAGCAAAAATTTACGGTAAGGCGTGCATCCCTACTGCCAGGGTCCTCGGCGGTAGGTTGTTCTACCCTACCTTCATGGACCCCGACGATAGGAAAATGGTCAGATCCCGAAGTTTTTACAAAGTAGGGTTAGATCTCGATCACCTTTTAAAAAAGGGTCAAAACACGAAATTTAACCGCTACTAGCTCAACCCCTGCAATTAGCTATTTTTGCTTGTCTCTATAAGTGGGTGCGAAGGCACCACTTTTAACCTGCTAAACTACATCAGAATTAGGCAAATCTCTACACGGGCACATGCCGCTCCAAATTAAGCGATCCTTCTTATTTAACCGCGCTCATCATCTTCTTTTTCTTCTTCTTCTTCTTTTCGGTCGTTGCATGCATGTGAACGGGAGAAATGCTTCGTCACTACACGTGACGTACAAGGACAAAAAAAACCTAAGAAAGCAACGGCAAAACCGTTGTTTAGTTTGATGGTATTGGCTAGTTGGGACGAAAATATCCAATCATCCAACCCATCAAGATCAGTTTCTTCTTGACTGCAACCTGATTTGCTTAGGTCATTTGTCGGACTGGATTAGATCATACTACTTGGTAAAGAGACTGTCTCTCGACTATATTATCGTCATGGCCAATAATTGAGTCCTAATTGCGTGAGGAGACTAGGGGTTGAATTTTGGTCTGGATCTTCAGGAGAACATTCAGGAACCTGATAAGAACATGCCCGTCTCGATCGATCGATGCACTCATGTGTGACCGTTGATAGTCTAAGAGTGTTCTTTGGGGTGGCCGCCGAGATAAAATCAACCATGTACAAAGCTAGACAGAGTTAACATGACAGTGTTGTCATCGCCAGGACTAAGAATTTATACTATTATAATATAATAGAGAGAGATTGTCCAAGACAGATCAGACTGAATTCTTAACTGCATGTTGGCTAGAAAAATCCACTTCCATGTGAATACTACGTACACTGGTGTTAATACTAGATGTGATTAACATATCATTGTTGAGGAAAGCATCGTTGTACGGACCACTGGTGGCACTGTACGACGATAGCACTTCCACACTTAACATCTACTATTTAGGGTTTTGTCCAGGAGTTGTTAGTTTAACAGGGGCGATCGCGTAAGTAGCCTCCAAAGGGAAGTGGTGAGTCTAGAAAACTTAAAGCAGAACATGAGCGAGATTCCGGACTGTAACGGAAACTTAAAGCAGGACTCCCACTCCTGCAGCGCTGCCCGTGATTCCGGACTGTACGGCTTGGGCACCACGGGAGATGGGATAGTTTTGGCATAAACTAGGCAGGTGCCGTTGGTACGTACAGGAGAGGATAGTCGAGCTGAGCTCCCATGTGATGTGAGTGAGCATCATGCGTGCATGCATGCATGCATGCATGGTGCAGAGCGACGGACTCGGTCGTGGGAAAAAATAACTTGAACCAACAGACGAACGCGGCATCAGACGGCGTAGCTAGCTGGCTGGCCCATGTGATGCTAAAAGTCCATTTACTTATGTGTAGTAATGGTACCCTAGTGGTACGGATGCACAACTTGGCATTAGCATTACTAATAATGGCTCATATAATCAAATTATTACTAACTGATAATATCTTCGCCAGCAATGCTGCGTGCTACTACGCGCATTGCGCGAGGTACTCTACAACTCGGACGAGTACGTATAGTTGAAGACACGCTAGTGCGAACGGACAGCTGCGCCATCGGACAAGATATAAAATGTGGACGAAATTATGCCCCACAGAGGCCGGGAGAGAAAGGGTCAATCAATTGAGTGTATGTATGTACGCAAAGTCGTTCTCCGGAGACACGAGCGAGCTGCCACCGATGGAAGCAACAGCCAGTACAGTTGGGAAGCCGTACGTGATGAATCATGATCATGCATGCGAGCGAGGAAGAGAAACTCGATGGATCGGTCGGTCTGACCAAGTCGGATCGATCGAGCAAGTGGCCGCTCTGGTCAGATGAACGATACGTACGACGGTGCCGGCGCGCGGGGCCGGGATGCTGCTGGGTCGACGGGTGTGGGCGGCAGACAGTACACGGGCAGCACCGTAATGTGTCGCGAGCGGCGGTGCTCGGTCGGTCGGTAATGTATGTACCTTCCGCGACCCATGCATATGCATCCACGACACTGTGCCGGCCGAGCTAAGCTAGGGAGCACGAAGATCAACCGACGTCCGACGGGCAGCCGAGAGCATCTACAACCGGACGCCTCAAACGACCCCTCATATGTTCACGGGCGTGCCCGGTCAGTGACCGGACAGGAGAGAGAAGGAAAAAAGTGACCCAACCGGACGCCTCATGTCATCCCTATACGCCCGGGCTATCGGCGAACCCTCATATCCATCTCAAATATAGGGAGGATATGAGGGCTAGCGGATGCGCCCGGGCGCGCCCGGTCAGTCCGCCACGTAGGATGCGCCCCCACCCCGGACCACATTTTCTTTTTCTTTATTCATTCTTTTCTTTCTCTCTCTTCCTCTCCACCAATCACGTGCAAGTGATCGGACATATGAGGAAGAAAATAAGGAGGATGGCCGCGCGGACGGACAAACAGGGGACACGTCCAATCACTGACCGGACGCGTCCACGGACGTTTGAGGGCCAGATTTGCAAGTTTCGGCTGTAGATGCTCTGAGTGGCTCAGTTCCAGGATCACGTTCCCGTATCAGCATTCACACCAGTGCTCCTATACTTGACTCTCACTGTGAAAAGTTGGAGGAGCTGGAGTAATATCTTTCCGTCCGACGCCACTCGATGGTACTATTCCCTGTTCGATCCAACAAAGCATGCACTAGAACAGTGCAACTTGCACGGCAAGTGGCGCTCGCCGTACGCGCTCCGATTAGGTGCACCGGGGGCGGGCCTGCGGGCCAACACGTACGTGCCGTGCTGCCCCCGGAGCAATGCATTGCGAGGGCCAAGGGGCAGGGCTCCGGCCGGACTACCGTGGGGGCGCGTCCCACATGGACGTGCATGGCTCAACAGCTGGACAAACACGCACCGCGGGGATTGTTGGCTCAACAGTTGGACAAACACGGGCCCGTTCACTCCTGTCGGGTTGCCATGCCACCTTTCTTCTCGATCTCTGCTGTGGATTGTTGGCTGCTAATCCCTTTTTGACCGACGCTTCCTGCATGTACATGCACACCGGACCCGGTTAAACAGCCATCGTCAAATTACATGGGTCAGAAGTCAGAACTCAGAGGTGATCGGTCTAGGTACCACGTAGGAGATCATACCGTATCGTATACGAGTATAATGTGACAGAGTATCATGACACTGATCACCTCGGAAGCCGCGCGCCCTTCGGAGACCTCGGCCTCGGTCACATGGAGTGGGAGACTGTGCATGCATCCTCTTGCATGCCTTTGCCATGCCATGCCAGGTCCTCCGAAGGCAATTTTGACAAATTTGACCTAAAGTCACATCTAATTCACGGTGAACCGTTTGCGGAAAAAATTCACCGGCCTGACCCTTTTGTGTGGCGCCCGACAGCAAGGCGCCACACTGCACTATATGGCGCCTTTGTGTTAGGCGCTACACCCCGGCCACGCTGGCGCCCAGTGGCACGGCCCGACCCCACTACGCCGCAGTGTGGCGCCTAAGGGAAAGGCGCCACACTGTTATGTGTGGCGCCTAGCTCTTAGGCGCCACACATTGACTTATCCAGCAGCGGCCCGACCCCCTCCCCCACCCCCACCAGTTCTTCCAGCAGTAGAGGGGGGCGGCGGCGGCTCCCTTCTCTCTTCCTCGCAACCCCCTCTCCAAAATCCTTCAGATCTGAGGTTTTCTTCCGTGGATTTCTTCCCCAAATCATTCTACAAGGTAATCTCCTCCGTTCCCCATCTTTCTATCCGATAAATATTGCATTTTTTGCAGATTTGTGTAAGTTAGGATGATAGGCAAGATTTGCTTGGATTCGAAATGAGGATTCGTATATGAGTAGATGATTATTGAAATGAGTCTTCCTATATGATTTGTTCATTTGTGCTACCATTTTGTGGAACATATTAGATGAACATATGTATGAATATATATTAGATGAACATATGTATGAACATATATGGAACATATGTATGATTGTTTATATGATTTGTTCAGTTTGTGGTATCATTTTTCAGATGTATGATTTGTCCATTTTGTGGTATCATTTTTCAGATGTATGAACATATGTATGATTTGTCCATTTTGTGGTATCATTTTTCAGATGTATTTGTTGAGATGAATTGTATTGTATAACTCATATAATTATCTTGAAATATGTAGGATGGTGTGGCTTTTGGATGATTACTATGACGTTGAACACCGGTCCTATTTGATGTCGGTGAAGAAAATGGTAATGATAGCATACTAGTTGGTAGTTTATATATTTTGTTTATTTGAAAAGATGAAACCATAATGATATCATTTGTATGTTTGCAGAATCTTGCGCCCCTCAAGATTCGGTCCCACGGGGCGTCGACTTCAATGCCGTACGATGAGCGATACACACCGTACATCGAGAAGACAGGACTACTTCCTTTCATTCAACTTGTGAGCCGGTCGACGCCGAACCTGAACGCGGCGGCAATCACCGCACTTACGGATCGGTGGAGGCCGGAGACCCACAGTTTTCACCTCCGTACCGGAGAGATGACCGTGACTCTTCAGGATCTTTCCATGATCATCGCACTTCCAATCGAGGGGAAGCCTCTTTGTATGAGCACTGATTCAGAGGGATGGCGCCAACAAATGGAGGCCCTTATTGGTATGTCTCCTGCGGAGCCGGAACCAGCAGAGGGAGAGAAGAAAGACCACCGAGTCCCCGCTGGCGCTCCTTTCAAATGGATCGTAGCCAACTATGCGCATTGTCCTCAGGGCGCCACTGAAGATGTGATCGAGACTTATGCTCGCGTGTACATGTGGTATGTTATCTCTAGGACTATCTTCGCTGACGCCGGCGGCAAGAATGCTCCATGGATGTGGCTGAAGGCGTTGACGGTCCTCGACCACAAGTTCAGCTGGGGGTCGGCGGCATTGGCCTACTTGTACCGGCAAGTAACTAAATTTTTTTACTTAGTTTTTGTTTAGATTTCATTATTGTACTTAACTGATACATGTTTTGCTTGGCGTTCAGTTGGACGATGCTTGTCGTAGGTCCTCGAGAGACGGCTGCATTGGTGGTTGTATGCTCCTACTATCTGTATGGAGTTGGGAACGCCTTCCAGTTGGGCGCCCTAAAGGGGTAACGTTCAAGGACTGGAATGACCAAGACAACCCCATACGGCTTCCTACTTGGGCTTACAAGTGGGACGTGGTTTCGGAGATGACGAGCGATGTGAACATTATGTACAGGCAGTACACCAACGAGATGGATTCGCTTACTGCCGAGCAGGTAACCATTGACAATACATCAATAACTTGACTTCTCAACATGAAAGGAAAACATGAACATTGTCTTTCTTTGCTGTGTTGCAGGTGGAATGGCAGCCATATGGTGTCGGGGGTAGCTTTGGTAATGTATTCTAGTTTGAGCTCAATCCAATGTGCTTGCAGGAAAAACATCTTTGGCTTATGCAGTGCCCACTGATATGCAATTGGGCGGTTGAGTTCCATCCCCCCCATCGTGTGTGTCGTCAATTTGGCTTGTTTCAGGCTCACCCGCCGGAGTGGATGGACACGGACACGCAGCTTCACAGGTAACAAAGCATGAACAATAAACAACTACAATCGTCCAACTTTGAATAGTGCTAATAATGAGCTATTTAACATGCAGGTTGGATAGGAGGAGACAGCGAAAGATCAAGGATTGGGATAAGTATCATAAGAAGTACGTCACCTCGTTTGCACATTGTGTGGAGCGAGCTAAGAAAACGGCACATGCCCAGCTTCGCGAGTATTGTCCACTTGCGTTCAACAACTATGTTCGATGGCTTCAAGAGAATACTCGTTTGGAGATTTGTACGCCGGCTTTTGAGGAGGATATCTTGGAAGATCCCACTTCATTCGATGGACTTGCCCAGGACAAATACAACAAGCTTATCCGGGAAGGGTACCAAACCCCTTTTGCTCCAGTTCTCAACTTTGTGGTAAGTGTGCACTCTTTTGTTATCTATGGACAGTAGTACACATCTTTGCTTACCTTACATGTTGTTTTCGTTTCAACCATAGCGCAAGGAGGTCAAAAAACAAGCTGATGAAACCCAGGCCATTCTAGACACAACCCATAGAGGAAAACAGGGAGAATCTGCACTTCGACTTTTCATCAAGGTGCTTGGCCATATTTCAACATCCCTACTTGAGAACTCTTTGCTTAGTTGTAAATCTCATTTATCTATCAATGTTATAGCGTCAGGGCCAAAGGTTGCGGCGACTGTCCAACATTTTAGGTTGTCGTGACCAAGAATATTCAGAACCGTCGAGATCCGGTTCATCCCGTCGCAATGCCATCCTGGACGATTCTACTACCTCCGGAGCTCGTATGGACGACGATGACATTACCTCGGGAGCTAATTTAGAGGATCACGCTTTGTTCTCTCCAGAGGTATGCCAACTGAGTACTTTCATATTTCACTACCTCGCCTGCACATGATGATATCAATTTTCTCTTTAGGTTCAGGACAACATGACGTTGGATGCTTTCCAACGCTCCGCTTACATGTTGAAGCCAAGGACTGGAATAAACTGGTACACACCTGAGGACTTTAATGACAAAGGAAAGAAGGCGGTCGCTGAGGGTTCGCGTATGACAAGAGGGATGACGAGGATGAGAGGTATGGACGATGACGATGACGATGAGGAGGAAATAGAGTTGGAGGAACCGCAGCCGGTTGTGAGGAAGAAGAAGCTAGCTACTAAGAGGGGACGAGGCAAGAGTACGCGGGGAAGGAAAGAGTAGTGATGTCAAACTTGTGGTGGTTGTTTTCTTATGAAGTCAAACATGTTGTCGGTGTCTTGAACTAGTAGCAATGTTGAACTTGCTGTTTTTTTATCCTTCTTGAACTCGTAGAACCATGAGACTTATTATCCTTGTTGGACTTATTATACTCTCTGTTTGCTGTGTGGATATATGGTGGAGGCTATGTTTGAATTATGTGGCTGTAGTGTGGCGCCTGACTGTAGCTACTTCTGCTCTCTGGAAAGTTTCTGGAGTGATTGGTTTCAATTGTGCGGCGCCTGAGAGCCAGGCGCCACACTGTGTATGTCCGCCTTCATCTTCGCTTCAGCTGCCTCTTGCTTCTTCCTCTCCGCTTTGGCTGCATCCTCCTCTCTTAACTTCTTTGCTGCCCTCTCCCACAACCCCTCCTCCTCACCGGCCGCATCCTTCTCCTCCACCCACTCCGTTGTTGCCTTGTTGGGTTGAGACGCCGCCATACCTACGAACAAAAGCAAGATACTAGTGAGTAAAGACAATAAACAATATGATCATAAACAACAATGATACATGGTAAACACAGAAGGGAGCAAAATAACAACATGAAAAGATAAGTGAATAGTAGTGACATACGGAAATGGTCCTCGTAGGTATCCACGCATACCAATCCTAGTCTCACCAACACCGTTTCTACCGCCACCACGAGCTCTACCAGCCCCACGTCTAGAACCACCACGACCTGTCCCACGAGCACGTCCTCTTGTAAGTCCAAGTCGGCTCCTTGTTTGGCTAGGACCATGTTGGCTAGTACTTGCTTGGCTAGGAACTTGTTGGTTAGGAACTTGTTGGCTAGTACTTGCTTGGCTACTACTTGGTTGGCTTGTCCTTGAATCATTTTTTGGACTTTTTCTTCCGGTTGGTACACTTTCTTGCGTTGTGCCCTCTACCACCGCACTCTCCGCAATGGGCACTCTCACTAGGCTCTTGGAATTGGTTGTTCCCCATTTCTCGGCCACCACCACGGCCCCATCCATCCATGTCTCCTCTAAGACGCTTTGATTTTCGACTTCCCCGTTTGACCACCTTCCAAGCCGGGTCGGGCCATAGTTGAACTCCATGATACTCCGGCCATTGAGATTGGTCAAAGTATGGTTCAAATCTAGGAGCCCATGTATGCTTGGTGGTCATGATAGAGAACTCGGACTCCCTCACGGTGAGCGGATGGTTGACGTCCACATTCCTCATGCGAGTTGCCGTGTACAAGTGCGAGCATGCGAGATGAACCAAACTTGGCCTCCTGCAAGAGCAATGACACTCCGATAAATATACCTTGAACGACCGGTTTCCGTATTGTTCGCCATCGTTTGTGGTTCCTCCGGGCTCGTTCACTTCGTACATCCAATCCACGTTATTGTATAATGTAGCTGTTTGGGAGTCAGTCTTCCGTGATTGAAATGTCATCCATTTTTCAACCTTTGGTGGGAACTTGAACTTGTACTTTTTCTTGTTCTCTCCAGCAATCTGCTTACACGTTTCAATTGAGTACTTCAGAAAGTATTCTCTCAACTTGTCGAACGTGTATTGAACTATTGCCGTCACGGGCAAGGCACGGACACCCTTGAGCACCCGGTTGAAGCATTCTGCCATGTTGCTTGTCATTTGACCGTATCTTCGGCCATCCTCATCATAAGCTCGTGCCCACTTTGTCCTAAGTTCAATGTGCCTAGTGAGAAAATCAAGACCCCCTGCATCAAGTTTTTTGTTTGCGACCAAAGCGTTGTACAATCTTGCAAAACGTTTGTACGAAAAAGCTTGACAACAATCTTGAAGGTCATCCGTCAACTCCCTGCTACCACATGCCCGATAGAAGTTTGCACAGAAATGCCTCATGCACCATCTATGGTGCAAAGCAGCATGCCCGGGAATGACAATGTCAACTGCGTTAAGAATTCCTGGATGGCGATCCGATATGACACAAATTTCCCTTTCGGGCGGTAATACCTTGGTTCTCAGAATACGCAAGAACCACTCCCAGTTATCATTCGTCTCCGCCTCAACCAAAGCAAAAGCCAAAGGCAACAACCAGTTATTGGCATCACTTCCTATTGCAACCAAGAGAGTGCCCTTGAATTGTCCGGTCAAGAAGGTGCCATCGATGGAGATGACCGGCCGACAGTGTTGAAAAGCCCTCACACATTGCTCAAATGCCCAAAATGCACGTCCAAAGACTCGGACCCTCCTTTCTCTGTGAATCATTGTTTTTTGCCCATACGGCTCGACCACATGAACCTTGCCCGGGTTAGTGGCGGCCATAGCTCCCAACAACCTAGGGAGTCGGTTGTATGCTTCCTCCCAATCACCATACAACATCTTGAATGCGGCTTGCTTCGCCTTCCATGCCTTCCCGTATTTCACCTCGTAGTGAAAGAGGGCTTTTACAAGGTCTTGTACGCTTTTTATACTCATTGTTGGAAGTGATGAGATGGAGTTGGAAAGCCTGTAAGCGATGAACTCGGAGGTGAGTTGTCTATGGTTTCGGGACTCAAGCTCGCCATCAACCCTCTTTCCTCGACACAGGTGAGGTAGACAACTCACAATGTGCCATCCGGGGCCTCCTTTCCATGGTCTTGCACGCACAATCCATGGACATTTTGGATCCTCACACGCAACCGTGTAACGCACCTTGATGTCCGAATGAACAACTTTGTGTGGACGATAGTGCGTAACCGAATAGTCATCCAACCACATCTTCAATTCCAGGAATGTTTCGAACTTTGACCTGGGCAAAATACAGTTCTTCCCATGTTTGTCACGGTGAGAACATGGCCTAACTCCAAGCAATATGCCTTCGCCGTCGTCAACAACGGCCTCATCTACAAGACTAAGATCCTCGAACAATGATGCCCGGTGATCCCGCCCTAATACCTTCTTGAAAGCTTCGGCCTCCTTGGCCGTGAACCCTTCCTCATCAACTTCTTCATCGGGACCGTCATCGTCCGACTCAGAGGCATAGCGATGAGAGAACGGAATGGAATGGTCCATGGTCTCTTGCAAATTATATTTATCCAGATCACCAAGGTTGTTGTCATGGAGAACAACATCATCATTCTCATCATCCTCATGCTCATTATTCTCCTCTTGCAATGCTTCATCTTGGATCTTCGAAATCGGGGTCAATGTTGGCCTCACTTGTTGGGTCAAAAGAGGTTCAATCATCTCATCTTGGTTCATTCCTGGAGGACTACTATCAACAATCGGAGAGGCAACCCGGTTCAAATCCAAGTGCAAGTTAGCATCAACCTTTTTTGTGGCAAATAACTCTAGAGCCTTGTCTAGTGATTCGGCCACCGTCTCCTTGTATGCAAGCCAACGTTGCTCGGAGTTCACACGCATGGCCTTCCAGCGAATGTGCATTCCAAATCCCACATTATGCCTACCATCAAACTCAACAACATCACTTGGATCCATCCAATTCAAATCTTTTCGGACTTGTTCCAACAACTCCGCATAGCTAGGACTACACTCAAACACCATGTCAAGCTCATCCGGGTCCGGGTCAATATTGCCTTTCAAAAAGGCATCCTTGTCCACGTGATGAACATAAACACATGTTCTTCCCATCCCTAAAAAATTTAAACAACACAACATACAATAAATTCTATAAGAACTCATCCAAACATTACAACATTTGCGTAATGAAATGGACAACCCTAACCCCATCATAACCCTAACACCAACATAACATAACCCTAACCCTAAGCCTAACCTTAAATATACAAAGAACCCTAAGCCTAACATACAAAAAAACATAACCCTAACCCTAACAAAGAACCCTAAGCCTAACCCTAGCATACAAACAAGCCTAACCCTACCAAAGTGTAACAAAATCATACACATCCCAAAATTCAAGAAGAACTAGGGTTTGCTCAAACTTACAAAAAAGAGAGCAAATGGGAGCATTTTCCGTGGATGAAAGAGAGGGGATCGGGGGAGGTTACCTTCAGGGAGGGATTGGGGCCGAAATCCACGGACCAAACCTTGCTTTGAGGAGGGATTTGAGAAGGGAGGAGAGGGGGCCGCTGCTCTGTCTTGCAATGTGGGGGTGAATGGGGAAGTGGTGGGGGAGGGGGTCGGGCCGCTGCTGGATAAGTCAATGTGTGGCGCCTAAGAGCTAGGCGCCTTTCCCTTAGGCGCCACACTGCGGCGTAGTGGGGTCGGGCCGTGCCACGGGGCGCCAGCGTGGCCGGGGTGTGGCGCCTAACACAAAGGCGCCATATAGTGCAGTGTGACGCCTTTCTGTCGGGCGCCACACGAAAGGGTCAGGCCGGTGATTTTTTTTCGCGAACGGTTCACTCTGTGAATTAGATGCGACTTTAGGTCAAATTTGTCAAAAGCGCCTCCTCCGAACGGGCACATCACGTGAACACAGAGGAGAGAGCACCATCGCCCATCGATCCAACTCGCCCCTGTAGGTCGGTAACTTTGTCTCCGTCTAACTGGATGAGCCTTCGTTTTACTTTCACGTTACGGTGTGGGTCTGCCGTTACCGTCGTGCGGTCTGTGGGCGGTGTACGGGTACCGACGGGAGAGAAGATAGACATCCGGGACCACCTGGCACAGTCTGTGGTCATGAAAGTCGCGGCGAACTGGTCCTCCGTGACCCGTTGGGGCAAAAGTGGTGGGCAGCAGCGCCTGGGGGTGCTCGGTGGAGCCTCCCGGACGTGTCGTGTGTGACCTTCTGTACGGCTTGCGTGGATGTCAAATTCTTACCGCTCGAGTCAATTTACTTTACTAAACAACCATTTATTTTTACGGATTTGCTAAAACTCATTCAGCTGAGAAATAAATTGGTCTCATTCACTTTTCCAGCCGTTGGATCGAGCCGCGCCGCGATTTGTTTTTTGTCCAGGTGGAGAGCTTAGCTTCGTAGCGACGGGAGGCGTGGCCGTTGTCCCGCTCGCGGCTCATTCTTTTTTTTTTGTGCCCCCGCCTTTTCTCTTCATTTTCTTTTTGGTGGCGGCTGAGAACGGAGAGAGCCAGGTGCGGGAGATCGGCGGCGGCGGCGGCTACTGGTGCGGGGAGATCGGCGGCGGCGACGGCTACTGGTGCGGGGAGATCGGCGGCGGCGGCGCTTCGAAGTAAGGAATCTGCCCGTCCTGTTTTGTTCTTTTCTCCTTTATTTCTTTGTTGTTTGTACAGAGTCGTATTCTAGGGCTTTCTTTTAGAGTTGTTCTTCTTTGTCTGACCAGATCCGTAGTCATGCTATATGAGTTTTTGCAGTTTGGAATCAGATTCATCATATGAATCTGATCTGTATTATGGATGTGGATTTTTTGTGTAGCAAATATTTTTTGGGGGTTCACCCAAATAGGAGAAATGGACGTGGAGTAGTGTAGGATTCAGTTTAGTTCAGGTTTATATTCACAAGTCATGTTTCCTTTTTCTGTGTGTTTTTCTTGGACGAAGATGATGTGTAGAGTATGATTTCAGCACAGATTTTTTTTGAATGTATGTACTGAAGCATTCTCGAAGGGTAGTAAGTAGTATTTTTTAGTGCCGTGTCACATATGTGCCTACATTTCCATTTTTTGTGCCTGGTGGTGAACCTGAATTGGAATGCTTTTTTAGAGTTTCAGAAGTGACTAGACTGAATTGAATGTATTGTTTAGAGTTTTTAGATTCAGTGAGCATGAACTATGTTTTTGATTTTTTTTATGGGGAATGCAGTGTGTGAACTGAAATTTAGAGATGGGGTGAATGTAGTTTAGGTTGTAGTTCTCAAAGTACTTTTTTCAGTATACATGTGTTTTGTAGTTCTCAATGAGGTTTAGGTTTTTGTAGTTTACTGAATTGAACATGTGTTTTTCGGGCACCCTTCTTTTTGTGTTCTTGGCAGGATATCCCCGTTGGTTTTGTGAACTGAATCAAAGTAGAGACTAGGGTTTTTTTTTGTTCTCCAAAACGTGTATATCCCTGTGGGTTTCAATAGATCAAAATCAGATGCTATCATGATTTTTTGATTGGATAGTTTAAACAGCGAACGAACACAGTGTGCTGTTATCTTTTTGATTGGGTGGTTTTGTCAGTCTATGCCTTGTATTTTTTACAGTATTGTTATCGTTTCAAAATAATACATCGCATTTTTTTGGATTTGTTTTGTGCAAACTGAAGGTGAAACAATTTTTATAATGTGAGTTTTATACCATGCAGGATGTTCTGCCCAGTTTGCCATTCGTACTGCGAGAATGACGGTCACCTCCAGCAAACATCACAAGCAAGCTTATGGTATATTTTCTCAATCTCGAGTACCTTTTCTTTGTTTATGTTCTTGCAAACCTTTTTTGCTTTTTTCCTCTCTTTTCCAAACACATTTTTTACCGTTTTTTTCCTTTTGCCTTTTGTTTCTATGTGTTGACATCACATAGAAACTCCCCAAGAAAATATCTCAACCATTGAACTTGGCTCCACAAGGGGTTGTCGGCCTTTGTATGGGTGTAGGAGAGGTCATGCAGGTTGGATATCACATGGATTTTGATGGACGGATGGTCTTCGACAAAGATTGGGGTATTTTTGTAACACAGAACCACCTCCAGGTGGAGGACGCTGTTGTGTTCAACTTCAAGCAGAGCAATGCACAGGGCATCAACATAACATGCATCGTCATTGGTTTGAGGGCGGCACAAGCATAAGAGTTTGGTGCTAGAGACAATGTGCTAGCTTTTCCTTACACTAGTAGAAAACAGGGCTTTGAAACGGGCCAAAATATTGCATTAGTCCCGGTCGTGTTACGAACCGGGACTAATGGGTGCATCAGTCCCGGTTCGAGCGGCGAGGGCGCCGGCCGGGGTTCGTCAGGAACCAGTCCCGGCTCGTGTGACCCCTTTAGTCCCGGTTCCAGACACGAACCGGGACTAAAGGGCCTCGCTCCTGGCCCAGTCCCTTTAGTCCCGGTTCTAGCCACAAACCGGGACAAAAGATAAGCCTATATATATATGCTCACCCCTGCCCGCTCACTCCTCTGTTTTTTGGCCGGCCGGCGTGTGCGAGGTGTGTGCTGCTCTGCTCTCACCTCCTATGCACACGAGGTGTTTGATGAAATGCCCGAGCCACGCTTAAGCTTTCTCCTCTCCAAGCTCGACCTCCAAGCTCCATTTTCCCTAAGATTTGTCTAGGTTTGGCGGTCCGTCACGTCCCGTCCCCGTCCTCACCGTCGTCGATCGCCCGCGCCGATCTCGTCGCCGGCACCACCGTGGTGAGCCTCTTGTTCTTATCTTCTTTTTAAAAGAAAAAAATTCTTACTTGTATGATTTAGATAGATACTTGTATAAATTTCTTACTTTTATTATTGTTTGTTATTATATAGTGCCATGGTCATGGTATCCGCCCACGTCGGCCCTCATCCGGTCTATGATTCGGATGTGGTATATTATCTTTTATAACTATTTGTTTCATTTAGTCTTTATGACAATTGTGCCGACCAACGTGGCATAGATGTTTTTATCTAGGAGGTATGTGAACCGGAAATTCCAACCGACCCTCTTGTCGAGAGGTTAAATTTAGTTGAAAAAGAAAACGAGGATTTAAAAGAAAAATTGAAAAGAATTGAGGAGGAGAAGATGAAATTGGAGTTGCATGTTGCCGATGTCGTCGATGACCACAAGATCAAGATGGATGCAATGCGCTTGAAGATTAGAAAGATAAGAAAATATGCCATTGATAATGAGGCTTGGTATCATTATGCTGTTGGATCAATTGTTAACTTAGTTGCGATTATGATCGCATTTGTTGTTGCATTTAAATGTTTTACATATTTGTATGTTAGTTTCAATTTATGTTTTAATTAGATGCTCTAGGGAGCTGTATGTTGTTCTATGAGAAATATGTATGAACTTTATGTATTTTTTTTCAGTAATAACATTTGATCCCTTCTCTATTCATGATGTTCTGTAATGGTTTTTGATACATTTAATTATATAATGCACGCAGTTGAACCGGCAATGGATGTGGGTGAAATTATGATACCATGCCAACTTTCAACCATTTCAGAGTTCATTTGCAGTGCTTTTCAATTCAGGGTCATTTTAGCTCAAAATAAATCATGAAATGTATCAAAACTAGCAAATGAAGTCAGAAAATGGTTGAAAAGTGATGATGTAGCATTGAATGGTGCATATTGAATGCAGAAAAAGTCTTGAGTTAAAATATGTTCAAAAAATTGAAATCCCTTTGTAATAGACGTGTTTTCGTCCGAAACCCTGATACTTCGAAAGAGATTGTCCAGTTTGTACACGAAGTGCATCCAGTTTTTCCGATAACCCTCTCAACTTTTTACCACATGCTATGTGGGTGAAATTATGATACCATGCCAACTTTCAACCATTTCAGAGTTCATTTGCAGTGCTTTTCAATTCAGGGTCATTTTAGCTCAAAATAAATCATGAAATGTATCAAAACTAGCAAATGAAGTCAGAAAATGGTTGAAAAGTGATGATGTGGCTTTGAATGGTGCATATTGAATGCAGAAAAAGTCTTGAGTTAAAATATGTTCAAAAAATTGAAATCCCTTTGTAATAGACGTGTTTTCGTCCGAAACCCTGATACTTCGAAAGAGATTGTCCAGTTTGTACACGAAGTGCATCCAGTTTTTCCGGTAACCCTCTCAACTTTTTAGCACATGCTATGTGGGTGAAATTATGATAGCATGCCAACTTTCAACCATTTCAGAGTTCATTTGCAGTGCTTTTCAATTCAGGGTCATGTTAGCTCAAAATAAATCATGAAATGCATGAAAACTAGCAAATGAAGTCAGAAAATGGTTGAAAAGTGATGATGTGGCTTTGAATGGTGCATATTGAATGCAGAAAAAGTCTTGAGTTAAAATATGTTCAAAAAATTGAAATCCCTTTGTAATAGACGTGTTTTCGTCCGAAACCCTGATACTTCGAAAGAGATTATCCAGTTTGTACACGAAGTGCATCCAGTTTTTCCGGTAACCCTCTCAACTTTTTAGCACATGCTATGTGGGTGAAATTATGATACCATGCCAATTTTCAACCATTTCAGAGTTCATTTGCAGTGCTTTTCAATTCAGGGTCATTTTAGCTCAAAATAAATCATGAAATGCATGAAAACTAGCAAATGAAGTCAGAAAATAGTTGAAAAGTGATGATGTGGCTTTGAATGCTGCATATTGAATGCAGAAAAAGGCTTAAGTTAAAATATGTTCAAAAAATTGAAATCCCTTTGTAATAGACGTGTTTTCGTCCGAAACCCTCATACTTCGAAAGAGATTGTCCAGTTTGTACACGAAGTGCATCCAGTTTTTCCGGTAAGCCTCTCAACTTTTTAGCACCTGCTATGTGGGTGAAATTATGATATCATGCCAACTTTCAACCATTTCACAGTTCATTTGCAGTGCTTTTCAATTCAGGGTCATTTTAGCTCAAAATAAATCATGAAATGCATGAAAACTAGGAAATGAAGTCAGAAAATGGTTGAAAAGTGATGATGTGGCTTTGAATGGTGCATATTGAATGCAGAAAAAGTCTTCAGTTAAAATATGTTCTAAAAATAGAAATCCCTTTGTAATAGACGTGTTTTCGTCCAAAACCCTGATACTTCGAAAGAGATTGTCCAGTTTGTACACGAAGTGCATCCAGTTTTTCCGGTAACCCTCTCAACTTTTAGCACATGCTATGTGGGTGAAATTATGATACCATGCCAACTTTCAACCATTTCAGAGTTCATTTGCAGTGCTTTTCAATTCAGGGTCATTTTAGCTCAAAATAAATCATGAAATGCATGAAAACTAGCAAATGAAGTCAGAAAAGGGTTGAAAAGTGATGATGTGGCTTTGAATGGTGCATATTGAATGCAGAAAAAGTCTTGAGTTAAAATATGTTCAAAAAATAGAAAACCCTTTGTAATAGACGTGTTTTCGTCCGATCAAAGTTATTTAACTTAATATTATATAAAATTTATGCAACTAAAATTATCAAAGTTATTTTTGTTAAAAACTTTAATAGAAAAAAGAATATTCATAAAGTATTTTTTGTTAAGAACTTTTAATATGCAAAAAAATAACATAAAAAATAGCAATAGTGAAAATAGATGCGCTTATAGAGAAAATTCAACCTAAATTCAAAGTGCTAGTAACCTAAATAGATGTACTAGCGCTTTGAATTTTCTTTACAAGCACATCTATTTTCACTTTGAATTTAGGATTTGAGAGGACTTAACAAGGCATAGAGGGCCGGGCTTATAAACAGGTGCTAGCGCCTCTCGCTTGGCGAGGTGGGACTAAACTCCCCCTTTAGTCCCGGTTGGAGCCACCAAGCGGGACTAAAGGGCTGGGGTTCCCGCCCTTTCGGGCTGCCGAAAACTACCTTTAGTCCCGGTTGAAGCCACCAACCGGGACTAAATGGCTGGGCTTCCCGCCCTTTCGGGCTGCCGAAAACTACCTTTAGTCCCGGTTGTTGGCTCTAACCGGGACTAAAGGGGGGTCTTTAGTCCCGGTTGGAACTAACAACCGGGACTAAAGGTTGCACTATATAAGCGGGACTTGGAAAAGTTTCCAAATCGATCTGCTTTCCCTCTCCCCCGATGGCGCCGAAAACCACCTCGATGCCGCCAGGCTGCCGGATCTCGCCGTCGCCTCCCCGACGCCGTCGCCTCCCCAAGCCCGCTCGCTCCTCGTCGCCGCCCCCGACGCCGTCCCCGTCGCCGCCCCCCGACGCCGTCCCCGTCGCCGCCCCCCCGACGCCGTCGCCTCCCCGAGTCCGCTCCGGCCTCCTCCTCCTCCTAGGTGAGCCACCGGCCACACCGCCGTTCCCCTCCTCCTCCTAGCTATCCTCCCTCACCCCCGCGGTTACCGTCGTCGCCCGCGTCCGTCGCCGGCCGAAGCAGTGGCGGTCAGCGGCGGATCCAGGGCTAGTTAGAAAATTAAGATGGCATTTTAAGTTAGTTAGGAAATTAAGATGGCATTTAAAGTTGATTTGTTTATCTATGAGGAAGATGCTTCTTTATTTGCTAACTTACACATCACTAGGCTTTGTTATTAAAAATGTTATTGTTGTTTTATTGTTGTTAAATAAAATGATATTTGCTATAGCCACAATTTGTTTTCGTCGACGATGTGAATCCCGCATTTCTAAAAAAGCAAAACATTAAACGATAAGAAAATGTTCTCATAGGAATTTGTCTCGACGTCGACGATGCCTGGCTCACATCCTCGTCGTCGTCGAGTCGGCGGCGACATCATGCTTGAGAGGCGCAATGTCCGGGACTGGGCTCCGCCGGGCTGGCACTGGGAGGTGCTACCTTCCCGGGCTCGGAGCTTGGTGAGGAATCCTGGTCTTGTCGTCGACCCGGAGCTTCCTTGGTGGCGGTCGTGTGGGCCACTTTCGGTGCAGAGGCAGTGGGCCCCCGCGGAGGTGGTACATCGCCGTGTCAGGGAGGAGGACGAGCACGTCCGTCGCTACATGGCGGCGTTGGACGCCAGGTTCTCCAATACCTGGCAGGTTCTTCAGGGATCTCACGCGAGTCATGATCCGGTGATGGTTCCTTATTTTTGGGTGTCCACCGTCAGCGACTTAGAGACCGCTAGTGAACCGAGTTCACCGTCCTCCACTTTGGATTCTAGGATATTCGATCTGTATTAGTGATCTTATATGATAATATTCGAGATGTATTAGTTAATATTTGATGATGCATTAACTGGATTAGTGATATTATATTCGAGTTCATTATAAATGTATTAGTGATATTATATTCGAGTTCATTATAATTGTATTAGTGATATTATATTGTTATAATGCGTGTGTGACTTTCGGTCTGTCGTTGCTCCTTGTGTGACTTTTATGTGTGTTCTTGATGGAGGAATCCCGACTATTGTCGTGGGGGGCGCTTCTTCCTCTTCTCTTCTTGCGATATATACCTCGGTATAATGCGCAAGGAGAGAAGAGGGGTTGCGCCCATCACTGACGGTCGAACTATTAGTGTGAGAGAGTGTCCACCAATATATACACCACCATATCAGTGTGAGAGAGTGCGGACCAACACACCATGAGATATGAGAGTTATTTAAGGAAAGCCTCGACAGACCGAAAGTAATAATCAATTTATATGTCATGTGCGTATGTTATTGCAATTAGGTCTATTTGGTCATGTGCATATGTTATTGCAGGGAACACCTCCTAGTGCCTGTATTTTGCAGGAAATGTCGTCGTCTGATGACGACCATAGGTGCCAAACGTGCGAACAGTGCGGCGAAGATAAGGGTCTTTGCGACCGGCCTGGGCTGCAAGACGGCAGGTTCTTCACCATGAAGCTTTACGAGGACTTCGATATTTCTACGATACGCAAGGATGACAAGTGTTTTTTCGTAATTAAGCATGACTTTTGTTTCTTTGCTTCAACGTGTAATTTATGTTTTATACAATTCGACTAGTTCATCCCCCTGTCATGCACGACGGTTTCGAGACGAGGAGAGCCAACCTGAGGACTAAACATAGTCACACATTTCTGGTCAAAGTAATGAATGCAGTTGATAACACAGAATTAGGGTGCTCAAATTGGGAAGCTCTTTGCAAGGCATATGAATTTCAGGAGGATATGGAAATAACCTTCGATCTTCGTCCTGAAGATCATATTGAAGGTAACATCGACATTTGGGTGGATGTCGATATGCTTCCTGTTTTACCTCCATGTGAGTTTATCAACCATGCATATTTGTCAAGTAATTTGCATTCTATATTTAAAAATAGTTGGTGTTCATCCATACTAAATTTGTTAATTTCTAATTTACAGCTTATTTCGTTTCTTCGAGTGAAACACAGAAAATAATTGACACGACACACTACACTTATGGATCACATCTAACTTGGGAGGAGAAGGATGATCTTATCAACTTTGTTATTGGTGTCCTAGTTGGTAGGGAGATCTTCCCGTATAATTTGGGAACTGGCCCAAATTATACATTGTACAGGACACTAGTGCATAGGTTGAGGGCGGATGACATTCGCAGAAATATCTTGGTAAGAGTTGCTAATTAAGTACACTATACTATTGCGTAAATGGTATTGATTACATTGCTAACTAGGCTACTATTATGTTCTTCAACAGAAACTGCCAAATGAAGTTGTGCCTCCGTTGATGCAACCCGAAGGTAATATGACAATTAAAAGCCCCTTCCAGCCCGAGTTCTCTTTTACATACTCGACTGAGCGCAAACCACCAAGACGGCTCCAAATTGAAGCATGGGGACAAATAAAGAAGGATCGCAAGCCACAAGTTGGAGACCGTTGGATCTCTTTGCTTCATCATGGAGACATAGGTGTTATTTTGTTTTATGTCATTTTACCTAGGAGGGACGACTAGGTCCTATATGAGAGAGAAGTTTTTCTGGTTTATTTTAACTTGCATGATCGATTAGGATGATTACTATTATGATGTTTTTCTGTTTTATGAGATTTTAACTTGGTATGATTAAGATGATGATGAGTTGTTAGATGAGTAAGATGATGATGGGTTATATGACATATATTTGATTAAGGTGGATGGATGCAAGTGATCATGTGAATTAGAGGAAAATATGATGTTGCGATTGGCCCTTTCCAAAAATGAAACCCGCGTGAAAATACAATATAAATATAAAAGAAAATGAAAACAAAAAATGAAACACGGCCTTTCCAAAAAAAAACCCAGCGCCTTTTAGTCCCGGTTCGTGTTACGAACCGGGACCAAAGGTAAACCGAGACTAAAGGTTTTGGGCATTAGTCCCGATCGTGTTGTCCCCGGGACTAAAGGTCCTCTGGAACCGGGACTAGTGCCCTGTTTTCTACCGGTGTTAGTTGTCCCCTTTTGGTGATTTAGGCTATCCAGCTACCTTTTTTAATATTTTTTGAGTCCTGAACTATGTAAGTACTAGAATGGATGTGTTCTTCTGTTTTTCATGTGCCTTTTCCGACAGAACCTTTTTTGTGCATGTGTGTCCCCTCATCCCCCCCCCTCCATGTGTTTTTTATGTAATGGCAAGTGATGGCAGAAGCATATTATTATTAAATTGTTTTTCCTGATTATATTTTTTTGGCAACTTGTTTTTTTAGGTGGTTTGTCGGCAGTATGCGTTTTTCACCTAGCGTTTTTTACTACTAAGGGAGGCGCAACCCTTTTTTCACACCCCTCGACCCGCATTTTTTTATTTGCAACTTGCGCTTAGTCAAAAGCAACTACATGCAGGTATATAGCTCAACCGCCCCAACCCGAGCGCAACTGCAAGAAGTGTAACGTGACCGCAACCGGGGTTCGGGGGGGAGGGTTGTCCAAGACGGTGAAGTCTTTATTTATTTATTTTTGTTGTAGTTGCAATCGCCCCAACCCAAGCGCAACTGCAACTCGTCACACCCTACCGCAACTACAAGAAGTGTAACATGACCGCAACCAGGGACGTGGATGAGGGTTGTCGGCACCGACAAAGTATTATCTATTTATTTATTTTATTGTATTTGCAACCGCCCCAACCCGAGCGCAACTGCAACTTATCACACCCTACCGCAACTGTAAGAAGTGTAACGTGACCGCAACCAGGGTTCGCGGGAGAGGGTTGTCGAAGCCGGCGAATTCTTTTTTATTTATTTTTGTTGTAGTTGCAACCGCCCCAACCCGAGCGTAACTGCAACTAGTCACACCCTACCGCAACTCCAAAGTTGCTGCGCCGAGAGTCGCCGGCGTCGATATGCCCGGCGGCGACGGCGAGGATCCAGGCTCGTCATGCACAGAGGAGCAGGTATTCTTCCTACTCCCTCCATGCGGTCGCACCAAATGCTGCGCAGCTGTGTGCTGGCGTGAAATCCATCGGTGTGTAACCTCAAATTGGTCTCTAGGGTTCACGAATTTTGTGGTTTCGTCATTAGCATGTATGAGAGGGTGGATCGCAACATATAGTTGCCCAAATCGCAAGAGGTCAATGGTATTTTTCTGTTTCTGCATAGGGGCGTGGATGTGTGTCGGCGGCGAAATTCCCACTATTTTCCCCTGTTTCGTCTCCAGGGGGATAACGTTTTTGATTGTTTGTTTTTGAAATCAGTATGGAGGAAGAGGTTTGAATCGCAAGAGACAAGCCCAAATCGCAAGAGCCTCACCATTTTTGAAGTTGTCAGAAACTTAAAGAGGTAGTCAAAATTGTCACAGTTCGAGGCCTGAGTTCAGTAAGTAGATCCTTTAGGTCTAGAGGTCTCTGGTGAAGCTGGAATTGCAGAAGCTTTCACCTAAGTTAGCCTGAATGTGTGTTTCGTTTGTTCTCTGAATCTCAGTAGTATTCCTTGTACATACAGTCTTGTTCAGTTCTATCTGAAGAAGAGAGAGGGTTAGTACTTAGTGGTGCTTAGTAGGCAGGCTTTGTTCACAAGAGTGAAATTAGAGCAGAAATATGTGCATGGTTTTGTAGAAATTCAGTGCGTCTTTCTTCAGTTTAACTCGGCATCAATCTTCTGTGCTTCCACAACACTCTTAGGCCTTCTTTGGTTTGGAGGAATTTCACAGGAATTCTATATGATAAGATTCTTGTAGGAATTTTTCCTTTAGAGCCCTTTGGTTCATAGGAATGCATTCCTATTCCTACATAGGATTGGTTCCTATCCTTCACATTTCAAAGGAAAATAAAAAAGAGCCTACACTCAATGGAAAAATTCCTATGATGTGAACCAAATGACATCTCTTTTCCTAATCCTACTCATAGGATTTGACATGCATGTCATCTCATTTCCTACAAGTTTCCTATTCCTATGATAATCCTATCCTATGAACCAAAGGAGGCCTTAACTGTCATCCTTCAGCTAACTAGAGTAATCCAGAGTACTCTGCAAGTCTCCATGGTGCGATGCCATGTGTGCGCACGGTCACGGGGCTGGAGATTTGGTGACTGTCTTGCTGACCGATTATGCATGCTGATATTCATTTTCGTTAGATTAATGGCATGTTAACCGCATTTCTGATATCACTCTCTAAGCTTGTACTTGTAAATGCAGGCCTTATTTTTTCTGTCCTAGATTGCATCGACTGCTTCAACCAATCTAGCATGTCTGAAACATACAACCCAAAAAGGCCAACAACCCAAAAACGCCCACAACCCAGAACAAACAACCAACAACTGACAAACAAAAGGGAACAACCCAATTGGGCTTTTTATTTGTTTTCTGTCGGGAGAAAGAAAGAAGCCTGTTTCGGTCTGCCAGGGGATCGGGCTGGGCAACAATCACCCACGTCACCAAACACGTCATTCGACTGAGACCATTTTATATCTCATTCGAATGAGTTCCAGGCGCTCCCAAAAAAACAATAAGATAAACGTAAGAGGAGCGGGATCACCACTTCCTCGCCGGCGCTTTGCAGTTCCGATCGACAGCAATGACCCTTTCATTTGCCGAACGACCTAGTCCTGCTATCATTTCAGCTTTGTCTTCTGAGCCGCCTCCGCCGCCGCCTCTCCGCCCCGAGATCCGACTGCTTAACGACAAGTTCTTCCTAGAGGTCATGCATGCATCAGTTAAGCTGAGCCAGCATGCCACGCGCTGCACAATCGCCTGCAGCGACCCAACAGAGGCACTGCATTGCACTGTTTAATTAATCGGACGTTTAATTTGTCCTCGCTCGCTCGACTGATCGACGTCCTTCACGTACTACTTGATTTTGAATTGAACCGAGGCATGCCATGTGCGCCTGCATGGAAAAGGAGGCATCGGCATGCGTGGCATGTCCTCCAAGCTAGCGATCAAGCAAAGCTCTGCCACAGGCTCCGGCCCAACGTAACATGCATCGTCCCGTTAGCTACGACTAGCACGGCAAGAAGAAACGTGCCGATAAAACTGAGCCGTACGTACCAGTCCTACCTGCTGCCGAATGAGTGTCTCCCCTCGCTCCATTTCTCCGACTGGCATTGACCACGCGATCGACTTGGCACGTACTTTAGTCATCAGTGCTCACATGCATGGCACTACATGTGATGTGAGGCTCCACATTAGTTGACTTAATAGTCCATATCAATACGCAAGCAAGAAATCAACATGGAATGAAAGGTACAAATGAACTACAAAGTCTTTGTAAGAGCATTTACAGCTGGAGGTTGCAAATATGACCTCTCAAATGCCCGTGGACGTGTCCGGACGCATCCGCGGGGAGTGACCGGACACGTCTCAAATAAACACAACTGTATCCAGACATCTCATACTAGATTTTCAAATCCATACAAAAGCATGCAAACGAAAAAACCTACGTAATACGTAGAAACCTACTACTACTCCTCGTCTGAAATTTCGACGATCTCCGTGCCCTCCGGCGGATATACGGGCGGCAACTGTAGCTCCGCCCCCTCCGGCGTCTCCGGCTACTTCGCTCCGGCCTCCTCCGCCGCTATCTCCGCGTCGAGCTCGTCGAAGAGCGCGTCGGCCTCAGCCTCCCTCTGTTGGATGAGCTCCCGGTTGGCCGACACCTCGGCTCATCCTGGATAGACTCCAGGATGGCCTACTGCTCCGCCATCTCCTCGGCTTGGGCAATGACAAAACCCCACATCCGCCTCCGCCATGTTGAAGCTCGAAGCAGGCTGCTCCGCTTCGTCCTCCTCCGCATCGGCCACCTCCATCGGCTCCGGTAGCTCCTCCTCCCGCAGTTCCTCCTCCTCCTCCTCCTCCTCCTCCTCCAGCGGCGCGCCTAGTGTCGGTGTCAAAACCGGCGGATCTCGGGTAGGGGGTCCCGAACTGTGGATCTTGGATCGATGGATAACATGAGACAAGGGAGACGATATTTACCTAGGTTCGGGCCCTCTTAATGGAGGTAAAACCCTACGTCCTGCTTTGTTTTGTATTGATGGTGGGGTATCGAGTACAGAGTTGATCTACCTCGAGATCGTATGTAGTGGTCTAAACCCTAAGAGTTATGATTGTAATCTCTGATGATCTGATTGTCGCTAATGACTAGCCTGGCCTCGGCTTATATAACAGACCAGAGGCCTAGAATAACAAGAGTCCTAGTCAGCTACGTCGGTGGAGAGGAGTCCTTGTCATGATCACCAAGTCTTGTGGAATCTTCCTCGTATGCATCATGGGTTGTCCGAACTGGCCCATTAGTGAACCGCCCTGGGGGTCCTCGGCCCGACCCACTGGTCGGGAGACGATGTGGTGAGTACCCCCTAGTCCAGGACACCATCACCTAGCCTACCATGCATCTCCGCCTCCGGCGAGCCCTGAGGCAGACCCGCAGAGATGCGGACGGCGCGCCTAGCCTGCATCTCCACCTCGATCTGCATCCGGCATCCGGCGCTCCGACGTGAGCATCACGTAGGTGCTGATCCTACGACGGACCATATCGACGCCGGAGAGCGTGGGAGAGCGTGGGAGAGCTGGGGAGAGGAGGCGGACGGGCTCGGGTGGCGGCGTAGAGAGGGTGGATGTGCTAGGGCTGGGGGACTCCGACCGGCTTAAATAGACGGATTTGGCCTTGGGCGGCGAGCCGGAGCGGCGTCACGTGACGTTCACACCGCGACGACGATCGACGCGTTCGTCGGACCGCCGGATTTTCGGGCGAGTCCGTGTGAAGCCCCATCGTCATGCTGACGTGGCGGGCGTGCCCGGACGCCCCATATTGGACTGGATATGAGGGGTGTCGGTCAGCCCGGGCGTTTGAGACCGATTTAAAAGGCCTGGCTCGATCAAATTTTTGTGACCGAGCGGCCTTCCCGGACGTTTGAGGAGGATATGAGGGGTCCGGTTGTAGATGCTCTAACGAGTGAATTTCTATGGGCATATGGCGCCTTTCAAAATTAAAGATGTCCAGTAATTCAGTGTGCATGTTCTAAGCTCTGAACGGTCACTGTTATTATTGTCATCTCATCTTTATTTTTTCCATTCCTTTCGTGACTGAATTGGTTGCGTTGTGTGCTGTGCGCCAATTTTCACCAGTGTGGTAACTTTTTTTTTAAAGTGCCTGTCGCCGCTTTATTTATTAAAAGAAACCAGGAATCTCATCCGAAACAATGCTCAAAATGCAATCTGGTGGAGATGAGAGCCACATGCTCGAGAGTTCATCTCCCATCCCCACTTAGCTAATCTATCAGTGGCGGCGTTTGCACTATGGCTAACCCACGAAACCTTAGACATATTAAAACACCTTAGTCTTGCCTTTATCTCCTCCACCAGCGGCCCCAGGGCAGAGAGGTTCTTCTCTTGATCCGTTAGCATCGATACCACCCTTGCCGAGTCGCTCTCAAGATGCAGCTACAGGACACCCATCCTTGTCGCCAGCTCGATCGCTTTCTTGCACGCTAGAAGTTCCACCATCTCCGGATCGGATGCTGCACCAAAGAAATGACAAGAGGCCGCCCGAAATGCACCTGTATGGTCGCGTAAGATCACTCCAGTGCCCCCCTTCTCTCGATGTTTGGACACCGAGCCATCGGCATTGGCTTTGGTCCAGTCGACCTCTGGTACCTCCCACGCTGCCCTCGCCATTGGCACCCGCGGCTGCCTGTCATTCTTGTGTACTTCCTCCCATTCTTTGACATAAGCAGCCACATCATGGGATGTCATGTGGTTTAGCGATCTTACGTCCGTCACGCGTATCATTGCGCGCTAGCCACAAGTTATAAACAACTTGCACCATCACTGATTTCTCAAAATCCTGCGCCTGTGCGAACCATTCCAGCAACCAGCTAGACAGCTTGCTCTGGGAATCGATATTGCATGGTGGGTAGGCCATCGAGACTCCCAACTCCGAACAAAGCCGCTTCCAAAAACACACGGAGTGCGGACACCCCCAGAATCTATGGTAGCCGGTTTCCTCACGTCCACAAGCTGCACAGAACACACCGGCCTTGATACGCCGTTGCAGCAATTCAAACCCCGTAGCCAGACCATTCTTCATAAGCCGCCACATGTGGATTTTAGCCTTTCCTGGAGCCGAGGTGTCCCACATAGACAACCACCCGCAGTGAGTAAGGACCGCCGAGGAAGGTCCCGGACGGCTCAGCTTTGCTGCATGAAGCTCCATTCTCAGGTGATAAGCAGACCTGACAGTGAACCGAACATCCTTTGTATAGTTCCATGCAATATAGTCTTGGACTCCCGGGCCTCCAACAGCAATCTGTTTGATATCATTCGCATCATCCAACGAGAACATAGCTTGAATCTTGGCCTCATCCCATGTGGCACCCGTGTGATCCAACAGATCAGCCACCTTTTCCACGCCATGTATGAAGTCTGGGCCCAGTGGCTGCAAGCTCCCTTGGCGTTGGATCCATGTGTCATGGTGAATATTGACCGACGATCCATCTCCAATGTGCCATACAATGCCCTCACGAAGTAGATCTCTCCCATGAAGTATGCTCCTGAATGTGTATGATCCATCAGATGGACAGGTGGCACTCATAATTGAGCTATCACTAAAGTACCGAGCACGAAGAACCCTTGCGCAGAGGGAGTCCGGGACCTGCAAAATCCTCCATGCCTGCTTTGCCAATAATGCTTGGTTGAAAGGCTCTGGGTCTCTGAATCCCATACCACCTGTGCGTTTAGACTGGCACATCTTATCCCACGCGATCCAATGCACTTTTCTTTCACCGTTTGTTTCACCCCACCAGAATTTCAAGGAGATTGAAGTCAAGTTCCGGCACATCTTCTTCGAGAGGTGAAAACAACTCATGGTGAAAGTAGGTGTAGCTTGAAGGACAGATTTCACGAGCACTTCTCTGGCCTTCTTCGACAAACCTTGTCCTTTCCATCCCGTTACCTTGCCCTTTGAGCACTCCGTTACATATTTGAAAGTACCATCTTTGAACCTACCCACCATTGTTGGTAGACCCAAATATCTCTCACCAGTGTGGTAACTAGTAGACCGACATCCCTCGATCGCATGCATCTATGCATGGCATGGGGATTTTCTGCCTTGCTATGCCTTGGCGTGATTTGCGAGTGCGACCAACCCATCCCCACTCATATCCTACGCTCGTAGTAGTAAACACAGCCATATATGTCTAGACAGCAGCAGCAGAGCGCTCGACATCGATCACATGATCATCGACGACAACCTCCGATCTCCGGCCGATGAGTTCCTCCACCAAACCGTGACATGTACCGTCAAAAGAAGGACACGAGGAGACGGGGCAACGATCGGTCGAATCTCGCGGCGGCCTAACGCCATGCCGCGCCGTTTCCGGAAAAGACACCCTCCAACATACGGAGAGGGGATCACTGTTGATGTGTGCGTTCGCCGCTCCACGGCCGGGACGCGTAGGTGCGTGCTCCGCGACTCGCCGGCATCATGCACAGTGCAGTGCTCCTCTGGATCGAGCGCCGCTGGAGGATAGATGGACGATATCTGCATTGCATGCGTGCTGGTCTCCGACTCCACGTGAAAATGTTTCGCGTAGCCAGCAAGCTGCTAGCGTCCGGTACCGGTATAGTGCGCGCGTGCATATGCTGCTACACCCTAGTCTAGTGACACAGCCCACCTAACATGCTAGCAATATGGTCCTTTTTTTTCAATCATATAGGATGGTACGTATTTGTGTTATCACTGAGAAAATCCAAGTGGCAATAGATAATACTACTGCTACGGATTGACAACGGTTGAGCCCTCCAACAGTCTAGTGCAATCACTTGATTCTCACTTCAAATTGTACTATAATCACTTGCTTTGTCTCTCTCTCTCTCTCTCTCTCTCTCCCCTCCATGTGCCAGGTCAGGTCACTAGGTGGGCTCCATGATGACAGCCATATCTCGCTCTCCTCCGCACTCTCTCACCTCCACGCGCACCGTACGAAAGGGACTACGGAACAGGCCGGACCAAAAGGCGGTCCCGGCGAGCGCGAGCCGGAATGAATCTGATCGGTCGGAGCTAAACCCGGTGCAGGTTAAGGCGCTGCCGGGCCCACCCCACCGGCTTCGTGCCCCTTGTAGTACCTGCCAGGTACTCCAACTGTACCCGCAATAAGACCTCCTGCCTATTCAATTCTCTCTTGATTCTCTTAAAAGAAAAAGAAAAAAAATATGGGAAACGTTTAAGAACAGCGCGCCGGCCGAAGGTTCGGCCGGTCACACACCACGCGCCCTGTAGTTGTGGGCCCCAAGCCCACCGCTTCTTGTTTTCTCGAGATGAATCATATCCACACGTCTCTTATCCTCTCTCGTCCACATCTTTCTTCTTCCTGTCGATCCTTTCGTCCTCATCTTCTATCTCTCGCCTCCCTTCTTCCAACGCTGAAAGTCAACGCTGCTGCTGTCCCCAAGAACCACCACCGCAGTTCCATCCCTCGCCAGCGTTCTTTGCTGCAACCACCCACCGCCACTCGAACCGGCAAGCTCCGGTGTTGCTATCGGCCGCGCCAGCGGCTGGAACCGGCAATTACGACGCGCACATGCTGGGACTGGTTTGTATTTTCGTTGCAATCAGCCTTAATTTTGCTACTACCGTATTCAGATTTTGCTGGAACCAGACCATTTTTTTTTGCTACCATCGTCTTTATTTTGCTGGAAGCGGCGTCTCATTTTGCTTCCACCGTATTCTTATTTTGCTGGAACCGGCGTCTCATTTTGCTTCCACCGTATTCTTTTTTTGCTGGAACCGGCGTCTCATTTTGCTTCCACCGTATTTTTTTGCTGGAACCGGCGTCTCATTTTGCTTCCACCGTATTGTATTTTTGCTGGAACCGGCGTCTCATTTTGCTTCCACCGTATTGTATTTTTGCTGGAACCGGCGTCTCATTTTGCTTCCACCGTATCCATTTTTTTTCCTTCCATCATGTTAATTTTGTTTTGCTGCAATCGACACAGGTTTTTGCTACTACCGCTATTGGCTTCGAGCGACGCCATCACACCATTTGATGCTGCAACCGACGACGAGGGCGGCCAACGAGGGCGAAGGCCGGCGAGGGCGACGATGGGGCGACGAGGATGGCCGGCGAGGGCAACGACTAGAGAGCATGTGCGACCGGCCAGATGGAAGGGAGCGATAAGATGCAGGGAATCTTTTCGTACGCGTGTGTTTTTGACTAAGACGAGTGCATCGAACGGTTAGAATAAGGGAAATCGTACGGCTGCGGGCCGACCGGCCCAAATTTGGGCCGGCGTACCGGCGCCTAGTAGTCGCCAAAAAATATTGCCTTGCTACGCGCACACACACATGGGTGCACACTCGATGCACCAAGCTCTCACATGGTCACTGAAAAAAATCGTACAGTTTAACTACATGAGGTTAAGATTATTTTAAGTGTGTAATTCCAGTTCATGGAAATTAATAAGTAGCTCACTTTGTTTTCTAGTTCAATGTAAATTGCAAGCTTTGTTGTGGGGTGGTTTATGTATTCCCCAAAATTTTGAGAAATATAGTAGTACAACTGTTTGAAACAATGAAGGAGCCAACGATCCCCAATTGCTGGTCATGGTTTTAAGTTGAACTAGGCATTATTCACGTCACATTTCCTTGTAAAATTTAACCGGTGTAACCAGTCACCGGTTAATTTAGTACTTCCTCTGTTCACCAATAAAAGACGTTTTAAAGATTTGATACAAGTCTCTAAAACGTCTTATATTTATGACCAGAGGTTGTACAACTTTGTATTCAAGTTGTACCAATCAAAGACATTTATTTTGGGCCGGATGGATACTCTCCAAGTTTGTCCCGATTTAAAGTGAAACGGAGCCAAATTTTAAAGGGCTTGTCTAGGTCTGAGACTTCGCGAAGTCTTAGTCAAGCAATATAGTATGCAAGAAAAAAAACTGAAAGGAAATTTATTTGCACGAATCTCAATGCAAGATCAACGGATTGTAGTATCAACTGAGACTTCGCGAAGTCTCAGTCGACTGATTTTTAGCAAAGCCGAATTTTAAAATGAATAAGCGCTAAATTTTAATTTCTTAAAATGAATAACCCCGTGTACCCGAAGGCCGAAACAGGCTGGCTGAATAAGTATTAAATTCCATCCAGAGCAGAGAATTTGTAAATGCCAAGCGAGAAAAATAATGGCAAGAGGGCCTCTGCAACGCACAACTTCCAGCTCTCCCGCTATATCAGGAGCCACCATTGCCGCCTCAGTACAAACGCCTTGTGTCTTCTCAACTCTAGAGTCGCCCCTCGCCAAGAACCCGCCGCCGCCGTCGCTACTTCCAAGATTCTCGACGTCTCCGGCGTCGACCGAAGCAGCAGCAACATGAAGCGCCTGCTCAGACGGCTCTCCCGCGTGGCCGCGTCCGATGCCTGCGCCGCCGCCGCGTACCAGCCGCTCCGGCCCGACGCAGCCGCGAAGGCCTCCTCCACGGTCGCTTCATCGTCCTCCTCGTTCTTCGGCGCGCGAAGGCTCGGTCGCGGCGCGCGCGTGCCGGAGGGGCACGTGCCGGTGTGCGTCGGCGAGGAGGGCGGCCCCATCGAGCGCTTCGCCGTGCGAGCAGAGCTCCTGGGCCAGCCGGCGTTCAAGGCCCTGCTCCGGCGCGCCGCTACGGCCACCCGGGCGCGCTCCGCATCCCCTGCGCCGTGGCCAACTTCCGCCGCCTCCTCCTCGGCCTCTCCGACCCCGGCTGTCAGGCCACCGACGACGACGACGCCGCGCTCTACTACTAGCCTTCTAGCCCTTCTTCCTCGCATCACCCGCCTCTTTCGGCTGCCATGGAGGGCGTGATGGATAATTGGCCCCCTGGCGCCGGCAAATCGGTGAACCAGCAGAGCCAATTGCCAGCTGCTGCGTTCTGACCGATCTACCCCTGTGTGGATGCTGTACATAGGGAGGCCACATGGGGTTGGCGGAGGGTAGGACGGGGATTCCGCCGTATTTTCTACTGCAGCTCAACAATTTTAGGACCTGCTGTCTTGTGGGAAGTAGGGCTGCAATTTCTTTTTCTTTTTCTTCTTCTGAGTACTCTTCTAGCTAGCTCTAGATCTAGTTCTGGTAGCTGCAATGGAGCTTCTTCTTCCTCTTCTTTGGCTAGGGATTTTGAGGTCTTGATAACACATCATGTAAGCCGCAAGGTTCGCCTCGTGTGCGTGAAATGGATGATTTTGCTACTGTAAAAGTTTGCTCCAAGATCTGGTGGTGTAAAATGCAATGCACTTCCATGGATCTCCGGCTAGCTCTAGCAGTTCAGGCAGCCTGTCATGGAGCACAATGGTGTACTACTATGATTGACAGTAGTACTAAACTATTCGGTCCTGTGGATGCATTTATTTTTGGACGTCTCGGCTTTTTGAAAATCTGGGTTTTATGGTCAGGTTTAGAATAGCTGAGAGCATTTACAGCCGGATTTGGCAAATCCGACATTTGGCAAATCCGACCTCTCAAACTACCGCGGACGCGTCGACGGACACTGACTGGTCAAGTCTTAAGCTTCTCTTCTCACAATCGGACACCTCAGTTAGCGTACCTCAAATTCATACAAACTTATGCAACTACGTAAACGATGCATTACACACATAGTTCGGTTACTACATGACAACATGTCATCTGATTACCATAATTTGGCATTGCCCTTTCCGACGCCATTGCCGTCCTTCTCGCGAAATTACCGGTTGAAGACGCAGTAGGCATCGAGCCGGATTTGCCTGTGGCCGAAGCTGTCCGACCCGTTGCTGTCCTCCTTCTCCTCCTTGGGTGGCAGTTAGGCCATGGACGGACCGCCCCGATTATGCTTTCGGGCGAGGGCGCGAGTGTTCCTCCGCTGCCACTTTTTTCTAATGCGGGCGCTCATGGTTTCCTCCTCTGTGACCGCTCGCATCGCCGCATCAGCCGCCTCCGCCGCCGCCATGTCGGCAGCGAGGTGGGCCTCGGCCGCCCTTATCCTCTCCTTCCCACGGCGGGCACACCGGTCCCGGTAAGACTCATACTCCGTCGGACCGGTGATGAGGAAGAGGAGAGCCCCAGTGGATTCGAGCGCCCGATGCGCCGACACTATGGAGTCGCGTCGGACATATCTTGTCATCGAGCGGGCGATGTCCTCCCGGGAGCAACGAAGTGCAATGCGGACGGCCATTGCCTCCTCCAACCCGCACGGAACGACACCCCAATCAATGGATGGGGACTAGTTGGAGTCAGATCCGCCGCCCGACATGGCGGAGAAGGCCAAGGTCGCCGGACAGGAACTTGGGTGGCGGAGTGGAGTGGCTAAGGTTTGGTCTGGGGAGGGGATCGAAAAATACATATGTGAGGCCGGGTGTGCCAACGTGGGTCGAGTCAGATGTGGCGGAAGTGCCCAAGCGCCCCATATCCATCTTAGATTTGGGCTGAACATGATGGATGTTTGTCAGTCCGGGCGTTTGAGCCCTGTTTGAGGAAGCCGTCTAGGTCGCTTCTTTCTGACTTGTTAGTAACCGGGTCGCTCGTCCAGGCGTTTGAGACGGGTTTTGAGCACCCCGTTGTAGATGTTAGGACAGCATACTGTGCGTGTGTAACCATGTATAGGGGTTAGACCATGTGCAGGGCAGCCAAACACAACTGTACGTACGTACATAGGCGCTGAGTCGTGCTTGCAAAATAAAATAAAATAATACAGTTTAGTTAGTTTATATACTCGCTTTCGGTTGGGCATCAGGAGAAGCTTTGCTCACAAGTGGGCGACGTACATACTGTACGGCCCCCCAACCCTAATGAATGGGATTAACGACCTAATGATGACGCAGTGCCCGTCAGTTATGCGCTTGGTTGACTCGGTCGCAATGGCACGGAGGCCAGAAGAGCATGCATGACAGGGTGGCATTCAGTCTGGAGTCTGCACGATAATTGGACACGCACTAAACCAAGTGCCGTGCCAGTAACCCATCCGCGGCTTTCGCCCTACTCGGACGTGAAGAAGAAGAAGAAGATTGCAAGGCGTACGTACTTGCGTACGTTGTGTACGCGTGTTCAAGGCGCTCTAGCTTGTCTCCGTCGCAGGCTCGCAGCCAGCTCAATGACATTGGCAGGCGACGATGTCGGTCGATCGGTCCAACGTAAGTGACAGGTCCAAAGCTGCTGCTGAGACGGAGCGTCAAACCGAGAGTGCATATAACTCGAAACTGAAAGCGTAACGTACTGCTACAAGCCAGTGTACATCAGAAACGTCGTTCTTGCATGCATGTCGGCATAAGATGAAACTGAAAGTCCAGTCGTCGCAGTGTCTGCGGTTACTCGATCGCCCTTAATTAGCTCTTTGGCTTGTCTATAAGTGGGTGCGACGGCACTGCTTGTACCTGCAAAAAAAAAAAAAAATTGCAAAAAAAACTTTCTATTTATTCATCTTCAATCATAGCAGTAAAACATATAACAGAAATAATAAAAATCACTTTTAGATCCATAGACTACCTAGCGACAAGAACTTAAGCGAGCCGAAGGTCTACGGACATCACCGCCCCTTCCTCAACGGAGCCGGACAAAACTTATTGTGGTAGACAATCAGGAAGTCATCCTAGTAAGGCCCCATAGGACGAGTGCAACAGAGCATCAACCGTCGCCGACGAAGAGTACCGTAGATCGAAAGGAATCAACTTGAAGACACACGAAAGTAGAAGAACTACGACTAGATCCGAGCAAATCCATCAAGGACAGTTTCGTCGGAGACGCATCCCCACACCCCTACTGACGATGCTAGACACACCACCGGGACGAGGGCTAGGCAGAAAAAAAATCTTATTCCATCTTCAGAGGATCACTGTCGTCTCGTCTCGAAGGAACATCTGAAAACACAACCCTCTCGCCGACAAGGACCGGGATCCATCGTGCCGCAATGACCCTAAGGCCACCGAAGACGAGGCAGACGGGCCGTGGCGTCGACCGGAGGAAGGGGAACCCTAGGCTTTTTTTAGGGGAGGAGGTGGCTGCGTAGCTAGTTTTTTTTTTAATGTTTTCCACCTGCTAAACTTGCATATATATGTGCAAGTGGTTGGAGCTACACACCAACTCTTGCTTAGGAAATCTGCTACATCAAGAATTAGGCAAATCTCCACACGGTCACATGCCAGTCCAAAGCATTCGCTGTCGTCCGACCGAGCCGCGCTCATCTTCTTCTCATCGGTGGTCGTTGTGTGCGTGTGAACAGGAAGAAATGTTCGACCACTACACGCCCGTACATGGACAAAACCGCCGGAAAGCAACGGCAAAACCGTTCATTAGTTCCACGGTATTGGCTAATTGGGGCGAAAATATCTGGGATTTTTAAACGGCGCTGATCCAATCATCCAATCCAGCCCGTGAACTTCAGTTTCTTGCCATGGCTGCAACTTGATTAATTTGCTTAGCTCATCAGTGATCCAATCATCCAATCCAGCCCGTGAACTTCAGTTTCTTGCCATATCTGGGATTTTTAAACGGCGCTGATCCAATCATCCAATCGCCACTGACGAGTAGCCCAGCTCACAAGTGAGCGATTTTCGTCAAAGTCTAAGAGTGTCCGTGCGCCTTGATGTGGACGCGGAGATAAATTCAATCTTGAACAGAGCTAGGCGGAGTTAAGATGACAGTGTTGTAATCGCCACGAATTTATTTATAGAGAGAGTGACTGTGAAGACACATGCATAGAGAAGAATTGTTAAAGTGTTTGCTGGCTGGCTACAAAAATCCACTTTTACGTGAATACTACTACGTACGTATGTACGTACACCGCTATGCATGTGCCAACGGAAGTTAATAACATAGTAACATCTTTGATAAGCGATCATCACTGTACGGACCAGTAGCCGTGTTGTACGATGCTAGCACAGCCATACTTAACATCTACTTAGGGTTTGTCCAGGAGTGGTTAGTTTAACGGGAACGATCACGTACCTCCAAAAGCAGGTGGGGGATCGAGACTGACATCAGGCAGAGTACAACCAAAATACACGTAATAAGCGAAAACAATGACAAAAAAAGACCTAAAATATGGTGGGGTGGACAGCATTATTGGACTACAGAACGGAGTCCACTATAACGGAAAATTAAAGTAGAACTCCCGCTCCGGCAGGGCTGCCCGTGATTCCGGACTGTACGGCATGCGCCCCACGGTAGATGTGAAAGTTTTGGCATAAACTAGGTAGGGCAAAGGCCTTTGGTAGGAGTGTGTCCATATACTTAAACAAAAAAAACAAGAGTACGTACGTACTCCAGTTTAGCAGGGTGGTGGAAGGGAGGGAGGGCCGGAGCGCAACTGGTCATGTAAGTATTTCCATGTGAATGAGCATTATGCATGGAGGCATGGTGCAGAGCGACCGACTCGGTCGTGCCAAGCGTCTACGGATGGAACATGAAAATCCGGCCTCTCAAATGCCCGCGCATGCGTTTGGACGCGTCCGCGAGCACTGACCGGGCACACATCATATTTTTCTTCACATCCGCGTATATCATATCCGGCGCCCTATATTCATATCACCTATGCAACGTTGAGCTACTTTACGTGATCAAACATCTGACAACAAAATCGGAAGCACACAAACTCAAGATCGGCTTCAAACGTACATCAAACTTCAGTCAAAAGATCACCTCAAGTTCATCGGACATAGTTTTTAAATTACTACAACTAAAAACTATATAAACAATGCGTAGTGGGGGGGGGGGGGGGGGGGGGAGATCACCACTTCCTCGCTGGCCGTTTGCCCCTTGTGTCGCCGGCACAACTGTAGCCGTCCGCTGCTGGCGGAGGGTCTTGGTCGTGAGAGGACGCAGTGCCGTTGTCGGAGTCGGAGTCCGAGAGGACGTTGAGGCCATTCATCCGACGTACGGCCTTGTCCTGCTCCCGCTTCATCTTCGCGAGCCGGGCCTTCTCCTCCGCTAGCTCCTTCGCCTCGCGCTCCAACCGCTCAATAGCGCCTTGGCGTTCTTCCGTCGGAGGCGCCGAGCATCCGTCTCCGCCATCGTGAGGGACCGGCGGTACACCCATGTGAGGAGGCGTTCGTTCTCGATGGGCTCCGCTGGCATCCCGCGGCGGTGGCGCGCGGACCGCTCCGCTTCCCTCTCCCTTGTCCGCTGCCTCTCACGGCGGGCGAGGCGCGCCTCCGATACCGGAGTGCGCGTGCGGGCCAACGGCGCGGGAACTAGGACCCAACGCTGCCCGCGTGGAGGAGCGGCCGGCGGGGGAAGGACATCGCGCGGGGCAGGTGCGAACTGCGCAGTCCTGGCGGAGCTGTGCTCGGGCCGGGAGGGTCCAGCTCCGGTGTCATAGCTCCGCCGGTGCGGGAGCTGCGGCTGAGCTCCAGATTCGGAGCTGCAGCCGGTCTCCACCTTGGACCGCTCCAAGGCGATGCGGAGGGCCAACTCCTCGGAGTCGACGTCCGAGCTGTCAGAGCCGGAGCGGGAGAGGAGGGGACGGAGTGAGAGAGAGTGAGCTAGGGTTCGGAACGAGGCGCCCGGAGTGGGGATTTTGTGGGACAACGCTGGGGTCATTGATGGGTCGGGCCTGTTAGGCGGACGCGCCCGGACGTGACCATGCCACCCCATATCTGCCTTATATTTGGGCTGGATATGAGGGATGCCGGTCAGCCCGGGCGTTTGAGGCGGGTTTAAAAGATCCAGTTGGGTCGCGTTTTTATGACCGGTCAGTGATCAGACGGCCTGTCCGGACGTTTAGACATGTATGAAGGGTCCGGCAGTAGACGCACTAAGGCCAACTCCAACGCACGACCCCAAACGGGCGTTCGTTTTGTCCGGATTTCATCTGTTTGGGGTGGCAATGGTGAGGCCGATGTCCGTGTCGGGCCGGCCTCGCGTCGAGGCGCCCAACGTGCGGCCCCAACCGCAAATTGTCTGCGGTGGACACAAAAAAAACTTAAACAAAAGCTAAATAAGGCATTTTAACACAGCTAAAAAACTTAAAATATATAAAAAGTCCGCCGTCCTCATGGCCCAACCACCGCACTTAGTTTAATTAACATGAAAAAAGACAAAATATAATGCGGCCGCCCATCGCGCCGCAGAAGACCTCGCCGTCGCCGCTGATGTCGTCGCAGCCGCCCTCTTCAGGCGTCAACATCCTCGTCGTCGCTCGTCAGGTCGATGTAGGGTGGCGGCCCCCAGATTGCGCCAGGAGCGTAGTGCGCAGGCGGCGGGGGCGACGGTGGCGGAGGTGCTGGGGGTGGCGACCACGGCGCCCATGCACGCTCCTCCGCGGGCTCCTCCTTGACCTTCTCCTTGACCTCCCGCTTGACGTACACGTCCCCGGAGGCTGACAACTCAAGCATGTATTGGAGGCCATGCCACTCCTCCTCCTGTTGGCGCCCGTACTCCCTCTCGGAGTCCTCCATGATGGCCTGCAAGAGCCGCTCCTCCTCCTCGGCCGTCATGGCGGGTGGTTGCGGGGGTGGCGGCGATGGGGAGGGAGACGGCGTCGGCGTCAGGCCGCGCACCTTGGGCGGGCTTGGTGCACGCGCACGAGGTGCAGGCCGCGCACTGTGGGACGCACGGGGCGGGCTACCACGGCCGGCAAAGAAGGTTTGCCGGCGCATGTCATGCTCGTCCTGGAACCAAGTGTCCCACAGTGGCGAGTCGACGGCGTACCTGCGGTCGGCGAGGAGCTCGCGTGGGATCCTAGCGCGGCGACGGGCGATCTCCTGGAGGCGGGGGCGGCCTGACGCCGGCACGGGGGGAATGGGCACCCGATCCGGGCTTAGATGCCACCAATTGGGGAGGTGGGCATCTGACCCCGGCAGCGGAGTGCCGGTCTCCCAGTACCGGCGGCACACCTCGACCTTCACGTAGGGCCGGAAGCGTGGCGCGGCCGCCGGAGGGGAGATGCAGAAGGAGGCCGGAGAGGTGGAGTGGCTGGCCGTGCTACCAGACGAGGACCCTGCCTCGTGGTCGTGCTTGGCCTTCTTGCCGGTGGAGTGCCACTTCCAGAACCCCATGGCCGGCGGGGGAGCGAGGTAGAGGGGCTAGGGTTTCGTTTCGGTGTCTCCGGTGGGGGGGGGGGCAGTGGTGGAGGAGTGGATGGGGACGGCGAGTGGAAGTCCACGACTTCCCCATAAAAAAAGACGTGGCCGGGGGGTGGCTGGGTGGATGACTTGCGGGCCCAACCACCCGTGCGCATTGACTACGGTCGGTGGAAGGTAGTTGGATCACCGAAACGCGGGCCCGACGCGGACACGAAGAGGACGCGTGCCCGTCCGTTCGGTGTTCGTTTGACCACAAATCCGGCTCAACTATGCGCCTGGAATGGGTCGAGACGAACCGAAAACGGAGACGTTTTGTGGATGGGATTGCGCGTTGGGCCGTGTCGTCTGTTGGTTTGGATCCAAACGGACGCGGACGGACGATCTGGGTTCTAGCGTTGGAGTCGGCCGAAGTCGAACCAACCGACTAACACGGCATCTAACCGCCTAGCTAGCTGTGTGTCTCAACGGACGCGGGCGGACGATCTGGGGTCTAGCGTTGGAGTTGGCCTAAGTCGAACCAACCGACTAACACGGCATCTAACCGCCTAGCTAGCTGTGTGTCTCTAACGTGATGCTGCTTTATTTGTTTATGAGTAGCATACTAGTACGGACGCAGAACTTTGAATTACTAGCTTAGATTATACATGGCCAAGAACCCGACGTTGTATCGTGGCCAAGAACCCGACGTACCTACGTGCTTTGCACAGGATACAACTTGGACGAGTACTTTGTAATTAAAGACACACACGCCATGCAAGATACAGCTACGCCGTTGCAAGAGATTTAAAATTCAAGGACAAAATAATGCCCCCAGGGAGAGGAAAGGCCCACTGATTGAGTGCATATGGAAGCCGTTTTTCTGCGCCGAGAGTGTACTGCCACCGATGAAAGCAACAGCTGCTATACAGTTGGGAAGTACGTGATGATCATGCATGCGTTGTGCGAGACAGAGCGGAGCTCGATGGATCGGTGGGCGACCAGGTCGGACCGATCGAACAAGCTGCAGACAAACGATACTATGGTAGAGCTATGGAGGCCGTGTATTGGGCAGAGACACTCGCGCGCGTGCCGGTGCCGGTGCCGGTGCGGCTGGGCGCGCGGGGCCGGCATGCTGGGTCGACGACGGGTGTGCAGCGGACAATTGACGGGCAGCGCCGCATGCAAAGTTGGAAACAAGGGGCTGGTCGAACCACTGGTACGTGCGTGTGATCGAGCTGTACGTAAATGTGTCGGGCGGCGGGGCTGGGTCGGTCGGTAGTGTCTGTACCTTTCGCCATCCATGCATATACATCCACGCGACGGTGCCGTCCCATCTAGCTCGGGAGCGCAAAGATGGATCAAAGTGCAGGCTGACTGGCTCTTTTTTATGATCACACCAGCAATCCTAGACTGTAAAAGTGGCACGACCCCGTTACCTTTCCGTACGGCGCCATTTGATGACACTACTCGCTGTTCGAGTTCGTCCCAACAAAGCATGCGCTAGAATAGTGCAACTTGCACGGCAAGTGGCGGCCGCCGTACGCGCTCCGACTAGGTGCGCTGGGTGCGGGCCAACACGTACGTGCCGGACCCGAAGCAACGCACTGGAAGGGCCGAGGGGTCGCCGGCCGGCCGGCCCATCGTGGGACGTGGGGGCTCGTCCCACGTGGACGTGCATGGCTCAGCAGCTGGACGAACAAGCACCCGTTCACTCCTGTCGGGTTGGCAAATGCCATGCCACCTTTCTCCTCATCTCTGCCCAGGCTTGCTTGCTTGCTCTAATCCCTTTCCAACCGACGGTATCAAGCATCTACTAGGCGCTTTTCCGCATGCACACCAGTCGCCAGGCCTGGTTAAAACAGCAGTACCATCTTAAATCCATGCATGGGTCAAAAGCAACCGATGTACGTACAACGTACAATCCGATGCGGACCGAGCACTGCCGTCGTAGTACTAGTACGGTTATAGGCTGTCGTGTTCTTGGGTCCATTCGAGCACCGTATCCGACTGCCATCGGCGAGATCTTGCGCGCATGATCGCCTCGGAAGCCGCGCACCTTTCGTGGACCCCGTTCAAGGTCACATGGACCGGGAGACTGTGCATGGCGTGCCAGGTTCTCCAAACAAGCATAGCACGTGGAAGGCATCGTGAGCTCGCCGTTTGGAATTGGGGCACGTCCTTTCGGGTTTCGGCCTTTCCCCTTGTGTGCGCCCGTGACCAACGCCCAGCTAGAGCCAGGCCCCGACAAAGCAACCTATGTATACCTACCTAGGAGTAGGCTGCTGTAGGTCGGTAGCTGTGTCGCTGTCTCACTGGATACCTCCCTCTATGGCCATGTTTGATACTCTAAGAGCATCTACAGCCGGACTCGGCAAATCCGGCCCCTCAAACGCCCGCGAACACGTCCGGACGCGTCCGTGGGCACTGACCGAGCACGCCTCAAATTAGGCACTCCACATCCGGACACCTCAATTAGCATATCTCAAATTCATACAAAATCATGCAACTACGTCGACGCACACGGATCGTCCGGCTACTCCATCACAGTACACTAAACATGCCATCAAACAACCAAAATTTGGCATGTTTGGCTATGGTGGACTTCATCCACGGCTGCCCTTGCCCTTCCCTGTGTCCTTGCCGTCCTTCTCGCGGAAGTACCGCTTGAAGACGCAGTACCGATCCAGCCGGATCTACTCGTCGCCGGAGCTGTCCTCGCCGTCGCTGTCCTTCTCCTCCTTCGGTGGCAGTCCGGCCATGGCCCGAACCGCCTGACTCTGCTCTCGGGGCGAGGGCGCGCGTGTTCCTCCGCTGCCGTTTCTTCACAATGCGGGCGCGGATGGCTTCCTCCTCTGCGGCCGCCCGCGCCGCCGCAGCAGCCGCCTCCGCCTCCGCCATATCCGCCGCGAGACGGGCCTCGATGGCCCTTGCCCTCTCCTTCTCACGGCGTGCCGCCCGGACCCGGTACGACTCATAGTCTGCCGGATCGGTGATGGGGAAGGAGCGGTGTTCCGGTTGCCGGGAACGCGAGGATTCCAGCACCGCCGGACCCCGAGCGCCCGGTGAGCCAACGCTAGGGCCTCCTTCAACCCACACGGAATCAAGTGACCCCTTAGTCCCAGTGATTCCGTGTGGGTTGCAATGCGAACTGCCATTGCCTCCTCCAACCCACACGGAATCACACCCCAGTCGACGGATCCGGAAAGGTCGGACTCCGATCCGCTGTCTGACATGGCGGAGGTGGCCGGAATCCGCCGGAGGAGAGCTCGGGTGGCGGAGGGGAGTGGAGGGGAGGGGAGTGAAGTAGTGGCTAGGGTTTGGTCCGGCGAGCGGATGGGGACGAATATAAGTGGGGTAGGGGTGGGCCAGCATGGGCCGGCTCCGACGTGGCGGGCGTGCCCGGGCGTGACGGGGCGCCCCCATATCCGCCCCATATTTGGGCTGGATATGGGGGGTGCCGGTCAGCCCGGGCGTTTGAGGGCCGTTTGAGGGGTCCGTCTGGGTCAAAAAAAAGTGACCGGGCAGTGACCGGGCGGCCCGCCCGGGCGTTTGAGGCGGGTTTGAGAGGTCCGGTTGTAGATGCTCTAACACAGCTAAAGGTTAGAGTTAGTTTCTAACTCGTGACTAACCCTGAACTAACTCTAGCCAAATATGGTGTTTGGATGACAGTGTTAATTAACAATAAATGCATTTTCTTCCTCTTTCCAGCCGGATTTTGTGTGGCCGGCTCTTGTGTGGCCTCTGTCCGCTCGGGACGGATGGGGCGTACGGGGGCGGCGGGGGCGGACGGGGGCGGCTAGATGGGGCGGCTGGGGGCGGTGCGATGAGGGCGATGGGGGTGGCGGACGCGGATGGAAACCGGCTGGGCGACAGGTGCGGCGGCCGGCGGCGGGAGGCAGGCGGACGGGGGCGGCTGGGGGCGGTGCGATGGGGGCGATGGGGGCGACGGACGGGGATGGAAACCGGCTGGGCGACAGGTGCGGCGGCCGGCGGCCGGAGGCAGGCGGACGGAGGCGGCGGGATGGGGCCGGACGGTGGCGACGAGATGGGACGGATGGGGGCGGCGAGATGGGGCGAGCGGGGGCAGAGCGATGTGTGTACGAGGGACGGGGTCGACGGGAGTGGATAGGATCTGGTGCGGTCGAGGCAGAGGAATTTTTTTTTTTTTGGGCCCCACCTAAACTAACTCAAATAAGCACCTCTCCACCGGGATAGTTTTTTGTGGGTTAGATGCAAGTAACCCCATTCTAACCCTCCTGTTTGGATACTTTTGGGTTATTTGAGTCCCCAACTAATCCAAACTAGCTTTAACCCATAGATCCAAACAGAGCCTATTTGTCGCACTACCTTCGGTTTCCTTTCACGTTTCGCTGACGTGTGGGTCCACTGTTAACGCGGTGCAGTTTGTAGTTACGAAAGTCGCGGCGAACGGCCCCTCCGTTGCCTGTTGTGAGTGGCGGTAGGAGCATATGCAGTTCAGTTGCAATGGGTTGTATGGAGCCTCTCGACCATCGTATTGAGTTTCTGTACCGTCACGGGTACGGCTTACGTGCAGGGAGGAGCACACCGTTCTCATTACTACGGTCAAATTAGAGCATCCACGGCTGCAATGGTCTAGTTTGGCATGTCAAACACCCGCGAACTCGTCCAGTCGCGTCTTATATTTCCGTTCTAGGCATCTCAATTAGCATACCTCAAATCTATATAAACTCATGCAACTACATAAATGATAGATACACATCGTCCGGGTACTACATATAACATGCCATCGGACTATCAACATTTGGCATGTTTGGCTATGGTGGAGAAGATCATCCTGGCTGCCTTTGCCCTTTCCGACGCCATCATCATCCTTCTCGCGAAAGTACCGGTCGAAGACGCAGTACAGATCGAGCCGGATCTTCTCGTTGCCGGAGCTGTCCTCACCGTCGTTGTCCTCCTTCTCCTCCTTTGGTGGCCGTCCGGTCATTTCACGGACCGTCCGATTCTGCTCTCAGGCGAAGGCGCGAGTGTTCCTCCGCTCCCGCTTCTTCAGAATGTGGGCATGGATGGCTTCCTCCTCTGCGACCGCCCACGCTGCCGCATCAGCCGCCTCCGCCGTCGCTATGTCGGCTGCAAGTCGACCCTTATCCTCTCCTTTACGCGACAACCACACCGGTATCGGTGGGACTCATACTACGCCTAACCGGTGATGGGGAAGGAGGGATTTGCAGGCTGCCGGGACCGCAATGATCTAGCGCCGGAGGACCCCGAGCGTCCGTTGAGCCAACGCTATGGAGTCACGTCAGACAGATCCTTTCGTCGGTCGTGCGCTGTCCTCTTGGGAGCGGCGGAGTGCAATGCGGACGGCCAGTGTCTCAGCCAACCCACACAGGATGACACCCCAACCGACGGATCCAGACTTTTCGGAGTCAGATCCGCTACCCGCCATGCCGGAGAAGGGCGGAGATCGCCAGAGATGAGCTCAGATGGCGGAGGAGAGTCGAGGGGAGTGGAGTGAACTAGCTAGGGTTTGGTCCGGCGAGCGAAACGGGAGGAATATATGTGGGGTCGGGTGGGCTAGCGTGGGCCAGTTCCAATGTGATGGACGCCCCCGGGCGCCCCCATATCCGCCCCATATTTGGGATAGATATGACGGGTGCCGGTCCCACTAGTGCAGGAAGGACAAGCTATGGCGTGGCAAAAATAGCCTTGCTGGCATGGACATCCGAGGCCATCAATATGACGCCACAGTTAAAAAATAGTGATGGCGTTGGAGCCTACACCATCAGTATATTACATGTTGCTGGCGTCCACGTAGTCCAACGCCACCAATTTGTTTTTTGGATAATAAAAAAAAGTACTTCAGACACTAAGAGTTTAAACTTCACAAAAGGTACTGATCAATTAAACATACTCATAAACTTCAAAGTTTAAAACATACTCAGAGTTTAAAACTTAATAAGAGTAAGTTTACAACAAAGTACTGATCAACTAAACTACTCTTCATCAAGGATTATCCTCAACTGGCGAATCTTCTTTCGATTGCTCTCTCCATCATTTTTTGAAGTGAGCAACTTCTGTCTATAGCTCGACCCTCTCCTAAGTAGTTTTTTCTCCTGCTTCAGTTTGTCCCTCTCCTCAATCAACTTATCCCTCTGCTCCCTCAGTTTGTTTAACTTAACGAGGGCATTAGCACCGTCTGTGAGCACACTATCCCTTTCATTCTTCACATATGCATTGTTTTCTTCCTTTTTTTTGATGTACCACTGTGACTGCTCTAAGCGCCACGTATTCCACTTGTCCACGCCATACACCGATTCATTGTTGCTTGTAGAATTGTTCATATGTCCTGTTTCAAATTTTGTACACAAGCAAATTAAAACTAGTAGTAGAGATTATAAATCAACTACTACCTAATATAAACATTACAAGATTGAGACATATGTTCTCAAATCGATCTAATATAAAGCATCGAAAACATATCTTAGAATTCATATGAACCTCACCATCTAATATAAAACACTGAAAACATATGTTACAAGTGTGCTCTTTTAAATAGATTGTCTTCCATTCCATAGGTTTGTACTCACTGTTTAGTTTGGTAGAGTTGAATTGTCAATTCAATGTCCAAAATGCATATACTTTTATCTATCATGACAATTTGTACCCACACCATAGATGCCACTACACAATTAAAGGGGAAACACCAAGGCAGATTGTCGAGATTGAATAGTTAATCGACATATCATGGTTCTTACCAACAAAAAACAGATCATGGTTTCTTTTCCACTATTTTTTTTACTAATCGACAGCTAGTAGTACATGTTTAGCAGCTAGTACGAACAGGACACCTAATTTCTAAGGTGAAACTCCAAGCTTCATGTTGATGCAAACTCTCCTTGCCAAACCGTTACACTCGGCGCACCCACTGTTTCAACCGCAACTATATCATCGGAGCGCCAACTAATTTGTTCCAACGTAGGATCACAATGGTGCTTTAATAAACCCACAGGGAACTAAATCTGGAACTGACAGAGCATGGATACCTAATTTCTAATGAATGATCAAACAACACCTCACGCTCTACTCCACTCCCAGGGGTGGTAAGAAACAAGATAATAGATAGATTTGGTGGGGATGACAGATTTGATGTACCTGTGCTTGAGCGTTGGGTGGTGGCTCATCTTGGTGGTTCTTCGTCTCCTCCTCCGACGAAGACGGGCTGCGTCGGGCGGAGATGGGCGCGTCAGACGGCGGCGGCGGCGGGCGGGGTAGCGGCGGGGATCGAGAGGAGGACGGGTGGAGTTGGGGATCGAGAGAATGAGGACGAAAGGATAAGTTTATTTTTTTACTGCGCCGGGAGCTGTTAAAACCGACAAGTGCTGGCGTGGGCCTAATGGGCCTAATGTGCAACGCCAGGCCTAATGTGCAACGCCAGCACTAAGCAAATAGCTATGGCGTACGAATTTAGCCAACGTCGACACTATTTTAAAATATTAGTGCTAGCATTGGTGAGAAATGACGCGCCACGAACAAGAGTTGTGGCTAGCCATTTCTCCACTAGTGTCAGGCCGGGCGTTTGAGGCCCATTTGAGGCGCCCGTCTAGGTCGAAATTTTGTAACCGGTCAGTGTCTGGGTCGTCCGCCCATGCGTTTGAGGAGGTTTGGGGCGCCCGGCTGTAGATGCTCGTACTACATAGCCCATTCCGATGGACCAGTGGCCAAAAACAATAAAAGCCTACGGGAGCTACTAGATGATGATTTTGTAGGCATAGATTTCAAGGCCAGAGGCACCGCCGTCATCGTCGCTCTTCTGTTGTCCTCGTCGTCATCCTTTCATTGGTCGTTGGCCGCTTCAACCCTGATAGGAGGCTGATGCGCGCTCGCGGCGAAGGCACTCGCCTTGGGTATACGATTACCCGAGTCCTACTCGTAGCGACAGTCGGGCATGGACTCCAGCACATGTCGCACGCCGTTGGCCTTGTCCTTGCTAGCGAGGGCAAGGTATGCTTGGACTCAGCCAGCCCTATCTTATAGAGCTGGTCGCTAATTCGGTGTGTGTGACGGACGTATGTCTGTGTCGTGGTCCTAGGCCGACGCGACATGTGGGTCCGCGCGCGCCTAGTCCAGAGTCAGGTTCGACTTAGCGAAGGCCGAATGGCGCACCGTATTGCGACGCTATTCCCCAGATACTGCCTAGTTGAACGTCGTCTTGGGTTGAGGCACCGCGGTTTGCGAGGCCAGGGTAGAGAAGGATCCGGCACGCGCATTGGCGATCGCGAGGGTGTGCTCTTGCTTCTTTACGACATCCGTGCACAACCTGCTGACACAGAGTTAGCGGGTGCTTCTTCCTCGAGCTTGTCATGATCACGCACGGGGATGGCGGCGCCACCTCTTTGCTGCGGCCAAAATGCCCGTCTTGACACCGTGTTGAGACGGGGAGGCGGCTCCTCCTTAATGAGGTGGCGCAGCAGCGAGGCTGCACAACGGCAATGGCGCCGCCAGACCATCCATCCCTTGTCCCTTGAGCCACCGCATGGCTAGGTGGTCGCACCACCTCATGAGGTCAATGGCAGCACTACCCCCTCTCGCTGAGCCACCAAACAAGATTATGGACCCCCGTCTTAGGGCATCTTCAAAGGTGACCCGCAAATTTGCTCCCGCATCCACCCACGAACAGGGGGGCCAGTCCGCAGACACGGATGCGGGAGGCCGCTATCCAACCATAGCCACATATATTTTAATAAGAATTCGAAGCAACCAGACGAAATTCGTGCAAACACGGCCAAATTTATACAAACATGACGGATTCATACAAACCAGACGAAGACGTTTACATTTTAAACATATATTAACTAAAAAGATGTGTACGTATGGTCGCGTGGAGCTCCACTCACACAACACAGACACACTACACTAGTCTACGGTCGGCTGCGGTGGATCTCTTTGTCTTCCCCATGTCCGGCAGCCCGTTCCCCCGTATCTTCCCTATATCCGGCTGTGCTGCTCATCGGAGTGGCAAAGAGGGTGCTTCTGCCGGAGGGGGAGGGTGGGCTCCGGTTCCGAGGAATCCAGGAAGGGCCGACAATGGTGTGACATATAGAAGAAACCAGACGGGTCACCGGCTGTACATGCCGGCGCCGCACCGATGGTAGTCTTCCTGGGACCCAAGTGGCGGCGGCCTTCCGTGTTCTACTTCTCCATGCTGGTGGCGGACGCCGACGTGCAGGCTGCCACCTCGTTGGTCTCCGCGCAACTGGCTTCTTTCTCTGCCAGCATGGTGCAGCTACGCGCGCGTCGTCTACGGATGGCGCAGTCGCAGGCACTGGAGGCGCGGTACGACACGATATCGTCGATTGCTGATACTCATTATCTGCGTTGGGTTTTTCGTGAAGAGGAACGGGTTATCGCAACACAAAGTGGGTAAGTATTTTCCTCAGTTATGAAACCAAGGTTTATCGAACAAATAGGAATATCAATCCTCAACCGTCTTGAGCGGCTGCACACAAATTAACAGACAACTTGCACCCAACGCGGGCAAGAGGGTTGTCAATCCCCCTGATCTCGTTATTTGCAAGCAAATGAGTTGTGTAGATAATTGTTGATAAATATAAATTAAAAAATAAAATATAATGTAAATAAAGGAAGCGAGGTAATAGTAGCGTTTGTAAATATATAAGTGAATAGACTCGGGGGCCATATATTTCCCTAGCAGCATCTCTCATGTAGGAAGCATACGGTGGGTAACAAATTATTGTTGGGCAATTGATAGAAAAGCGGATAGTTATGCGATTTTTACGGCAATGATCATGTGTATATAGGCATCATGTCCATAAAAATATAGGCCGACTCCTGCCTGCAACTATTACTATTACTCCACTCATCGACCGCTATCCAGCATGCATCTAGAGTATTAAGTAAAATAGAGTAATGCATGGAGAACGATGACATGATGTAGACAAAGTAAACTCAAGCAATATGAATGAACCACATCGTGTTATCCTTAGTAGCAACAACACAAAGACGCATCTTGTCCCCTACTTTGTGTTGGAAATATGCCCTAGAGACAATAATAATTTAGTTATTATCATATTTCCTTGTTCATGATAATCGTTTATTATCCATGCTATAATTATATTGATTGGAAACTCAAATACATGTGTGGGTACATAGACAACACTGTGTCCCTAGTATGCCTCTAGTAGACTAGCTCGTTGATCAAAGATGGTCAAGGTTTCCTGACCATAGACATGAGATGTCATTTGATAATGGGATCACATCATTAGGAGAATGATGTGATGGACAAGACCCAAACTATGAACGTAGCATATGATCGTGTCAGTTTATTGCTACAGTTTTCTGCATGTCAAGTATCTGATCACCATGAGATCATGCAACTCAGTGACACCGGAGGAATACCTTGTGTGTATCAAACGTCGCAACGTAACTGGGTGACTATAAAGATGCTCTACAGGTATCTCCGAGGGTGTCTGTTGAGTGGGCATGGATCAAGACTGGGATTTGTTACTTCGTGTGACGGAGAGGTATCTCAGGGCCCACTCGGTAATACAACATCACAACAAGCCTTGCAAGCAATGTGACTAAAGTGTTAGCCACGGGATCTTGTATTACGGAACGAGTAAAGAGACTTGCCGGTAACGAGATTGAACTAGGTATGGAGATACCAACGATCGAATCTCGGGCAAGTAACATACCGAAGAACAAAGGGAACATCGTATGGGATTAACTGAATCCTTGACATAGAGGTTCAACCGATAAAGATCTTCGTAGAATATGTAGGAACCAATATGGGCATCCATGTCCCGCTATTGGTTATTGACCGTAGAGGTGTCTCGGTCATGTCTGCATAGTTCTCGAACCCGCAGGGTCTACACACTTAACGTTTGGTGATGGTATAAGTATAGTTGAGTTATTATGTTGGTGACCGAAAGTTGTTCGGAGTCCCGGATGAGATCCCGGACATGATGAGGAGTTCCGGAATAGTCCGGAGGTAAATATTGATATATGGGATAATAGTGTTTGGTCTCCGGAAGGGTTCCGGAATTCACCGGAAGGGGTTTCGGATGTTTCCCGAAATGTTAGGGTACAAGAACACTTTATTTGCGCCAAGGGGTAAAGCCCACGAGGCTTTAAGGAAGGTGCAAAAGGAGTTTTGCGGAGGCCAGGGGCCTGACGCCAGGGACCCTGGCGTCTGGTCCTGGAGTCCGAGGAGGACTGTTATCTTGCGGGCCAAACCGACTTTGAGGAGGCTCTTTCTCCAAGTTTCGACCCCAGGGCTCAACATATAGATAGAGGGGCAGGGCTAGCACCCGGAATACATCAAGAAATCCCCAAGTCGTGTGCCGGCAACCCCGCCCCTCTAGTTCATCCTCCATCATAGTTTCTGTAGTGCTTGGTGAAGCCCTGCGGAGTTTGTTCTTCACCACCACCGTCACCATGCCGCCGTGCTGCCAGAACTCATCTACTACTTCACCATCGCTCGCTGGATCAAGGAGGTGATGGCGTCATCAAGTTGTACGTGTGTTGAACGCGGAGGTGCCGTCCGTTCGGTGCTAGATCATGATTGGATCGCGGGACGACTTGCGATTTGGATCGCGAAGACGTTCGACTACATCAACCACGTTTCTTAACGCTTTCGCTTAGCGATCTACAAGGGTACGTAGATCCACTCTCCCTCTCGTAGATGCTCATCACCATGGATAGATCTTGCGTGTGCGTATGAAATTTTTTGTTTCCCATGCAACGTTCCCCAACAGTGGCATCTGAGCTAGGTCTATATACAAGGATGAGATCACGAGTAGAACACAAAGGAGTTTGTGGGCGTTGATATTCATATTGCTTCCTCCCTTGGTCTTCTCTTGATTCGGCGGTATTGTGGGATGAAGCGGCCCGGAGCAACCTTACTCGTACGCTTACGAGAGACCGGTTCCATCAACTGACATGTAACTTCGTTGCATAAAGATGGCCGGCGGGTGTCTGTCTCTCCTACTTTAGTCGGATCGGATTTGACAAAGGCCGTCCTTGAGAAGGTTGAATAGCAATTTTTGTATCACCGTTGTGGTTTTTGCGTAGGTAAGAATCGTTCTTGCTAGATACCCGTAGCAGCCACGTAAAACTTGCAACAACAATTAGAGGACGTCTAACTTGTTTTTGTAGGGTATTTTGTGATGTGATATGGCCAATTACATGATGAGATATATGTGATGTATGAGATGATCATGTATTGTATAGAATATCACGACTTGCATGTTGGCAAACGGCAGGAGCCATAGGGTTGTCTTCAATTATTTTTGCCGTTTTGCTTTACTTTATCGCTATGAGTTAGCAATAGTCGTGGAAGCAAAAGTCAGCGCGACAACCTCATGGCGACACGTTGATGGAGATCAAGATGATGGAGATCATGGTGTTATGCCGGTGACGATGGAGATCATGCCGGTGCTTTGGAGATGGAGATCAAAAGCACAAGTTCATGGCCATATCATGTCACTTATGAATTGCATGTGATGTTAATCCTTTTATGCATCTTATTTTGCTTAGGACGACGGTAGCATTATAAGGTGATCCCTCACTTAAATTTCAAGATAAAATTGTGTTCTCCCCGAGTGTGCACTGTTGCGAAAGTTCGTTGTTTCGAGACACCACGTGATGATCGGGTGTGATAGACTCTACATTCACATACAACGGGTGCAAGCCAGTGTTGCACAAGCGGAACACTCGGGTTAAATTTGACGAGCCTAGCATGTACAGACATGGCCTCGGAACACAAGAGACTGAAAGGTTGAACATGAGTCATATAGTAGATATGATCAACATGAAGATGTTCACCATTGAAACCACCTCAACTCACGTGATGATCGGACTTGAGTTGGTGGATTTGGATCATGTGACACTCGAATGACCGGAGGGATGTCAATTTGAGTGTGAGTTTTTAAGTAATATGATTAACTAAACTCATTATCATGAACATAGTCAAAATGTCTTTGCAAATTATGTTGTAGATTACTAGCTCGCGCTGTAGCTCCCTTGAATTTTTATATGTTCCTAGAGAAATAGAGTTGAAAGATGATGGTAGCAATAATACAGACTGGGTCCGTGATTTCAGGATTATCCTCATTGCTGCACAGAAGGCTTATGTCCTTAATGCACCGCTCGGTGCGCCACCCCCTCAAGCGTCGTCTGTAGATGTTGTGAACATCTGACAGGCACGTTTTGATGACTACTTTATAGTTTAGTGTGTCATGCATTACGGCTTAGAATTGAGGCTCCAAAACGTTTTGAACGTCACGGAACATATGAGATGTACTAAGAGCTGAAATTGGGATCTCAGGCTAGTGCCCATGTTGAGAGGTATGAGACCTCCAACAAGATTCTTTGCCTGCAAGATGAAGGAGAATAGCTCAATCGGTGAGCATGTGCTCAGATTGTCTAGGTGCTACAATCGCTTGAATTGAGTGGGAGTTGATCTTCCAGATAAGATAGTGATTGATATAGTTCTCCAAGTCACTGTCACTAAGCTACTAGAGCTTCGTGATGAACTATAAAATGCCAGGGATGGAAATAATGATCCCTGAGCTATTCGCGATGTTTGACACCGCGAAGGTAGAAATCAAGAAGGAGCATCAAGTGTTGATGGTTAGTAAAACCACTAGTTTCGATAAGGGCAAGGGCATGGAGGGAAACTTCATGGATAGCAAGCCAGTTGCTGCTCCATTGAAGAAACCCAAGGTTGAACCGAAACCCGAGACTAAGTGCTTCTATTATGAGGAGAACGGTCACTGAAGCGGAACAACCCTAGATACTTGGTAGATAAGAAGGCTGGCAACGTCGACAGAAGTATATTTGATATACATGTTATTGATGTGTACCTTACTAATACTCCTAGTAGCACCTGGGTATAGGATACCGGTTCGGTTGCTAAATGTTAGTAACTCGAAATAAAAGCTGCGGAATAAACGGAGGCTAGCTAAGGGTGAGGTGACGATGAGTGTTGGAAGTGTTTCCAAGGTTGATGTGATCACCATCGCACGCTCTCTCTACCTTCGGGATTAGTGATGAACCTAAATAAATGTTATTTGGTGTTTGCGTTGAGCATGAACGTGATTAGATCATGTTTATTGCAATACGGTTATTCATTTAAGTTAGAGAATAATGGTTTTTCTGTTTACATGAGTAATACCTTCAATGGTCATGCACCCAATGTGAATGGTTCATTGAATCTCGATCGTAGTGATACGCATGTTCATAATATTGATGCCAAAAGATGCAAAGTTAATAATGATAGTACCACATACTTGTGGCACTGCCGCCAAGGTCATATTGGTGTAAAGCGCATGAAGAAACTCCATGCTGATGGATCTTTGGACTCATTCGATTTTGAATCGGTTGAGACATGCGGACCATGCCTCATGGGCAAGATGACTAAGACCTCGTTTTCTGGTATGATGGAGCGGGCAAGTGACTTATTGGAAATGATACATGTTGATGTATTCGGTCCAATGAGTGTAGTAGCGTGCGGTGGATATCGTTATTTTCCTACCTTCACTGATGATTTGAGTAGATATGAGGATATTTACTTAATGAAACACAAGTCTGAAACGTTTGAAAAGTTCAAACAAAATCAGAGTGAAGTTTGAGATCATCGTGACAAGAAGATAAAATGTCTATGATATGATCGTGGAGATAAATATCTGAGTTATGAGTTTGGTATACAACTTAAGACAGTGTGGAAGTTGTTTCACAACTCACGCCACCTGGAACACCATAGTGTGATGGTGTGTCTGAACGTCGTAGTCGTGCTCTATTGGATATGGTGCGAACTATCATGTCTCTTATTGATTTGCCACTATCGTTTTGGGGTTATGCATTAGAGACAACTACATTCACTTTAAAAGGGGCACATCTAAGTCCGTTGAGATGACACCGTATGAATTTTGGTTTGGCAGAAACCTAAGCTGTCATTTCTTAATGTTTGGGGCTGCGACGCTTATGTGGAAAAGGTTTCAACTTGATGAGCTCAAACCCAAAGCGGACAAATGCATCTTCATAGAATACCCTAACGTAACAGTTGGGTGTACCTTCTATCTCAGATCCAAGTACAAAGTGTTTGTTGCTAAAACGGGTCCTTTCTCGAGAAAGAGTTTCTCTCGAAAGAATTGAGTGGGAGGAAGATAGAACTTGATGAGGTTGTTGAACCTTTGTTTCAACCAGAGAGTAACGCAGCGCAGAAAGTCGTTTCTGTGGAGCCTACGTTAGTTGAAGAGGAAGTTAATGATGATGATCATGAAACTTTGGATCAAGTTACTATCAAACCTCGTAGGTCGACAAGGATGCGTACTGCTCCTGAGTGGTACGGCAACCCTGTCTTAGAGGTCATGTTGTTGGACAACGATGAACCTACGAGCTATGGAGAAGCGATGATGGGCTCGGATTCCGAGAAATGGTTAGAGGCCATGAAATCCGAGATGGGATCCATGTATGAAAACAAAGTATGGGCTTTGGAAGTATTACCGGAAGGGCGAAAGGCCATTCAGAATAAATGGATATTTAAAAGGAAGACGGACGCAGACGGTAATGTCACCGTCTATAAAGCTCGACTTGTGGCAAAGGGTTTTTCACAAGTTCAAGTAGTTGACTACGATGAGACTTTCTCACCCGTAGCGATGCTAAAGTCTGTTGGAATTATGTTAGCAGTTGCTGCATTTTTCAATTATGAAATCTGGCAGATGGATGTCAAAACAGAGTTTCCTTAACAGTTTCCGTGAGGAAAGGTTGTATGTGATACAACCAGAAGGTTTTGTCAGTCCTAAGGATGCTAAAATGTATGCAAGCTCCAGCGATCTTTCTATGGACTGGAGCAAGCATCTCGGAATTGGAATATACGCTTTGATGAGATGATCAACGTTTTTGAGTCTATACAAAGTTTATGAGAAACTTGTATTTACAATAAAGTGAGTGGGATTACTATAGAATTTCTGATAAGTATGTGTGGATGACATATTGTTGATCGGAAATGATGTAGAATTTCTGGAAAGCATAAAGGGTTGTTTGAAAAGGAGTTTTTTCAAAGGAAAACCTGGAGTGAAGCTACTTAAATATTGGGCATCATGATCTATAGAGATAGATCAAGACGTCTGATAAGACTTTCAATGAGTACATACCTTGACAAGATTTTGAAAGAGTTCAAAATGGATCAGTCAAAGAAAGAGTTCTTGCCTGATTTGTAAGGTGTGGAGTTGAGTGAGACTCAAAGCTCGACCACGGCAGAAGAAAGAGAAAGGACGAAGGTCGTCCCCTATGCCTTATCCATAGGCTCTGTATAGTATGCCATGCTGTGTACCGCACCTGGTGTGTGCCTTGCCATGAGTCTGTCAACGGGTACAAGAGTGGTCCAGGAGTGGATCACTGGACAACGATCAAGATTATCCTTAGTAACTAGAAGACTAAGGAAATGTTTCTCGATTATGGAGGTGATAAAGAGTTCGTCGTAAAGGGTTACGTCTATGCAAGCTTTGACACCTATCCGGGCGACTCTGAGTAGCAGTCCGGATATGTATAGTGAAGCAGTCATTTGGAATAGCTCCAAGTGGAGCGTGCTAGCATCTGCAGTATGACATATAGATTTGCAAAGAACACACGGATCTGAATGTTGCATACCGTTGACTAAAGACCTCTCTCACATGCAAAGCATGATCGAACCCCAGAACTCATTGGGTGTTAGATTCATAACAATGTAAATCACATGGTGATGTGAACTAGATTATTGACTCTAGTGCAAGTGGGAGACTGTTGGAAACATGCCCTAGAGGCAATAATAATTTAGTTATTATCATATTTCCTTGTTCATGATAATCGTTTATTATCCATGCTATAATTGTATTGATTGGAAACTCAAATACATGTGTGGGTACATAGACAACACTGTGTCCCTAGTATGCCTCTAGTAGACTAGCTCGTTGATCAAAGATGGTCAAGGTTTCCTGACCATAGACAGGAGATGTCATTTGATAACGGGATCACGTCATTAGGAGAATGATGTGATGGACAAGACCCAAACTATGAACGTAGCATATGATCGTGTCAGTTTATTGCTACAGTTTTCTGCATGTCAAGTATCTGTTCCTATGACCATGAGATCATGCAACTCACTGACACCGGAGGAATACCTTGTGTGTATCAAACGTCGCAACGTAACTGGGTGACTATAAAGATGCTCTACAGGTATCTCCGAGGGTGTCTGTTGAGTGGGCATGGATCAAGACTGGGATTTGTTACTCCGTGTGACGGAGAGGTATCTCAGGGCCCACTCGGTAATACAACATCACAACAAGCCTTGCAAGCAATGTGACTAAAGTGTTAGCCACGGGATCTTGTATTACGGAACGAGTAAAGAGACTTGCCGGTAACGAGATTGAACTAGGTATGGAGATACCAACGATCGAATCTCGGGCAAGTAACATACCGAAGAACAAAGGGAACAGCGTACGGGATTAACTGAATCCTTGACATAGAGGTTCAACCGATAAAGATCTTCGTAGAATATGTAGGAACCAATATGGGCATCCAGGTCCCGCTATTGGTTATTGACCGTAGAGGTGTCTCGGTCATGTCTGCATAGTTCTCGAACCCGCAGGGTCTACACACTTAACGTTTGGTGACGATATAAGTATAGTTGAGTTATTATGTTGGTGACCGAAAGTTGTTTGGAGTCCCGGATGAGATCCCAGACATGACGAGGAGTTCCGGAATAGTCTGGAGGTAAAGATTGATATATGGGATAATAGTGTTTGGTCTCCGGAAGGGTTCCGGAATTCACCGGAAGGTGTTTCGGATGTTTCCCGAAATGTTAGGGTACAAGAACACTTTATTTGGGCCAAGGGGTAAAGCCCACGAGGCTTTAAGGAAGGTGCAAAAGGAGTTTTGCAGAGGCCAGGGGCCAGACGCCAGGGACCCTGGCATCTGTGGCTAGACGCCGAGGACCCTGGCGTCTGGTCCTGGAGTCCGAGGAGGATTCTTGCCTTGCGGGCCAAACCGACTTTGAGGAGGCTCTTTCTCCAATTTCGACCCCAGGGCTCAACATATAAATAGAGGGGCAGGGCTAGCACCCGGAATACATCAAGAAATCCCCAAGCCGTGTGCCGGCAACCCCGCCCCTCTAGTTCATCCTCCGTCATAGTTTCCGTAGTGCTTGGCGAAGCCCTGCGGAGTTTGTTCTTCACCACCACCATCACCACGCCGTCGTGCTGCCAGAACTCATCTACTACTTCACCATCGCTCGCTGGATCGAGGAGGTGAAGGCGTCATCAAGCTGTACGTGTGTTGAACGCGGAGGTGCCGTCCGTTCGGCGCTAGATCGTGATTGGATCGCGGGACGACTTGCGATTTGGATCGCGAAGACGTTCGACTACATCAACCGCGTTTCTTAACGCTTCTGCTTAGCGATATACAAAGGTACGTAGATCCACTCTCCCTCTCGTAGATGCTCATCACCATGGATAGATCTTGCGTGTGCATAGGAAATTTTTTGTTTCCCATGCAACGTTCCCCAACACTTTGTCACTAGGATATAGAAACTCGTCAGGTTGAACCTACCACAATGCACCACTCCCACCGATGAAATATCAATCTACTTGGCCAAGGCACATCAATAAATCGGAGAGCATTATGAAGCTATAATGATCATGCAAGTAAGAGATAATATATATCAGAGGCATCTCAAATACTTTTCATGAATAATCTGAACATAAACCCACAATTCATCGGATCCCAACAAACGCACTGCACAATAGGATTACATCAGATAGATCAAAGCGAGGATGGGATGACCATTGTATTGAAGATCAAGAGATATAAAGATTTCCATCTAGGTACTAGGTATGGACCCGTAGTTTTGTGGTGAACTACTCTCACATCATCATGAGGGCAGCAAGGTCGATGTAGAGGCCCTCCGTGATCGACCCCCCCTCTGGCAGGGTGCCGGAACGGAGCTCCAGATGGCCTCACGACGGAACAGAGACTTGCGGCAGCGGAAAAAGGGTTTCGGGACTGCTTCTGGTTTTTTTTGCAATATTAGAGAATTTAGAGGCCAGAGAGGGGCGTCATGAGGCAGCCGAGGGGGGCACCACATATCAGGGAACAGCCCTCCCCAGGGTGCGCCCTGATGTGTGGTGGGGCCCTCGTGCACCTCCTGGCCTCCTTCCGAAGCTTCCAGGTCTTCTTATGGTCCAGAAAAAATCATCAAAAAGTTTCGTGGCAATTGGACTTCGTTTGGTACTGTAAACCTGAAAAGTAAAAAACATATAGAAAACAGCAACTGGCACTGAGCACTGGGTCAATAGGTTAGTGCTAAAAAATATTATAAATTGGTAAATAATGACCTAAAAAGTATCTTAAAATGATAATATATCAGCATGGAACAATAAAAAATTATAGATTCGTTGGAGACGTATCAAGCATCCCCAAGCTTAATTCCTGCTCGTCCTCGAGTAGGTAAATGATAAAAACAGAATTTTTGATGTGAGATGCTATCCATTATGTAATCTTATGCATGTATGCTCATTGAGAAAATCATTAATCTCACATCAACTAATATTAACACAACAATATTCAAAGTGTAAGAAACAAAATCATTAATCCTTAAAAGTGTACGATCCTTAAGGAATGTTTACCCCCCCATTCATCTTATTATATTAGCAAGGCATGGATCCATCTTTACCACAATAATACAAATGTTAAGCACCACGGTGTCCAAGTCAGGCAATTGGATCGTACTTTTTCAATATGCATCAACTTTTTATTCTTCACGCAATACATGAGCGTGAGCCATTGGACATAGCATTTAGGTGGAATAGAGTATGGAGATAGATATCAAAGGGGTAAAAAGTGGAGAAGATAGTCTCACATCAACTAGGCGTACCAACGGGCTATGGAGATGCCCATCGATAGATGTCAATGCGAAGAGTAGGGATTGCCATGCAAATGATGCACTAGAGCTATAAGTGTATGAAAGCTCAAATGAAGCTAAGTGGGGTGTGCATCCAACTTGCTTGCTCATGAAGACCTCGGGCATTTGAGGAAGCCCGTCATAGGAATATAGAAGCCAAGTTTGTAATAATGAATAGGTAATTCCCACTAGCATATGGAAGTGACATATCATGAGACTCTCTAGATGAAGAGCATGGTGCCACTTTGAGGCACAGGTGTGGTAAAAGATAGTAGAAAAGTCCCTTCTCTCATTTTCTCTTTTTTTTAATGGTGGGCTCATTTGGCCTCCCCCATCTTTATTTTTCGTCCGGAGTCTCATCTCGACTTGTGGGAAAATCATAGTCTCCATCATTGTTTCCTCACTGGGACAATGCTCTAATAATGATGATCATCGCACTTTATTTACTTACAAATCGATATGGAGAACTGATATGAAGATATGACTCTGTATGAATGCCTCTGGCAGTGTACCAGGATGTGCAATGATCTAGCGTGACATGTATCAAAAATATGATGAATGGTGGCTTTGCCACAAATACTATGTCAGCTCTATATGATCATGCAAAGCAATATGACGATGAACAAACTAGTCATGTGAAGTGACGATGGAATTTGCATGGCAATATATCTCGGAATGGCTATGGAAATGCCATGATAGGTAGGTATGGTGGCTGTTTTGATGAAGATATAATAAGGCTTATGTGCAACAGAGCGTTTCATGTCACGGGGTTTGGATGCACCGGCGAAAGTTGCACCGATCCTCGAGGTGAGAATGGGCAATGCACGGTACCGAAGAGGCTAGCAAATATGAGAAGGTGAGATTGCGTATGTCCATAGTTTCACATTAGTCATAAAGAACTCATATACTTCTTGCAAAGTTTTATTAGTTTTATCATATAGATCAAAGTACTACTCGCATGCCCCGGGGAAAGAGGTTGGTAGGAGTGAGCCATCGCGCGCTTCCGACCTGAAACAACACTAGGATTTCAACGAGGAATAGAAATGCTCACACATCATCACCTTGCCTCTTTAATTTTTTTAGATGAACAAAAAGGTCAACCTCTCTTAATATCGACACTTCTATGGGTCAACAATTATGAACTCACACCTTTTTTATATTATCATATCAATATCATTTACCCACAATTTTCCTATATGTGCTACATGATGGTTTTGATTATCACTCATTGAATACCTAATATTTTCGGACTAGTCTTATGACCCATGCAAATCACCGCTACTATTTATTAACTCTCAAACAAATATAAGTGAAGAACGAGAGTGAAATCATTTCTATAAAATCTACACGCCACCGTGCTCAAAAAGATATAAGTGAAGAACTAGAGCAACGGCTAAGCTCAAAAGATATAAGTGAAGCACATAGAGTATTCTAACAAATTATTATAAAGGTGTGTCTCTCTTAAAGAGGTGTGTCCAGCAAACAATGATTGTGGCAAACTGAAAGTAAAATCAAACAAAATCAAACGACGCTCCAAGCAAAACTCATATCATGTGAGGAATAAAAATATAGCTTCAAGTGACATACCGATGGATTGAGAAGAAAGAGGGGATGCCTTCTGGGGCATCCCCAAGCTTAGACGCTTGAGTCTCCTTTAAAATATTACCTTGGGGTTCCTTGGGAATCCCCAATCTTAGGCTCTTGCTACTCCTTATTCCGTGGTCCATCATAATAACACCCAAAACTTGAAAACTTCAATCACACAAAACTCAACAAAACTTCGTGAGATCCGTTAGTATAAGAAACATATCGCATACTTTAGGTACTGTTCTAAATTAATTCTTATTTCATAATTGCATAATAGCTACTGTATTCTAACTTCTCCATGGTTTATGCCCCCCGATACAATCCATAGCATAATCAAAATAAGCAACTATGCAAGCAAAAACAGAATTTGTCTAAAACAGAAAAGTCTGTAGAAATCTGTAGAGAGCCTATACTTATGTAACTCTAACAGTTCTGAAAAATTAGGACAACCTCGAAAATTTGTATATAAACACTATGTAAAAATTTCAGATCATTATCACGCTCCAGTAAAAATGAAAATTCCTGCACTGGAGTCAAAAGTTTCTGTTTTGTTTCAGCGTCGATTCTACTTATCTTGTGAGTCATCCCAAAGGCTTTACTTGGCACAAACACTAATTTAAACACAAAAAGATAATCATTACAGAGGCAATAATCATGTTATCAAAAATAAACAGAAAGTTTAAAGAAAAAAATTAAAGATAACTATTGGGTTGCCTCCCAACAAGCGCTATAGTTTTACGCCCCTAGCTAGGCATAATGCATAGTTTCAAGTATTGTCATCTTTGACATCAAGCTTCTCAATGACACAACCATGGATAATAGGTGCAATAGAAGGCTTGGCAATAGGATCCTTTATCAAATTTATAAAGTTGGGATGAACACTAATCATCTTTAGATCCTCGTTTCTTTTGGTAGGAGGTGTACTAATGCTCTTAGGAATATATATGAACTTGGGGTTTTTGTTTTGAGAGGTACTAGCATTAGTTTTAGAAGGTGTGAAAGCGGAACCTACTCTGTCAATGACCTCTTCCATTTTATCAATTCTATTCAAGCCTTGTTCTATCCTCTCATCAATAGTAGTGTCTTTTTCCTTTAAAGCTTTCAAAGTCATTCCTACCCGTGACCCAAGTTGAGTGATATGATTATGAAGTTTTTTATCCAAGTCCTCAATTGGTTTATTTGTGATCATTTTCTTTTCAATAGCATCAAGACTTCGCATAACATGTTCCAAGGTCAAAATAGTCTCATTAACAATAATGAGTGGTGTCCCTACAAGAGTTTCAATTGCATTATAGGCATCCAAAGTGTGACACATTAAAAAATTCCCACCGGTGATGGTGTCAAGTACAAACCTATACCAAGTAGTCACACCAACATAAAAATTGTGAAGCAAGTTAGTACTGGATAACTTTTTAGTTGCTTTATTTTGAGAAAAGCAAATCCTATACCATGCATCTTTCAAACTTTCACCTCCCCTTTGTTTAAAATTTACTACCTCATCATTGGGAGTAAAGCGAGCGGAAGAAGAACTAGCCATGACTTCGAACAACAAGACTAGTAACAAGCAAAGATAATTATTTTTGTATTTTCGAGTTTTATGACACAAGCTAAATATAACAACAAATAAAAAAAAGAACAAGTGAATGAAAATTTGTGTGAATTTACTTGATAGTTGATGATGATATTCCCCGGCAACGGCGCCAGAAATCCTTCCTGATACTCGTGATGTGCGTTGAGTTTTCCGTGAAGAGGAACGGGTTATCGCAGCACAAAGTGGGTAAGTATTTCCCTCAGTTATGAAACCAAGGTTTATCAAAACAATAGGAATATCAATCCTCAACCGTCTTCAGCGGCTGCACACAAATGAACAAACAACTTGCACCCAATGCGGGCAAGAGGGTTGTCAATCCCCATGATCTCGTTATTTGCAAGCAAATGAGTTGTGTAGATAATTGTTAATAAATGTAAATTGCAAAATAAAATAAAAAATAAATAAAGGCAGCGAGGTAATAATAGCGTTTGTAAATATATAAGTGAATAGACCCGGGGGCCATAGATTTCCCTAGCGGCATCTCTCATGTAGGCAGCATATGGTGGGTAACAAATTACTGTTGGGCAATTGATAGAAAAGCGGATAGTTATGTGATTTTCACGGCAATGATCATGTGTATATTGGCATCACGTCCATAAACAAATAGGCCGACTCCTGTCTGCACCTATTACTATTACTCCGCTCATCGACCGCTATCCAGCATGCATCTAGAGTATTAAGTAAAACAGAGTAATGCATGGAGAACGATGACATGATGTAGACAAAGTAAACTCAAGCAATATGAATGAACCCCATCGTGTTATCCTTAGTATCAACAACACAAAGACGCATCTTGTCCCCTACTTTGTCATTGGGATATAGAAACTCGTCAGGTTGAACCTACCACAGCACACCACTCCCACCGATGAAATATCAATCTACTTGGCCAAAGCACATCAATAAATCAGAGAGCATTACGAAGCTATAATGATCATGCACTTAAGAGATAATATATATCAGAGGCATCTCAAATACTTTTCATGAATAATCTGAACATAAACCCACAATTCATCGGATCCCAACAAACGCACCGCACAATAGGATTACATCGGATAGATCAAAGCGAGGATGCGATCACCATTGTATTGAAGGTAAAGATATAGAGAGATTGCCATCTAGGTACTAGCTATGGACCCGTAGGTCTGTGGTGAATTACTCAAACATCATCATGAGGAAAGCAAGGTTGATGTAGAGGCCCTCCGTGATCGATCTCCCTTCGGCAGGGTGCCGGAACGGAGCTCCAGATGGCCTCGCGACGGAACAGAGACTTGCGGCGGCGGAAAAAGGGTTTCGGGACTGGTTCTGCGATTTTAACAATATTAGAGAATTTATAGGCCAGAGAGGGGCGTCGGGAGGCAGCCAAGGAGGCCACCACATATCAGGGCGTGGCCCTTGTGCACCTCCCGGCCTCCTTCCGAAGCTTCCAGGTCTTCTTATGGTCCAGAAAAAACCATCAAAAGGTTTCGTGGCAATTGGACTTCGTTTGGTACTGTAAACCTGAAAAGCAAAAAACATGCAGAAAACAGCAACTGGCACTAGGCTCTGGGTCAATAGGTTAGTGCTCAAAAATATTATAAATTGGTAAATAATGACCCAAAAAGTATCCTAGAATGATAATATATCAGCATGGAACAATAAAAAATTATAGATACGTTGGAGATGTATGAATTGTTGCGACGATTCTCGTGCCGCCGTGCCGGTATGGAGCAACTCACCACTCCTCCGCTAGCTGGCTTGGAGCAGTGAGTTGCTGAACCACACGCCGGCTTGGGGCGTCACCTTGCTCTGTCGGGCCAAGCGTGGGAGGTGCAGCAGCGAGCTGCCTCGCTCGTATCCGGCGGGCTAGGCAGGCCACCTAGCCGGATTTTATGCCGTAGAACAACTCTTCCCGCTTGTCGTATTCCATTGAAATGGTGGAGGAAGTGATGGGGAGCGGACTTGATGGTGCGATTCTTGCCCGGCATCTGGCCTCATTCAAATAGAGGGCGGACAGGAGGATCTTACCCAACATTGCGTTTAATGTCGGCACACTCGTGAACGGACGTGTGGCCGGAGTAGATTCTTCAACTTCCACGCGGGTTTAATGGAGGCGTTTGAATGAGCGGAGGATGTGTGTTCAGAAGGGCATGCAGCGGGCGACGCTCTCGGCCGGCGCGCTGCTTCAATGGCGGAGAGAGTGAGAGGTCGCGCCCGTCCTGGTCGTCTTCAATGTGAAGCGGAGCGCTCTACAACGACATGGACGCGGGCAGCTGGCGTCAGACGAGAGCGGGCGAGGGGAGAGGGGTTTGGGTGGGCCAGGGCGGTCAGAAGAGGGCTTGGGAGCAGTCCGGACTCCGCAAAGCCCTCCACGTTTGTCTTCGATTGTCGGGAGAAAAGGGTCCCGGACTGTGCCGTGTACCGATACATGACCATGTTGAATGGCTTTACGGTTTCAAACAACACGGTCCGAACGCGCATACAGAATATTTGCGGGTGCCCAAGATCTGGGCCAGGCGAGCAGGGTGCTTCTCGGCCACGGCAGAAAGATTTTCCACGAGCCAGCACAGGCACTGCATTGCACTGTATCGAAAATCGGACGTCCTCGCTCGCTCTATCCATCGACGTCCTCCCCGTACTACTTGATTTTGATTTGATCCGAGGCATCCCATGTGCACCTGCATGGAAACGAAGGCCTCGGCACGCGTGGCATGTCCAGCCAGCTAGTGATCAAGCTAGCTCTGCCACAGGCTCCGGCCGAACCTAACGTGCACCGTCGAATTAGCCATAGCTAGCACGGAAAGGAGAAACATGCAAATAAAATTTACCCGTATGTACCTGCTGCGAAATGAGTGTGGCCCTCGTTCCATTTTTCCTAGTGGCATTGACTAACCGATAGATTGGTACGGTACAGTCATCAGTGGTCACATGCATGGCACTATATGTCAGGCTCGACATTAGTTGACTTAATATGAAGGCAAGAGATTGACAGAGAATGAAAGGTACAAATGAATTACAAAGTCTACCCGCGAAAAGAACACTACTGTATTACAAAGTCGTCAATTAGGCTCGTTTTAACTAGTGAATTCCTATGGCACCTTCTGAAGTTCGTATGCGCTAATCGTTAAATGGTCGCTGGCATCCTTGTCATCTCATTTTTAGTTCTCTTCTCCCTTCTAAATAGGTGTATGTTTTATGCAGGGATTCATATTGATACGAGGAATGCATTTACTTTAGAAATGTGCATTGGTATTTTGAGGAAATGTGGTCGCGAAATTTTCAACAAAAACAATTACTGGAACAAGGTAAAAGAACCGCACCCATGAACATGGTGTATCGCAGAAGCCTGAGTATATAAATGAAAGAAATTTGGAGGAAACTAGTGGATCAGTGGTGTGAGGATCACTCCAATGTATGTAGTACACGATCTTTGCTCTTCAACTTGTCAATTTATGCTTCTGAACACATTATACTAAATTTGAGCTTCATATTGGATCAGTACAAGAAACCCACCGTTTTTTGTTAAAAAAAGGCAAAGACATACGGAGGCAATGTCTAGTCACCTGTTAAGGAACTCCAAGCAATTATCACAAGACGGAGTCTGAAAAACACCGATGGCTCATACCACAATCCAGTGCATCCCCAAATCAACCTAGACCGCATTCGCCGCCAACCCTAGCCACACCCCACCGCCGCTGATCGCGCCCTCCACCACGACCACTGCCGCCATCGCCCCGCACACCACCGCCTCCCCGCCGGTCCCAACCACTTCTCACTGCTACTGCAGACTCTGCCCTCGACACCCCACCGCTAGGACTGCCGCGACAGCCGACCCACAGCGCAGCGCCGCCGAGGACTCAGATGACGCCATCGGTGCCGACCAGCCACATCGCGAGGCCACTCCACCTGCGACCTCCCTCCTGCGTCGCGAGCTTGGTCCACACTAAGCAGGCCATCTCCCGAGCATCGAGCGGGGCCGCCTGCTCTATGTTGTCTCCCCGACTCGCCCCAACAGCGGAGCGTCCTCCCTCCCGCGAGCGGCTCTACCTCCTCAGTATCCTTTCCCTAGGTAGCTGCATCCTATACTTCCTTTCACCAATGTCCTCTTCATAGGTTAGATTTCAACTCATGTCTCTTTTTAACATCTGAAAATGTAGCTACAGATGTATGTAATCTCGAACAGTAGCACTTAACTATTCTAGTAATTAGAAGAAATCATCATTTTTAATTAATTTTATCTGATAATGACGAAAAAACCATGATCCAAACAACTTCAAAGGTTATTTGCACTGTCTAAAAAGGGAACTTGAAAATAAATATAGATGAACACTAGTACTATTAATAGCCCTTCAGTTCGAAGTACAAGGAAGTCTGGGGATTAACAACTGCATACCTTAATTAGATTCGCTGACACCAAACTAAGTTTTTTATTTGAGCTTTGTAGTTCATTTGCATTTGGGATGAAAGAAAGCTAATTATTTTATATCTTCAACCAAATTGTTTAGTCCACATGGGTAAGTTTGTTTAGTTGATGCCCCAAAGTAGTAGCATCTTTATTTGTGTTTTGCGAAATACAATATGTGGACAAAACAGGTGCTATGCTTTTATGATATAGTTGATGACATTCTTACTACTGTTTTGGTTTTCGTATTTTTTGAAATGGCATGTTTCAATTCATTATATTCTGTTGTGTGATGGCATTCCCTCTCCGTATTGTATTTCTTCTTGTGTGTACTAGATACGGATGATATGCATTTTCTTACTAGATTTTTTCCTTAATAAAAGTATACCTTCTTCCCTATGTTAGGCTATTTGAGTGAAACTGGTGAAGAATGGACAAGAGTTGGATGGATAAAGTTAGAAATACACAAGCATATGTTGACGAGGTAAATAAATTCATAGATTTTTCTTTTACTCATTCAGCAAGAGGGAACACTATATTATGTCCTTGTAGAAATTACCTCATAGTGTTGGGAACATGACCACCATGGGGCAAGCTCAAGGGAGTTGTATCACATGGCCATACAACCATATCAGCTTTTTTTCTTATGATTGAATTTACCAATGACTATCATGGTTGCTTGCTTAAAAATCTTTCCTTCTATGTATGTAGTTGGAAGTGGATAAGTGTGTGGCAAAAGCAGGAATGCGACCGCAAGCAAGATGAGGAGGTAATATACATGTTTCTCTTAGGAATTACAGTAGGAGGTCTAAGTGGGTCATTCTTTTTCTTGATTGAGGTCTATTTTTTTGCATCTATTGCTCTACATTCTCCACAGAAGATGTTTTTTACTATTTGCAAACATGTTTCACACTCTCACCACAATAGCAACTCAATTAGAAAAGAATGTTGTCGGTTGTGGTTGCTAATATAGTTTCTTATTCTTGCACGCCAGCTGGGTTGTTGAGGTAGAGTGGTAGACAATGATACGTCCATTTTGCATCATGATTTCCTACTGTTATTTATAGTATTTTTATGCATAATAATGCTTTATGGAGTAATTCTAATGCCTTTTCTCTCATAATATGCAAGGTTTACACAAAGAGGGAGAATGCTGGCAGCTGGAATTCTGGACCAGAAAAGCATATCAGAGATACCTATTTTGCACATCTCCAAATAAGCTGAAACTTCACGGAGAATTATTTTGGAATTTATGAAAAATACTAGAGCAAATAACTACCGGAGGGGGGCCACCTGGTGACACCAGGGTGCGCCAGGCCCCCCAGGCGCGCCCTGGTGGGTTGTGCTCAGCCCAGCCCACCTCCAGTGCCCATCTTCTGGTACTTAAGGTCTTTTGACCTAGAAAAAATAACGATAGGACTTTCGGGATGGAACGCCGCCGTCTCGAGGCGGAACTTGGGCAGGAGCACTTTTGCCCTTCGGCGGAGAGATTTCGCCGGGGGAACTTCCCTCCCGGAGGGGGAAATCAAAACCATCGTGGTCACCAACACCCCTCTCATCTTTGGGAGGCCAATCTTCATCAACATCTTCAACAACACCATCTCCTCTCAAACCCTAGTTCATCTCTTGTGTTCAATCTTTGTACCGGAACCTCAGATTGGTACCTATGGGTGACTAGTAGTGTTGATTACATCTTGTAGTTGATTACTATATGGTTTATTTGGTGGAAGATTATATGTTCAGATCCATTATGCTATTCAATACCCCTCTGATCTTGAGCATGAGTATTATTTGTGAGTAGTTACCTTTGTTCTTGAGGTCACGGGAGAAGTCATGTTGCAAGTAATCATGTGAATTTTATATGCGTTCGATATTTTGATGATATCTATGTTGTGATTACCTTAGTGGTGTCATGTGAACGTCGACTACATGACACTTCACCATCTTTGGGCCTAAGGGAATGCATTGTGGAGTAGTTATTAGATGATGTGTTGCTAGAGTGACAGAAGCTTAAACCCTAGTTTATGTGCTACTTCGTAAGGGGCTGATTTGGATCCAAACGCTTAATGCTATGGTTAGATTTTATCTCAATACTTTTCTCGTAGTTGCGGATGCTTGCGAGGGGGTTAATCATAAGTGGGAGGTTTGTTCAAGTAAGAACGGCACCCAAGCACCGGTCCACCCACATATCAAATTATCAAAGTAGCGAACGCAAATCAAACCAACATGATAAAAGTGACTAGATGAAATTCCCGTGTACCCTCAAGAACACTTTGCCTATTATAAGAGATTGTTCTGGCCTGTCCTTTGCCACAAAAGGATTGGGCTACCTTGCTGCACTTTATTTACCATTACCGTTACTTGCTCGTTACCAATTATCTTGCTATCAAACTATCTGTTACCTACTATTTCAGTGCTTGCAGAAATTACCTTGCTGAAAACCGCTTGTTATTTCCTTCTGCTCCTCGTTGGGTTCGACACTCTTACTTATCGAAAGGACTACGATTGACCCCCTATACTTGTGGGTCATCAAGACTGTTTTCTAGCGTCGTTGCCAGGGAGTGAAGCGCTCTTGGTAAGTGGAAATCGGTAAGGGAAAACTTATACTACGTGCTGAAATTTATTGTCACTTGCTACTATAGAAAACAATCCTTTGAAGGTTTGTTCGGGGTATCTTCACCTCGACCGGAACCACAATTAGTTGCCCCTCAACTTACTGCATCTACTGAAAATATTGGTTATGAAATTCCTCCGGGTATGGTAGAACAACTGCTAGCTAATCCTTATGCAGGAGACGGAACTGAACATCCTGATATGCACCTAATACATGTGAATGAAGTTTGTGGATTATTTAAGGTTGTAGGTTTACCCGGAGATGAAGTTAAGAAGAAGGTTTTCCCTTTATCTTTGAAGGGAAAAGCATTGACATGGTACAGGCTATGTGATGATATTGGATCATGGAACTGGAATCGATTGCAATTAGAATTCCACCAAAACTTTTATCCTATGCATCTAGTTTATTGTGATCGGAATTATATGTATAATTTTTGGCCTCGTGAAGGAGAAAGCATCGCTCTAGCTTGGGAGAGGCTTAAGTCAATGTTATATTCATGCCATAATCATGATATCCCGACAAAAGTTATTATTCAGAATTTTTATGCTCGGCTTTCTCATAATGATCAATCCATGCTTGATACTTCTTGTACTGGTTCTTTTATGAAGAAGACTATTAAATTCAAGTGGGCTCTCTTAGAAAGGATTAAACGCAACTCTGAAGATTGGGAACTCGACGAAGGTAATGAGTCAGGTATTAAGCTTAAGTTCTATTGTGTTAAATCTTTTATGAATACCGATGCTTTTCACAAGTTTAGCACTAAATATGGACTTGACTCTGAGATAGTGGCCTCTTTCTGTGAATCATTTGCTACTCATGTTGATCTCCCTAAGTAGAAGTGGTTTAAATATTGAGGGAGTCCCGGACTAAGGGTCCCTCGGGCTGCCGGTTTATCTCTTGATAGGCCGGCTCGATGGGCCATTCTTCGAAGAAGGGCCGGACATATCAAGACTCCACGTTCCAGAAGGAAGCCTCGAAGGCGCGTCGTGCACTCCAAGTCAAGATGAGAATGTCGACATCTCCATCCTCGGCCAGAGGCCCACCATGTGTAAACCCTAGTCCCCCCCGGTGTCTATATAAGCCGGGAGGGTTTTAGATCATAGGAAACATAAACTCATCTAGGGTTTTAGCTAGTCGATCTCGAGGTAGATCAACTCTGTAACCTTCATACCATCAATATAAGCAAGCAGGACGTAGGGTTTTACCTCCATAGGAGGGCCCGAACCTGGGTAAACATCGTCTCCTTCGTCCCTTTGTTACAGTCGATCCTAGTCTCACAGCTCGGGACCCCCTACCCGAGATCCGCCGGTTTTGACACCGACATTGGTGCTTTCATTGAGAGTTCCACTGTGATCACCCAAGGAATCGATGGCTCGCATCTTCATCAACGAAGAGGTCCGCAGCGTGGACTCCTTTGTCCCTGGACAGATCTTCGCCTTCGGCAGCATCGTGCTGCACGCTGACCCGACCGGCCGTCTTGGCCGGGTCGGGAGTTTCGCCCCTGATCAAGAAGTCAGATTCGGGAACTTAGAGTTCTCCGTTGACCCTCGGGGCGATCTCTTGCTCACGGGGCTTGCAGTCTCGCCTGACGCGCCCGAGGACTCCGAGGCCTTAACCTCGGATGTCGTTTTCAACCCCGCTCACGGGGCCAATCCCGGTGATGATCTGGATTTAAGTCCGGATCCGGCTATAGTGCCAGATCGCCGGATACCAACTCCTGCCGAATACACTTCTCGTGCGGACGCGGCGGAGGTTAACTCTGAATACGCCGGGCAGGTTGACCCGATCGAGCTTTCGACGCTCTGCGAGGCTCTAGATCGGATCTCCTTGACAAAAACTACTGATGATCTAATCCGGATCCACGCTCAGATCGGTCTTGAGGCGGGTCAAGAGGGATTTTTCGTCCCACCCACCACCCACTTAGTAGCCACAATCGAAGACTTAACCGATATGTTGGACTACGCCTCCGAAGAGGCAGAAGACATGGAGGAAGAGGATTGCGCTCCAACCCCCGTTAACACCGGGCGATGGACCGCCACCTCCACCTATGACGTCTACATGGTGGATACGCCAGCCGGTAACGGCGAGCGCTCACCAGCAAACAATGGCGATTACCCAGGTGAGGCGCCGTCAAGACGCCGGAAACCACATAAGCGATCAAAGCCAAAAAAGGGAAGGGAAGCTATTGCCGGCACTGGGGAAAACGATACCCCGGAAGACCTCGGCGACCCCGACATACCCGAGTATCCGCTAGAGGACCAGGAAAGGCCGGAGGAGCAACGCGACCCCGAAGATCCGAACGACTCCGATGTTGACAACTACCTCCCCCCTGTAGAGGAGGAGGATAGCCCGGACGACGATGATATCATCGTCCTCGAGACCATCGAGGACCAGGAATGGTTCAGGCAACAACTTTTAGCCACTGCCCGGAGCCTAAAGGCAAAAGCGCGGCAACTCAAGGCCGAACAAGACACCCTCAACGATAGATGGACAAGCGTTCTATCAGCCGAGGAAGAACACGGTGCCGGTCTATGGGACCAACCCAAGAGTTACCCCCGCCGGCGGCTGCTGCCATAATTCGACGACGAGCTCCCCAATACGTCGTCCCCCAAGCACACTCCATACGACCATTCGGACCACCCTCCCCGAGGACGTGATAGGACGGCTGGCGAGGCCGGTTATAGGCCGGTGATGCCCCGCAGAAGGGGAAAGGAGCCAATGGAGCCCGACGACAGGTATGACATGCGACGCGACCTGGATGATAGAACAGGCCGCACGAGATCCATCTACGGATCTAGAGGGTATTCCCCTGGTAGAAGGGACGAGTACCGGCCCTGGCGCAACCGAACCAACAGAGTTCGGGACCAAAACCAGGCCAGATCAGACGCCGACTACCGGCGCGATATAGCACGGGTCAGAGGCGCTGCCCACCCGCTCTGCTTTACTGACGAGGTGATGCAGCATCAGTTCCCGGAAGGGTTTAAACCCGTAAACATCGAGCAATACGGCGGAACAACTGACCCAGCAGTGTGGATCGAGGATTTCCTCCTCCACATCCACATGGAACGAGGAGACGACCTCCACGCCATCAAGTACCTACCCCTTAAACTTAAGGGGCCAGCTCGGCACTGGCTAAACAGTCTCCCCGAAAACTCTATCGGGTGTTGGGAGGACCTCGAGGATGCATTCCGATCTAACTTCCAGGGCACCTATGTACGGCCCCCGGACTCCTCCGACCTAAGCAACGTCGTGCAAAAGGCAGGAGAGTCCGCTCGACAATTCTGGAATCGGTTCTTGACCAAGAAAAACCAGATCGTCGATTGCCCAGACGCTGAAGCTATAGCCTCTTTCAGGCACAATATTCGGGACGAGTGGCTGGCTCGCCAGCTCGGCCAAGATAAGCCTAGGACCATGTCCGCCCTCACATCGCTCATGACCCGCTTTTGCGCGGGCGAGGATAACTGGCTAGCAAGGCGAAGCCACAACCCCGAAGACCCCGGTACTTTCGAAGTCCGGGATGGAAACGGGAAACCACGACGTAACAAAAACAAACGACGGCACAACACTAGCGACGCCGATGACACGGCCGTTAATGCCGGTTTCCGCAACCCAAGACCCGGGCAGCGTAAGAAGCCTCCTAAAGGCAACCGCGACGGACCCACCCCGCTGGACAAAATCATGGAGAGGCCTTGCCAGATCCATGGCACTCCGGACAAGCCCGCCAACCACACCAACCGTAACTGTTGGGTGTTTAAACAGGCCGGCAAACTCGCAGCTGAGGACCAGGGCAAAGGCCCACGCAGCGAGGACGACGAGGAGCCCCGCGGTCCGAGCAATGGAGGTCAGAAAAAATTCCCTCCAGAAGTAAAAACGGTGAACATGATATACGCCACTCATATACCTAAAAAGGAGAGGAAGCGCGCCCTTCGAGAGGTCTACGCCGTAGAGCCTGTAGCCCCGAAGTTTAACCCATGGTCGGCCTACCAGATCACTTTTGATCGACGAGATCACCCGACCAGTATCCGTCATGGAGGTTCGGCGGCACTCGTCCTAGACCAAATTATCGATGGGTATCACCTCACTAAAGTCCTAATGGACGGAGGAAGTAGCCTCAATCTGATCTACTCAGATACGGTGAAAAAGATGGGCATAGATCCGTCAAGGATAAAGCCTAGCAACACTACCTTTAAAGGAGTGATCCTAGGTGTCGAAGCCCGGTGCACATGCTCTGTTAGCCTGGAAGTAGTGTTCGGCTCGCCCAACAACTTCCGCAGCGAGGAATTGATCTTCGACATCATCCCCTTCCGCTGCGGCTATCACGCCCTGCTCGGCCGGACAGCGTTCGCTCGCTTTAACGCTGTACCACACTACGCATACCTCAAGCTCAAGATGCCTGGTCCCAAGGGGGTCATCACCGTCAACGGCAACACAGAGCATTCCCTCCGAACTGAGGAGCATGCATTGGCCCTCGCGGCCGAATTCCATTATGAGGACGGGCGGCAAACACCCAAATCGGCCATAAAGGCCCGTAAGGTTGACAAACGAGTTCGGTTTCAATCCGAACTGCCAGAATCTTCTCCTCCCCAGAAATAGGGATACGCTCCCCGTTGCACAACCCTAACGACCGCCAAACACGTGCTAAGAAGGCACAACTTCGCGCTCAAGATCCCATGGGTAGCAATGGGGAGCAACCATGAAGTGATAAGTGTTCGGCTGGACCGACCAATACCAATACACGTCCTCGGACAAAACACAGGTACCATCAAGGACCTGTTAAAAAGCGTTAAGCTCATTGATACTTTGGCAACTTCTCAAGACCTTTTTCCAAGGTCCGCTCGGCGACAACATCACTTCTAATGGATGCAACCCCCACAGAGGAACAGGAACGGACAGGCTGCAAGGCACATCGAAGACGTCGCGTCATCAATCGAAGACTCTTGGTACAGCCTCCCCTCTGTAAATTTTATATTTCATCTACCTGTAAACAGTTGCTTCAGCAATCCAAGTTATAAGAATTATTGAGCAAGTACAAAACCATTATATGGCTACTTCGTTGTTTTTATACATTCTCTGTTCTTATCTTGGTCACGCTTCTTGCGAAAACTGTTCGGTATGTATTATGATGCAACCGGCTAATAGATCGGGGGCTCGAATTTGAAATCGCCTTGAACGTCACCTCAGTCCAACTGGTTGTGTGTTCAGCGTCTTGGGTTTTGCTTTATATGCATCGGATCCGAACTATGTCTTGGGTCAATAGTTGGGTTGCCCGGCTCCTGTGCTTGCCCTCTTACGTTCCGCTCGTTCGGCTAAAAGGGCAAAGGGAGAACCTCTGCGATTGTGCTTCCAGCTCATCTGTTCAAGCACCTCAGGGGAGAAAGCCGAAAACTGACTATCATAGTAAGCGAGAACCGGTCTGCGAATCCGGGCATAAGTGTCGTACTAAAAAACCGATAGCGGTTATTCCGTGTTATGCGATGGGTTTCGTTCTTGTACAAACCATGTGATGCTGGCTTCGGCCCCGAACATCACACTGGGGGCTGGTTATCAGCCCCCGCATTTTTCTACACTCCCACGGCTAAGTGAAAGCGATACAGCACCATAGTTCGATTGCCTTGTCCCGCTCGCACTACCGCCTTCGGGCGCCTATTCCTCGGCTAAGGGTAAAATGCGAATACAGAGACACCCCGCGTAGTATCTACATGGGGGCTGAAGCCGACGACTCGCTGCTTTCAGATAAACCGGCCACATAGGAGTCTAAATAAACACACACTACTCATAAGACATGATAAACCATGCAAATTTAATCATAAAGCATTAAAAGTCTTCGGACATATTACAACGCTTTCATTCGTACAAAACGTCCTTGGAGCATTGAGCCTCTATCGACCGAGCGCCCTCCATCACTGCAGGTAAGTATCACTCGGGGCGCCTATATTCTTTTCCAGGAGGCGGAGGTGCGGTAGCCATCTCGTTTGGATTGAGCTTCGGCCAATGCACCATGGTCTTCGCAAAGGCCATCCGCGCGCCCTCGATGCACGTAGAACGCTTCAGTACGTCGACCCGAGGCGCAACTTCGCATAGTTTCTGCACTAAGCCGAAGTAGCTGCTCGACAATGGCTCATCGGGCCACATGCGTATGCAGAGGTCCTTCATGACCGGATCCGCCACTCTGCGCATCTCCATCAGTTGCTTCATTTGCTTGACGAGGAGAGGGGAGTGCTCGGGGGACTCAAACTGCGCCCAGAATAGCCGGGCCTCATCCTCCTCTTCCCGTGAAGCATAAAACTTGTTCGCGTCCGCTGCGCTCTTCTGGAGGTCCGCACCGACGCCTAAGGAACGCCACACCTGGGTGAACAAAGTAAACTTGCTACCACCAAAGGTGCACTGCAGTGAATACGGCTTACCATCAATGACAGCCTTGACTTGGTGAATCTCCTCTTGCGCAGAACGGCGGTCCACCCGCTCCTTCTGGAGGTCGAATTTCAGCGCGGCTAGCTCGGTGGCCTGCTCTTTGCCTTTCTGCTCAAGGGCCTCGCACTTCGCGCCGACATCCTTGAGCTCTTGCTGCACCTCCTCCACCCGAGCCTTGTGCTTGGCGCTTGCAGCCTTCAAATCGGAAAGCGCGGCTACTGCTTGTTCGGTGGCCGCCTTCTCATCCACGGCCTTTTGCTTCATGTATTGAAGCTCGGCCTTGAGCTTTTCGACCTCTGCAGCTGAAGCTGTGGAAGCAATAGACAAACGGTCACACTGGGCTACTAGTGCGGATCATTACCAATATATAGTTCGGAAATTACAACTCGGCTTACCTTGCACCTCGTCGAACCTCTTGTTCAGGCTAACAAGCTCCTCGTCGGAGACCTTGAGCTTCCGATTTAGCTCGGTCCGCTCAGCGGCATTATCGGCCGCCGCCGATGACGAGGCCTGCAAACAAAAATTATGCATCCCGTTATGTGCGATTCAAATCCCCCGAACTATGAAGGATATGACTCCCTGTTCGGCCCTTCCAAGGACTTTTCCGAACATTGCAGGACTAGATGGTGCCTTGTGCATCATTGATTCATTCCTCACTATTTAACCCCCGGATGCGTTTTTGCATACCCATCCAGGGCTCGGGGGCTAGTACATATATAAAGAGATAGCACAAAACTTAATATTAGCATTGTCCGGGAAAAAGGTATTACTTGACTCACCTTGAAGCCCGCGAGGAGACCATTGAAGGCCTCCTTCAGTCCGTTGTCAACGGACTGAATTCCTTGCACAACCGCACCCATAAGAGTGCGGCGATCCTCGGAGATGGGGGCGCTTGCTAGCGCCTCCTCCATAACCGGCCACCCGGCCATTGGTGGCATCGGTGATGACCGGACAGTCCGATCTATGATCGGGGACTGAGCCGGTAACTCCGGATGCACGGAGTGCTCCGGAGACGTCCTCGGAGGGGACTGGGCATTTCTTCGCCCGTCTTCTTCGGCGATCAGGGGAGCGTTCTCCCCCTGGTCCTCAGCAGCCTGGGGAGTTTTTTCTCCCTGGCCTTCGTCGGCCGCGGCATCCGCCTCGGCCATGGCATGGTCACCCCCTCCGCCCGTGTTCGGCTCCAACGGAGCCTGGCTGGATGACACCTCCGCGGTATCCTTCGCGACCTCTGGAGGTGTAGGGAGCGATGCGGTCCCGCTCTCCGCCAGCTCGGTGGGTGGAGACTCCCCATCCGATATTTGGTCGGTAGGGAGGACGCGCAGGGGGCTGCGAGATATTTTTGTACTTAAAACATTGAAGACTTTGCGTAAAAAACTTAGTGAGTCCTCGGATTCATTACCTTTGAGCGGGGGGCTTGACCCTTGGGTTCCTTCGGGGAACCCTCTTGAATTCCTCGGATTCTGTGTTAGAATCCGAGCTGTCGTCGGGCAGGATCAACCTTGCCCGACACGCCTTCTTCGGGGCAGGAGTGCTGCCTCCTCCGCGGCGTCCGATGACGCCGCCCTCTTTCTTACAGGGGGGGGGCTCCTTCCCCCCCCGTCGTCATGCTCCTCCTCATGGCTGGAGGAGACATGGGTTTCCTCGGACGTGGCGTCGCGTTGGTCCTTAATGCGGAGGCCCTCTCTAGCCTTCTTCTTCTTCTTCTCTTTCTTTTCGGGCACCGAGTACGGCACCACGACAAGCATCGCCGCCAACAGCTCCGACCTGGGGTCTTCGGGTTGTGGAGCCGGGCAATTAACATTCGTGGCTTTGCTCTGCCACTTCTGTGGAAATAAGGGAGAAGGCGTTCAGATCTTTTTGCCGAAGAAATAGAATTGATGAATTGAAATTATACTATACCTGGGTTGGAGGGTTGACGGTGCTTAGGCCTGTATCTTCTTCCTTGGCCGGCCAGCTCTTCTGAGGCTTGAACAGAGCCTTCCACAGCTTCTCCGGGGTGGTGCGGAAGAATTGGCGCATGGTAGGCTCGTCGTCAGGACGATAGGCCCACATGGGGAATGCCCGGCGCTGGCAGGGGAGGATACGGCGGTGGAGCATGACCTGGACCACGTTGACCAGCTCCACCTTCGCCTCGATCACCGAGGTGACGCGCTTCTGCAGCAGCTTAACTTCAGCGTCCGACCCCCAGTCGAGGCCCTTCCTTAGCCACGAGGTCAATCTCGTGGGGGGTCCATATCTGAATTCGGCGGGGGCCGCCCAACTCTCGTCCCTTGGCTCGGTGATGTAGAACCACTCCTTCTGCCAAGTTTTGATCGTGTCGATGGAGGTGCCAGATGGCCACTCGACACGGGGGAGTTTGCTAATGACTGCCCCTCCGCAGTCCGCGTGCTCGCTTGCCACGGTCTTCGGCTTGACGTTGAAGACCTTGAGCCACAGGCCGAAGTGCGGTTCGACCCGCAGAAAGGCTTCGCAGACAATGATGAATGCCGATATGTGCATGAAGGAGTTCGACGGAAGGTCGTGGAAGTCCGGACTGTAAAAAAACATGAGACCCCTGACGAAGGGGTGGAGCGGAAAGCTCAGTCCCTGGATAAAGTGGGGGATGAACACCACCCTCTCGCCCACTTTGGGGGTGGGAATCACCTGGTTCTTCTCCGGGGCGCGGTGGAAGACGTTGGCGGGGAGGTAGCCGGCCTGCTTCAGGTCCCGAATATCCTGGTCAGTGACCGTGGAGGCCTCCCACTTGCCGTTGGAACCAGAACCCGCCATGGCTAAGCTCGGAGGAAAGGGTGAGGTAGAACTGGATCTGGGCTCTTGTGGCTCGGAGAGATTGAAGAGGCGAAGGATGCGAATGGGAAGCGTGAATAGGCCTTAGCATTTTTTCCCTTTTTATGGGACGTGTCACCGATTAGCCTCGCTTACCGCGCCGCAAATCCCTCCACTTCCCAAGACATGCGTGCCGTTATGCGCGTGTGGAGATTAATCATATCCCGTGTGAAACGGAGCACGATACACGCATTGATAAGTCGTGTCGCTGAAAAAACGGCCCCGAACTGTGAATCGAGTTTTCGTAACTGGTTCAGTGGTCGTGGTAGGCCGCATCCCTTCGTCAGAAGGAGGCTTCAGAAAACACTGTTTACACTTTGGCGATTGGCCTTCGGGGCTAAGAAATTCATGGTGTTCGGTCAAACATATGATCAGAAGAAATACGTGTCATCGGAAACCGAACTAGTCCGAGCCGATCATGGAAAAGGAAGAAGAACTCACCCCGCAAGCCGAAGACTCTGATCATACGAAGTAGCTGGAGCTGAGACCCTTGGCGTTGGGGGCTAGTTCGGGGGCTACTGAGGGAGTCCCGGACTAAGGGGTCCTCGGGCTGCCGGTTTATCTCTCGATAGGCCGGCTCGATGGGCCATTCTCCGAAGAAGGGCCGGACATATCAAGACTCCACGTTCCAGAAGGAAGCCTCGAAGGCGCGTCGTGCACTCCAAGTCAAGATGAGAATGTCGACATCTCCATCCTCGGCCGGAGGCCCACCATGTGTAAACCCTAGTCCCCCCCGGTGTCTATATAAGCCGGGAGGGTTTTAGATCATAGGATACAGAAACTCGTCTAGGGTTTTAGCTAGTCGATCTCGAGGTAGATCAACTCTGTAACCTTCATACCATCAATATAATCAAGCAGGACGTAGGGTTTTACCTCCATAGGAGGGCTCGAACCTGGGTAAACATCGTCTCCTTCGTCCCTTTGTTACCATCGATCCTAGTCTCACAGCTCGGGACCCCCTACCCGAGATCCGCCGGTTTTGACACCGAAAAATATCACCCGCTATTAAAGAAGAAATTAAAGAACCGGTCATAGCTAAAGATGAAACTATCATTCACAATTTCTCCTACAATTTGCGGATCATTACATATATGCAGGGCATTACTTCTTCTTGATCTTGTAATGGTATTCTCCTTTGGGATCTATGACCTGGTCGACCAGAAATCCAGCTATTTCCTCTTGAATTGCTCGTACGCGAGCCGTTGGTAGGAGCTGGCCCCGCATCTCGTTCAGCTATAATCAGGAGATCAAGATGAATATATTAGTTGTGTGTATATATATTAGCTAGATCATGATAAAAAAAATTATGGATAGTGTTCTGGCAAACGTCGTACCCAAAGATTTCTTTCGTTTCTGCTCCTTTCAGACGTGATCATGCGAATGTTCTCGCAAACGTAGTATGCGCATAAAGCATTCACCTGCTCCTGCTTCATGCACTTTACGAGAATAAAATTCAATCAGGTAATAATTAATCAAGCATGATAATGGTATTGAAACTAGAATTAAAGAGATGCACGGACGTAGCTAGCTAGTACTACTTAATTACCTTGGGTCGCACCCATGTCAGCTTTTGTTCCCAGTCGCCTGGGACCTGTTTGACGAACTTGGCCCAAGCCCTGCCCGCCGGCAAAGAAAATGAATAAAGGAGTTATTAACTAGTTGATATCAGGAAATGAAGTAAAGAGGCCGACATAGTGCGATAATGATTGAAATTACCTGTCGACCATCCCCCTCACGGTTGCGTATTCGGTTGGATTCTTATATAGTGAGTCCAGTACTTCAACTTTTGCCTTGTCAACTTCAATGATTAACAAGATCCAGTGGTAACTGCATGCGCACACGTTTTGTATAAATAAGCGGGCACGTGCATAACTCATCAACTACACTTATTAACATCTACAAATTAAGCACAAAATAGAATTTGTAGTACAAGATATAGTAACACTCACCCGAAGTTGTAAGGAAGTAGTATTTCTGGTTGGGTGTTTAGTTGCTTCAAAAACTCTAGCAGGGATTTCTCTGTGTCTTTTCTCGAATATTTATCTTCCCATATCGCCTGATTAACCGTATTTGGGTCAATGAACCCAATGCCATAGCGTCCAGCTTTTTTCATTTCATACATCTTCATTCTGCATAATACCATAGAAAAGAATATAGTGAGGATAATTACAGGTAATGAACGGGAGCACATCTAGCTAGCTAGAGACTTAAATTACAGAAAGAAATCACTTACAGACAATAGCAACTGACGATAGATTTGTCGAGTGCGTCTTGATTGAATAACTGTAACAACTCCGAATAATGAATCCACACATCTTTTTTATGGAAGTAATGCCTTTTCTTGACTTTCACCATGAGGGACTCTTCATTGGTATTTGCTGTTTTTTGCATGTACCACGTATGTAAATCGTACATTCTCGTTGGTAGAAGCTTGACTTCGACAGGCTTGACCAGAGGTTTGCCGCGGACATATTGCCATTTTACTTCCTCCTCTGTAATCCCGGGGATTTCCTCAAGGCCTAGGAGTTGTTCAACAGTGACACCGGCCTCTTTAGCCTGCCGATCAGCGGTACTCACAGTTGTTTGTACAATGAGCGGGGGGATTGATTGCACTGCCTGTTCTCCCAGCTGGGGAACAGTTTTCCCGATTTTTTTGCCAACTGCTTGGCTCGAGCTCGAGCTCGACTCCTTTTGCCCTGCCAAATAAGACTTCTTGATAGACCGCACATAGTCGGAGTCCTTCTGATTGTCAGCCGGTGCAGCCATATCAATAAAGTGTTGTGAGACATGCTCAGGTACTTTCTCCTTTGGCGGCGCGGGCGGTTTCGGTGCAAAATGGGCCTTCAATTGGGCATCACATGCGTCGTCGAGTTCCTCCTGAGTCAGGTGGTAAGACAACTTCGGAAGAGGCTTGAGATCTGGACCATATTTGAATTTCTTGCCTGTTGTACCGCTAGCCGTCGTAGCTGCGGCCTCTCTCTTCCGCTATTGCTTAGGCTGACGCCGTGCCGGACTTGGAGGAGGAGTCGGCTGATGCGGTGCCGGCGGACTTGGAGGAGGAGGAGTTGGCTGACGCCGTGCCGGACTTGGAGGAGGAGTCGGCTGACGCGGTGCTAGACTTGGAGGAGGAGGAGTCGACTGACGCGGCGGCGGACTTGGAGGAGGAGGAGTCGGTGGCCTTGGGAAGACGATGCAATCCTTTTTCCATAGAATGATACGATGTATGGCCTCTCCCAGTGTTCTCTCCTTGTCACCTCCAAGAATGTCAAGTTGTAGCTCGTTATATCCTGACATCACTTCATCAACCCCAACACGAGCATAGCCTGCTGGAATGGGATTGCAATGGAAGGTTGCTTCAGGGGGATTTGCTAAAGCATAGCCGTCTGCCACCTTCATGGATAAGTTCTTCACTTTCATGTGTAGCTCACAGTTAGTCCTGTCTTTGATATCATCCACAGGGTAGCTAGCTAGCAGTGCATTATCGATATTGGCCGGGGCAGAACCCACGCTGCTTCTCGGCATAGATGGGACGGTGCTATCCAATGCTGGATCGATCTGCTCATGCTGCGCTGAGACGCCCTTTCCTGGCTGAGTGAGTCGATCTGCTCCTGCTGCCGCCCGACAAATCGTTCCAACTCCAGGTGCTTTGATTCTAGGCCTTCAAGGCGGAGTGCTTCCTCCTTCTTCTTCTTCTCCTCCTGCATCTTCTTTCTCGCACGGCTTCTATAGTCGTCGTTCCAATCCGCAAACCCCTCAAACCACGGAACAACGCCTTTGCCTTGTGTTCTTCCCGGGTGTTCAGGATTCTACAGGGCGCGCGTAAGCTCGTCGTTCTCTCTATTGGGCGTGAACACCCCCGTTCGAGCTTCTTCTATTGCAATAAGTATTTCGTCTGTCGCTTCTTTAAGACTTGCCTTCACCATAACCAGCCCTGTCTCTGGGTCCAACTTCCCCCCATGCGCATAAAACCATGTCCTGCACCTGGGGGGCCATGTCAATGTAACTGGACTGACCCCTGCACTAATCATCTCTTGCTGAAATTTATCCCACTTAGGCAGGGCCACCTGGCCCCATATGATGGTGCCACTTCGTTTTCGCAGCATTAATCTTGTTTTTTCTCGACCGTTCCTGAGCTTCTTCTGATTCCTTGAACTCACGAAAGCGTCCTAGTGATCTTTTGCCTTCACCAGTGCTCCCATGAATTCTAGAGTCTTCTTTCCAGATTTGACGTACTTACTCCATGTATTTTTCTTGAAGGTGTTGAATGCGATCGCCATCTTTTTAAGAGCATAGTTTCTGACTTTCTTCAGATCTGCATCTGTCAAATTATCTGGTAGGGTGAAATGTTCCATGAGCGTAGTCCAAAGCACATCGTTTGCTCTTTCGTCGACAAAAGTAACTCGGCCTGCTCGATCTCCCTTTGCTGGCTTTTTCCATTCTTGAACGGAGATCGGGATTTGGTCCCTGACAATAACTCCGCATTGATTCTTGAACTTGGTCGCATTTTTACTAGGTTCAAGCGGTTCGCCAGTTGATGTTTTGATGGAACCGATGTTGAACTTTACGCCTTTATCCAACTTTTTGGCCGGGCCTCGAACTACCCTGTCGCTTGTAGAAGATTTGCTCGATCCGGAGGCCTAAAAGAAGAAAGATCGATTCGTTAGTACATACAAATCAATTAAGACATGTAATGATCACCGGATGGCTTATATAATAAATATACGTCGCCGGTCTTTGTTATTTGAAGAACATTTTCTTCGTCAACATCGTTGTCGTCGCCTTCATCTACTCGTTCGTCTTCATCAAATATCATACAACCCTCACCGGAATTGTTCAGATATTGCGAGTCGTCATCATCTTCAGGTTCATGCTCCGGGCTCTTGGAGCGTATGATGTCGAACAAAGCCTCTTCTCCTTCTCTGCCGGTATTGTCCATAGCTTTTATTTAACTAATCCAGAAGATAGATAAAACAATTTAGTATTCAAATTAGAATGCATGCAATCAATAAGGAAAAACTGAATCATAGTACATAATATGCATCTCGAATAATTCATATAATATGCATCACCGAATATAATCTCGAATAAATCGTCTCGAATATTATCAAATATAATCTCAAATACATCTCGAGTATTATCACTAGCTAATACAGATCGAATATTATCGAAGAATCTAGTTCACTCGCGGTTCCTGAGGCGCGGGCGGTGGACACCCAAAGAGAAGGAACTATGACAGGATCATAGCTCGGGTGAGATCCCTGAAGAACCTGCCAGGTATTGGAGAACCTGACGTCCAACGCATCCATGTAACGACGGACGTGCTCGTCCTCCTCCCTGACACGACGACGTACCACCTCCGGTGGAGCCGGCTGCCTCCGCACCGAAAGTGGCCCACGCGAACGCCGCCAAAGAAGCTCCGGGTCAACGACGGGACCCGGGGCCGGGTTCCTCACCAAGATGCGCGCCCCTGAAGGTAGCACCTCCCAGTGCCAGCCCTGCGGAGCCCAGTCCCGAACGTTGCCCCTCTGAAGCAGGACGTCGTCGCGAATGAGTCGACGACGAGGATGGGGGCCAGGCATTTCTATACATCTAATTAACATTATTAGTATACCCTAATATCTAACATTTCTATACATCTAATTAACATCTAATTAACATTATATACATCTAATTAACATTTATAAAAAAATTCTATACATCTAATTAACATCTAATTTTTTTTTCTAATTAACATTTCTATACATCTAATTAATATTATTACTATACCCTAATATCTAACATTTCTATACATCTAATTAACATTATATACATCTAATTAATATTTATAAAAAAATTCCATACATCTAATTAACATTTAACATTTCTATACATCTAATTAACATCTAAAAAAATTCTAATTAACATTTATATACATCTAATTAACATTATTAGTATACCCTAATATCTAACATTTCTATACATCTAATTAACATTATATACATCTAATTAACATTTATAAAAAAAATTCCATGGCGGCAGGGGCTCACAGAGCGGGGCGACAGTGAAGGCGACGGCGACTGCGACGGCGACGGCGATGGCGCGCGAGCTCGAGGAGGGGGCGGCGCACGACGAGGGCGGCGACGGGGGGCGGCACGTCGGGGGCGGCGACAGCGTGGGCGGCGCGTCGGGGGCGGCGCGTTGGGGACGGCGACGGCGTCGGGGCAGGCGGTGCGTCGGGGGCGCGCGGCGGCGATCTCCTCTGTTCAGTGGTCGAAGAGACGAAGAAGCAGAGGGAAAATGAAAAAAATTCAACTGCTGCTTATATAGGAGGACCTTTAGTCGCGGTTGGTGGCTCCAACCGCGACTAAAGACCCCCCTTTAGTCGCGGTTGGAGCCACCAACCGCGACTAAAGGTGAATTTCACCAGCCGAAGCGGCGGGAAGCGAAACCCTTTAGTCGCGGTTGGTGGCTCCAAACGCGACTAAAGGGGGGTCTTTAGTCGCGGTTGGAGCCACCAACCATGACTAAAGACCTGTTCCTGGCACGGCGCACTGCGGTGGAAGTTTAGTCCCACCTCGCTAGTCGAGGGGCGCCTCGACCAGTTTATAAGCCCCGGCGCGGGCACTGCATTGAGCTCCTCTCTAATGCAGGCCTTCTGGGCCTACCTCTGCTGCGATTCCCTGTGGGCCTACTGGGCCTTGCGGGCCTGCTTCCTGGCCCAACTACAGGTTGGGTTTCTAGTCGTATGCAGGCCGTTGTGGCCCAGTAGGCGGGATTTTTTTAATTTATTTATTTTTTATTTTTTTGTTTTCTGCTTTAGTTTTTTTTATTTCTGAGTTGTTTTTTTTTCTTTATTTAGAGTTTCTTTGTGAGTCATTTTGCTTTAGGTAAAAAAAATATAAACTTTCTTTTAGTGCCAGTAGTTTTCAAATTTGAATAGTTTAAATTTGAATTATTTGAAATTTGTGTGAATCACTAGTTTGTGAATAACTTTACTTTAAAAATAGATTTTTCAGTGATTATTTTTTCTTCTGTTTAATTTTATTGTGTTTTATCATTATATTCAATTTGGTAATACTTAGGTTATTTAAAAAAATGAAATGCCTTTGTAACAGACGAGTTTTCGTCTGAAACCCTGATACTTCGAAAGAGATTGTCCATTTTGTACATGAAGTGCATCCAGTTTTTGCCGTAACCCTCTCAACTTTTTAGCACATGCTATGTGGGTGAAATGATGATACCATGCCAACTTTCAACCTTTTCAGAGTTCATTCGTAGTGCTTATCAATTTCAGGGTCATTTAGCTAAAAAAAAATCAGTAAATGCATGAAAAATAGCAAATGAAGTCAGAAATGGTTGAAAATTGATGGCGTGGCTTCGAATGGTGCATACTGAACGCACAAAAAGTCTGGAGTTGAAATAAGTTTAAAAAAATGAAATGCCTTTGTAACAGACGAGTTTTCGTCTGAAACCCTGATACTTCGAAAGAGATTGTCCATTTTGTACACGAAGTGCATCCAGTTTTTGCCGTACCAATGAGGAAGAAGCACAAGGATCGTGTGTTTCTTTCAAGAGCTTGTGAGCTGTTGGATCAGCACTACAACCACTAGTCCCGGTTCGTGCTAGCAACCGGGACTAAAGAGGCACACGACCCTATATATAGCCCACCTCTCGGACATGTTCGACACTTAGTGTGTGTACTCATTCGGATTCAAATCATTCGGATTCCCTGCATACGGTCCAACGGTGCATTTCATATTTCCACCGTTGGGCTATATGCAGGGGAAACCATGTGTTTTGTTGATCTATCTAGAAATCCTTTAGTTCATCGACCGAATACAAATCATTCGGATTCCCTGCATACGGTCCGACGGTGCATTTCATATGCGGGCACTCACGAACCACCGTCGGGCTGTATGCAGGGGAAACCATGTGTTTTGTTGATCTATCTAGAAATCCTTTAGTTCATCAACCGAATACAAATCATCCGGATTCCCTGCATACGGTCCAACGGTGCATTTCATATGCGGGCACTCACGAGCCACCGTCGGGCTGTATGCAGGGGAAACCGTGTGTTTTGTTGATCTATCTAGAAATCCTTTCATTTTCCGACGGTATATTTCATTTTTCCAACTCCATTTTTAAAAAGACACTTAGAAAGAAACAAAAGACAAATAGAAAGGATGATGCTCAATTGGCAGTGAAGCCGGTCACATCCCAGAGTGGGATCTTTGGGTATAAAACTTTTTCTTCGCGTGTGTCCCTTTGCGTCGTAACCATGGACAATCTTCATCGTTTAACTTGATGCTCGGGTCAACATTCACTCTGAAGGGAGCAATTTCATGAAACTTTTCATAATCTTCTGACATGTCTGTCTTGTCCTCCACTCCCACGATGTTTCTTTTCCCTGAAAGAACTATGTGGCGCTTTGGCTCATCGTATGATGTATTCGCTTCCTTATCTTTTCTTTTTCTCAGCTTGGTAGACATGTCCTTCACATAGAAAACCTATGCCACATCTTTGGCTAGGACGAATGGTTCGTCTGCGTACCCAAGATTGTTGAGATCCACTGTTGTCATTCCGTACTGCGGGTCTTCCTTTACCCCGCCGCCTGTCAGATTGACCCATTTGCACCGAAACAAAGGGACCTTCAAACCAAGTCCATAGTCAAGTTCCCATATCTCCTCTATGTAACCATAATATGTGTCCTTTGGCCCATTGATGTTTGCTGCATCAAAGCGGACACCACTGTTTTGGTTGGTGCTCTTTTTATATTGGGCGATCGTGTAAAATGTATTCCCATTTATATCGCACCCTTTGAAAGTCAATATAGTCGAAGATGGTAACTTGGACAGCAAGTACAGGTCATCTTCAACAGTGTCGTCATGCATGAGACGTGTCTGCAACCAACTGACGAAAGTCACCGTTTGTTCATGTGTAATCCAGTCGTCAGACTGCTCCGGGTGTTTGGAGCGTAGAATATTCTTGTGTTGCTCGATATACGGAGCCACCAAGGTGGAACTTTGTAGAACTGTGTAGTGTGCTTGCGCCAAAGAATGCCCGTCCCGGCATATTAGTGAATTCTTTCCTAGCGTGCCTTTTCCACCCAGTCTGCCCTCATGCCGCGATTCAGGAACACCAATCGGCTTAATGTCAGGAATAAAGTCAACACAAAACTCAATGGCCTCCTTTGTTTCATGGCCCTTGGAGATGCTTCCTTCTGGCCTAGCACGATTATGAAAATATTTCTTTAAGACTCCCATGAACCTCTCAAAGGGGAACATATTGTGTAGAAATATAGGACCCAGAATGGCAATCTCCTTGACTAGGTGTACTAGGACGTGCGTCATGATATTGAAGAAGGATGGTGGGAACACCAACTCGAAACTGACAAGACATTGCACCAAATCATTCTCTAACCTTGGTAGGATTTCTGGATCGATTACCTTCTGAGAGATTGCATTCAGGAATGCACATAGCTTCACAATGGCTAATCGAACGTTTTCCGGTAGAAGCCCCCTCAATGCAACCGGAAGCAGTTGCGTCATAATCACGTGGCAGTCATGAGACTTTAGGTTCTGGAACTTTTTCTCTGCCATATTTATTATTCCCTTTATATTCGACGAGAAGCCAGACGGGACCTTCATACTGAGCAGGCATTCGAAGAAGATTTCCTTCTCTTCTTTGGTAAGAGCGTAGCTGGCATGACCCTGAAACTGCTTTGGATCCATGCCGTCTTCTCCGTGCATACGTTGCTGGTCCTCCCATGCCTCCGGTGTATCTTTTGTCTTCCCATACAAGCCCAAGAATCCTAGCAGGTTCACGCAAAGATTCTTCGTCACGTGCATCACGTCGATTGCAGAGCGGACCTCGAGGTCTTTCCAATAGGGTAGGTCCCAAAATATAGATTTCTTCTTCCACATGGGTGCGCGATTGTCAGCATCATTCGGAACAGATTGTGTGCCAGGACCCTTTCCAAAGATTACTTTTAAATCCTTGACCACATCAAGTATATCATCACCAGTACGGTGGCGAGGCTTCTTCCGGTGATCTGCCTCACCTTTGAAATGCTTGCCTTTCTTTCTTACGGGATGCCTGCTCTGAAGAAATCGACGATGCCCCTGGTACACATTCTTCTTACATTTATCTAAATATATACTGTCGGTATCATCTAAACAGTGCGTGCATGCGTGGTATCCCTTGTTTGTCTGTCCTGAAAGGTTACTGAGAGCAGGCCAATCATTGATGGTTACAAACAGCAACGCATGTAGGTCAAATTCCTCCTGTTCTTTCTCATCCCACGCACGTACACCTTTTCCATTCCACAGCTGTAAAAGTTCTTCAACTAATGGCCTTAGGTACACATCAATGTTGTTGCCGGGTTGCTTGGGGCCTTGCATGAGCACTGGCATCATAATGAACTTCCGCTTCATGCACAACCAAGGAGGAAGGTTATAGATACATAGAGTCACAGGCCATGTGTTATGATTGCTGTTCTGCTCCCCAAAAGGATTAATGCCATCTGCACTTAAACCAAACCATACGTTCCTTGCGTCCTTTGCAAAGTCCTTCCACTTTCTCTCGATTTTTCTCCATTGCGATCCGTCAGCGGGTACTCTCAACTTCCCGTCTTTCTTACGGTCTTCGTTGTGCCATCGCATCAACTTGGCATGCTCTTTGTTTTGGAACAAACGTTTCAACCGTGGTATTATAGGAGCATACCACATCACCTTGGCAGGAATCTTCTTCCTGGGGCGCTCGCCCTCAACATCACCAGGGTCATCGTGGCCGATCTTATAGCGCAATGCACAGCATACCGGGCATGCATTCAAATCCTCGTACTCACCGCGGTAGAGGATGCAGTCATTAGGGCATGCATGTATCTTCTGCACCTCTAATCCTAGAGGGCAGACGGCCTTCTTTGCTTCGTACGTACTGTCGGGCAATTCGTTGTCCTTTGGTAGCTTATTCTTCATTATTTTCAGCAACTTTTCAAATGCCTTGTCAGGTACACCATTCTCTGCCTTCCATTGCAGCAATTCCAGTGTGGTACCCAGCTTTTTCTTGTCATCTTCGCAATTTGGGTACAACAATTTCTCGTGATCCTCTAACATGCGCTGCAACTTTAGCTTCTCCTTTTCACTTGCGCAGTTTCTCTTTGCATCGGCAATGGCCCGACCAAGATCATCAGCGGGCTCATCTGATGCCTCTTCTTCAGCTCCTTCCCGCATTGCCGGCTCAGCTTCTTCCGCCATTGTTGTACCATCGTATTCATGGAACCCATGGCCAGGATAGCTGTCGTCATCCTCTTCTTCTTCATTCTCTTCCATTAGGACCCCTCTTTCTCCGTGCTTGGTCCAATAGTTATAGCCGGACATGAAACCGGACTCAAACAGGTGGACGTGAATGGTTCTTGAGTTAGAGTAATTTCGATCATTCTTATAGCCAGCACATGGACAATGCATAAAACCATCCGCCCGCTTGTTTGCCTCAGCCGCAACTAGAAAAGTATGCACGCCATTAATGAACTGGGGAGAGCATCGGTCATCGTACATCCATTGTCGGCTCATCTTCATTACACAACACCAAAAAGACCAAATTAATACAAGTTCATACATAAAGTTCATACACACTTGTTCTCATAAAACAACATACAAACTCTCTAGCTAAAGCATTTAAATGCAACAACAAATGCGATCAAGATCGCAACTAAGGTAACAATTGATCCAACAGCATAGTGATACCAAGCCTCACTATCAATGGCATATTTTTAAAATTTTATAATCTTCAAGCGCATTGCATCCATCTTGATCTTGTGATCATCGACGACATCGGCAACATACAACTCCAGATTCATCTTCTCTTCTTCAACTCTTTTCAATTTTTCTTTCAAATACTCGTTTTTTTTCCTACTAAATTTAACTTCTTGACAAGAATATCTATGTCGGTTGGAATTTCCGGTTCACATACCTCCTAGATAAAAATATCTATGTCAACTTGATGGGCATAATTGTCATAAACACGAAATGCAACAAACAGTTATAAAAGAGAGTATATACCACATCCGAATCATAAACCGGACGAGGGCCAACGGGGACGGATATCAAAACCATGCCACTATGTATAACAAACAACCATATAGGTAAGAAAACTATACAAGTAACTATCTAAATCTTACAAACATGATTTTTTTTATAAAAAGGATAAGAACAAGAGGCTCACCAAGGTGGTGCCGGCGACGGGACGGTGCGGGCGATCGACGGTGGTTAGGACGGGGACGGGAAGGCACTAAGTAAACCACACCTACACATGCAAAGTAAGAAGTTAATTTGAGCTCAAATTGCATATAAATCAAATAAACTACCACATATAAATACTCCCAAACTAAAACCCACAAATCACTATACTTATAGAGCATTGCAAGAGCTAATCTAGCAATGAGAGATGAAAGGACAAAGTTGCTAACCTTTGTGAACACTTGGATGGATGGGGTGCCTCCAAATCTTGACAAATTTTGGCAAAAATGGAGGATGAGCTCGGGGAAGAGAGGAAGAACCAGAGGAGAGGAAAGGGGAAGAACAGAGATCTCGGGCTGGCCGAAGGGTTCATATAGGGGACCTCTAGTCCCGGTTCGAGACACAAACCAGGACTAAAGGTTAGCCTATAGTCCCGGTTCGTGGCACGAACCGGGACAAAAGGTTATCGTGGGGCCCCAGGCTGACGCCAGCCTGCCACCACCCCTTTAGTCCCGGTTCGTGGCACAAACCGGGACTAAAGGTCCGGAACGAACCGGCACTAATGATGCCCGTCACGAACCGCGACTAATGGTCACATTAGTGTCGGTTCAAAACCAGACTGGGACTAACGATGTGGACAAAAGGTCTGTTTTCTACTAGTGTATGTAATAAAGAATTATCTAGTAAGGTTGAAATAATCGGTCTTGCTTCTATTGCCGTTCCTCCTACTGATACACTAGAACAATATTTGCTTGACCATGAAAATGATATGCACTTGCGTGAAAGAAATGAAATAGATAAAAATTTCTTTGAACAACAACCTCTCCTAAAACACAATTTGCCTATTGAAAGTTTAGGAGGTCCTCCTCCACCTAAAGGTGATCCTGTGTTTGAATTAAAACAATTGCCTGACACTTTGAAGTATGCTTATCTTGATGAAAAAAAGATATATCTTGTTATTATTAGTGCTAACCATTCAGAACATGAAGAAGAAAGATTATTAAAAATTCTAAGGAAGCATCGGGCTGCTATTGGATATACTCTTGATGATCTTAAGGGCATTAGTCCCACTCTATGTCAGCACAAGATTAATATGGAACCTGATGCCAAACCCGTTGTTGATCACCAACGGCGATTGAATCCTAAGATGAAAGAAGTGGTAAGAACTGAAATATTAAAGCTTTCGGAAGCAGGTATAATCTATCCCATAGCTGATAGTAGATGGGTAAGTCCCGTTCATTGTGTCCCTAAGAAGGGAGGTATTACTGTTGTTCCTAATGATAAGAATGAACTTATCCCACAAAGAATTGTCACAGGCTATAGAATGGTAATTGATTTTAGAAAATTAAATAAAGCTAATAGAAAAGATCACTACCCTCCGCCTTTCATTGATCAAATGCTAGAAAGATTATCTAAGCACACACACTTTTGTTTTCTGGATGGATATTCTGGTTTCTCTCAAATACCCGTATCACAATGTAATCAAGAGAAAACCACCTTTACTTGTCCTTTTGGAACCTATGCTTATAGACGTATGCCTTTTGGTTTACGCAATGCACCTTCTATCTTTCAAAGATGTATGTCTGCTATATTCTCTGATTTTTGTGAAAAGATTGTGGAGGTTTTCATGGATGATTTCTCCGTTTACGGAACTTCTTTTGATGATTGCTTAAGCAACATAGATTGAGTTTTGCAGAGATGTGAACAAACTTATCTCATCTTGAATTGGGAGATGTGCCACTTTATGGTCAATGAAGGTATTGTCTTGGGGCATAAAATATCTGAACGAGGTACTGAGGTGGAGAAAGCTAAAGTCGATGCAATTGAGAAAATGCCATCTCCTAAAGATATTAAAGGTATTCGGAGTTTCCTTGGTCATGCTAGTTTCTATAGGAGGTTTATTAAATACTTCTCTTAAATTTCTAGGCCTCTTACTAATCTTTTACAAAAGGATATTCCATTTGTTTTTGATGATGATTGTGTAGAAGCCTTTGAAACACTCAAGAAAGCCTTAACTTCTGCACATATTGTTCAATCACCTGATTGGAACTTGCCTTTTGAAAGTATGTGTGATGCTAGTGATTATGCTGTTGGTGCTGTTCTAGGACAAAGAGTTGATAAGAAATTAAAGTTATCCATTATGCTAGCAAAACTCTAGACAGTGCCCAAAGAAACTATGATACTACTGAAAAAGAATTTTTAGCAGTTGTGTTTGCTTGTGATAAATTCATATCTTTCATTGTTGATTCCAAAGTTATTGTTCACACCGATCATGCTGCTATAAATTCAGATCTTACATTGTTGATTCCAAAGTTATTGTTCACTCATTACGTGGGTTCTCTTGCTTCAAGAATTTGATTTACATATCACTGATAGGAAGGGAGCTGAGAACCCCGTATCTGATAACTTGTCTAGGTTAGAAAATATTCTTGATGACCCACTACCTATTGATGATAGTTTTCCTGATGAAAAGTTAGCTGCAATAAATGTTTCTCAAAACACTCCTTGGTATGCTGATTATGCTAACTACATTGTTGTTAAATATATACCACCTAGTTTCACATACCAACAAAAGAAAAAATTCTTCTATGATTTAAGACATTACTTTTGGGATGACCCACATCTTTATAAAAATGGGGTAGATGGTATTATTAGACGTTGTGTACCTGAGCATGAACAGGAACAAATCCTACAAAAATGTCATTCCGAAGCTTATGGAGGACATCATGCGGGAGATAGAACTGCTCACAAGGTATTGCAATCTGGTTTTTACTGGCCTACTCTCTTCAAGGATGCCCGTAAGTTTGTCTTGTCTTGTGATGAATGTCAAAGAATTGGTAATATCGGTAAGCGTCAGGAAATGCCTATGAATTATTCACTTGTTGTTGAACCATTTGATGTTTGGGGTTTTAACTATATGGGACTTTTTCCTTCCTCTAATGGGTATACTCATATTTTTGTTGCTGTTGATTATGTTACTAAGTGGGTAGAAGCTATTTCAACTAGTAGTGCTGATCATAAAACCTCCATTAAAATGCTTAAAGAAGTTATCTTCCCAAGGTTTGGAGTCCCTAGATATTTAATGATTGATGGTGGTTCACACTTTATTCATGGTGCTTTCCGTGAGATGCTTGCTAAATATGATGTTAACCATAGAATTGCATCACCCTATCATTCTCAATCTAGTGGTCAAGTTGAACTTAGCAATACAGAAATAAAATTAATATTACAAAAAACTGTCAATAAGTCTTGAAAGAATTGGTGTAAGAAACTAGATGATGCACTTTGGGCCTATAGAATAGCTTATAAAATCCTATGGGTATGTCTCCATACAAAATGATATATGGAAAAGCTTGTCATTTGCCTCTAGAGTTAGAACATAAATCATTTTGGGAAATTAAAGAACTCAATTATGATTAACTTGCCGGTGAGGAGAGGTTATTTGAAATTAGCTCACTAGATGAATGGAGAACCCAAGCTTATGAGAATGCCAAGCAATTCAAAGAAAAGGTTAAAAGATGGCATGACAAAAGAATCCAAAAGCGGGAATTCAAAGTTGGAGAATATGTTCTTTTGTACAACTCTCGTTTTAGATTCTTTGCAGGAAAGCTTCTTTACAAATGGGAAGGACCATATGTTATTGAAGAGGTTTATCGTTCTAGAGCTATCAAGATTAATAATACCGAAGGTACTAACCCGAAGGTGGTCAATGGACAAAGAATTAAACACTATATCTCTGGTACGCCTATTAATGTTGAAAGCAATGTTATCCAAACCATGACACCGGAGGAACACATAAAGGAAACCTTTCGGAACACTCCAGAATTCTGAAAAAGAGGAGGTACGTGATACGATAAGTAAACGGACTCCGAAAAATCCGTAAAAATATTTTCTGTCAGTTTTGGAATATTACAAAATTTGGAAAATAAGAAATAAACAGGAAAGCAACCGAGTTGAGCATGATACACCAGGGCGCGCCAGCCCTGCGAGGTGCCCCCTGGTGGGTTGTGCCCACCTCAGACACCTTCCCGACTTCATTTTCCTTCCATATTCTTGCTTCCCAAGATAAAAAAAAATCTTTATATATACCCCCAATTGTTTTGACCACCGCACCGCATCGCATCGCAGATCTATCAAGCCAGGCATCATGTCTTCTCCCTCCTCCAATAACGTAGAAGAAGATGCTTGGTTGATGAAGATGGAGCTAAAGAGAGAGGAGTCAAAAGAAGCCAACAATGAAGACAAGGGCAAGGAAGCTATGAGAGATCAAGCTCAAGAAGGAGGGCAATCCATGCCAACAGAAGATGAGGAAGAAGAAGATATCCTTTGACCTTATTACAATCATCTCACCCCCACTGAAATTGAGGCTTTTAGGGATTTTGAAGAGGTTCGTGTTCAGAATAAATTTCTCACTCGTGAAAATATTTTGCTAGAGGAGCACATCATCACCCTTCGGAGCGTCATCCGTAAATTGGAGTACCTATTGAGGCTAAAGTGTGACACTTCATCATCACCATCTTCATCATCTACACCACCAAAGGAGACTTGAGTACACGGGTATGGGCACTCCCCTTGGCTTGAGCCAAGCTTGGGGGAGATGCCCCGGTATCGTATCACCATCACTTTTATTTACCTTTGCCTATTTCAGTTCGATCCTTAGCTCTTTCGTGATTTAGTTGAATAAAAGTTTACTATGATCTATTTTCGAGTGCTAGTTTCGTGATCTATTTATCTATGTAATCGAGTGAGGGTTATATAATAAAGTTTAGTTTGAGCTTTTGCTTCTCTACTTTCTTGCTGCAATCAAAATAAAAAGGAAAATAATTGAAAATGATCATATGCTAATCTTATGCTAAGTAATGACATCACATAAGGTAAAGTATAAGTGGTAAAATTTATTGGAGATTGACAAACATAGCATTGGTCAATGATGCAATTCATGGAAGAATTAATAAGGGAAGAGAAGATTCACATGCAAATACACTATCTTGGACATCTTCTATGATTGTAATCCCCCATTAAATACTATATGCCAAAATTGTTAACGTTGGACAAGGAAGACAACGTAATGATTTTTGTTTGTTGATGTCTACTACACAACTTGTTCTTGTAGACTCGTGTTGGGCCTCCAAGCGCAGAGTTTTGTAGGACAGTAGCAAATTTCCCTCAAGTGGATGACCTAAGGTTTATCAATCCGTGGGAGGCGTAGGATGAAGATGGTCTCTCTCAAACAACCCTGCAACCAAATAATAAAAAGTCTCTTGTGTCCCCAATACACCAAATACAATGGTAAATTGTATAGGTACACTAGTTCGGCGAAGAGATGGTGATACAAGTGTAGTAATGATAGTAGATATTAATTTTTGTAATAGTAAGAATAAAAAACAGCAAGGTAGCAAGTAACAAAAGTGAGCACAAACGGTATTGCAATGCTTGAAAACAAGGCCTAGGGTCCGTACTTTCGCTAGGGCAATCTCTCGACAATGCTAATATAATTGGATCACATAACCATCCCTCAACGTGCAACGAAGAATCACTCCAAAGTTCTTATCTAGCGGAGAACATAGGAAGAAATTGTTTGTAGGGTACGAAACCACCTTAAAGTTATCCTTTCTGATTAATCTATTCAAGAGTTCGTACTAAGATAACATCAAGTTATCCTTTCCGTTCGATCTACCTAAGAGATCGTACTAGAATAACACCATATGATACGCATCAACCAACTCTAATTTCACCTAGATACTCCAATGTCACCACAAGTATCCATGAGTTAATTATACGATACGCATCAAACAATTTCAGATTCATAATACTCAGCACAAAGAACCTCAAAGAGTGCCCCAATATTTCTATCGAAGAACGTAGGACAAGAACGTGCATCAACCCCAATGCATAGATTACCCCAATGTCACCTCGGGAAACCGCAAGTTGAGTACCAAAACGTACATCAAGTGAATCAATAGAACACCCCATTGTCGCCACGGGTATCCATATGCAAGACATATATCAAGTGTTCTCAAATCCAATATTTAATCCAACATAACGATATCTCAAAGGGAAAGATTCAATTCATCACAACATGATAGAAAGGGAATAAGATCATATGATCCGACTATATTAACAAAGCCCGTGATACATCAAGATCGTGACATCTCAAGAACACGAGAGAGAGATAGATTGAACACATAGCTACTGGTACATACCCTCAGCCCCGAGGGTGAACTAGTCCCTCCTCGTCATGGCCTCCACCGGGATGATGAAGATGGCCACCGGAGATGGATTCCCTTCTCCGGCAGGGTATTGGAACGTCTCCAGATTGGTTTTTCGTCGATACAAAGAGTTGCGGCGGCGGAGCGGAGAGTCTAGGGCTATTTATGATGGTTTCTATATTTATAGGATTTTTTGGCGTTGGTTTCACGCGAAGGTGGGCCACGAGGTGAGCACGATACATTAGGGCGCGCCGGGGGGGCCTGGCGCGCCCTGGTGGGTTTTGCCCACCTCGTGGCTCTTCTGGCCCTCCCACGAAGCGTCTAATGCCTCTTTTGTTCCAAAAAAATCATCAAAAAGTTTCGGGCGATTCCGAGAACTTTCATTTTCTGCACAAAAACAACACCACGGTACTTCTGTGAAAACAACGTCAATCCGGGTTAGTTCTAAATAAATCATATAAAGTGCATCAAAACCATATAAAAGTATTGTAAACATAGGTGAATATGGTATGAATACTTCATAAATTATCGATACGTTGGAGACTCGATACGTTGGAGACGTATCAGCATCCACTACACCACGACACCACACTAGCGACATGCATCTGTTGGCATAAGCCCACAACGCCGACACTTTTTTTGTCGCAAACTATACCGACACACCGATTGTCAACATTATGCAGGCTTTTGACACATTATCTGTCGGCAATGACTTGATGTCCACCGACGTAAAATGTGTCGGCATATACCACCTTTGCCCATACATTATGTGTCGGCAGTTCGGCTGGACAAAAAGAGTGTCGGCGTTTCTTAGACCTGGCCCACCAATTTCTATACCCGCGCCCACACCAAAAATATCAAGCGGCAAGAGCCCACGCGCGCGAGGCCCAAAATCCAAATATTCCAAGTCCCTCCCCGTAACCAAACCCTCCGTCCACTCACGCCACACACAAAAACCTAACCAAAATCCCCACCTAGACCTAGCCGCCGCCTCCTGAAGCTCGCGTCCAGCCGCGCCTCCCCACCGTCTGCAGCCCGAGGTGCCGCCCGGCTGTCCGCTCACCTAGCGACGGCTGCCGTCCACTCGTTCCCGGCGCCGCCCCTAACCTGCCGGATGATTTGGTCGCGCCGCCGCGCCCTCCGACCCCGATCTGCCTCGCGCCACCACAAACAGAGCAGCATATTAGGTCAGTCCCCGCTCGATCTATTCCCGTCCTCCCGCTCCTTCTTTTCCTTCTTCCGCTCCTGGAGGAGCCGCCGGCGCCGCCTCCCCTCCCCGAGCATCCCCTGCCGGCGGTGTCCTCTTCCGAGCAGTACCACCTGACCCTACCCAAGCTAGATCTGGCTTGGTCCCATCCCTGAGCAGCAGCAGACACTAACCCCTCCGCCCCTCCACAAGTAACGGCACCGGCACCATTCCCTTCATGACCAGCAGCCACCGGAGCCATCCTCTCTTTGAAGCTACTGTCTCTACTGTCCATGACGTCTCCAGGCAGCAAGGTAGCATCTCTGTCCATACTCCATAATATTTACTTAGATGCAATATTGCTTAGATGATTAGATATATGTTGTTCTGCTCCTGATGTTGTTGTTCTGGTCCTCATGTACTACTTAGATGATTAGATCTATGTTGTTCTTGCTCTTGATGTGCTGCTATTACCAGCAATGTTTTAAATAGCGGGCTATGCCAAATAGCGGCGGACCTCCAAATAAGCTATAGCGGAGCTATTGCGGGCTATAGCAGGCTATAGCGGCCAATTTGTACGTGACATCATTTAGCGGCACCCTGCTGAAAAGGCTATAGCAAGGCGATAGCGGGGCTATAGCCGGCTATTTAAAACTATGATTACCAGTATATTATCTTTAGTTCAGTTGTTCTGTGTTGTACTGCTGGTCATGTGCTGCTACTGCTTTGCTCCTCCTCTGCTACTGCCTACTGCTATTATGTTATTTCTTGCTATTGTGCTGCTGCTCTAGTTTTTCTTGTTGTTGTTGATGCTGCTGCTCTGCTGATGTGTTGCACACTTGCACTTGTATTGGTTTTCCTAATTTGATTTGCTGCTTGCTACTATGCTATGAACTTGTGATGTGGGGACTGAGAACTATGAACTATCTATTTCAGTATTTCTATTTGACTATCAGATTATATCTTATGTGGTTATCAGGTTATGCCTTTGTGCCTTTTTGACATTCACATTGATAATTTGTTTTGATATGATCATATGATATATGTAACTTGTCCCGGATTCAGCACACATTGATGAATCTGTTTGCATGTGCAGGTTTATCGCCTTCCAGATCAGCGGCAACATCATCAGAACTTCAAGGTAACACCTTATGTTGTTGCTATGTAGGAACTAGGAAGGTGGCCCTCGCAAATGCGAGGGCTAACACTATTATCCTAAATATTTGGCGTTGTTTGTATTGTTAGATATATTTGGTATTTATTTTCTCGGTAGGAGTAATTATATTTATTCAATATTTGGGCTGTATTCGCTTTAATCAGTAGGTTTAACTTATGTGATTGCACGATAGTGTTGTTTTTGTGGTGCTGGATTGTTAGGAAATGGTAGTTTCATATGTTGTAGTCCAAATATTAGTGTTTTGTACATGTTAGAGTTTTGTAAATATTAGTGTTCCATAGGTAACACCTTTCTACCATCTCTTTATTTCAGAAATCCTGCTAGTTCATGTTGGAGATGGTGTTCACGTGATGTACATATTCCTTGAGATATGCAGGTGGGTCTTGGTGTCTTGCTTGTTCACATTCCGTTTTCAGAAATCCTGCTTGTTCACGTGGCTGTACAAAAATGGTGTGTACTTGATTTGTTAAGGTCCATCAGGCAGCCATTTTGTACGTAATTTCCAGGGTCCACATGATAGACATAGTGCTGATTGACGTGGGTTAACGGCACGAATGAACCAATAAGTTTTGGTTAATAAGGTTCAGTGGCAATTTTATTATGATTATTTCGATTGTTATTTTATAGAAACCAAAATTCTAGAGTCCCGAAAAAGCCAAACATAATTAACTATATAAACCGAACGCCCACCTTGTAGTAGTGAATGGGAAAAAATTGTGCCAAAACCACCATGTAATTATTTGAAAGTTTGGCAAATAGAGATATAAAAAAAAGACACTATTCTCACCCGTATAGGAAAGATACTAATATAATAATTTTTTAATTCTTGTATGAGAAGGTCTCTTTCCTGTACTTGATTTTTCTTTGATGGAAATCAATAGGAATTGTTTCCTATACTGTGAGTCTGTTGGCGATCTCAATCACCGATAATCTATTTGTTTTTTGCCTACACTAATGGATGTGAATATTTATACTAGGTCAGTGAATATTTATGCTAGGTCTGTGAATATTTTAGTGGCATGTAGATAGATTAACTAAGAGCATTTAGTACTTAGATGCACTATAGATGACTCGAGAGCACGTAGTAAATGTAGGGATGATTTTTTCTAATCCTACGAACTACTATGATTCTCAAACATATGAGTTCTTTTTCAGGGACAAATCGCAGAAAGTAAGCCCACAAGATGATCTATGATGTTCTGGTGATCAGTTTTGTTCATAACATGATCGACACATTTTGGTCATATGGAAGTTGACGTTGACTTGGTGATCAAAGACTTGGTCCCTTCCATAATACAGTATCTTGTAGTAGCCAAGTGAATGAACCATTGGTTTCTTAGGTTCAGATCAAAGACTTGTTCCCTTCCATAATACAGTTATCTTGTAGTAGTCTAGTGAATGAAAAATTGGTTTCTTAGGAACCTGGCCATCGTATTTTGTAACAGGCCACATCCTATATGCCAGACTTGTGTATTTCCTGAATGGTTGTAGATAACTTAAGTGAACAAAATCAATGGATCTTCTATATATGTTGAACGAATGCATTGACCAATGGTATCTTGTGATGAGTTGAATATTATGTATTGTGTACTTCACATCAATTGAATATTATGAAGTTATCTTTGTATTATTACATGGTACATTTGCATGTGTGTAGCAATCTAGAACCCTGGCAACAAGTGTGACGGCAGAAGTATTAAGTGTCACACAGTCTATTGGCATAGCTGGGTGTCAGTTGAACTGTCGGCATAGCTATGGACGTCGAAATATCTGTCGGCGTACCAGATTGTCAGATGTACTGTCGGGATAACACCGTCTGTCGCTGTAGAAATGTATGTCGGCGTATACCTCACCTACGGTGTCATACTATCTGTCGGCATAGATTTATATGTCGGCAAAGACCTTTCCCGGCAGGACTATAGCGACAGCTCCTTTCTGTCGGCAAAGGTCTTTGCCGACACTAAATGTGTCGCCTTAGGTGACCTATGCCGACAGATTTTTTGACGCTGATTTGAGTGTCGTGGTGTAGTGATCCCCAAGCTTAATTCCTACTCGTCCTCGAGTAGGTAAATGATAAAAGAACTAATTTATGAAGTGTGGATGCTAGCATAATATATAAGTTTGATCATTGATAATTTCAGTCAATTTTCTAGCATCATAACCAGCAACTTTCTCTCATAAAAATCATCATGATAGAGCAATCAATTCACATGTCATTGTTCAAATAATGAATTCTCTGGAAACTTAACAACATATGTTCTTAGTCACCAAACAATTGCATTTCAACTTATTCTCAACAAATTCTAAGTAAGAGCTCCACATACTCAATCATCATATAGTCTTGTATGATTGCTAGTACTCAAATCATATTTTTAGAACAAATGGCATCCATCGAACATAGAGAAAGATAGGGGCTTAATGTTTCGCCTCCCAACTCATTTATCATAGAGATAATTGTCAACAATAATAAATCATAATCAAATATATTTGACTGGATATATATGTTTGGATCTTTCCCCACCACATGATGTTTGCCAACTAATAGACTGAGGTTGGAATAAGAAGTTGACTCAACATGAATACTAAATAACATGAAAGTAAATAGATTGTCCCTTTGTAGAGGGAAGCAGGGATTTGCAGAGGTGCCAGAGCTCGAAGCTTAAATCAGATATAAATATAATTTTGGAAGGTACACCCTTCCTGTCAACGTTACGACCAAGAATTATCAATACCTTCCATGCTAAACACATTAGCGGCGGTTCCCAAGAGGTAAAAGTAAAGGTTGACTCCCCCTCCACCAACAAACACACTCCACGGCTAGCCGAATCCACGGGTACCGTCCATACCAACAACATTCCTGGGAGAGTTTTGTTTAATTACTTGCAATTTTTGATTTTGGGACTGGGAATCCCAATTATCGCCCCTCTCGTGCAAGGACGAGTGAATAAACACTCATCATGAGAATAACCCGCTTAACATGGAAGATACTGACCGCCCCCTGTCGCTCCATGAGCGGTCCAGGCACACAAAACAGGTGTTCATTTGAAATTTTAGAGGTGGCACATGCAAATTTACTTGGAATGGCAGTGAAATACCATATATAGGTAGGTATGGTGGACTCTTATGGAAGAAACTTGGCTCAAGGATTTGGATGCACAAGTAGTATCTCTAATTAGTACGAAGTGTTGGCTAGCAAAAGGTTCTAAACAAGCACCACATGTTGGGGGGTCCATAACAATATAACTTCTATGCAAATATACACAACCATAACTCATTACGTTGTCTTCCTTGTCCAACTTCAACTAATTTGATCAAGATTGAAAATAATTAATGGATATTCACAATCATAGAAGATGTCCAAGATAATATATTTGTATGTGAAAGTTCTCTTTCTTATACTTATTATTCACGAATTGCTTGTATGACCAATATTGTGATTGTAAAACTTCAATAGATTTTACTTTCTAAACCCAATGTGAAGCTACTACTAGGCATGATATGAACATATAATTTCAACTTCATGGTGTTCAATTCCTTCAACAATTTACTCATAGGATATAAGTGAAGCACAAGAGTAAATGACAAGCTACTCCAAAAGATATAAGTGAAGATCAATGAGTAGTCAAACAATTAAGTAGCTATGTGAGGACTCTCTCTCCCAATAAATATTTTCAGATCTGAGTATTTTATTCAAACAGCAAACTAAAGAAAAATTCATTCCAAGAATATCACATATTATGTGGGCAAATAAAAATTTAGGCTCAACATAAACTAACCGATATTTGTTTGATGAAGAGAGGTGGGATGCATAGCATCCCCAAGCTTAGATGCTCGAGACTTCTTGAAATATTCACTTGGGGTGCCTTGGGCATCCCCAAGCTTGAGCTTTTGTATCTCGTTCAATCCTCTCATATCCCGGTTTCACCTAAGTCTCAAAAACTTCATCCACACAAAACTCAAAAAGAACTCGTGAGATAGGTTAGTACACATAAGAACAAATCAACACTTCATGTACTGCCAATACAAGTTTCATAATAATTTCCAAACATTATCTACTGTATACTATCATTTTGACAATTTATATCAGCCAATATAGGCTATGGAAACTATAGGATAAGTAGATAACAAAACTATGACAGCAATCTGTCCAAACAGAACAGTCTGTAGCAATCTATTAAACCAGTGTACTTATGTAACTCAAAAAATTATGCAAATTTAGGAACTGATAAAGAATTTGTATGACAACACTGTGTCAAAATTTCAGAAACTTTCCACGTTCCAGTAAAATATGAAAATTCAAACACTACGGAGAAAGTTTCTGTTTTTACACAGCACACATCAAACATGCAATGCAAGCATCCTAAGGCAAATCTTGGAACTTTTTATTGAAAAACAATATTATAAATAACACCTAACATAAAATAACAAAATATAATGACGATCCAAGAAAAGCACATATTATGTGACGAATAAAAATATAGCTCTAAGTAAGATATACCGATGATGTTGAAGACGAAAGAGGGGATGCCTTCCGGGGCATCCCCAAGCTTAGACGCTTGAGTCTTCCTTGAATATTACCTTGGGGGTGCCTTGGTAATCCCCAAGCTTAGGTTCTTGTCACTCCTTATTCTCCTCATATCGGTGTCTCACCCAAAACTTGAAAACTTCAATCACACAAAACTTAACGGAACTTCCTGAGATGGGTTAGTATAATAAAGATAGATCATTCACTTAGGTACTGTCAATAAAAGATTCATAATTGTTCTCACATGATAACTACTGTATTATACCATTCCCATAATTTATACCACTAAATATAAGCTATGGAAACACTAAAACAAGCAAACTATGCATGCAAAACAGAATTTGTCAGAAACAGAACAGTCTGTGAAGATCTTTAGTATAGCCATACTTCCCTGTCTTTAAAAATTCTGACAAATTTGGATAACCTGAAGAATTTATATATGAAGACTGTGTAAAAAATTCAGTTCATTATAACTCTCCAGTAAAAAATGAAAATTCATGTACTGGAGTCAAAAGTTTCTGTTTTGGTTCAGCATCAATTCTACTCATCTTGTGAGTCATCCCAAGGGCTTTACTTGGTACTTTATTGAAATAAAAGACACAAAACATGGTTACTACAGTAGCTTAATCATGTGAACACACAAAAACAGAAAAGGAAAAGTGTTGGGCTGTCTCCCAACAAGCGCTTTTCTTTAAAGCCTTTTAGCTAGGCATGATGATTTCAATGATGCTCACATAGGAATAGTAATTGAAACATGCACGAGAGTATCATGAATCTCATGACAAGCACATTTAAGTCTAACCCAATTCATATGCATAGGGATTTTGACAGCAAAAAATTTATGGGAGCAAGAACCAACTAGCATAGGAAGGCAAAACAAGCATAACTTCAAAGCTTTGAACACATAGAGAGGAAACATGATATTATTGCAATTCCTACAAGCATTTGTTCCTCCCTCATAATAAATTTCAGTAGCATCATGAAGGAATTTCAAAATATAACTATCACATAAAGCATGCTTTTCATGATCTACAAGCATAGAAAATTTAGTACTCTCCACATAAGCATATTTCTTCTGATTCATCGTAGTGGGAGCAAAATCAACAAAATAAATATCATGAGATACATGATTGGCATAATCCAAATGAAAATTAAAATCATGATGAAAAGTTTCATGGTCACTATCACTCTTTATAGCATACATGTCATCATCATAATCATCATAGATAGGAGGCATGCCATCATCATAATAAATTTGCTCATCAAAACTTGGGGGGGGGGGGGAGGCAAAAAATATCATCTTCATCAAACATAGCATCCCCAAGATTGTGGCTTTGCATATCATTAGCATCATGTATATTCATAGAATTCATACTAGCAACATTACAATCATGCTCATCATTCAAGGAATTCTCATTAAGTATTTTCATAATTTCTTCCTCTACCAATTGAGCACAATTTTCTTTTTGATCATTTTCAAGAAAGACGTGATAAAGACGAATAATATGAGGCCACCTCAATTCCATTTTTTTAGTTTTATTTTATAAACCAAACTAGTGATAAAACAAGAAACTAAAAGATTCAATTGCAAGATCTAAAGATATACCTTCAAGCACTCATCTCCCCGGCAACGGCGCCAGAAAAGAGCTTGATGTCTACTACACAACTTGTTCTTGTAGACTCGTGTTGGGCCTCCAAGCGCAGAGTCTTGTAGGACAGTAGCAAATTTCTCTCAAGTGGATGACCTAAGGTTTATCAATCCGTGGGAGCGTAGGATGAAGATGGTCTCTCTCAAACAACCCTGCAACCAAATAAAAAAAAAGTCTCTTGTGTCCCCAACACACCAAATACAATGGTAAATTGTATAGGTGCATTAGTTCGGCGAAGAGATGGTGATACAAGTGTAGTAATGATAGTAGATATTGATTTTTGTAATAGTAACAATAAAAAAAAGCAAGGTAGCAAGTAACAAAAGTGAGCACAAACGGTATTGCAATGCTTGAAAACAAGGCCTAGGGTCCGTACTTTCGCTAGTGCAATCTCTCGACAATGCTAATATAATTGGATCACATAACCATCCCTCAACGTGCAACGAAGAATCACTCCAAAGTTCTTATCTAGCGGAGAAAATAAGAAGAAATTGTTTGTAGTGTATGAAACCACCTTAAAGTTATCCTTTCCGATCGATCTATTCAAGAGTTCGTAGTAAGATAACATCAAGTTATCCTTTCCGTTCGATCTATCTAAGATTTCGTACAAGAATAACGCCATATGATACGCATCAACCAACTCTAATGTCACCTAGATACTCCAATGTCACCACAAGTATCCATGAGTTAATTATACGATATGCATCAAACAATTTCAGATTCATAATACTCAACACAAAGAACCTCAAAGAGTGCCCCAAGATTTCTATCGGAGAACGTAGGACAAGAACGTGCATCAACCCCTATGCATAGATTACCCCAATGTCACCTCGGGAATCCGCAAGTTGAGTACAAAAACATACATCAAGTGAATTGATACGTCTCCAAGTATATATAAGTTTTGCTTGTTCCATGCTGTTATATTATCATTCTTGGATGTTTTACAATCATTTTATAACAACTTTATATCATTTTTTGGGACTAACCTATTGACATAGTGCCAAAATACCAGTTGTTGTTTTTGTTTGTTTTTTACTTCGCAGAAAATCAATACCAAACGAAGTCCAATCGCGACGAAACTTTTTGGAGATTTTTTCTGGACCAGAAGACACCCAGTGGGCCAAAGAAATACCGGGGGAGCGGGCCGAGGAGACCACAACCCACTAGGGCACGCCAGGGGGGGCCCGGCGCGCCCTGATGGGTTGTGCCCTCCTCGGGGCCCCTCTCCACCGCCTCTGATGCCTATAAATTCCTGAATATTCCAAAAACCCTAGGGGAGTCGACGAAACACGATTCCAGCCACCACAAGTTCCCGAACCTCGATATCCAATCTAAACACCATCATGGAGGGGTTCATCTTCATCATAGGTGCCTCTCCGATGATGCGTGAGTAGTCCACCCTAGACCTACGGGTTCGTAGGCAGTAGCTAGATGGCTTCCTCTCTCTCTCTTATGATTCTCAATATAATGGTCTCTTGGAGATCTATTTGATGTAAAATTTTGCGGTGCGTTTGTTGGGATCCGATGAATTTTGAGTTCATGATCAGTTTCTATCCGTGAATATTACTTGAGTCTTCTTTGATCTCTTATATGTATGATTACTTATAGCCTCGTATTTCTTCTTCGAATCTTTGGTTTAGTTAGGCCAACTAGATCGATTTTTCTTGCCATGGGAAGAGGTGCTTTGTGATGGGTTCGATCTTGCGGTGTTCTTTCCCAGTGACTGAAGGGGCAGCAAGACACGCATGTATCGTTGCTATTAACAGTACTAGGGAAAACCTTATACACAGAACCTTAGCAGTCGCGCTGGATAAAAAGAGGCGCTACTGCTACTTAGCCGTAGCGCGCGTGCAGAACAGGTGCTACTGCTAACAAATTTGCAGTAGCGCATTTTTTAAAGACGCGCTACTACTAATATTGCCCGCACCGTTGCCGCCAGGCTAGGTTTTGTAGTAGCGCGCACCAGATAACCGTGCTACTACTAAAAGATTAGTAGTAGCACGTTTTCTGGGTAGTGCGCTACTGCTAAGTTTGAACCTGGCCACATGGCGGGCCCCACTTAGCAGTAGTGCCTCTTCTTGGCGCGCGCTACTGCTATCTTTTTAGCAGCAGCGCGTTTTCTGCCAAGCCACCACCTTTTTCGTCCCCCATCCCCCCTCCCGATCATCCTCTCTTCCTTCACTTTCCCCTAGCTCCCACCTCCTATCTCCCTCACTTTGCTTCTTCCTCACTACTTCTCCCCCCATTACTCTCCTTCTTCTACCTCCCTCTCTCTCTTTATTGCTCCTAGCTAACTACACCACCTCCATTAATGCGATACGCATCAAACAATTTCAGATTCATAATACTCAGCACAAAGAACCTCAAAGAGTGCCCCAATATTTCTATCGAAGAACGTAGGACAAGAACGTGCATCAACCCCAATGCATAGATTACCCCAATGTCACCTCGGGAAACCGCAAGTTGAGTACCAAAACGTACATCAAGTGAATCAATAGAACACCCCATTGTCGCCACGGGTATCCATATGCAAGACATATATCAAGTGTTCTCAAATCCAATATTTAATCCAACATAACGATATCTCAAAGGGAAAGATTCAATTCATCACAACATGATAGAAAGGGAATAAGATCATATGATCCGACTATATTAACAAAGCCCGTGATACATCAAGATCGTGACATCTCAAGAACACGAGAGAGAGATAGATTGAACACATAGCTACTGGTACATACACGAGAGAGAGATATATTAACAAAGCCCGTGAACGTCTCCAGATTGGTTTTTCGTCGATACAAAGAGTTGCGGCGGCGGAGCGGAGAGTCTAGGGCTATTTATGATGGTTTCTATATTTATAGGATTTTTTGGCGTTGGTTTCACGCGAAGGTGGGCCACGAGGTGAGCACGATACATTAGGGCGCGCCGGGGGGGCCTGGCGCGCCCTGGTGGGTTTTGCCCACCTCGTGGCTCTTCTGGCCCTCCCACGAAGCGTCTAATGCCTCTTTTGTTCCAAAAAAATCGTCAAAAAGTTTCGGGCGATTCCGAGAACTTTCATTTTCTGCACAAAAACAACACCACGGTACTTCTGTGAAAACAACGTCAATCCGGGTTAGTTCTAAATAAATCATATAAAGTGCATCAAAACCATATAAAAGTATTGTAAACATAGGTGAATATGGTATGAATACTTCATAAATTATCGATACGTTGGAGACTCGATACGTTGGAGACGTATCAGCATCCACTACACCACGACACCACACTAGCGACATGCATCTGTTGGCATAAGCCCACAACGCCGACACTTTTTTTGTCGCAAACTATACCGACACACCGATTGTCAACATTATGCAGGCTTTTGACACATTATCTGTCGGCAATGACTTGATGTCCACCGACGTAAAATGTGTCGGCATATACCACCTTTGCCCATACATTATGTGTCGGCAGTTCGGCTGGACAAAAAGAGTGTCGGCGTTTCTTAGACCTGGCCCACCAATTTCTATACCCGCGCCCACACCAAAAATATCAAGCGGCAAGAGCCCACGCGCGCGAGGCCCAAAATCCAAATATTCCAAGTCCCTCCCCGTAACCAAACCCTCCGTCCACTCACGCCACACACAAAAACCTAACCAAAATCCCCACCTAGACCTAGCCGCCGCCTCCTGAAGCTCGCGTCCAGCCGCGCCTCCCCACCGTCTGCAGCCCGAGGTGCCGCCCGGCTGTCCGCTCACCTAGCGACGGCTGCCGTCCACTCGTTCCCGGCGCCGCCCCTAACCTGCCGGATGATTTGGTCGCGCCGCCGCGCCCTCCGACCCCGATCTGCCTCGCGCCACCACAAACAGAGCAGCATATTAGGTCAGTCCCCGCTCGATCTATTCCCGTCCTCCCGCTCCTTCTTTTCCTTCTTCCGCTCCTGGAGGAGCCGCCGGCGCCGCCTCCCCTCCCCGAGCATCCCCTGCCGGCGGTGTCCTCTTCCGAGCAGTACCACCTGACCCTACCCAAGCTAGATCTGGCTTGGTCCCATCCCTGAGCAGCAGCAGACACTAACCCCTCCGCCCCTCCACAAGTAACGGCACCGGCACCATTCCCTTCATGACCAGCAGCCACCGGAGCCATCCTCTCTTTGAAGCTACTGTCTCTACTGTCCATGACGTCTCCAGGCAGCAAGGTAGCATCTCTGTCCATACTCCATAATATTTACTTAGATGCAATATTGCTTAGATGATTAGATATATGTTGTTCTGCTCCTGATGTTGTTGTTCTGGTCCTCATGTACTACTTAGATGATTAGATCTATGTTGTTCTTGCTCTTGATGTGCTGCTATTACCAGCAATGTTTTAAATAGCGGGCTATGCCAAATAGCGGCGGACCTCCAAATAAGCTATAGCGGAGCTATTGCGGGCTATAGCAGGCTATAGCGGCCAATTTGTACGTGACATCATTTAGCGGCACCCTGCTGAAAAGGCTATAGCAAGGCGATAGCGGGGCTATAGCCGGCTATTTAAAACTATGATTACCAGTATATTATCTTTAGTTCAGTTGTTCTGTGTTGTACTGCTGGTCATGTGCTGCTACTGCTTTGCTCCTCCTCTGCTACTGCCTACTGCTATTATGTTATTTCTTGCTATTGTGCTGCTGCTCTAGTTTTTCTTGTTGTTGTTGATGCTGCTGCTCTGCTGATGTGTTGCACACTTGCACTTGTATTGGTTTTCCTAATTTGATTTGCTGCTTGCTACTATGCTATGAACTTGTGATGTGGGGACTGAGAACTATGAACTATCTATTTCAGTATTTCTATTTGACTATCAGATTATATCTTATGTGGTTATCAGGTTATGCCTTTGTGCCTTTTTGACATTCACATTGATAATTTGTTTTGATATGATCATATGATATATGTAACTTGTCCCGGATTCAGCACACATTGATGAATCTGTTTGCATGTGCAGGTTTATCGCCTTCCAGATCAGCGGCAACATCATCAGAACTTCAAGGTAACACCTTATGTTGTTGCTATGTAGGAACTAGGAAGGTGGCCCTCGCAAATGCGAGGGCTAACACTATTATCCTAAATATTTGGCGTTGTTTGTATTGTTAGATATATTTGGTATTTATTTTCTCGGTAGGAGTAATTATATTTATTCAATATTTGGGCTGTATTCGCTTTAATCAGTAGGTTTAACTTATGTGATTGCACGATAGTGTTGTTTTTGTGGTGCTGGATTGTTAGGAAATGGTAGTTTCATATGTTGTAGTCCAAATATTAGTGTTTTGTACATGTTAGAGTTTTGTAAATATTAGTGTTCCATAGGTAACACCTTTCTACCATCTCTTTATTTCAGAAATCCTGCTAGTTCATGTTGGAGATGGTGTTCACGTGATGTACATATTCCTTGAGATATGCAGGTGGGTCTTGGTGTCTTGCTTGTTCACATTCCGTTTTCAGAAATCCTGCTTGTTCACGTGGCTGTACAAAAATGGTGTGTACTTGATTTGTTAAGGTCCATCAGGCAGCCATTTTGTACGTAATTTCCAGGGTCCACATGATAGACATAGTGCTGATTGACGTGGGTTAACGGCACGAATGAACCAATAAGTTTTGGTTAATAAGGTTCAGTGGCAATTTTATTATGATTATTTCGATTGTTATTTTATAGAAACCAAAATTCTAGAGTCCCGAAAAAGCCAAACATAATTAACTATATAAACCGAACGCCCACCTTGTAGTAGTGAATGGGAAAAAATTGTGCCAAAACCACCATGTAATTATTTGAAAGTTTGGCAAATAGAGATATAAAAAAAAGACACTATTCTCACCCGTATAGGAAAGATACTAATATAATAATTTTTTAATTCTTGTATGAGAAGGTCTCTTTCCTGTACTTGATTTTTCTTTGATGGAAATCAATAGGAATTGTTTCCTATACTGTGAGTCTGTTGGCGATCTCAATCACCGAGAATCTATTTGTTTTTTGCCTACACTAATGGATGTGAATATTTATACTAGGTCAGTGAATATTTATGCTAGGTCTGTGAATATTTTAGTGGCATGTAGATAGATTAACTAAGAGCATTTAGTACTTAGATGCACTATAGATGACTCGAGAGCACGTAGTAAATGTAGGGATGATTTTTTCTAATCCTACGAACTACTATGATTCTTAAACATATGAGTTCTTTTTCAGGGACAAATCGCAGAAAGTAAGCCCACAAGATGATCTATGATGTTCTGGTGATCAGTTTTGTTCATAACATGATCGACGCATTTTGGTCATATGGAAGTTGACGTTGACTTGGTGATCAAAGACTTGGTCCCTTGCATAATACAGTATCTTGTAGTAGCCAAGTGAATGAACCATTGGTTTCTTAGGTTCAGATCAAAGACTTGTTCCCTTCCATAATACAGTTATCTTGTAGTAGTCTAGTGAATGAAAAATTGGTTTCTTAGGAACCTGGCCATCGTATTTTGTAACAGGCCACATCCTATATGCCAGACTTGTGTATTTCCTGAATGGTTGTAGATAACTTAAGTGAACAAAATCAATGGATCTTCTATATATGTTGAACGAATGCATTGACCAATGGTATCTTGTGATGAGTTGAATATTATGTATTGTGTACTTCACATCAATTGAATATTATGAAGTTATCTTTGTATTATTACATGGTACATTTGCATGTGTGTAGCAATCTAGAACCCTGGCAACAAGTGTGACGGCAGAAGTATTAAGTGTCACACAGTCTATTGGCATAGCTGGGTGTCAGTTGAACTGTCGGCATAGCTATGGACGTCGAAATATCTGTCGGCGTACCAGATTGTCAGATGTACTGTCGGGATAACACCGTCTGTCGCTGTAGAAATGTATGTCGGCGTATACCTCACCTACGGTGTCATACTATCTGTCGGCATAGATTTATATGTCGGCAAAGACCTTTCCCGGCAGGACTATAGCGACAGCTCCTTTCTGTCGGCAAAGGTCTTTGCCGACACTAAATGTGTCGCCTTAGGTGACCTATGCCGACAGATTTTTTGACGCTGATTTGAGTGTCGTGGTGTAGTGATCCCCAAGCTTAATTCCTACTCGTCCTCGAGTAGGTAAATGATAAAAGAACTAATTTATGAAGTGTGGATGCTAGCATAATATATAAGTTTGATCATTGATAATTTCAGTCAATTTTCTAGCATCATAACCAGCAACTTTCTCTCATAAAAATCATCATGATAGAGCAATCAATTCACATGTCATTGTTCAAATAATGAATTCTCTGGAAACTTAACAACATATGTTCTTAGTCACCAAACAATTGCATTTCAACTTATTCTCAACAAATTCTAAGTAAGAGCTCCACATACTCAATCATCATATAGTCTTGTATGATTGCTAGTACTCAAATCATATTTTTAGAACAAATGGCATCCATCGAACATAGAGAAAGATAGGGGCTTAATGTTTCGCCTCCCAACTCATTTATCATAGAGATAATTGTCAACAATAATAAATCATAATCAAATATATTTGACTGGATATATATGTTTGGATCTTTCCCCACCACATGATGTTTGCCAACTAATAGACTGAGGTTGGAATAAGAAGTTGACTCAACATGAATACTAAATAACATGAAAGTAAATAGATTGTCCCTTTGTAGAGGGAAGCAGGGATTTGCAGAGGTGCCAGAGCTCAAAGCTTAAATCAGATATAAATATAATTTTGGAAGGTACACCCTTCCTGTCAACGTTACGACCAAGAATTATCAATACCTTCCATGCTAAACACATTAGCGGCGGTTCCCAAGAGGTAAAAGTAAAGGTTGACTCCCCCTCCACCAACAAACACACTCCACGGCTAGCCGAATCCACGGGTACCGTCCATACCAACAACATTCCTGGGAGAGTTTTGTTTAATTACTTGCAATTTTTGATTTTGGGACTGGGAATCCCAATTATCGCCCCTCTCGTGCAAGGACGAGTGAATAAACACTCATCATGAGAATAACCCGCTTAACATGGAAGATACTGACCGCCCCCTGTCGCTCCATGAGCGGTCCAGGCACACAAAACAGGTGTTCATTTGAAATTTTAGAGGTGGCACATGCAAATTTACTTGGAATGGCAGTGAAATACCATATATAGGTAGGTATGGTGGACTCTTATGGAAGAAACTTGGCTCAAGGATTTGGATGCACAAGTAGTATCTCTAATTAGTACGAAGTGTTGGCTAGCAAAAGGTTCTAAACAAGCACCACATGTTGGGGGGTCCATAACAATATAACTTCTATGCAAATATACACAACCATAACTCATTACGTTGTCTTCCTTGTCCAACTTCAACTAATTTGATCAAGATTGAAAATAATTAATGGATATTCACAATCATAGAAGATGTCCAAGATAATATATTTGTATGTGAAAGTTCTCTTTCTTATACTTATTATTCACGAATTGCTTGTATGACCAATATTGTGATTGTAAAACTTCAATAGATTTTACTTTCTAAACCCAATGTGAAGCTACTACTAGGCATGATATGAACATATAATTTCAACTTCATGGTGTTCAATTCCTTCAACAATTTACTCATAGGATATAAGTGAAGCACAAGAGTAAATGACAAGCTACTCCAAAAGATATAAGTGAAGATCAATGAGTAGTCAAACAATTAAGTAGCTATGTGAGGACTCTCTCTCCCAATAAATATTTTCAGATCTGAGTATTTTATTCAAACAGCAAACTAAAGAAAAATTCATTCCAAGAATATCACATATTATGTGGGCAAATAAAAATTTAGGCTCAACATAAACTAACCGATATTTGTTTGATGAAGAGAGGTGGGATGCATAGCATCCCCAAGCTTAGATGCTCGAGACTTCTTGAAATATTCACTTGGGGTGCCTTGGGCATCCCCAAGCTTGAGCTTTTGTATCTCGTTCAATCCTCTCATATCCCGGTTTCACCTAAGTCTCAAAAACTTCATCCACACAAAACTCAAAAAGAACTCGTGAGATAGGTTAGTACACATAAGAACAAATCAACACTTCATGTACTGCCAATACAAGTTTCATAATAATTTCCAAACATTATCTACTGTATACTATCATTTTGACAATTTATATCAGCCAATATAGGCTATGGAAACTATAGGATAAGTAGATAACAAAACTATGACAGCAATCTGTCCAAACAGAACAGTCTGTAGCAATCTATTAAACCAGTGTACTTATGTAACTCAAAAAATTATGCAAATTTAGGAACTGATAAAGAATTTGTATGACAACACTGTGTCAAAATTTCAGAAACTTTCCACGTTCCAGTAAAATATGAAAATTCAAACACTACGGAGAAAGTTTCTGTTTTTACACAGCACACATCAAACATGCAATGCAAGCATCCTAAGGCAAATCTTGGAACTTTTTATTGAAAAACAATATTATAAATAACACCTAACATAAAATAACAAAATATAATGACGATCCAAGAAAAGCACATATTATGTGACGAATAAAAATATAGCTCTAAGTAAGATATACCGATGATGTTGAAGACGAAAGAGGGGATGCCTTCCGGGGCATCCCCAAGCTTAGACGCTTGAGTCTTCCTTGAATATTACCTTGGGGGTGCCTTGGTAATCCCCAAGCTTAGGTTCTTGTCACTCCTTATTCTCCTCATATCGGTGTCTCACCCAAAACTTGAAAACTTCAATCACACAAAACTTAACGGAACTTCCTGAGATGGGTTAGTATAATAAAGATAGATCATTCACTTAGGTACTGTCAATAAAAGATTCATAATTGTTCTCACATGATAACTACTGTATTATACCATTCCCATAATTTATACCACTAAATATAAGCTATGGAAACACTAAAACAAGCAAACTATGCATGCAAAACAGAATTTGTCAGAAACAGAACAGTCTGTGAAGATCTTTAGTATAGCCATACTTCCCTGTCTTTAAAAATTCTGAAAAATTTGGATAACCTGAAGAATTTATATATGAAGACTGTGTAAAAAATTCAGTTCATTATAACTCTCCAGTAAAAAATGAAAATTCATGTACTGGAGTCAAAAGTTTCCGTTTTGGTTCAGCATCAATTCTACTCATCTTGTGAGTCATCCCAAGGGCTTTACTTGGTACTTTATTGAAATAAAAGACACAAAACATGGTTACTACAGTAGCTTAATCATGTGAACACACAAAAACAGAAAAGGAAAAGTGTTGGGCTGTCTCCCAACAAGCGCTTTTCTTTAAAGCCTTTTAGCTAGGCATGATGATTTCAATGATGCTCACATAGGAATAGTAATTGAAACATGCACGAGAGTATCATGAATCTCATGACAAGCACATTTAAGTCTAACCCAATTCATATGCATAGGGATTTTGACAGCAAAAAATTTATGGGAGCAAGAACCAACTAGCATAGGAAGGCAAAACAAGCATAACTTCAAAGCTTTGAACACATAGAGAGGAAACATGATATTATTGCAATTCCTACAAGCATTTGTTCCTCCCTCATAATAAATTTCAGTAGCATCATGAAGGAATTTCAAAATATAACTATCACATAAAGCATGCTTTTCATGATCTACAAGCATAGAAAATTTAGTACTCTCCACATAAGCATATTTCTTCTGATTCATCGTAGTGGGAGCAAAATCAACAAAATAAATATCATGAGATACATGATTGGCATAATCCAAATGAAAATTAAAATCATGATGAAAAGTTTCATGGTCACTATCACTCTTTATAGCATACATGTCATCATCATAATCATCATAGATAGGAGGCATGCCATCATCATAATAAATTTGCTCATCAAAACTTGGGGGGGGGGGAGGCAAAAAATATCATCTTCATCAAACATAGCATCCCCAAGATTGTGGCTTTGCATATCATTAGCATCATGTATATTCATAGAATTCATACTAGCAACATTACAATCATGCTCATCATTCAAGGAATTCTCATTAAGTATTTTCATAATTTCTTCCTCTACCAATTGAGCACAATTTTCTTTTCGATCATTTTCAAGAAAGACGTGATAAAGACGAATAATATGAGGCCACCTCAATTCCATTTTTTTAGTTTTATTTTATAAACCAAACTAGTGATAAAACAAGAAACTAAAAGATTCAATTGCAAGATCTAAAGATATACCTTCAAGCACTCATCTCCCCGGCAACGGCGCCAGAAAAGAGCTTGATGTCTACTACACAACTTGTTCTTGTAGACTCGTGTTGGGCCTCCAAGCGCAGAGTCTTGTAGGACAGTAGCAAATTTCTCTCAAGTGGATGACCTAAGGTTTATCAATCCGTGGGAGCGTAGGATGAAGATGGTCTCTCTCAAACAACCCTGCAACCAAATAAAAAAAAAGTCTCTTGTGTCCCCAACACACCAAATACAATGGTAAATTGTATAGGTGCATTAGTTCGGCGAAGAGATGGTGATACAAGTGTAGTAATGATAGTAGATATTGATTTTTGTAATAGTAACAATAAAAAAAAGCAAGGTAGCAAGTAACAAAAGTGAGCACAAACGGTATTGCAATGCTTGAAAACAAGGCCTAGGGTCCGTACTTTCGCTAGTGCAATCTCTCGACAATGCTAATATAATTGGATCACATAACCATCCCTCAACGTGCAACGAAGAATCACTCCAAAGTTCTTATCTAGCGGAGAAAATAAGAAGAAATTGTTTTGTAGTGTATGAAACCACCTTAAAGTTATCCTTTCCGATCGATCTATTCAAGAGTTCGTAGTAAGATAACATCAAGTTATCCTTTCCGTTCGATCTATCTAAGATTTCGTACAAGAATAACGCCATATGATACGCATCAACCAACTCTAATGTCACCTAGATACTCCAATGTCACCACAAGTATCCATGAGTTAATTATACGATATGCATCAAACAATTTCAGATTCATAATACTCAACACAAAGAACCTCAAAGAGTGCCCCAAGATTTCTATCGGAGAACGTAGGACAAGAACGTGCATCAACCCCTATGCATAGATTACCCCAATGTCACCTCGGGAATCCGCAAGTTGAGTACAAAAACATACATCAAGTGAATTGATACGTCTCCAAGTATATATAAGTTTTGCTTGTTCCATGCTGTTATATTATCATTCTTGGATGTTTTACAATCATTTTATAACAACTTTATATCATTTTTTGGGACTAACCTATTGACATAGTGCCAAAATACCAGTTGTTGTTTTTGTTTGTTTTTTACTTCGCAGAAAATCAATACCAAACGAAGTCCAATCGCGACGAAACTTTTTGGAGATTTTTTCTGGACCAGAAGACACCCAGTGGGCCAAAGAAATACCGGGGGAGCGGGCCGAGGAGACCACAACCCACTAGGGCACGCCAGGGGGGGCCCGGCGCGCCCTGATGGGTTGTGCCCTCCTCGGGGCCCCTCTCCACCGCCTCTGATGCCTATAAATTCCTGAATATTCCAAAAACCCTAGGGGAGTCGACGAAACACGATTCCAGCCACCACAAGTTCCCGAACCTCGATATCCAATCTAAACACCATCACGGAGGGGTTCATCTTCATCATAGGTGCCTCTCCGATGATGCGTGAGTAGTCCACCCTAGACCTACGGGTTCGTAGGCAGTAGCTAGATGGCTTCCTCTCTCTCTCTTATGATTCTCAATATAATGGTCTCTTGGAGATCTATTTGATGTAAAATTTTGCGGTGCGTTTGTTGGGATCCGATGAATTTTGAGTTCATGATCAGTTTCTATCCGTGAATATTACTTGAGTCTTCTTTGATCTCTTATATGTATGATTACTTATAGCCTCGTATTTCTTCTTCGAATCTTTGGTTTAGTTAGGCCAACTAGATCGATTTTTCTTGCCATGGGAAGAGGTGCTTTGTGATGGGTTCGATCTTGCGGTGTTCTTTCCCAGTGACTGAAGGGGCAGCAAGACACGCATGTATCGTTGCTATTAACAGTACTAGGGAAAACCTTATACACAGAACCTTAGCAGTCGCGCTGGATAAAAAGAGGCGCTACTGCTACTTAGCCGTAGCGCGCGTGCAGAACAGGTGCTACTGCTAACAAATTTGCAGTAGCGCATTTTTTAAAGACGCGCTACTACTAATATTGCCCGCACCGTTGCCGCCAGGCTAGGTTTTGTAGTAGCGCGCACCAGATAACCGTGCTACTGCTAAAAGATTAGTAGTAGCACGTTTTCTGGGTAGTGCGCTACTGCTAAGTTTGAACCTGGCCACATGGCGGGCCCCACTTAGCAGTAGTGCCTCTTCTTGGGGCGCGCTACTGCTATCTTTTTAGCAGCAGCGCGTTTTCTGCCAAGCCACCACCTTTTTCGTCCCCCATCCCCCCTCCCGATCATCCTCTCTTCCTTCACTTTCCCCTAGCTCCCACCTCCTCTCTCCCTCACTTTGCTTCTTCCTCACTACTTCTCCCCCCATTACTCTCCTTCTTCTACCTCCCTCTCTCTCTTTATTGCTCCTAGCTAACTACACCACCTCCATTAATGCATCTCCTTTCTCTTTTTCCTTCCCCCTCCACTAGGTAGTTGAACTCATCTCCTTCCCAAACTAGCTAGGTAGATCTAGCATTTAATGAAGTGACCTATGTACCTCCCTAACTAGATCTAGCCATGTCAAGAAGTAAGCTTTGTCCACTTTTGATCATTCCCATAGGTGTGTGGCGAAACCGATCGACATGATCATCACCGTGCTCGATCTCGAGATAGGTGATTAAAAATTTGTGCTTTTGCAAGAATGGAAATATGTGTATGTGTGCGATATGACATAATCAGGCGATATGATGGAAATTGTGAGTGTGGCATGACTTGCCGCCGAATTGTGCTTGAGTTGCCTATGTTTTGCCGAAATGTCAATTTATTTCTGTTTCGACGAATTTCGGGAAAACTCTATATGTCCTATTTTTAGGGAAGGTCATGCCAAATTTTTGTATGACTTTGATGCATGCATGCATTTTTATAATCAATTTGTTTATTATTACCGTGCAGGCATTCATGATGGTCAGTGGAACGATGGTGGAAAGGTGGTTGCGGTCGGCGGTGCAGGACATGAATGAAAATAACCGGACAGAGATTATATGTCCGTGTCGAAGATGCAAAGGAGGAGTTTGGCTCGACCCCTATGAGGATGGTCGTGTGATGGCGCACCTGCTCATGACTAGTTTCATGGATGGCTATACTCGGTGGATAATTGAAGATGATGATGATGAGGAGGAGGAGGACGCCGACGGGGCAGGCAATGACGACACGGGGCAAGACAAAGAGATGACCGATAATGGCGGCGGAGAAGGGGCCGGACATGGCGACGGGGAAGAGGCCGGACATGGCGGCAGAGAAGAGACCGGACATGGCGATGGAGAAAATGTGGACTCCATGCTGCACACTTCGTCGGTACTAAGTTCAATCGTGCGGGACCCTCATGTTCAAGAACTGCTTCGCAAGGAGACGAGTACTGACAGAGCTGCTTCTAGAGAGGAGGCCAAGCTGCAGCAACTAGTGGTTGACACGAACACTCCATTGTATGATGGTTGCGATCCCGAGGTGACCCGCTTGAGTTTCACGCTCGAACTTCTGAAGACGAAGGCTAAAAACAAATGGACCGACACTAGCCTCGATGACCTTCTCAAGTACCTAAAGGATGTTCTTCCCGCGGGGAATCTATGTCCTACTAGTGTGGATGAGGCCAAGAAGATCGTGTGCCCTCTTGATCTGCCGCACGTTAGATACCATGCATGCATCAACGATTGCATAATTTATCGGAAGGAGCACGCGGAAAAAACCAGCTGTCTGGTGTGCAATGCTTCTTGATACAAGAAGGCCGGGAAGAAATCTCCCCAGAAAGTTGTATGGTACTGACCGATCACTCCCCGTCTGCAACATTATTTTGTAGATCCCAAGGAAGCACAGCTCATGCGTTGGCACGCGGAGAGGACAAAGCCTGACAATGGAGATGATCCAAAGCTAAGACACCTCGTGGATGGAAGCCAGTGGAGAGCGTTCAACGGCGAATATCGATATTTCGCATGTGATGCAAGGAACATCGTGCTTGGCGCGTGTACCGATGGCATGAATCCGTTTGGCAACCAGAACACCAACCATAGCACATGGCCGGTGTTTGTATGGATGTACAACATCCCCCTGGTTGTGCATGAAGTCGAAGTACATACACATGAGCATGCTGATTCAAGGGCCGAAACAACCGGGAAATAATATTAATTTGTATCTGGGGCTACTTCAAGAGGAGTTAGACACGTTACGGAAAACACTGGCCAAGACATGGGACGCCAGCAAAGGCGAGTATTTCTATATGAGAGCCGTGCTGATCACGATGGTGCACGACTATCTCGGTTACGGATATGTCGCATGCCAGGTGTGCCACGGATATTGCGGATGCACGCGGTGCATGGATGATACGACGTCTCAGCAGCTAACGTCAATGAAAGATGGCGGGTCTGGGAAAATCGTGTACATGGGGCATCGAAGATGGCTCGAGAAGGACAACCCGTGGAGAGACCGTGGAGATCTATTCAATGGAGAGGCTGAGCATCGAGGACCTCCACGTAAGCGGAGCGGCGCCAAAATCGATGAGCTCTTGAAAAACTGGGAAAAGTGCCCCGCACCGGGAAAGACGATGAAAAAGGCGCCGGAGCCGCTGCTGAAGGTATGGAAGACGTGGTCTGTTTTCTAGGACTTGGAGTACTGGCACAAACTCGACACGCCACATTGCCTTGATCAAATGCATATCTGTAAGAATGTCCTTGAGAGCTTGCTTGCGACACTGATGAACATGCCGGATAAGACCAAGGATGGGCCGAAGGCAAGAAGAGACTTGCAAGATTTGAATATCAGGGCAGATCTGCACATGCCGCCCCGTAAAAAGTCAGAGGAGACAGAGACGGAGACGAAGGCGCGGGAGAAGAAGGGCAAAAAAGTGAAGGAAGAGGATTATTGCCCCCCTTCTTGCTTCACCTTAAGTCCGGCTGAGATTGATCAATTCTTCAAGTGCCTTACCGGAATCAAAGTTAGTTCCGGTTACTATGGGAAGATAAGCAGATTTCTAGACACGAAGAAGAAAAGGTTCAGCGCGATGAAGTCCCATGACTGTCATGTGATGATGACGCAGATACTACATGTTGCCCTTAGAGGGATAGTGGACAAGCACGTCCGTGAGACGCTTATTGGTCTCTGCAACTTTTTTGACCTCATCTCTCGAAAGTCGATCAGTGTGAAGCAGCTCCGAAGGCTACAGGAAGAGATCATTGTGATACTAAATGAGCTTGAGATGTACTTCCCGCCCGCGTTCTTTGACGTCATGGTGCATCTGTGTGTCCATATTGGGGACGTCATAATAGACCTGGGGCCGTCATTCCTGCATAACATGATGCCGTTCGAGAGGATGAATGGGGTCATCAAAGGATTCGTTCGTAACATGTCCCGTCCGGATGGAAGCATCGTCTAGGGCTATCTGACACAATAGTGCATCTCTTTCTGCGAGAATTATCTATATGGCGGAGACCGGCCTGGTGTTGGTTTGCCCGTTAAGAAGCACGTTGGGAGGCTCGAAGGAGAAGGTCACACCAACGGTCGCAGGGAAGTGCATGTGGCCTACTCAAATCGACACAACGACTTTGACAGAGCAAACTTAGTAGTGCTACAACACCTAGACCAGGTAGATCCTTTCGTGACACTACACAAAGAAACCATCGCAAAGAAGTATCGTGACCGGGGGGTATGCAGGACGGACGCCGAAGTTACTAGAGAGCACAACTGCACTTTCCTGCATTGGTTCAAAGAGCATATTCTTGCTAATCCCCCGGAACAGGGCTCTAAGGACGGATTGCTCATATACGCCTTAGCACATGGCCCCTCGGCCAACCTCGTGACCTATCAGGCATACAAACGGATACACATTCTACACGGAGGCCAAAGATATGAACAGTGATTTTCAGAACTCAGGGGTGACAATGGAATGCATGACCGGCAGTGACAACGGCGCAACTGAGAGATTTTATGGAAGGGTCGAGGAGATCAGGGAGCTTGACTACTCTGGACTGCACAGAGCGACGGTGTTCCGTGTCAGATGGGCTAAGAATGTCGAAAGAGAAAACCGGTATTTCACTACCATGACTATACCCAACGCCAAGAGCGCTACCGTGAACGCCATCGCAAAAAACGAGCCATGGGTACACGCTAAGCACGTGACACAATGCTTCTTCATAACCGACCCGAGAAATCCCAGCCGTGTTGTCGTGAGGAGAGGCAAAAGGAACATCATTGGAATAGATGGAGTCGCCAGCGAGGAAGACTACGACCAGTACGGCAACCCGATGAGGGAAGATGACGATGACGATGAAGTATACGTCAAAAGAAGAATCAGTACTACATACTCCATGGAAAAGGAAAAGTCACAATCAGGGGCTCAATTATTCGTCAACGAACAAGAAGCTTAAGGGAAAGAAGCTCACTAAAAAATGAAAACGTCGACGCTGATCGAGAAACCGTTATCGGTCAAATGATGTAATATATATGTTCCTATTTTGTGTACACACTTAACCGTTATGCATGGGTCAAATGATGTAATATATATGTTCCTATTTTGTATAGACACTTAACCGTCAAATGATGCAATATATATCGCCTTAGTTATATACATTGTATCACCTTCCCTTCATTCCTGCTCTCGGAAAAAAAAGGAAAAGGAAAAGAAAATAGAAGAAAAAAACAGGAAAACAAAATAAAAGGAAAAGAAAATAGAAGAAACTAACAGGAAAAGAAAAGAAAAGAAAATAGAGGAGCGATAGCAGTAGCGAGTTTCTGTAAAACGCGCTATAGGGATATCAAGTAGCAGTAGCACGTTTCTGTAAAATGCGCTACTGCTACTTGATATAGCTATAGCGCGTTTTACGTAAACGCGCTACTGCTACTTCCACATAACCCCCCGCATGTACTTCCCTCCTCTGCTTCCTCCCCCAATTCCCCCACTCTCTTCTCCCCCTCGTCGTCGGAGCCCCTGCCCTCGCCCTCGCCCTCGCCGGAGCCCGAGCGCCGACTCCGACCCCGACGTCGCACGCCTCCCTCGCCGTCGCCCGGCCCAGACACCGACGCCGCATGCCTCCGTCGCCGTCGCCCGGCCCCGGCCCCGACCCCGACGCGGCATGCCTCCCTCCTCTGCTTCCTCCCCTCCCAACCTCGGCCGTCGTCGGGCCTGCCTCCTCGCCCTGCACCCTCTGTAAGCCCCCCCACTGCTCCTCTGTCTCTGCCATTAGGGTTCTAGCTAGGGTACTTAGGTTAATTTACTTAGGTTTTAGTTATGGCAGTAGGTTAATTAGGTTATCTATTTAGTTAGGGCAGTAGGTTAATTAGGTTCTTAGGTTAATTTACTTAGTTATGAACCCTAGGTATCAAATTTAGTTATGAATCCTAGGTAGTTATTTTTTGCGGTGATGAATTTAGTTATGAACCCTAGCTAGGTATCAAATTTAGTTATGAATTTAGCTAGGTATCAAATTTTATTCAAGGAATTTTTATTGGTATTTAACGAAAAAACAGAATTGTTGCTATTTGATTTTTTTAGTTAAAGCTATTGTTGCTATATGAACCCTATATGATATGTGGACATGTGATTTGGACATGTGATTCAAACAGGGCCGTGGTGGAACAACCCCCCACTAGCTAGCTTATATTTGAAGTGGACATGTGATATTTGGAAAATGATGCTTATGTGCAGGGTAAATGATCCGAGTGGCCTATGTTTCGCCGGAATGTTGATTCATTTCCGTTCCGGCGAATTTCAGGCGCTCGATATGTCCACTTTTTAGCAAAGGTCGTGCCGAAATTTCCCGTGAATTTTGGCATGTCTTGTGCTAGAAAGTAGGCATATCGAGTGCCGGGATTTGCTGGGAAACGACATTCCAGCAAACCATAGACCTTTTTTTATGTCATTACTCATTTTTATTATAGTTTAAGAATTAAACAAGGAGACTTAATCGTAGGAAACATGTCGAACAACGAAGAAACTGGGCCTTCTGACCACGATGCAGACGAGATGGATTATAAGGGTGAACATCAGTACCTCGACTTTTTGTCTGCTATGCAGAATCAAGGTTTGCAGCACGGCCTCGATGATGGTACTGACGCCGACATCGACACCGATGGCGGCGCCGAGACCGGTGGGGAAGGTACCGGCGCAGAAGCCGCTATCGAAAAGAAGAAGCAGAAGAAGCAGAGGATACGAAAACCTAACAAACTCGGCATCGGACGACTGGTGATCACAAAGATGGTCCCTGGCAAGTTTGAGCCATTAGAGCCAGAAGAACCTCGCAAGTGCTACGGGAACCAAGTCGGATGCATCCTACAGGAATGCGTGAGCATCAACGACGATGACTTAAGGGGTAAAGAACATTTGAAGCAGTTGCTCCTGATGAAGCTGCACAAGAGATTCAAGTTCCCCGACCGGGATGACGACATAGAACACCCGTGGAAAGATCCGAAGATGAAAAATATTAACAATCACGCCATGGGCATGTTTAGCAATGATTTGGCCTCCTGGAAAGGGAGGGTGAAACGAGCTATTGAGGCTGAGGAACCCCTGTCCAAGATTCTGGAGGAAAATCCGACACTTACGGAAGAGGAGTTCCAAAAGTTCAAGGACACTTGCGCTACCGAGGCAGCCAAGGCTAAGGCTGCGAAATTCAAGAGCCTTCAGCAAAGGAACACGGGGAACCAACGCCTCGGAAGCCGTGGCTACCTTGGCAAAAGGCCCATATGGGATAAGGAGGACGCGGAACGTGAAGCCGCGGGTCTCCCAGACCCCTTTGCGAAGTTCACCAACCCCTTGGAGCGTGACTTCATCAGGGCCCGCTACAAGTGGGACAAGGAAAAGAAGGTTTTTTACACGGACCCGATCACGAGGAAATTGATTAGAATACTCGTAATTATTCTTTTGCCACCTTACATTTAGCTTCTGATCAAGTTGACTACACATTCGTAAACGGTTCACGTTCCTTCTACAGGACAAGCAACACAAGCTTGCAGCCGAAAGCCTGTCTTCATCGATGAGGCCCAAGTGGGACACCCCTCTCAACCGGGCCTTGAACGAACTTAAGGGACTCCCTTTGGAACAGCGGCCACAATATGGACGTGTGCACGGCGCCGGAGACGGCGCCACGTGGAAGGTCTTTTACAACGAGGGCCCGGAGGCCAAGAAGCAGAAAAAGAAGTTCAGTCAGGCGGACATCGACGAGAAGGTGAAGCTTGCGTTCGAGAAAAAAGCAGCTGAGGATGTGAAAAAGGCAGCCGAGGAGAAAAATGGGTTGCTACAACAGGCAGTCGCTGCAGCTATAGATGCCTGCAGAAAATGATTACGCTACTAACTTGGTCCCAGCTATCATCAACTGGACGAAGGAAAATCCAGACAAGACGGTAGATAATTTCGCCATGCCCAGCTTAGTCGGGAGCAACTCGGTGAACAACACAACCGCACCATCACCTGCTCACGCAACCGCGCCTGCTCCCGCACCCGCACCCGCACCCGCTCATAGCAGCCCGTCCTTAGTCTCTGGCGCGCTAGGCAGGCCTTCATCTTTGGCTGAGCTCGACGCCCTCACGGTAATTACATGTCGCACCAACAAATATCTAGAATATTCCGTTTTCATTGCCTGTCGGATGTTTTACGCCGCAGACATGTCTTTGCAGGCCGACGAAATCCCGTGCACCCTACTCTACTTGATCAAAGGCCAGAAGGTGGACATGGGAAAGGCGGTGATAACGAAGCCCTTGGAACTCACATTCCACAGCCAGCCGATGCCCGGTGGGCACTTCAGGGTTACCTTGTCGAGTGTGAAATCGGGGCACGAGGATTTGCCTCCTCCAGTACGGCTAGGGGGAGAGGACGACGAGACCCCGCCGCGGCTTGGAAACTGCAAGGGTTGGGTGCTGCTATGGCCGAAGAATCTTCTTCGTCTGGAGCCAGCCAAGAGCACACCAATAACCACACATCAGCAAGCAGGTATGAACACCACCACCCCGCCTACGCAATTACCAGCGCCTGTAGTACTGCCGGGTGAGAGCGGCGGACGACGCGAGGAAGGGGGTCCAATAGTGGCTGATGTAATCGCCCCCGTAGAACAAAGAATGGATGATGAGATGGGCGAGGACCCTCTTCGGTTCCTCAATACAGGCGCCTATGATGATGACTTGGAATTGAGGAGTCAGCCATATGACGACTCGGGCTATCAGCATGCTGATGAGGAGATGGATGATCTGCCCGGGCAAGAACGTCCTAGCAGGGTTAATTGCAAGAAGTCTCTCTTCATGCAATCCTCACAGGACACGCCTGAAGATGCCGCCTCAACACAGGCTCAACTAGCCGAGGGTCGTACAGTGCTTAGCCCGACAACACTATGGCAGGGTGTAAGAGCACATTTATCCATGTGTAGTTTTGGTAATTGATGACAATCCCTATGGACTAATGGTTGCCTTGAGTTATATTCGAAGGATTTGTCCGTAGGTACTTCTTGAAGTCCATTTGTTGGTTTCAAGGAGTTTATATGGTGACCAAGGTGGTATTCAAGGTGTATCCAAATATTGGTCATGTGGGAGTTGAGCTTATTGCAAGCATGTCTTGAAGAAGAAGATTGTGTAAGCATTCATGTTTACCTTCAAGACATCATCTTTATGAAGAGAGAAGATAAGATACAAGGTTGATCAAGACTAAATCAAAAAGTGAATCAAGTTGATCAACACACAAAGCGTACAAGATGTACTGAGAGGGATCAAGTGATCCCATGGTATGGTAAGCATTGTCCATTACGCTTTGTGTACTAACCCATGGTCTACGTGAGAGTTTGTTGTGGGGTTAGGTATATTTCCATGGGCTTGCGTCAAGAGGAAGATCACATACAACCCATGGAGGATGACATCAAGTGGTGATCGTCATCAAGGTTGCGGGGTGCAAGTTCAAGTGAAGCACCACAGAGAGATCATGCTTGAAGCTTGCCGTCCATTGTGGTGATAATGGACTTGTGAAGATGTGCCGAAGTGAGGCTCTCCCATAGTGGAGTATGGGGGAGCAATCTACTAATCTTCATCGAGCCGACGCAATCAAGAAAGGTGGTCCATCTTGAGGAAGTCAAGATCGTCATCATCTAGCTCAAGTGGACTATGCGCAAGGCTAAGGTTTGACCTTGATAGGGTTTTGTATTTTACCGGTCTCATAGTGATAGTTGGGAGACTGGGTTATAGGATAGATAGCCGTACTATCAAGGGGGCTCTCAAGTGAGTAGCTTGATCGTATCGTTCGTTGAGAGCACAAACTATTGCATTCTTGGCATCATCATCTTTCTTGGTTCTTGGTTGGTTTTTCTCTTTGAGGTTTCTTGAGCTTATGGTCAGCTTCATGACAAGCTCAAGTTCATCGAAAACGGAGTCCATATGCATCTTCTATGATGTTTTCGATGTTGGAGTTTTTGCCGGTTCTTCATTGATAGAGGTTTCACATCTCTATACCATTGGCATTTTTATACTGCCTCTTCTTAAGAAAATCTATGGTCGTCCTGAATCCAACAAGTTTTTGTCGCTGTTCGATAGCTCTTGTCGTCCTGAATCCAACAAGCTTGAGTTTGCTCAATTCGGAGCTCGTATGCGAAAGTTATGGCAGTTTCAGTGCCAGGGCAGTTTTTCTCTGAACTAAGCGGTAGTACCGCTCGGTACCACGGTAGTACCGCTCCGGCGGTACTTCCGCTATGTACTACCGCTGCTACTACCGCTTATATTTTCCTTCTGGTGCCCACGGGGACCTCTGGGCATTTTCGGCGGAAGTACCGCTCCCCCAGAGCGGTACTACCGGTTTAGGCGGAAGTACCGCTCTCCCCAGAGCGGTAGTACCCGCTCCAGCGGTACTGCCGCCCTGAGGTTCCGTGGCTACTTCCGCCTAAGTGTTTCTTCTGGCTTCTTGGGATTATTTGAGCGGAAGTACTGCTCCCTCTAGAGCGGTACTACCGCTTTGTTGTTCCAGGACGAGTGTAAGCGGAAGTACCGCTCCCTTGAGCGGTACTACCGCTTGTGTGCGGGCTGTGGGGGTAACGGTTGGATTTTCCCTCACCTATAAAAGGGGGTCTTCTTCCCCATTGCTCCCCAACTCTTGAGCTCGTGTTCTTCCCCCATTGTTGACCTTCTTCGAGCTTGCTAACTCTCAATCCCTCCAATGATTCTTGCTAGTTCTTGAGGGAAAAGGGAGAGGAGATCTAGATCCACATTTCCACCAATCACTTTCTCCTCTTTGTGAGGGGAACCCCTTCGATCTTGATCTTGGAGTTCTTCGTGTTCTTCTTCGTTCCTCCTCTCATTTTCCTCCCTAGCATTAGTTGCTTTGGTGGCATTTGGGAGAGAAGGACTTGGGCACTCCGTGTGCCCTTGCCATTGCATTTGGTGCATAGGTTTGAGTTCTCCACGGTGATACGTGGAAGTGAGAAGTTGGGAAGCTTATTACTCTTGGGTGTTTGAGCACCCTAGAGCTTGTTCCTCTTGGGTGCCTTGGCGCCCTAGACGGTTGGTGGTGCCTCGGAGCTCAATCATTGTGGTGTAAAGCTCCGGGCAAGCGTCGGGGTCTCCAATTAGGTTGTGGAGATTGCCCCGAGCAATTTGCACGGGTACTGGTGAACCGCCCCCAAGGGTTGCCAAAGTGTACGGGTACCGGTGACCGCCCCCAAGGGTTGCCATTTGTACGGGTTCGGTGACCGCCCTCAAGGGTCCCTTAGTGGAATCACGACATCTTGCATTGTGCGAGGGCGTGAGGAGATTACGGTGGCCCTAGTGGCTTCTTGGGGAGCATTGTGCCTCCACACCGCTCCGAACGGAGATTAGCATCCGCAAGGGTGTGAACTTCGGGATACATCGTCGTCTCCGCATGCCTCAGTTATCTCTGACCCGAGCCCTTTACTTATGCACTTTACTTTGTGATAGCCATATTGTTTCTTGTTATATATCTTGCTATCACTTAGTTGTCTATCTTGCTTAGCATAAGTTGTTGGTGCACATAGGTGAGCCTAGTTGTTTTAGGTTTTGTGCTTGACTAATTAAACGATAGTTTTATTCTGCATTTGTTCAAGCCTAAACCGTAATTATTTTAAAGCGCCTATTCACCCCACCCCCTCTAGGCGACATCCACGTCCTTTCACAGGGGTTAAGCAAGGGTCTGGAAGATCAGCCCAAGAAAAAGGAGAGTCTAGATGGTCAGCCCAAGCAGAAAAAGGAGAGGAGGAGACCGCCGAAGAAAGGCTCTGCTGCCTACAAACAATCCAGAGCACATAGCAGCCAGACAGCAGATTTTGAAGAACGTGTACCCATCAAAGGTGCGGCAATGTTCCATGTCACGGGCGAGCGGATGCTACCGCCGAAACTGCTGGAGGCAATATCAGGGGATCTCAGGAGACTGCACGACCATGTGCTGTCGACTGAGAAAATCCTACTAGCCTCGAAGGATCCAGGATATCCGACATACGCGGCTCGTGTGCCCGAGGGGAAGTGCTACGTCGACACACGGCCCGCGGAGGTGTTCTTCCTGCGGTTTGAGCATATCTTCGAGATGTTTCTGACAAGGCGGCTCGATTTTACAATCGTCCGCCTTTTTGCGCTACATATGAGCTCCGTCATGAAGAGAGAAGTCATCTCGCAAATCTGTGTGGCGGATCCATACTACATGCACGAGTCCTTCTTGAGTCTTGGCGACTTTGAGCGTAAAACTGCTAGGGAGTACCTCGAAAACTTCATGGTAAAGAATAAGCACCAGGAAATTCTCCTCCTGCCTTATCATCCAAAGTAAGTCAGTGCTGGACAACCCTTTCGTACATTTCAATCATTCCTTCTCGCTCATATGGAGAATAATTTGAGGTGTTCTTTTCCCCGCAGCAACGGGCGCGCCATCCTTATCGTTCTTTACCCGCGAGTCTCCCACGCCGTGTATTTTGACCCTACCAGAAACTACGAGAAGAAGGACTACACCCACGTAATGAATATTGTAGATGATGCTCTCCAAGGCTTCAGCTTGAGGGGTGGCCACATGCAGATCAGGAAACAAAGGAACGGCAAGACGGGTTTCTCGCATAAAACTAACTTCTGCTGCATCCATGTCCCGAAATCAAGTAGGAACGTTGGATTCTACCTCCTCCATCTCATGATGGAGTTCAGAAGGGATCACCAAAAGCTTCGCATGACAACCAAAAACGATGATCATATCCGCAAGTGGGTAGAATCTCAAGGAGAAGCGGATTATAAAGTTAGAGATGACTTCTTTCGCATCCAGAGGGACATGGCGACGATCATCATGAAAGAAGTCGTCGAAGAGAAGGGGATGTTCCACCACGGCCCTATATTGCGAGCTGACGTCCGAACTCGCATAGGCATGCAACGTCAGGACCTCACGCCGTTCAAGAAGCTAGGGTGCATCCTCGATGATACGGAAGGATGGAAGTTCTAGTGATTTACGATGCCGATGATGATGATATGTGTCGGTTGAACGTGTATACTTTCTATAGCGATGAAACTTTGTGATGTCCACGGTCCCTACCGAACTTGCGTAACGCTACTTTGTTAGTTTGGGTACGATGACCTGCGTACCTCTAGTTAATTAGTTTGCGTACGATGAAACTGCGTTGATTATTTATGTTTACTATATGTTGCATCTAGTTGCTAACCCTTTCTTTTTCGTGTTGCTCAAGTATATTTTGTTGCATATGATTGTACATTCTCTTGATGAAGATGCATCTCTAACAGGTACCTAGATTCTTGATGGCGAAGAAGCGTTGCTATGTCGTGTACAAAGGGAAGGTTCCGGGAGTATACGACGAGTGGTCCGAGTGTTAGGCGCAAGTGGAGGGGGTCTTGGGCGCCAGCCATAAAGGCTTCAAAAGCAGACAAGAAGCAGAAGCTAGTTACTTGAGGAGGCTCACGCTAGCGCGAGAGAGGACTCATAACCGCCGCCTCATGTACTGCATAGTTTCGCTCTCACTCATAGCGATAGCTTTTCTTGTGTATATCATTGTTTAGATGGATGATGATGTAGTTGCAAGTATTCGAGACTTGTATCGCTATTTTCGAGAGATGATGACGAGAGACCACTTTGTGTTGGATGATGATTATGATGATGACATGAATTGATAAGACTATTTGTATGTGTATGCTATGATTACATTTGTATGTGTATGATATGCTAGATATTATTGTATAAAGCCTGTACAAATACAAAACAAATATGCAGAAAAAAATCAGAAACTAATAAAACTAGCAGTAGCGCGGCTTACTGTAGCGCGCTACACCGATTAGCAGCAGCGCATCCCGATAAAGCTCGCTACTGCTACCCATGTTTAGCAGTAGTGCGTCTTACTCTAGAGCGCTACCGATATTAGCAGCAGCACGTCCCGGTAAAGCACGCTGCTGCTACCCATGTATAGCAGTAGCGCGGGTCGAACATCGCTACTGCTACAAGTTAGCTGTAGCGCCGTATCAGTAGCGCAGGTTCCCGCGCTACTGATACACCTAAAAACTGTGCTACTGCTAGGCTTTTCCCTAGTAGTGTAAGGATAACAAGATGGGGTCTATTCCTACATGAATAGATCTTGTCTACATCATGTCATCGTTCTTATTGCATTACTCCGTTTTTCCATGAACTTAATACACTAGATGCATGCTGGATAGCGGTCGATGTGTGGAGTAATAGAGGTAGATGCAAGCAGGAGTCGGTCTACCTATCTTGGATGTGATGCCTATATAATGATCATCGCCTTGGATATCGTCATGACTATTCGATTTTCTATCAATTGCCCAACAGTAATTTGTTCACCCACTGTGTGCTATACTCATGAGAGAAGCCACTAGTGAACCCTACGGCCCCGGGGTCTACTTTTCCAACATATTGCTTTCCGATCTATCTTTTTGCAATCTTTGTTTTCAGATCTACAAATACAAAAACCCAAAAATATATTGCTGCATATTTTATTTGCTCTTTTTATTTTGTGTTCTTGAGAGATCTATCTCTCCTATCTATCACTACCTAATCTATATTTTTAACGTAGAGAGATTGACAACCTCTCTTTCGCGTCGGGTTGCAAGTATTTGTTGTTTGTGTGCAGGTGCTGCTTATTGGGTGGTCGTGATCCTCCTACTGGTTCGATAACCTTGGTTTCATAACTAAGGGAAATACTTACCGTCGCTGTGCTGCATCATCCCTTCCTCTTTGGGGAAATACCGACGCAGTCTCAAGCCACGTCAAAGGAATTTCTGGCGTCGTTGCCGGGGAGGAAGCAGTCTCTTCTACGTGCCTATCGTAGGCGCCGAGGGGACTCCATCATCATCTACCAGGTTCCTAATCACAAATCTCATCTCCTTGCAATTACATTATTTTCCATTTGCCTCTCATTTTCCTCTCCCCCACTTCACCCAATTTGTCGTTTTATTCGCCCTCTTTTTGGTTTGCCTTTCTCTCGCCGGATCTCTTTTTGTTTGCTATCTTTGCTTGTGTTGCCATGTGCCTTTTATTTGCTTGCATCTTTGCTTGCTAAAAATATATTGATATGGATCCTCATCCACTTGCTAATCTTTTCAAAAGGCCAAATTATGATGAACCAATTGCTAGTGAGTTGAGTGCACTTGATTGTCTCTATGAAGTTTTGTTTGAAAATCATGAATCTAAATTTTTTGATGAAGTGCTGAAAGAAGAAACTTATAAGGTGATTCATGATAGTTCCTTGAATGATGAGTATGATTGCAATGTTGCTAGTATGAATTCTCTAAATATCCATGATGCTAATGATATGCGAAGCCACAAGCTTGGGGATGCTATGTTTGATGAAGATGATATTTCTAGCCCCCCAAGTTTTGATGAGCAACTTTATTATGATGATTGCATGCCTCCTATTTATGATGATGGTGATGACACGTATGCTATAATGAGTAATGATAACCATGAAAATTATCATCATGGTTTTAATTTGCAATGTGGTTATGTCAATCAAGTGTCTCATGATATTTATTTTGTTGAGTTTGCTCCCACTACCATGGATCATAAGGAATTTGCTTATGTGGAGAGTAATGAAAATTCTATACTTGTACATCATGAAAAGAATGATTTATGTGATAGTTATATTGTTGAATTCCTTCATGATGCTACTGAAATTTATTATGAGGGATGAACATATTCTTGTAGGAATTGCAATAATATCAAGTTTCCTCTCTATGTCTTCAAAGTTTTGAAGTTATGCTTGTTTTGCCTTCCTATGCTAGTTGATTCTTGTTCCCACAAAATACCTATGCATAGGAAGTGGGTTAGACTTAAATGTGTTTGTCATGCGATTCATGATGCTCTTTTGCATATTTCATTTACTAATTTTTATGTGAGCATCATTGAAATCATCATGCCTAGCTAGGGGCGTAAAACGATAGCGCTTGTTGGGAGGCAACCCAATGAATAAATAAATTTTTGCTTTTTGCTTTCTATTTTTGTGTGTTGACACAATTATGCCTCTGTTATGATTGTGTTTTTATGGTTTATTTAGTGTTTGTCCCAAGTAAAGCCTTTAGGATGATTCATAGGATGAGTAGAAGTTATGTTGAATCTGAAACAGAAACTTTGCGTCCAGTATATGAATTTTCATTTTTTGCTGGAATGTTATCTTCAGCTGAAATTTTAACACAGTGTTTCTATAGAAATTCCTTACGTTTTCCTAATTTTTCAGAATATTTAGAGTTACCTAAGTATTGTTAGAGTACAGATTACTACAGACTGATCTGTTTAAGACAGATTCTGTTTTCGTTGCATTGTGTGCTTGTTTTGATGAATCTATGGGTTATATTGAAGGGTATGAGCCATGGTAAAGTTAAAATACAGTAGGTATAATGCAATAATAAAATATGAATGGGTTTGAAACAGTACCTAAAGTAGTGATTTTCTTTATTATACTAACGGATCTCACGAAGATTTTGGTGAGTTTTGTGTGATTGAAGTTTTCATGTTTTGGGTGAGATCACGATGGATGAAGGAATAAGGAGTGATAAAAGCCTAAGCTTGGGTATGCTACCGCACCCCCAAGATACATCCAAAGAGTAATAAGCAACTAAGCTTGGGGATGCCCCCGAGTGGCATCCCCGCTTTCTTCTAACGACCATCGGTATTTAACTTGGAGCTATATTTTTATTCGTCACATATCATGAGTTTTACTTGGAGCGTCTTGTATCTTTGCTTGTTTGTTTGTTATTTTGTCATTTGTATCCTTGCTGGACACACCTATTTGAGAAAGCCAAAATCATGCTATGATTTGTTAGAATTGCTCTATGTGCTTCACTTAAACTTTTTGAGCTATAGAATTGCTCTAGTGCTTCACTTATAGCTCTTTGAGCACGGTGTGCTTGGAAATTTTTGTAGAAATACTCTCATGCTTCACTTAGATTAATTTAAGAGTAGGTAAATTTTGAAGAAATCCTCTCATGCTTCACTTATACTATTTTGAGAGATGAAATCTTTATGCTCATGTGCTTCACTTAAATTTGTTTGAGCTTGCCAAAAAGCAATGGCAATATATGAAACTAGTCCCAAATTGATAGATATCCAAGGAGGATATAAGAAAAACTTTCATGAATATAATTGGGTAAATTAAACTTGATTCTTTGTAATAGTTTTGAAACGTGATGATAGTAATATGTGAGTCATGTTAGTAAGTAATTATGCTTTAGTAGGAATATTGGTGTTAAGGTTTGTGATTCCCTATGCATGCACGAAAGTCAATAGTTATGCAATGAAGTTACATCCTACTTATGGTGCATTATTCGGTGTTAGTTATGCTCAATGCTCACTTATGTGAATTTTCATTTCTTGGTCTGGTTGCTTCCCAACCTATTTGCTAGCCTCCATTTGTACTAAGTAGAAATACTACTTGTGCATCCAAAATCCTTAAACCAAGTTTTGCCTTATGAGTCCACTATACCTACCTATATGCGGTATTTCCATGCCGTTCCAAGCTAATTTGTATGTGCCATCTCTAAATTTTCAAAATAAATTTTCTCTTTTGTGTGGTCGTACCGCTCATGAAACTGTGCGGAGTGTCCAATATTTTTCCATGCTAGATGTGTTATTCTCAAGATGAGTGTTTATTCACTTGTCATTGCACGAGAGTGCGACGGTAATAGGGATGCCCATTCCCTAAATGAAAAAGAAAAAAATATTTACTTTATGTTGTCAAATAATAAATTCCATGGAAAGTGTTGGTATGGAAGGCAACCGTGGATACGGCCCGCCATGGAAAGTGAAAGTTTGGTGGAAAAAGGATTAAACTTTATTTTCTGTTTGGGAACCGCCTATGATATATCTAGCATGGAAAGTATTGTGAGCTACTTTGTCATTTTCGTTGATAGGAAAAGCATGCCACCCAAAATATTTTTCTCACTCAATTTAAACCTTGAGCTGTGGCACCTCTACAAATCCCTACTTCCGTCTGCGAAGGGCCTATATTTTACTTTATGCATTTTTGCTTTGAGTCTCCATCTTCTCTTATAAGCACCAACTAGGGGCGTACTTGAGCGTTGGGCATAGTTAATATTTGAGTGTGTTTCATGAATGGATCAATGATTTTGCATTACGGGCTAGGGATAACTTTCTTTAATGTTGATATTTTGAAAGACATGGTTGCTTGTTGACATGCTTGAGTATTGAAGTCATTATGCTAAAACTAGACTATTGCTTTGAATCATTTACAATTACAAATGTCCATGCTATACAAAAGAAAATAATATGAGATGAACATGTTAGGCAGCATTCCACATCAAAAATTCTGTTTTTATCATTTACCTACTCGAGGACGACTAGGAATTAAGCTTGGGGATGCTGATACGTCTCCAACGTATCTATAATTTTTGCTTGTTCCATGATGTTATATTATCATTCTTGGATGTTTTACAATCATTTTATAACAACTTTATATCATTTTTTGGGACTAACCTATTGACATAGTGCCAAAGTGCCAGTTGCTGTTTTTGCTTGTTTTTTACTTCGCAGAAAATCAATACCAAACGGAGTCCAATCGCGACGAAACGTTTTGGAGATTTTTTCTGGACCAGAAGACACCCAGTGGGCAAAAGAAGTGCCGGGGGAGTGGGCCGAGGAGACCACAACCCACCAGGGCGCGCCAGGAGGGCTCCGGCGTGCCCTGATGGGTTGTGCCCTCGTCGGGGCCCCTCTCCACCGCCTTTGATGCCTATAAATTCCCAAATATTCCAAAAACCCTAGGGGAGTCGACGAAACACAATTCCAGCCGCCGCAAGTTCCAGAACCTCGATATCCAATCTAAACACCATCACGGAGGGGTTCTTCTTCCTCATAGGTGACTCTCCGATGATGCGTGAGTAGTCCAACATAGACCTACGGGTCCGTAGGCAGTAGCTAGATGGCTTCCTCTCTCTCTCTCTCTCTCTCTCTCTTATGATTCTCAATACAATGGTCTCTTGGAGATCTATTTGATGTAAACTTTTCCGGTGTGTTTGTTGTGATCCGATGAATTTTGAGTTCATGATCAGTTTCTATCCATGAATATTATTTGAGTCTTCTTTGATCTCTTATATGCATGATTACTTATAGCCTCGTATTTCTTCTTCGAATCTTTGGTTTAGTTAGGCCAACTAGATCGATTTTTCTTGCCATGGGAAGAGGTGCTTTGTGATGGGTTCGATCTTGCGGTGTTCTTTCACAGTGACAGAAGGGGCAGCAAGACACGCATGTATCGTTGCTATTAAGGATAACAAGGTGCGGTCTATTCCTACATGAATAGATCTTGTCTACATCATGTCAACGTTCTTATTGCATTACTCCGTTTTTCCATGAACTTAATACACTAGATGCATGCTGGATAGCGGTCGATGTGTGGAGTAATAGAGGTAGATGCAGGCAGGAGTTGGTCTACCTATCTCGGACGTGATGCCTATATAATGATCATCGCCTTGGATATCGTCATGACTATTCGATTTTCTATCAATTGCCCAAAAGAAATTTGTTCACCCACCGTGCGTTATACTCATGAGAGAAGCCACTAGTGAACCCTACGGCCCCGGGGTCTACTTTTGCAACATATTGCTTTCCGATCTATCTTTTTGCAATCTTTGTTTTCAGATCTACAAAACTAAAACCCAAAAATATATTGCTGCATATTTTATTTGCTCTTTTTATTTTGTGTTCTTGAGAGATCTATCTCTCCTATCTATCACTACCAAATCTATCTTTTTACCGTAGAGAGATTGACAACCTCTCTTTCGCGTCGGGTTGCAAGTACTTGTTGTTTGTGTACATCTGCTTTTATTGAGTGGTGGTGATCCTCCTACTGGTTCGATAACCTTGGTTTCATAACTGAGGGAAATACTGACCGTCGTTGTGCTGCATCATCCCTTCCTCTTTGGGGAAATACCAACGCAGTCTCAAGCCACGTCATGAATAAATAGAACACCCCATTGTCACCACGGGTATCCATATGCAAGACATATATCAAGTGTTCTCAAATCCAATATTCAATCCAACATAACGATATCTCAAAGGGAAAGATTCAATTCATCACAACATGATAGCAAGGGAATAACATCATATGATCCGACTATATTAACAAAGCCCGTGATACATGAAGATCTTGACATCTCAAGAACACGAGAGAGAGAGAGAGAGAGAGAGAGAGAGAGAGAGAGAGAGAGATTGAACACATAGCTACTGGTACATACCCTCAGCCGCGAGGGTGGACTACTCCCTCCTCGTCATGGCCTCCGCTGGGATGATTAAGATGGCCGCCGGAGATGGATTCCCCTCTCCGGCAGGGTACTGGAATGTCTCCAGATTGGTTTTTTGTCGATACAGAGAGTTGTGGCGGCGGAGCGGAGAATCTTGGGTTATTTCTGATGGTTTCTTTATTTATAGGATTTTTTGGCGTTGGTTTCACGCGAAGGTGGGCCACGAGGTGAGCACGATACACCAGGGCGCGCCGGGGGGTCCTGGCGCGCCCTGGTGGGTTGTGCCCACCTCGTGGCTCTTCTGGCCATCCCACGAAGCGTCTAGTGCCTCTTTTGTTCCAAAAAAATCATCAAAAATTTCGGGCGATTCCGAGAACTTTCATTTTCTGCACGAAAACAACACCACGGTAGTTCTGCTGAAAACAGCGTCAGTCCGGGTTAGTTCTAAATAAATCATATAAAGTGCATCAAAAACCATATAAAAGTATTGTAAACATAGGTGAATATGGCATGAATACTTCATAAATTATCGATACGTTGGAGACGTATCATTTGTTCATATTCACATAGAAGTTGTATTGTCATAGACCCTTCAACATGTGGTGCTTGCTCAATATCTTTGCTAGCCAAATATTCCGCACTAAGTAGAGATACTACTTGTGCATCCAAAAACCTAAAAACCCAAACTCTTGTTTTGAGAGTCCACCATACCTACCTACGGATCGAGTAAGATCCTTCAAGTAAGTTGTCATCGGTGCAATAAGGCAATAAAATTGCTTCTAAATGTGTTTGATCAATTAGTGTAAGAGAAAATTGAGCATTGTACGAACTTATGATGGCAAAGTAATAAAAGCGACGGACTGCATAATAAAGGTTGCTATCATAGGGGACAATGCAGCATGACATTCTTTTGCATTAAGGGATTTGGCATACAAACCAAAAAGCGCATGACAACCTCTGCTTCCCTTTGCGAAGGGCCTATCCTTTACTTTTATGTATTTACTTTTATGCAAGAGTCAAAGTATTCTTCCCTATTCCTTTTTACTTTTTATTTTTGCAAGCATCATGTGGTGAGGAAAGATCTAGGGACATATATCCAGTTGGATATGAGTGAGCATGAGTTATTATTGTTGACATCACCCTTGAGATGAATACGTTGGGAGGCGAAACTATAAGCCCCTATCTTTCTATGTGTCTGGTTGAAACTTTTTGCTCATGGGTATGTAGTGAGTGTTAGCAATCATAGAAGACTAAATGATGGTTGAGTATGTGGACTTGCCAAAAGGCTCCGACACGAGACCCTTCCTCAAAATATGATGAATCATAGTTGCAAAGTTGACTGAGAACATAGTTTGTTGGTTTTCTATAAGGTTTATGCTTTATACTTCTATGGTGTGATGAATTGTTACTTGTTCATGAGAAGTTATATGATGAAGTTATATATTAAAATTTATATGAATAAATTCTATGATAAAGTTTGTTGCTGCTATGATAATAAGCATGATGCTACAATGTCCGTATTTGGTTTTTATCGACACCTCTCTCTCAAACCATGTGGACATGTTTCTCGATATCGGCTTTCGCTTGAGGACAAGCGAGGTCTAAGCTTGGGTGAGTTGATACGTCCATTTTGCATCATGATTTCCTAGTGTTATTTATAGTGTTTTTATGCATAATAATGCTTTATGGAGTAATTCTAATGCCTTTTCTCTCATAATATGCAAGGTTTACACAAAGAGGGAGAATGCCGGCAGCTGGAATTCTGGACCTAAAAAAGCATATCAGAGATACCTATTCTGCACATCTCCAAATAAGCTAAAACGTCACGGAGAATTATTTTGGAATTTATGAAAAATACTGGAGCAAATAACTACCGGAGGGGGGCCACCTGGTGAGCACAAGACACCAGGGCGCGCCAGGCCCCCCAGGCACGCATTGGTGGGTTGTGCTCAGCCCAGCCCACCTCCGGTGCCCATCTTCTGGTACTTAAGGTCTTTTGACCTAGAAAAAATAAGGACAGGACTTTCGGGACGGAACGCCGTCGTCTCGAGGCAGAACTTGGGCAGGAGCACTTTTGCCCTCCGGCGGAGCGATTTCGTCGGGGGAACTTCCCTCCCGGAGGGGGAAATCGAAGCCATCGTCATCACCAACACCCCTCTCATCTTTGGGAGGCCAATCTTCATCAACATCTTCAACAACACCATCTCCTCTCAAACCCTAGTTCATCTCTTGTGTTCAATCTTTGTATCGGAACCTCAGATTGGTACGTGTAGGTGACTAGTAGTGTTGATTACATCTTGTAGTTGATTACTATATGGTTTATTTGGTGGAAGATTATATGTTCAGATCCAGTATGCTATTCAATACCCCTCTGATCTTGAGCATGAGTATTATTTGCGAGTAGTTACCTTTGTTCTTGAGGTCACGGGAGAAGTCATGTTGAAAGTAATCATGTGAATTTGATATGCGTTCGATATTTTGATGATATGTATGTTGTGATTCCCTTAGTGGTGTCATGTGAACGTCGACTACATGACACTTCACCATTTTGGGCCTAAGGGAATGCATTGTGGAGTAGTTATTTGATGATGTGTTGCTAGAGTGACAGAAGCTTAAACCCTAGTTTATGCGCTACTTCGTAAGGGGCTGATTTGGATCCAAACGCTTAATGTTATGGTTAGATTTTATCTTAATACTTTTCTCGTGCTTGCGGATGCTTGCGAGGGGGTTAATCATAAGTGGGAGGTTTGTTCAAGTAAGAACAGCACCCAAGCACCGGTCCACCCACATATCAAATTATCAAAGTAGCGAACGCAAATCAAACCAACATGATAAAAGTGACTAGATGAAATTCCCGTGTACCCTCAATAACACTTTGCCTAATATAAGAGATTGTTCTGTCCTGTCCTTTGCCACAAAAGGATTGGGCTACCTTGCTACACTTTCTTTACCATTACCTTTACTTGCTCGTTACCAATTATCTTTCTATCAAACTATCTGGTACCTACAATTTCAGTGCTTGCAGAAATTACCTTGCTGAAAACTGCTTGTCATTTCCTTCTCCTCCTCGTTGGGTTCGACACTCTTACTTATCGAAAGGACAACGATTGACCCCTATACTTGTGGGTCATCAGACATCATAAATATATTTTGTATCTTTGTTTGTATGTTTCTAAGAATTTCCATGCCATGAAATCATAGCATTTGGCTAAGCCACCACTAAATGGCACAACCCCCCCCCCCCCCCCGGCGCGCCCTGGTGTATCGTGCTCACCTCGTGGGCCACCTTCGTGTGAATCCAACGAAAAAAAGTCCTATAAATAAAGAAACCATCAGAAATAACCCTAGACTCTCCGCTTCGCCGCCGCAACTCTCTGTATCGACAAAAAACCAATCTGCAGACATTCCAGTACCCTGCCGGAGAGGGGAATCCATCTCCGGTGGCCATCTTAATCATCCCGGCGGAGGCCATGACGAGGAGGGAGTAGTCCACCCTCATGGATGAGGGTATGTACCAGTAGCTATGTGTTCAATCTCTGTCTCTCTCGTGTTCTTGAGATGTCAAGATCTTGATGTATCACGGGCTTTGTTAATATAGTCGGATCATATGATGTTATTCCCTTGCTATCATGTTGTGATGAATTGAATCTTTCCCTTTGAGATATCGTTATGTTGGATTGAATATTGGATTTGAGAACAGTTGATATATGTCTTGCATATGGATACCCGTGGTGAAAATGGGGTGTTCTATTGATTCATGACGTGGCTTGAGACTGCGTCGGTATTTCCCCAAAGAGGAAGGGATGATGCAGCACAGCGACGGTAAGTATTTCCCTCAGTTATGAAACCAAGGTTATCGAACCAGTAGGAGGATTACCACCACCCAATAAGCAGCACCTGCACACAAACAACAAATACTTGCAACCCGACGCGAAAGAGAGGTTGTCAATCTCTCTACGGTAAAAAGATAGATTAGGTAGTGATAGATAGGAGAGATAGATCTCTCAAGAACACAAAATAAAAAGAGAAAATAACATATGTAGCAATAAGGTTTTGGGTTTTTGGTTTTATAGATCTGAAAACAAAGATGCAAAAAGATAGATCGGAAAGCAATATGTTGCAAAAGTAGACCCCGGGGCCGTAGGGTTCACTAGTGGCTTCTCTCATAAGTATAACACACGGTGGGCAAACAAATTTCTTTTGGGCAATTGATAGAAAATCGAATAGTCATGACGATATCCAAGGCGATGATGATTATATAGGCATCACGTCCAAGATAGGTAGACCAACTCCTGCCTGCATCTACCTCTGTTACTCCACACATCGACCGCTATCCAGCATGCATCTAGTGTATTAAGTTCATGGAAAAATGGAGTAGTGCAATAAGAACGATGACATGATGTAGACAAGATCTATTCATGTAGGAATAGACCCCATCTTGTTATCCTTAATAGCAACGATACATGCGGGTCTTGCTGCACCTTCTGTCACTGGGAAAGAACACCGCAAGATCGAACCCATCACAAAGCACCTCTTCCCATGGCAAGAAAAATTGATCTAGTTGGCCTAACTAAACCAAAGATTCAAAGAAGAAATACGAGGCTATGGTGGACTACTCACGCATCATCGGAGAGGCACCTATGAGGAAGATGAACCCCTCTGTGATGGTGTTTAGATTGGATCTCGAGGTTCTGGAACTTGCGGCGGCTGGAATTGTGTTTCGTCGACTCCCCTAGGGTTTTTGGAATATTTGGGAATTTATAGGCATCAGAGGCGGCGGAGAGGGGCCCCGAGGAGGGCACAACCCATCAGGGCACGCCGGGGCCCCCTGGCACGCCCTGGTGGGTTGTGGTCTCCTCGGCCCACTCCCCCGGCACTTCTTTGGCCCACTAGGTATCTTCTCTTCCAGAAAAAATCTCCAAAAAGTTTCGTCGCGATTGGACTCCGTTTGGTATTAATTTTCTGCGAAGTAAAAAACAAGCAAAAACAGCAATTGGCACTTTGGCACTATGTCAATAGGCTAGTCCCAAAAAATTATATAAAGTTGTTATAAAATGATTGTAAAACATCCAAGAATGATAATATAACAGCATGGAACAAGCAAAAATTATAGATACGTTGGAGACGTATCAGCATCCCCAAGCTTAATTCCTAATCGTCCTCGAGTAGGTAAATGATAAAAACAGAATTTTTGATGTGGAATGCTGCCTAACATGTTCATCTCATATTCTTTTCTTTTGTATAGCATGGACATTTGGACTTGTAAATAATTCAAAGCAATAGTCTAGTTTTAACATAATGACTTCAATACTCAAGCATGTCAACAAGCAACCATGTCTTTCAAAATATCAACACTGAAGAAAGTTATCCCTAGCCCATCAAGCTCAATCATTGATCCATTCATGAAACACACTCAAATATTAACTATGCCCAATGCTCAAGTACGATCATAGTGCCCCCTAGTTGGTGCTTATAAGAGAAGATGGAGACTCAAAGCAAAAATGCATAAAGTAAAAGATAGGCCCTTTGCAGACAGAAGTAGGGATTTGTAGAGGTGCCAGAGTTCAAGGTTTAAATTGAGAGAGAGAAATATTTTGGGTGGCATGCTTTTCCTGTCAACGAAAACAACAAAGTAGCTCACAATACTTTCTATGCTAGATATATCATAGACGGTTCCCAAACAGAAAATAAAGTTTATTCCTTTTTCCACCAAACTTTCACCTTCCATGGCGGGCCGTATCCACGGTTGCCTTCCATACCAACACTTTCCAAGGAATTTATTATTTCACAAAATAAAGTAAATATTTTTCTTTTTCATTTCGGGAATGGGCATCCCTATTACCGCAGCACTCTCGTGCAATGATAAGTGAATAAACACTCATCTTGAGAATAACACATCTAGCATGGAAAAATATTGGACACTCCCCACCGTTTCATGAGCGGTACGGGCACACAAAAGAGAAAATTTATTTTGAAAATTTAGAGATGGCACATACAAATTTGCTTGGAACGGCATGGAAATACCGCATATAGGTAGGTATAGTGGACTCATAAGGCAAAACTTGCTTTAAGGATTTTGGATGCACAAGTAGTATTTCTACTTAGTACAAATGGAGGCTAGAAAAATAGATTGGGAATCAACCAGACCAAGAAACAAAAATTCACATAAGTGACCATTGAGCATAACTAACACCGAATAATGATACGTCTCCAACGTATCTATAATTTTTGGTTGTTCCATGCTGTTATATTATCATTCTTGGATGTTTTACAATCACTTTATAGCAACTTTATATCATTTTTTCGGGACTAACCTATCGACATAGTGCCAAAGTGCCAGTTGCTATTTTTGCTTGTTTTTTACTTCGTAGAATATCAGTACCAAACGGAGTCCAATCGTGACGAAACTTTTTGGAGATTTTTTTTGGACCAGAAGACACCCAGTGGGTCAAAGAAGTGCCAGAGAGGTGGGTTGTGGAGAGCACAACCCACCAGGGTGTGCCAGGGGGCCCCTGGCGCGCCCTGATGGGTTGTTCCCTCCATGGGGCCCCTCTCCACCGCCTCCGATGGCTATTAATTCCCAAATATACGGAAACCCCCAAAAATAACCCTAGACTCTCCGCTCAGCCGCCGCAACTCTCTGTATCGACGAAAAACCAATCTGGAGACGTTCCACTGCCCTGCCGGAGAGGGGAATCCATATCCGGTGGCCATCTTCATCATCCCGACGGAGGCCATGACGAGGAGGGAGTAATCCACCCTCAGGTCTGAGGGTATGTACCAATAGCTATGTGTTCAATCTCTCTCTCTCGTGTTCTTGAGATGTCACGATCTTGATGTATCACAGGCTTTGTTAGTATAGTCAGATCATATGATGTTATTCCCTTGCTATCATGTTGTGATGAATTGAATCTTTCCCTTTGAGATATCGTTATGTTGGATTGAATATTGGATTTGAGAACACTTGATATATGTCTTGCATGTGGATACCCGTGGTGACAATGGGGTGTTCTATTGATTCACTTGATATATGTTTTGGTACTCAACTTGCGGATTCCCACGGTGACATTGGGGTAATCTATGCATAGGGGTTGATGCACGTTCTTGTCCTACGTTCTCCGATAGAAATCTTGGGGCAGTCTTTGAGGTTCTTTGTGTTGGATTGAGTATTATGAATCTGAAATTGTTTGATGCGTATCGTATAATTAACTCATGGATACTTGTGGTGACATTGGAGTATCTAGGTGACATTAGAGTTGGTTGATGCATATCATATGGTGTTATTCTAGAACGAACTCTTAGATAGATCGAACAGAAAGGATAACTTGATGTTATCTTAGTACGAACTCTTGAATAGATCGATCGGAAAGAATAACTTTAAGGTGGTTTCATACCCGACAAACAATTTCTTCTTATGTTCTCCGCTAGATAAGAACTTTGGAGTGATTCTTCGTTGCACGTTGAGGGATGGTTATGTGATCCAATTATATTAGCATTGTTGAGAGATTGCACTAGCGAAAGTACGGACCCTAAGCCTTGTTTTCAAGCATTGCAATACCGTTTGTGCTCACTTTTGTTACTTGCTACCTTGCTGTTTTTATATTTTCAGATTACAAAAACCTATATATAGCATCCATATTGCACTTGTATCACCATCTCTTTGCCAAACTAGTGGACCTATACAATTTTCCATTATATTGGGTGTGTTGGGGACACAAGAGATTTCTTGTATTTGACTGCAGGGTTGTTTGAGAGAGACCATCTTCATCCTACACCTCCCACGGATTGATAAACCTTAGGTCATCCACTTGAGGGAAATTGCTACTGTCCTACAAAACTCTGCGCTTGGAGGCCTAACAAAGTCTACAAGAACAAAGTTGCGCAGTAGACATCAAATAATGCACCATAAGTAGGATGTTACTTCATTACATAATGATTGACTTTCGTGCATGCATAGGGAATCACAAACCTTAACACCAATATTCCTACTAAAGCATAATTACTTACTAACATGACTCACATATTACTATCATCATGTTTCAAAACTATAACAAAAGAATCAAGTTTAATTTGCCCAATGATCTTCATGATAGTTTTTATTATATCCTCCTTGGATATCTATCAATTTGGGACTAGTTTCATATATTGCCATTGCTTTTTGGCAAGCTCAAACAAATTTAAGTGAAGCACATGAGCATAAAGATTTCATCTCTCAAAATAGTATAAGTGAAGCATGAGAGGATTTCTTCAAAATTTACCTACTCTCAAATTAATCTAAGTGAAGCATGAGAGTATTTCTACAAAAATTTCCAACCACACCGTGCTCAAAAAGATATAAGTGAAGCACTAGAGCAATTCTATAGCTCAAAAAGTTTAAGTGAAGCACATAGAGCAATTCTAACAAATCATAGCATCATTTTGGCTCTCTCAAATAGGTGTGTCCAGCAAGGATACAAAGGACAAACTAACAAACAAAGCGCCCTGGTGTATCGCGCTCACCTCGTGGCCCACCTTCGCGTGAAACCAATGCCAAAAAATCCTATAAATATAGAAACCATCAGAAATAACCCTAGAGTCTCCGCTCCGCCGCCGCAACTCTCTGTATTGATGAAAAACCAATCTGGAGACATTCCAGTACCCTGTCGGAGAGGGGAATCCATCTCCGGTGGCCATCTTCATCATCCCGACGGAGGCCATGACGAGGAGGGAGTAGTCCACCCTCGGGGCTCAGGGTATGTACCAGTAGCTATGTGTTCAATCCCTCTCTCTCTCTCTCTCGTGTTCTTCAGATGTCAAGATCTTGATGTATCACGGGCTTTGTTAATATAGTCGGATCATATGATGTTATTCCCTTGCTATCATGTTGTGATGAATTGAATCTTTCCCTTTGAGATATCGTTATGTTGGATTGAATATTGGATTTGAGAACACTTGATATATGTCTTGCATATGGATACCCGTGGTGACAATGGGGTGTTCTATTGATTCATGACGTGGCTTGAGACTGCGTCGGTATTTCTCCAAAGAGGAATGGATGATGCAGCACAGCGACGGTAAGTATTTCCCTCAGTTATGAAACCAAGGTTATCGAACCAGTAGGAGGATCACCACCACCCAATAAGCAACACCAGCACACAAACAACAAATACTTGCAACCCGACGCGAAAGATAGGTTGTCAATCTCTCTACGGTAAAAAGATAGATTAGGTAGTGATAGATAGGAGAGATAGATCTCTCAAGAACACAAAATAAAAAAAAGCAAATAAAATATGCATCAATATATTTTTGGGTTTTTGGCTTTGTAGATCTGAAAACAAAGATTGCAAAAAGATAGATCGGAAAGCAATATGTTGGAAAAGTAGACCTGGGGGCCGTAGGGTTCACTAGTGGCTTCTCTCATGAGTATAGCGCACGGTGGGTGAACAAATTATTATTGGGCAATTGATAGAAAATCGAATAGTCATGACGATATCCAAGGCGTTGATCATTATATAGGCATCACGTCCAAGATAGGTAGACCGACTCCTGCCTGCATCTACCTCTATTACTCCACACATCGACCGCTATCCAGCATGCATCTAGTGTATTAAGTTCATGGGAAAACGGAGTAATGAAATAAGAACGATGACATGATGTAGACAAGATCTATTCATGTAGGAATAGACCCCATCTTGTTATCCTTAATAGCAACGATACATGCGTGTCTTCCTGCCCCTTCTGTCACTGGGAAAGAACACCGCAAGATCGAACCCATCACAAAGCACCTCTTCCCATGGCAAGAAAAATCGATCTAGTTGGCCTAACTAAACCAAAGATTCGAAGAAGAAATACGAGGCTATAAGTAATCAGCCATATAGGAGATCAAAGAAGACTCAAATAATATTCATGGATAGAAACTGATCATGAATTCAAAATTCATCGGATCCCAACAAACACACCGCAAAAGTTTACATCAAATAGATCTCCAAGAGACCATTGTATTGAGAATCATAAGAGAGAGAGAGGAAGCCATCTAGATACTGCCTACAGACCCGTAGGTCTATGGTGGACTACTCGCGCATCATCGGAGAGGCACCTATGAAGAAGATGAACCCCTCCGTGATGGTGTTTAGATTGGATCTCGAAGTTCTGAAACTTGCAGCGGCTGGAATTGTGTTTTGTCAACTCCCCTAGGGTTTTGGGAATATTTGGGAATTTCTAGGCATCAGAGGCGGTGGAGAGGGGCCCCGAGGAGGGCACAACCCATCAGGGCGCGCCGGGGCCCCCCTGGCGCGCCCTGGTGGGTTGTGGTCTCCACAGCCCACTTCTCCGGCACTTCTTTGGCCCACTGGGTGTCTTCTGGTCCAGGAAAAATCTCCAAAAAGTTTCGTCGCGACTGGACTCTGTTTAGTATTGATTTTCTGCAAAGTAAAAAATCAAGCAAAAACAGCAACTGGCACTTTGGCACTATGTCAATAGGTTAGTCCCAAAAAATGATATAAAGTTTCTATAAAATGATTGTAAAACATCCAAGAATGATAATATAACAGCATGGAACAAGCAAAAATTATAGATACGTTGGAGACGTATCAGATAACTTGGTGTTATTTTAGTACGAACTCTTGGATAGATCGATCGGAAAGGATAACTTTAAGGTGGTTTCATACCCTACAAACAATTTCTTCTTATGTTCTCCGCTAGATAAGAACTTTGGAGTGATTCTTCGTTGCACGTTGAGGGATGGTTATATGATCCAATTATATTAGCATTGTTGAGAGATTGCACTAGCGAAAGTACGGACCCTAGGCCTTGTTTTCAAGCATTGGAATACCGTTTGTGCTCACTTTTGTTACTTGTTACCTTGCTGATTTTATATTTTCAGATTACAAAAACCTATATCTACCATCCATATTGCACTTGTATCACCATCTCTTCGCCGAACTAGTGCACCTATACAATTTGACATTGTATTGGGTGTGTTGGGTGAGGGAGTCCTGGTTTAAGGGCTCCTCTGGAGGCCGGCCTATGTCTTATGGGCCGGACTGTATGGGCCACTTGCCGAATACTGGAAGAATTGAAGACCTCATCTCCAAGAAGGAAGCTTCGGGAATCGTGGATTGTCCTCCACGTTTGGAGTAGCGAATAGGCATGTTTATCCCTTCGACGTGTAACCGACCATGTGTAAACCCTAGGGACCCCGGCGTCTATATAAGCCGGAGGGTTTTAGGATGTAGAACACGAGAACTCATCTAGGGTTTAGTTACTCGATCTCGTGGTAGATCAACTCTGTAATCTCCATACACTCAATATAATCAAGCAGGACGTAGGGTATTACCTCCATAGGAGGGCCCGAACCTGGGTAAAACCTTGCCCCCTTTGTCTCCTGTTACCATCGATCCAAGTATGACAGTTCGGGACCCCCTACCCGAGATCCGCCGGTTTTGACACCGACATTGGTGCTTTCATTGAGAGTTCTGTTGTGATCGCCAGAAGGAATCGATGGCTCGCTTAGTCATCAACGAAGAGGTCCGCAATCTGGGCAATTTTGTCCCCGGACAGATCTTCGCTTTCGGCAGCGTTGTGCGGCACGCCGACCCGACCGGCCATCTAGGCCACGTCGGAAACTTTGCCTCTGATCAAGAGGTCAGATTCGGGAACTTAGAGTTCTCCGTAGACTCTCGAGGCGATCTATCACTATCTGGGCTCGCAGTCTTGCCTGCCATGCCCGAAGACTCTGAGGCTTTAACCTCTGACCCACTATTCGGCTCCACCCACGGGATCTACCCCGGCGAGGGCCCGACGCTCAGTCCGAATCAGGTCATAATGCCCGACTTCCGGACATCTGCTCTTGCCGAACGCTCCCCCCTGCCCGGACGCATCGGAGGTTAACTCCGGCGGCTCTAAGCAGGCTGACCCGATCAAGCTCTCGACACTCAACGAGGCTCTAGATCGGATCTCCTCGATGAAGATTACCGACGATCCAACCCCGATCTGCTGTCAGACCGAATTTCAGATGGGTCAGGACGAATTTTTTGTCCCACCCACCACCCACTTCATAGCCACTGTCGAAGATTTAACCGACATGCTTGACTATGCTTCCGAGGGAGCAGAATATATGGATGAGGAAGATAACGCCCTCACCCCCGCTAAGACCGGGCAGTGGACGGCCACCTCCACATATGATGTTTACATGGTGGACACTCTGAAAAACAACGGTGACAAATCGGATGAAGCGCCTTCAAGGCGCCGGAAACCGCATAAACGATCCAAAGGAAAAAAGGGGCGAAAATCCATCAATGGCACCGGGAACGGCGATACCCCGGAGGACATTGGCGGTCCTGACATCCCTGATAACCCGATAGAGGGTCAGGAGAGACCTGAAGACCGTCGTGACCCTGATGATCCAGATGATCCCGAGGACGACGACTACCTCCGCTCTATCGAGGGGGAGGATAACGCGGATGCCGATGACTTTGCCATCCCCGATAATCCTGCGGACCAGGAACTGTTCAGATAACAGCTCATATCCACAGCTCGCAGCCTGAAAGCAAAAGAGCGGCAGCTCAAAGCCGAATAGGACGACCTCAACGACCGATGGACGAGAGTCCTCTCAGCCGAGGAAGGATACGGCACCGGTCTATCGGACTAGCCTAAGAGCTATCCTCGCAGACGGTTGCTGCCACAATTCGACGACGTGCTTACTGATACGCCGTCCCCCAAGCACACACCGTACGACAAGCCAGACCGCCCTCCTCGAGGACGAGACAGGACGGCTGATGATACCGGCTATAGGCCGATGATACCCCATAGACGGGGAAAGGAGCCACTAGAGCCTGATGACAGGTTCGACCTGCGACACAACCTGGACTATAGAGCAGGCCGTACTCGATCCATCTACGGTTCCAGAGGATACTCACCCGATAGACGGGAAGGATACAGGCCTTGGTTCGACCGCAATGAAGATCGGGAATGAGCCCGAACTAGGACAGACACCGATCACCGGCGCGTCATAGCTCGGGTCAGAGGCGCCGCCCACCCACTGTGCTTCACAGACGAGGTAATGCGGCATCAGTTCCCAGAAGGGTTTAAACCCGTAAACATAGAACAATACGATGGGACAACTGACCCAACCGTATGGATCGAGGATTTTCTCCTCCACATCCACATGGCACGAGGAGATGACCTCCACGCCATCAAGTACCTACCCCTAAAGCTCAAGGGGCCAGCTCGGCACTGGTTAAATAGCCTCCCCGAAAACTCCATTGGGTGTTGGGAGGACCTAGAAGAGGCATTCCTATCTAACTTCCATGGCACTTATGTTCGGCCGCCGGACTCCTCCGATCTAAGCAACGTCGTTCAGAAGCCCGGAGAGTCCGCACGGCTATTCTGGAACCGTTTCCTGACCAAGAAGAACCAGATCGTAGACTGCCCGGACGCCGAAGCTATAGCCTCCTTCAGGCATAATATTCGGGATGAATGGCTGGCCCGACAGCTCGGCCAGGACAAACCAAGGACAATGTCCGCCCTCACGTCACTCATGACCCGCTTCTGCGCGGGCGAGGATAACTGGCTCGCTCGACGTAGCCATAACCCCGAAGACCCCGGAACCTCTGAAGCTCGGAATGGGAACGGGAAACCGAAGCGCAACAAGAACAAGCGCCGGCACAATAATAGTGATGCCGATGACACGGCTGTCAACGCCGGCTTCCGCAATTCCCGCTCTGGGCAGCGGAAGAAGCCTCCTAAAGGCAAACATGACGGACCCACCCCGCTGGACAAGATTCTAGAGAGACCTTGCCAGATCCATGGCACTCAGGAGAAGCCCGCCAATCACACCAACCGTAACTGTTGGGTCTTCAAGCAGGCCGGCAAACTCGCAACTGAGGACCAAGGCAAGAGCCCACGCAGCGAGGACGAGGATGAGCCTCGTGGTCCGATTGGTGGCGGTCAAAAGAAATTCCCTCCAGAGGTAAAAACAGTAAACATGATCTACGCCACTCATATACCCAAAAATGAGAGGAAGCGCACCCTTCGAGATGTCTACGCCATAGAGCCTGTAGCCCCGAAGTATAACCCATGGTCGGCATATCCGATCACTTTCGATTGGCGCGACCATCCGACCAGTATCCGTCACGGGGGTTCGGCCGCACTCGTCCTAGACCCGATCATAGATGGGTACCACCTTACTAAAGTTCTCATGGACGATGGAAGTAGCCTTAACCTGATTTACTCAGACACGGTGAAAAAGATGGGCATAGATTCTTTGAGGATCAAGCCCAGCAACACTACCTTCAAAGGAGTGATCCCAGGCGTTGAAGCCCGGTGCACAGGCTCTGTAAGCCTGGAGGTTGTGTTCGCCTCGCCCGATAATTTCCGAAGCGAGGACTTGATCTTCGACATCGTACATTTCCGCAGTGGTTATCACGCCCAGCTCGGCCGTACAGCGTTCTGTCGCTTTAACGCCATCCCACACTACGCATACCTCAAGCTCAAGATGCCTGGCCCTAGGGGGGTCATTACTGTAAATGGCAACACAGAGCGCTCCCTCCGAACTGAGGAACATGTGTTGGCCCTGGCGGCCGAATTCCATTACACCGATGATTGGCAATCGCCGACATCTGCCGTCAAGGCACCCAAGGCTGGGAAAAGAGCTCGGTCTCAATCCAAGGTACCAGAACCTTCCACTCCCTGTAAATAGGGACTCGCCCCCCATCGCACGGCCCTACTACCGGCAAAGTACGTGCCGAAGAGGCACAACTTCGCGCTCAAAATTCCATGGGCAGCGGTGAGGGCAAAATATTAGATGGTAGGTGTTCGGTTGGACCGAACTATTACCGTCAACACGTCTTCGGACACACTATAGGTACCACAAAGTGCCTGTTAAAGGCGTCAAGCCCATCCATACCTCGGCGACTTCTCAAGACCCTTTCTTCAAGGTCCGTTCGCCGAACTAGTAAAGCCCATAAAGGCATACGCCTCCTTAGGAGCCGCAGGAGCAGACAAGCGACAGGACACATCGAGGACGTCAGGGCATCTATCGAAGGCTCTCGGTACAAACCTCTCCTGTAAAATTTATGCTTCATTTCTCAAATACCTGTAAACAGTTGCATCGGCAATATGAATAATAAGACCTGTTGAATCAAATACAAATATATCATTTTCTTTTTGATGTCCCTTTTCGGAACTCTTTCTGTTTTCTCCCTCTTTTTGCGAACCTGTTTGGTATACTGAACGATGCAACCGGCTAATAGACCGGGGGCTCGACCTTAAAAATCGCCCTAATCACAATTTCTTTAAGTGTTCGGCGTCTTGGAATTCTGCTTTATATGCATTGGTTCCGAACTATGTCTTGGGTCAATAGTTGGGTTGCCCGGCTCCTGTGCTTGCCCCTTTATGTTCCGCTAGTTCGGCTAAAAGGGCAAAGGGAGCACCACTGCGATTGCGCTTCCGGCTAGTCTGGTTAAGCGCCTCACCGGAGAAAGCCGAAAACTGACTGTCATGGTATGCGAGAACCGGTCTGCGAATCCGAGTTAACTAAAATCTCGTCAGAGGTTATTCCGTGTCATATGGTGGGTTTTGTGTCAGTACAAGCCAGGTGATATAGGCTTTGACCGCGGTTCATCCAAACATCACAAACACCTGGGGGCTAGTTATCAACTCCCGCACTCCTTTCTCGTGCCCCTATGGCTAAGTGAAAGCAATAACGCATTATAGTCTGATTGCCTTGTCCGCCCCACACTACCGCCTTCGGGCGCCGATAGTTCGGCTAAGGGTTACAGTGCGGTTGGTAGAGACACCTCGTGTATTATCTACACGGGGGCTGAAGCCGACGACTCGCAGCTTTCAGGGTTAATGGCCACAAAGGAGTTATAAAGGATGCAAACACATACAAGACATGATAAACCATGCAACTTTATATAAACGGGTTCAAAGGTCTTCGAACATATTGCACAAGCATTTACTCATACACGGTATCTCTCAAACACTGTGATTCTATGGCCCGAGCAACCTCCATAACTCCGGAGAAGTACCGCTCGGGGCATCTATACTCCTTCCCACGCGGCGGAGGGGCAGTGGCTACCTTCATCGGATCCAGCCCCGGCCAGTGCACCTTGGCCTTCGCGAAGGTCATCCTAGCCCCCTCGATGCAGGAAGACCGCCTCAAGGCGTCGATCCGAGGAGTGGCATCGCTTAGCTTTTGCACCAGGCCGAAGTAGCTGCCCGGCAGTAGCTCATTGGGCCACAGCCGGATACAGAGATCCTTCATGGCCGATTCCGCCATCCGGCGTAGCTCCATCTGCTGCTTCAGCCGCTCCACAAGGAGAGGAGAACGCTCGGGGGCTTCGAATTGCGCCCAGAATAGCCGAGCTTCATCTCCTTCTCCCCGCGAAGCATAGAACTGCTTCGCGTCCGCTAAGTCCTTCTTGAGGTCCGAACAGGCGCCTGAGGAACGCCATACTTGGGTAAGCAACTCAAACTTGCTGTCCCCGAAGATACACTGCAATGAATATGGCTTACCATCCAGGATAGCTCTGGCTTGGCGGAGCTCCACTTCGAATGACCGCCTATCCACCCGCTCCTTTCGGAGATCGGTTTTTAGGGCGGATAGTTCGGCGGCTTGCTCCTTCCCGTTCAGCTCAAGGACGTCGCACTTTTTGCTGGCGTCCTTGAGCTCTTGTTGAATTTCTTCCACCTAAGCCTCATGCTTATCGCTGGTGGCTCTCATGGCGGATAGAGCGGTGGCCACTTCTTTGGCCGCCGCCTTCTCAACTAAAGCTTCCTGCTTCGCTTTCTCAAGCTCGGCTTTAAGCTTCTCTATCTCTTTCGCCGAGGCTACGTAAGCATCGACTTATATTAAGAAACCGTGTTGATAGAGCGGTAAAGAAGAGTTTCGATACTCTAATTCGGCTTACCTTGCGCTTCGTCGAATCTCTTGTTTAGAGCATCAAGCTCGTCTTCGGAGCTTTTGAGCTTCCGATTCAGCTCCTCTAGCTCGGCGGCGTTAGTAGCCGCTGCTATCGACGAAGCCTGTATCACAGAGTTATATAAACCATTAAAGAGGCTTACGACTGCCCGAGCTGTGGCTAGAAGAATCCTGTGAACGGTCCTCTTATGGGCTAACAGAACGATCCGAACATATATTGTCCTGTGCATAGTTCGGATAAGGATCTGTGATTTGACCCCCAGGTAAGTTTTTCCAAACTCACCTAGGGCTCGGGGGCTGCCATGTATATAACCATAATACAAAAAAAATAGTATTTCAAAGGACAGAACATTACGTGGCTCACCTGAAAGCCCGTCAGGAGACCATTGAAGGCCTCCTTCAGTCTGTGGTCTACGGACTGAATGCTCTGCAATACCGCACCCATAAGGATGCGGTGCTCCCCGGAGATGGAAGCGCTTGACACAGCCTCCCCCATAACCGACCACCCGCTGGTCGGTGGTGCCGGTGGGGATCGATTGATCTGATCCCCGACCGGATATTGAATCGGTGTCTCCGGAGGCATGGTACGCTCCGGAGACCGCCTTGGAGGTGACTAGACGTCTTCTGGTCCGGTCTCCTCAGTATCCGGGAGGGGCCTCTCCCCCGGGTCTTCGGTGGCCGAGGTGTTTGCCTCGGCCATGACTTCGTCGCCCCTGCCTCCAGAGTCCGGCTCCAAAGGAGCCTGTTGGGAGGACGCCTCCGCGGTGTCCCTCGCGGCGCCCGGAATAGAGGGGTGCGACGTAGACCCGCTCTCCGCTAGCTCGGCGGGTGGGGTCTCCCCCTCCGAAACTTGATCGGTGGGGAGAACACGTGATGGGCTGCAAGTCAGTAAGCGCTCACGTGTTAGTAACATTTGAAGCTTTGCATCAATAACACGGAAGGGTCTTCGGATCTGTACCTTCGAGGTGGGGGCTTGACCCTGAGGTTCCTCCGCGGAACCCTCTCGAAGTCCTCGGACTCGGTGTTCGAGTCCGAACTGTCGTCGGACGAGATTACCTGTGTCCGGCGCGGTTTCTTCTGGGCGGGAGGAGCTACCTCCTTCGAGGCGTCCGATGACGCCGCCCTCTTTCCTGTGAGGGGGGAATCGCCTCCCCCCTCAGCCTCGTGCTCCTCCTCTTGATTTGAGGAGGCATGAGTCTCTTCGGACGCAGCCCCTGGCTGGTCCCTGTTGCGCAGGCCAGTTTGGCCTGGCTTCTTCTTCTCCTTCTTCTCTGGCGCCTTGTAGGGCGCCACGACGAGCATCTCCAACAGCAGCGGAGACTTGGGGTCTTTGGGCTGTGGAGCCGGACACTTGATGCCCGTGGCTTTGCTCAACCATTCCTATGAAAGGTAATCGGAAAATGCTTAGACTATCTCTGAGAAGATGGAACCGGTGAAATAACACTATGCTATACCTCGGGTGCGGGCTTGATGGCGCTCAAGCCCTTGTCCTCCTTCTTGCCTGGCCAGTTCTCCTGCGCCTTGAACAGCGCCTTCCATAGTTTCTCCCGCGTAGTGCGGAAGAGTCGACGAACTATAGGGTCGTCGTCAGTCCGGTAATCCCACATAGGAGAGCTCCGGCGCTGGCAGGGGAGGATGTGCTGCCGAAGCATGACCTGGACCACGTTGGTCAGGCCGACTCCCTCCCTGATTAGGGAGGCGATGCCCCTCTGCAGGTCCTCCACCTCTGTTTCCGACCCCCAGTCGAGACCCTTCCTGACCCATGAGGTCAATCTGGTTGGGGGGCCGGACCTGAATTCGGCAGGAACAGTTCTGCATTCAGCAGGAACAGTTCCGCTTTCCTCCTCCTTTGGCTCGGTGATGTAAAACCACTCCCTCTGCCAAGTTTTGATGGTGTCGATGAAGGTGCCGGATGGCCACACTGCGCGCGGAAGCTTGCCGATGACTACCCCACCGCAGTCCGCATGTGCACCGGCGACACACTTCGGCTTGATGTTGAAGATCTTGAGCCACAGTCCGAAGTGTGGCTCGACCCGCAGGAATGCCTCGCAGACGATGATAAAGGCAGATATATGCATGAAAGAGTTCGGCGGGAGGTCGTGGAAGTCGAGCCCATAGAAGAACATAAGACCCCTCACAAAGGGGTGAAGTGGGAAGCCTGATCCCCGGATGAAGTGAGGGACGAAGACCACCCTCTCGCCTGCTTTGGGGGTGGGGATCACCTAGCCCTCCTCTGCAGCTCGATGGAAGACGTTGGCGGGGAGATAGCCGGCGTCCTTGAGATCTCGGATGTCCTGGTCTTTGACCGTGGAAGCCTCCCACTTGCCGCTGGCCATGGCTGAGCTCAGAGGGGGAAGAATGGAAGACCTAGATCTGGGCACAGGGAGCTCGGAAAGATGGGGAAGCAGGGAGGTGAATGGGAGATGCGGATAAGCCTTGGGGTTTTCTTCCCCTTTTATTAAAGATTATTGTCGGTTAGCCTCCCTTCGCGGCGCCGTGAATCCCTCCGCTTCCCGAGACATGCGTGCCGTTGTGCGCGCGTGATTAAACATATCCCGTGTAAAACGGGGCACGATCTGTGCATTGATAGATCGTGCTGGTGGAAACGGCCTCGAACCGTGAATCGAGTCTTCACGACTGGTTTAGAGGTCGTGGTGGGCCGTGGCCTTTCATCTGAAAACTTGTCAGAAGACGCTATTGGTTCTCTGATGTTTGGCCTTCAAAGCTGAACTACTCATGGTATACGGACGATCTATGATCGGAAACATTACACATCGACAGAGGCCGAACTATAGCTCGGGCCGATCACTGTTTGGAGAAAGGAACTCGCCTCGCAAGCCGGAGACTCTGATCACTCGAAGCAGCTGGAGCCTGGACCCTTGGCGTTGGAGGCTAGTTCGGGGGCTACTGAGGGAGTCCTGGTTTAAGGGGTCCTCTGGAGGCCGGCCTATGTCTTATGGGCCGGACTGTATGGGCCACTTGCGGAATACTGGAAGAATTGAAGACCTCATCTCCAAGAAGGAAGCTTCGGGAATCGTGGATTGTCCTCCACGTTTGGAGTAGCGAATAGGCATGTTTATCCCTTCGACGTGTAACCGACCATGTGTAAACCCTAGGGACCCCGGCGTCTATATAAGCCGGAGGGTTTTAGGATGTAGAACACGAGAACTCATCTAGGGTTTAGTTACTCGATCTCGTGGTAGATCAACTCTGTAATCTCCATACACTCAATATAATCAAGCAGGATGTAGGGTATTACCTCCATAGGAGGGCCCGAACCTGGGTAAAACCTTGCCCCCTTTGTCCCTTGTTACCATCGATCCAAGTATCACAGTTTGGGACCCCCTACCCGAGATCCGCTGGTTTTGACACCGACATTGGGGACACAAGAGATTTCTTGTATTTGATTGCAGGTTTGTTTGAGAGAGACCATCTTCATCCTACACCTCCCACGGATTGATAAACCTTAGGTCATCCACTTGAGGGAAAATTGTTACTGTCCTACAAAACTCTGCGCTTGGAGGCCCAACAGAGTCTACAAGAATAAATTTGTGTAGTAGACATCAGTCACGAATAACATTATGTGGTTCAGCGTTGATATATCGCAGATTTGTGAGACTAGATGACAAAGGGAGAAGGAAGATGAATGTGTTTCTTACGGGGTTGTAGGATCTGGAGTTCCAGCTGGCGCTGCCATTGTCCCCTTCGACACAGTAGTGGCCCTTCGGAATCTTGCGGATCTCCTCATTCTTCGGGACGCTGATCCAGTCGCCGGGTGATAACCCACAAGTATAGGGGATCGCAACAGTTTTCGAGGGTAGAGTATTCAACCCAAATTTATAGATTCGACACAAGGGGAGCCAAAGAATATTTGAGAGTATTAGCAGCTGAGTTGTCAATTCAACCACACCTGGAGATTAAATATCTGTAGCAGAGTGATCAGTAGCACAGTAGTATGATAGTTTGAGTAGCAGTAGTAGCAGTAACGGTAACAGTAGCAGTGATACCAATAGCTTTGTAACAATTGGAACAGTAGCAACAGAAGTAGTAACTTAGCAAGAACAATATGTGGAAAACTCATAGGCACTGGATCGTGAACTTGTTGGATGATATTCATCATATAACAGTCATAACCTAGGGCGACACAGAACTAGCTCCAGTTCATAAATGTAATGTAGGCATGTATTCCGTAAATAGTCACACGTGCTTATGGAAAAGAACTTGCATGACATCTTTTGTCCTACCCTCTCGTGGCAACGGGGTCCATAAGGAAACTAAGGGATATTAAGGCCTCCTTTTAATAGAGAACCGGAACAAAGTATTAACACACGGTGAATACATGAACTCCTCAAACTACGGTCATCACCGGAAAGTATCCCGACTATTGTCACTTCGGGGTTTGCGGATCAGAACACGTAATAGGTGCATATGACTAGCAAGATCGGATCAAGAACATAGATATAATGGTGATAACATAAACGGTTCAGATCTGAAATCATGGCACTCGGGCCCTAGTGACAAGCATTAAGCATGGCAAAGTCATAGCAACATCAATCTCAGAACATAGTGGATACTAGGGATCAAGCCCTAACAAAACTAACTCGATTACATAATGAATCTCATCCAACTCCTCGCCGACCAGCAAGCCTATGAAGGAATTACTCACTCCCGGTGGGGAGCATCATGGAATTGACGATGGAGAAGGGTTGATGATGACGAACACCAAAGATTCCCCTCTCTAGAGCCCTAAACGGGCTCCAGATCTGGCCTCCCGGTGAAGAACAGGAGGTGGCAGCGGCTCCGTATCATAAAACGCGATGAAACTTTCTCCTTGATTTTTTTTTCCGAAAATAGGAATTTATAGTGCCAGAATTAGGGTCAGTGGGGCCACGAGGTGGGTGACGTGGCTTGAGACTGCGTCTGTATTTCCCCAAAAAGGAAGGGATGATGCAGCACAGCGACGGTAAGTATTTCCCTCAGTTATGAAACCAAGGTTATCAAACCAGTAGGAGGATCACCACCACCCAATAAACAGCACCTGCACACAAATAACAAATACTTGCAACCCGACACGAAAGAGAGGTTGTCAATCTCTCTACGGTAAAAAGATAGATTAGGTAGTGATAGATCGGAGAGGTAGATCTCTCAAGAGCACAAAATAAAAAGAGCAAATAAAAAGTGCAGCAATATATTTTTGGGTTTTTGGTTTAGTAGATCTGAAAACAAAGAGGCAAAAAGATAGATCGGAAAGCAATATGTTGGAAAAGTAGACCCGGGGACCGTAGGTTTCACTAGTGGCTTCTCTCATGAGTATAGCACACGGTGGGTGAACAAATTACTGTTGGGCAATTGATAGAAGATCAAATAATCATGACGATATCCAAGGCGATGATCATTATATAGGCATCATGTCCAAGATAAGTAGACTGACTCCTGCCTGCATCTACCACTATTACTCCACACATCGACCGCTATCCAGCATGCATCTAGTGTATTAAGTTCATGGAAAAATGGAGTAATGCAATAAGAACAATGACATGATGTAGACAAGATCTATTCATGTAGGAATAGACCCCATCTTGTTATCCTTAATGGCAACGATACATGCGTGCCTTGCTGCCCCTTCTGTCACTAGGAAAGGACACCGCAAGATCGAACCCATCACAAAGCACCTCATCCCATGGCAAGAAAAATCGATCTAGTCAGCCTAACTAAACCAAAGATTCAAAGAAGAAATACGACGCTATAAGTAATCATGCATATAAGAGATCAAAGAAGACTCAAATAATATTCATGGATAGAAACTGATCATGAACTCAAAATTCATCAGATCACAACAAACACACTGCAAAAGTTTACATCAAATAGATCTTCAAGAGACCATTGTATTGAGAATCAAAAGAGAGAGAGGAAGCCATCTAGTTACTGCCTACGGACCCGTACGTCTATGGTGGACTACTCACGCATCATCAGAGATGCACCTATGAAGAAGGTGAACCCCTCCGTGATGGTGTTTACATTGGATCTCGAGGTTCTGGAACTTGCGGCGGCTGGAATTGTGTTTCGTCGACTCCCCTAGGGTTTTCTGAATATTTGGGAATGTATAGGCATCAGAGGTGGTGGAGGGGGTCCCGTGGAGGGCACAACCCACCAGGGCGCGCCGGGGGCCCCCTGGTGCGCCCATGTGGGTTGTGGCCTCCATAGCCCACCTCTCTGGCACTTCTTTGGCCCACCGGGTGTCTTCTGGTCCAGAAAAAATCTCCAAAAAGTTTCGTCACGATTGGACTCCGTTTGGTACTGATATTCTGCAAAGTAAAAAACAAGCAAAAATAGCAACTGGCACTTTGGCACTATGTCAATAGGTTAGTCCAAAAAAGTGATATAAAGTCGTTATAAAATGATTGTAAAACATCCAAGAATGATAATATAACAGCATGGAACAAGCAAAAATTATAGATACGTTGGAGACGTATCAGCATCTCCAAGCTTAATTCCTACTCGTCCTCGAGTAGGTAAATGATAAAAACAGAATTTTTGATGTGGAATGTTGCCTAACATGTTCATATCCTACTCTTTTTCTTTCGTAGCATGGACATTTGGACTTGTAGATGATTCAAAGCAATAGTCTAGTTTTAACATAATGACTTCAATACTCAAGCATGCCAACAAGCAACCATGTCTTTCAAAATATCAACACTAAAGAAAGTTATCCCTAGCCCATCATGTTCAATCATTGATCCATTCATGAAACACACTCAAATATTAGCTATGCCCGATGCTCAAGTACGATCATAGTGCCCCCTAGTTGGTGCTTTATAAGAGAAGATGGAGACTCAAAATGAAAATAAAAATTGCATAAAGTAAATAGATAGGCCCTTCGTAGAGGGAAGTAGGGATTTGTAGAGGTGCCAGAGCTCAAAGTTTTAAATTGAGAGAGAAAAAATATTTTGGGTGGCATGCCTTTCCTGTCAACGTAAACGACAAACTAGCTCACAATACTTTCTATGTTGATATATCATAGGCGGTTCCCAAACAGAAAATAAAGTTTATTCCTTTTTCCACCATTCTTTCACATTCCATGGCGGGCCGTATCCACGGTTGCCTTCCATACCAACACTTTCCAAGGAATTTATTATTTGACAACATAAAGTAAATATTTTTTATTTTTCATTTCGGGAATGGGCATCCCTATTACCGCCGCACTCTCGTGCAATGACAAGTGAATAAACACCCATCTTGAGAATAACACATCTAGCATGGAAAATATTGGACACTCCCCACCGTTTCATGAGCGGTACGAGCACACAAAAGAAGTTTATTTTGAAAATTTAGAGATGGCACATACAAATTTGCTTGGAACAACATGGAAATACCGCATATAGGTAGGTATGGTGGACTCATAAGGCAAAACTTGGTTTAAGGATTTTGGATGCACAAGTAGTATTTCTACTTAGTACAAATGGAAGCTAGCAAATAGATTGAGAAGCAACCAAACCAAGAGACGAAAATTCACATAAGAGAGCATTGAGCATAACTAACACCGAATAATGCACCATAAGTAGGATGTAATTTCATTGCATAACTATTGACTTTCGTACTTGCATAGGGAATCACAAACCTTAACACCAATATTCCTACTAAAGCATAATTACTCACTAACATGACTCACATATTACTATCATCATGTTTCAAAACTATTACAAAGAATCAAGTTTAATTTTTCCAATGATCTTCATGAAAGTTTTTATTATATCCTCCTTGGATATCTATCACTTTGGGACTAGTTTCATATATTGCCATTGCTTTTTTACTAGCTCAAACAAATTTAAGTGAAGCACATGAGCATAAAAATTTCATCTCTCAAAATAATATAAGTGAAGCATGAGAGGATTTCTTCAAAATTTACTAGCTCTCAAATTAATCTAAGTGAAGCATGAGAGTATTTCTACAAAAATTTCCAAGCACACCGTGCTCAAAAAGATATAAGTGAAGCACTAGAGCGATTCTATACCTCAAAAAGTTTAAGTGAAGCATAGAGAGCAATTCTAACAAATCATAGCATAATTTTGGCTCTCCCAAATAGGTGTGTCCAGCAAGGATACAAGTGACAAACGAACAAACAAAGCAAGCGAAGACTCAAATGATACAAGACGCTCCAAGCAAAACTCATGATATGTGACGAATAAAAATATAGCTCCTTGTAAAATATCGATGGTCGTTAGAAGAAAGAGGGCATGCCACTCGGGGGCATCCCCAAGCTTAGTTGCTTGTTTCTCTTTGGATATATCGTGGGGGTTCTGTAGCATCCCCAAGCTTAGGCTCTTTTCACTCCTTATTCCTTCATCCATCGTGATCTCACCCAAAACTTGAAAACTTCAATCACACAAAACTCAACAAAGTCTTCGTCAGATCCGTTAGTATAATAAAGCAAATCACTACTTTAGGTGTTGTTGCAAACCCATTCATATATTATTATTGCATTATAACTACTATATTTTAACTTTACCATGGATCGTACCCTTCAATATAACCCATAGATCCATAAAAACAAGCACACAATGCAATGAAAACAGAATCTGTCTTAAAGAGAACAGTCTGTAGTAATCTGTACTCTAACCATACTTATTTAACTCTAAAATTTCTGAAAATTTAAGAAAACGTAAATAATTTGTATATAAATACTGTGTTAAAATGTCAGCTCAAGATCACGTTCCAATAAAAAATGAAAATTCAAATACTGGGCGCAAAGTTTCTGTTTCAGATTCAGCATCGCTTCTACTCATCTTATGAATCATCCTAAAGGCTCTACTTGGCACAAACACTAAATAAACCATAAAAACACAATCATAACAGAGGCATAATTGTGTCAACACTAAAAAACAGAAAGGAAAAAAGCAAAAAATTATTTATTCAGTGGGTTGCCTCCCAACAAGCGCTATCGTTTTACGCCCCTAGCTAGGCATAACGCATAGATTCAAGTATTGTCATCTTTGGTTTTCAATTCTTCAACCACACAACTAGATTTCTTAAAGGATTTAGCATGCATACTCCCGATGACAACACTCCTAGGAAGAAAACCCAAAAATTCATTTTTGTAAATAGGGTCTCTTACGATTTCAACAAAGTCGGGATGAATACTAATGATTTTAAGTTCTCCCTTCTGGCCACTTGGTGTAGCAAATTTGTTCTTAGTAACTTGCGTGATCTTGCCAATTTTTACGGAAGTATTTTCAATAGTTTTGACAGAAGAAAAAGGCAAAGCCAAATTACTAAAAATTTCTTCCAACTTATCAATCCGGTAAGGACTCTCTTCTACCCTTTCGTTAACTAGGGTTTCTTTTGCCTTTAGCAATTTAAAGGCATCTCCCGCCTTAGCCGCAATTTTATTAGCAAGATTATGCATTTTCTTATCCAAATCTTCAAGATGTTCTTGGTAATCATATTCTTTTCAATAGCATCTAATCTCTCCATAACGTGTTCGAGAGTTAAAGTTTTTTCATTGATCATAAGAGGTGGTGATCCCACTAAACTTCCCATAGCATTAAAAGCATCCAAAGATGGACACATCAAGAAATTCCCACCGGTAATCGTATCAAGGACGAATCTATACCAAGTGGTGATGCCAACATAAAAACTGCGAAGAAGAACAACGGTAGATTGCTTATGGATAGATCTATTATGAGCATTGCAAATCCTATACCAAGCATCTTTTAGGTTATCCCCTCCCCTTTGCTTAAAATTAAGAACCTCATTATCGGGAGTACACGCAATAAAGGAAGAACTAGCCATAATGACAAGGCAAGAGATCTGACGAGAAAAAGGCAAACGAAAAAGAGGGCGAATAAAACGGCAAATTGGTGAAGTGGGGGAGAGGAAAACGAGAGGCAAATGGTAAATAATGTAATTGCAAGGAGATGAGATTTGTGATTAGGAACCTGGTAGATGGTGATGGAGCCTCCTTGGCGCCAGAGATTGGCACGTAGAAGAGACCGCTTCCTCCCCGGCAACGGCGCCAGAAATTCCTTTGACGTGGCTTCAGACTACGTCGGTATTTCCCCAAAGAGGAAGGGATGATGCAGCACAGTGACGGTAAGTATTTCCCTCAGCTAAGAAACAAGGGTTATCGAACTAGTAGGAGGATCACCACCACCCAATAAGCAGCACCTGCACACAAACAACAAATACTTGCAACCCAATGCAAAAGAGACGTTGTCAATCTCTCTACGGTAAAAAGATAGATTAGGTAGTGATAGATAGGAGAGTTAGATCTCTCAAGAGCACAAAATAAAAAGAGCAAATAAAAAGTGCAGCAATATATTTTTGGGTTTTTGGTTTAGTAGATCTGAAAACAAAGAGGCAAAAAGATAGATCGGAAAGCAATATGTTGGAAAAGTAGAACCGGGGGCCTTAGGTTTCACTAGTGGCTTCTCTCATGAGTATAGCACACGGTGGGTGAACAAATTGTTGTTGGGCAATTGATAGAAGATCAAATAATCATGACGATATCCAAGGCGATGATCATTATATAGGCATCACGTCCAAGATAAGTAGACCGACTCCTGGCTGCATCTACCACTATTGCTCCACACATCGACCGCTATCCAACATGCATCTAGTGTATTAAGTTCATGGAAAAACGGAGTAATGCAATAAGAACGATGACATGATGTAGACAAGATCTATTCATGTAGGAATAGACCCCATCTTGTTATCCTTAATTGCAACGATACATGTGTGCCTTGCTGCCCCTTCTGTCACTGGGAAAGGACACCGCAAGATCGAACCCATCACAAAGCACCTCTTCCCATGGCAAGAAAAATCGATCTAGTCGGCCTAATTAAACCAAGGATTGGAAGAAGAAATACGAGGCTATAAGTAATCATGCATATAAGAGATCAAAGAAGACTCAAATGATATTCATGGATAGAAACTGGTCTTGAACTCAAAATTCATCGGATCCCAACAAACACACCGCAAAAGTTTACATCAAATAGATCTCCAAGAGACCATTGTATTCAGAATCAAAAGAGAGAGAGAGGAAGCCATCTAGCTACTGCCTACGGACCCTTATGTCTATGGTGGACTACTCACGCATCATCAGAGAGGCACCTATGAAGAAGATGAACCCCTCCGTGATGGTGTTTAGATTGGATCTCGAGGTTCTGGAACTTGCGGCAGCTGGAATTGTGTTTCGTCGACTCCCCTAGGGTTTTCTGAATATTTGGGAATTTATAGGCATCAGAGGCGGTGTAGGGGGCCCCGTGGAGGGCACAACCCACCAGGGCTGCCCATGTAGGTTGTGGCCTCCACAGCCCACCTCTCTGGCACTTCTTTGGCCCACTGGGTGTCTTCTGGTCTAGAAAAAATCTCCAAAAAGTTTCGTCGTGATTGGACTCCGTTTGGTACTGATATTCTGCGAAGTAAAAACAAGCAAAAACAGCAACTAGCACTTTGGCACTATGTCAATAGGTTAGTCCCAAAAAATTATATAAAGTTGTTATAAAATGATTGTAAAACATCCAAGAATGACAATATAACAGCATGGAACAAGCAAAAATTATAGATACGTTGGAGACGTATCAGTGGGCACAACCCACCAGGGCGCGCCTGCACCTGGGGGGGCTGGCGTGCCCTGGTATATCTTGCCCAGCCAGGGGCCCCCCTCTGGTGGTTCTTGGTTCCAGTATTTTTTATTTATTCTAAAATAAATCTCCAAAAGGTTTTGTCCAATTCCGAGAACTTTTATTTCTGCACAAAAACAACACCATGGTAGTTCTGCTGAAAACAGCGTCAGTCCGGGTTAGTTTCATTCAAATCATGCAAATTAGAGTCCAAAACAAGGGCAAAAGTGTGAGGAAAAGCAGATACAATGGAGACGTATCAACTCCCCCAAGCTTAACCCATTGCTTGTCCTCAAGCAATTCAGTTGACAAACTAAAAGTGATAAAGAAAAACTTTTACGAACTCTTTTGTTCTTGTTTACATATATATGCTTAAGTAGCACCCAGGTTTTCAGCAAAGATTATGACTAACCATGCCTACAATAATTCTTAGAAATTATATTAACTCATATCAATGACATAAGCAACTAGCGAACAATAATAAGATATCTCAAATGCCAACACGTTGTCAAAACAATCATGATACAATATGACAATAGTGGTATCTCGCTAGCCCTTTCTGAGACCGCAAAACATAAATGCACAGCACCTCCAAAGTTCAAGCAGCGACTAAACATTGTAATTCATGGTAGAAAAGATCCAGTCATGCTGCACCCAACATCAATTATACACAATGCATGAGGATGACAATAGTGCTCTCAGGTCTGGCGCTTATTTGAGAAAGTGATGACTCAACATAAAAATAAATAGATAGTCCCTTCGCAGAGGGAAGCATGGATTTGCAGAGGTGCCAGAGCTCAAAGCTTAAAACAGAGATAGATATAATTTTGGGAGGTACACCCTTCCTGTCAACGTTACGACCAAGAGTTATCAATATCTTCCATGCTAAACAAATTAGCGGCGGTTCCCAAGCGGTAAAAGTAAAGTATTACTCCCCCTCCACCAACAATCACACTCCACGGCTAGCCGCATCCACGGGTACCATCCAAACCAACAACATTCCTGGGGGAGTTTTGTTTAATTATTTTTCATTTTTGATTTCGGGGCTGGGAATCCCTATTACCGCCCCTCTCGTGTAAGGACGAGTGAATAAACACTCATCATGAGAATAACCCGCTTAACATGGATGATACTGACTGCCCCCTGTCGCTCCATGAGCAGTCCAGGCACATAAAACAGATGTTCATTTGATTTTTTAGAGATGGCACATGCAAATTTACTTTGGAACGGCAGGGTAATACCGCAAATAGGTAGATATAGTGGACTCATCTGGAATAACTTTGGTTTAAGGATTTTGATGCACAAAAAGTATTCCCGCTTAGTACAGGCGAAGGCTTTTAAATAGATTTAGAAGCGGCCGGCTAGAGAGCGAAAACGGTCATGAACATGCATTACATATAATAAACATTGACTACTAGCATGAGTAGGATATGGACACCATGAACATAAATATCATGAAGGCTATGTTGGTTTTGATTCAACTACATGCGTGAACATGTGCCAAGTCAAGCCACTTGAAACATTCAGAGGAGGATACCATCTCACCATACTACATCACAATCATTTTAATGCATGTTGACATCCAAGATAAATCATTATCCACTCCTAGCTACTTAAGCATGGCATGAACAACTATAATCTCTAATGGCCATTGCAAACATGTTTGATCATAATATGCTGAATCAAGGATACTAGGTTAAACATATTTACAAAAACAAAAACAAGTTGAGTTCATACCCGCTTTTCTCTGCCACAATCACTCCATCAAATATCGTCATTATTGCCTTTCACTTGCACGACCGAATGATAAGAAAATAATAATAGTGCAAGAGTGCCATGGAGTAAGCTGGAATCTGCAACATTTTATTCAAGAGGAGGAGACAAGGTAACATGGGCTCTTTGTTACGTTAACAATAGTGCATATGAGAGCCACTCAACATTTTCATCGTGGTCTTCTCCTTGGTACGACTCAAACAAGAGAAAAGAATTTCAGAGAAACACACTGAAATATTTTTGGAGTTTTTGGTTTTTCTTGAAGAAAGTAAATTAAAGAGGAAAAACAAAAACGAGAAAAACTATTTAAACGGGAAAGGTCCATACAAGCAAAAGAAGAAACGAGAAATCTTTTTGGGTTTTCTTTTGATACTACAATTAAACTAAGCTAGAAAGAGAAACTGAAAAGAAAAGAAGTAGGAAATATTTTTGGATTTTCTCAAAGTTTTTCAAACACACAAAAAGAAAGCGAGAAAATAAATCTAGCATGGATATTACAATGAAAAAGTATGAGCACCGACAACTGGAATGAAATGTGTGAACATGAATGTAATGTCGGTGGAAATACGTACTCCCCCAAGCTTAGGCTTTTGGCCTAGCTTGGTAATCACCACCCGTATGGATAATAATCTGAGCGATGGCTCACTGAGGCCCTTGGTGCAAACTCCTCGGCCCTCCTGGCAACTTCAACCTCCGCATTGTACGCATGGGCCTCGCTCTCAAGAACATAGTATCTTCCCCTACTGTGAAAATCAAAGAGAGCAGGAGCAGGCAAAGTGACAGGCACAACGTTTTTTTATTAAATATCAAGTTATAGGTGTAGTTAGTGGCCGTGCTCGTAAGGAACTTATGACGCTTCAAGGCATCAAAGTCTAAATACTGAAAAGGTAAGATGGGGTCATTAGGCCAAGGTGATACATTTAGTCTCTCTGCTGCACGGGAGGCATAAATTCCTCCATAGAAATTACCACTAGCAGCATTGTGCTGCAATCTCCGTGCAACAATTGCTCCGAGATTGTAACATTTATTTCCGGTTATGGCAGTGTGTATGAGACTTAAATCAGGAGCACACAGTGTGCTACAATCTTGTTTGCCTACGATACATTTTCCATTAAAGAGTGCGAAATATTGTATTGATGGGAAATGGATGCTCTTAATTCTCCCTTGTGTTACTCCCCTATCCTCACCATAGCAAAGATTAACTAAGAATGGCTCATACTCAGATTTTGTTGGTTCATCAAGGGAACCCCAAGGTGGAAGTTTGCATGTTTCACTGAACAATTCTAAAGGCATGGTGAAGGAACGGTCATACAGGTTAAACGAAACTCTAGACTCACGAGGAAATATTTAAATTTCTTTGTGAATGTTTTCATGAGTTTGAGATGTTGTGGGCACTTATCTGCGATGAAGGGAGCAAGCTCTGTATTGTGGATATAATGATCAAATTCCTCCTTAATGCCAGCACCTTCAATGAACTCGTCGCATGGCCACAAGCATGATTTGGTGGCGGCATCTCGCATCGAGCTTTCTCTTGGCTCAACACAAGATTGTCGAACTGAGCTTCCACTTGATGAGGCCTGCGAGGATCTCCTCCTCGAAGAACTCCTAAAGAATTGAATTATTATTTGCGAACAAATTTATGAAATATTTTCGAGACACAAAATTTTGTCAACAAAACTTCGTGAAATTGATAGCAACTACTCCTAAGCATGCATAGAGGCCATATTAAGCATTCAAACTACTTAGAACTCTAAGAATTCAACATGCAAGCTCATCTACAGCAGCACCAAGGGTAGCTAATTACTCTAAAAATGACCCACTAAATCAAAAACTAATTGGAGCAATGGAGGAGTCACATACCAAGTAGCAATCCCTCCAAAAAGTTTCGAAAACGGAGCTTCGAGCAAAGAGATCAAAATCTGCGGGTTTGAGAGCAAGAACATGGGAATGGTGGTTGTGGTGATTTTTTTCTGGAGGTAGGGGATGATGTGGGCTAAAGGAATAAGTGAGGGGGGCCACGTGGGGGCCACAACCCACCAGGGCGCGCCCTGGTGTCTTGTGGGCACCAGGTGCACCCCCCCCTCTAGTATTATTTGCACCAGAAATTCAGAAATATTCAGAAAAAAATCGTGTCAAATTTTCAGATCATTCTGAGAACTTTTATTTTTGGGTCATTTTTTATTGCACGGAGAAAACAAAAAACAGGATAATGATGGCATTTTATTTTATTTGACTAATTAAAACAGAAAATAAAAGGTGGGAACAGAGAGTTGTGCTTACTAGATTCATCAACTTCATACCTCTCAAAAATGATCCATTAATAAGGTTGATCAAGTCTTATTAACAACCACTTCCGATTAGCATGAAACCGAAGAACTTTCGTAAAACACTAAGTTACATCAATGGGGATGTGCATATCCCCAACAATAAGTATATCATATATCTTTTTGGTAGTAGGTAGAGGTAATTGAAAACTTCCAATAGTGATGGTCGGAGATTCTTCAATAACATTTATACCATTCACTAGGAATTTTTTCTTCGAAAAGTGCACCATATTCTCATTACCATTGATATGAAAAGTGACTTTGCTTTTATTGCAATCAATAACAGCCCCTGCAGTATTCAAAAAGGGTCTACCAAGGATAATCGACATGTTGTCGTCCTCGGGCATCTCAAGAATAACAAAGTCCGTTAAGATAGTAACATTTGCAACAACAACAACGGTCACATCCTCACAAATACCGATAGGTATGGCAGTTGATTTGTCAGCCATTTGCAATGATATCTCAGTAGGTGTGAGTTTATTCAAATCAAGTCTTTTATATAAGGAGAAAGGCATAACACTAACACCGGTCCCAAATCACACAAAGCAGTTTTGACATAATTTATTTTAATGGAGCAAGGTATAGTTGGTATTCCCGGATCTCCAAGTTTTTTAGGTACTCCATCCTTAAAAGAATAATTAGCAAGCATGGTGGAGATTTCAGCTTCAGGTATCTTTCTTTTATTAGTGATGATGTCTTTCATGTATTTTGCATAAGGGGCCATCTTTAATATATCAGTTAGGAGGGTACGCAAAAGGACTCGCCTAATCATTTCAGCAAAGCGCTCAAATTCTTCATCATCCTTTTTCTTAGATGGCTTAGGTGGGAATGGCATGGGTTTCTGAACCCAAGGCTCTCTTTACCATGTTTTCTAGCCACAAAGTCTCTTTTATCATAACGTTTATTTTTAGGTTGTGGGTTATCAAGATCAACAGCAGGCTCTATTTCAACATCATTATCTGGTTCTTTATCATTATTAGGTTGAGCATCTTCATGAACATTATCATTATGATTATCATTTTCATTATCACTAGGGGAATGTTCATTACCAGACTGAGTTTCAGCATCGAAAATAGAGACATCATTATTATCAGGAGGTTTCCGTATCTCAGGTTTACTAGAGGTATGCAGAGTCCTATCATTTTTCTTTTTCTTTTTCTTTTTAGAAGGACTAGGTGTGTCATTATTAATTCTCTGAGAATCTTGTTCAATTCTTTTAGGATGACCTTCAGGATAAAGTGGTTCTTGGGTCATTCTACCTTCTCTAGTTACTACTCTAGCAGCAAAATCATTCAAGTTATTATTCATTTCATCAAGCAATTCTTTTTGAGACTTAGCAACTTGTTCTAACTGAGTTTGAATCATAGAGGCATGCTTTCCTACACCTCTAACATCATTACTGATTCTAAATAGCAAGCCACTCAAGCGAGCAATCATATCAGAGTTACATTTCAATTGTTTTAGGACATGTGCATTGAAATGATCTTGCTTCATAATATAGTTATCAAACTCATATAAGCACTGACTAGGATGTTTATTGTGAGGGATATCACCTTCATCAAACTTTAATAAATAATTTACCTTTACCACCTGTGGAGGTAGTGGTGTGTCAAGGCCATGTATTTCTTCAATAGGTGGTAAATTCTTGACATCCTTAGCTTTAATACCTTTTTCTTTCATAGATTTTTTGCCTCTTGCATATCTTCAAGACTGAGAAATAAGATACCCCTCTTCTTCGGAGTGGGTTTAGGCGGTGGTTCAGGAAGAGTCCAATCATCATAATTCTTTAATATGTTGTTTAATAATTCCTAAGCTTGTTCAACAGTTCGTTCCCTGAAAACAAAACCAGCACAACTATCTTGGAAGTCCCTAGAAGCATCGGTTAGTCCATTATAGAAGATATCAAGTATTTCATTTTTCTTGAGAGGGTGATCAGGCAAAGCATTAAGCAACTTGAGAGGCCTCCCCCAAGCTTGTGGGAGACTCTCTTCTTCAATTTGCACAAAGTTAAATATTTCCTTTAAGGCAGCTTGTTTCTTATGAGCAGGAAAATATTTTTCAGAGAAATAGTAAATCATATCCTGGGGACTACGCACACAACCAGGAGTAAGAGTAGTGTACCATGTCTTAGCATCACCCTTTAATGAGAATGTAAATAACTTAAGAATATAATAGTAACGAATCTTCTCATAATGAGCAAAGAGGGTGGCTATATCATTCAGCTTAGTAAGGTGTGCCATTACAGTTTTAGTTTCATAGCCATGGAAAGGATCAGATTCAACCAAAGTAATTAACTCTGGGTCGACAGAGAATTCATAATCCTTGTTGGTAACAAAGATAGGTGAAGTAGAAAACTTAGGATCACATTCAAAGTCTTTTCCTTATACTTGCATAGCAATTTCTTAAGATCGTTTCTATCCTTGCAAGAAAGAATTTCTCTAGTTACCTCCTCATCCATAACATAACCTCCAGATATCTTAGGCATTTCAAATCGAGGAGAACTAGGACTAATAGGTGTTTCATAGTTGTCATCAGTTTCATAGGCTTCATCAGTTTCAGCAATCTCATCAGTTTCAGTAGTTTCATTCTCTTTAACTCTAGCAATTTGTTCATCAAGAAATTCTCCTAGTGACACATTATCATCAAGCATGGTACTAGCATTATCATAAGCATCATTCATAGCATAAGTAGCATCAACAATAACTTGCGACATATCAGGATTACTAGCATGTGGTGGTGTTGCAAGCTTACTCATAACAGAAGGTGAATCAAGTGCAGAGCTAGATGGCAGTTCCTTACCTCCCCTCGTCTTAGAGGGAAAAATCTTGGTCTTTGGATCCTTCAGATTCTTCATAGTGATCAATTGATATAAATCCCAAGTGACTCAACAAATATAGCTATGCTCCCCGGCAATGGAGCCAGAAAAAGGTCTTGATAACCACAAGTATAGGGGATCGCAACAGTTTTTGAGGGTAGAGTATTCAACCAAAATTTATAGATTCGACACAAGGGAAGCCAAAGAATATTTGAGAGTATTAGCAGCTGAGTTGTCAATTCAACCACACCTGAAGATTAAATATCTGCAGCAGAGTGATCAGTAGCACAGTAGTATGATAGTTTGAGTAGCAGTAGTAGCAGTAACGGTAACAGTAGCAGTGATAGCAATAGCTTTGTAACAATTGGAACAGTAGCAACAGCAGTAGTAACTTAGCAAGAACAATAAGTGGAAAACTCGTAGGCACTGGATCGGTGAACTCTTTGGATAATATTCATCATATAACAGTCATAACCTAGGGCGACACAGAACTAGCTCCAGTTCATAAATGTAATGTAGGCATGTATTCCGTAAATAGTCATACGTGCTTATGGAAAAGAACTTGCATGACATCTTTTGTCCTACCCTCCCGTGGCAGCGGGGTCCATAAGGAAACTAAGGGATATTAAGGCCTCCTTTTAATAGAGAACCGGAACAAAGCATTAACACATGCGGAATACATGAACTCCTCAAACTACGGTCATCACCGGAAAGTATCCTGACTATTGTAACTCCGGGGTTCGCGGATCAGAACACGTAATAGGTGCATATGACTAGCAAGATCGGATCAAGAACATAGATATAATGGTGATAACATAAACGGTTCAGATCTGAAATCATGGCACTCGGGCCCTAGTGACAAGCATTAAGCATGGCAAAGTCATAGCAACATCAATCTCAGAACATAGTGGATACTAGGGATCAAGCCCTAACAAAACTAACTCGATTACATAATGAATCTCATCGAACTCCTCACTGACCAGCAAGCCTACGAAGGAATTACTCACTCCCGGTGGGGAGCATCATGGAATTGGCGATAGAGAAGGGTTGATGATGACGAAGACCAAAGATTCCCCTCTCCGGAGCCCCAAACGGGCTCCAGATCTGGCCTCTCGATGAAGAACAGGAGGTGGCGGACCAGTGCTGTCTGCTTTACGTCCATTTCGTGTAAGGAAATAACGACCTTTCTGACCAAAATGGTCGTTATGGTTTAGGGTTTGGAGCCCCCCGAACAGCTTACGACCAATTGGTCTCAAATGGTCGTAGATTTACGACCATTTTTTTCAGGGTCACTGACAGAAGGTCACAAGTTGACATATTTCTTGTAGTGTGGGCGATGTTTGTTTTGGGAGCAACTAGTATACAATCTATGCTATCCAAAATTGCATCCCCCCCAACCCCAGTTATAATGCTTCTTGCAAATGGTCCAAGTTTGTAGTTCTTGGCCCTAGAAAAGTACACAATAATCAAAGAGAAGCTGGTCGATCATGGTTCAGTTTTGTTGTGTCAGAATAGTCTCAATAGTTGTTGCATCTTTACACATATCTAGCTAGTCTAATAATAGTTCACGAAATAATCTCTATAGATCGTACATACTACACTGGTATGCATGGTATAGCTTCTTTCAAGGAACACTTATGTATCGTCCTAACTGTGTTGCATACTTGCATATCTTCTTTTGAAATTATGTATAAGCTATCTAGCTGCACACTTGTACAGTGTGTGTCTATTTAATACGATTATGGATAGTTTGTTCTCTCGGGTATGTAGACTGGGACCTAAAATTAGTTGGCTAGTTAGAACTCATGTTTCTTCTAGCTAGCACTAAGAATGATTCTTAGGGTGTGTCTATTTAATATGATTATGGATCATCATGAGACGGCGATGCACTAAGAATGGCCATGCACATGCATAGAACTCACTTTTTTTCTAGCTAGCTAGTTGCTAGTTGTTACCGTCTGCAGGCATAAGAACAGAATGATGCACAAACTGAGAACGACACTGAATAGACATGCTCAAGGCTCTTAGCTTACCAAAGAGGACGCTCCTCTACGGTGAATCTCCAGCGGCCACAGTTAATACACTGCCTCAAATATTTTTATACACTGCCTGAATAGCCTTGTTTTTATGTTTTTTTTTTGAACGGTCATCGGGGGGGAGGGAGTCCCCACCTGAATATATTGCTCAAAAAGCTGCCAAAGCCAAGAGTCACCCCTTAAGCTTTGGTTGATTCAGTTTATAAGGAAAACTGGATCGAAAACCTAAACAAGTTGACCCAGTTTATGAGGAAAATCGGGCCGAAAACCATACATGTAAGAAGATTACACAGATGAGAAAAAAAAGGACACCCAAGACAAGGCCCGACCTAGCTAGCAGACCGAAGGACGAACCCATAGGAGGCACAAGTAGATGTGGGGTGGCGTCGAAGGATCACAATACCAAGACTAAACAAGCAACCTAACGCACCGCACCGGCGTCCATACCGAAACTCACGACACAACTCAGGAGCAACCACAACCAACGAGTGATAACACGAACCTTGATTAGGGGCTCCGCCATGAGAATTCGAAACTATTAGCAAGTTGGGGAGGCATCTTACGTCGTCGAAGAGCAAAGATGAACCAGGACAACACCAAGAGCACTGAGCTCACCGCAACACAATGGCCACCAAGGGAGGAACTTGAACATGCAAAGCAACATGGCCGACGCCAGGGAACACCACCGAAGACGGACACATAGGAAGCAGTGCAGCAGCAACACAGACCACCGTCAACCCCAACCGGCCGCACCACCACCAACAACATTCCGGCAGCAAGCAACACCCACACAACAACCATGTTGACCCCAAAGATGACGCCTTCAAGAAGGGTTGCGATGCTAGGTGCGCCGCCATCATCCGTACAGGAGGACCTGGACTGGGGTTTCCCCCAGGATCTCGACGAGGAGGGTGCAAACAACAAAAACAACGACGCCTCCAAGGAGGTTAGCGGTGCCCACAGGCGTCGCCGCCGCCGGCTCTAGTTGGAGCAAGGCTTTCGCCCAAGTTGATCTGACAGACGCTCGCAGATCGGTTGAGTGAGGGTGGCAGCTGATCTGCACCACCACCAGGGACCCTGGCCGCCCCGTCACTGCCCATGGTCAGATTCATACTACCGCAGGCCGGATCCGGCCGGATCCGACCCACACACGCCGGGCCTGCCAGATCCGAGCATTTTGGGGCAGCACCACACCGCAGCCCCCCACTTCTGCAGACTCCGAGGCAGAGCAGCCACCATTGCCAGCCGCACCGAGCGGAGATCACCGGCGGCCGTCCCCAGCCCCATCCAGCCGCAGCCTGCCCACGAACAGAGGCCGACCCCGGCCAGCTGCAGCCGCACCAAGGAAGGGAGATACCTTCAGATCTGAAGAAAACGAAGGCATTCCGCTGCGGCCAGCAAACACCAGGGCCTCGCCGCCCGAGCGGCCGACGGGGCTGGCCACCAGCACCAACGGCGGCCACCTTCCATGGAAGACGGCGTCGTCTCGCCACCCGGGGCCGCCGCCCCGGCGACCGCTGCCCTCCGCGCGAGAAAACGGAGCGGCGAGATCCCCGCCGCCACCGTCACCGGCGGCCACGCGGTCTTGCCCGGCGACCTCCTCAGGTGGCGGCGAGGCAGAGAGGGGGATGGAGGGGTGGCGGCGCGCGGGAACCCTAGACACCGCCCGAGTCGCCCGAGCGGACGACGCGGGGGCCTTTCCGTCTCTGTTTTTATGTTGTTATACACTGCCTGAATAGCCTTGTTTTTATGTTGTTATACACTGCCTGAACTGTCAAGGGCCTTGATTGACTTTCATAGATTACTATAAGAATGACAAACTGGCCAGAAGCAGGACTAGTATTTTTCTTTGACGGGTTGTTTCTGGTCTGTTGCAGTTTTCCAAAGACACACAAGTTGATGGAGTTTGTAAGATCTACAAGCGGTTGATGGTTTGGAAGATCTACAACGGCTGGAGGTTTGGAAGACCTACAATTAAGTTGGTGTGGTGATAATGTAGTGCACCTAGTTTGTTGAACTTGGAGACATTGGCAAGTTCTACTTATTTTGGCGGTTGTTTTGGCACACAAGCCACTGGATGCTCATTTTGGTCGTGTGGCTCATCTAGAAACATAAGTAATTTTCTCTGCCAGCAGAACATCCTTATGTATGGCCTTTTCCTGTATGTATGTATACAGAAACATATGCATTTGGCATGTTATGTTTATATCGAAGGAAGTTTAAGGTTTTCGGCGAGGCCTATATGTAACTTCGATTGAAGTGTATGTCTAAGTTGTGTGATCTATCCTGATTTCCCAAATGGATTCTTAATTAGTTATATGTTGCATATGTAAAACAAATTTTTGCTAGTTAAACACAATAACCTGGCATTCTATCTGCCGTGTTAACATGATTTTACCGGCAGTAACATTGTCGGTAACTATATTTCCTATGACACGGCCAGTCTGCCGGGAGAAAGTGAATTGTCGGCAGATATATAGGCAAGGGCAGATAAACTGTCGGGATAAGCTAACTGTCAGGAGAAGTAATCCCCGGCAGCCGTTCTCGTGGCAGTTCTATCTGCCGAGAGAACTACTATCCTCGCAGTTTATCTGTCCTCTTAAGAGCTTTCTCCTGGCAGATTGCATGCCATTACATTAGTGTTGTGGTGTAGTGTCACTAGGTGACATTCTGGGCCGTCACCTTAAACGGCCAGCAATGACAATTTCGGGTTCGTCGGCTAAGACATAATCTTGCGTGACACAGGAAGTGGTATCTTCAAGATTTTATTTTTTTACGACACCGCTTCAATGGCGGTGGGGATGACTACCGGAAAATGTCACCATGGCATTTTCCAAAGAGAAAAACGGTCTTACGTGAGAGAAGTTAAAAATTGTAAAATAGAGCAGCTTTTGTAATGTTCCTATTGAAACTGGGATGGTGTAGAAGGATGATTCATAAAGGATTCTTTGTAACTTGTGTTTTGCATGTGACCTGCCTAATAGATTCTAGTGGTTGTGGGTGTATGTTTTTCTAGGTGACTTTTGTTGTTGGCATGTATTTTGCACTTCTAGTTGGTTCTTTCTGGTTCGAGTAACTCTGGTGTTATCAGTTTTTTGTCTGTGATAGATAGTTCAATGTCGACTGAAAACCCATAAGTATAGGGGATCGCAACAGTCTTCGAGGTTATTATTTCATTCAAATTTATTGATTCGACACAAGGAGAGTCAAAGAATATTTATTTGTCTTAGCAGTTTAGTTGTCAATTCAACCACACCTGAAATTTCTTTCTGCAATGAAGTTTTTAGTAGCACAGTAAAAAAACTAATAAGAGTAGTAAAAGCAGCAGATTGTATTGATTGTAACAGCAATAGTAAATAAAGTAACCTAACGAAAACCAATAAGAGAAAAGCGTAGGCACAAAAAAGATTTTTTGATGAAAATTCACGCGTAGATAGTATACATGTGTTTCGGCACAAAAAATACTATACATGTATACGTCTACGCACTCGTTTCTTTCGTAAAATTATCATTACAATGTGGAATTAAAGTTTACGAAGAAAAGGAAAAAAATTGATAAGCCTGGTAGGAAATTGTTCTTCTCGCGAACCGTCGTCCAGGCTCCCACGCGTGCAGCGCCGTTCCGGTGTGGCCCGACCGATCGCAGCGGAATCCATCGCGGACAAATTTTCTGTTATGACCTTTTGGTCTAACAAAATCCGAAACTGACCTACCTTTAATAAAAATTTCGAATCTGACCTCTTTTGGTGACGCCAACATCTTTGGCGTCTGGTTTGCACGGGAGACGCCGAGGTCTCCGGCGTCTGGTCATGGGCCCGCACGGCCGGCCTGCCCGTTGACTCGCTGATGTGGCAAAGTGGCCAGACGCCGGGGTCCCTGGCGTCTGGTAGGAGACGCCACGAACCCTGGCGTCTGGTACTAGCAAGTGAACTAACCCCACGGGAGAGTGGGTGGGACCCACCCCACTCACTCTCCCCAATCCAGCCCGAGCTTGCTGCTGCCTTCTTGCTCTCCCCCTCTCTCCCAACACTGAAGCCCCCCTTCAAATCCTCTCCAAAAGGTAGTTCCCTTGGGTGGATCTTTCCATCACCTTGTTGCTTGTGGTAATCTCCTCCGAATCATCCAAATTTTTTTGGTTAAATCTTGTTATTTTGCAAGATTTTTTACATCTTGGATCTCACCCTAGTTCATGAGATCTCCCAATTTTAGTGTGTTTGAATAGCTTGTTTATCTTTGGTAATAGGGATATGCTTGGTGTAGGAATAATATTTGGTTTATGAGTAGGAAGATTGGTGGTTAGGGTTTGTTAGTGTTTTAGGGTTAACTTTGCTTAGTGTATCTTAATTAATGACACATGTAGGGTTGATATTATTTGGGTATAATATATGTTTTTAGATAGCTAACAATTGTCATTGATGCATTAAATTCATGTTGTTGTTTTTAGATGGAGAGACTTGTTAATGTTCATTATATGGACAAGGAGGCATTTTTTAGTAACAATGTCGACCCGGATGAGGAAACAATGGTTTTTGAAACAATCCCTAGCTATGAGGAGGTTGTTGCAAAAGTGAGACATGTTTTGGAGTGGATGGACCCCAATGATGATGTTAAGTTAATAGGAAGGTATGATGTTGGAGTAGGAGCCAAATCTCGCTTAAAAAGTATGCCTATCACATCGGATTTGCATTGGGATGTGTACAAGGAAAAGGTTGCTCAATCGGAAGACAAGTCACTTGAATTGTTTGCCACCAAGGTTGAACCTCCTCGGTTTGCAATTGACTTGAACAGACATGTCTCTTCCCCACTGGCCGAGAGGACAAGTATGCCTCTTGTTGAGCATAGGGTTATGGTTGATGCCTCCAATGCTTATCGCAAACCACATCCTCAACCACCAACCACTGAAACAAATGAGGTTGAGTTGTATGCCCCTAATGCTTATAGCCAACCACCAACTAGCCAAGCAAATGAAGTTGAGGTGATTGATAGTGACAAAGTAATTGAACATGATGATGAGGATGAGCTAGAGGAAGGGTTTCATGGTAATGATGTTGGTGACTTGGATGCCTACATAGCGCAAAAGGAAATGGATCGTGAGTTACCTTTTAGGCGTGCATATGGGTATGACTCTGATGACGAAGGTCCGGAGTAAGAATTGGACGAGGATGGATTCACTAAGGAGGAAAACCAAATTCACTTTGAGCTGACCGGCTTGAAAAAAAACTCATTTGTTTCGAGATCTCAGCCTTGCTCATAAAGCCGTGGTTGATGGCGGCCTCAGAATGACGGCGATTGAGCCAACACCTTGCCCGGATCCAGCCGAGCCCAGGGAGGAGAACGAGGATGAGAATGCTTATTTGAAGAAAGGAGTGAAGTTTACAAGTTTGGCTGGGATGAAGGTTTGGTTGTCTGACTATGCCATTCGGAACCACAGGCCATTTTTGGTTGAGCACTCCGACATAAAATTGCGTTACACCGTGAAGTGTGAGAAAGCAGGAGACGGATGTCCATGGAAGGTTCGTTGCAGAAAGCTTGAAGAAACCGGAGAATGGGTGTTAAGAAGTTGTGTTGCCACTCATAGGTGCAAACCGCCAAAGAAAGAACTCCGTATGACACACCGCCAGCTCACGTCAGAGTACCTCGGATACAAATTTATGAGAGACATAGCCGTTGATCCCACTGTCAAAGTGAGGTTTCTCATGCGGATGGTGAAAAAACAATTTGCTTATCAAGTCACGTATGGAAAGGCATGGAAGGCCAAGGCAAATGCTATTAGGATGTTGTATGGTGGTTACGAAGAAGCATACAACCAGCTGCCGAGGTTGTTGGGAGCTATTGCACATAGGAACCCGGGCATGTATCATGTGGTCGATGATAATCATGGAGTGTTCCACCGTGCCTTCTGGAGTTATGGACAATGTGTGGCGGCATTTAAGCATTGTCGTCCGGTCTTGTCTATAGATGGCACTTTCTTGACGGGGAGATACAAGGGCACATTAATGGTAGCAATGGCTCACTCGTCGAATGACAATGTGTTGCCAGTGGCATTTGCTTTGGTACCTTCTGAGCACCAAGACAACTGGGAGTGGTTCATGGGTCATGTGAGGCACAATGTGATTGGTGCTAGAGAGGTATGCATCATATCGGACCGGCACCATGGCATACTGAAGGCAGTGGACATTGATATTCCTGGTTTTCCAAAGCTTCACCACAGATGGTGCATGAGGCATTTCGTGGCCAACTTTTATCGGGCATGCAAGAGCAAGGAGTTAAGCAAAGACCTTACCCATGTATGTGTGGCCTTCACCACCCAAGCTTTCGATGCTCGGTACAACAAACTCTTTGCAGCGGTGAACGAAGGTGGCAAAGATTTCCTAACAAGGAATATTAGTGAGAAGCACAAGTGGGCACGCGCTCATGACGATGGAGGTATGCGATATGGTGACATGACGAGCAACCTGGTTGAATGTTTCAACAACGTGCTCAAGGGTGCACGTTCATTGCCGGTGACTGCAATTGTGGAGTATACCTTCTTCAAGCTTAATGATTATTATCAGATGCATTCAGAAGAGACTGCCAATTGGATTGGTGAAAACATGGATTATCCGGAAAAGGTTGATGAATGGCTTCAGGTACAATCAAGCAAGTCTTCCCAACAACAAATTATCACATTCGACAAAACTAAAATGATTTATCAAATTGACGAGCCAGGTGGCACAACACGAGACGGTTATTCATATGGTGGTGCCGCCTTTGAGATGAAACTCAAGTCACGGTGGTGCCAGTGCGAGAGGCCTAGCAAGTACCATTGGCCATGCTCGCATTTGATAACAGTGGCAAGGACGGCACACATATCAGTTTGTGATGGGAAAACCGTTCGGATGCAAGAGTTTCATGTGGAAGCTACTAGGTTGACATGGGCGCCTCGGTTTCATCCTTTTTTAGACCAATCACAGTGGCCTGAGTATCATGGCCCCCATATTAAGCCAGACCCCCTCATGAAGGTGGAGACGAAGGGAAGAAGGAGAACTAAGAGGTTCAGGGGTGATATGGATGACCTGGCTGGATACACCGGCATGAAACAATTTGGTAGCGGTCACTTCATGGAGGCTCCTGACACCATAAATTGTGGGGGTTGCGATGAAGGGCAACACAATGCACGGACATGCAAGAAAAGGAAAACGTCAAAGGGGGACATTAGCCGTGGAGGAAGGACTAGCCGTGGAGGAGGACCAGGTGGTGAACGAGGGGGAAGAGGTGATGGTGGTAGCCATAGAGGAACGACTAGGGTTGGAGGAGGATCAGGTGGTGAACGAGGGGGGAGAGGTGATGGTGGTAGCCGTAGAGGAAGGACTAGCCGTGGAGGAAGGACTAGCCGTGGAGGAGGATCAAGTGTTAGAGGTGGTGTTCGTCGTAGAGGACGGGTTGATAATGGATCGGCATTTGGTTATTTGCATAATCCAGATGGTTGATACAATAAAAATGGTACATTATGTGTTCATACAAATCATAGCATTTCTTGTTTTATTGTATTTACACATTCAGTTTGTTCTTGTCTTTTGCTAACAGTTGTTTCTTTTGTAGGCATGGCTTCATCCGGTTCCGTGACGAGGCCGAGGCCGCCGTGCGCCGACCAAGATGACATGCCGAAGACGTGGAGGGAGGCAAAGTTGGACCAGGAGAAGGAGAAGGATGTGCCCACACCACCATGTTGGTGCGGCGATGTTTGTAAGGTGAAGGTGTCCACTGACCGTAGAAAGGCTTACACAGAAGGTAGAAGATTTTTCTTGTGCCCCAACTATGCACATGACCGTGCGAGGCCAGCCCACGCATATGACGTACCACCGGTATGTTAGATGTGACATCCAAATAATTTCAATTTGATTGAACTCATATTACTGATTCAAAATTGCCTTTTATGTAGTCGCCTCCGCCACTTTGCAACTACTTCACTTGGATTGATCACGAAGTACCAAAAGATGTGCAAGAGGACCAATATCGAGATTGCATGCGGAGGCAAGCCCTTTTTGAGGAATCCTTAGCACAGGAGGAGGAGTTTTGGCGTCGTGAGAAGGAGTTGAAGAAGCGCAAGAAGCGTGAGGAGGAGAGGGCACGCAAGGAGAAGGAGGCTCGTGAAGAAGAGAGGGCAAGAAAGCTTGCAAGGGCTCGTGATGCACAGGCAGAGGACGAGGCACGTGACAAGAAGGGAAAAAGGCCCCGTACTACTCAGTAGACAGAGGGCACGCGAGAAAGCTTGCTGGACTTTATTATGTGCGATGAACCTTTCATGTTATTCGAGACTTCTTGTGTGACGAACTTTTCATGTTATTTGAGACCTCTTGTGTGTGATGAACTTTGTATGAACTTGATGTTATGGATTTGAATGAACTTGATGTTATGGATTTGCATGAACTTGATGTTATGGATTTGCATGAACTTGATGAACTTTGTATGAACTTAAGTGGTTTGAATATTTTCAAATGTTTCTGGCATTTTAGAACTGACCAGACACCAGGAACCAGACGCCAAGGACCCCGGCGTCTGGCCCCTTACCCAGAGAGGAAAAGGTACTGGCATTATATAATGGCACCAGACGCCAGGGATCCTGGCGTCTGGTATTTGGGGTGACGTAACCAGACGCCAAGGACCCCGGCGTCTGGCCCCTTACCCAGAGAGGAAAAGCTACTGGCATTATATAATGGCACCAGATGCCAGGGATCCTGGCGTCTGGTATTTGGGGTGACGTAACCAGACGCCAAGGACCCCGGCGTCTGGCCCCTTACCCAGAGAGGACAAGCTATACATAGAGCATTTTTATGCGGGGCCCACTCACTCTCCCCAATCCACCCCGAGTTTGCTGCTTCATTCTTGCTCTCCTCCTCTCTCCCACCTCTCAAGCCACCCTTCAAATCCTCTACATTTGGTGCTTTCCTTAGGTGGATCTTTCCATCACTTTGTTGCTTCCGGTAATCTCTTTCGAACCATCCAATTATTTTTGATTAAATCTTGTTATTTTGCTAGATTTTTTACATCTTGGAGAAACCCTAGTTCATGAGATCCCCCAATTTTAGTGTGTTTGATGAGCTTGTCTATCATTGGTAATAGGGATATATATGCTTGGTGTAGGAATAATATTTGGTTTATGAATAGAAAGTTTGGGGGTTAAGGTTTGTTAATGTTTTAGGGTTAACTTTGCTTAGTTGATCTTAGTGATTTGGGTATAAATTATGTTTTTTAGATAAACAACAATTGCCATTGATGCTCAAGGGGTAGGTTTTGCAGATGGCTAAGGATACTCAGTGGGTGCTTTGCCCTATTGTTCATGTGGTCGGCTTTCCTAAAGGTGTATGGCAGCAAGTTAGTGAAGTGGACATCACTTTTGATTGGTTGAAGATTAAATTCATGTTAAAGCACGGGTTGAAGGAAGACGATTTTATTTACTACTACAGCCGCAAGCAAGCAGATGAACCTGGGGGCTTTAAACTTGTTGACGTAACTAATGATAATGTAATTCAACAAATGTTCGAAGAATGGAAATGGAGAAGGGTTATTGAATTGCATTTATATAGGAAACCGAGTTGAGACTATGTAATGCTTAAGTGAGTTGAGACTATGTAATGCTTAAGTGATTTGAGACTATGTAATGCTTATGTAATTTGAGACTATTTGTACTTAGCTTGGGCATGGGGTCCCGGTCATCGTCCATGGAGTCGGACTCCTGCTGCCCCAAATCAAACAAACAATTAAGTTTAGCCTAGCAAGAACAGGGCAAGAGCACTAGCCAAACTTGTTCCCCTTTTTCAAATCAGGAAACACAACTCCAGGCCAAACGCCACCCTCCTTGGCGTCTGGTCCCCCTGTTTAGGCCAGACGCCACCCTCCTTGGCGTCTGGTTCCCTTGTTTAGACCAGACGCCATTCTCCTTGGCGTCTGGCTCCCTAGACACAACTGCTTATGTTTGTGACATGTTCATCCAAATTCATAACAAGTTCAAAGATCACTCCATTAATTCAAGACAACATAAATGTTCACGATTTCAACACAACATAAAAAGTTCACTCCACTAATTCAACACAACATAAATGTTCACGATTTCAAGACAACATAAAAAGTTCACTACACGACAAGTTCTTACAAATTTAACTAACATACGACATCACATTCACCAAGTTCATGAAATGGCATTGGAGAACTAGGGACGAACTTTTCTTGCTCAGTTCCTTCTTCCTCTCTTACCGGCTTTTCCCTTTCCTCTAGGCACTAGTTCCTCCTCCTCTTCCTCCTCCTCCTCTTCGTTATCCCCTTCTCTATTCATTCCCTTAGGCAAAAGAATATGAGGATACTCGGGGCTATGGAATCTACTATTCCATGTCTTCTTTCTTGGCACTTTAGGTGTCTTATCTTTGCCTTTCCCTTTGTTCGGTTGTGTAGGCTGTGACGGTTGTGGAGCATCGATATCGAACTCATGCTCTTGTTATTCCTGCTCCTCTTGTGTCGGCTCCTCTTCTTGTACTTCCTCTTCCTCTATCTCCTCGTTACGGAGATGACGACGATGTGCTCTGTTGGAGCGGCTAGTACCACCTGTGAACACGTCCACGGACTTAGCACCGTGGCAAGAAAGCATAGCTGCCATCTTGTGGAACCGATTCCTAAACTTCTGCGAGAACACAACAAAATATGTTAGATACAAATAACTAATCCATTAAGTTAAGATATTCTAAATATGGTCATACCTCCATCGTGGTCCTCAGAGTTCTCTCAGATAATCCACCTCCAGTGGGATGACTGAGTGCTACATCCGCATCGTTCACGCACATAAGCAACTCTCTGCCCTGCAATTCATTAACACAACAAACATTCATACATTCATATTTGAAAAAGACGAGGTAAAACAAGGTTGTTCATTGAATTACCAGTTCGTCATGCATGGGTGCGTAGTCAACTTGACTCCCTTGGGTCTCTCTCACCGCCATGTTGAAGGCATGATAACCTTCTGCAGCTGACGGGTCTTCCGACACCAACTCGGACCACTCCTCCTGAGTCCAACCGGGCTTAAGCTTCAACCGGTAACGCTTCCCATACCACAGAAGATACTTCTGGTATGCTGATTCATTGTGGGGTCTATTCTCTGACTCCCGTAAAGTCTCTCTTTGATTCCACATTTCTATCCACTAACGGTGTTTGTTCGCCCAATCCGATATATCCTGAAAGTTCCTTCGATCGAACCTACAAACAATGCATGTTTTAAACCATTAACGAACATAGACTTTCACAATGCTCAATAACAAATCTCAAAGACATTTTTGCTCACCGATGCATAGCTGAGATTGCCTCCTGGCTCTCCTCCTTTGGAATACCTTGTACTTTGCCAAATTGCCTAGCAACACGGTCTACAAAGTGCCACTCAACCGCGTAAAAGAATATCATTGGACACCTCGCCCGCCAAAGATGACGATCACGCGTGCACATCTCGTTGATGGAGAACGTACGATCGTTCACATAAGGCTTCCAGAAAACCTACAACAGGAGTACCTAACATGTTAGGTATATATTTCGATCTTCACTACACTTTATCTCAATTAACTTGTTGGTACCTGCTCAGCAGTCAAGGTGTCAAGCTCGTTCACATAACACTTGTATCGCACATGAGAGCTTCCTGTGTAAACGTTCACCTGATCCCAATAATGTGCAATTGTGGGGCGCCGATATGGATCAATATGATGAAGCCCTTCATGCTCAACCGTGTTTGGGTTCCTGGGGTTCTTCATCACGGGCCGTCCAACAGGCAACCGCTCCCACATCCACACAGATAAGCCCCACACAAATCCGGATAATGAAGATGCACCTCTTGTCCTATTACAGGCAAGGTCCAACTGCAATTACACAAACATGTTAGCAATGTGTGGCCGTGTCGCGCATGACAAATGCAAGATAAATGTGTGCAAATTGCTCTTACCTGACGATAGAGGTATGCTAGTGCCGCTGAACCCCAGCTATACTGAGTATCCCACTCACTGAGTAGCTCCAAATACATAGAGGGCTGAGTTCCCGGTTGCATCTGTGAAGACTACTTTGGTAAATACATACCAAAGATAGGCACGCGCATATTGCTGCACGATGATCTCGGGGGCATCCTGAGGGCACGGATTGTTTGCTCCTCTGACAAGTTTCAGCCAAGAATGTTTCACTTTCGCGCTGTCAGCTTGGCCTGGCTCTGGCTGCTCGGGCTGAACACCAATTAAAACGCCAACACGCTCACGCCAGTTATTGGAGCTGACACGACCCGTAACAGCAAGGCCGTTGATAGGAAGGCCGCTTATCATGGCCATGTCCTCTAGGGTCATTGTCATCTCCCCACAAGGAAGGTGAAAAGAGTGTGTCTCAGGCCTCCAATGATCCACAAGTGCGGTGAGCGCCGCGCTGTTCACCGGTGGCGGGGGTCGCTTGAATTGCAACACAAAGGGAAGAAGACCCAATCGGGCAATGTACGGCTCGTACCGCGGGTCGTACGGGAAGTCATTAGCACCATGACCCCTCATGCGCATAGTTATTACATTCTGCAAAAAAAATGTGAGGTTCGTATCAGCCGAAGAACGCACATGAAAACACACCAACAATTGATAAGTCTTCCTTCTTACCTTCCGATTCTCAAGGGCACGACCACGATGATTTCTGTCGAACTCCTCCATTAATCTGTCATTCCAACGGCCCTTGTCCTCATCATCCGCCATCCTACCCAAAAATCATATCATGATATTTAAATACATGAACAATATATGCAATATTTCTTCATAAGTAACATCTCTCTAAAACATTCCTATTGACAAAATATGCAAACACATATCATCTTGAGTACACAAACATATCATCTTGAACAACCCATTCATCACACAAGCATCATATTTCATCATCTCTTTTTCAAAAAAAATATGACAACAATATGTTCATATACATATTGAACAAAACGAAATATAACGGCATACATTTTAAACAACAAATCATCTACTACATACAAATCATCTATATCATCTTGAACAACCCATTCATCACACAAGCATCATATTTCATCATCTCTTGTTCAAAAAAATTGTATGACAACTATATGTTCATCTACATATTGAACAAAACGAAATATAATTGCATACATTTTAAACAATAAATCATCTACTACCTTTAAATCATCTATATCATCTAACAACTACACAAAAAATCCTAAAACTAAGAAATCATCTACTAATCTAACATCACCTAATCTTCAATAATGCTCTAAAAATAAGATGTTCTAACAAAAACAAATTGGAGGGATTGGGGGAGAATACCTCAAGGATGCTTGGGGGGTTCCGATCCACGGATTTGGGTGGAAAATGGAGTAGATCAAGGGGGGGGGGGGTGTGAGGGGGAAGAGGGGCGAGAGAGAGAGGAGCCCGGTCTGGAAGAAGAAGATGGGAAGGGGTGGGGCGGGCCCGTGGGCGATTAACAGTTCCCAGGACCAGACGCCATGGACCCCGGCGTCTGGCCCCTTGCCACGTCAGCGAGTCAACGGGCCGGCCAGCCGTGCGGGCCCGTGACCAGACGCCGGAGACCTCGGCGTCTCCCGTGCAAGCCAGACGCCAAAGATGTTGGCGTCACCAAAAGAGGTCAGATTCGAAATTTTTATTAAAGGTAGGTCAGTTTCGGATTTTGTTAGATCAAAAGGTCATAAGAGAAAATTTGTCCTCCATCGCCCACACGTCGCTGCCCTTCTGCTCCCCAATCCCGCCCACCTGCAAAAAAATCTCGCGCAAACAGGACGAGGCAAGGAGGAATTCATGGCGGGCCAGTCCGCGGCAGGCGCCAGCCAGAGCGCACGGCCGATCGGTCTACGTGCGCAGTGGCGACGCCACGCGGCGGCGCATCCCGCGCAACGTTCGCCGCGCGGCTGATGGGAACGGTTGTCCGGGTCCGGTCGAGAGCGGTCGTCGCCTCCGTCTTCTTTGGGTCGCCGGTCGGGGCAGGCACCGTCCGTGCAGCCTGACTGACAGCCAACGTGCCCTTCACTCCCTGCCTCCTCTGCGTGCACATGGCGTGCCCTGCCTGACCCTGCTGTGTGCCACTCAAGCTCCATGCATGCATGCAGCGCGACGCCGCAGGTCCTCATCAACCCCCGTCGCCTCACAGCTCGCCATAGCTCCCAGCTAGCCATGCGCCGTCCTTTCATCTTGGACTTGGACCGGACGAAGAGCTTGGAGATCGCCGGCGCCCATGTGCCGGTTTGCATTCAAGTCTCTGCAGGGCGTTGCCTCGCCTATTGGTAGTACTGGTTGACTCGCCAAACGTGAGATACGTATGAGCTGTGGTCGTGTTGACACGCCATGTGCTACCCATATAGTACTGTAGAAGAAATTAGATCAGCTGCATATAAAATCAGAAGAGAGGAAAAAATCTCCACCTCCAATACCATTTATGTCCCTGTGCATTTCACATCTGTTCAAACCTGGAACTTTATATAATATAAATATTAAGAGGAAACAACCAGCAGGTCGCCGCGGAAATTCCCAAATACACAAGAATGACAGGCACATGCGAATGAATAATGCAGAGAGAGAGAGAGACAGCCGGGGCCAAGCTAACGAGTACCTGTCGCCTGTACTGATGTAGTACGATGGCTCATGTTTTGGTCATTTCCGGTTAGTGGCTTCTGACACAACGATTCTGGGGCACTAATGCCAGAATTAGTTGCTTCTAAGTGCACGCAAAGTGGTGGTACCAGCACAGTAATGTACTAGTACAGTGGTAAAGATGGTGTCCTAAATCTTCCAAGGTTGGAAGGAGTATCGTGTTCGCTGTGAGCTCAGCCACAGTAACAGTGGGCGCAGCTGTCAGCCGCGCCGGCGTTCTTGGCCAGGGTTTCTCCGGCAATTTTGACAATTTTGACCTAAAGTCGCATCTAATTCACAGAGTGAACCGTTCGCAGAAAAAATTCGCCGGCCTAACCCTTTCGTGTGGCGCCCGACAGCAAGGCGCCACACTGCACTATGTGGCGCCTTGGTATTAGGCGTCACACGCCTGCCACGCTGGCGTCCCGTGGCACGGCCCGACCCCACTACGCCGCAGTGTGGCGCCTAAGATCTAGGCGCCACACTGTTATGTGTGGCGCCTTGCCGTTAGGCGCCACACTGTCACTTATCCAGCCGCGAACCGACCCCCTCCCCCACCCCTTCCCCATTCACCCCCACATTGCAAGACAGAGCAGCGGCCCCCTCTCCTCCCTTCTCAAATCCCTCCTCAAAGCAAGGTTTGGTCCGTGGATTTCGGCCCCAATCCCTCCCTGAAGGTAACCTCCCCCGATCCCCTCCTTTTCATCCACGAAAAATGCTTCCATTTGGTCATTTTTCTGTAAGTTTGAGCAAACCCTAGTTCTTCATGAATTTTGGGATGTGTATGATTTTGTTACACTTTGTTAGGGTTAGGCTTGTTTGTATGCTAGGGTTAGGCTTAGGGTTCTTTGTTAGGGTTAGGGTTATGATTTTTTTTGTATGTTAGGCTTAGGGTTCTTTGTATATTTAAGGATTAGGGTTATGTTATGTTGGTGTTAGGGTTATGATGGGGTTTGGGTTGTCCATTTGATTACGCAAATGTTGTAATAGTTGGATGAGTTCTTATAGAATTTATTGTATGTTGTGTTGTTTAAACTTTTTAGGGATGGGAAGAACATGTGTTTATGTTCATCACGTGGACAAGGATGCCTTTTTGAAAGGCAATATTGACCCGGACCCGGATGAGCTTGACATGGTGTTTGATTGTAGTCCTAGCTATGCGGAGTTGTTGGAACAAGTCCGAAAAGATTTGAATTGGATGGATCCAAGTGATGTTGTTGAGTTTGATGGTAGGCATAATGTGGGATTTGGAATGCACATTCGCTGGAAGACCATGCGTGTGAACTCCGAGCAACGTTGGCTTGCATACAAGGAGGCGGTGGCCGAATCACTAGACAAGGCTCTAGAGTTATTTGCCACAAAAAAGGTTGATGCTAACTTGCACTTGGATTTGAACCGGGTTGCCTCTCCGATTGTTGATAGTAGTCCTCCAGGAATGAACCAAGATGAGATGATTGAACCTCTTTTGACCCAACAAGTGAGGCCAACATTGACCCTGATTTCGAAGATCCAAGATGAAGCATTGCAAGAGGAGAATAATGAGCATGAGGATGATGAGAATGATGATGTTGTTCTCCATGACAACAACCTTGGTGATCTGGATAAATATTATTTGCAAGAGACCATGGACCATTCCATTCCGTTCTCTCGTGGCTATGCCTCTGAGTCGGACGATGACGGTCCCGATGAAGAAGTTGATGAGGAAGGGTTCACGGCCAAGGAGGCCGAAGCTTTCAAGAATGTATTAGGGCGGGATCACCGGACATCATTGTTCGAGGATCTTAGTCTTGCAGATGAGGCCGTTGTTGACGGCAGCGAAGGCATATTGCTTGGAGTTAGGCCATGTTCTCACCGGGACAAACATGGGAAGAACTGTATTTTGCCCGGGTCAAAGTTCGAAACATTGCTGGAATTGAAGATGTGGTTGGATGACTATTCGGTTACGCATTATCGTCCACACAAAGTTGTTCATTCGGACATCAAGGTGCGTTACACGGTTGCGTGTGAGGATCCACAATGTCCATGGATTGTGCGTGCAAGACCATGGAAAGGAGGCCCCGGATGGCACATTGTGAGTTGTCTACCTCACCTGTGTCGAGGAAAGAGGGTTGATGGAGCTTGAGTCCCAAAACCATAGACAACTCACCTCCGAGTTCATCGCTTACAGGCTTTCCAACTCTATCTCATCACTTCCAACAATGAGTATAAAAAGCGTACATGACCTTGTAAAAGCCCTTTTTCACTACTAGGTGAAATACGGGAAGGCATGGAAGGCGAAGCAAGCCGCATTCAAGATGTTGTATGGTGATTGGGAGCAAGCATACAACCGACTCCCTAGGTTGTTGGGAGCTATGGCCGCCACTAACCCGGGCATGGTTCATGTTGTCGAGCCTTATGGGGAAAAAACATTGATTCACAACGAAAGGAGGGTCCGAGTCTTTGGCGTGCATTTTGGGCATTTGAGCAATGTGTGAGGGCTTTTGAACACTGTCGGACGGTCATCTCCATCGATGGCACCTTCTTGACCGGACAATTCAAGGGCACTCTCTTGGTTGCAATAGGAAGTGATGCCAATAACCGGTTGTTGCCTTTGGCTTTTGCTTTGCTTGAGGCGGAGACGAACGATAACTGGGAGTGGTTCTTGCGCATTTTGAGAACCAAGGTATTACCGCCCGAAAGGGAAATTTGTGTCATATCGGATCGCCATCAAGGAATTCTTAACGCAGTTGACATTGTCATTCCCGGGCATGCTTCTTTGCACCATAGATGGTGCATGAGGCATTTCTGTTCAAACTTCTATCGGGCATGTGATAGCAAGGAGTTGACGGATGACCTTCAAGATTGTTGTCAAGCTTTTTCCTACAAACGTTTTGCAAATTTGTACAACGCTTTGGTCGCAAACAAAAAACTTGATGCAGGGGGTTTTGAGTTTCTCAATAAGCACATTGCACTTAGGACAAAGTGGGCACGAGCTTATGATGAAGACGGCCGAAGATACGGTCAAATGACAAGCAACATGGCAGAATGCTTCAACCGGGTGCTCAAGGGTGTCCGTGCGTTGCCCGTGACGGCAATAGTTCAATACACATTTGACAAGTTGAGAGAATACTTTCTGAAGTACTCAATTGAAACGTGTAAGCAGATTGCTGGAGAGAACAAGCAAAAGTATGAGTACAAGTTCCCACCAAAGGTTGATAAATGGATGACATTTCAATCACGGAAGGCTGACTCCCAAACAGCTACATTACACAATAACGAGGATTGGATGTACCAAGTGAACGAGCCCGGAGGAACCACAAACGATGGCGAACAACATGGAAACCGGTCGTTCAAGGTATCTTTATCGGACTGTCATTGCTCTTGCGGGAGGCCAAGGTTGGTTCATCTCGCATGCTCGCACTTGTACACGGCAGCTCGCACTAGGAATGTGGACGTCAACCATCCGCTCACCGTGAGGGAGTCCGAGTTTTCTATCCTGACCACCAAGCATACATGGGCTCCTAGATTTCAACCATACTTTGACCAATCTCAATGGTCGGAGTATCATGGAGTTCAACTATGGCCCGACCAGGCATGGAAGGTGGTCAAACGGGGAAGACGACAGACAAAGCGTTTTAGAGGACGCCCCGTGGGACCGAATCTTGAGGGGCGCAAGATTCTGCAAACATACAAGTGATATGATTATGGTTTCATCTTTTCAAATAAACAAAATATATAAACTACCAACTAGTATGCTATCATTACCATTTTCTTCACCGACATCAAATAGGACCGGTGTTCAACGTCATAGTAATCATCCAAAAGCCACACCATCCTACATATTTCAAGATAATTATATGAGTTATACAATACAATTCATCTCAACAAATACATCTGAAAAATGATACCACAAAATGGACAAATCATACATATGTTCATACATCTGAAAAATGATACCACAAAATGGACAAATCATACATCTGAAAAATGATACCACAAACTGAACAAATCATATAAACAATCATACATATGTTCCACATATGTTCATACATATGTTCATCTAATATATATTCATACATATGTTCAACTAATATGTTCCACAAAATGGTAGCACAAATGAACAAATCATATAGGAAGACTCATTTCAATAATCATCTACTCATATACGAATCCTCATTTCGAATCCAAGCAAATCTTGCCTATCATCCTAACTTACACAAATCTGAAAAAAAATGCAATATTTATCGGATAGAAAGATGGGGAACGGAGGAGATTACCTTGTAGAATGATTTGGGGAAGAAATCCACGGAAGAAAACCTCAGATCTGAAGGATTTTGGAGAGGGGATTGCGAGGAAGAGAGAAGGGAGCCGCCGCCGCCCCCCTCAACTGCTGGAAGAACTGGTGGGGGTGGGGGAGGGGGTCGGCCCGCGGCTGGATAACCCAATGTGTGGCGCCTAAGAGCTAGGCGCCACACATAGCCTAGATCTTAGGCGCCACACTGCGGCGTAGTGGGGTCGGGCCGTGCCACGGGGCGCCAGCGTGGCAGGCGTGTGGCGACTAACACCAAGGCGCCACATAGTGCAGTGTGGCGCCTTTGTTGGGTAACGCAGCAGAAAACAAAAATTTCCGACCTACGTACCAGCCCAGGATCACTATGGAGACTGCATACAAGGTTTGATCTGTTTCGTTACCGACTCGTAGCGCAGCGGAAGTAGAGTCGATGACGATCGGCGGTGCAGATCCCCGCAGCTAGGATTTACAACCTCCCAACCGCGAGGATGTATACCCTCATCCGCCCCCGGACAGCCCTCCGGGAGGAGGTCGGACAGTCCCTCGGACGGTGTCACGGACAGCCCTTCGGGAGGACCATCGAAACTCGGACAGTCACTCGGACAGCCCTTCGGGAGGACCATCGAAACTCGGACAGTCACTCGGACAGCCCTTCGGGAGGCACTCTCGAACTAAGACCGAAACTACGATCTCTCTACAGAGTTGCACACATACGGTGTCATCTATCCGGCAGGGCTTCGCCGTCCAGAACTAGTTCCCACCGGAACCCAGACAGCCTTTCGGCTCTACGAAACTATTTCGCTGGGAGGGAGAGAGAAGCCAGAAATGTCATGGCACTTGTATGTGAGAAGGGATGAGATTTGGGATGCCCCCTCCACCTCTATTTATACGAGAAGGAGGGGTGGAGGGGCTGAAATTTCAGCCACATCCATCCATGTCATCTCCAAGATATTTTGGAGCAAAAGCCCAAAAAGGTGGCTTTCCAAAAAGTAATCCAAAAAGCACTTTCACTATTCACGACGACATATTTCAGCGTCCGTTCGAACTGAAAATATTCATGTGGGCTTAGAACATTTCCAGTACCCACTAAAATAATTTTCAACGCGATCCGAAACAATTCCGGTTTAGTGATTTTCATCTGCGAAAAGCATCTGAAGCGGTTCCGGCAGCTCCGGAACATTTCCGGTTTTCATCCCGGAAAATTCCAGAAAGTTTCCAGAACGATTCTGGCACCCTCCAAGAATTATCAGGCATGTGCCGAAACCATTTTGACTTTATGGTGTACTCCGAAACAACTTTTCGGTTTAGTGATTTTCATCTGTGAAAAGCAACTAAAGCGGTTCCGGCAGTCCGGAACATTTCCGGTTTTTGTCTCTGAAAAATCTCAGAAGTTACCGAAACAATTCTGGTACCTTCCAATAATTTCCAGGCATGTGCCGAAACCAATTTGACTTTATGGAATACCCTGAAACAACTTTTCAGTTTCACCGGAACTATTCCGATATCCTCTCCGGAACGTTTCCGTTTCGTCCGAAACTTTTTCGGTGATTTTCTCTCAGACTCCCCGCCTAGTATTCAGCAGATAGATGACCCTTAAGCGTGTGACCCTATAGGTTCGGTGAAGTATAGACATGACCCGGAACCCCTTCCGATCAATGATCAACATCGGAGCCATGGACACCCATATTGACCCCTATACCCACACGAATGAATATTCGAGTGAACCTCCAGTTGCCGTGTGCTATTCTTGTTGCTTCGCGATATGTTACAAATACCCGAGGTGAGACATGTTGGCATCTCCGTGGATCAACAACTTTTCCACTATGCCAGTTACCTCGTTACCGGTATTGTTCTCTTTTCTCGTTCCCGTGTTCCGGCATCCCCGTGATCAAATCACAAAATGTCTGGCCAGACGATGATGGATACCGTAACACCGAGAGGGCCCAGAGATATCTCTCCATCGTCGGAGGAGCAAATCCCAATCTTGAGCTATCAAGTTCCTTGACATACTTTTCCATGAACCCGTAAGCCGCCGTAATAGCCACCCATTTACGGATGACGTTTAACAAACCCCAAAGTTCATGAAGCAAGCATGAAGAAACTCGACACCCTCATGGTCTAAGGAATTATGCAAACATTAACTTCTCTGTGTTATAAACCATTAACTAGTGACGAATGTATCTCATAGCATAACATCAATGCGGGTCGATTCAACACAAATGTTCTTCTAACATTGTGCCCTCAAAGTTGCTGGCATAGACATGCCCATGATCAGGAAAACAGAACCATCATGCAACACTTGAGCTAGTCTTAGAGGCCAGACTAGGAATACAGTTTACCGTTTATTATTCCACACGTGCATATGAGTCTTCCTCCGAGCCTCGTGGTTATTGTAGACTTGAGAACCATAGCAGTTATAGCATGGAACATAAACCTAATTATGAACAGGGAGATAATCAATAACATTTATTATTGCCTCTAGGGCATATCTCCTACAGACTCCCACTTGCACTAGAGTCAATAATCTAGTCAATGCTAATGCACTTTACACCTATGGCATACTGGTGTAAAATATGCTTCGCTTGTGGTATAGCCTGATGTCCAACGGATCTGACGACTTCAGCTCCGTGTGTAACTTTGCATATCCTTGCGTTTTCACGCTTTCACAAAATTCATATTTTGTGTGGACTTGGCTTTGCATATGTGTGAATCATTGGTCGAAACCTGATTCCTCAGACTGGGCTATGGAGCAACTATCTGCAATAGTGTCCCATAGACCAAAGCCATCTTGGAACCATACTAAGTTCATGAATGAACTATATGATTCAACAACTTCTTTGTCGCTTCTAAAGCGTCAACATACTTAGCCTTTGTTATAGAATTCGCCACAGTGTTTTGTTTGGAACAATTTCCAACTACCGTGCCACCATGTTGTGTATTACACAAAACCCTTAACTTAAATCGAAAATCGCATGGAGCATTGATGAAGACTGTATCGATGTAATTACTTACAACGAGCACTTCATAATCTCTGCTTGCGAGAAAACATGTCATCAGTACTGCTCTAGTACTCAATGACATATTTCAATGTTGTCCCATGATCAGTACTTTGATCACTATGGTATCTATACTCGCAACAACTTTGGAGTATTGGACATATCTAGTTGTTATTACATACCATGGAATACATGATTAATCCAAACACAAGAGTGTGTGGAATCTCCATCATGTATTTTACTCATCAGTGTTTTGGACACCGAGTCTTGTAAAAACTCTTTCCATGTGACTTCGGCAAGAATCACTCCTTGGCGTTTTAAATGCTAAAAATTTTTAGCATCTTGTCAATATGTATTCATTGCTTAGCCCCATTAGGTAAATCTATCTCCATAGATCATAATGCCTAATATTAAGGCTATTTAGCCCAAGCACTTCATCGAAAAAACCCTTTTCAAATGAAGTCCTAATTCGTGTTAAGAAATTTATTTCCAATTAACAATGTGTCAATTACACAAGGTTTTTAGAAATATTATTATGCTCCCACTTACTTTCTTGAATCACAAGCATCTTCGATACCCATTTGATGAAGTCAAACCCCTTTGACCATTCCATCAAAAACGAAGATTCCAACTCCACTTTGCTCTCTTTTGTCCATTGCTGGAACTCTGAAGTTTGCATACTTACTAGCATCCTCTGGATCGACAAATTACTTTGGACTGTATCACATACAAGTCCTAGGTTTCATTTCCATTAGATGGAAATCCCTTTGTCATCCATGTTTCATATCTCATGATTGAAATATGTATTAATTGCTAGTTCAACGCGAACCGACTTCAAGCATCGCTACGGTGAGACAATCTCATCGTAGTCAACTCCTTGAACTTGTTATTGCAACAAGTCTAGCTTTATGGATAAAACATTTTATCCGTATCAGTTTTTAGTTCCATAAATATTCGTTAGACTCTAAGTCTTCCGAAAGGTGTATCAAGATTTTAATCTCGAATCACTTATATGGAAACTATCTCGGATTGTATTGGCATTTAGCCAATTCCGGAGTCAGGGCCCATCAACGCTTCCTTGTGTATTGTAGATATACTGTTGTCCAACAACAATATCTCGTTTGCGCACCTGATAGGTTTGCACGAGCTTTGCCTACGTGGTTCAGCTGCAAGTTCGACCGAAGTCCATACATCTCATGTAGAGGCTTCCGTATCAGTCGCAGTAGGAAACTCCGGAATCACTTCCAAGGTTCCTTTCCTTTGACCTGATGACAAAGATACTGGTTATCTCGTCGAGTTGCACTGTCCTCCCACTCACCTTTTGTAAGAACTATTCTCTTTTAAAATCATACCGTTTTGTGGCAAAATCGTTTGCCTCGGTATAGTGGTGGGGGAATACCCAATGACTTGGGATAACCTACAAAAATAGCACTTGTCTGATTTGGAATAGGTTTGTAACCTTTTACACAAGCCCCATATTCCAAATGTTAAGAAAAGATATAACATGGTTGGGCGTACCATACCATGACGTCATTTCAACAGACCCGATGGAGCTCTTTTCAGTGTAAAAGCCACAGTCTCTAAAGCATCACTTTAAAAGGGATAATGGCAAATTTATTTATGTCATCTTTGATCTTACCATGTCATAAATGGTTTGATTACATCTTCACGGACTTTCCACTTGAAGTGGTGTTCCGGGAGGTGCAAGTTATGAAACCCCTTTCATAACTCATCAGACATTCGCTAAACTTGTAACTCAAATATTCCTTTCTGCAATCGAATTGTAGAAACATAATTTTCTTGTTACAATAACTTCTACTTCATTTTTGAAAACCTTATGAATGAATTCAAAAGGTCCAGACTTACGTCTTAACAAGTAAATATCCATATATCTACTTGAGTCATTTCTGAAGATAGACAAATCCACTACTTGCAACAACATTTATTGGACTACACACATCATAATGTATGATCACCAAATATGTTCTTTGCTCGTTCCTTATGGCCTGTGAACGGTATTTCAGTCACTTCACTTTTCAGAGGAAAGTTGCAAGTGTCAGATGATTCAAAATCAAATGACTTCAAAATCCATCATAATGGAATTTTCCATGCGGGTTTCTCCAATGTGACCAAATGCAGTGCCACACTTGTGTGGTATTCTTTTAGTCTTGCGACATTAAGCGTCAGTGTTATGGATGTATCATATTTCCATCAATATTCATAACATACATCCCATCTAGGATGGAAGCATGGCCCTTCATGTTATTCATAATACTGAACAACAATTGTTGTTTTTATGAACAACTCTTTTGCAACAAACATTGTGCAATGGGCTAGAGTGTATGAAACTCTAAAATGAATTATGAAAGTAAACCCAGAGGTAATGTATTAATATCAATATTCATAACATACGTCTCATTCATAATGAAAGTATGGCCCTTATGTTATTCATAACACCGAACATCAAAAGTTCTCTTATGAACAACCTTCTTGCAAGATACCTTATGCAAAGGGCTAGAGTGTGAAACTCTAAAATGAATTATGAAAGTAAATACATAGGGAATATACCTATGGAAGGCATAGTAACATTTACTATGTTCCCTGCGTGTATCTAAACCTCATTCCTGGCTAGTCTTTCAGGCCATAGTAGTTCTTACATCGAGTTGCAACAGAATGCAATCGAGCGGGTATCTTTGTGATTAACTCACAATACCCAAGAATTAGTGATTAACATGTTTAACCATAATTCCCAAGAACTATATCTTTGACCAGCCTTCTATACATCAAAAACCTGTATGACATTCATGCATGAGCTGGATATTCCAGTCTTCTTTCCTTTTGCCATTATACTTCTAACAGTTTAACTTTTAGTATTTCTCCTACTCTCAGAAGAAGCATCCAACTTAAGAGTGGCGTTAGCCCCAGACTTCCTAGGCGTGAAAGTATCACTAACACCCTTCGGACACTTCCTTTCTCTTTAAGTTGTTGTTTTATTCACCTTTCATCATATGACAGGCGTTCTCCTGGATCCCTCTCTTATCAGTCTAATGCATAGTAAACTCCTTTACTAATAGTTTGCAAACAAACATTGCTTTGGATATCTCATATCTTTTAGCCTTTGTCTGTCTCTGAAAATGATTTTCAGATTCCATGAATATCATATAACTATCCAAACTTTCGAAGTTCGGGTCTCATGGAAGCAAACATATTGCACTTTGACTGAAAAGGAATTCTAGCTTTTGGATTGAAGGAAGAGAGTCACATGATCCATAGCATTAGCGGGAGAATACCGAAAGCATGCGACAGGACAAAGTCCTTCTCGGCACTCTTGAGGACAATCCTCACATTACATTACCAACCGTAAAGTTTTAACCAGATATTTAACAGCTTATTCAATTTTAATAGGGAAGGTGGAAACGCGAGCCATTATTCTACAACTATTATGCAAACCACACTTAGACAGTGTTCAAAATTAATTGCACTGAGAATTAAACAAGTTAATTCTACAGTGCGCTCCCACTCAAATCAATATCTCTCATAATTGATTGTGAGTGATACAAGATCCACATTTCAATTCAACGCCATTGATGTGGACATCACTGATGACGAGAATTTCAATTGGTGGGCAAACATGCCGATCACATCTCTATGTGACTCCTGTTCATCTTTCGATGGGCGTGTTCCGAGCTCAGGAAGATCAAGCCAGAACGTCAAGACAACCAAGTGATCTCGCTGCGAGGTCTGACCTCACCCGCCTCACACTTCTCTAATCGTTCGTACCCATGTGGACATGGCGCACCCCGAAAAAGTTAGGTGCCGTGACGGTGCTACACTTGGGAGAACACTAACTACTTGATATTTTTGTGAGAGATCACCCTAATAAAAGCGACTACCACGCAATCAAGAAGGGTGCATCATAAGGGATAAACATCTCAGGCAATTCATAATAGCATGATATGGTATAGCCCTTTCTAACGGAGAAGTCTTTCATTTCTTCGTCTTCGGCATTCGCGTCGGTGTTCACCTTCGCGAAGATTGCCACCACCTTGTCGATGCACCAAATAATATTGCTATCTCTATAGCTAATAAAATAAGTGCATTACATAAGGTTGACACGCAGGTCATTAAAGTGCAATCATATGGCTCCAGCCATCATGCCGAATCATGACACGCAGGTCATGTTAATTTTACATCATATAGTCATCTCATACATAATCAAATTAATATGAGCACTGCTATACCACATCATATGCACATGCAAACCATCCTGCAAAACCAAGTTAGACGCCTCTAATCGGTTCATGCAAAAACTTGTTTTCCGTGGCTTCTAAGGTTTCGAAACAAAAACGAAGCTACCAACGTCCATCATCAAGCATGATAATCCAAGTTGCTAGATTAACTTTCCAGGGTGTATGAAACACGAGATAATAAAATCTCGAGCCCCATACTAAACTTCGTCATACGCGTGACCCCCGTGCAGATCACATCTGAATTGCCCTTTCGTCTGCGAAACATCCATCTTTCTCAACTATGGTGGAACCCAAAGAACTGTTAGCACTTCGTTGATCTGTCAATCAGCATACTCAGGAGCAGCATGAAAGGATCGCGGATTGCCAGAACTTTGTGAGATTCCACCATGCCGTCAAGATCAGGACTACGCAAATTCAGGGGAAGCAACAGGAACATCGGGTAACAGATTTCATCTGCTACCCGCACAAATAATTTTCAGCAATAGATCTCATCTACTACCTAATTATATTGTGCAACACCCATACATCTCTATGTATTCTAGATCGCAACCTGCATCTACGCATAGCCTGGCTCTTGATGCCACTGTTGGGTAACGCAGCAGAAAACAAAAATTTCCGACCTACGTACCAGCCCAGGATCACTATGGAGACTGCATACAAGGTTTGATCTGTTTCGTTACCGACTCGTAGCGCAGCGGAAGTAGAGTCGATGACGATCGGCGGTGCAGATCCCCGCAGCTAGGATTTACAACCTCCCAACCGCGAGGATGTATACCCTCATCCGCCCCCGGACAGCCCTCCGGGAGGCGGTCGGACAGTCCCTCGGACGGTGTCACGGACAGCCCTTCGGGAGGACCATCGAAACTCGGACAGTCACTCGGACAGCCCTTCGGGAGGACCATCGAAACTCGGACAGTCACTCGGACAGCCCTTCAGGAGGCACTCTCGAACTAAGACCGAAACTACGATCTCTCTACAGAGTTGCACACATACGGTGTCATCTATCCGGCAGGGCTTCGCCGTCCAGAACTAGTTCCCACCGGAACCCAGACAGCCTTTCGGCTCTACGAAACTATTTCGCTGGGAGGGAGAGAGAAGCCAGAAATGTCATGGCACTTGTATGTGAGAAGGGATGAGATTTGGGCTGCCCCCTCCACCTCTATTTATAGGAGAAGGAGGGGTGGAGGGGCTGAAATTTCAGCCACATCCATCCATGTCATCTCCAAGATATTTTGGAGCAAAAGCCCAAAAAGGTGGCTTTCCAAAAAGTAATCAAAAAAGCACTTTCACTATTCACGACGACATATTTCAGCGTCCGTTCGAACTGAAAATATTCATGTGGGCTTAGCACATTTCCAGTACCCACTAAAATAATTTTCAACGCGATCCGAAACAATTCCGGTTTAGTGATTTTCATCTGCGAAAAGCATCTGAAGCGGTTCCGGCAGCTCCGGAACATTTCCGGTTTTCATCCCGGAAAATTCCAGAAAGTTTCCAGAACGATTCTGGCACCCTCCAAGAATTATCAGGCATGTGCCGAAACCATTTTGACTTTATGGTGTACTCCGAAACAACTTTTCGGTTTAGTGATTTTCATCTGTGAAAAGCAACTAAAGCGGTTCCGGCAGTCCGGAACATTTCCGGTTTTTGTCTCTGAAAAATCTCAGAAGTTACCGGAACAATTCTGGTACCTTCCAATAATTTCCAGGCATGTGCCGAAACCAATTTGACTTTATGAAATACCCTGAAACAACTTTTCAGTTTCACCAGAACTATTCCGATATCCTCTCCGGAACGTTTCCGTTTCGTCCGAAACTTTTTCGGTGATTTTCTCTCAGACTCCCCGTCTAGTATTCAGCAGATAGATGACCCTTAAGCGTGTGACCCTATAGGTTTGGTGAAGTATAGACATGACCCGGAACCCCTTCCGATCAATGATCAACATCGGAGCCGTGGACACCCATATCGACCCCTATACCCACACGAATGAATATTCGAGTGAACCTCCAGTTGCCGTGTGCTATTCCTGTTGCTTCGCGATATGTTACAAATACCCGAGGTGAGACATGTTGGCATCCCCGTGGATCAACAACTTGTCCACTATGCCAGTTACCTCGTTACCGGTATTGTTCTCTTTTCTCGTTCCCGTGTTCCGGCATCCCCGTGATCAAATCACAAAATGTCTGGCCAGACGATGATGGATACCGTAACACCGAGAGGGCCCAGAGATATCTCTCCATCGTCGGAGGAGCAAATCCCAATCTTGAGCTATCAAGTTCCTTGACATACTTTTCCATGAACCCGTAAGCCGCCGTAATAGCCACCCATTTACGGATGACGTTTAACAAACCCCAAAGTTCATGAAGCAAGCATGAAGAAACTCGACACCCTCATTGTCTAAGGAATTATGCAAACATTAACTTCTCTGTGTTATAAACCATTAACTAGTGACGAATGTATCTCATAGCATAACATCAATGCGGGTCGATTCAACACAAATGTTCTTCTAACATTGTGCCCTCAAAGTTGCTGGCATAGACATGCCCATGATCAGGAAAACAGAACCATCATGCAACACTTGAGCTAGTCTTAGAGGACAGACTAGGAATACATTTTACCGTTTATTATTCCACACGTGCATATGAGTCTTCCTCCGAGCCTCGTGGTTATTGTAGACTTAAGAACCATAGCAGTTATAGCATGGAACATAAACCTAATTATGAACAGGGAGATAATCAATAACATTTATTATTGCCTCTACGGCATATTTCCTACAGCCTTGCTGTCGGGCGCCACACGAAAGGGTTAGGCCGGTGAATTTTTTCCGCGAACGGTTCACTCTGTGTATTAGATGCGACTTTAGGTCAAATTTGTCAAAATTGCCGGTTTCTCCTCCCTGCACATGGGACGGGACAGCGCCAGCGCCAGCATCAATTCATCACAAAAATATATCTCAGTGACTGGGAAATGTAGAATGAATCTCGTTTATGTTTACATATCTTGCTGGTTTCATTCAAGGCCACCGGTTTGTCATGTCGCCGTCAATGAAAAAGTAGATTGAATTTAGCAAAGTCTGGCGTGCACATAACGGAAGCTTGGTTGTCTGACTCGGTGAAATGTAATCTAACTTTTCTCGTGATGCCATTTTTTGTTTTGTTAAAGAATGTGATGACTGGATCTCGTATCTATCAGTGTGGTGCAAGGAGAACTGCCGTAACTGTAACCAAAAGAAAGAGCATTGTTCTGTCCGATTTCTCAATCCGAGTTACGTTGTCATCTCAATTTCCCCTTCACTACATTTGGCCGGAACATACACATCGATCCAACACTCAGAGCTCGAGGCAGTTATCGGTTCAAGCAATGCAATTTCTTCAAAGTTCTGAAATATCCATGGACGCACACTCTGTATGTGCATCGTGCAGTCACCTGTTTCTTCGGCAGTTTTCAGTTCAGGCAATACATTTTCTTCAAAGTTCTTGAAAATCCACAACACACTGTGTGGCTGTATCTGCAGTCAGCTATCAGCTGAAACTGACCATAAAACCTAGATTTTCTGGCATTTTATAGTATGCATCACAAGCTCAAGTAGCTTAGTACTACCAAATGCTCGATCATAGCAGTACATCATTGTATTCCATGACAGGCTGCCTGAGGCCGTCAACTGTTAGCCTAGCTGGAGATCCATGGAAGTGCATTGCAATTTACACCACCAGATCTTAGAGCAAAATTTTGCAGTAGCAAAATCATCCATTTCACTCGCATGAGGCGCACCTTGCGGCTTACATGATGTGTTATCAAGACCTCAAAATCCAGAGCAAAAGAAGAGGAAGAAGAAGCTCCATTGCAGCTGCCAGAGGTAGATCTAGAGCTAGCTAGAAGAACACTCAGAAGAAGAAGAAGAAGAAATTACTACAGCCCTACTTCCCACAAGACAGCAGGTCCTAAAATTGTTGAGCTGCGGTAGAAAATGCGGCGGAATCCCCGTCCTGCCCTCCACCAACCCCATGAGACCTCCCTATGTACAGCATCCACGCAGGGGCAGATCGGTCAGAACGCATCAGCTGGAAATTTGCTCTGCTGGCTCGCCGATCTGCCTTTGCCAGGGGGCAAATTTTCCATCACGCCCTCCATGGCAGCTGAACGAGGAAGAAGGGCCAGAAGGCTAGTAGTAGAGCGCGGCGTCGTCGTCGTCGGTGGCCTGGCAGCCGGGGTCGGAGAGGCCGAGGAGGAGGCGGCGGAAGTCGGCGACGGCGCAGGGGATGCGGAGCGCGCCCGGGTGGCCGTAGCCGTACTCCTGCGCGGCGCGCCGGAGCAGGGCCTTGAACGCCGGCTGGCCCAGGAGCTCGGCGCGCACGGCGAAGCGCTCCACGGGGCCGCCCTCCTCGCCGATGCACACCGGCACGTGCCCCTCCGGCACGCGCGCGCCGTGGCCGAGCCTCCACGCGCCGAAGAACGACGAGGACGACGACGAAGCGGCCGTGGGGGAGCCCTTCGCCGCGGCGTCGGACCGGAGCGGCTGGTACGCGGCGGCGGCGCAGGCGTCGGCCGCGGCCACGCGGGAGAGCCGCCTGAGCAGGCGCTTCATGTCGCTGCTGCTTCGGTTGACGCCGGAGACCTCGAGACTCTTGGAAGCGGAGGCCGGGAGGCGGCGGCGGTGGCTGGTTCTTGGCGAGGGACGACACTAGAGTTGAGAGGACACAAGGCGTTTGTACTGAGGCGGCCATGGTGGCTCCTTATATAACGGCAGAGCTGGAGGTTTTGCGTTACTCAGGCCCTCTTGTCATTATTTTTCTCGGCTGGCATTTACAAATTCTTTGCTCGGAATGGAATGTATCACCTCTGTTCCGATTACAAGACATTTTGGACATTTTAATATAGACTACGTACGATATAAAATTAATGAGTAAACACATTAAAACACGTCTATATACATCTGATTCAGAAAAAATGTATCTTACAATTCGAAATTGAAGGAGTAGCACTTATTTAGCTAGCCTGCTTCGGGTACACGACGTTGCTTTCTTCATGTCAAATTTTAGACCCCGTTTCACACATAATCTAGACAAACTTCGTAACAACGAAACTGTAATTGGTTATGGATAACGTCTTGTTCCAACTTAAAATCATGATAAATTGTTGGGGATTCGTTGACACCTTCATTTTTCAAGCATGTGCGCTTCCTCCGATCAATATTACTTGTCGTAGGTTTAATACAACTTTATTCATATTAATACAACTTTATTCATATTACTTGCCGCAACTTGCATTAAAGTTGTACTAAACCTACGAGAAGCAATTTGGATAGGAAGGAGTAGTCTATTTTCATATTTTTGGAGAATATACTTGCCACCCCTAACTAAGCTTGCAATTTAGTAACAACAAAATTGTGCTAGTAATAAACTAAACTGTTGATTTCATCGAGCTAGAGTATAGACATGAAATCTTTGCCTCATGTATAGTTAAAATGTACTTCCTCCGTTCCTAAATATAGGTCTTTTAAGATATTCCACTGCGAACAACATACAGATGCATATAAACATAATTTAGAGTATAGATTCATTAATTTTGCTTCGTATGTAGTCCGTAGTGGAATCTCTTAAAAGACTTGTATTTAGAAACAGAGGGAGTACCTCATACGTCTGTGTTTATAAGTCACCCTTGTATTTGACCCTCATAGTATATTTTTATTTTCTAAAATCATAATGATATGCCCCGAAAAATGTATTATTGCATACGGATTCTCAAAATTTTCCAATGGCACTATGTATAAGCATATACTAATTCATATTTTTGCTAAATATTTTTTTTTGAAACGTCACCGGGGGACAAGGAACTGCCCACCTGAATTTTCATTAACCATCAGCCAAGAAAAGGCAACAAAGAGGTGGGTTTTTACAACTGCTCAGAGGAACAGCGAGGGGGGGGGGGGGGGGGGGGGGGGACTAGTACAACACGGCCAGACATTGAACCCAAGCTTCTAGGATTGTTGTTTTACAAATAGTGCAAGTGCTAAATAAATTATCTCTAAACTTTGTTTGAAATGTGAGGGCGTCTAATAAACCGAACGGAGGAAGCGCGTGCTCATTCAGTGACCATGCGAGACCTAGGAGCATGGAGTGTGTACCTATACGTGTGTGCATAGCCAGGCGGGGATTTTTTCTTCTTCTTCTTTTATTAAGGGAAGCAGAGGGAATTGAATAGTCGGGGGAGGTACGAGTGCGGGTACAGTTGGAGTACCCGGCAGGTACTACAAGGGGGCAAGAAGCCGGTGGGGTGGGCTCGGTAGCTCCTTAATAAAACATGCACCGGGTTTAGCTCCGACCGATCGGATTCATTCCGGCTCGCGCGCGCCGGGACCGCCTTTTGGTCCGGCCCGTCCGGCCTGTTCCGTAGTCCCTTTCGTACGGTGCGCGTGGAGGTGAGAGAGTGCGGAGAGAGCGAGATTTGGCTGTCATCTTGGAGCCCACCTACTGACCTGACCGGGCACATGGAGGAGAGAGAGACAAAGCAAGTGATTATAGTACAAGTTGAAGTGAGAATCAAGTGATTGCACTAGACTATTGGAGTGCTCAACTGTTGTCAATCCGTAGCAGTAGTATTATCTTTTGCCACTTGGATTTTCTCAATGATAAGAGCATCTATAGTTGACGTGTGTAAATCCAACCCCTCAAACGTTCACGAAAGCGTCTGGGCACGTCCGCAGTCACCGTCTCAAATAATGCATTCTATAACTGTATACCTCAGATAAGAAATCTCAAATCCATACTATTACATACAACGTAAAACAATATTTAAGCGGAGCTCGTCCGCCTCCGCCGAGCACATGTCCGGCGGTCGGCTGCACACCCCAGAGTGTTGGTCCGGTCACCGGCGAGGTAGAGTAGGGCATGGGACAATAGCCAGCTCACGGGAGTCAAGCTCCCGCCATCTTCCATGCCTTACTCTTTCTCGTCGGAGCCCACAACCTGAACGGTGTTGATGGACGTGGCATCAATGACGGATCACTCCTGAAAGGGAGTCGACGTCCACCATGACGCGGTTGCGACGCCCACACTGGTTCATCATACGGGGCGCTGGAGAATGCGACTTAGCCTCGTCAATGACTTCCGGCGCGAGGGCTTCCGTCGCCTCTCACGCCCGCTGACTCACAGGGCGGGCACGCCGCGCCACGTTTGCGTCCGACGATGCCTATGGTGCGTCCTCCAGCTGGGCGCGTCAACGGAGGGGTTGCGCGTCCGCCACCACATTCGGACAGCAGACGGACCGGACCGCCTCCATGAGACAGCGACGGCGGATCCATGCACTGGTTATGCGGACGCAATGGATTCTCGACTGAAGGAGTTCGAGCGCTACCATCGGGCGGCCACCTCCCGTGAGCGGGGGAATGCGAGCCAGACAGCCATCTCCTCCTTGAAGCCGCGTGGGATGAGCTCATGATCGACGGATCTGGACATGTAGGACACGGATCCGCTGCTCGCCATGCCGGAGAAGGCCGGAGATCGCCAGACGGGAGCTTGGGTGGCGAAGTGCAGTGGCTAGGATTTGGTCCGGGGAGGAGATCATAACGAATATATGTGGGGTCGGGTGGGCCAGCGTGGGCCAGGTCCGACATGGCGGACGCGCCCGGTCACGCCCGGACCTCCCTATCCACCTCATATTTGGGCTGGATATGAGGGGTGCCGGCCAGCCCATGCGTTGGAGGCAGGTTTGAGGCGTCAGTCTGGTTCTTGTTTGTGTGATCAATCAGTGAACGGGGCGTCCGTGAGGGCGTCTCAGGCGGGTTTTGGGCGTCCTGCTGTAGATGTTCTAACACAAATGGTAGAGACAAGAAATATACGTACCATCGTATTAGATTTTAAAAAAGAACCATATTGCTAGCCTGTTCGGTGTAGCACTATGTCACTAGACTAGGGTGTAGCATATGCACGCGCACTATACCGGTACCGGACGCTAGCAGCTAGCTAGCAACGCGAAACATTTTCACGTGGAGTCGGAGACCAGCACGCATGCAATGCAGATATCCTCCATCTATCCTCCAGCCTCGCTCGATCCAGAGGAGCACTGTGCCTGTGCTAGATGCCGGCGAGCGGCGGAGCACGCACATACGCGTCCCGGCCGTGGAGCGGCAAACATACGCATCCACAGTGATCCCCTCTCCGTATGTTGGAGGGTGTCTTTTCCGGAAGCGGCGCGGCATGGCGTTCGGCCGCCGCGAGATTCGACCGATCGTTGCCCCGTCTCCTCGTGTCCTTCTTTTGACGGTACATGTCACGGTTTGGTGGAGGAACTGATCGTCCCGAGATCGTAGGTTTGTCGTGGTGCTGCGGCTACTGTTTAGACATATATGGCTGTGTTTACTACGAGTGTAGGATATGAGTGGGGATGGGGTGGTCGTCACACACACACACACACGCGCGCGCACACACACACACACCAAGGTGGAAATGCATAATTATCTCATTGCTGAAAGTTGGCGCACCACACAAGGCAGGCATACAACTCTCACAAGGAAAAGAGAAACTAGAGATGAGGATGAGCTGACAAGGGTGCCAGTGGCCGATCAACGCTTAGGAGTTAGGACATGCACATGCTGACCATCTTTAATTTCAGAAGGCGTCATAGGAATTCACTGGTTACAAGGAGTCTAATTGACGCCTTTGTAGTTCATTTGTACCTTTCATTCCCTGTTGATCTCTTACTTTGATAGTAATATTAGGTCAACTAATGTGGAGCCTCACATCACATGTAGTGCCATGCATGTGATCCCTGATGACCAAAGTACGTGCCAGTCGATCGCTTCGTCAATGCAAGTCTGAAAAAATGGAGCGAGGAGGGACACTCATTCGGAAGCAGGTACGACCGGTACGTACGACTCACTTTTATTGGCACGTTTCTTCTTGCCGTGCTAGTCATAACTAATGGGACGGTGCATGTTACGTTCGGCCCGAGCCTGTGGTAGAGCTTTGCTTGACCACTGGCTTGCTGGACATTCCACGCATGTAGAGGCCTTCATTTCCATGCAGCCGCACATGGCATGCCTCAGATCAAATCAAAATCAAGTAGTACGTGGAGGACGTCGATCAACCGAGCGAGCCAGGACAAATTAAACGTCCCATTTTCACAACAGTTGCAATGCAGTGCCTGTGTTGGGTCGCTGTGTCCCAGTGTGCAGCGCGTGACATGCTCAACTTAACACATGCATGAGGAGAAAGAGCAACGCTATCTCCATTTTCACTCTTTCGGTGACCAAGAGCGAACAGACTCTGCCAACTTGTATGTTGTATCAGTTCCTCTTCATTCGTTCAATAGCTAACTATAGGGATCAGAGGGGACAACACTGGTCTAATAAACCCATTTTCAAATAGGCGAGAAAACTTGTGCGTGTGTGTGCTTTTTTTTTAATGAAACGGGTTTCCCTTCCGCCCAATTTTTATTAAGCCAAGGCAGAAACCAACGACATAAACGTTTTACATGTCTCGACTGCAGCCATAAGTAACTGCAATGGATTTATTACAGACCATAGCTCTAGATGAGCAAGTGCAATGACATATAAAGCATCAACAACACATTCAAAGCTAGACCTATCGAAGGACATTATTACAGATAAGCAGGCCAAGCTATTCTAAGACCCTCCATGCAATGTCGATCAAGCAGCCCTAAAGACCGGAAGGGCAACTCAGCCTGAGCATCAGAGCACAAAACCTTCCATTGATTGATCAATGAGCCTAACAAATCTAGGATGCATCACAAGCTTCGCCCTTTTCGACATTGGAAGACAAAATCATTACGGTGAAGACATAAACCCCACAAGGTAGCACAAGTTATCACGTTTACAACGTCACATTTCTTCCTCTACTTCCAGAAATGACAGAGGCAAGTAAAGGATGTAGGAACAAGAATGTCATGGGTGCTAGCAATTATCTTCCAAGTTTCCACAACAACAATGCAATCAAAAAAGAGATGTTGAATGGATTCAGGTTTAGCACAAAACACACATAGGATCAGTCACAGGGCGTCGTTTAGCTAGGTTATCCCTAATCAAACTTTTGTTATGCAAGATATGCCACGCAGCAGACGAACACCCAGACCGGCGATGGCACACAACAATAGAAGCATTGGGCCGACGGAGAGCAGCATCCCGATAAATAGGAGGAGGAGGAGGGTGACGACGATGATGATCCGTATGATACAGACGGCGACCCGGATGATACAACCGATGATACAGTCAGAGATCAAGGAGGAGAAGAAGGCTGAGAGGTCCAAACCGTTGATGGCCGCGACGAACAAGAAGCTCAAGCTCGAGAAGAGGAGGACTGTAATCAAAGTGAGGAAGGCCGCGCTCGAGGAAAAGAGGATGAAGATCGCCGCCAATGCGGAGGACGCCAGGATGTTGACCTTGAATCTCGACTCTTTGGATTTCAACGCAAGAATCATCGTACAATCCGTCCGCTACCAGATGTTGCAGCGGCAGAAAGATGAGTTAGCAGCGCGGAGGCGGACACAGAGGCGGAGGCTGACTACGCGGCGGCAACGGCACCTCCTTGATCGGGGAGTAGAAGGCTGGGATTGCCGGTTCGGCAGGGCAGAAATGCACGAGCTACCGGCTTGATATTCTTTTGGATTCGGGCATGTAAAAACTAAACATATTTACCTCTTTTTTATTGTGATCAGACATGCGATCCGACGCTGGTGTGATCCGACGTGCTAAATTGAAGTACATTTGAATTTAAATTTACTGATAAATATATCGGATTTGCTAAATCTCATCTCGATGAGAAATAACAAAGTCTCATCTAACTCCTACACATCATTTGAGTAACCAAACAAAAAATAAAAATAATAAACCCGCACGAATCTTCATAAAAATCAAATGGTGTAGGAGTTAGATGTGACTTGGTTAAGTCTCATCTAGATGAGAGCTAGACACACCCTAAATATATACATGTTGGCGTTGAATGTCATCCTTTTCACATTCGTATCTGCGAATTGATCCCCTGTCCGCGAAAGGAAATTTGAGATTAGCAGTTGAAGATGCCCTAAGTTGAGATGAATCGGCAACAGCGGCGACCCTGCGATATGAACGTGCCCCTCCTCCACGTAAACCGTGCCCGTGACCGTACAGATAAAGGACGGGCCCAAGGACGGGAAGTTCCACCGAGCTAAACTGCACCCACAGGCGCTCCTACCCGCCAGCTTTGCCACAACAGGTCACGGAGGGGCCATTCGCCGCGACTTTGGTAGCCAAAGACTGTGGCAGGCGGTCCCTGGCCGCCTATCTTCATTTCCATCGGTACGTGAACACCCTCCACACTCTGCACCGCGCTGACGATGGACCCACGAGTAAGCGAAACTGAGATAAAACCAAGCAAAGCGATAGAGGGAGGCATCCAGTGAGACTGCGACACCGTTATACCGACCTACAGCAGCCTACTCCTAGGTAGGCATATAGGTTGCATTGTCGGGGCCTGGGCGTCAGTCACGGGCGCACAGAAGGGGCAAGCAGGTGTCCCAAACGGCGACTTGGATCGGTGGACGATGCTGCTCTGTACTGTAGTTCATGATGCGGTCCACGTGGGGTGCTCGTTTGAGAACCTGGCAATGGCGATGGCATCCATGCATGCATGCACGCACAGTCTCCCAGTCCGTCTCCATGTGACCGAGACCGAGGTCTCGGAAAGGCGCGCGGCTTCCGAGGCGATCGTGCGCGCAAGATCTCGTTGATGGAGTCAGATACGGTGCTCGAGTGGATCCAAGTGGTACTCGATCCGTGCCATGGTTATCTGCCACTTTGTTGTACCGTATCCCGTAGGCGTACGGAGTGGTACTGTGCACCGGCCACTTTTAACCCATGCATGTGCATGCATGCACGAAGCACATATAGACAGTCTTAAAATAAATGTCTTAATCTTAGTACAGCTTTATACTAAAATTGTTATAAAATTGAGACAGTTATTTTGGGACGGAAGGATTATTTAATAGTATTGGTTCATTCATTTTGATCCATATGTATTTCCTAATGAAATATCTAAAAAAACTTATATTTAAAAACGGAGGGAGTAATTATAGTCACGTCGGCGCCACATATCGGACTCAGAGCGAAATTCCTGTCCATCCGTTTTAAAACTATTATCTTAAATTTATCTAAATATGGATATATCTAGTCATCTTCTTGCGATAGATACATCTATATATACCTTCTTTTTTTTTTTTACTAATAAAGCAAGGTGATATTCTTGGTTTCGTCCCGCTTAGATGTATTTATATTGATCCATCGTTACGCGGGTTACGCGAGGTGGGACTAAATGATGAGCCATGAGGGAGATCAATGAAATATGGGCCGCCTCCATTCCCTTGCTTTTGGGCCGTCGCTCTTGGTGTCTTCCGTCTCTAATATAGTCCTTTTTTGCCCAGCCAAATATGTCAAAAATAACTTTTCATCTTTCTCGCGAAGCCCGTTTTCTTCCTCCATCGTTCCTCTCCTTGCTCACGCACGTCACCCTTCTCTTCCTTTGTTAACAGATTCGTGTACAACTCGAACGGAACAGGGAATATATATCGACGTGGACTTCCATCCAAATAGGCGGACCAATCCATCAAGGGAACAACCCAAATATCCACGTGAAAACCCTAACGGACGCCGTGTACCATAGTCGTCACCTCGCCCAGCTTTAGGTCGCCTCGGCTTGCAAGGATGCCCAAGACGACTGCTTCGTGGACAGCTTGGGCGTGTGATGATGCGACCCTCCCTACGTCGCCCGGGCCGAGTGCCCTGAGGCGGCAGATCCTCATCCTCATTGGCGCGTCCGCATGTCTTTAGTGACTGCCGCGCGCCCGCGGTGACTTGCTTCCGCTCATGCGGCAGATGCTCATCCTCGTCGGCGCCTCCGCACGTAGATTGGTTGGACTGGCTATCGTGGTGTCGATGAAGGTGCAACTCACCTGCACCATCTGAATTTCTGTTCTTGAAATCTCCATGAACAGGAAGCGCCTGATCTGATTTTTTTGTACCATGCAATCGGGGAACGACAAGTTGCGAGGGAGTTAGCGGAGGTGGGTGTGCGACTTTAGCCTCCGCAAGCAGCTGGTCGATCCGGAGGACGGCAGCAACCGTGGCCAACGTTGCCGCCGAGGCCGAAAAACCAACCCAATCGTCCAGCTTGTGCATATACAAGTAGCTCGGCGGCAAGGGCACTGGCTCATCAGCTTCGGCAAGTGGAACCACAAGTTCGGGCACCACGAGAAAGATTTGACTTTGATGTTTGAATCATCCTCCTAATCATGTTAACTACAATGAGGCTCTCTTGATGAAAGGTGAATTTGTCCCTTGCTTTGTTAGCTTTTGCACTATATTGTCTTCTTCGTCAAATACAAAATCGCTTCCAGCGGCGACTGGCGTGGACACGGCCTTCAGCACTGTTCCAGTGTGCTTTGCTCCTCTTGACTCCAACTATACAACGTCAACGACAGCGTGGTGGCTGCCTCTCTGGAGTAGGAGGACATGCAATCCCGATTCAATGGACACGAGTGTGGCCTGTCGGATGCTCCCTGGATCATGAGCAGGCATGGTAACTGTCTTATTTTCTTTCCTTTCTAGCAAGAGCACCGGCTGCCTGAAGAGACAAGACTATGGAGGGGCGGTGAACTGATGATGCTCGAGTACTACTTGTGTGGAGTTTTAGCTTCACAAAAACATGGAAGCCGGCTCCGTCAAGGTGCTTCTTCTACTCATTAATTTTACTTTACACGATATCTCTGTTAAATTATGTATGTGCTTACTCATCTTTCATAATGCTTCGATTACTTCTACTATAATGAGTACTTCACACGAGTACTAATGCAGAAAGTTCTTCTCAGCAATATCTAATTATTTATAAAATCAACCTGATAAGAAACACAAAAGATCAAGAGAGCAATAAATCACACACACATTGGTCAGAATATATGAGACATTTATCTGAAGTTGGTCTAAGGACTCACATATACTATAGTGTACTATCAATTCCGATTTCACATATATTTATTTGTGACAACTCAAATTATATACACGTGTTCAAATTAACTATATATACCCGTTTTGAAATGCTGACTTGCATGGATTGAAAAACTATGATTCTATGTAGCCGGCAGAGTCGATGGATCGGTGAATCACATAGTGATCAACCGACATGCCAGATCCGGGAGATGAAATTTAGAGCTTGCTTTTAGAGATTATTAAAATGGGTGGCTCCGAGACATTCTTTTCTCCCGTTGCAACGCACGGGCATATTTACTAGTCCTTATCTAAACAAATAGAGGACAAAAGTTTTTTATGACGGCCGTACTATGCTTAATAATGTCGATGAGAAAAGGATTAGACCAAGCAAGCAGGCCTGGACAGGGATGACGAGAAAGGTGGCATGGGGACCCGACATGAGTGAACGTCCAGCTGTTGAGCCATGCACGTCCACACCACACGGGACGAGCCCCCACGATGGTCCGGCCGGCTGGAGCCCCCTCGGCCCTCGCATGCATCGCTCCGGGTCCGGCACGGCACGGCACGTACGTCTTGGCCCGCACCCAGCGCACCGTGAGAGCGTACGGCGAGCGCCACTTGCCGTGCAAGTTGCACTATTCTACTGCATGCTTTGTTGCGACGAATACAGACCGTCTAAAGTGCCTCCGTACGGTAAGATACGAGGTCGCACAGCTTTTACAGTCAGAGTCGGGTAGGAAAGAGCAGTGGTGTGTATGCTGATGATAAAAGTTAGCCGATCAGCCGCACGTCGATCGATCTTTTTGCTCCCGAGACTAGCTAGCCTGGCCGGCGTGGATCGATCAGTGGAGGCATGCATGCCGGGTCGAGGAAGGCGTAGACAGCACCGACCGACCGAGCACCGCCGCGCGCGCGTTCAGCTCGATCGCATGCACCAATGGATCTCTCGACCGGCCCTAGGTTTCCATGCGGCGCTGTCATCCATCTCCTTGCTGTCTGCCGCGCGCACACCCCGTCGTCGACCCCTCGCGACGGTGTCTGCGCCTCGTCCAGCTGCATAATGACCTCACCGATACATCGCGGCCGCTTGCTCTACCGACTGACCGACCGACCCATCGAGCGTCTCTCTTTCGCACGCGTGCATGATCATCACGTACTACTACTTCCCGTTCCCAACTGTACTAGTGGCTGTTGCATCGGTGGTGGTTTGCTATTGTCGCGGCAAAACGGCTTGCATAGGCACTCAACTAATGGACCTTTTCTCTCCCTGGGGCATTATTTTGTCCTTGAATTAATTATACTATACTTTTGCAACGTCGTGTTCTCTAACTATAAAATACGCGTACTCGTCCAAGTTGTATGCTGTGCAAAGCGCGTACGGTCGCGTTGTTGGGGACGATACCCGAGGATTTGCTGCCATAACTAGAAATTCAAAGTTCTGCGTCCGTACTCCTACACATAAACAAATGAAATTAGTAGCATCACATGAGCCAGCCAGCTAGCTTGGCGGTTCGATGCCGCGTTCGGCGGTTGGTTCGATTTTTATTTTGGCACGACCGGAGTCCATCACTCTGCACGCATGATGCTGCATCACATGGGAGCTCAACTCTCCTCTTGTGTAGGCTGTAGTCCCGTCGAAAATCACAAAACGAGGTCGCGCAGGTGTAGAGATGCTCCACCCAGCTGCTACGGTACGGTACGGGCGACCCGTACGTATAGTACTCCTACGTACCAACGGCCCTTTTTTTCCTAGTTTATGCCATAACTGTCCCATCTCGCCATGCAGGGGCCCGTGCCGTTCAGTCCGGAATCACGGGCAGTGGCCCGGGGTCCTGTGTGGACTCCGTTATCAAGCCCACCATATTTTAGTCCTCCTTTCTTCTCTGTCATTGTATGTGCTGATGTGTGTTTTGGTAGTACTCTGCCTGATGTCAGTCTCCGTCCCCCACTTGCCTTTGGAGGTGTACATGATCGTTCCTCTTAAACTAACCACTCCCGCCAACCCCCAAACAGACTTTTAGTGGATGTGGTATTATCGTACAGTACAACTACTGGTCCGTACAATGATGCTCGCTTAACAATGTTGTTACTATGTGGACATGTAGTTAACTTTGTTGGCACATGCATAGTGGTGTGCGTACGCAGTAGTATTCACGTGAAATTGGATTTCTGTAGCGAGCCAGCCAGGCAGCAGTTGAGAACTAAGCCCGATCTGTCTACACAACCTCTCTATCTATATATAAATTTGTAGCGATGACAACATCAGAGTAGACGGGCACTCGTACACTTCGATGAAAATCGCTCAGTTGTTAGCTGGGCTGGTCGTCAGTGGCCGCGCATGCGTGCATCGGTCGATCGAGATGGGCATGTTCATATCAGTTTCTCGGATGTTCTGCTGAAGATCCTGACCAAAATTCAAACCCCACTCACCACACGCAATTAGGATGTTGTTATTAGCCATGACGACTATATTGTGGAGTCTTCTTACTAAAGCGTAACATAATCCAGTCCGACTAATGGCCTAAGCAAATGAATCACGTTGGAGTCCTGGCAAGAAACTGAACTTCACAGGTTGGATTGGATGATTGGACCAGGGCCGTTTAAAAATCCCAGATATCTTTGTCCCGATTAGCCAATCCCATCCAGCTAATCAACGGTTTTGCCGTTGCTTTCCGGCGGTTCTGTCCGTGTATGGCACGTGTAGTGATCATGCATTTCTTCCCGTTCACATGCACGCAACGACTGAGAAGGAGAAAACGATGAGCGCGGCTCGGTCGGACGAGAGTGAAAATTTTGGACGGGCGTGTGTCCGTATGGAGATATGCCTAATTCTTGATGTACTAGCAGATAACCCAAGGAAGGGTTGGTCTGTAGCTCCAACCACTTGAACATATATATGCAAGTTTAGCAGCTGAAAAGCAGTGCCTTCGCGCCCACTAACTAATTACGACGACTGGACTTCCAGTTTTGATCTATTGTGCCGACATACACTAGCAGTAACTTGTGCTTTCAGTGTGTATATCCATTCTCAGCTTTGTAATCCGTCTAACTAAGCAGCGCTGCCTTGGACTGGTCGCGCTTACCATGGACCGATCGACCGACATTATCGGCAGCCACTGTCACCCACTGAGCTGGCAGTGACAAGCAAGAGCTCCTCGAGCATGCATACATGACGTACTTACGTCCGTCCGTCCGTACGCATTGCATCTTCTTCTTCTTCCTCCTCCTCCTCCCCATTGCGATTGACGGTTAATCAGTTAGTCACATTCTAGTGGGGAGAAGGACAGACAAGCTACTGATGTCTGATGACACGACACTTAGTTAAGATCGTGTCCAAACATAGTCCAGAGTCAGATGGAAACCCCGATGGAGTACATGTAATGCAGCTAAGATAGCCAAACGCGTAATTGACAGGCATCGCTGGTGCCGTGGTACGTACGGTATGGTACGCCGTATCATTGGGTCGCTAATCAGTAAAGTAATCCCAATCATTTAGAGGCCCGTATAGTACGTACGTGCCTCCATGTCGTTGCTTAGCTACTCACACGCAGAGCAAAGCTTGTCCTGAAGCGCAACCGAAAGCGAGTGAATCAAACCAACTAAACTATCTCGTTTCAAAAAAAAAACAACTAAACTAACTACATCCTCAAGCACGACACGGCGCCTACGCATGGCTGCGCTGCACATGGCGCAGCCAGCCTGCCTGCCATTCGTCTATCCGATTCCGAACCTGAATGGCCGATGAACCTGGACAGATTTAAAAAATGAAGTTTTCAAAAATGTTTCTTTTTAATAATATTTACTTTTATAAATAAAAATGTCCAAATCTTCAAAACTTTAAAAAATATTCCGAAATTCAGAAAAATGTTCACGATTTTTTCCAAAATTTGTTCACGTTTCTTAGAAAATCTTTGGATGTTGCTGAAAAATATAACGTTTTCAAAACATGTTCATGGTTCCAAATTTTGGAAAAAGCGAACAATTTTTGTTCGTGTTTTTAAAAAAGTGTCCGCGGTGTCAAATTTGTTTGTCTGTTTTAAAAAATTTGGTGCTTTTGAAAAAATGTTCGTGTTTTTAAAAATGATTCAATGTTTTTAAAGGCTACAGACTGAGCAAATCAAGGTAGTTTTTGATAGACGGTGATAAGACAAACCGGTGGTCTTCAATAAATCCAGCGAGATAAATAGATAGAAAAATCATTCTGTACTGTCCGACAGGAAAATAAAAATCAAGGATACATACGGGCACATTCCCTCTTGGATCTCTTTTTTCTTTTGCTCACTGCCCACACATTTTCTTTCCAAGAGAAAAGGACTTTTCCTGTGATTAATTGATACGAGCACTGTCCCATCCCATGTGCAGAGACGAGAAATCTTGGCCAAGAACGCCGGTGTGGCTGATAGCTGCGCCTACTGTGGCTGAGCTCACAATGAACATGATACCCCACCTTGAAAGATTTTTTTTTTGGTAGAGACCACCTTGAAAGATTTAGGACACCATCTTTACCACTGTACTATAACACTTTGCGTGCACTTAGAAGCAACTAATTCTGGCATTAGCACCCGGAATCATTGTGTCAGAAACCACTAACCAGAAATGACCAAAACATGAGCCGTCGTACTATATCAGTACAGGTGACAGGTGCTCGCGCTAGGCTCACTTTGCATTATTCATTCGCATGTGCCTATCTTTTCTGCACATTTGGGAATTTCCACAGGTGGTTCCTCTTTATTTATCTATACTTTCAGGTTTGAACAGATGTGAATAGCACTGGGAAATTAATGGTATTGGAGAAGGAGAGTTTTCTTTTCTGCCGATTTTATATGCATGTGTGGAGTGACCTGCCACACATGGTTAGAATCACCTTATGTGGAGTTGATTTCTGGAGAAGTGATTGCTGGAGTGACCTCAATGTGGAGTTGATTTCTTCAGCAGACTCCACGAAACGGCTCTTGGTTTTTGATGGCTTCTTAGTAGGTGACCTGCTACCTCTTGGGGGCTTCGTACCTACTCGACTAGTGCTAGATGAGGAATTATCACCACCTACAGGACTTGGAGGCCTTTTAGGAACATATGTTGTTGGCAAAGTATCCGAATCCTCCTCAAGAGGCCCCTCATATTGTGGATAGCTGTTAAAGTCATACAACCCTTCATCATTGCCGAGTCATCAGGATCAATTGTGCATGTATGGTGGTCCATGGCCAAAGAACCATCAGCACTAGTGCGTAGTGCGTGTGAATAGCTCCTGCATCTCATAGTAAAACTTGATAGGCTTAGAAAGCAAGCGCCTTGCTCTATCCTGCATCACAAGAACAAAAAAATTAAGTTCCTAAATTCAATAATCATAGTAAGTTTCAAAAAGAAACTATATTATACATACAATCAGCCGAAAATATTGGGAAATCCCTCGGATCTTGGTAGATGGCTGCTGTTTTTTCTTGAAAAATAAAGAGGCCCAGATCTGATAGGGAGGACACAGTGGTTGCAAGTACAAGGCCCAAACCCACTTCTTCGTCCAAGGAGCCTTCAGTTGCTCCTACCTCTTGCGGCGTTATGTCCATGCAGATGGCTTTGTCTTCATCTATCTCGGGGGGATCTTCCCCGTCGGATAAGACTTTCTTCATCGTCGTCACACCGCCGAACCCACTGCGACATTTGACTTCTAAGACTGTCTCTACACCACCCGAGGGGTCTTCTCCATCGGCTACGACGACACCGACTTCTATGACTTTGGCGTCGTCGGCTTCTACCATGACTATGGTGCACCAGACTCCGACGCCACTGGTTGCGACACCCCTAGCAGCACCGCGTCGCCTCGACGAGGGGTCCCGGGAGTGGCCTAGGCTTCAGGGGGAGGCATCTGTCGTGACATCTGCGTTGCCGACCCTACCACTGTCACACACACCGGCACCATCAACTCGGCGGGGAGTAATTTTCTCACCGTCGGCCGGGCTGACTGTGAGTCGGTGATGGTGGATCTACGTGGATTGTCCTCTCCGCCTTCGACACCTCCAGGGGTGATGACGCCCAGGGCTTCGATACCGCCCACGTCGCCACCATCGTTCGAGGGCACGGGGGCTGTGGTGCAACCCTCTTGGTCTTCTTCAGCGTCGCCGCGCCCCACTACCCCACCACTCGGGGGCGCTGTGAACGTGGCTGCAGCTGACTTCACACCCTCACCGCTGAGACACAGCGGTCGTCACTCTGTTGGTGTTGATGGTACGATAGCTACTGACGAGGACTCTCTGACCAAGGCCATGCGTAGGACGGCATCCCGCAACCTTGACTTTGAAGGTACACCCTCTTGTAATTTTTTTGACCTTTGATAACTCCCGAGTTTCTTCAAATATTGCTGCCCTTGGAGTTTCATTAGGGCGTAAGAGAAAGAGGTAGAAATTTCTGTTAGGGCTTATAAACAAATGGAGTTCGACCGGCTTATGGTTGCTCCTAAGTTGGCGCCTTATTCTGACCCTCTCGTGTCGGATGGGGAGGATGAGGATGCTGATGCCAATCATGATGGCAAGCTTCTCTCGCATCTGGTTAAGGACACGACTGAAGTAGACTTGGATGATACGGTGCGCGACATTACACTTTGTGAGCTTGTCGCATCAGTACGAAAAAACAAGTCTACTTCAGCAAAGAAAATAGGGCTCTCATCAAAGAGGGCGAAGGTATCTAAACATAAAAATGGTTCATCAGGAGAGGCATGTTTTGGAATAGCAGAGGTCTTGGTGGCTTGGCTAAACACACACATATTGCCGATTGTGTAAGGGATCATGCATTGGACTTTGTGGCCATCATCGAGTCGGGTAGACGTGATTTCCAGACACGCGATCTTGACCACTTTTCATGTGGTTATGATTATGTATGGCATGTCTGACCCCCGTCTGGAAGGTCAGGTGGAATTTTGCTTGGCATCCACTCGACATACCTGGAACTTTTGTCCATGTCAAAGGGTGAATATCACATCAAATTTCACCTTCGAAACAAGTCTGACAACTTCCTTTGGAGCCTGGTGGCTGTATATGGCGCCGCTCAAGAGGAGTTTAAGGCTGCTTTTCTTAAGGAAATTGTTAATACCTGCCGGGACAATCCTCACCCCATGTTAATCAGGGGGGATTTCAATATCCTTCGATATCAGCAGGAAAAAAACAATGATCGGTTTGACACTAGATGGCCTTTCCTCTTCAGTGCTGTCATTGATAGCTTGGACCCGCGGAAGCTCACTATGTCTGGTCGTCAGTACACCTGGGCCAGTAATCGATCTATTCCAACTTATGAAAAACTTGACCGGGTGCTAGTAACCATCGACTGGGAATATAAATATCCCCTGGCCTCGGTACGAGCGCTAGAAAGAATTGAGGCCTTATCGGATTATGCTCCATTGCTAACCGATTTTGGACAAACAACTCCAAGCTCTAACAATCCACAGTTTAAATTCGAACTAGCATGGCTCACTAGAGAGGGATTTCAAGACCTGGTTAAGAAGGTGTGGGCGCGTCAACCTCGGGGTAACACGCCCATTCAACGATGGAACAATTGAATTCGCGCATTGCGTTGATTCCTTCGTGGATGGGCTAAACATACCGCTCGCATATACAAAAAAGAAAAGTTGTGACTATCTACCTCTTAATCGACACCCTTGATAAAATTGCGGAGGTGAGGCCCCTTTCTGCTGTTGAGATTGAGCAAAAAAGCCGTCTAAATGAGCAGATTGCCCGCCTATTAAGCGAGGAAGAGATTAAATGGTACCAACGGTACAAGGCTGACTCGCTTGTTCAAGGTGATGACAATACGAAATACTTTCAAATGTTGGCAAATGACAGACATAGAAAGAACCATATTTTCGCACTTGACCAAGACGAAGGCCGTATCAAGGGTGATGTACCACTCATGACATCCCTCAAGTTTCGGAGGTAGAAAATGATTTTTTAACCTCTCCGTTCACTAAGGAGGAAATTCACACTGCGGTGTTTCAAAGGGAACACAACAAGGCCCCTGGGCCAGACGGTTTTCCGACGGAGTTTTATCAATGTTTTTGGGATATGATTAAGGTGGACTTGGTACAGTTGTTTAACCAATTACATACCGAAAACCTGGACATTGCCCGTTTAAACTTTGGGGAAATTATTCTTCTGCCCAAGACTAAGGAGGCTAGTCGTATTCAACAATATCGACCGATTTGCCTCCTAAATGTCAGCTTTAAAATCTTTACAAAGGTTGCAACAAATCGGTTGAATGGGGTGGCTGACCATGTGGTCAAACCCACTCAGACGGTGTTTATGCAAGGACGCAACATACTAGATGGAGTGGTTGTGCTGCGTGAAACCGAACATGAGCTTCACCGTAAAAAGTTGAGTGGAGTCATCATGAAAATTGACTTCGAAAAGACCATGATAAAGTAAAACGGTCCTTTCTCTTGCAAACTTTACGCATGAAGGGGTTTTCGCCAAAATGGTGCCGATGGGTAGAGAGTTTTATTTCTAGAGGTAGTGTGGATATCAAAGTCAACGATGATGTTGGCAATTATTTTCAGACCAAGAAGGGTCTTCGCCAAGGGGACACCATATCCCCTATTTTGTTTAACATCGCGGCCGATATGTTAGCTATCCTTGTTGAGAGGGCTAAGGTGGCCGGTCAGATTAGTGGTGTTATTCCCCATTTAGTAGAAGAAGGTTTGTCTATTTTACAATATGCGGATGACACTATTCTTTTTATGGACAATGACCTAGATAAAGCAAGAAACATCAAGCTGCTTTTATGCGAATTTGAGGAGCTATCTGGTCTTAAAATTAATTTTCGTAAGAGCGAGCTTTTTTGCTTTGGTGACGCTGGAGAGTCGGCGTCTGTGTATGCTGACATTTTTGGCTGCCAGCTCGGACATTCACGATTCGGTATCTCGGTATTCCGATTCACTATCGGCGCTTAACTATCGCTGAGTGGAAGTATGTGGAAGAGAGACTTGAGAAACGGCTAGCCAGTTGGAAGGCCAAACTCTTGTCATATGGGGGGCGATTGATTTTGATCAATTCCGTCCTTAGCAATATGGTTCTATACATGTTGTCTTTCTTTCACTTACCGAAAGGGGTTCTTCAGCGTCTGGATTACTTTAGATCCAGATTTTTTTGGCAATGCGATAATGAATCCAAGAAATATCGGCTGGCAAGGTGGACTATATCTTGCCGCCCTAAAAGTCAAGGGGCCTTGGAATTCAAGATCTGGAGATAAAAAACATCGCTCTTATGAGTAAATGGGTTTATAAATTACTCACTAAAAATGGAGTGTGGCAGGAAATCATTCGTAACAAATATGTGGGGTCCAAAGCTATCTCTCAAGTTCATTGGAAACCCGGTGATTCACATTTTTGGTATGGTGTCATGAAGGCCAAGGAATTATTTTTTCAATTTGGTACTTTCTCAGTTAGGGATGGTTCTCAGGTTTGATTCTGGGAAAATACCTGGCTAGGCACCACCCCACTTATGGTGCAGTACCCTAACTTGTACAGGATTGTGAGACATAGATTTGTCACGATAAAACAAGTGTTGGGACAAGAAAACCCCGATATTTCTTTTCGTAGGGACATCTTTGGCCCTTGCTTGGCAACATGGAATGAATTACTCTCTCGTTTGGAGGATATTCAACTGACAAGCAAGCCACACAAGTTTCAACGGAAGCTGCATCAGAATGACAGTTTCTCAGTGAAGTCCTTGTACGATGCAATGGTTCATAGTGATGTTCCCATTGATAACAAAAAATTGTGGAATCTAAAAATACCTATAAGAGTGAAGATATTCCTCTGGTTTTTAAGCAGAGGGGTCATCTTAACTAGAGATAACCTGGCAGGACGTAACCGGCAAGGTAGTAAAACATGTGTCTTCTGCCAACATGACGAGTCTATTAAACACTTATTTTTTGAGTGTAAGTTCGCTCGGGCAGTATGGACCATTGTTCAAGTAGCTTCCAATCTATACCCCCCATGTAGTGGACGTAACATGTTCGGCAATTGGTTGCGGGGTATTGATAAACAATTTTCTGCACATATTCTTGTGGGGGCGGCTGCCTTATGTTGGGCATTGTGGCTTACCAGGACTGATGTGGTTTTTTAATAATAAATGTGTTTCTTTTCCTGTGAAGGTTATTTATGCATGTACACGATGGCTCCGTACTTGGTCTATCCTGCAGGGCCGCAGGACAGAGACCTTTTTATGATGGCGTCTACCCAGCTGGAGCATACGGCCAGGGAGGTTTTCTCCCTCCATGGATGGCGGTGTAATTTCCGGATAGGATCTAACCCACCCTAGGCTGGATTGATTTATTTTTGCTACAAAACATATTTTTTTGGTCTTTTGGACTTGTTGGCTGTGTGCATCATGCTATGCAAAGGCCGGGCATTCTTTCGATGCGGTTGTATCACCTTGATAAATAAATTCAATGAAATGTCCTTTATCGAAAAAATCTACACATACATGATGAATATGAGCCAAGGAGAGAGGAGAGGGATGATATGATTGCTGCGGAGAGGAGGAATTTACCAGCGAGTATAATATTGCAGCTTTTCTTCAACTATATCGATTAGATATTCAAGGGAAGCTCTTCGCCATGGGGTATAAACAGTGTGAGGGGGAGGTGAGGCAACGAACTGGATGATGGGGAAAAGGAAGGGGTGACCTTAACCAGGTTGGCGCGGATTTTTCTGGGCTACGTTGGCGCGCCGCGGGCGGTGTGGCGGGAAAAATGGCCGCCACACATCTGGCGAAAATTTCTGCGGCAGAATCCCCTCGCCTACGAACTTGTGGCTTGCCTAATCTTAGGCGTGGCAACCTGGGGCTGGCAACCAAACAGCCCCTAAAACGATCGGTCGAGAGCTGCAGGCCCGGCACGAGGCCAACTCCAATGGTCGACACCAAATGGAGTCCGCTTTCCCTGGATTTTGTCCGTTTCAAGGGTAAAACGGACGTCCGTGTCCGGTTTGGGCAGTCGACCGATCGGTGTACCCAACACGTGGCCGCATCGCAAATCTGGTGTATTGCACAAATAAAAAAATGACCACACGTTTTATAATACAAAGATAAAACTTAATTAAACATTACTAAAATCTAAAAAGTGCACAGAAGTCCCGGCTGTTTGATTAAACATTACTTAAAAAGAGCAATTTCACCACCGTCCGTGGCCGTCGTCGATGCCACTGTGACACCCTGGTTTTTACCAATATTTTTTTTCAAAATCATTTGGGCTTTATTTGCAAACTTGGATGATCTTCAAACTTTTTCAGCTGATTGGATCTTTGAACCTTTTCTTCAGTAACCCAAAACCTCCCTCATTTTGCCAAAACCTTTCTTCATCACTCCTGGATTAATTTCCCATATTTAATCTTTTCTAATAAACCCTTTTCTTTATTTGGGAAATTATGTCACCACTATGGGTTATGAAGCAACCTATAGTTTGGATGATCCAATAATTCCCAAACTTTTCCCCACCTTCTTATCATCATATGATTCCATAATATCCAAACATATTCTATTGCTCAATTGAAAGTTTTGGCCAGAATAATTATTTTGTTTCTGACCAAAATCTGTCCATTGTGAAGCAACCCCCTTTTTCCTATCTCAGAAAATTCCCAATAAATTCCTCAAGCTCCTAGGGATCCTATCTAGCCCCAATATCCAAAAACATCATCTGGTCTAGTTCAAGTTTTGAGCAGCAGGACCCTGTTAAGTTTCTGCTTATTCTGAACCTTTGTGAAGGAAGTACAAGCTAGGAGTGCACAATTGATCTGCAATTTTTATTGCATGTGTGCACCACCAAATAACTTCTTTCCACCAAGTTTCATTAGTAGCAGAGCTTCCATGTGAGGGCCAGAAGCTCATTTATGTTCTGGACCAGAATGAGGGTTTTCAAAGGAACCATATTCATTTCTTTCTCAAACCCTCTCAAACTTTGCCAGTCTATAGTCCTTCCAACCTAGATGACCCTAGACAACTCCATTGGTTCCATCTCTATCCTATCTTCTCTCCAGAAGCTCCTCAAGCTGCTGACAGGAAGCTGTTGGTGATGATACCTCTCATCTCAGTGGCTTATTGGGCAAGATAGTGCCACTAGTGGACTGTGGTATGCGTGGACGATGCTCCAGACAAGGTGTGGCAGGACAGCGCGCGCCACAGGTGCCTGTGCACGCGGTGACCGCGTAGCTAGCCTGCCAAAACCGCGCTCTGGGCACCGCCAGGCTCGGGTCTCGTCGGAGCGAGACGCCCGCATCGCCGTACTTCGTCTGCTAGTGCCGACCAGCTCCCCGACAGCCACCTAGACCCTCCAGACCTTTCCCCCTCGCCGGAGAAGCCCTCACCGGCCGCCACCGCAGCGCCGCACTGTGAGACCCGTGTGGGCACAGTGGCATCCCCGCTGCCGTCTTTCCCAACGAGCCGTCCCTTCGCGCATTAAATGACCCTGCCTTCTCTCATCCCTTCATCCCGCTCCGCGACGGCCAGCTCGCCGTCCTTGCTTCAGTGGCGTAGCCACGTCGCCGCCGTTCCAGAGAGGTCGCCGCCTGCGCTCCCTACCTATATATAGCCTCGCCCAGCCTCTCCGAGCTCCTCATCTCTCTCCCTCCTTCTCTAATCGGCTCCCCCGAGCAAGAGCCAAGGCCGAGAGGCCCTCTGGCCTCGAGCTTCGCCGGAGTTGCTCCGCCGCCCTAGCTCTGTCAACCGCCTCCTCCACCTCCTTCCTAGCCCTCCCGAGCCCTCCATCGAGACCAGTAGGTTCCCCTAATCATCCTAGAGCTCCCTCTCGATTGGATTGCTGCCGGATTGGACCTCTCCGACGATTGCCGAATGCCGTCGCTGCCGGAGAAGAAGGGGACGACGCCGTCCGTCCATCCCCGGAGGAGCTGTGGGTACGTGCACGTTCGTCTCTGAGCGCCCGATCCATTCCCCTCTACTCCGAGCGCCGCCGCCTCCTCTGTCACCAGCGACCTTTGCCAGAGCTCCGCCCTGCCTCTGTCTCCTCCTCCCTCTCTCTGTTTTAAAGGGCCGACCCCACCCGTCAGCGGCTCAGCCCGCGCGCGCGCGCGAAGGGGTAAGTGGAAGCGTACTCCGAAAATACGCTTTCGACGTGGCCCGCTGGAGATTTTCTGATTTCTACTTAATTTGTTTTAAATCAGAATTTTGACCAGACTTTGACCTTGAATATCTTTTTATTTATAACTCCAATTGAGATGATCCTTTTTGCATTATTTTGGTATTGAACTCCTTTAATTTCTGACCAAGTTTGGTATTTTTATCACATCCACAGAATTTCTGGTTAATAAAAATGCTTTATGTGACATTTCCAATTGTATTTTGAAAATACTTTCAGAGGGAGATTGTGGTGCCTTTGAAGATCAAGAGTGTTTGAACCACCCAACAGAGCAAGGCAAGCCATGATACCCATTTCATGCATGCATTTCTATAGCATTGCATCTTTATATGCATTAGGTTGACTTATTTGATATAGATAATTCATAGTAATATTTAAATACCTAAGTATTGTGTTAAACCACTATTTTTGATAAATGAACTTAGTGGTTGATCTTGAGTCACCTGTCCGGGCATAGCCGTGCAACCACATTTGCCGGTATGGGACGGCCTTGACTTGGCCTGACTGCGTGATCTTTCACCGGTACCTCCAAAGAGGGAGGGTTATGCGCGCGTGCTACCCTGATCAGGTAGGCAGCGATAACCCTGTGAGCCCAGTTGTTGTTTGTTTGTGCCGGCGTCCCCGTTTGGGACAGTCTGATCCCCGTTTGGGACAGCTTATTGAGGTCCCCGTTTGGGACTATCAAGTTTTGCCACGACGGTGGCAGGTGTCATGAGGACACAGGGGCCACCCAGGGCAGGCCTCCACGGGGCAGGATGAACGCCGGAGGTACGATGAGAGAGTCACGGGTCAGGCAGGTTTCCTTGAAGCGACACTGGTCCACCCAAAGGGGATCGCGAGGCCAGGTGCTTCATGGTGTGGGTAAAGTGCACAACCTCTGCAGAGTGTACAAATCTATTCGAATAGCCACGTTCACGGTATTGGACAGCCCGACCAGACCTTAGTAGGTGGTCAACCGTATCAGTGTTAGTAATGATGGAAGAACTCGTCTTATGTTCGGAAGTACTCAATGGTTATGAGTATTCCGAGGGTTGTGGAACAACCCGGTAGAGAGTAAGTTGATGATCGGTAACAGTAAGTAAATTACTTAAATGATATTGTGTGGATTGCCATGCTATTGTTTGCTGCATTACTTGGTTGTTGTGAGCTTGCGAGTACATTCAAAGTACTCACCTGGCGTATCATGCCAGATGCAGGAGAAGCCGAGGACGGATGTCCCGATGGGTCGTGTTGCGATAACTATGATGTGTCCATAGCAGTGTCCCTGTGGATGGAGTTGCGCTATGTTCCGCTACGCCGTTGAAGTACTTAGTATTCCGAGGCCCTGCTATGTGACATAAATAATGTAGATACTGTCATAGCACCGAGGGTGCCTTTGGCCTCGTCATCATTGTAAGATATACGCTTGTACTCGACTCCTATCAATAAAATTCAGTTCTGTTCTGTACCAAGTTGTTGAGTGTTTCCAGAAGACATGATCTCTGGGTTGGAAACACTGGTAATCCGGTTCTTTGAGCCGGGGTGCCACAACGCTTGGTATCAGAGCCGTGCTGACTGTAGGACACCCTAGTTAGCCTGCGCTAGAACCGCGATTAGCATAGGGCTTTGAGTGTGCATCCTTCTTGTGGCATTTGGTTGCTGCATTTGATTGCTGCATGGCATGCATCATACCTCATTGTTTCACTAACCGTGGCCTTGTGAGTGTAGATGGCACTGGTTCCATACCACTATCATTTTGAGCCTGCACCATCCACCTTTCCAGTACTGCTCCAGAACGTCTGGCTTCGACTGTACGCTCACGGCGAAGATCCAGTGTATCAGGTGTTTCGGGAGTAGCTTGCTGAGTCGGTGTACGAGTACCATGCAGAGGCTTTCCTGGTCGCGAGCTCGGACCTTGGTTCCTACTCTCGCTCTTCCAAGGGCGGAACGGCTTCCACCCCGGAGTTGGCAATCCAGTTTGCCGCGATAGAGGCTCTCACTGACTTGCGCTTCCATGAGGTTGAGATGCAGACTCACCCAGGTTTCTTCCACTATCCCACCCTGTCGCCTACGACAGGGCGAGTCATTTTCGCTCCTGTTGACCCGGCGTGTGATCGTGCGACTGCTGTGCTCTCTCGCTATCTGAACGCCAGTTATCGTACGATCATATCCCTGGCTGAGGAGCTGTCTCGTGTCCTAGGGGCACTTGCAGCCGTGACTCCAGCTCCACCTCCACCTCAGCCTATCTATCCACCCATATATCCACCACCAGTTCCTCCTCCATCTAGGTTTGAGGCTCCTTCTACCTCCACTGTGCCACCTGGCATTTCATCTGGTAGCCGTCGTGAGACCCCGGCTGAGTGGGCCTCACTCCTTGCCACTCCAGCTGCTCCGATGTTGAGACGTCGTGCTCCTTCTTCCCCAGAAGGAGAACCGTCCCAGCAACGTCGTCGTGTTTCCTTTGATCCGGAGGATGAGATCCACATCATCAGTTCTGACTCCGACTCCGGATCAGATGACGAGGAGTCTGTGGTCTGGCAGTGTTCGTGCCACCAGCGCCACTAGAGTGGAGGCTTGAGTTGTTGAGCATGCATCTTTGCACATGTCAACTGCCGTATGAGTAGTTAGCCATGATATCCCCCTACTAGCTTGCCATGTATGATGTTGGGTTATCTTGTATAATTATGCGGTTTGCTTTATTCGCCTTTACGCGTATTTTCTTTCTGGTGTCATACAAATGTGTTTCCCTTATGGGTGTTGCTCATCGATTCGGTATTTTGCAATGGGAACAAATTTAGGATGAAGAGAAGTTGTAGCCAAGGCGGCGATGGAACCCCCGTTCGTCGATCCGCCAGACAAGCAGGTCAAGCACCAGAAGACTTACCACCCCCACCACCTCAAGCACCTACTACTGATCAGATCATGAGAATGTTTGAGGAAAAGAGAAACCAGGATCTTATGGAATTCTTGAAGAGTATGCAGGTTATGGTAGGTCAGAATCACAATCATAATGGATCACACTCCAGGTTGTCTGACTTCCAGCGCACAAAGCCACCCAATTTTGGTCAAGCTGTGGACCCTATAGAAGCAGACGATTGGCTAAGGACCATAGAAAAGAAGTTGGAAATAGCCCGTTGCGAGGATTCAGACAAGGTTCCGTTTACCACTCACTACCTGGAAGGGCCATCAGCCATATGGTGGGATAACACAAAGGCAACATGGTCTGCTGAAGAAGAAATTACCTGGGAGAAGTTTAAGGAATTATTCCGCAAATATCATATTCCTACCGGCATAATGAAGGTTAAGCAAAGGGAGTTTCTTGCTTTAACACAAGGAAATATGTCGGTGGCAGAGTACCTTAACAAGTTCAACAATCTGTCACGGTACTCTACTTATGATGTGGCCACCGAAGAGAGAAAGATAGATCGGTTCTTAGGAGGACTGAATCACTTCCTCCGTTGTCAGCTATGCATGCTAGACTTTCCTGACTTTCAGACACTGGTAAACAAGGCCTTCATAGCCGAAAGGAAGCTCAAGTCCAGACACGATAACCAAAAGCGGAAGTTTGAACCCAAGAAGGACAACCGCGAACCGTTTGCGTAGAAGCCGCGCACCTGGCAGCCAGGCACCGCTGAATATAAGCCTACATGGAGCAATGGTAGCAACAATAAGATAGTGAGCCAGCCCAAGACCTTCGGCAAACAGCCCGTGATGGAGGACTGCCGCTGCACCTGCTTCACTTGCGGCCAAAGTGGACACTACTCCAAACAGTGCCCCACCAACAACGGGAAGTCATCCGCCGACGTCAAGCCGCAGGTCAACACTATTGGACGCCACCCCAATCATAACTTCTGCCATGGACGCGTCCACCATATCTCCGCTGAGGAAGCCTGCGAAGCTCTAGAAGTAGTCCTTGGTATGTTTTCTGTTAACGACATACCTGCAGTAATTTTATTTGATTCTGGGGCTTCCCACTCGTTTATTTCGCAGAGTTTTGCCACCTTGCACAATTTTTCTCCGTCGCTTTTAGACAAAATCATGGTGGTACAATCCCCTGGCTCCCTGCTCAGAACAAATCTGATCTATAAAGATCTGGAAATTTCAATACATGGAGTTAAGTTTCCAGCCGCACTCATTGCCATTGAATCCTCGGGATTGGACATAATACTGGGAATGGACTGGTTGACACCGCATCAGGTGTGCATCAATTGTGCCAGCAGGACAGTAACATTGGTTAACCCAACCGGACAAACAGTCCAATTCCTTGCCAGCACGATGAGAACAAGGAAGGGGATGGCATACCAAACTACCGCCACGGATATGAACTTGATTCCGGTAGTCTGTGAATTTCTGGATGTATTTCCTGAGGAACTACCAGGGATGCCCCCTGACCGGGAGTTGGAATTTGCAATCGAAGTGGTTCCCGGTACTGCCCCAATTTACAAGAAGTACTACCGTATGCCAGGTCCAGAGCTGGCGGAGCTAAAGAAGCAACTGGATGAATTGTTGCAAAAAGGGTATATTCGCCCAAGTATCTCGCCATGGGGATCACCAGTGCTCTTTGTCAAGAAGAAGGATGGAAGTCTACGTATGTGCGTAGACTATCGCCAGTTGAACGAGGTCACTATCAAGAATAAGTACCCGCTTCCTCGTATTGATGACTTGTTCGACCAGCTGAATGGAGCCCGAGTATTCTCCAAAATTGACCTCCGAACCGGATATCATCAGCTAAAAATCCGAAAAGAGGATATACCAAAGACATCGTTCACCACCCGATACGGCCTATATGAATTTACCGTCATGTCCTTTGGATTGACGAATGCTCCAGCCTACTTCATGAGCATGATGAATAAAGTCTTCATGGACTTTCGGGATAAATTTGTGGTGGTGTTCATCGATGATATCTTGATATATTCCAAGGATGAAGAAGAGCATAAGCAGCATCTCCGTGCTGTCCTGGAAAGATTAAGAGACCACTGCCTGTATGCCAAATTTAGCAAGTGTGAATTTTGGCTAAAAGAGGTGGGATTTCTAGGGCACATTCTGTCAGAACAAGGAGTAGCCGTCGACCCCAGCAAGGTAACTGCAATATTAAATTGAAAGACACCAGCCACGGTGACCGAAGTTCGTAGTTTCCTGGGATTGGCAGGCTATTATCGACGATTCATATAAGGCTTCTCTAAAATAGCCAAGCCCCTGACGGAGTTGCTCAAGAAGAATCAAAGGTTTGTCTGGACGATGGAATGCGACAACAGTTTCCTGGAATTAAAGACCAGGCTCACTACGGCACCTATTCTAGTCCTTCCAGACATACACAAGAGTTTCGACATCTACTGCGATGCTTCCAGACGAGGAATCGGCTGCGTGTTAATGCAAGAGGGGAAGGTTGTAGCCTATGCATCCAGACAACTACGACCTCATGAGGAGAACTACCCCACACACGATTTGGAATTAGCAGCCGTAGTTCATGCCCTGAAGATTTGGAGGCATTACCTCATTGGACAGCGCTGTGAAATATACACGGACCATAAGAGTCTCAAGTATATTTTCACCCAACCTGACCTGAATCTCAGGCAACGAAGATGGCTTGAACTAGTCAAGGACTATGACATTGGAATAAATTACCATCCGGGGAAAGATAATGTGGTCGCAGACGCTCTCAGCAGAAAACAAGGCACTGTGAATGCACTCATGGGAAGGATGCATCCAAGGTTACAAGAAGAGTTCGCTGAGCTCAACATGGTGCTATGCGGCCCAACTACCTCAGACACGTTGGAAATTACTCCCACCCTTATGGAAGAAATTAAGAAGGCCCAAGAGCCAGATGAAGGAATCAAAAAGATCAAGGAGCTGATTCCGAAAGGAAAAGCCAAGTCTTTCCACGTGGATGATCAAGGCACCGTATGGTTCAAGAAGCGGATATGTGTGCCCAATCAGGATAATCTGAGGCAGCAAATACTCAAAGAAGCTCATGAGTCCTCATATTCCATCCACCCGGGAGGCACAAAAATGTATCAGGATCTGAGAGAGATATTCTGGTGGCCAGGAATGCGAAGGGATATAGCCTACTATGTCTCCTGCTGTGATATCTGCAACAAGGTTAAGGCAGAACACCAGAAACCCGCTGGGCTACTGCAACCTTTACCGGTTCCACAGTGGAAGTGGGACGACATATGCATGGACTTTATTATTGGACTACCCAAGTCAACAAGAGGCAACGATGCTATTTGGGTCATTGTGGACATACTCACGAAAGTGGCTCACTTTATAACGGTGAAGACCACTTTCAACGCAAATCAGCTGGCACAACTCTACATGTCCCGGATAGTTAGCCTCCATGGAGTACCCAAGTCCATCACCTCAGATAGGGGTTCCCTATTCACCTCAGCATTCTGGCTGCGACTACATCAAGCTTTGGGAACCATGCTGAAGCATAGCACGGCATACCACCCGCAGACAGACGGGCAGACATAAAGAGTGAACCAGATACTGGAGGATATGCTTCGGTCATGTGCTCTCACCCACGGACCCAAATGGGAAGACAGTCTACCTTATGCCGAATTCTCCTATAACAACAGCTATCAGTCCAGTTTGAAGATGTCACCTTTTGAGGCATTATATGGGCGGAAGTGCCGTACCCCCTTGAACTGGTCTCAGACAGGGGATAGCCGAATCTTTGGTACGGACTTGATACTCGAGGCTGAGAAGCAAGTCAAGGATATCCAAGAACGTCTCCGAGCAGCCAAGTCCCGTTAGAAGAGCTACTATGACCCAAAGCACCGGGAAGTGACCTTTGAACCCGGAGAGTATGCGTACCTCAGAGTAACCCCCATGAAGGGAGTGAAGAGATTCCATACGCGGGGAAAGCTTGCACCGAGATATATTGGTCCATTTCCAGTGATTGCCAGAAGAGGCAGAGTGGCATATCAGTTGGAATTACCACCGGAATTGTCTGAAGTGCACGATGTTTTCCATCTATCACAATTAAGGAAGTGCATTGCACCACCAGTCAAGCAAACAGGTATGAGTGAGTTAGAACTGGCTAAAGATCTGACCTACGAAGAAAAACCTGTCAGAATCCTGGATGAAATGGAAAGGACTACCAGGAGTAAGGTAATCAGGTTTTACAAGGTACTATGGGAGCACCACACAGAGGAAGAGGCTACATGGGAAAGGGAAGATTTCTTGAGATCAGCATATCCATACTTGTTCCCTGAGCAACCGAATCTCGAGGACAAGATTCATCCTAAGGGGGGTAGGTTTGTGACACCCTGGTTTTTACCAATATTTTTTTTCAAAATCATTTGGGCTTTATTTGCAAACTTGGATGATCTTCAAACTTTTTCAGCTGATTGGATCTTTGAACCTTTTTTTTCAGTAACCCAAAACCTCCCTCATTTTGCCAAAACCTTTCTTTATCACTCCTGGATTAATTTCCCATATTTAATCTTTTCTAATAAACCCTTTTCTTTATTTGGGAAATTATGTCACCACTATGGGTTATGAAGCAACCTATAGTTTGGATGATCCAATAATTCCCAAACTTTTCCCCACCTTCTTATCATCATATGATTCCATAATATCCAAACATATTCTCTTGCTCAATGGAAAGTTTTGGCCAAAATAATTATTTTGTTTCTGACCAGAATCTGTCCATTGTGAAGCAACCCCCTTTTTCCTATCTCAGAAAATTCCCAATAAATTCCTCAAGCTCCTAGGGATTCTATCTAGCCCCAATATCCAAAAACATCATCTGGTCTAGTTCAAGTTTTGAGCAGCAGGACCCTGTTAAGTTTCTGCTTATTCTGAACCTTTGTGAAGGAAGTACAAGCTAGGAGTGCACAATTGATCTGCAATTTTGATGGCATGTGTGCACCACCAAATAACTTCTTTCCACCAAGTTTCATTAGTACCAGAGCTTCCATGTGAGGGCCACAAGCTCATTTAAGTTCTGGACCAGAATGAGGGTTTTCAAAGGAACCATATTCATTTCTTTCTCAAACCCTCTCAAACTTTGCCAGTCTATAGTCCTTCCAACCTAGATGACCCTAGACAACTCCATTGGTTCCATCTCTATCCTATCTTCTCTCCAGAAGCTCCTCAAGTTGCTGACAGGAAGCTGTTGGTGATGATACCTCTCATCTCAGTGGCTTATTAGGCAAGGTAGTGCCACTAGTGGACTGTGGTATGCGTGGACGATGCTCCAGACAAGGTGTGGCAGGACAGCGCGCGCCACAGGTGCCTGTGCACGCGGTGACCGCGTAGCCAGCCTGCCAAAACCGTGCTCTGGGCGCCGCCAGGCTCGGGTCTCGTCGGAGCGAGACGCCCGCGTCGCCGTACTTCGTCTGCTAGTGCCGACCAGCTCCTCGACAGCCACCTAGACCCTCCAGACCTTTCCCCCTCGCCGGAGAAGCCCTCGCCGGCCGCCACCGCAGCGCCGCACTGTGAGACCCGTGCGGACACAGTGGCATCCCCGCCGTCGTTTTCCCCAGCGAGCCGTCCCTTCGCGCATTGAATGACCCTGCCTTCTCCTGTCCCTTCATCCCGCGCCGCGACGGCCAGCTCGCCGTCCTTGCTTCAGTGGCGTAGCCACGTCACCGCCGTTCCAGAGAGGTCGCCGCCTGCGCTCCCTGCCTATATATAGCCTCGCCCGGCCTCTCCGAGCTCCTCATCTCTCTCCCTCCTTCTCTAATCAGCTCCCCCGAGCAAGAGCCAAGGCCGAGAGGCCCTCTGGCCTCGAGCTTCGCCGGAGTTGCTCCGCCGCCCTAGCTCTATCAACCGCCTCCTCCACCTCCTTCCTAGCCCTCCCGAGCCCTCCATCGAGACCAGTAGGTTCCCCTAATCATCCTAGAGCTCCCTCTCGATTGGATTTGTGCTGGATTGGACCTCTCCGACGATTGCCGAATGCCGTCGCCGCCGGAGAAGAAGGGGACGACGCCGTCCGTCCATCCCCGGAGGAGCTGCGGGTACGTGCACGTTCGTCTCTGAGCGCCTGATCCATTCCCCTCTACTCCGAGCGCCGCCGCCTCCTCTGTCGCCAGCGACCTTTGCCGGAGCTCCGCCCTGCCTCTGTCTCCTCCTCCCTCTCTCTATTTTAAAGGGCCGACCCCACCCGTCAGCGGCTCAGCCCGCGCGCGCGCGCGAAGGGGTAAGTGGAAGCGTACTCCGAAAATACGCTTTCGACGTGGCCCGCTGGAGATTTTCTGATTTTCTACTTAATTTGTTTTAAATCAGAATTTTGACCAGACTTTGACCTTGAATATCTTTTTATTTATAACTCCAATTGAGATGATCCTTTTTGCATTATTTTGGTATTGAACTCCTTTAATTTCTGACCAAGTTTGGTATTTTTATCACATCCACAGAATTTCTGGTTAATAAAAATGCTTTATGTGACATTTCCAATTGTATTTTGAAAATACTTTCAGAGGGAGATTGTGGTGCCTTTGAAGATCAAGAGTGTTTGAACCACCCAACAGAGCAAGGCAAGCCATGATACCCATTTCATGCATGCATTTCTATAGCATTGCATCTTTATATGCATTAGGTTGACTTATTTGATATAGATAATTCATAGTAATATTTAAATACCTAAGTATTATGTTAAACCACTATTTTTGATAAATGAACTTAGTGGTTGATCTTGAGTCACCTGTCCGGGCATACCCGTGCAACCACATTTGCCGGTATGCGACGGCCTTGACTTGGCCTGACTGCGTGATCTTTCACCGGTACCTCCAAAGAGGGAGGGTTATGCGCGCGTGCTACCCTGATCAGGTAGGCGGCGATAACCCTGTGAGCCCAGTTGTTGTTTGTTTGTGCCGGCGTCCCCGTTTGGGACAGTCTGATCCCCATTTGGGACAGCTTATTGAGGTCCCCGTTTGGGACTATCTGGTTTGGCCACGACGGTGGCAGGTGTCATGAGGACACAGGGGCCACCCAGGGCAGGCCTCCACGGGGGAGGATGGACGCCGGAGGTACGATGAGAGAGTCATGGGTCAGGCAGGTTTCGTTGAAGCGACGCTGGTCCACCCAAAGGGGATCGCGAGGCCAGGTGCTTCATGGTGTGGGTAAAGTGCGCAACCTCTGCAGAGTGTACAAATCTATTAGAATAGCCGGGTCCACAGTATTGGACAGCCCGACCAGACCTCAGTAGGTGGTCAACCGTATCAGTGTTAGTAATGATGGAAGAACTCGTCTTATGTTCGAAAGTACTCAATGGTTATGAGTATTCCTAGGGTTGTGGAACAACCCGACAGAGAGTAAGTTGATGATCGGTAACAGTAAGTAAATTACTTAAATGATATTGTGTGGATTGCCATGCTATTGTTTGCTGCATTACTTGGTTGTTGTGAGCTTGCGAGTACATTCAAAGTACTCACCTGGCGTATCATGCCAGATGCAGGAGAAACCGAGGACGGATGTCCCGATGGGTCATGCTGCGATAACTAGGATGTGTCCACAGCAGTGTCCCTGTGGATGGAGTTGCGCTATGTTCCGCTACGCCGTAGAAGTACTTAGTATTCCGAGGCCTTGCTATGTGACATAAATAATGTAGATACTGTCATAGCACCGAGGGTGCCTTTGGCCTCGTCATCATTGTAAGATATACGCTTGTACTCGACTCCTATCAATAAAATTCAGTTCTGTTCTGTACCAAGTTGTTGAGTGTTTCCAGAAGACATGATCTCTGGGTTGGAAACACTGCTAATCCGGTTCTCTGAGCCGGGGTGCCACAGCCACCACCATTTTCACGCGTCGTCGTCGTCCATGATGAGGTCGACGTATGGTGGAGGCGTCCAGAGGTAGGCCGGGGGCGCCTGCGGTGGCTGCATGTCCGGAGGTGTTTGCACCACCTTCTCCCGCGGCAGGGACATTGACAGTGGTGGCGTAAGCGCCCAAGGCTCGCCACCGACCCAGTCGGTCATCTCCGCCACCGTGGACGACCAGACCCACCTCTGACCGACTATGTGCGGGTTCGAGACGCCGGCGGAGGGCTCCTCCACGACCTACTCCTTGACGGCCATCTCCAGCTCCGGGATGGTGATGTCGCCGACCGTAGGGAGGGCCATCATCTCCTCGAGCTCCAACCATTGGCACTCATCATGGGTCTGGATGGAGTCTTCCATCACCTGCCGCATCAGCTCCTCCTCCTCCTTGTCGGTCATCGGAGCTGGTTGTTGTGGCGGGGACGGTGACGGCGAAGGGGTCGGTGTGAGGTCTGAGGACATTTGCGGTGTCAGTTTTGGAGGTTTGCATCGAAGGTGCCCTAAGGCTGTGTTTGGTTGGGCTTTTGTAGCCAACTTCTGGTTTTCAAAGCTATACATTAACCAAAGGGGGACTGACGTGGCTTGAGACTGCGTCGGTATTTCCCCAAAGAGGAAGGGATGATGCAGCACAGTGACGGCAAGTATTTCCCTCAGTTATGAAACCAAGGTATCGAACGAGTAGGAGGATCACGCAATACTATGTAAACAACACCTGCACATGAAGAACAAATACTTGCAACCCGACGCGAAAGAGAGGTTGTCAATCTCTCCATGGTAAAAAGATAGATTAGGTTGTGATAGATTGGATAGATAGATCTCTCAAGAACACAAAATAAAAGAGGCAAATAAAAAGTGCAGCAAGGTATTTTTGGGTTTTTGGAATAACAGATCTGAAAACAAAAGCGGCAAAAAGATAGATCGGAAAGCAATATGTTGGAAAAGTAGACCCCGAGGCCATAGGATTCACTAGTGGCTTCTCTCATGAGTATAGCACACGGTGGGTGAACAAATTACTGTTGGGCAATTGATAGAAGATCAAATAATCATGACGATATCCAAGGCAATGATCATTATATTGGTATCACATCCAAGATTAGTGGACCAAAACGATTCTGCATCTACTACTATTACTCCACACATCGACCGCTATCCAGCATGCATCTAGTGTATTAAGTTCATGGAAAAACGGAGTAATGCAATAAGAATGGTGACATGATGTAGACAAGATCTATTCATGTAGGAATAGACCCCATCTTATTATCCTTAATAGCAACGATACATGCGTGCCTCGCTGCCCCTTCTGTCACTGGGAGAGGACACCGCAAGATCGAACCCATCACGAAGCACCTCCCATGGCAAGCAAAATCGATCTAGTTGGCCTTACTAAACCAAAGATTCGAAGAAAAAATACGAGGATATAAATAATCATGCATATAAGAGATCAAAGAAGACTCAAATAATATTCATGGATAGAAACTGATCATGAACTCAAAATTCATCGGATCCCAACAAACACACCGCAAAAATTTACATCAAATAGATCTCCAATATACCATTGTATTGAGAATCAAAAAGAGAGAGAGGAAGCCTTCTAGCTACTGCCTACGGACTCGTAGGTCTATAGTGGACTACTCACGCATCATCGGAGAGGCACCAATGAGGATGATGAACCCCTCCGTGATGGTGTTAGATTGGATCTCGCGGATCTGGAACTTGCGGCGGCTGGATGTATTTTTCGTCGACTCCTCTAGGGTTTCTGGAATATTTGGGTATTTATAGAGCTCAGAGGCGGTGGAGGGGGTTCCCGAGGCGGCCACAACCCATCAGGGCGCGCCCTGGTGGGTTGTGGGCGGCCTGGGCTCCCTCCTGGTTACTTCTTTGGCCCACTGGCCTTCTTCTGGTCCAAAAAAATTCTCCAAAAAGTTTCGTCGCGATTGGACTCCGTTTGGTACTGATATTCTGCGAAGTAAAAAAGAAGCAAAAACAGCAACTGGCACTTTGGCACTATGTCAATAGGTTAGTCCCAAAAAATGATATAAAGTTGCTGTAAAATGATTGTAAAACATCGAAGAATGATAATATAATAGCATGCAACAAGCAAAAATTATAGATATGTTTGAGACGTATCAGGGACATGAGAAGCAGAAATTACAAAAGTTGTAGCTTCTCCGTAGTGCAATTGCCACAGCCGGTGCACCCCCAACTTCAGCAACGCCTTTTTAGCTGTCCCCTGAAAGTTGTGTGGTATTTACCCACGTTTTCCACTAGAAAGTGAAAAACTATTCGTTCTGTTCCCCGTCCCGAACGTCAACTAGACATCACCACTCATTCCCCTTGTCAGAAAAAGCTCTGCTCATGCGGGCAGCTAGGGTTCCTAGACGGCTCCGCCACCACCCCTCTGCCGCCACCGTCGTTGTCGCCCCTCCAGCACTATGCCTCGACCTTGTCTCTCCCCCACTGCCTGCCTCGACCTCCTCCATTTGGCAACCGATCGCTATCCCCCCTCCAACCTGCTCTCCGGTGCAAGGAGCACCACCAGCCACCACGGTTGTGTCTGATGCGCCGATGACCGCTGCCCGTACAAATAGCAGCAGCTAGGGTTCCTAGCCATCGCTGCTGCAACTGTTGCCGCCCCTCCTTCGCCTCGTGGCGAGGTGGCCGAACCCTCCTTTGCCCCACCTCGAGCGCCTCCATGGAGTAGCTGCTCCTGCCCAGCAGCGTTGTCGACAGGTAGCAACCTCCTTCCTCCATCTTCCCTCATCCCCTCCCTCCATTATGTACTGTTTGTTCAATACAACATGGTATGGAGTATGCTTGCAAGGTGTTTGTGAGAATGCCTGTAGGAATAATATTGTTTGTTTTATATTGTTGTGTCCGTGTAAAAGGGAGATGTGTGTACCGAATGGTTAATTGGCATGTGATTGATTGTTAAATTGTACATTGATTCCATATTTTTGTACTGCTTGATCCATAACAAAATGTTGCTAATTGTTCTGTATAGTTTCTTGTTTGTTTGAGATGGAATACACACGACTTTTGAGCTCTTGTCTTCGAAGATTGTAGGTAAAATCTGGTGTTTAGTGTGACGACAACATGGAAGTTTGTGAATACACACGGAAGCTATGAGACCACCAACAACTTTATAGTGTTTAGTAGTTGGGCTGATTATGGACAAATTTCTTAGACACTAGCTGATTATCTTGATGTTGTTTTCCGTTGGCTAGTTGGATCCAGATTTTCTATCTTGTGTTTGGTTTTACTAGATCTATTTAATTTTTTCTCTTGCCTTTGGCTCAATTGGATCCCGAGCTACATAGTATATCATGTGTGTATGCAAATAAATTGCTCTCCTGCTTATGCATGTCTTGTGAAATCTAAGATGTATAGTGCTCTCATGCTTGTAAATACATGTATGCACTGTTTACATTTAACTATCCAGTGCATTGTATAGTCGTTTATGTGTACTAGATGACCCGTTGCGCCAATGTCACAAAGAGAGAGAGAGAGGGAGTAAAGTATTGAGAGAATATTCAGACACCCAAGTCTCTACTGCTGGTACGTAGATGCTTAGTTACAATATGATACGCAATGAAAGTAGATAGGAAGAGATACATTATATAGGTGGTATGAAGCAATGAACAGCAGACATACCCATTGCTGAACTCTTTATAGTGGTTATGGTTGGTGGTTTTCATTGCTCAGAGCAAAAATTCCTTCGATATCATCGTCGAAGTTCCAGTAATACTTGTTTGTCTGCAGAAGTTCATACTCTGATTGTGTAGTTGTATCACTAAGACGATCAAAAACATACTTTACCTGTGATAAAATATGATTCAGATTACCTAGTTGCGCCGATGGCCGCAAGAAGCTAGTTAGAAGTGATGTTATTAGTGAGTATGTAGGAGATGTAGATGGAAAGATAATGCAATGTGGATTGTATTACAAATAGTATGATGACTTAAATTGATTTTCAGATGAAAAACAAAGAATGTTTAGAAAAGGAAGTATGCAATTGTGGATATGATGGCAGATACAATAATAGTGTTAAACTTGGATTTCATAAAGTATTAATTTCCCTTTTAGTTTTTCTAGGATATAGATCAATGTAAATGTATTTCTTATCTATATTGGTCACAGAAGCAGAAAGCTTGTCACCTAAATATAAGAAAATGTTTACATTAAACAGCAAGGATCAGACGCAATTGGAATAGATATATCACACGGATCTAACATAGCATAGTGGATTCCAAATTTATACATGACCAGAGAGTAGTTCCAAAAGCAAACAGGTTTTTAGGGTGAAGCTATACACACAGAGCTTCATAGGTTATTTAGGTAGCTTAGTAGACTGCAGATGATGATGACCAGAGAGTCGAGTGCCAAAAGCAAACATGTTCTTAAGGTGAAGATATACACACAGAACTTCATAGGCTAATTATGTAGTTTATTAGACTGAACACAATGCTCAGAGGGCATGCACGTTGAGACGCAGGCACTAGTAGTTGCGCTTGAAGGCGAAGGCATATATTTCTCTTTTATTCATATTAGCCGCAGGGAAGAAGTCTACCCATCCTCTGGTAATTGTTGCCCAGTTATCGACTCCTTTGATTTGACGGGCTTTGATGTAGGTATTTCCATCTCTAGGTTTTATTGACAAGTCATAAAGCTTTGGGTCAATACAGCGGCAGAGATATTTCTTGGTAAAACTGACCGAGATATACTGCAAATGAAAAGTAGCAACACTGACAAAATAAATATTGGGAATGAAAGGTAACAACACTAAGAAGAATTGTATATATAATTGCAGGTGATGTGTATAGGGTCTTGCCATTCTTTGAGTGGCAAAGGTCATCCTTGTAGCGATCAGATGCCTCAAATTTGTGAGCTGCTTCCTGTATAGCCTCACTTTGTTTCCCCATCTACAATGGCCATCAGAGCTTAGAAAGTAGATAGTGCCAGGTGACCCTATGCAATGGTATATAAAATGGTTGGTGTAAGCATATGCATGTACTGGCATTAGTAGAGCAAACGAACACATTGTTTGATCGTATAGGTTATGTAGGTCTTGTGTTCAACCTTCATTGGTTTTATGGATTTAGTTGTAGGTGATGTATGATGATAACCATGAAGAGGGTTTGAAAGATTAGTATGTACAGGAAGGCAAATAAAATTAGGTATAATGGCATGACAATATAAATGCCAAGAAAACACCTCTCTAAACTTCTTGCATGATGTGCCGAGAAAAAAAAGCAGAGAAACAAAGGTACAAATTTAAACTATTGTCAGGCTTGAAGATGTTAGCTAAACCAGTCGAAGAAAATTAGCATTCAAGTTTCCTTCTCAACTAAACTGAAAATGCAAAATTGTAAACTGAATTCAAGCAAGAAGCAACATAGAAAATAAACTGAATACCAAACCAACTTTCTAGATATTGTAGCTAATATCTTTCATATCGACATAAATAGAGAAGCTTAGTAAAATCAGCTAAGAATTCCGAAGAGCGCTTTGTTATGTTCAACGTCACATATGTGAAGGGTTAGCCAAATCACATCAGTAAACAAAACGTGTTAGCTTTGTAGTAAATTTTTTAAGAAAATGGATGACTGCATCCAGGGAGGAGCAATTGATCGGAAGCTCACCTCAACCAGCTTCAAAACTGGCAGTGGCCTTCACATCCAGGCTGGGGAGAGATCGACGGCGCCCTCGCTGGACTCGGCAGCAGAGGAGGGCAGCCTCAATCTCGAGCAAGGAGGGGCGATGGTCGGGCGGGGCAGCCAAGCGTGCACCACTTCCTTCTCTCCACACCTAGATCCAAGCACCACCAAGGAGCATCAATGGCCTGTACCTGAACCACCAACAAGGAGCAGAGGGGAGGACACGGTTTTTTTGAAGAGGAGAGGGCCGACGCGAGACCACACCGATAACTTGCTGGGAGTGTGTCAAAGTGCAACTTACTCTTAAACAGGTTAAATCAAGGACCAACAACAAACAATAAAAGATCAAGAACAACTTATATGCAATAAAGGTATGAGAGAGAAGAAATCTTTACATAGGATAGCTATAAACACCGGAGCATAAATAAGCAACACCTTTAAATACAAATAAAAAGGGTTCAGGGTTCATTGCATAGTGGGCTCATATTCGCTTTTTCTCGATCATATAACCTACCCCCGTCATCTCTTATCACCAGATCAATCTGTTTATAGTGGATCTGCCCTGGTTATCACTCAACAAGAATGACCATCCAAGGACAGAACAATAAGTATCACATGATCAAAAATGATTCTAAAGACAAGAGGGAGGATCCAACTTGATACCCACAGGTGCCTCGATTGCTCAAAGGCACACTTATTTCAGCCATGGTTAATCATCATGACCCTAGCAAGAATGGCATCACAAATACAGAACGACAACATAGCACACTGTGCTTGAGGATCGGATGGCCAGGAACGCAGCAAGCAAAGGATCCAACAGCCAGAATGCTCTAAGCTCTGAGAACGTCCGATTTCTCCCACGGTTCTTATTTCTGGTGTTAAGATGCTTTAGGAAGGGTTCAAGGTTCATTGCATAGTGGGCTCAGATTCGTCTTTCCTCGATCATATAACCTGCCCCCGTCAACTCTTATCACCAGATCAATCTGTTTATATAGTGGAGCTGCCCTGGTTATCACTTAAGATGAATGACCATCCAAGGACAGAACAATAAGTATCACATGATCAAAAAGGATTCTAGAGACAAGAGGGAGGATCCAACTTGATACCCACATGTACCTCGATTGCTCAAATGCACACTTATTGCAGCCACGGTTAATCATCATCGCCCTAGCACGAACACCACTGATCAATCAATTTAGCAAATCCAAGAGCATAGCTATAAGACCAGGGCATTCACATGTAAACCAGAGCATCACATGAGCTCCTATGATAGCAACTAAACAGGAATAGTAGCCTGCAAACCCCAGGATAGCATGGATCCACAACTACAGAGCTCAAGTAGTAACTGATGCATGAGTAGAGCATAGAGCATCAACCAGACGAGCACCACATCAATATAGCCACGGCCATGTCCCAGACAGTAGCCAAAGCAGAGGAGCAGGAGGAAGATGGAGCTCACTGAGGGAGGTTGTAGCTGAGGCAGTACTCAGCGGGCGCCGGGTGTCGGTGTCCAAACCGGCGGATCTCGGGTAGGGGGTCCCGAGCTGTGAGTTTAGGATCGATGGGTTACAGGGGACGAAGGAGACGATGTTCACCCAGGTTCAGGCCCTCCTATGGAGGTAAAACCCTACGTCCTGCTTGGTTGTATTGATGTGTATGAAGATTACAGAGTCGATCTACCACAAGATCAAGTAGCCAAAACCCTAGCTGAGCTTGTCTGCCCTCTACGATCTAAACCCCCCGGTTTATATAGACACCAGGGGTACCTAGGGTTTACACATGATAAGTCTCCAACCGGAAGTAAAGACGCTGATCCCCTCATCTTGACTTGGAGTCCACGTCACGCCTTCGGAGGTTTCCTTCTAGAATACGGGGTCGCCGCATACCCTGGTCCTTCCTGCGATAATCAGAGAGCGGCCCACCAAGTTGGCCTATGAGAGATAGGCCGGCGGCCCGAGGACCCCTTAGTCCAGGACTCCCTCAGTAGCCCTCAAACTAGCCCCCAACGCCAGGGATCATGACACTAGCAGCTTCGCGTGATCAGAGTCTTCGGCTTGCGGGGTGAGTTCTTTTCCCCCTTTATGATCGGCTGGCTCCAGTCCGGCCGCCAATGACATGTAGTTATCCGAGCATGTAGTTATCCGAACGCCATAAGTCGCTTAGACGCGAAGGCTGAACGTCAAAATGTGAATAGTATTTCCTGACAACCTTTCTGACGAAGGGTCGTGGCCCATCACGACCGCTGAGCCAGTTATAAAAACTCGATTCGCGGTTCGAGGCCGTTCCTCCATTGCCACGTCTTATCAATGTGTAGATTGTGTCCCATTTCTTATGGGATATGATCAACGCCCTGGGTTATTACACGCGCGCACAACGACACGGTTGTTTCGGGAAGTGGTGAGGCCTGCGGCGCAGTAAAAGGGAGACTCTTGGTATTACGGCACCCCATAAAAGGGAGGAAACCCCCAAGGCCTATTCACGCTCCAAATTCGCACCCTTTGCCTCCTCAACCTTCCCAAGCTCCGAGAGCCCAGATCCAGTTCTTCCTCAATCCTCCCTCTGAGTTCGGCCATGGCTGGTTCAGGCTACATGGGCAAGTGGGAGGCCTCCTCCGTCACCGAAAACGACATTCGGGAGCACAAGTGTGCCGGCTACCTCTCCGCCAACATCGCCCACCACGCTCCAGAGGCGAATCAGGTGGTTCCCACACCGAAGCCGGACAAGAGGGTGGTGTTCATCCCCCATTTCATCCGGGGATTGGGCTTTCCGCTCCACCCCTTCGTCAGGGGCCTCATGTTCTTTTACGGGTTAGATTTCCATGATCTCCCCCCGAACTCCTTCATGCACATCTCGGCGTTCATCATCGTCTGCGAAGCTTTCCTGCGGGTACAACCGCACTTCGGCCTGTGGCTCAAAGTGTTCAACATCAAGCCGAAGATAGTTGCAGGCGCGCATGCGGATTGTGGAGGGGCGGTAATCAGCAAGCTCCCCCATGTCGAGTGGCCGGACGGCACCTTTATCGACACGGTCAAGATCGGGCAAAAGGAATGGTTCTACATCACCGAACCAAGGAGAGCGGACTGGGTGGCTCCTGCTGAGTTCAGATCCGGACCCCCCGCAAGGCTAACCTCGTGGCTCAAGAAAGGCCTTGACCAGGGGTCGGCCACAGAGGTAAAATCGCTGCAAAAGCACATCTCGGCGATGATTGAGGCCAAAATCGAGCTAGTCAATGTGATCCAGGTCATCCTCCGCCGCCGTCTCCTCCCCTGCCAGCACCGGGCCTCCCCAATGTGGGCTTACCAGCTCGAGGACCCGGCTACCGTGCGTCAATTCTTCCGCACTACCCACGAGAAATTGTGGAAAGTGCTATTCAAGCCCCAGAAGAGCTGGCCGGCCGAGGAGGAGGACACCGGTCTTGATGCCGAAACCCCTCCTACCAAGGTATGATGAAACTTTAATTCTCCGGCTCTGTTTTTTGATAAAGAGCTGAATCCCCTTCTCCCTCATCTTCACAGAATTGGCTAAGCAAGGCCGTGCAAATTGACTATCCGGCCCCGCAGCCCGAAGACCCTCGATCGGATCTGTTGACGGAGATGCTCATCGTGGCGCCGTATTCGGTGCCAGAGAAGAAGGAGAAGATGAAGAAAGGGGAGAAGAAGGAGGCCCGAGAGGGTCTTTGTCTAATGGGCCTTCCGGACGCTAAGTCCGAGGAGACCCATGCCTCTTCCACTCACGAGGAAGAGCACGAGGACGAAGGGGAGTGCGACTCCCCCCTCACAAGGAAGAGGCCAGCGCCAGCGGACGCCGCGGAGGACCTACCTCCTCCTGCCCCGAAGAGGACATGCCGGACAAAGGCAGTCCTGGCCGACGATAGCTCGGACTCCGACAAGGAGTCTGAGGCTTTTGAAAAGGGTCCCCGAAGTAACCCAAGGGTTAAGCCCCTAGCCCATAGGTATGAATCCGAAGACCCTCTAGGCCACTTATATAGAGCTTTTAATGTTAAATGGGTGGACGTCTTTTAATTTGCAGCCCACCACGCGATCTCCCCACCGACCAAATCTCAGACGGGGAGTCTCTGCCCGCTGACCTGGCGGAAAGTGGGACTGCATCACATCCTACGCCTCCTAAGGTCTCGAAGGAGGCCGCGGAGGTGTTATCGCGCCAGGCTCATTCTGAGCCGAACACCGGCGGCGGGGGTGACGACGTTATGGCTGAGGTTAATACCTCGGCCGCCGAAGACCGGGAGGAGGAACATCTCCTGGCAACTGAAGAGGGGGGACGAGGTCTAGTCCAGTCCCCTCCGAGGACATCTCCGGAGCGCTCTATGCCTCGGGAGCTGCCCGCCCAATCCCCCACCGGAGGGAGGGTTGGCAGGTCACCACCGGTGCCGCCCATGACTGGGTGGTCGGCCGTGATGGAGGAAGCTTTATCCGGCTCCTCCATCGCCGAAGATCACCGCACACTTATGGGTGCGGTTTTGCAAGGCATTCAGTCCGTTGATAGCGGACTGAAAGAGGCCTTCAACGGTCTCTTGACGGGCTTCAAGGTGAGCCACGTAATACTCTTTTTTCAGAAAAAATTAATTTGCCAGGTTTATGCAATCCTTATAAGTGTAGTAGCCCCCGAGCCCTGGGTGAATTTGAAAAACCCACCCGGGGGTCAAATGTCCGAAAGTTAGTAACGATGCTCAAGGCACCCTTTGTCCCTCATTGTTTTAAGAGCTCCGGAGAGTACTTAGCAGAGGGTCTGAATCCGACAGCTCAGGAGTTTTAATGCACATAAGTTGTTTTGTAGGCCTCATCATCGGCGGCGGCCGCCAATGCAGTGGAGCTTGCCGAGCTAAACCGGAAGCTGAAGAGCTCCGATGAGGAGCTCAATCGCCTGAACAAGAGATTCGACGAGACGCAAGGTGAGTCCGAATTGTATCATTCAGGCTATTGTCTATCCTCATTGAGTGACATATCCGGATTGTTATCCCTAAGTGTTATTTACTCATTGTTACCACAACTGTGGCCGCGGAGATCGAGAACCTCAAGGCCGAGTTGGCAAAGGTGAGGAAGGAGGCCGCGGATGAGAAGGCGACGGCCGAACAAGCGGCAGCCGAACTATCGGCGTTAAAAGTCGTGAGCAACAAGCATGAGGCCCGGGTGGTAGAGGTGCAGCTAGAGCTCAAGGATGCCAGCACGAAGTGCGAGGCCCTTGAGCAAAAGAGCAAAGACCAGGCCACCGAACTATCCACGCTGAAATCCGAGCTCAAAGAGGAGCGAGTTGATAGGCGGTTCTTTGAAGAAGAACTCCGCCAAGTCAAGGTGATCGCGGATGGTAAGCCGTACTTACTGCAATGTGCCTTTGGTGGTAACAGGTTTGCATTGCTCACCCGGGTGTGGCGTTCCTTAGGCACCTTTACGGACCTCCCGAGGAGTGCAGCGGACGCGAACAAATACTTCGCCTCTCGGGATGGGGATGTTGAGCCTCGGCTGTTCTGGGCGCAGTTTCAATTCCCCAAGCATCCTCCCCTCCCGAGCAAGTGGATGAAACAATTGATGGAGCTGCACAGGATGGCGGAGCCGGCCATGAAGGACCTCTGCATCTGGCTGTGGCCTGCAGAGCCATTGCCGAGCAGTTACTTCAGCTTGGTGCAGAAACTGTGCGACGCTGCGCCTCAGATTGACACTCTAAAGCGTTCTACGTGCATCGAGGGAGCTCGGATGGCCTTTGCAAGGACCATGGTGCACTTGCCGACGCTCAAGCCAATCGAGATGGCCACCGTGCCTCCACCCCCTAGGAAGGAGCATAGGCGCCCCGAGAAATACTTTTCCACTGTGATGGATGGTGCTCGGACGATAGAAGCCCAATGCCCTAAGGATGTAATTTATGAATGAGCGTTTTGTCATGTATCCGATGACTGTTCCGCTTTATAATGCTGTTGCATGGTTTATCATGTCTTTAAGCTTTGTATTATTTTGACTCCTATGTGGCCGTTTTATCTTAAAGTTGCGAGTCGTCGGCTTCAGCTCCCATGTAGATACTACACGAGGTATTTCTACCTCCACACTGTGACCCTTAGCCGACGTATCGGTGCCCGAAGGCGGCAGTGCGAGGGGGAACAAGGCAATCAGACTATGATGCTTTAGTGCTTTCACTTAGCCGTAGGAGCTTGACTGCGGGGGCTGAGGACTAGCCCCTAGTGTTTTGTGATATTCGGATACACCGAGGTTGAAACCACCATCACATGGTTTGTAAACGTACAAACCCCTCGTATAACACGGAATAACCTCTATCAATTTTTAGTTTGATACTTATGCTCGGATTGCAGACCGGTTCTCGCTTATTATGACAGTCAGTTTTCGGCTTTCTCCACTGAGGTATTTGACCAGGCGAGCCAGAAGCACAATCGCAGTGGTTCTCCCTTTACCCTTTTAGCCGAACGAGAGAAACGTAAGAGGGCAAACACAGGAGCCGGGCAACCCAACCGTTGACCCAAGACATAATTCGGAACCGATTCATATAACGCAACATCCGAGACGCCGAATACATAAACAATAGTGCCAAGGTGATTCTTGGGGCGATTTTTATAGTCAAGCCCCCGGTCTATTAGCTGGTCGCATCGTAATATGTACCGAACAGCTTTGCTATCGGCGTCGGTGAGTATAGAACAGAGTATGTGACATAAAATACAACGAGGAGGCCGTAAAGGATGGTCTTTATTTCTGATGAATTCTTATAACTCAAACTGCCGAAGCAACTATTACAGGTATTTTGAAATGAAAAAATAAAGTTTACAAAGGAGAGTTTTTACCCGGGGTCTTCGATGGGTGGCTTGACATCCTCAATTTGCCATGTCGCATGTCTGCTCCTTTGCTCCCGAGGGGGTGCGTTCCTTTAAAGGTGATTGTTATCGGCGAACGGACCTTGGGAAGAAGATCTTGAAAAGTCAACGCAGTGTGGATGAGCTTTACGCTTGAAAGGTCCTAGATGGTACCTGTGGTTTGTCCGAAGACATGTGTTGGCAGTAGTTCGGTCCAGCGAAACACTTTCCCTTTGATAGTGGGTCCCCACAGTTGCCCATGGTATTTTGAGCGCGAAGTTGTGCCTTCTTGGCACATATTTTACGGGAACTAGGGCTGTGCTGTGGGGGGCGTATCCCTATTTTTGTTGGGCGGAAGATGATTCCGGGAGTTCGGGTTGAGACCGAGCTCGTTTACTATCCTGACGTGCCTTTATGGTTGATTTGGGTGTCGGCCTATCGTCGCCGTACTGGAATTCGACTGCCAGGGCCACTGTGTGTTCCTCAGTTCGGAGAGAGCGCTCTGTGTTACCGTTGACAGTAATGATCCCCCTGGGCCCGTGCATCTTGAGCTTCAGGTACGCGTAGTGGGGGACGGCGTTAAAGCGAGCGAATGCTATGCGGCCGAGTAGGGCGTGATAACTGCTGCGAAAAGTGACAATGTCGAAGATCAAGTCTTCGATGCGGAAGTTATCGGGCGAGTCAAACACTACTTCCAGATTCACGGTGCCCGAGCAGCGGGCTTTGATGCCTGGGATCACTCCTTTAAAGGTAGTGTTGCTAGGTTTGATCCTTGACGGATCTATACCCATCTTTTTCACCGTGTCTAAGTAGATCAGATTAAGGCTACTTCCTCCGTACATTAGGACTCTAGTGAGTTGATACCCATTGATAATGGGGTCTAGGACGAGGGCTGCCGAACCTCCGTGACGGATACTGGTCAGATGGTCTCGTCGATCGAAGTTGATCGAGCAAGCCGACCATGGGTTATACTTCGGGGCTACGGGCTCTACGGCGTAGACCTCCCGATGGGCGCGCTTCCTCTCCTTTTTTGGTATGTGAGTGGCATATATCATGTTCACAGTTTTTACCTCTAGAGGGAACTGCTTTTGTCCTCCATTGCTTGGACCGCGGGGCTCGTCATCGTCCTCGCTGTGTGGGCTCTTGCCTTACTCCTCGGCTGTGAGTTTGCCAGCTTGTTTGAATACCCAACAATTACGATTGGTGTGGGTAGCGGGCTTGTCTTGGGTGCCGTGGATCTGGAAGGGCCTATCCATGATTTTGTCCAGCGTGGTAGGTCCGTCTCGATTTCCTTTAGAAGGTTTCTTCCGCTGTCCGGATTTTGGGTTGCAAAAACCGGCGTTAACGGCCGTGTCCTCAGCATCGCCGTTGTTGTGCCAGCGTTTGTTTTTGTTACGTCGTGGTTTCCCATTTCCATCCCGGATTTCGGAGGTGCCGGGCTCTTCGGGGTTATGGCCTCGTCGAGCTAGCCAGTTATCCTCACCCGCGCAAAAGCGGGTCATAAGTGAGGTAAGGGCGGACATTGTCCTAGGCTTGTCCTGGCCGAGCTGACGAGCTAGCCACTCGTCTCGGATATTATGTCTGAAGGAGGCTATTGCCTCAGCGTCCGGGCAGTCAACGATCTGGTTTTTCTTGGTCAGGAACCGATTCCAGAATTGTCGAGCCGATTCACCTACTTTCTGGACAACATTGCTCAGGTCGGAGGAGTACGGTGGCCGGACATAAGTGCCCTGGAAGTTAGATCGGAAGGCATCCTCGAGCTCTTCCCAGCTCCCAATAGAATTCTCGGGGAGACTATTTAACCAGTGTCGAGCTGGCCCCTTAAGTTTTAGGGGCAAATACTTGATGGCATGGAGATCATCTCCTCGTGCCATATGAATGTGGAGGAGGAAGTCCTCAATCCACACGGCTGGGTCTGTTGTCCCGTCGTATTGCTCTATGTTAACGGGTTTAAACCCTTCAGGGAACTGATGCTGCATCACCTCGTCTGTGAAGCACAGTTGGTGGGCAGCGCCTCTGACCCGGGCTATGTCATGCCTACGATCGGCGATAGATCGGGCCCGGTTTTGTTCCCGACCTCTATTGTTGTGGTCGAGCCAAGACTGGTACCCGTCCCGTCTAGCGGGGGAGTACCCTCTAGATCCGTAGATGGATCTTGTGTGGCCTGCTCTATAATCCAGGTCCTTTCATAAGTCATACCTGTCCTCAGGCCCTGCTTGCTCTTTTCCTCTCCTGCGGGGTACCGCAGGTCTGTACTCGGCCTCGCCTGCCGTCCTATCCCCTCCTCGGGGAGGGTGGTCCGGCTGGTCGTACGGAGTATGCCTGGGAGACGATGGTTCAAGGACCTCGTCATCGAACTGCGGCAGCAGCCGCCGGCATGGGTAGCTCTTGGGTTGGTCCGGTAGATCGGTACCGCACCCTTCTTCGGCTGCCAAGACCCTCGTCCATCTATCATTGAGGGTGTCCTGCTCGGCTTTGAGCTGCTGTTGTTTTGCCTTCAGGCTTCGGGCGGTGGCTAAAAGCTGCCGCCTAAACCGTTCCTGATCCGCAGGGTTTTCGGGGACGGTGAAGTCTTCGGTTTCTAGGCTGTCCTCCTCCTCGACAGGGGGAAGGTAGTTGTCGTCCGCGGAATCATTAAGATCCTCGGTGTCGCGCCGATCTTCGGGCCTTTGCTGGTCCTCCAGTGGCTGTTCGGGTAGTTCAGGGTCGCCGAGGTCTTCCGGGGTGTCGTTTTCCCCGGTGCCTGCAATGGCCTCCCTTCCCTTGTTTGCCTTAGATCGTTTGCGCTGTTTCCGGCGCCTTGACGGCTCCTCTCCGGATTTATCGCCATTCTTCTTAGTGGTGCGATCGCCCTTATCGTCAGGGGTGTCTACCATGTAGACGTCGTAGGTGGAGGTGGCAGTCCATCGCCCAGTGTTGACAGAGGCGGGGGCGCCGTCCTCTTTATCCATGTCTTCTGCCTCCTCGGAGGCGTAGTCTAGCATATCGGTTAAGTCTTCGATAGTGGCTACCAAGTGGGTGGTGGGTGGGTCGAAAAATTCACCATGACCCGTCTTCAGACCGATCTGAGCATGGGTCGAGGTCGGGTCGTCTGTGTTTTTTATTGATAGGATCCAGTCCAGCACCTCGTTGATCGCCGAGAGCTCGACCGAATCGATCTGCCTAGGACTTTTGGAGTTAACCTCCAACGTGTCCGTATAAAGAGCGTGTTCGTCAGGGGCCGACCCCTGGCCCTCAGGTACTATAACCGGATCCGGACTAAGAACCAGATCATCGGCAGGGATAGACCCGAGGGCGGAGCCGAGAAGGAGATCCGAAGTTACGGCTTCGGAGACTTCGGGCTCGTCAGATGAGATCGCAAGCCCAGCGAATGAAAGATCACCCTGGGAGTCTGCGGAGAACCCTAGGTTCCCGAATCTGATCTCCTGATCGGGGGCGAGATTCCCGATCCGACCAGGGTGGCCGGTCGGGTCGGCATGCAGCACGATGCTGCCGAAAGCGAAAATCTGTCCGGGGGCGAAGGAGCCCCCGTTACGGACTTCATCGCTAATGATTAGGCGAGCCATCAATTCCTCTTGCGATCCCACAGCGGAACTCTCAATGAAAGCACCAATGTCGGTGTCAAAACCGGCGGATCTCGGGTAGGGGTCCCAAGTTGTGAGTTTAGGATCGATGGGTTACAGGGGACGAAGGAGACGATGTTTACCTAGGTTCGGGCCCTCCTATGGAGGTAAAACCCTACGTCCTGCTTGGTTGTATTGATGTGTATGAAGATTACAGAGTCGATCTACCACCAGATCAAGTAGCCAAAACCCTAGATGAGCTTGTCTGCCCTCTACGATCTAAACCCCCAGGTTTATATAGACACCAGGGGTACCTAGGGTTTACACATGATAAGTCTCCAGCTGGAAGAAAGACGCTGATCCCCTCATCTTGACTTGGAGTCCACGTCGCGCCTTCGGAGGTTTCCTTCTAGAATACAGGGTCACCGCATACCCCGGTCCTGTTGGAAATATGCCCTAGAGGCAATAATAAAATGGTTATTATTATATTTCCTTGTTCATGATAATCGTTTATTATCCATGCTATAATTGTATTGATTGGAAACTCAAATACATGTGTGGGTACATAGACAAACAATGTGTCCTTAGTAAGCCTCTAGTTAACTAGCTCGTTGATCAAAGATGGTGAAGGTTTCCTGGCCATGGACATGAGATGTCATTTGATAACAGGATCACATCATTAGGAGAATGATGTGATGGACAAGACCCAAACTATAAACGTAGCATGTGATCGTGTCAGTTTATTGCTATAGTTTTCTGCATGTCAAGTATCTGTTCCTATGACCATGAGATCATGCAACTCACTGACACCGGAGGAATGCCTTGTGTGTATCAAACGTCACAACGTAACTGTGTGACTATAAAGATGCTCTACAGGTATCTCCGAGGGTGTCTGTTGAGTGGGCATGGATCAAGACTGGGATTTGTTACTCCGTGTGACGGAGAGGTATCTCAGGGCCCACTCGGTAATACAACATCACTATAAGCCTTGCAAGCAATGTGACTAAGGTGTTAGCCACGGGATCTTGTATTACGGAACGAGTAAAGAGACTTGCCGGTAACGAGATTGAACTAGGTATAGGGATACCGACGATCGAATCTCGGGCAAGTAACATACCGAAGAACAAAGGGAACAACATACGGGATTGACTGAATCCTTGACATAGAGGTTCGACCGATATAGATCTTCGTAGAATATGTAGGAACCAATATGGGCATCCAGGTCCCGCTATTGGTTATTGACCGTAGAGGTGTCTCGGTCATGTCTACATAGTTCTCGAACCCGCAGGGTCTACACACTTAACGTTTGGTGACGATTAGTATAGTTGAGTTATTGTGTTGGTGACCGAAGGTTGTTCGGAGTCTCGGATAAGATCCCGGACATGACGAGGATCTCCGGAAGAGTCCGGAGGTAAAGATTGATACATGTGATAATAGTGGTTTGATCTCCGGAAGGGTTCCGGAATTCACCGAAAGGGGTTCCGGATGTTTACCGAAGTGTTCGGGTGCAGCAACACTTTATATGGGCCAAAGGGGTAAAACGCACGAGGTATTGGAAAGTGCAAAAGGAAGTTTTGCTGCTGCCTTAAGCGGTACTACCGCTGGTAAAGCAGTACTACCGCTTGTATGAAGCGGTACTACCGCTCAAGCGGTACTACCGCTTGTATGAAGCGGTACTACCGCTTGTACGCGGTACTGCTGGAATCCGAGTGGGACTCTTTCCGTGCGGGCCAAACCGACCTTGTGCGGGCAAAACCGACCTTGTGGAGGCTTTCTCTCCAAGTTTAGACCCCAGGGCTCAACATATAAATAGAGGGGCAGGGCTAGCACACGGGACACATCAGGATTTCCCAAGCCGTGTGCCGGCAACCCTAACCCTCTAGTTTCTCCCGTCATAATCTCCGTAGTGCTTGGCGAAGCCCTGCAGAGATTGTTCCTCACCACCATCACCACGCCGTCGTGCTGCCGGAACTCATCTACTACTTCACCATCGCTCGCTGGATCGAGGAGGTGAAGGCGTCATCAAGCCGTACGTGTGTTGAACGCGGAGGTGCCGTCTGTTCGGCACTAGTTCGTGATTGGATCGAGGGACGACTTGCGATTTGGATCGCGGAGACGTTCGACTACATCAACCGTGTTTCTTAACGCTTCCGCTTAGCGATCTACAAGGGTATGTAGATTCACTCTCCCTCTCGTAGATGCTCATCACCATGGATAGATCTTGCGTGTGCGTAGGAAAATTTTTGTTTCCCATGTGACGTTCCCCAACAGTGGTATCAGAGCTAGGTCTATGCGTAGATGAGATCTCGAGTAGAACACAAAAGGGTTTTTGTGGGCGTTGATATTCATATTGCTTCCTCCCTTGGTATTTTCTTGTTTCGGTGGTATTGTGGGATGAAGCGGCTCGGACCAACATTACTCGTACGCTTACGAGAGACCGGTTCCTTCAACTGACATGTAACTTCGTTGCATAAAGATGGCTAGCGGGTGTCTGTTTCTCCCACTTTAGTCAGATCGGATTTGACAAAGGCGGTCCTTGAGAAGGTTGAATAGCAATTTTTGTATCACCGTTGTGGTTTTTGCGTAGGTAAGAATTGTTCTTGCTAGATACCCGTAGCAGCCACGTAAAACTTGCAACAACAATTAGAGGACGTCTAACTTGTTTTTGCAGGGTATGTTGTGATGTGATATGGCCAATTACATGATGAGATATATGTGATGTATGAGATGATCATGTGTTGTATAGAATATCACGACTTGCATGTCGATGAGTACGGCAACTGGCAGGAGCCATAGAGTTGTCTTTAATTATTTTCGCCATTTTGCTTTACTTTCTCGCTATGAGTTAGCAATAGTCGTGGAAGCAACAGTCGGCGCGACAACCTCATGGCGACACGTTGATGGAGATCAAGATGATGGAGATCATGGTGTCATGCCGGTGACGATGGAGATCATGCCGGTGCTTTGTAGATGGAGATCAAAAGCACAAGTTCATGGCCATATCATGTCACTTATGATTTGCATGTGATGTTAATCCTTTTATGCATCTTATTTTGCTTAGGACGACGGTAGCATTATAAGGTGATCCCTCACTTAAATTTCAAGATAAAATTGTGTTCTCCCCGAGTGTGCACCGTTGCGAAAGTTCGTCGTTTCGAGACACCACGTGATGATCGGGTGTGATAGACTCTACGTTCGCATACAACGGGTGCAAGCCAGTGTTGCACGTGCGGAACACTCGGGTTAAACTTGACGAGCCTAGCATGTACAAACATGGCCTCGGAACACAAGAGACTAAAAGGTCGAACATGAGTCATATAGTAGATATGATCAACATGAAGATGTTCACCATTGAAACCACCTCAACTCACGTGATGATCGGACTTGAGTTGGTTGATTTGGATCATGTGACACTCGAATGACCGGAGGGATGTCAATTTGAGTGGGAGTTTTTAAGTAATATGATTAACTAAACTCATTATCTTGAACAATAGTCTAAGTTGTCTTTGCAATATTTATGTTGTAGATCATGGCTCGCGCAGTAGCACCCCTGAATTTTAATGCGTTCCTAGAGAAAGCTAAGTTGAAAGATGATGGAAGTAACTTTGTGGACTGGGCCCGTAATCTAAGGATTATCCTTACGGCTTCCCAGAAGGCTTATGTCCTTGATGCTCCGCTTGGTGATCCACCCGCTCCAGTTGAGTCTCCAGACGTTGTGAACGCCTGGCAGGCTCGTTCTGATGATTACTCAATAGTTCAATGTGCAATGTTGTATGGCTTAGAACCGGGACTTCAAAGACGTTTTGAACGTCATGGAGCATATGATATGTTCCAGGAGTTGAAGTTTATCTTTCAGAAGAATGCCCAGATCGAGAGGTATGAGACCTCCGATAAGTTCTATGCTTGCAAGATGGAGGAGAACGGGTCTGTCAGTGATCACATACTCAGAATGTCTGGGTACTCCACCCGTCTAGCTGAATTGGGGATGCCCCTTCCGCCAGAGGCTATCACTGACAAAGTTCTTCAATCATTGCCACCTAGCTACAAGAGCTTCGTGTTGAACTATAACATGCACGGGATGAACAAGTCAGTCGCCGAGCTATTTGCGATGTTGAAACTCGCTGAGTCTGAGATTCAGAAGGAGCATCAAGTGTTGATGGTCAATAAAACCACTAGTTTCAAGAAGAATGGCAAGGGTAAGAAGGGTAACTCCAAGAAGAGTGGCAAAGCAGTTGCCCCTCCCGTGAAGAAACCCAAGGCTGGACCCAAGGCTGAAACTGAGTGCCTTCATTGCAAGGGAACTGGTCACTTGAAGCGGAACTGCCCCAAGTATTTGGCTGACAAGAAGGCGGCCAACAACAAACAAGGTATATATGATATACATGTTATTGATGTGTACCTTACCAACTCTCGTTGTAGTTCCTGGGTATTTGATACCGGTGCGGTTGCTCACATTTGCAACTCAAAACAGGAACTGCAGAATAGACGGAGGCTGGCAAAGGACGAAGTGACGATGCACGTGGGAAATGGTTCCAAGGTTGATGTGATCGCCGTCGGCGCGCTCGCTCTTTGATTACCATCGGGATTAGTGATGAACCTGAATAATTGTTATTTAGTGCCTGCGTTAAGCATGAACATTATATCTGGATCTTGTTTATTGCGAGACGGTTACTCATTTAAATCTGAGAATAATGGTTGTTCTATTTATATGAGTAATATCTTTTATGGTCATGCACCCAATGTGAGGGGTTTATTCTTATTGAATCTCGATAGTGATGATACACGTGTTCATAACATTGATGCCAAAATATGTAGAATTGATAATGATAATACCACTTTCTTGTGGCACTGCCGTTTAGGTCATATTGGCGTAAAACGCATGAAGAAGCTCCATGCTGATGGACTTTTGGAGTCACTTGATTTTGAATCACTTGACACGTCTGAGCCATGCCTCATGGGCAAGATGACTAAGACGCCATTCTCTGGTACAATGGAACGGGCAAGTGACTTGTTGGAAATCATACATACTGATGTGTGCGGTCCGATGAGCATTGAGGCACGCGGTGGTTATCGTTAATTTCTCACCTTCACTGATGACTTAAGTAGATATGGGTATATTTACTTAATGAAACACAAGTCTGAAACGTTTGAAAAGTTCAAGCAATTTCAGAGTGAAGTTGAGAATCATCGTAACAAGAAGATTAAATTCCTACGATCTGATCGAGGAGGAGAATATCTGAGTTATGAGTTTGGCAATCACTTAAGACAGTGTGGAATTGTTTCACAATTGACACCGCCTGGAACACCACAGCGTAATGGTGTGTCCGAACGTCGTAATCGAACCTTATTGGATATGGTGCGATCTATGATGTCTCTTGCCGATTTGCCACTATCGTTTTGGGGTTATGCATTAGAGACAGCTGCATTCACTTTAAATAGGGCACCATCAAAATCCGTTGAGACGACGCCATATGAACTATGGTTTGGCAAGAAGCCAAATATGTCGTTTCTTAAAGTTTGGTGATGTGATGCTTATGTCAAAAAGCTTCAGCCTGAAAAGCTGGAACCCAAAGCGGAGAAATGCGTCATCATAGGATACCCAAAAGAGACAGTTGGGTATACCTTCTATCTCAGATCCGAAGGCAAAGTGTTTGTCGCTAAAAACAGAACATTTCTTGAGAAAGAGTTTCTCTCGAAAGAATTGAGTGGGAGGAAGATAGAACTTGATGAGGTTATTGAACCTTTACTTCAACCAGAGAGTAGCGCAGCGCAGAAAGATGTTTCTGTAGAGCCTACATCAGTTGAAGAGGAAGTTAATGATGATGATCATGAAGCTTCGGATCAAGTTGCTATCGAACCTCGTAGGTCGACAAGGACGCGTACTGCTCCTGAGTGGTACGGCAACCCTGTCTTAGAGGTCATGTTGTTGGACAACGATGAACCTACGAGCTATGGAGAAGCGATGGTGGGCCCGGATTCCGAGAAATGGTTAGAGGCCATGAAATCCGAGATGGGATCCATGTATGAAAACAAAGTATGGGCTTTGGAAGTATTACCTAAAGGGCGTAAGGCCATTCAGAACAAATGGATCTTTAAGAGGAAGACGGACGCGGACGGTAATGTGACCGTCTATAAAGCTCGACTTGTGGCAAAGGGTTTTTCACAAGTTCAAGGAGTTGACTACGATGAGACCTTCTCACCCGTAGCGATGCTTAAGTCTGTCAGAATCATGTTAGCAATAGCTGCCTTTTTCGATTATGAAATTTGGCAGATGGATGTCAAAACAGCGTTCCTTAACGGGTTCCTTAAGGAAGAGTTGTATATGATGCAACCAGAAGGTTTTGTCGATCTAGAGAATGCTGACAAAGTTTGCAAACTCCAGCGATCCATTTATGGACTGGTGCAAGCATCTCGGAGTTGGAATCTTCGCTTTGATGAGGTGATCAAAGCGTTCGGGTTTATACAAGTTTACGGAGAAGCTTGTATTTACAAGAAAGTGAGTGGGAGCTCTATAGCGTTTCTAATATTATATGTGGATGACATATTGATGATTGGAAACAATATAGAAATGTTGGAAAGCGTGAAGGAATACTTGAACAAGAGTTTTTCAATGAAGGACCTAGGAGAAGCTGCTTTCATATTAGGCATCAAGATCTATAGAGATAGATCGAGACGCTTAATATGACTTTCACATAGCACATACCTTGACAAAGTTTTGAAGAAGTTCAAAATGGATCAGTCCAAGAAGGGGTTCTTGCCTGTATTGCAAGGTGTGAAGTTGAGTAAGACTCAATGCCCAGTGACTGCAGAAGATAGAGAAAAGATGAGTGTCGTCCCCTATGCTTCAGCCATAGGCTCTATCATGTATGCAATGCTGTGCACAAGACCCGATGTCAGCCTTGCCATAAGTATGGCCGGAAGGTTTCAAAGTGATCCAGGAATGGAACACTGGACGGCGGTCAAGAATATCCTGAAGTACCTGAAAAGGACTAAGGACATGTTTCTCGTTTATGGAGGTGATCAAGAGCTCGTCGTAAAGGGTTACGTCGATGCAAGCTTTGGCACTGATCCGGATGACTCTAAGTCGCAAACCGAATACGTATTTATTCTCAATGGGGGTGCGGTTAGCTGGTGCAGTTCCAAGCAAAGCGTAGTAGCTGATTCTACATGTGAAGCGGAGTACATTGCTGCCTCGGAGGCGGCGAAGGAAGGTGTCTGGATGAAGGAGTTCATGATAGATCTTGGAGTAGTGCCTAGTGCACTAAACCCAATGACTCTGTTCTGTGACAACACTGGTGCCATTGCTCTAGCCAAGGAACCCAGGTTTCACAAGAGGACCAGACACATAAAGCGACGTTTCAATTCCATCCGCGATTACATCAAGGAGGACGACATAAATATTTGCAAAGTGCATACGGATCTGAATGTTGCTGATCCGATGACTAAACCTCTTCCAAGGGCTAAACATGATCAACACCAGAACTGTATGGGTGTTAGATTCATTACAATGTAAATCACATAGTGATGTGAGCTAGATTATTGACTCTAGTGCAAGTGGGAGACTGTTGGAAATATGCCCTAGAGGCAATAATAAAATGGTTATTATTATATTTCCTTGTTCATGATAATCATTTATTATCCATGCTATAATTGTATTGATTGGAAACTCAAATACATGTGTGGGTACATAGACAAACAATGTGTCCTTAGTAAGCCTCTAGTTAACTAGCTCGTTGATCAAAGATGGTGAAGGTTTCCTGGCCATGGACATGAGATGTCATTTGATAACGGGAACACATCATTAGGAGAATGATGTGATGGACAAGACCCAAAGTATAAATGTAGCATGTGATCGTGTCAGTTTATTGCTATAGTTTTCTGCATGTCAAGTATCTGTTCCTATGACCATGAGATCATGCAACTCACTGACACCGGAGGAATGCCTTGTGTGTATCAAATGTCACAACGTAACTGGGTGACTATAAAGATGCTCTACAGGTATCTCCGAGGGTGTCTGTTGAGTGGGCATGGATCAAGACTGGGATTTGTTACTCCGTGTGACGGAGAGGTATCTCAGGGCCCACTCGGTAATACAACATCACTATAAGCCTTGCAAGCAATGTGACTAAGGTGTTAGCCACGGGATCTTGTATTACGGAACGAGTAAAGAGACTTGCCGGTAACGAGATTGAACTAGGTATAGGGATACCGACGATCGAATCTCGGGCAAGTAACATACCGAAGAACAAAGGGAACAGCATACGGGATTGACTGAATCCTTGACATAGAGGTTCGACCGATATAGATCTTCGTAGAATATGTAGGAACCAATGTTGGCATCTAGGTCCCGCTATTGGTTATTGACCGTAGAGGTGTCTCGGTAATGTCTACATAGTTCTCGAACCCGCAGGGTCTACACACTTAACGTTTGGTGACGATTAGTATAGTTGAGTTATTGTGTTGGTGACAGAAGGTTGTTCGGAGTCTCGGATAAGATCCCGGACATGACGAGGATCTCCGGAAGAGTCCGGAGGTAAAGATTAATATATGTGATAATAGTGTTTTGATCTCCGGAAGGGTTCCGGAATTCACCGGAAGGGGTTCCGGATGTTTACCGAAGTGTTCGGGTGCAGCAACACTTTATATGGGCCAAAGGGGTAAAACCCACGAGGTATTGGTAAGTGCAAAAGGAAGTTTTGCTGCTGCCTTAAGCGGTACTACCGCTGGTAAGGCAGTACTACCGCGTAAGCGGTACTACCGCTTGTATGAAGCGGTACTACCGCTCACGAGCGGTACTACCGCTTGTACGCGGTACTGCTGGAATCCGAGTGGGACTCTTTCCGTGCGGGCCAAACCGACCTTGTGCGGGCAAAACCGACCTTGTGGAGGCTTTCTCTCCAAGTTTAGACCCCAGGGCTCAACATATAAATAGAGGGGCAGGGCTAGCACACGGGACACATCAGGATTTCCCAAGCCGTGTGCCGGCAACCCTAACCCTCTAGTTCCTCCCGTCATAATCTCCGTAGTGCTTGGCGAAGCCCTGCAGAGATTGTTCCTCACCACCATCACCACGCCGTCGTGCTGCCGGAACTCATCTACTACTTCACCATCGGTCGCTGGATCGAGGAGGTGAAGGCGTCATCAAGCCGTACGTGTGTTGAACGCGGAGGTGCCGTCTGTTCGGCACTAGTTCGTGATCAGATCGAGGGACGACTTGCGATTTGGATCGCGGAGATGTTCGACTACATCAACCGCGTTTCTTAACGCTTCCGCTTAGCGATCTACAAGGGTATGTAGATTCACTCTCCCTCTCGTAGATGCTCATCACCATGGATAGATCTTGCGTGTGCGTAGGAAAATTTTTGTTTCCCATGCGACGTTCCCCAACAGGTCCTTCCTGCGATAATCAGAGAGCAGCCCACCAAGCTGGCCTATGAGAGATAGGTCGGCGGCCCGAGGATCCCTTAGTCCAGGACTCCCTCACCGGGAGATACCGCTTCCTACACCGCATATCCACCAGGTCGCCGGAGATGACCGGACGAGAGCGAGAGGAAAGACACCTGACCGACGAAAGACACAATAGTCAGTACATGCAATTGTGAATAATTAATAAGGTTGTTCCAGATTCACCAAGACATGAAAAACTGGTATAGTAGTCTCTGATTTTCACCATATCCGGAACATTCTTAAAACAATAAGTTGTACAAAAAAACCAGCAACACACTACACTACATAGGCATGTGCGATGAGACCCCAAACTAAGCTTTGAACAGGAATGCTTCACCAACTTCAATCTCAAATAAGAAAAACTATGAATCAACGCACAATGAAATAATATTAACACTAAAGAGAATAATCAACACACCATGGGAAATCAGGAAAATAGTAAGAATTTGAGCTATAAGTAGATTTGGAAATCATCTCAAACAAAAACCTGAACCAGCACTAAATTCAAAGCAACATGATCTCTGATTAAGAAAAAGATAAACATGAAAAATGTTTCGTATGCACAAGTGATAAATGTAGGCATGCTCATTTGCTGAGGAAGTAGATACCTGAAAGAGAGTCAAATTAGTAACTGGAAGATTGGCATGTAATAATACAAATGTAATACTGAACAAATTAGTCTCTCTCCTATCAGGATTCTCAACACATTCCTGAAGAGAGAAGAACACCACTCAAACAAAAAAAGGAGTACAAGAAAACATTAAGAATTTGAGCTATAAATCCGAACTAGCACCAAATTCAAAGCAGCATGAGCTCTAAATCTGAGAAAATTATGTGATGCATGTCTCGAACAATCCAGCACAATTATATTTCCTCTGCAATTTATCCATTTATAGGTTGCATAGCAAATCACACAACACAACTATATTTGAGAAAGAAATTATTGAATAGATAACAAAGCATAAAAGGGAAATAATTTTCCATAGTGGCCTTGTTGGATTTCAACAATAATCTACACAAGCAAGGATGAAAAACTTGCGGATTAGCTCAAACCAGAGGAGTGGTAGTGTGAGTACCTGCAAGAGAATGATGGAGAAATACACAGAGGCGTCGAGGCCGAGAGGTGGAAGTGGAGGAAGCATAGCATGACCAACCAGTACACGCCAAGAAGAAGGCCAGTCGACCTTCGCCCCACCCTCGTCTCCCCTCTCCCCTGCAATGGTTCGCTCCCTCCACGATCTCTCCCCCTGAGGGAGGAGAGAGCTGAGGCGGGAGGAGAGAGACGAGGTGGCAGGAAGAGGAGAGTGGTGGCCAGGTCTTCTCCACAGGAGCGGCTGACTTTTATACGCCTATGCGTGAAATGACAAAAATGCCCCCGGCTAGGCACCGAATTAACATGCGGTGGCACGAGCACTATTCATAGCATTTATAGAGCGACATGGAGCCATTGGTTCTGCCTAGCAGTCCAGCAACATTTATATGTAAACCAGAGCATCACATGAGCTCCTATGATAGCAACTAAACATGAACAACAGCCTGCAAACCCCAGAATAGCATGGATCCACAACTACAGAGCTCAAGTAGGAACTGATGCATGAGTAGGGTATAGTGCATCAACCAGAAGAGCACCACATCAATATAGCCACGGCCATGTCCCAAACAGTAGCCAAAGCAGAGGAGCAGGAGGAAGATGTAGCTCACCGAGAGAGGTTGTAGCCGAGGCAGTACTCAGCGAGCGCCGGGGTTGCGCCTGAATGCCGTCCAACCGGAGAGGCCACTTCCTACACAGCACATCCACCACGCCGCCGCGTCGGAGTTGAGCCTTACACCGTCCCGCCGACGAGCACGAACGCTGTCAAGCATAACAAATAAAACTAAGGAGGTTATTATTACTTGAAGTTAATACCTGATCTTCTACAATAATGCCAGCAAAACCAACATAAATACTACAGTACTGTGAAGGGAAAATTCACAGAACTTGAGTGCTCACCTAGGACTTAAAATACTGCAGTACTGTGAAGGGAAAATACTAAAGTACTGTGCATTGATCTTGGCCGCAGTCTTTTGCTGGACATAAGTAAAGTCTACTTAGTTTAGCAAGCTTCAAGTATTAAATGTAATGAACAGAAACGACCAGAGAGAACTTGTCCAGCAACCTGAATACATCACACAGTAGAACAAAACATTGATTAGTTATTTAAGGAAACAATTGGGGTAAACCAAGATAATGGTTCAATAGAAAAACACCAGGTCAAACAGCAGAAGACCAGATCATGTACAACTTAAGTAATATGGTAACCTATGGATCATACAAACACATGCCCTGTTGATACAGAACTGCAAAAGTGAGTGAGAACTTGGAGATTAATTTGCATATGTTAAATTATCATTTATGGTCACAGAACATATGGTGCAGTTCATCTCTGTGTTTTGTACTGGAGTCTAGTAATCATATAAATAAAAACAAACTAAAACTAAAAATGCTACATGGAGTGTCCAGGCAAACAGGTACATACATCAAGTGTGTGAAAACTCTGTTTGGGATACAAAGGAGATAAAAATAAAGCTCAAGCAATCAGAGGAACAAACAAATCAGATCCATAAGAAACCTGCTCGCCCACAGCAACGCAGTTGGAATAAAAAATATATCTAAATAAAGAGCAGACATGTTACAGAGATTAAAGTCACAAAGAAGTGACTATATCTTTCCGCAGGACAATGTCAAATAGAGGGCACTTTCTCAGGTTTCATCGTGCATTCAACCAATGCACACATGGACACACATCGGATCAAACTCTTCTATTTATTAAAAAAGAAAGCAGAAGGAACATCTGTAAAGAGAAAACACCAAATCGGCAAAAATCAAATGCTTAAGCTTGAAAAGGTATTCATCCACTATTTACAATTCATCCTACCAAGAAGAAACATTTAAACAAAGTACATCAAGAACTAACAAAAATATAGGATACATTCATCTTAAGTACATGCGTAGATAATATGAATGCCAATTAACCTCGTGAAAATCAAGCTCGAAGGACCAAGACTCTAGTCAGATGATTCTTAAATAAGATCAAGATGCGTTAGAAATAACTCGCATAATATACACCGTACAGAATAATATGCACCTACAATAAAATCTTTATAATTGGCTAACAATGCAAGAAAACAAAGAGGAATAATAATTATGGTTAATAAAGATTTCAACAAAAAGTTTGACCCTGGATTTTTAATTGTGACATAAAGCACAATAGCATACGTGAAGAAGCTGCATTCAAATAACAGCTGGAGCCTGAGTGCAAGTAAGGGAAATATTAGGATGCAATGATGCATGAATATTAGAAATAGCACATGTGCACATCGATGCAACAAAGAGGGACACCTAACAAAGGCCAAGCATAAGCAGAGAAACCTGAGCACATAAACTGCAGTGACACATAATCTCTATTGGATAACACTACCTCTTCAGCTGTAACAAATGACAGTTACCATGTAGCAGGATACTGATGTATATGCCCAGACAGAACTATATCTACAGAAGAAAATAGGAGGTACAAACATGATAATCTAGGGATATATCCTCTTCCAGCAGTTAATGATTCAATCTGGTTAGATCTGACATAAATCAGTGTGAACTAATTAGCACTAAATGACAAATTGCACCACTGGAATCCGACAAATATCCACGCCCGAGTAGCTAACGCATCAAAAAAATCTGGCTGGATCTGAGCAGGCAACATGCCAACAAAACTACCCGAGCATGCCAACAAAATTAACAGAGAGGAGAAGAGGGGTGGTGGATCTTGGCATTGGCGAAAATCTGGCTGGATCTGAGCAGGCAACATGCCAACAAAACTACCCAAGCATGCCAACAAAACTAACAGAGAGGAGAAGAGGGTTGGTGGACCTTGGCATTGTCGATCACTTCCAAAACAGAAGAGAAGATTCAGCATACTTAAACTGAACATTCTACACTATGCACACATAATACAAGCAATTATGTACTAAAAGTAAAGTAGCAATGATGGGAGCGTTGGAGAATATGGAAAAAGGTTATCACCTTGACGATGTTGCCAAGGGTCTTGGTGGATCCACGAGAGGAAGTGAAGACATCATCGATACCAACGAACTGGACGACCTTCTAGGGGACGCGCGCGGCAACGATTACAGAACCCCTCGGGTCTGCTGGCCAGCGCGGGTCTGCTTCTGCACGGGGGTGATCTTCATCACCTCGCACTACTAGAAAAAAGGCTATTAGTGGCGCACCTGTTTTTGCTATTAATGGCGCACTATAGGTGCGCCACTATTAACACGCCATTAGTAACAAATAGTAATGGCGCACCTTTGGTGCGCCATTAGTAATCCAAATACTAGTGGCGCATCACCTAGTGCGCCATTAATAACACTTCAGGTGCGCCATTACTAGTTTTAACTAGTAATGGCACACCACAACCACGGTGCGCCATTACTAGTATGGCGCACCACACCACGGTGCGCCACTAGTAAAAAAAATTTTTTCAAAATTTTTTTTTTCAAAATAATTTTTTTTTTCAAAAAAAAAAAATTTGTTAGTAGTGGCGCGCCGTGGGTGTGGTGCGCCACTACTAACAAAAAAAAATTTCAAAAAAAAAAAATTTCGAATTTTTTTTTTCAAATATTTTTAAATTTTTTTATCCCTGCAAAATGTAACAAAATAAGCAGAAAGTCAAACAAACTATTTATGACATATAATATATATAAAAAAATTAAAAATAAAACAAACTAATTAGAAATTAAAATAAAATAAAATTCATCAATTCCATTTTATGCATACAAATTATAGTACACACACATAAAATATATATATATATATATATATATATATATATATATATATATATATATATATATATATATATATATTTCATCCATACATACAAATTCATACATTTAATAAACATAATTTGTTCGAATCAACAAGTCACACAATCAAAATACATACACCGCTACTAGTAGTCAATGGCATCAAGTAATGACATGTTACATCAGCATTCTCATGATTTACAAAGAGAGAGAGAAGCAGGTTCGAGGGGAGAAGAGAGCAACATCAGTTGTTTGAGGAAATCTGCAAAAGAAACAAATGACCATATGATGATTAAATTAAATGAATGTTTAAAAACACTCCAGGTAGCTGGTACTGCACAAGATGATTGCATTTGCATAGATGATGGAAACTGAGAAATTGGCAAGCTACACTAAATGAACAAGCTACACTAAAATTAGTTGCTAGATGTACAATCTACACTAAATGAAAAAATTACTAATGAAGTAGATGTGCTACTGTATATAAAGAGCAAGATACTTGTGCGTGTATATTTCTAGACATTGGCAAGATACTTGAAACTACCAAGCAACCAGGACATGAAAAGAATTAGAAAAAAGGAACAATCTAATGTACTGCTTCAGTATGTACAGGCGGTTGCCATGTCATGTTTGGTTGAGTTACAATCACGTAATTTGAGGGTTATTAAGTTGACAAGCATCAGCTTGGATTGAAACCGAAACTTCTGTGTGCATACTCACATCCTAGTCCTAGCACGAGCTTTCTGAAACCTCATGAGACAGACTAAACTACAGAACGACACCCAGGTGACCGTGGCGCATCTATACAATGAGCCTGTGGAGAGGGAGAAAGTAGGCAAATAAGCACCAGATTTTCTTTACAAGAGATCAAACAACAACAGGATGTTACTAAAGGAGTAAAGGTGAACTTAGTTTAGACCTCATCAATAGCAACGAGACCAAGAAGACCTCTGTTGTAGAGCTTTGTTAACTTTGCCTTGAAGCCAGATGTTGCAACTAACTCAGGAGTGACATACAACAATTTTAAAGAAGGATTACCAGAATCGAGATCTTCATGTATCTGAGGAAAGAGCGTATATGTTTAATAAAACTTTGAAGTCAAAAGGAAAAGTAAGCATGCAGAAGTTGTTCACTCTTTAGATCCTAGACACCATGATCTAGTTCATGAATTCCAATTCTCAGAGAATTAATACTTCCTCCGATCCATATTATTTGTCGCTGATTTAGTACAGAGTACAACTTGTGCACCACCGGCTAGTGTATGAATTTATAGGGTCAAAATGTCAGTTGGGACAGTTAAAAGATACACCGAAAGCAATGCAAGAACTGAGCATGTCTCACGAGAGCCTTATATCGCAGTGTGTAAAGACCCTTACCTTGTTTTTGTTAGCAGTTGTTTGTGTCGAAGAGAGAAATTCAGCTGGAATTCGTTTACTTTTCAAGCTGCTAACCTGATTCTCCTGTAAATTTTGCAGACCAAATGACTTTCAAAGCTATCCCAAGATTTAAGGGTAACAGAGAAAAAGTGGAAGGGTGGATAGTTAAACTTACCATTAGTGCTGATCAACAGATTTTACATACAAGAAATCAAGAAACTGTTAGTATAAATCAAAAAGTATGTACATACATTCTTTTCAAGTAGTAGAACTTGTGAAACTGAAAGTATGGAAACTTGATGGGTCAATTCACCTATGAAGGGTGAGATGACAAGAACAACGCCTGCCTTCACTAGAGCAGGGATCTGGTAGCATATTGACTTGCCACCTCCAGTTGGCATCAAACAGAAGCAATCCCTTCCTGCAAATTTGTTGTTTGACAGATTAAACAAAGTAAATATTTGAAGTACTAATCTCATCGACATTCAGGGGGTTAAACATGAAAACAGAACACGAATGTGGAAACAGGGGCAGAGTGAGGATCTGAAAGAACAGCCTCTATGGCCTCTAGCTGCCTTCCTCGGAACTCCGAGTAGCCAAAATACTGCTTCAAGACGCTCTCCAGCTCCTTGGGAGATTTCGTTCCATGCCTCGAGCCTGCCGACCCGCCTTTTAGGGGAAGTGCCTTCTTCATTTTCAGCTGTACCACCTAAAGCATCAGACTATCAGTATCAGAGGATCCATGAATGTGGCCTGATCATTTGGAGCATTTTAACTGCTGTAGCACACTGTGCTTAAACGCCCTTTGGTATAACAAAAATGATGATTTATATAGTCCTATCGGCAGGAAAATAACAATAGAGCAGAAAACCATAAGATGATTGACCCATTGCAAGGATACTTAGAAAAGCATACTGTGTTGTTTGTTGTCACACTGTTGATGTTCCCCCAAATAATCTCCAGAATGGTATGAAGATGCTATTAACAATTTCTCAATAATCCAATTTCTCAGTTACATAGGCTTAGTTATCCAGGAACATGTATAGATGATATCATCCAAATCACTGCGCTCAAGTACTCTCCAGAGTTGTCTCCAGATATCAAGATTCTTCTCAAAAGGCGTAAGGACAAGTTCTTCATTCTCTTGCAATCTGCAGAACATTTCTTTTATAATTGACTTTTGTAGAACAAACAACATAGTAGCAAATTTAAAATTAACTTAGATGGACTGCATGCTCAGACATTGAAAAGAGTAGTCAGGAATATGTACATTGCTTCCATTCAAGCTGAAGAAACCAATTAAAAGCTTCTATAGCTCTATGTGCTTTGTTTATATACTGTTCAATTTGAATACTTAAATTAGTACTTTACATTTTCATTGCCCAGAAAGAATGAACCAGCTTCAAAATTTAGCACGAATATTCAGAACAAGTCCAGGTATGATTTCTAACATAAGATTCCAAAGATACCCAAGTCTAAGGTCATAGTTGCAGAAAACCTGGGGTTTTATGGCTACAACACATGACCTGGGTTTTACATTGATATATCGACATAGTTTCATAAACAAACAACACCCTAACCAACTACTGCTGAAGTATTTTGTAGCAAGTAGTGTTACTTAAATTGTTAACATGCCAAGGTGGGGAGTTAGTTAGGTGAGTTTTCCGAAATGGTATGAATACAAAATCGGGAGATTTCCTGCAACTAAGAGCATAAACCCGATATTTCCTGAAATACACTCGACAACCGTTTCCTGTACAAAGGAGCAATGTAACTTTTGAACAACGGCACTGCTAGAAACACAGCAGAGAAGTGCACCAACCTGGCGAGGTTCCTCCGCCACTCCAGGAAGGCCCGCTTCTCGTTGGTGTCGAGCTCCTCGGTCGTCATCTGGGCAGTCCACGGGGGCCTGAAAACATTCCGATTCCGTTCAACCATGCACAGCTCATCCCACTCCAGACGACCAAAGAAGAAAGAAACGACGGTGCCGAGCACTCACCAGCGGGGCACCCTAAAGCTGTCGGCGTGCAGGGCCTCCTGCTCCTCCCGCAGAAGCCGCCTCTCCTCCTCCGTGTCCCCCGTCCCATCCCTGCAACGCAAAATAACCGCAGCACCCGTGTCAGAGGCAATTCGTCGAACACCTGCGGGGAGCCAAAACAGAACCGGGTGCTTACAGATCGATGAGGCCGGAGCCGAGCGCGGCGGAGAGAGCGGCGGCGCCCTCCGCGTCGTCTCCGTGGAGGAGTTCCTCCTCGGCGGCTCGCTGGAGGACGGCGTCGATGTCGCTGACCTCGATGACGGACTCGAGCGGCAGCGCCTGCTGCGCGCGGCGGGAGATAACGAGCTGCTGGCCCCTCTCCTTGGCGGCCAAGGCCTGCTTGGTAAACGTGGCGCGCGGTGGGACCGAGGGAGGCCGGAGGAGAGGTCAGGGAGGCCGGGGACAGGCGGCGGCGCACGGATCTGGTCGCGGGGAGGCCGCCGGCTGGCGGGCTCCAGGGGCGGCGCGGGGCTCGGCCGAGCTCGAGCTCGAGCCTTGGCCATGGCGGGCTCCTGCACGGGGAGAGAGAGGGAGGTGAGAGGAGGAGAGGAAGGAGAAGGGGCGCGGGGAGAGCCGGCGCGGGGGGTCGGCGCGGCGGCTGGCGGCGGTGGGCTGGGGGGGGGGGGATGTGTGTGTGGGGGACTGGGGGGGGTGTGGTGGGTGGTGGCTGCAACATGAACAGTGCATATCAATGGCGCACTTCGTGTAGGTGCGCCATTGTTACCTAAAATAGCAATGGCGCATCTATACGTAGTGCGCCATTGTTACCTGAAATAACAATGGCGCATCTATACATAGTGCGCCATTGATATGTCTAGGGGATGGGTCAAACCTTGGTCAAACTTAGTAGTGGCGCACCGTGGGTGTGGTGCGCCATTACTAGTTAAAACTAGTAATGGCGCACTTTTCCCTGGTGCGCCACTGCTAAGTCTGGGGAGGGGTGTGGGGCCAGGACAAAACTAGTAATGGCGCACCACACACCAGGTGCGCCATTAGTAATATAAACATTAATGGCGCACCAATATCTGGTGCGCCACTGATATATAGCAGTGGCGCACCACATACATGGTGCGCCATTAATGTCCATATTAGCTATAGCCGTTTTTCTAGTAGTGTCGTCCTTGAGCCCCGGGCAGAGCTGCTCCATGATCTGGTGCTCCTTGACGGGGTGCGAATGGAGGTACAACTCCTCCATCTTAAGGGATCCTCATAGGGTGATGACCCACAAGTATAGGGGATCAATCGTAGTCCTTTCGATAAGTAAGAGTGTCGAACCCAACGAGGAGTAGAAGGAAATGACAAGCGGTTTTCAGCAAGGTAATTTCTGCAAGCACTGAAATTGTACGTAACAGATAGTTTGATAGCAAGACAATAGGTAACGAGCAAGTAACGGTAATGGTAAATAAAGTGCAGCAAGGTAGCCCAATCCTTTTGTCGCAAAGGACATGCCAGAACAGTCTCTAGTAATAGGCAAAGTGTTCTTGAGGGTACACGGGAATTTCATCTAGTCACTTTTATCATGTTGGTTTGATTCGTGTTCGCTACTTTGATAATTTGATATGTGGGTGGACCGGTGCTTGGGTGATGTTCTTACTTGAACAACCTCCCACTTATGATTAACCCCCTCGCAAGCATCCGCAACTACGAGAAAAGTATTAAGATAAAATCTAACCATAGCATTAAACGTTTGGATCCAAATCAGCCCCTTACGAAGTAGCGCACAAACTAGCGTTTAAGCTTCTGTCAGTCTAGCAACCCATCATCCAATAACTACTACACCGTGCATTCCCTTAGGCCCAAGAATGGTGAAGTGTCATGTAGTCGATGTTCACATGGCACCACTAAGGGAATCACAACATACATATCATCAAAATATCGAACACGTATCAAATTCACATGATTACTTGCAACATGACTTCTCCCGTGACCTCAAGAACAAAGGTAACTACTCACAAATAATAATCATGCTCAAGATCAGAGGGGTATTGAATAGCATAATGGATCTGAACATATAATCTTCCACCAAATAAACCATATAGTAATCAACTACAAGATGTAATCAACACTACTAGTCACCCACAGGTACCAATCTGAGGTTCCGGTACAAAGATTGAACACAAGAGATGAACTAGAATTTGAGAGGAGATTGTACTGTTGAAGATGTTGATGAAGATTGGCCTCCCAAAGATGATAGGGGTGTTGGTGATGACAATGGCTTCGATTTCCCCCTCCGGGAGGGAAGTTCCCCCGGCGGAATCGCTCCGCCGGAGGGCAAAAGTGCTCCTGCCCAAGTTCCGCCTCGAGACGGCAGCGCTCCGTCCCAAAAGTCTTCCCCTTATTTTTTCTAGGTCAAAATAGCCTATATACCAGAAGATGGGCACCGGAGGTCGGCCGAGGAGGACACAACCCACCAGGGCGCGCCCGGGGGGGCCTGGCGCGCCCTGGTGTCTTGTGCCCACCAGGGTGGGCCCCTCCGATAGTTCTTCACTCTAGTATTGTTTTTATTAAATCCAAAAATATTCTCCGTAAAGTTTCAGCTTCATTGGAGATGTGCAGAATAGGTATCTCTGATGTGCTTTTTCAGGTCCAGAATTCCAGCTGCCGGTATTCTCCCTCTTTGTGTAAACCTTGCATATTATGAGAGAAAAGGCATTAGAATCACTCCCTAAAGCATTATTATTCAACAAAACATAATAAATAATAGTAGGAAATCTTGATGCAAAATGGACGTATCAACTCCCCCAAGCTTAACCTCGCTTGTCCTCATGCGAAAAGCCGAAATTGAAAAGCATGTCCACATGGTTTGAGAGAGAGGTGTCGATAAAAACAAAATACAGACATAGAAGCATGATGCTTATTATCATAACAGCAACAAACTCTATCATAAAACTTATTCATATCCTTTCACCATATAGCTTCTCCTGAACAAGTAATAATTCATCACAACATAGAAGTATAAAGAATAAACCTTATTGAAAACCAACAAACTCTGTTCTCAATCAACTTTGCAACTACAATTCTTCATATTTTCAGGAAGGGTCTCATGTTGGTGCCTTTTGGCAAGTCCACATACTCAACCGTCATGTAGTCTTCCATGATTGCTATCACTCACAGTATACCCATGAGCAAAAAGTTTCAACCGGACACATGGAAAGATAGGGGCTTATAGTTTCTCCTCCCAACGTATTCACCTCAAGGGTGATGTCAACAATAATAACTCATGCCTACTCACATCCAACTGGATATATGTGCCTAGATCTTTCCTCACCACATGATGCTTGCAAAAGAAAAAGTAAAAAGGAATAGGGAAGAATACTTTGACTCTTGCATAAAGTCAAAGATAGTCCCTTCGCAGAGGGAAGCAGAGGTTGTCATGCGCTTTGTGGTTTGTATGCCCAATCCCTTAATGTAAAAGAATGTCACACTATATTGCCCCCCTGTGATAGCAACCTTTATTATGTAGTCCATCGCTTTTATTACTTTGCCATAATAAGTTCGTATAGCGCTCAATTTTCTCTTACACTAATTGATCAAAACACATTTAGAAGCAATTTTTATTGCCTTATTGCACCGATGACAACTTACTTGAAGGATCTTACTCGATCCGTAGGTAGATATGGTGGACTCTCAAAACATGAATTTGGGTTTTGGGTTTTTGGATGCACAAGTAGTATCTCTACTTAGTGCGGAATTTTTGGCTAGCACAGATATTGAGCAAGCACTACATGTTTAAGGATCTATGACAATATAACTTCTATGTGAATATGAACAAACATAAATCATTACGTTGCCTTCCTTGTCCAACGTCAGCAATTTTGACATATAATATTTAATGGGGGCTCACAATCATAAAAGATGTCTAAGATAGTGTATTTGCACGTGAATCTTCTCTTCCCTTATTAATTCTTTCATGAATTGCATCATTGACCAATGTTGTGTTTCTCAATCTCCAATAAATTTTACTACTTATACTTTTCCTTATGTGATGTCATTACTCACCATAAGATTAGCATATGATCCTTTTCATTTATTTCTCTTTCCTTTTATTTTGATTGCAACAAGAGAGTAGAGAGGCAAAAACTCAAACTAAACTTTATTATATAACTCTCACTCGATTACGTAGATAGATAGGCCACGAAACTAACACATGAAAATAGATCATGGTAAACATTTGTTCAACTAAATCAAAGGAGAACTAAAGATCGAACTAAAATAGGTAAAGGTGAATAAAAGTGATGGTGATACGATACCGGGGCACCTCCCCCCAGCTTGGCTCAAGCCAAGGGGAGTGCCCATACCCGTGTGCTCAAGTCTCCTTTGGTGGTGGTGATGAAGTAGGTGGTGGTGATGATGCAGCCTTCTTCTTCAACTTATATTTAAGCATAAAATTTCCCCCCTTAGATCATCATTCTCCAACTCGAGCTTTAATATATTTTTGCATAATGCCTCCTTGCTCTCCTACAGAAAACGAGATGGGATAAATTGGACCTCAGGTTTGTATCCTCTAGGGAGGCTTGACTTCTTGAATTCCACATGCATGTCTCCGGGTTGAGGTAGTGGGTCATCCTCTTCCTCAGAGCTATCATCCTTTGTTTCCTTCATGGCAGCGTCTTCCTCCTCATTTGAGGTCCATCCATAATGCTCCACTTGTCCATAGATCTTGGGGTATGCAACATAGTCAGCAACATAGCTCTCCCCCTCCAAATCTTGAGACGACATATTTTCAGACCTGTCAGGAAAACAGCACGAAACAAGAACAAAGGATTTTTCTCCGATTGAGGGATCACTAGAAGGGTGTCAAGAGGGGGGGGGGTGAATAGACTACTAGCAGGAATTTAAAATCTAACCTATTCCCAAGTTAATTGGTTGGCAGATTTTAGCAATAATAGCAAGTCTAGCACACCCTACACATGCATGTCAACGAGTATAGCAGCGGAAAGTAAAGACATTGCACATGAAGTAAAGAGTTGAGATAGGAAGATCAAACGCATGAGGGACATGAAGATTTTTCCCGTGGTTCCGATAGGTGGTGCCAACGTACGTCTACGTTTATGGAGTCTTCAACCCACGGAGGGTAACGGTCGCGAGAGTCCACGGAGGGCTCCACCCATAAGGGTCCACAAAGTAGCAACCATGACTATTCCATAACGGCTTCCGTCCACGAAGGACTAGCCTCACTATGGGTAGATCTTCACGAAGTAGGCGATCTCCTTGCCCTTACAAACTTCTTGGTTCAACTCCACAACACGAAGTAGGAGGCTCCCAAGCGACACCTAACCAATCTAGGAGGCACCACCCTCCAAAAGGTAATAGGCTCGGCAATGTCGATGAACTCCTTGCTCTTGTGCTTCAAGATGATAGACTCCTCAACACACAATCACTCTCTCACAGATTTGGCTTGGTAGAAGAGATTGATTTGGTGGAAAGCAACTTGGGGAGGCTAGAGATCAAGATTCATATGGATGGAGTGGAAAGGCTTGATCTCAACACAAGGGTAGGTGGCTCTCTCTCAGAAAATTGGATGGGGCAAGTATGGAATAGTTCTGAGTGCTTCACTTTCGAGTGGGTGGTGGTGAAGGGGTATATATAGGCATCTCCAAAAATCCAACCGTTACACCTTAAGTGACCAACTCGGTGACACCAATGTGTGCATCTCGGTGGTACCGATGTGACCAAAAGGTGACAACTTTTGAATCTCGGTGAGACCGATATATAAAACTCAGTGGTACCAATTAGGTGACCAACGGTCAGATTGCGCAACTCGGTGACGCCGATCTAGAAAACTCGATGGTACCAATTTTATGAATCGAGGTAACAGAAAGTTGGCTACCCAAACTCGGTGGCACCGAAGTGGAATCGGTTGCACCGATGTGCTAGGGTTTGGCATGGGTCTGTCTGAGTTTGGGAATCGGTGGCACCGAGTGGAAAGTGTTGGTTGCACCGATTTTGGATATTTGACTTTGGATAGACTTTTATGGAAGAGCTTGTGGGTGTTTTTGGTGACTATCACTTGTGCACGTATGAGCATTTTGTTCACCAACAGAACCTTACCCCCTTTTGATAGTGTTGGCTTTCCTACGGACTCAAAGTCATTTCTCACAAAGTAAAATGTAGAGTCCTCTTGCTTGAAGCTTTGCCAATCCATTTCCTTGCATCTTAGGGTATCTCCACAATCCTTTTGCCAACCGATCTCTCAATGGACTTTTATCTGAAATACACTAGGTAAAAGTATTAGTCCAAGAGACAATGTATGTTGTCATGAATTATCAAAACCACCAAGGGAGCATGTTGTGCTTTCAATCTCCCCCTTTTTGGTAATTGATGACAACATACAATCAAAGCTTCAAATAAAGATGTGCATGGATATAATGAAGACTTTGAGAGACACATGACTTAGACTTGCTCCCCCTAAATGGGTGCAATCCCTTTAAAGGATAGTTGCTTTGGAATGCATGGACACACATATAGTTGAAGGGATATAATGAGTCATGTGTATCTTGGCTATATGCATCAAATATATGTGAATGATATGTATCCTTGTTCAAGACTTCACCCTTGCAAACAATATGTGCAAGAAGCAAGAGATCATCTTGATCAAAGATATGATGCATATACTTACCTTGAGTTCTTGAGCATTATTGTAGTAGAAACACACTTGAGAAAACAATGTTAGGAAACACAAGAGTATTCTACTAATCAAAAGCAATAGAGCTCAAAAGTACCAAGACATGGAGAACATAGAAGATAGTAATCCTTAAGATTGATATGTCTCCAAGATCATTTAGAACTTTCTCCCCTTAGATATGAAAGTAGTAGATTATCCTCTCCCCCTGAATCTTAGCATGTAGATATTGGGACTGGATAGGGTGAGAAAATTCTAAGATGAGTAGTCAGAAGAAATAAACACAGTTTTCTCCCAAACTTATTTTTCTCCCCCTGCTTTGGTATTCTCCTCTCCCCCTTGATTATATCTCCCCTTTGCATAAGCATGTATCTCCCCCTTTTAGCTTTGAAGCTTTGGTATTTCTCCCCCTTTGGCATTAATTTCCAAAAAGGTCATACACAGGGTCAGGAATAGGGATCATTGATTAAGAAGGGATCCTTGAGAACAAGAGTCATAGAACGTATGGTTCATAGAAGTGAAAATTTTGGGAATCATTGAAAGTAATTTCTCTCCCTTTGGCTGATCTGAGAACCGGTAAGATTTCTCCTCCTTTGACTTAGGGATCCTTGAATAAAGAATATCTCCCCCTATTTTTTTTAATAGAAGGGATCATCGAAGAATTGAAAATATCGCCATAGAGTCTCTAAGGAACAAGGATTTGCAATTATGAACAAGAATAATAGAAGAAATCAATCGGTGACCCCGAGACAAACAAATCGGTGGTACCGAGATGATGTTTTGCAGCTGTTCTGCTAATTCGGTAGAACCAGGTTATTTGTATCGGCGGCTACGAGGCTGAAACAGAAACATGGCAAGGTTGAGAAATTTGCAAATAAGTTTAGAAAGCTTGTAACAAAGTGTTGAAAAGAGATTTGAAAAAGACTTTATATACAAATATCAACTAGAGAAGGTTTGAGTGGTTCCAAGAAATCTTGCAAAATAGAGAATGAACCAAACACAATTCTTAACTAGATGATGGGCGGTGACTAGGTCACCTATATTAGAGTATATTGACTTAGGAGCCAAGCAAGAATACTTGATCATAGGTCATACTCATCATTAAGCTCAAAATGGGGTTACCATTTTTCGATTAAGCATTTTAATGTTTTCATATCACTTGAGTTGCTTTAGCTCATGACTTGGAGTAAGGTTTTTTCAAGGATATGAGTACATACCTTTGAGTGACGTTGATGACGTGGCTTGTAGGTGAACTTGTTGAGGATGCTCGAGGTTGATGAAGATCATCTTGAGTTGGGAGCAATCCTTCTTGTTTTAGTACACTTGTCACCTACATAGGTTAGTCAAGCAATGAAGAACATGATATGACATGATTCCAAATATGAAATGCAAATATGTGTCAAGGATATAGTTTGTTGTCTTCTTCCTTTCATCATCAAGAGAGCTTGTGGATACTTGGTCATGACAAGATTGCTTATAATTGGAGTTGATGGCAATCTTGTGGAATGAAGCTCTTCCAAGTACCTACAAAGGGTTAGATGCTATACAAGGGAGCATAGAATTCCATGGTATAAGATAGCATTTTAAGAGTATCATGGAAATATCAAGAAAGCTCAAGCCCTTGCATGCAATCGAGTGAGTCTAGCTCAAGTTTGAAGCATCAATGATGTTTAACTCACTTCTCAAGTGACAAAACGTTTTCTCATCAAGTGGCTTAGTAAAGATATCGGCCAATTGCTTGTTAGTGCGAACATGCTTAAGATCAATATCTCCTTTCGCAACATGATCACGAATGAAATGATGTCTAACTTGAATATGTTTAGTTCGAGAATGTTGCACAGGATTATGACCAATTTTAATAGCACTTTCATTGTCACAAAGTAATGGAACGTTTTTAACATGAATTCCATAATCTTTAAGCGTTTGTGTCATCCATAGTAATTGTGCACAACACGATCCAGCAGCAATATACTCAGCTTCGGCAGTAGATAGAGATACCGAGTTTTGTTTCTTGGAGGACCAAGACACAAGAGATCTACCAAGAAATTGACAAGTACCCGAGGTGGATTTTCTATCAACCTTGTCACTGGCATAGTCCGAGTCAGAATAGCCAACAAGGTTAAAAGAAGATCCCTTGGGATACCAAATGCCAAAGTTTGGTGTTTGTATCGAATATCTCACAATACGTTTCACGGCCAAAAGATGACACTCTTTAGGTGCAGCTTGATATCTAGCACACATGCAAACACTAAGCATAATATCGGGATGGGAGGCACATAGATATAGCAATGAACCAATCATAGATCGATAGACTTTTTGATCAACCGGTTCATCCTCCTTTTTAAGATCAACATGTCCACTAGTAGTCGTTGGAGTTTTCATACCTTTGCACTCTTGCATGTTGAACTTCTTGATCAAGTCCTTGGTATACTTAGTTTGAGAGATGAAAGTTCCTTCTCTAGTTTACTTGATTTGTAAACCAAGAAAGAATTTCAGTTCACACATCATGGACATCTCATACTTTCGGACATCAACCTTCCAAATCTTTCACTAAATTGTGGGTTAGTAGATCCAAAGATAATATTATCCACATAGATTTGGCACACAAATAATTCACCATTAACTCTCTTAGTAAATAAGGTTGCGTCAATTTTACCAATTTCAAATCCTTTTTCAATAAGAAACTTCGTTAAGCATTTGTACCAAGCACGTGGGGCTTGCTTAAGACCATATAGAGCTTTACGAAGCTTGTAAACATGATTCGGTTTCTTGGGATTCACAAAACCAGGTGGTTGCTTAACATAAACCTCTTCTTCAATCTCACCATTTAAAAAGGCACTTCTAATGTCCATTTGATAAAGCGTGATATCATGGTGATTAGCATAAGCAAGAAGAATGCGAATAGCTTCAAGTCTAGCGACGGGGGCATAGGTCTCACCGTAGTCCATACCTTCGACTTGCGTATATCCTTTAGCTACGAGACGTGCCATGTTGCGTACGACTTGACCGTCTTCATCTTGCTTGTTCCGAAACACCCATTTTGTTCCGATGATGTTGTGCTCATCCTCGGGCTTCTCCACGAGTGTCCACACTTCGTTCCTCTCGATGTTGTGAAGCTCTTCATGCATCGCGTTCACCCAATCCGGGTCTTCAAGAGCTTGTTCTACCTTCAAGGGTTCAATGCTAGAGATGAAAGAACAATGCTCACAAAAGTTTGCTAGGCGAGTTTTAGAGGGAGTGATTCTCCCGGTTTGTATGTCACCAAAGATTTGCTTTAGGGGATGGTTCTTGGTCACTCTTGCTCGAACTCGGGGTAGCTTAGGCTTGTTGGATGGTGCAGCTTCTTCATCATCATCATCTACTTCATCTTCGTTGTTGTTGAAGGTGTCGTTTCCTTGAGGTGGTGGTGAAGGAGGTTGTGGTGGATCTTCATGATGTACTTCCTCCTCTTCATCATCTTGTCGTGTACCGCTTGTGGATGCCTCCATGTCATGTTGAGGTTCACCTTGACGTGAAGTAGGGGCTTCCACTTGAGTTGATGAGGTACTTTCCTTCACCTCCATGGGACGAATCTTGCCGATGGACAAGTCTTGGATAGCTTCTGAAGGGTCCTTATCACCTACATCATTTGGCAATTGTTCGACTTGCGAACCATTAGATTCATCAAACTTCACATCTACCGTCTCTTCAACTTTTCGAGTGAAGTTGTTGTAGACACGGTAAGTGTGAGAGTTCGATCTGTAACCAAGTAGGAAACCTTCATGAGATTTAGGAGCAAATTTAGTACGACGATGCTTATCAAGAATGTAGCACTTTGAGCCGAATACCCTAAAGTATCCAACTTGGGGTTTGTTACCGGTGAGTAGCTCGTATGCCGTTTTACCGAGAAGCTTGTGCAAATAAAGTCGGTTTGTGGCATGTCATGCTATTTCCACGGCTTCTTCCCAAAAGTGTCTTGGCGTCTTGTATTCGTCAAGCATCGTTCTTGCCATCTCAATAAGAGTTCGGTTCTTCCTCTCAACAACTCCATTTTGTTGAGGCGTGTACGTAGCCGAGAATTCATGTCAAAAACCTTCTTGATCCGTTATCGCTCCGAACCTTCTTGATCTTAACTTCAAACTGATTTTGCGCTTTGCGAATGAAGTTCTTGAAGATCTTTTGTACCTGCGACTTATCATCAAGAAAGAATACCCATGTAAATCTGGAAAAATCATCAACTATAACTAGACCATAGGAATTTCCACCGAGACTCTTATAAGCATTGGGACCAAAAAGATCCATGTGAAGTAACTCGAGTGGTCTCCTAGTAGTCATGAAATTCTTTACGGGATGACTTCCACCTACTTGCTTTCCAGCTTGACAAGTACTACAAAGTCTATCTTTGTCAAAGATAACATCTTTAACACCAAGTATGTGATCACCTTTGATAAGCTTGTCTAAGTTACGCATGCCAACATGTCCTAGTCTTCTATGCCAAAGCCAACCTTTAGAAGATTTTGCAATAAGACAAGTACGAGGTTTGGATCTCTTAGTGAAATCGACAATGTATAGATCACCTCTACGGAAACCGGTAAAGACCATTTTATGATTATCTTGACGAAACACTTGGCGATCTTCTTTCGTGAATAGCACATTAAAACCAAAGTCAGCAAGTCTAGATACGGAAAGAAGATTGTAGCCAAGGGATTCGACAAGCATGACATTTTGAATAGAGCTATCATGGGATATGGCCACCTTACCAAGACCAAGTACCTTACCCTTGGAGTTATCTCCAAACGTTACGTACCTTCGCGGTCCATGGTTTGGTGTGATCTCTTCAAACATGTCTCTATCTCCGGTCATATGATCGGTGCATCCACTATCGAGAATCCACTCTTTTCCTCCGGACATGTAATCCTTGAAGTTTGCGATGAGACTTAGATTCATCATGATCTTCTCATACTCGATGTCGAACATCTCATCTTCCTCATAGTAGCCATGTTCCTCATTGTCATCATCAAGTGGGAAATCCTCGTCACAAGGAACAAGAGATTCATTAGTGTTCTGATCATGACAATGTTCAAACTTGTGAATTCGAATGGCTTCTACAATGATGTTGTTGATAGTTATGACATCTCCTTTAGCACGCATGAGGTCTCTAAGCTCAAATAGATAATCATCAAACTTGGGATCACTAGGCGTCATTTTGTGAAAGGCAATAGTTTTATGGAGAATTTCATCAAGATCACTCAATGTATAACTTGGATATCATTTCTCCAAGTCATTCCACAAAGTATAAGCACATTCAAAATTCTTCATTTGATTAAGCACATTTCTAGGCAATCCTCTAACGATGAGATTAACAGTTCTAAGATTGCATAGCATATCAATTTCCTCTTAATGTGTGGGATGTAAAGGATCAATGGGAGGTACATAGGGGTTCTTAACATACTTGCTCAATTGAAATTCATTAAATAGCTCAAGCATCAAAGTTTTCCATTGACTATAGTACTCTCCATCAAGAATAGGCACTCTAGAACTCAAACTCCCTATACTAGACACATCCATCTTCCTCCACGGTGATTAAACCGAAGCAATGGAGACCAAAGCTCTGATACCAATTGAGGGATCACTAGAAGGGTGTCTAGAGGGGGGGGGGGTGAATAGACTATTAGCAGGAATTTAAAACCTAACCTATTCCCAAGTTAATTGGTTGGCAGATTTTAGCAATAATAGCAAGTCTAGCACACCCTACACATGCATGTCAACTAGTATAGCAGCGGAAAGTAAAGACATTGCACATGAAGTAAAGAGTTGAGATAGGAAGATCAAACGCATGTGGGACACGAAGATTTTTCCCGTGGTTCCGATAGGTGGTGCTATCGTACGTCCACGTTTATGGAGTCTTCAACCCACGGAGAGTAACGGTCGCTAGAGTCCACGGAGGGCTCCACCCATAAGGGTCCACGAAGTAGCAACCTTGACTATTCCATAACGGCTTCCGTCCACGAAGGACTAGCCTCACTGTGGGTAGATCTTCACGAAGTAGGCGATCTCCTTGCCCTTACAAACTTCTTGGTTCAACTCCACAACACGAAGTAGGAGGCTCCCAAGCGACACCTAACCAATCTAGGAGGCACCACCCTCCAAAAGGTAATAGGCTCGGCAATGTCGATGAACTCCTTGCTCTTGTGCTTCAAGATGATAGACTCCTCAACACACAATCACTCTCTCACAGATTTGGCTTGGTAGAGGAGATTGATTTGGTGGAAAGCAACTTGGGGAGGCTAGAGATCAAGATACATATGGATGGAGTGGAAATGCTTGATCTCAACACAAGGGTAGGTGGCTCTCTCTCAGAAAATTGGATGGGGCAAGTATGGAATAGTTCTGAGTGCTTCACTTTCGAGTGGGTGGTGGTGAAGGGGTATATATAGGCATCTCCAAAAATCCAACCGTTACACCTTAAGTGACCAACTCAGTGACACCGATGTGTGAATCTCGGTGGTACCGAAGTGACCAAAATGTGACAACTTTTGAATCTCGGTGAGACCGATATATAAAACTCGGTGGTACCGATTAGGTGACCAACGGTCAGATTGCGCAACTCGGTGACGCCGATCCAGAAAACTCGGTGGTACCGATTTTATGAATCGAGGTAACAGAAAGTTGGCAACCCAAACTCGGTGGCACCGAAGTGGAATCGGTTGCACCGATGTGCTAGGGTTTGGCATGGGTCTCTCTGAGTTTGGGAATCGGTGGCACCGAGTGGAAAGTGTTGGTTGCACCGATTTTTGATATTTGACTTTGGACAGACTTTTGTGGAAGAGCTTGTGGGTGTTTTTGGTGACTATCACTTGTGCACGTATGAGCATTTTGTTCACCAATAGAACCTTACCCCCTTTTGATAGTATTGGCTTTCCTATGGACTCAAAGTGATTTCTCACAAAATAAAATGTAGAGTCCTCTTGCTTGAATCTTTGCCAATCCATTTCCTTGCATCTTGGGGTATATCCACAATCCTTTTACCAACCCATCTCTCCATGGACTTTTATCTGAAATACACTAGGTAAAAGTATTAGTCCAAGAGACAATGTATGTTGTCCTGAATTATCAAAACCACCAAGGGAGCATGTTGTGCTTTCAGCGATGCGGTCGTCAAAACAGTCGGGGGTATATATAGGTAATTTTTATTCTTGGGAAACAGGCATATGAAAGGAAAACAGAGTCGGAAAGGTGTCCGAGGTGGGCACAACCCACCAGGGCACGCCTGGCAGGGCTGGCGCGCCCTGATGTATCGTGCTCACCTCGATCACCTTCCGGGTTATTTCTTAAATTCCTAAATTTTCTAATATTCCAAAACTGACAAAATATTTTTGCGGATTTTTCGGAGTTCGTTTACTTACCGTATCATGTACCTCCTATTTTTCTGAATTCTAGAGTGTTCCGGAAGGTTTCTTTTATGTGTTCTTCCGGTGTCATGGTTTGGATAACATTGCTTTCAACGTTAATAGGCGTACCTAAGATATAGTGCTTAATTCTTTGTCCATTGACCACCTTCGGGTTAGTACCTTTGGCATTATTAATCTTGATAGCTCTAGAACGATAAACCTCTTCGATAATATATGGTCCTTCCCATTTGGAGAGAAGCTTACCTGCAAAAAATCTTAAATGAGAGTTGAACAAAATAACATAGTCTCCTATTTTGAATTCCCGCTTTTGGATTCTTTTGTCATGCCATCTTTTTACTTTTTCTTTGAATAGTTTGGCATATTCATAGGCTTGGGTTCTCCATTCATCTAGTGAGCTAATATCAAATAGCCTCTTCTCACCGGCAAGTTTGAAATCATAGTTGAGTTCTTTAATTACCCAAAATGTTTTATGTTCTAACTCTAGAGGCAAATGACAAGCTTTTCCATATACCATTTTGTATGGATACATACCCATAGGATTTTTCTAGGCTGTTCGATAGGCCCAAAGTGCATCATCTAGTTTCTTAGACCAATTCTTTCGAGACCTATTGACAGTTTTTTGTAATATCAATTTTATTTCCCTATTGCTAAGTTCAACTTGACCACTAGATTGAGGATGATAGGGTGATGCAATTCTATGGTTAACATCATATTTAGCAAGCATCTTACGGAAATCACCATGGATAATGTGTGAACCACCATCAGTCATTAAGTATCTAGGGACTCCAAACCTCGGGAAGATAACCTCTTTAAGAATTTTAATGGAGGTGTGGTGATCAGCACTACTAGTTGGAATATCTTCTACCCACTTAGTGACATAATCAATAGCAACCAAAATATGAGTGTACCCGTTAGAGGAAGGAAAAGGTCCCATATAATCAAAACCCCAAACGTCAAATGGTTCGACAACAAGTGAATAATTCATAGGCATTTCCTGACGCTTACCGATATTACCAATTCTTTGACATTCGTCACAAGACAAGGCAAACTTACGGGCATCCTTGAAGAGCGAAGGCCAATAAAAACCAGATTGCAATACCTTGTGAGCAGGTCTATCTCCCGCATGATGTCCTCCATAAGCTTCAGAATGACATTTCCGTAGGATTTGTTCCTGTTCATGCTCAGGTACACAACGTCTAATAATACCATCTACTCCTTCTTTATAGAGATGTGGGTAATCCCAAAAGTAATGTCTTAAATCATAGAAGAATTTTTTTCTTTTTTTGGTATGTGAAGCTGGGTGGTATATATTTGGCGACAATATAATTAGCATAATCAGCATACCAAGGAGTGTTTTGAGAAACATTTATTGCAGCTAACTGTTCATCAGGGAAACTATCATCAATAGGTAGTGGGTCATCAAAAATATTTTCTAACCTAGACAAGTTATCAGCTACGGGGTTCTCAGCCCCCTTCCTATCAACGATATGTAAGTCAAATTCTTGAAGCAAGAGAACCCACCTAATAAGTCTAGGTTTAGCATCTTTCTTTTCCATAAGATATTTTATAGCAGCATGATCGGTGTAAACAATAACTTTGGAGTCAACAATGTAGGATCTAAATTTATCACAAGCAAACACAACTGCTAAAAATTCTTTTTCAGTAGTAGCATAATTTCGTTAAACACTGTCTAGAGTTTTGCTGGCATAACGGATAATATTCAATTTCTTATCAACTCTTTGTCCTAGAACAGCACCTACAGCATAATCACTAGCATCACACATAATTTCAAAAGGCAAGTTCCAATCAGGTGGTTGAACGATAGGTGCAGAGGATAAGGCTTTCTTGAGTGTTTCAAAGGCTTCCACACAATCATCATCGAAAACAAAAGGAATATCCTTTTGCAAAAGATTAGTAAGAGGCCTAGAAATTTTAGAGAAGTCTTTAAGAACCTCCTATAGAAACCAGCATGACCAAGGAAACTTTGAATACCTTTAATATCTTTAGGACATGGCATTTTCTCAATTGCATCAACTTTAGCTTTACCCACCTCAATACCTCGTTCGGATATTTTATGCCCCAAGACAATACCTTCATTAACCATAAAGTGGCACTTCTCCCAATTCAAGACAAGATTAGTTTGTTCACATCTCTGCACAACTCGATCAAGGTTGCTTAAGCAATCATCAAAAGAAGTTCCGTAAACGGAAAAATCATCCATGAAAACCTCCACAATCTTTTAACAAAAGTCAGAGAATATAGCAGTCATACATCTTTTGGAAGGTAGCAAGTGCATTGCATAAACCAAAAGGCATACGTCTATAAGCATAGGTTCCAAAAGGACAAGTAAAGGTGGTTTTCTCTTGATCAGATTGTGACACGGGTATTTGAGAGAAGCCAGCATATCCATCCAGGAAACAAAAGTGTGTGTGCTTAGATAATGTTTCTAGCATTTGATCAATGAAACGCAGAGGGTAATGATCTTTTCTAGTAGCTTTATTTAATTTTCTAAAAGCAATGACCATTCTACAGCCAGTAACAATTCTCTGTGGAATGAGTTCATTTTTATCATTGGGAACAACGGTAATACCTCCTTTCTTAGGGACACAATGAACGGGACTTACCCATCCACTATCAGCTATGGGATAGATTATACCTGCTTCCACAAGCTTTAATATTTCAGTTCTTACCACTTCTTTCATCTTAGGATTTAATCACCGTTGATGATCAACAACAGGTTTAGCATCAGGTTCCATATTAATCTTGTGCTGACATAGAGTGGGACTAATGCCCTTAAGATCACCAAGAGTATATCCAATAGCAGCCCGGTGCTTCCTTAGAACTTTTAATAATCTTTCTTCTTCATGTTTTGAAAGGTTAGAACTAATAATAACAGGATATATCTTTTTCTCATCAAGATAAGCATACTTGAAAGTGTCAGGCAATTGCTTTAATTCAAACACAGGATCACCTTTAGGTGGAGGAGGACCCCCAAGAGTGTCAATAGGCAAATTGTGTTTCAGGTGAGGTTGTTGTTCAAAGAAAATCTTATCTATTTCCTTTCTTTCACGAAAGTGCATATCATTTTCATGGTCAAGCAAATATTGTTCTAATGGATCAGTAGGAGACACGGCAATAGAAGCAAAACCAATTATTTCATCCTTACTAGATAACGCTCTATCACGAGGTTGTCTACTAAACTTGGAAAAATTAAACTCATGAGACACATCACCAAAACGGACACCGATAGTTTGTTTTTCACAATCTATCTTAGCATTGACGGTGCTCAAGAAAGGTCTACCAAAGATAATGGGACAAAAGTCATCTTGTGGGGAACCAAGAACAAGAAAACAATAGGGTATTTTACTTTCCCACACAAGACTTCAACATCTCTAACAATCCCAAGTGGTGTGATGGTGTCTCTATTAGCAAGTTTAATAGTAACCTCAATGTCTTCTATTCCAACAGGTGCTATTTCATTCATAATTTCATGGTATAAGGTAAAAGGGGTAGCATGCACACTAGAACCCAAATCACATAAACCATGATAGCAATGATCTCCTATTTTGACTGAGACAACAGGCATGCCCACTACGGGTCTATGTTTATCTTTTTCATTGGGTTTGGCGATGCTAGCAGCTTCATCACAGAAGTAGACAACATGCCCATCAATATTTTCTACCAAGAGATCGTTAACCATAGCAAAACTAGGTCCCACAAGTATAGGGGAGCAATCATAGTCCTTTTGATAAGTAAGAGTGTTGAACCCAACGAGGAGCAGAAGGAAATGACAAGCGGTTTTCAGCAAGGTAATTTCTGCAAGCACTGAAATTGTAGGAAAGAGATAGTTTGATAGCAAGATAATTGGTAACGAGCAAGTAACGGTAATGGTAAATAAAGTGCAGGAAGGTAGCCCAATCCTTTTGTGGCAAAGGACAGGCCAGAACAGTCTCTAGTAATAGGCAAAGTGTTCTTGAGGGTACACGGGAATTTCATCTAGTCACTCTTATCATGTTGGTTTGATTCGTGTTCGCTACTTTGATAATTTGATATGTGGGTGGACCGGTGCTTGGGTGTTGTTCTTACTTGAACAACCTCCCACTTATGATTAACCCCCTCGCAAGCATCCTCAACTACGAGAAAAGTATTATGCTAAAATCTAACCATAGCATTAAACATTTGGATCCAAATCAGCCCCTTACGAAGTAGCGCATAAACTAGGGTTTAAGCTTCTGTTACTCTAGCAACCCATCATCTAATAACTACTCCACAATGCATTCCCTTAGGCCCAAGAATGTTGAAGTGTCATGTAGTCGATGTTCACATGGCACCACTAAGGGAATCACAACATACATATCATCAAAATATCGAACACATATCAAATTCACATGATTACTTGCAACATGACTTCTCCCGTGACCTCAAGAATAAAGGTAACTACTCACAAATAATAATCATGCTCAAGATCAGAGGGGTATTGAATAGCATAATGGATCTGAACATATAATCTTCCACCAAATAAACCATATAGTAATCAACTACAAGATGTAATCAACACTACTAGTCACCCACAGGTACCAATCTGAGGTTCCGGTACAAATATTGAACACAAGAGATGAACTAGGGTTTGGGAGGAGATGGTGTTGTTGAATATGTTGATGAATATTGGCCTCCTAAATATGAGAGGGGTGTTGGTGATGACGATGGATTCGATTTCCCCCTCCGGGAGGGAAGTTCCCCCGACGGAATCGCTCGACCGGAGGGCAAAAGTGCTCCTGCCCAAGTTCCGCCTCGAGACGGCGGCGCTTCGTCCCAAAAGTCCTCCCTTTATTTTTTCTAGGTAAAAAGAGCCTATATACCAGAACATGGGCATCGGAGGTGGGCCGAGGAGGGCACAACCTACTAGGGCGCTCCTGGGGGGGTCTGGCGCGTCCTGGTGTCTTGTGCCCACCAGGGTGGCCCCCTCCGGTAGTTCTTCACTCCAGTATTTTTATTCTCCGTAAAGTTTCAGTTTCATTGGAGATGTGCAGAACAGGTATCTCTGTTGTGCTTTTTCAGGTCCAGAATTCCAGCTGCCGGTATTCTCCCTCTTTGTGTAACCTTACATATTATGAGAGAAAAGGCATTAGAATCACTCCCTAAAGCATTATTATTCAACAACACATAATAAATAACAGTAGGAAATCATGATGCAAAATGGACGTATCATGGGGGTGGGAAGGGCTCCGGGCGGAGCGGATCTAGCGCGATGGAGAGAGCGGGCCTCGGCCTCCGCCACCATGACGGCGGGTGGGAAGGGCTCCGGGCGGAGCGGATCTGGCGCGATGGAGAGAGCGGGCCTCGGCCTCCGCGAGCATGACAGCGGGCGGGAAGGGCTCCAGGCGGAGCCGATCTAGCGCAATGGAGAGAGCGGGCCTCGGCCTCCGCGAGCATGACCGTGGCGTGTGGGGCTAGGGTTTGGAGGGAGGAGAGAGATGAGGCGGGAGGAGAGAGACGAGGCAGCAGGAAGAGGAGAGTGGCGGCCAGGTCTTCTCCACAGGAACGTCTGACTTTTATACGCCTATGCGTGAAATGACAAAAATGCCCCCGGCAGGGCACCAAATTAACAGGCGTGGAGCCATTGGTTCTGCCTAGCAGTCCAGTCACATTTATATGTTCAATAATGCAACATTTAAAAAAATGGAATTTCCTTCCCAAAATGGTCATTTATATGTCAATTAACTATTCATAGCATTTATAGAGCGACGTGGAGCCATTGGTTCTGCCTAGCAGTCCATACACATTTATATGTTCAATAATGCAACATTTAAAAAAATGGAATTTCCTTCCCAAAATGGTCATTTATATGTCAATTAACTTAGATATCACTGCTTTACGATCAATTAGCATATAAACAGTCTCTCAGGCCCTTGGGACATTACTGACATTTAACAACAAAATGTAAAGCTTCATGGTTGTTTTAAGCAACAACTTCCAGCTTTTCCACAACTCAAAGTTCACAACAATCCTTCCAAGGCTTACAACTCACAACAATTTTTTTTAGAATTTGCAGCTCAACCAAACACAACCTAAAACTAATACATTGGGATGCCTGGTAGCGGTTTTAAGATCATTATCATTGTGGGGGGGACATGGTGATTTCTACCCTATTTATACTCACTAGTAGAAAACATGGCATTCGTTCTAGCCGGATCGGAGCAATAGTCTCGGTCGCCTTACGAACCGGGACTAATGCGAGCCTTAGTCCCAGTTCGAGCGGCTAGGACGCTCGATGGGGCTCGGCATGCATCAGTCCCGGTTTGAATGGAACCTTTAGTCCCGGTTGCAGACACCAAACGAGACTAAAGGGGTTAGGGCTGGGGCGATACCCTTTAGTACCGGTTGGTGTCTCCAACCGGGACTAATGGTCCGTCTTCAGTCCCGGTTTTAGACCCCAACCGGGACTAAAAATTTACCTATATATCCTTGCCCCTGCCCGCCCTCTCCTTTGTTTTTTCCTCATAGAAGGTGGGAGGTCGGTGCTAGTTTGTTTTCCCTTCCTATGCACAAGAGGTGCTCGATGAAATGCCTGAGAGCACATGATGCCACTTGAGGCCACACAATCCATTATTCTCCTCTGTTCTTCCTCCAAGCTCGACCTCCAAGCTCCATTTTCCCCAAGATTTGTCTTGATTTGGCGGTGGACCAACTATCCAAGTGTTCTAAAAGGTTAGCAAAATGTCATCATTCCATCTCTCATTGCTAGTTTAGCTCATTTCATGCTCTAGAATTAGAGTGATTTGCGTGTTATAGTGGAGGAGTGTATGCGGGAGTTTATTTGATTTAGATGCAATTTGATCTCAAATTAACTTCTTGGTTTGCATATGTGTAGGTGTGGTTTAGGGTGCCATCCCGTCCCTGTCCACGTCCTCAGCATCGTCGATCACCCGCGCCGATCTCATCGTCGGCACCATCGTGGTGAGCCTCTTGTTCTCACTACTGGAATCAGCAACTTTGCCGTCTGCCATGGCTGACGGCAAAGGCATGCATTGCGGACGGCAAAGGTCTTTGCCGTCAGCCAGCAGACGGCACCACATCCGGCTAAACAAGCTCCGGTAAAGGCCACTTTGCCGTCTGCTGGCCGACGGCAAAGAGGCAAAGGTCTTTGCCGTCTGCCAGCAGACGGCAAAGGGCATGGACGGCACACGTGGCAGCTTAGGTCCATTAAGGGGTTAACGGCGTGCTTTGCCGTCTGCTGGCTGACGGCAAAGATGCAAAGGTCTTTGTCGTCAGCCAGCTGACGGCAAAGCTGCTAAATAGGCCAGCCCAGTGCACCCAAGGTGCACAGGTAGCTGCCACGTGGCATCTTTGCCGTCTACTGGCCGACGGCAAAGGTCTTTGCCGACTGCTGGCAGACGGCAAAGAGGCTGTACAGCCCCTGTTTTTTCTTTTTTTTCTTAAATTCATTCAATTTCACAGAATTTCACATATATATATACACATTTGAAAATACTTTGAACAAGCATAACAACACATATACATACCAAATCATATCCCTGCCATATGGATATGATCATCCAACACATATATATACATACCAAATGAAAAGTCCATATGCAACATATATAGCTAGCCAACATATCCAACAACAAGCATACAATGGTTTCATCCATACATACATATATAGGTAGCAAGTTTCACATTGTTCATCCTACAAAATCAAAACAAAATGGAAGCACAAGAAGAAGAGTAGACTCCATCAACGCAAGCTTCCTCATCGAAAGCAAATCTGCAAATTGGGAAAGAAGAAAGTTAGAAGAAGAAGAAGAAGAAGAAGAAGAAGAAGAAGACTAGAAGAAGAAGACTAGCTAGAAGAAGAAGAAGAAGAAGAAGAAGACTAGAAGAAGAAGACTAGAAGAAGAAGACTAGCTAGAAGAAGAAGAATTTTTCTTCTCTTTCTTTTTCTCCTCTCCTCTTCTTTATCTTCTTCTTCTTCTAACTAAGGTAGGTAAAAATGCCATTTTTTAGCTAAGCTAGGTAAAAATGCTAAGTGTAGGTCATTTTAGATCTAAGCTAGGTAAATAGGTCATTTTGGAGCTTCGTAAGGTTATTATGTCATTTTCGAGGAAAATAAGCTAAGTCTATGTCATTTTGGAGCTAAACCAAGGTTATCATGCCATTTTTTACCAAAGTATGCTAAGTATGTCATAAATGAACTAAATAAGCAAAGTATAGATCATTTTGGAGCTATCCTAGGTAGTTATGCCATTTTTTAGCTAACTAAGCATATTAAGTCATTTAGGAGGAAAAATGCAAAGTGTAGGTCATTTTATAGCTATCCTAGGTAAAATATGTCATTTTGGAGCTAAGTCAGGTTATTATGTCATTTTCGAGGAAATAAGCTAAGTCTAGGTCATTTTGGAGCTAAATAGGTCATTTCTTAAGCTAAGTATGCATTTGTTAAGCAAAACACTTGGGAAAACTTACCATCATCACGGAGGTGAAGGACCGGTCGGGTTTGCGCCAGTGTGAGATGGAGAAGGACCGGTCGGGGTTGCGGCAGACGCAGAAGGATCGGTCGATGCTTGTCGGGAGGCATGCTACACCAAAGGTCATTTGCAATGTCTCGTTAGCATGATGCAACTCAAATGTGAATACTAGTAACTAATGACCATTCAAATGAAACTCACCGTGGGCGCTATACCAATCTGGGGCATCGGCGGAGGGGCCTGACCGTTGTTCTGGCACACGGTCTGCACACTTTGTTTTCACGAGTCAGTCATATTAGTTAGTGATGAAATGAACATTACGTGCATGATTTGGCTAATATGCAGGAGAAACTTACCACGAGGAGCTCGTATAGGGCCCGGTGAGACGCGTCGTTCCGGTTCCTCTCCTCCTCCAACAGCCTAGCCGTTCTCTCCTCCATGTCCCTCTCCCTCTCCGCCGCCTGCCTGTTTGCCTCCGCCAGAAGCTCCTAGGCCCTAGCCTCGATGGCGAGCTCCATTGGCCGTGGACGAGGCCTTATCTCAGGATCGGAGCTCGTCTGGCGCTTCTTGATCTCCGGGAGAGTTCTAGGACACCGTATCAGTCCAACCCCAATGGCTATCGAGCCATGGGGCCTCCCGCCACCAGATATCATCACGAGCTCTGGATCAAAAGGACTCTGGCTTGGGTTGAAGTCCTCCCCTTTCCTCCTCCTCCCCTCATCTCTGTACCTCATGAGCTTGTTGTGGGAGGAGATGTTGCTGAAGCTCTCTGGATTATCGAGGTCATCCTCAGAGAATGCCTTGGCCTTCTTGTACGGGGCACTATGGGCCATGGCATAGAGGTCGAACAGCGGTGGCACCTCCTTCTTGTTGTGTCGCGCCTAAAAGAGAGGAACATAATATTAGTTAAGGGCTCAAGCTAGCATGAAGAATGAAATTGCATGAATCATGAAGCAAACCACATCCCCAGTGATCCCCGAACTCAAACAGGTTGGAGCTCCCTTGATGGTGTGGCACACCTTTCATTTGGGCACGATTATCCTTGGCCTGGTTGTGGACGGTTAGCCAGTGGGAAGAGCACCACTCATCCACCAACGCCTCCCAACAGTCCATCCTATCCGCACACCATCTCTGGGGCACCTAAGTTAGACAAGAGAAATTTTAGCGCTACGCCTACGAATCAAATCAAGGAAACTAAGTACAAGGCCTTAAGAATAGGTAATTACCTTCATGTACTTCTCCTTACTCAGAAACTTGGAGCGGCCTTCTTCTTGGCCCTCTTAATGTTAGTCGAGGCGTAGTAGTCTCGAACAGCCTGCACCCGAGCCTCGTGTCGTAAGTTCTGAAATAGGCGCTTGCACTCGGCTACGAGAACAATAGCCGCGTCCGCCTCGTGTTCCTCAAGACACCTGTAGAAGGTCTACAATCAAACAAGACAACACTAATTAGTACAATCACTAGGTGCTCTTGATTTTTAATTCTGTAAAGGAGAAATTACCCAAAACCGCCGGATCACAATGTCGGCCACCGTCTCGCACAAGACACCGTCAACCCTCTCTTCTGGCGGGGCCGGGGCAGCCACGTACAGCTCCCAGCTCAGTCCTAGCTGTTGAACCTCACCCTCACCGGGCAACGTGACCCACCCCGGGAAGTGGTGCCGGAGAAGCACACCAAGGACCTGGTTGGGCCTGCGGACACCAGGGGCGTGTTTCCAACCCCTGCAGTATGACAAGGCAAACACATTAGATATTAATTTGAAGAAACATGAAGGCAAAAGGTGAAAAAAGAGTAAATGCACTTACTTCTCCCCATTAGGCTCAATCAACCACCTCTGATCGCGGGTCGCCGGCACGGTCGGGAGCTTTGTACCACCACGCTGGTAGACCTTCTTGCCCTCCTCAACCAGCTCGCCCTCGCTATAGCTATCCTCAGAAAAGCTGTCCTCGCCACCATCAGCATGGCCACTAGCCTCCGGAGTCACGTGGGACGAAGACTCTGGGACCGGAGTCTCCTGGGACGAAGGCTCAGCGACCCGAGGCTCGTCGGCCTGAGGCTCGTGGACCGGAGTCCGAGACGGGTCCAAGTAAGACGGGTCCACCTGAGACAGAGCACTCATGTGGTCGGGAGAATCAGCTACGGGTGGCGATGAGGAAGGCACAGCAGCCTTCCTACCTCTCCCGCCGCCACGTCCACCTCTAGGACCCCTCTTCGTCTTCCCCCGACCTCTCCCGGCTGAAGAAGGAGCGCCCTCCGGTGTCTGCATACTGTGTACCAGCGCTCTCCGGAGGTGCTCGGGCGGAATAATAGCACCCCTCCCAGCACGCGCCGAGGAAGGAGGCTCGGAGCGCTCTCGACCCGCGCCCACCATCTGTCAACACCTGCAATGACAAGAGTAAACGAAATTAGTACAAAATTTGAATACCTAATAACATGAACTAATTAATAATATATATGCACGCGTATAATGAAGCACGGGGAATTTTCCATTGAAAATTTGAATATGTTATTTGTCAAGCATCAAAATATGATTACTAAATTATATTTATCTTAAGGATTATCAAGTCATTGAGCAAGACAATTGATGCAATGCTAAGAAACAAAACTCATCCCCTGCGTAACCAAACTTAGTTCCCAAACTACAAATAGTGCATTGATAACAGTGGTGTAAGTACCATTACTTATTGAAAAATGAAAAGATCTCATTCTAGTACCCCACCTCCAACTAAAATCCGGTACATTTTTTGCGCCCTCTATTTCAGTTTTAAAAATTCATGACAAATACATGTCATTCTATGATTCGAGTGAATTCTGTGCCACTTTTTCCTCATCATATAAGTTCCCCTCCTAATTTCCGATGCTTTTTCGTACTAAGACACACCATCGAAGAAGAATACCCTAGTAGGTATCAAGATGGACGGGAGCACTAGTAATTTGTTCCATAAAACATAAAATAACCATGTTTCTATTTCCCTGGCAAAAAACTATATGTCGCACTATCTCCATGTTCCTTTTCTTTGAAAAATATACGAAAACATATGAGGCACTTAAAAGAGGCCATGTTACTATAAAAACGTAGAATACACATATTCCACATGACATTGAATCTGCAAGTGATTTTTTAAAAACAATGACATCGTGTGGATTTGTCATGTAAAATAAAAATGTAGTATGGCACCATTTAAGCATACAATGGGATGAGTTACTTTTCACCTGCTTTGGGGCAAAACTCACTGTTTTGACCTTACTGAAAATTAGGTCAAACTAACACTATTACCGAATCTCAGTCAAGTATCATCATGTGATGTGTCGTGTGAAAGCAAACTGCACTCTGACACAATGTAAGCATATAGTGGGTTCAGTTATTTTTTTCCTCCTTTGAGGCAAAAATCACAATTTTGACCTTATCGATGAGCAAGACAATTGATGCAATGCTCAAAAACAAAAATGATCCCCTTCCTTACCAAATTGAGTTCCCAAACTACAAATACCGCATTGATAACAGTGATTTAAGTACCATTAAATATTGAAAATGAATACTTCTCATTCTAGTACCCCACCACCAACAAAGATCTGCTACAATTTGTGTGCCCTCTATTCCTGAGGACATCTCATTCCAGATTTAAATTTTAGTGAAAATACATGTTATTCTATGATTTGAGTGAACTCTCTACCACCTCCCCCAACGTATAAGCCTCTCCCTTCTTCTTCTTTTCCTTCTTCTTTTCCTTCTTCCTTATATTCTTCTTCTTTCTTCTTCTCCTCCTCTCCTCTTTCTTCTTCTTCTTCTTCTTCTTTTTTTTCCTTTTTTCCTTATTTTTTTCTTATTTTTTTCTTCTAGATTTTTTCTTTTCTAACCTAATAAACTAAACTCTAACCCTAACCAAACCTAACCTAATACCTAATAATCTAAACCTAAACTAAAAACAAAAAAACAAAAAAAAGAGGAGAGGGGGAAGAGCTCACCTGAGGGGGGCGGGGCAGGGGGTGTCGGGGAGGGTTGGGGGAGCGCCGGGGAGGGGCGGTGGAGCGTCAGGGAGGGGCGAGGGAGCGCCGGGGAGGGCCGGGGGAGCGCTGGGGCGGCGGTGGCAGCGGGGCTTAGGGGACAGGGGCGCTCGGGCGCAGGGGAGCGGCGGGTGGCAGGGGCGGAGGGGGGCCGCAGGGCACCGGCCGGGGCGGTGGGGCGGTGGGGCGGCGGGCAGGTGGGGCGATGGAAGGCGGTGGCGACGGGGCCACAGGGCTCCGGGGCGGTGGGGCGCGGTGGCGGGGGCGCCGGGGGGCGGCGGTGGCGCTGGTGGGCGGTGGGCCGGTGGCGCGGCGGGGTGGTGGGGAGACGGGGCGGCGGCGCGCGTGCGGTGGGCGGCGGGGAGGAGAGGGAGAGAAGCAGGGTGGGGCGCGGCCGTTAGTTAAGTCAAACCGTTGCCGTCTGTCCCGCCTTTGCCGTCAGCCTTTTTGCTCTTTGTCGTCTGCTAGCAGACGGCAAAGAGGGGGGCCGTTAGGGTTTTTTGTAAGCAGCTCGTTTGTGGGCCCACCTCCCTCTTTGCCGTTTGCTTGCTGACGACAAATCTCCTTTGCCGTCTGCTAGCAGACGGCAAAGAAGCGGCTGATGGCAAAGAGCTTCTTTGTCGTCTGCTAGTTATTTACCGTCTGTTTTCTGGAAACGGATGGCAAAGAGCTTCTTTGCCGTCCGCCAGCTAACGGCAAAGAACTGGCAGATGGCAAATTAGCTGATTCCAGTAGTGTCTTATCTTTTTTAAAATAAAAATCTTATTTGTATTATTATTTGTTATTATATAGTGCCATGGTTTTGATATCCGCCCCCCTCGGCTCTCGTCCGGTCTATGATTCAGAAGTGGTATATTGTCTTTTATAACTATTTGTTTCATTTAGTGTTTATTACAATTATGCCGACCAACTTGACATAGAAAAATTGAAAATAATTGAAGAAGAGAAGATGAAATTGGAGTTGCATGTTGCCGATGTCGTCGATCTACACAAGATCCAGATGGATGCAATGCGCTTGAAGATTAGAAAGATTAGAAAATATGCCATTAATAAAGAGGCTTGGTATCATTATGTTGTTGGATCAATTATTACATTAGTTGTGATATTGATCGCATTTGTTGTTGCATTTAAATGTTTTACATAGTTGTATGTTAGTTTCAATGTATGTTATAGATAGTTATATGTTGTTTTACGAGAACTATGTACAAACTTTATGTATTTATTTTTGCTGTAATAACATTTGATCACTACTGTGCTTTGGTTTTAATGTGATGAACTTGTATTAATTTGGTCATTTCTCTATTCATGATGTTCTGTAATGGTTTTAGAAATACTTAATTATATAATGCAAATGAACCGGCAATGGATCTACGGTGATCGACACACTGCCGAGTACATTACAGGCCTGGATAATTTCATCGGTGTGGCTCAGGCAAACAGTCTGAATGGTTTTATGTGTTGTCCATGTGTTGACTATGAGAATAAGAAGGATTACACTTCCTCGAAAATCCTTCACACCCACCTGCTTCGGTCCGGTTTCATGCCCAGCTATAATTTTTGGACCAAGCATGGAGAAAGAGGGGTTATGATGGAAGACAATGAAGAAGAAGAGGATGATGACAACTATCCTATGTTCCTTGAATACGGTGATAATGCAACGGGGGAAGCTGAAGATCAAGAGGCACCAGATGTGCCCGCTGATGATCTTCGCCGGGTCATTGTTGATGCATAGAGAGAATGCGAAAGTGAAAAGGAGAAATTGAAGTTGGAGCGCATGTTAGAGGATCACAAAAAATTGTTGTACCCAAATTGCGAAGATGACAACACAAAGCTCGGTACCACACTTGAATTGTTACAATGGAAGGCAGAGAATGGTTTATCTGACAAGGGATTTGAGAAGTTACTGAAAATAATGAAGAATAAGCTTCCAAAGGATAATGAATTGCCCGTCAGTATGTACGAAGCAAAGAAGGTTGTCTGCCCTCTAGGATTAGAGGTGGAGAAGATACAAGCATTCCCTAATGACTGCATCCTCTACCGCGGTGAGGAGTACGAGAATTTGAATGCATGCCAAGTATGCGGTGCATTGCGCTATAAGATCAGCCGCGATGACCGTGGTGATGTTGAGGGCGAGCGCACCAGGAAGAGGGTTCCTGCCAAGGTGATGTGGTATGCTCCTATAATGCCACGGTTGAAACGTTTGTTCCAAAACAAAGAGCTTGCCTAGTTGTTGCGATGGCACAAAGAAGGCCGTAAGAAAGACGAGATGTTGAGAGTACCCGCTGATGGGTCGCAGTGGAGAAAAATCGAGAGAGAGTTCCCGGACTTAGCAAATGATGCAAGGAACTTATGGTTTGCTCTAAGTACAGATGGCATGAATCCTTTTGGGGAGCAGAGCTGCAGTCATAGCACCTGGACTGTGACTCTATGTATCTACAACCTTCCTCCTTGGTTGTGCATGAAGCGGAAGTTAATTATGATGCCAGTGCTCATCCAAGGCTCTAAGCAACCTGGCAACGACATTGATGTGTACCTAAGGCCATTAGTTGAAGAACTTTTACAGTTGTGGGATAAAAAAAGTGTACGTGTGTGGGATGAGCACAAACAGGAGGAATTTGACCTACGAGCATTGCTGTTTGGAACCATCAATGATTGGCCTGCTCTTAGTAACCTTTCAGGACAGACAAACAAGGGATACAATGCATGCATGCACTGTTTAGATGAGACTGAAGGCATATATTTGGATAAATGTAAGAATGTTGTGTACCTGGGACATCGTCGATTTCTTCCGATCAGGCATCTCTTAAGAAAGAAAGGCAAGAATTTCAAAGGTGAGGCAGATCACCGGAAGAAGCCTGGCCACCATACTGGTGATGATGTATTTGATATGGTCAAGGATTTAAAAGTAATCTTTAGAAAGGGTCCTGGCAGTCAATCTGTTCCGAATGACGCTAATGGACACGCCCCCATGTGGAAGAAGAAATCTATATTTTGGGAGCTACCCTATTGGGAAGTCCTAGAGGTCCGCTCTGTAATCAACGTGATGCACGTGACAAAGAATCTTTGCGTGAAACTGCTAGGCTTCCTGGGCGTGTATGGGAAGACAAAAGATACACCGGAGGCATGGTAGGGCCAGCAACATATGAACGAAAAAGACGGCATGCATCCAAAGCAGTATGAAGGTCCTGACAGCTACGCTCTTACCAAAGCAGAGAAGGAAATCTTTTTTGAATGCCTGAGCAGTATCAAGTTCCCGTCTGGCTTCTCGTCGAATATAAAGGGAATAATAAATGGCAGAGAAAAAATTCCAAAACCTAAAGTCTCATGACTGCCACGTGATTATGACACAATTGCTTCCGGTTGCATTGATGGGGCTTCTACCAGAAAATGTTCGATTAGCCATTGTGAAGCTATGTGCATTCCTCAATGCAATTTCTCGGAAGGTAATCGATCCAGAAATCCTACCAAGGTTACAGAATAATTTGGTCCAGTGTCTTCTAAGTTTCGAGTTGGTGTTCCCACCATCCTTCTTCAATATCATGACGCACGTCCTAGTTCACCTAGTCGAAGAGATTACCATTCTGGGTCCTGTATTTCTACATAATGTGTTCTCCTTTGAGAGGTTCATGGGAGTCTTAAAGAAATATGTTCGTAACTGTGCTAGGCCAGAAGGAAGCATATCCAAGGGATATGGAACAGAGGAGGTTATTGAGTTTTGTGTTGACTTTATTCCTGACCTTAAGCCGATTGGTGTTCCTTAATCGCGGCATGAGGGGAGACTGAGTGGAAAAGGCACGCTAGGAAGGAAAGCAATAATATGTAGGTACGGGCATTCTTTCACTCAAGCACACCACGTAGTTCTACATGGTTCTACCTTGGTGGCCCCGTATATCAATGAACACAAGAATATTGTACGCTCCGAAAACCCAGGGCAGTCTGACGACTGGATTACACATGCACACATGGCGACATTCGGCGGTGTACTTGTTGGCCAGGACACCATCGTTGAAGATGAGTTGTACTTGTTGGCCAGGACACCATCTTCGACTGTATTGACTTTCCAAGGGTACGAGACAAATGACAATACATTTTACACGATCGCCCAAAATAAAAAGAGCACCAACCAAAACAGTGGTGTCCCCTTTGATGCAACAAACACCAATAGGGAAAAGGACACATATTATGGTTACATAGAGGATATATGGGAACTTGACTATGGAAGTTCTTTTAAGGTCCCTTTGTTTCGGTGCAAATGGGTCAATCTGATAGGAGGCGGGGTAAAGGTAGACCCGCGGTACGGAATGACAACAGTGGATATCAACAATCTTGGGTACACAGATGAACTATTCGTCCTAGCCAATGATGTGGCTCAGGTTTTCTATGTGAAGGAAATTTCTACCAAACCGAGAAAAAGAAAAGATAAGGAAGCGAATACATCATACGATGAGCCGAAGCGCCACATAGTTCTTTCAGGGCAAAGAAACATCGTGGGAGTGGAGGACAAGACAGACATGTCAGAAGATTATAATAACTTTGATGAAATTGCTCCCTTCACGGTGAAGACTGACCCAAGCATCATAAATGATGAAGATTCTCCATGGTCACGGCACAATCATAAGCAAGGGACATACGCGAAGAAAAAGTCTTATACCCCAAGATCCCACTCTGGGATGTGACCGGCTGCACCGTCATCACTTTTTCTCTAGTGAGTTTCTGGACTTATAGCTGGAAAGTTCCACTTCGGTTAAACCGGAGGGAATCTTTGTAAGTATTAGGGTATACATGTGTTTTGCTCCATTTGGCTTAACATAATTTGACATCTTATTTGCTCCATTTGGCTTAATTTCAATCTGTAAAATTGAACCTGTCAAATAATTTCTTCAAAATGAAATTAAAACTCCTCATGTTGACTAATAGAAACATAATACAATTTGGCAAAAGAATAACAAGAAAACAGAAACTGAAATAATTAAAACAAAGGAAAAGTTATAAAACTAAAAGAGATAAACAAAATCTGTTTTTGATTAAAACACCTATTTAAAATATCCTAAAAATTTCAAAGAATTCAAATTTTAACTATTCAAATTTGAAAACTACTGGAACTAACAGAAAGTTTATAATTTTTGTGACCTAAAGCAAAAAAGATTCACTCAAAACAGAAAAGGAAAAGCCACCTTTAGTCCCGGTTGGTCTCACCAACCGGGACTAAAGGTTCCTTCCTGGATGGAATTTGGGCCGCCGAAAAGGTGGCCTTTAGTCCCGGTTGGTGGCTCCAACCGGGACTAAAGGTCTCAGCTCCCGCGTGGGAGAAGGACCTTTAGTCTCGGTTGGTGGCTCGAACCGGGACTGAAGGACCTTTAGTCCCGGTTGCAGCCACCGACCGGGACTAAAGGTGGACTTTAGTATATATATCGTAGTCCCGGTGCCAGTTACGGCCCGGGAGAACACATCGACGACGCCGCTAGGCCGCCCGACCCTAACGTCATCACAGCCACTCCTCGTCTCCGACCGCCCTATCGCCACCCTCGTCTCCGACCGCCGACGCTGAACCACCACGCTGCCCGCCCCATCGCCGCCCTCGTCTCCGACCGCCGAACGCCGCCTCCACCCCGCCCGCCCCATCGCCGCGCTCTTCTCTGACCGCCAACGCCGCCGCCCGCCCCATCGCCGCGTGTCCTCGTCTATGCCAACCTCCTCGGTGACCCACCCTCCTCCTTCCCCGACCTCCCCTCTACAAATTTGATTAGAAGCTATAGATTAGGGGGTTCTCAATTAGAAGCTATAGATTAGGGGTTTCTAAATTGAGAGCGTTCGTAGTCAATCATGGTCGTGTCGATGATAGTTAGATAGGTAGATGATTGATAGATAGATAATAGTTAGATAGTCAAAAATGCCAAATGGAGACCGAGCTCCATGGAGGCCTTTATTTGAAAACTTTAAAATTTAAACTTCTAAATTTTTTGAAAATAAATACACGTATAACTAGATACATAATTTACATGTGTGCAAATTTTCACACATACGCTTTACATCCTTGCATACATGTGTATTTTTGTAAGAATTTTTTGAAATTGATATTTATGAATTTTGAATTTTTCAAAATAAAGGGCTCCATGGCGCTCGAACTCCAAAATGCCCTACTCTTAGATAGTTTAGATGATAGTTAGATAGTGTAGATAATTTGAGATGTTTTTTATGGTTCGATGAGATGAACTGATGGTGATGAATAGATGAACCGATGGTGATGACGAATATATGATGGTCTCTAGTTTTGTTTTTCTCTAAATGCGACGATGCCCGTACCGCATCCTCGTTGTCGACTCGGCGGCGACAATCAGTTTGAGAGGCGCCATGTTCGCGACTGGGCTCCGCCGGGCTGGCACTAGGAGATGCTGCCTTCCGGGCGCGCAGCTTGGTGAGGTATTGGGGTCTCGTCGTCGACCCGGTGCTTCTTTGGTGGCTGTAACACCCCCAGTGGTTAGCTACAGTGATCACCCTTTTGATAATGGCACGTCATCATGATTAACAGTGCTTAATCATTATTTGGATCATATCTCATTCCAAATTCCAATTCAATTGGAAATTCAAACTTAAAGTGAAAATAAAAGTTGTTCAAAAATGAAAACTAAAATGTTCAATTGATAGCAAATAAATCACAACTAATTGTGTTAAGGAAAACAACATCACTAAGAATCACTAGATAACTCAAACATCAATGAACAACAACAAAACAGAATTATTTAATACCTTTTCATTTAAATAAAATCCAAATGAAAACATATGGACTCCAAACCTTTTCCTAACAGTGATAAATAGTGCACCATATTTAATAAGCTAGGTCACATATTTTATAAAACTATAAATGGGACCACACATTTTGCAAAACAGAAAAACAAAAGAAAACAGAAAACAGAAGAGAAAAAAAAAGAAAAAGGCCCACTGCGCCTGGGCCTCGAGTGCACAGGGAGGCCCAGCCCGCCTGGCGTCTTCCCCTACCTCCTACTGCTCACCTCTGGCCGCTGTCGCCCGCGCGCGCGCATGCCGCACCTGCCCCTCCCCCCTCGCTCCTGCTTGACACCGCACGACCCCGCACCCGCCGTGGAGGGATAAGGACCACCCCGCCTCGCCTGGCCTCCCCCTCTCTCTTCTCCCCCTTGCCTGCTCTCTGCCTCGCCAGATTCCCCCCGCCCGAGCGCCATTGCCGCCGTCCGCCTCGCCCCACTGCGGCCGCCGTGCCTCCTCGACGCCTCTCCGAGTCAGGCGAGCTCGGGCCGAAAGCCACCGGAGCACCCGCTGCCTCCTCTTCTTCAACCTCCGGACACCGAGCTCGCCGTCGCCGTCTCGCTCCACCAGGCCTCCCCCGAGCCCGCTGCCACCCTCTACCGCTCCGCAGTGAGCTCCGCCTCCCTCTTCATATCTCCCCGGCCCCTTCTCGTAGCCGTAGCCATGCCGCCACGATACCGAGCTTCGGCCGCTGCCATGGCCGACAAGCTCCTCGCTCCGGGCCCCATTTGCTCGAGAGCGTTGCACCCACGCATTCGCGGCGTTTCGTAGGTGCCGCCGGTGCCTTTAGCTCGCGCGCTCGCCTCATGCATTGCCATTGCCGTCGTAGCCCGAAGCCGCTGCCGCCCGATTCCGGCCTCCCCAGCTCCGGCCATGGCCACCACCGGACGCGGCTTGGAGTGGCCGTTCCAGAGGACCTGACCACGCGCAAATCCGTCCACCGTAGCTCAAATCCGAGCTCGCCGGAGTTCGGCCACTGCGCACAGGCTCGCCGGCGAGATTCCGGTGGCCGGCGCCGACGTGGCCGGCTGGGCCCCGCCTCTGTGTCACTGCCCACGGGCCCCACTGGGCCCCTTGACCAGGTTCAACGCTGACTGGGCGGCCCCGTGTCTATGACATGTGGGTCCCGCCACTTAAAATGATTTTAGATAAATAGAAAATCTGCTAATTAATTAATTAATTAATTAAAACACTAGTCACTCACTGACCAGTAGGCCCCACCCTTAATTAATCCTAATTAGTTAAATCTAACTCTGCTTAATACTAACAGAGGCTGACATGTGGGTCCCAGTGACGCCACATGTCAGGTTTGACTCTGGTTAGCCAGAGTTGACCTGCTGATGTCATGATGACGTCATCATTTACTATTCTGGATAATTCGAATTTAAATAAATAATTAAATTCCTTAAATTCCTTAAAACTTTGAAAAATCATATCTTTTAAACCGTAGCTCAGATGAAAAATTTTTATACATGAAAGTTGAGCAGAAAAATACCACGAATTCGAATACGCTATCCGTTCGTCTGTCACATGCTCCTAGCATAGCAAACATGGAACTTTTCCCCTCCGGATCGTTTGTCCGATAAATCCAAAGACCCGGGAAATATCGTCAGATATTCTCCCGCTCCGTCTAACACGTATAGTACTGCGTTAGTGCATGCCTAACCCTGCATATTGCCATGTCATGCATCGTGTTGCATCTGTGCTTTATATTTATTGTTTCTTCCCCCCTCTTCTCTTCGGTAGACCCCGAGACTGACGGTGCTACCGGGTACGACTACACCGTTGACGATCAGGCCTTTGCCGCAGAGCAGCAAGGCAAGCAACCCCCCCTTGAGCATTCCGATATCGCCCATTCCTTTCCCTCTTATTCTTGCATTAAAATTTGCTACTGTATTAGTTAGCTCCTATTCTGATGCATAGCCCGTTTTTGATAAACTAGTACTATACCTGCAATAATATCAACTGCTTAGTATAGGTTGATCAATGAATCCCTTGTGACCCCCTTAGTCCCAGTTGCCCCTGCTTCTTCATCGACAACCCGACGACTTGAAGACACGAAGACTCGGTCAACCAACCGACAAGCCAGGCCCCTCACATCACCGCACACCCCTTAGTTGTACGACTCTGCAGAGCTACTATCGAGTACCGTGGGTGACACCTCGTGAAGTACTCATGATGCTAGCTCGGTAGTGCAGCTAGTCGGTCGTGGTTATCGAGGGTGATTCGTCCTTCACCACTCCCGATGATGACTCTGTCGTGCAACCCCTCAAGTGTGGGACACTCGAGGGTGATTCCTCTAAGTCCACCTTGACGGTTTTCATCGAGCGGGGCCCCTTTGAGGGTCATTCCTCAGGTTCCGTCTTGATGTTTTATACACACAGTTACTATGACCTGGTTACAGAAACATGTTGGTGACAGGTCGGCCCTGAGGGGTACCCACGGTTTGATGATGATGAGGCGTGGACGGGCAGGAGAGGCCCTTGCCACACATCCTCGAGACAGGGCGACGGGACTGCTCTTCATGGGTCGCGCTTGCCCCGTATTAATAAAATGCTAATGGGTTGGGTATTTGATCTGAGTTGGGTCGTTGGCCTTTTTACGCACCAAACCATCGCATGGGAGAAGTTATGGGTACTCAGCGTCGTTGTATCAGCCAAAGCTCTTCGGACGTCAGCAATGGAGCGGCACGCGCCCGAGTGGTCTGCAACGGCACCGTGCTTGTTAATAAGGGGTGCTAGGACTGACCTCGGCCGCCCTCGCATTGTGCAGGTGTGCAAAGGGCGATTGGCCCAAGACCCCTGCGCGCTTAGGATTTAGACCGACGGGCTGGCTTCTTCGTTGAGCCTAGGTGGGGCGACGACGTGCTGCTATCCCGAGGCCGGGCATGACCCAGGAAAGTGTGTCCGGCCGGAGGTGATCAGGCGTGTTGGAAATGCGGTGCACCCCTGCAGGGATGAACAAACTATTCGAATAGTCGTGTCCACGGTAACAGGACGACTTGGAGTTGTGCCTTGACCTTATACAACTATAATTGTGACTTTAAATTGAACTGAATGTGGCTTCGAGATTGCTTCCTCACAGGGAGTCGAGGAAGAATCTCTGGGCATGGTTACTTATTAAAATGGCTACAATAATATGACTATATATGAGATACCGGTCTACTCTCTTCTAATGCTGCAAGATGCTGAAGATGCTAGTCTTCGATAGATCTAGGCCTTCTCCCTATTCTTGCTTTTTGCAGTCAGTCCAGATATAACCCCTCCCCTTGATACTGATGCATACTTTGCATAGTTCTGATGTCAGTCTAGCGAGTACTTTGGATGAGTACTCACCACTGCTTTGCTCTCTCTTCCCCCCTCGATACGATTCCGCGTTCAGACGATGGAACCCAGGAGATGGAGTACGTCGGAGACGACTACTACACCACCGCTGGAGCCTATTACTACGTAGAGAATGCCGACGCTCAGGAGTAGTTAGGAGGTTCCCAGGTAGGAGGCCTCGCCTCTTTCGATCTGTTGCTTATGTTTGTGCTAGCCTTCTTAAGGCAAAACTTGTTTAAATTATGTCTGTACTCAGATCTTATTTGCTTCCGCTGACTCGTGCTTGTCGAGCTTTGTATTCCAGCCCTTGAGGCCCTTGGCTTGTAATATGAAGCTGTATGACTTTAATTTGTGTCTAGTGTTGTGTTGTGATATTAATTAGTGAGTCCCTAATCTTGGCCGGACGCATTGCGTGTATGTTTAACGTACGGACAAAATTGGGGGCGTCACAAGTTGGTATCAGAGTCGACTGCCTGTAGGTAGCCCCCTTTCCAACTCCTTGGCCGAAGTTGAGTCTAGTCATTGAAAAACTTTTACTAACATAGTTGTGTGGCTTACGGGCCCACATCTCAATCGGGTGGTATTAGGATCTTTTATTCCTCGTCTATACTCTGGGTTCTGATCTCTCTTCTCTTTCGGGTTAAAGGTTTTATTAACTCTAACTTTAGGTTCTCGTAACTACTCCTCCCGGAGAGCCCCTCATTCCAGATGATGGCTTGATTCATGAGAAGAATCCAAAGATACTCTCTGATGTTCTCCCGAGAACTTGTGCTCGTCGATTTTGCGATTTCCTTCTATCGCCGACCCCTGTGGATAACTCCTCATTATTATCGAGGATTCCTTCGTCCCCAGTTGTTCTTGTTTTTCGAAAATCCTTCGAATTGCTATTTGATCTTCCGAAATCCTCAATAGCCTTTGAATCTTGACCTTTCTCACCTGCTTGCATTATGGTTAATTCCATATGTCTAGCAATATTCATTAAATCCTTGGTGGTTGTCATTTGATTTTATTGATTCAACCTGTGCGTGAATGCACGCAGTCATCAGTTGTTTCTCATAAATTATCCGTCCGGCTCAGACGTCTTTTTAAACATGAGTTGGTTCCCGACAAATCAACCTTGATTGATTGCCCATCTAAGTCCGCTCATCTTACTTGTATTTGATCGGAGCATCTGATTCTGATACACCAAATTGGAAATCTTAATTCCTTTGGTTATTTAAGCATCAAATTATTTGGGTGTTCTGTAATGTGATGCCTTGCATTCTTTCTCCCTCTGATTGAGTACCGATACTTACATCAGGCCCTTTGTGGATCGTCAGACCCATTGTTGGATTATTATCCGATAGCACCCTTCACATTCTAAATTCTTGTGGTGTTCTTCCCCTGATACATGATGCCATTGGTAAATTGTGTCTTCTCCCTCTGTTAAGTTGTATCCTATGCTTTTGTCAGCCATGCTCTGTTGTCAAGCATGTGTTAATTACTCTTGAAGCTTGTGGTATATGTTCCTAAGATGCCCCGATGGGTTGAGCCTATGCCTTCCTTAATTCGTGTGAACTCAAGAGTTTTCACGAGTCCTACTCTTCTAGTGTTTTGCCGGATAATCTTTCAAAGCTACAACCTGATTTGATTCTTTACAACCGTGGTTCCGACCATGACTGTTCTTCTTTGATCTCATTTTTAGACCAGTTTAAGCACTTGTCTACTGCGGATCAATACATCGGTCCAAGCTTTAATTCTGATCTACATCCGAGTATTACCCTTGGTATCTCGAGAAAATCATGGAGCTACATAGCTTCTTATAAGCTCCTCATCAGCTATGTTTTCCTTCACTGATTCCAGTGTCCTCGTGTTCTGAGTTGCTGGACACTCAAGGACACCGATAATTGAATCGAGTCCGCATTGCGATTCAACAACTCTTAGTAATCTCCTTTGCTTATGAGTTTGTGCTCGATCATGTCTTTCCAAGCTGTTTGGCTACATCATCATCGTCATGCTAAGGCTTGACCATGCTATTTATATTCTTCATCCCCGGAACACAATTCCAACAGTGCTCTAAGCTTACATCGAGTTTTCAACGTCATGTTGGTTGTCTTGAAAGGCAATTTCGATGCTGAGCTAGCACTCCAATCTGTGGTTCTGACTACTTGTCGCTTCACCATTTTCTTGCTTGATGTCGTCACTGATCGATTACATCTTCCGGAGACTTCTCGGCAAATGTGTCGTGATCCTCATCAACATTCTGGGCTCTTCCAGGATATCAATTAAATTCATGCTGAGGGTAGCATCCTTGTCCATGGTAATTGGTGTTGTCGTTGGCCACATCCTTGCCATCACCTTTCATTTCTTTGTTCCCGTGTTGTTTCTAACCGGAATACTGACAAATGGAATGTCATGTGTGAATTCAACACTTATGGCATAGCAACTCTATTACCTGGGAGTTAATGAACAATAAGTCCATTCTTAGTGTGTTGGTTGTTGGATCAACATTCTAACATTGGTCGTGCTACTTAGTCCAGATTTTGGGAGCACCTTTCGATTAATGTTTAATGGTGGATGTTTCCTTCGGACATACCTCAATATATCATCTGGTTTTGTTCACTCAATCGTGGAGATCCTTCTTTGTGGGAATCTCGACGAATTGTTGCTGAGCCCATCAGCCACATCCTCTTCTCCCTCGTGGTTCATGATGAACATTTAAGCTAGTGTTGGAAACCTTGAAAGCATTATCTTTGTGCCTAGTTCATAAAGAATGTGTTTGATAAAAGAAGTGTTTTTCTATAAGTTCACGTGCATTTTTGCCACCGTGCTTATGGGAAAATTTTGTCTCGCTTCCTCTGGAATCGTTCCAATTAATTTAGGCATGTGCGAAGTATTCTATGGTTTGATAGATTTGCTACCTTCACTCCATATGTATTTCCTAGCACGCCAGGCCGCTGATTGATTTGATTTGTCCTAGTCCAAACTTACACATGGAACTTTGATATCCTCTATGATGGTCCCCAATCATAACTTGATTGCCCTCCATTCTAGAAACTTCCATGTGGGCACGAATGTCTTGACCTTGTGTTCAGATGTCTTGTAGTCTGGCTAATGATTCAAGTCTTGCTTCTGTCGTTCATTCCGAGATTCTTGCAACACCATCTCGTAGGTCTGTGTTGCATCCTTTTCTCCTCAGGCCTTCTTTGTCTGAAGTATCCTGACACCAACCATATCTGAATCTCGGACAAATATGATGGTTGGAACATTATCAAGGGTTATAACTTTGGCCTTTATTACTCGGTAAGGTGATGTTGTAGCTAGCACACCTGGCCGGATGACCTATTGTTAGAATGCTTTGTTCAGCTAGGATTGCCATTCTTCCATGGGGAAATTTTAAGACTTATTTTTATAAGTTGTTCATACTGGATCCTTTGTGTATCCAAACTCCATCCCTTACCCGAAACACCATATCATTGCTATCCCAAAGCATGGATGTGGTATGTCGATCATAAAAAGGAATAATGTAAGCTCAATGCTAATTGTTTCTTGATCAATTATACAAACACCCCTTGTATGGGCATGTCATGGATTTTCCTCGCCCCTTTTACCTAAATGGTTATCCACTTGCTAATTTTGTCTTGTATAGCATGCCCTATTTTTCCTTTGGAAAGATATACTCCTAAAACTTGAGTATAACCACATCTTCCTTTTCCATTGGTCTGTTTAATGTGATGAACAATTTTTCCTTTCCATTGGCCTGGTTGATCTAATAATCACATTTTCCTTTCCATTGGTCTGTTTGACCTTTCTTGAGATTATATGATCTAAGCAGTAATAATTCTCTGCTTAGGTAAACACCTCGGTGATCAATTCAGTCAGTAAGGCCCTGTTACTATTGTTGATAACATTCCGGTAACCGCCGGTGGACGGGAACCTTGCCTATTGGTCCGCCTCGTTTCAACGAGCAGGAAAATGGTTCTCTTCGTCCCTCGCCCTTGGTACCAACGTTGTTGCCAGCATAACTGACAGGCTATGCTTTGACCTGCCCTACTATCATGAACGTACAAGATGTCACTGCTCCTTCTACCTTTAACCCACATGGTGGACCCATAACCCACAGTTCCACAGGATCGAAACCTGACTCTACTGTACACCCCTGTTTCTAAAGGTTATCCCTCACGCTTGGCTTCGTAGGCAATTCACGAGCCACCTGCCTAGAGATCATCAATTCTGGTGTCAGACACATACTTATTCCCATTCCTCTGAAACCCTTTTTCACTCGGTTTCAGACATCGAGCGATTGTCTACCCTCTTGGAACTTCTTATTGTACCTTCTTACTTGCTCTCGATGTGTTTCATTTGTTCAACTCGAGAGATACTCATTTGTTCATTCATGGGAAAACCCGAGACGATTACCCCTTATAGCATTCTACCATTGACGAGCCGCCCCTTACCTATTCGTAAGTACGTTGGAATTCCCGAAGAAAAGAAGGACGACTTAACCATGATGACCTGAAGCAGAGGAATGAAGACATCAATGTAATGGATCGACCTCTTCGAGAAGAGCAACCAAGACCGAGGAGACCCGTTAAAATTTCGTAACCAGAACTTTCCCCCTTACTCCACCTCTTAAATCTCGGGACGAGATTTCTTGTAGTGGAGGAGATTTGTAACACCCCTAGTGGTTAGCTACAGTGATCACCCTTTTGATAATGCCACGTCGTGATTAACAGTGCTTAATCATTATTTGGATCATATCTCATTCCAAATTCCAATTCAATTGGAAATTCAAACTTAAAGTGAAAATAAAAGTTGTTCAAAAATGAAAACTAAAATGTTCAATTGATAGCAAATATATCACAACTAATTGTGTTAAGGAAAACAACATCACTAAGAATCACTAGATAACTCAAACATCAAGGAACAGCAACAAAACATAATTATTTAATACCTTTTCATTTAAATAAAATCCAAATGAAAACATATGGACTCCAAACCTTTTTCTAACAGTGATAAATAGTGCACCATATTTAATAAGCTAGGTCACATATTTTATAAAACTATAAATGGGACCACACATTTTGCAAAACAGAAAAACAAAAGAAAATAGAAAACAGAACAGAAAAAAAGAAAAAGGCCCACTGCGCCTGGGCCTCGCGTGCACAGGGAGGCCCAGCCCGCTTGGCGTCTTCCCCTACCTCCTACTGCTCACCTCTGGCCGATGTCGCGCGCGTGCGCGCACGGCGCACCCACCCCCCCTCGCTCCTGCTCAACACCGCGCGACCCCGCGCCCGCTGTGGAGGGATAAGGACCACCCCGCCTCCCCTGGCCTCTCCCTCAATCTTCTCCCCCTTGCCTGCTCTCTACATCGCCAGATTCCCCCTCGCCCGAGCGCCATTGCCGCCATCCGCCTCGCCCCGCTGCGGCCGCCGTGCCTCCTCGACGCATCTCCGAGTCAGGCGAGGTCGCCACCGTCCGCTACGCCGTCTACCACCTCGAGCTCGGGCCGAAAGCCACCGGAGCGCCCGCTGCCTCCTCTTCTTCAACCTCCGGACGCCGAGCTCGCCGTCGCCGTCTCGCTCCACAAGGCCTCCCCCGAGCCCGCTGCCACCCTCTACCGCTCCGCAGTGAGCTTCGCCTCCCTCTTAATATCTCCCCGGCCCCTCCTCGTAGCCGTAGCCACGCCGCCACGACACCGAGCTCCGGCCGCCGCCATGGCCGACGACCTCCTCGCTCCGGGCCCCATCTGCTCGAGCGCATTGCACCCACGCGTTCGCGGCGTTCCGTAGGTGCCGCCGGTGCCTTTAGCTCGCGCGCTCGCCTCGTGCATCGTCGTTGCCGTCATAGCCCGAAGCCGCCGCCGCCCACCGTCGTCGCGCCACCCGATTCCGGCCTCCCCAGCTCCGGCCATGACCACCACCGGACGCGGCTTGGAGTGGCCGTTCCAGAGGACCTGACCGCGCGTAAATCCGTCCACCGTAGCTCAAATCCGAGCTCGCCGGAGTTCGGCCACCGCGCACGGGCTCGCCGGCGAGATTCCGGTGGCCGACGCCGACGTGGCCGGCTGGGCCCCGCCTCTGTGTCACTGCCCACGGGCCCCACTGGGCCACTTGACCAGGGTCATCGCTGACTGGGCGGCCCCGTGTCTATGACATGTGGGTCCCGCCACTTAAAATGATTTTAGATAAATAGAAAATCTGCTAATTAATTAAAACACTAATCACTCACTGACCAGTATGCCCCACCCTTAATTAATCCTAATTAGTTAAATCAAACTCTGCTTAATACTAACAGAGGCTGACATGTGGGTCCCAGTGACCCCACATGTCAGGTTTGACTCTGGTCAGCCAGAGTTGACCTGCTGACGTCATGGTGATGTCATGATGACGTCATCATTTACTATTCTGGATAATTCGAATTTAAATAAATAATTAAATTCCTGAAATTCTTTAAAACTTTGAAAAATCATATCTTTTAAACCGTAGCTCAGATGAAAAAGTTTTATACATGAAAGTTGATCAGAAAAATCCCACGAATCCGAATACGCTATCCGTTCGTTTGTCACATGCTCCTAGCATAGCAAACATGGAACTTTTCCCCTCCGGATCGTCTGTCCGATAAATCCAAAGACCCGGAAAATGTCGTCAGATATTCTCCCGCTCCGTCTAACACGTGTAGTACTGCGTTAGTGCATGCCTAGCCCTGCATATTGCCATGTCATGCATCGTGTTGCATCTGTGCTTTATATTTATTGTTTCTTCCCCCCTCTTCTCTCCGGTAGACCCCGAGACTGACGGTGCTGCCGGGTACGACTAAACCGTTGACGATCAGGCCTTTGCCGCAGAGCAGCAAGGCAAGCAACCCCCCCTTGAGCATTCCGATATCGCCCATTCCTTTCCCTCTTATTCTTGATTTAGAATTTGCTACTGTATTAGTTAGCTCATATTCTGATGCATAGCCCGTTTTTGATAAACTAGTACTATACCTGCAATAATATCAACTGCTTAGTATAGGTTGATCAATGATTCCCCTGTGACCCCCTTAGTCCCAGTTACCCCTGCTTCTTCATCGATGACCCGACGACTTGAAGACTCGAACACTCGGTCAACCGACCGACAAGCCAGGCCCCTCAAATCACCGCACACCCCTTAGTTGTACAACTCTGCAGAGCTACTATCGAGTACCGAGGGTGACACCTCGTGAAGTACTCATCATGCTAGCTCTGTAGTGCAGCTAGTCGGTCATGGTTATTGAGGGTCATTCCTCCTTCACCACTCCCGATGATGACTCTGTCGTGCAACTCCTCAAGTGTGGGACCCTCGAGGGTGATTCCTCTAAGTTCACCTTGACGGTTTTCATCGAGCGGGGCCCCCTTGAGGGTGATTCCTCCGGTTCCGTCTTGATGTTTTATACACATAGTTACTATGACCTGGTTACAGAAACATGTTAGTGATGGGTCGGCCCTGAGGGGTACCCACGGTTTGATGATGATGAGGCCTGGAGGGGCAGGAGAGGCCCTTGCCACACATCCTCGAGACGGGGCGACGGGACCGCTCTCCATGGGTCGCGCTTGCCCCGCATTAATAAAATGCTAATGTGTTGGGTATTTGATCTGAGTTGGGTCGTTGGCCTTTTTACGCACCAAACCATCGCGTGGGAGAAGTTATGGGTACTCAGCATCGTTGTATCAGCCGAAGCTCTTCGGGCGTCAGCAATGGAGCGGCGCGCGCCCGAGTGGTTCGCAACGGCACCGCGCTTATTAATAAGGGGTGCTAGGACTGCCCTCGGCCGCCCTCGCATCGTGCAGGTGTGCAAAGGGCGATTGGCCCATGACCCCTGCGCGCTTAGGATTTAGACCGGCGGGCTGGCTTCTTCGTTGAGCCTAGGTGGGGCGACGACGTGCTTCTATCCCGAGGCCGGGCATGACCCAGGAAAGTGTGTCCGGCCGGAGGTGATCAGGCATGTTGGAAATGCGGTGCACCCCTGCAGGGATGAACAAACTATTCGAATAGCCGTGTCCACGGTAACAGGACGACTTGGAGTTGTGCCTTGACCTTATACAACTATAATTGTGACTTTAAATTGAACTGAATGTGGCTCAGAGATTGCTTCCTCGCAGGGAGTCGAGGAAGAATCTCTGGGCATCCTTACTTATTAAAATGGCTACAATAATATGACTATATATGAGATACCAGTCTACTCTCTTCTAATGCTGCAAGATGCTGAAGATGCTAGTCTTCGATAGGACTAGGCCTTCTCCCTATTCTTGCTTTCTGCAGTCATTCCAGATATAACCCCTCCCGTGATACTGATGCATACTTTGCATAGTTCTGATGTCAGTCTTGCGAGTACTTTGGATGAGTACTCACCGCTGCTTTGCTTTCTCTTTCCCCCTCGCTACGATTCCGCGTTCAGACGATGGAGCCCAGGAGATGGAGTACGTTAGAGACGACTACTACACCACCGCTGGAGCCTATTACTACGTGGAGAATGCCGACGCTCAGGAGTAGTTAGGAGGTTCCCAGGCAGGAGGCCTCGCCTCTTTCGATCCGTAGCTTATGTTTGTGCTAGCCTTCTTAAGGCAAAACTTGTTTAAATTATGTCTGTACTCAGATCTTATTTGCTTCCACTGACTCGTGCTTGTTGAGCTTTGTATTCGAGCCCTCGAGGCCCCTGGCTTGTAATATGAAGTTGTATGACTTTAATTTGTGTCTAGTGTTGTGTTGTGATATTAATTAGTGAGTCCCTAATCTTGGTTGTTCGCATTGCGTGTATGTTTAGCATACGGACGAAATTCGGGGCATCACAGTGGCGGTCGTATGGGCCACTATCGGTGCAGAGGGAGCGGGCCCCCGAGGAGGTGGCACGTCGCCGTGTCAGGGAGGAGGACGAGCACGTCCGTTGCTACATGGTTGCGTTGGACGTCAGGTTCTCCAATACCTGACAGTTTCTTCAGGGATCTCACCCGAGCTATGATCCTGTGATGGTTCCTTCTCTTTGGGTGTTCACCACCCGCGTCTCAGGAACCGCGAGTCGACGTCCAGTTTGATTGGGCGAGGAGTATTAGTGATATTATGTGATATTATTGTTGCATTAACTGAATTATTATTCGAGATGTATTCGTGAAGAGTCCTCGATGAATTCTTATTTTTTTGTTGTTTTCTGACCGCGCCTGAGATTTTTAATCTGCACATACACAAATGTGAATACATTAAATATGTGTGGTAAAAACTAGGGTATCAATGAGAATTAAGAAAAAAAAATGCCGTCGATTTTTAATCTTAGAATCATGTACACAGGAAATGTCGACGTCGTTTGACGACGAGGGGAGGATCCCTGAGTGTCCTATGTGCTAGGATGCAGGTGTATATGTGACCGTTATCCTCACCTAGACAACGATACGTCCTTCACTGTCAAGATACATGATGACATTGAAATTATTATGGTATGTAAAGACGGCATGTATTTTTTGTTAAAAGACTTGATACGTCTCCGTTGTATCTACTTTTCCTCACACTTTTGCCCTTGTTTTGGACTCTAATTTGCATGATTTGAATGAAACTAATCCGGTCTGACGCTGTTTTCAGTAGAACTACCATGGTGTTGTTTTTGTGCAGAAATAAAAGTTCTCGGAATTGGACGAAACTTTTTGGAGATTTATTTTAGAATAAATATAAAATACTGGAGCCAAGAACCACCGGAGGGCCGGGGCACCTCTGGCTGGGGAATATACACCAGGGCGCGCCAGCCTCCCAGGCGCGCTCTGGTGGGTTGTGCCCACCTCGGGGGGGCACTGACCCTAATTCCGGCACTATAAATTCCTATTTTCGGAGAAAAAAATCAGGGAGAAAGTTTCATCGCGTTTTACGATACGGAGCCGCCGACACCTCCTGTTCTTCATCGGGAGGCCAAATCTGGAGCCCGTTTGGGGCTCCGGAGAGGGGAATCTTCGGTCTTCGTCATCATCAACCCTTTTCCGTCGCCAATTCCATGATGCTCCCCACCGGGAGTGAATAATTCCTTCGTAGGCTTGCTGGTTGGTGAGGAGTTGGATGAGATTCATCATGTAATCGAGTTAGTTTTGGTAGGGCTTGATCCCTAGTATCCACTATGTTCTGAGATTGATGTTGCTATGACTTTGCCATGCTTAATGCTTGTCACTAGGGCCCGAGTGCCATGATTTCAGATCTGAACCGTTTATGTTAGCACCATTCTATCTATGTTCTTGATCCGATCTTGCCTAGTCATATGCACCCATTACGTGTTATGATCCGTCAACCCCATAGTGACAATATTTGGGATACTTAACAGTGATGACCGTAGTTTGAGGAGTTCATGTATTCACTATGTGTTAATGCTTTGTTCCGGTTCTCTATTAAAAGGAGGCCTTAATATCCCTTAGTTTCCTTATGGGCCCCGCTTCCACGGGAGGGTAGGACAAAAGATGTCATGCAAGTTCTTTTCCATAAGCACGTATGACTATTTACGGAATACATGCCTACATTACATTTATGAACTGGAGCTAGTTCTGTGTCGCCCTAGGTTATGACTATTATATGACGAATATCATCCAACGAGTTCACCGATCCAGTGCCTACGAGTTTTCCACTTATTGTTCTTGCTAAGTTACTACTGCTCCTGCTACTGTTCTAACTGCTACAAACCTATTGATATCACTGTTACCGTTACTATTGCTGCTACTACTACTATCAAAACTACCATATTACTATGCTACTGATCACTCTGTTGTAGATATTTAATCTCCAGGTGTGGTTGAATTGACAGCTCAGCTGCTAATACTCTCAAATATTATTTGGCTCCCCTTGTGCCGACTCTATAAATTTGGGTTGAATACTCTACCCTCGAAAACTGTTGCGATCCCCTATACTTGTGGGCTATCAAGACCTTTTTCTGGCGCCGTTGCCAGGGAGTATAGCTATATTTGTTGAGTCACTTGGTATTTATATCAATTGATCACTATGAAGAATCTGAAGGATCCAAAGACCAAGATTTTTCCCTCTAAGACGAGGGGAGGTAAGGAACTGCCATCTAGCTCTGCACTTGATTCACCTTCTGTTATAAGTAAGCTTGCAACACCACCACATGCTAGTAATCCTGATATGTCGCAAGTTATTGATGATGCTACCTCTGCTATGAATGATGCTTATGATGATGCTTGTACCATGCTTGATGATAATGTGCCACTAGGAGAATTTCTTGATGAACAAATTGCTAGAGCTAAAGAGAATGAAACTACTGAAACTGATGAAATTGCTGAAACTGATGAAGCCTATGAAATTTATGATCACTATGAAACACCTATTAATCCTAGTTCTCCTAGATTTGAAATGCCTAAGATACCTTAAGGTTATGTTATGGATGAGGAGGTAACTAGAGAAATTCTTTCTTGCAAGGATAGAAACGATCTTAAGAAATTGCTACGCAAGTACAAGGAAAAGACTTTGAATGCTAGAATGAAATGTGATCCTAAGTTTGCTACTTCACCTATCTTTGTTACTGATAAGGATTATGAATTCTCTGTCGACCCAGATTTAATTACTTTGGTTGAATCTGATCCTTTCCATGGCTATGAAACTGAAACTGTAGTGGCACATCTTACTAAGCTGAATGATATAGCCACCCTCTTTGCTCATGATGATAAGATTCGTTACCATTACATCCTTAAGTTATTTCCGTTCTCATTAAAGGGTGATGCTAAGACATGGTACAATACTCTTACTCCTGGTTGTGTGCGTAGTCCCTAGGATATGATTTATTATTTCTCTGAAAAATATTTTCCTGCTCATAAGAAACAAGCCGCCTTACATGAAATATTTAACTTTGTGAAAATTGAAGAAGAGAGTCTCCCACAAGCTTGGGGGAGGCTTCTCCAATTGCTTAATTCTTTGCCTGATCATCCTCTCAAGAAAAATGATATACTTGATATCTTCTATAATGGACTAACTGATGCTTCTAGGGACTTCCTAGATAGTTGTGTGATGTCTACTACACAACTTTATTCTTGTAGACTTTGTTGGGCCTCCAAGCGCAGAGTTTTGTAGGACAGTAACAATTTTCCCTCATGTGGATGACCTAAGGTTTATCAATCCGTGGGAGGTGTAGGATGAAGATGGTCTCTCTCAAACAACCCTGCAATCAAATACAAGAAATCTCTTGTGTCCCCAACACACCCAATACAATGGCAAATTGTATAGGTGCACTAGTTCGGTGAAGAGATGGTGATACAAGTGCAATATGGATGGTAGATATAGGTTTTTGTAATCTGAAAATATAAAAACAGCAAGGTAGCAAGTAACAAAAATGAGCACAAACGGTATTGCAATGCTTGAAAACAAGGCCTAAGGTCCATACTTTCGCTAGTGCAATCTCTCAACAATGCTAATATAATTGGATCACATAACCATCCCTCAACGTGCAACGAAGAATCACTCCAAAGTTCTTATCTAGCGGAGAACATAAGAAGAAATTGTTTGTAGGGTACGAAACCACCTTAAAGTTATCCTTTCCAATCAATCTATTCAAGAGTTCGTACTAAGATAACATCAAGTTATCCTTTCCGTTCGATCTATCTAAGAGTTCGTACTAGAATAACACCATATGATACGCATCAACCAACTCTAATGTCACCTAGATACTCCAATGTCACCACAAGTATCCATGAGTTAATTATACGATACGCATCAAACAATTTCAGATTCATAATACTCAATCCAACACAAAGAACCTCAAAGAGTACCCCAAGATTTCTATCGGAGAAAGTAGGAGAAGAACGTGTATCAACCCCTATGCATAGATTACCCCAATGTCACCACGTGAATCCGCAAGTTGAGTACCAAAACATACATCAAGTGAATCAATAGAACACCCCATTGTCACCACGGGTATCCATATGCAAGACATATATCAAGTGTTCTCAAATCCAATATTCAATCCTACATAACGACATCTCAAAGGGAAAGATTCAATTCATCACAACATGGTAGCAAGGGAATAACATCATGTGATCTGACTATATTAACAAAGCCCGTGATACATCAAGATCGTGACATCTCAAGAACACGAGAGAGAGAGATTGAACACATAGCTATTGGTACATACCCTCAGCCCCAAGGATGGACTACTCCCTCCTCGTCATGGCCTCCGCCGGGATGATGAAGATGGCCACCGGAGTTGGATTCCCCTCTCCGGCAGGGTACTGGAACGTCTCCAGATTTGTTTTTCGTCGATACAGAGAGTTGTAGCGGCGGAGCGGAGAGTCTAGGGTTATTTCTGATGGTTTCTATATTTATAGGATTTTTGGGCGTCGGTTTCACGCCAAGATGGGCCATGAGGAGGGCACGATACACCAGGGCGCGCCTGAGAGCCCAGGCGCGCCCTGGTGGGTTGTGCCCACCTCGTGGCTCTTCTCCGGTGGTTCTTCAGTCCAATATTGCTTATTTGGTCCATAAAAAATCACCAAAAAGTTTCGGGCGATTCTGAGAACTTTCATTTTCTGCACAAATACAACACCACGGTAATTCTGCTAAAAACAGCGTCAGTCCGGGTTAGTTCTAAATAAATCATATAAAGTGAATCAAAACCATAAAAAATTATTGTAAACATAGGTGAATATGGCATGAATACTTCATAAATTATCGATACGTTGGAGACGTATCAGCATCCCCAAGCTTAATTCCTACTCGTCCTCGAGTAGGTAAATGATAAAAGAACTAATTTATGAAGTGTGAATGCTAGCATAATATATAAGTTTGATCATTGATAATTTCAGTCAATTTTCTAGCATCATAACCAGCAACTTTTTCTCACAAAAATCATCATGATAGAGCAATCAATTCACATGTCATGGTTCAAACAATGAATTCTCTTGAAACTTAACAACCTATGTTCTTAGTCACCAAACAATTGTAATTCAACTTATTCTCAACAAAGTCTAAGTAAGAGCTCTACATACTCAATCATCATTTAGTCCTCTATGATTGCTAGTACTCAAAGCATATTTTTAGAACAAATGGCATCCATTGAACACATAAAATGATAGGGGCTTAATGTTTCGCCTCCCAACTCATTTATCATAGAGATAATTGTCAACAATAATAAGTCATGATCAAATATATTTGACTGGCCATATGTGCCTAGATCTTTCCCCACCAAATGATGCTTGCCAACAAATAGAAGTAGGTTGGAATAAGAAGTTGACTCAACATGAAAAGTAAATAACATGAAAGTAAATAGATTGTCCCTTCGCAGAGGGAAGCAAGGATTTGCATATGTGCCAGAGCTCATTGTTTAAAAACAGAGATAAATATAGTTTTGGGAGGTGCACCCTTCCTGTCAATGTTACGACCAAGAGTTATCAATATCTTCCATGTTAAACACATTGGCGGCGGTTCCCAAGCGGTAAAAGAAAAGGTTTACTCCCCCTCCACCAACAAACACACTCCACGGCTAGCCGAATCCACGGGTACCGTCCATACCAACAACATTCCTGGGGGGGGTTTGTTCAATTATTTGCATTTTTTTATTTCGGAACTGGGAATCCCTATTACCGCCCTTCTCGTGCAAGGACAACTGAATAAACACTCATCATGAGAATAACCCGCTTAACATGGAAGATACTGACCGCCCCCCGTCGCTCCATGAGCGGTCCAGGCACACAAAAGAGATGTTTATTTGAATGTTTAGAGGTGGCACATGCAAATTTACTTGGAATGGCAGTGAAGTACCATATATAGGTAGGTATGGTGGACTCTTATGGAAGAAACTTGGCTCAAGGATTTGGATGCACAAGTAGTATCTCTACTTAGTACGAAGTGTTGGCTAGCAAAAGGTTCTAAACAAGCACCACATGTTGGAGGATCCATAACAATATAACTTCTATGCAAATATACACAACCATAACTCAATACGTTGTCTTCCATGTCCAACTTCAACTAATTTGCTCAATTTTGAAAATAATTAATGGGTATTCACAATCATAGAAGATGTCCAAGATAATATATTTGTATGTGAAAGTTCTCTTCCTTATACTAATCATTCACAAATTGCTTGTATGACCAATATTGTGATTGTCAAACATCAATAGATTTTACTTTCTAAACCAGATGTGAAACTACTACTAAGCATAAAGCACATTAATAATTTCAGATTTATGATATCCAATTCATTCACAATTTACTCTTAGGATATAAGTGAAGCACAAGAGTAAACATCAAACTACTCTCAAAAGATATAAGTGAAGATCAATGAGTAGTCAAACAATTAAGCAGCTATGTGAGGACACTCTCTCAATAAATATTTTTAGATCTGAGTATTTTATTCAAACAACAAACTAAACAAAAATAGAACTCCAAGAATATCACATGTCATGTGAATGAATAAAAATTAAGGCTCAACATGGCTAACCGATAGTTGTTTGATGAAGAGAGGTGGGATGCGTAGCATCCCCAAGCTTAGATGCTTGAGACTTCTTGAAATATTCACTTGGGGTGCCTTGGTCATCCCCAAGCTTGAGATTTTGTATCTCGTTCAATCCTCTCATATCCCGGTTTCACCTAAGTCTCAAAAACTTCATCCACATAAAACTCAAAAAGAACTCGTGAGATAGGTTAGTACACATAAGAACAAATCAACATTTCATGTACTGCCAAGACAAGTTGCATAATAATTTCCAAACATTATCTACTGTATACTATCATTTCCACAATTTATATCTACCAATATAGGCTATGGAAACCATAGGATAAGTAGATAACAAAACTATGACAGCAATCTGTCCAAACAGAACAGTCTGTAGCAGTTTATGAAAACAGTGTGCTTTTGTAACTCAAACAATTATGAAAATTTAGTACATGCTAAATAATTTATATGACAATACTGTGTAAAAATTTCAGAAACTTTCCACGTTCCAGTAAAATATGAAAATTCAAACACTACAGAAAAAGTTTCTGTTTTTACACAGCACACATCAAACATGCAATGCAAGCATCCCAAGGCAATTCTTGAAAATTTTTATTGAAAAACAAGATTATAAATAACACCTAACAGAGAACAACAAAATAAAATGACGCTCCAAGCAAAACTCATATTATGTGATGAATAAAAATATAGCTCTAAGATATACCGATAGTGTTGAAGAGGAAAGAGGGGATGCCTTACGGGGCATCCCCAAGCTTAGACGCTTGAGTCTTCCTTGGATATTATATTGGGGTGCCTTGGGCATCCCCAAGCTTAGGTTCTTGTCACTCCTTATTCTCCTCATATCGGTGTCTCACCCAAAACTTGAAAACTTCAATCACACAAAACTTAACGGAACTTCGTGAGAAGGGTTAGTGTAATAAAGATAAATCATTCACTTAGTTACTGTCAAGACAAGATTCATAAATGTTCCCACATGATACCTAGTGTATTCTATCATTCCCATAATTTATACCACTAAATATAAGCTATGGAAACACTAAAACAAGCAAACTATGCATGCAAAACATATTCTGTCAAAAACAGAACAGTCTGTGAAGATCTGTAGTATAGCCATACTTACATGTCTCTAAAAATTCTGAAATTTAGTACCACCTGAATAATTTGTCTATGAAGACTGTGTAAAAATTTCAGATCATTATCACGCTCCAGTAAAAAATTAAAATTCCTGTACTGGAGTCAAAAGTTTCTGTTTTGGTTCAGCATCAAGTCTACTCATCTTGTGAGTCATCCCAAAGGGTTTACTTGGCACTTTATTGAAATAAAAGGCACAAAACATTATTACTACAGTAGATTAATCATGTGAACACTCAAAAATAGAAAGTAAAAGTGTTGGGTTGTCTCCCAACAAGCGCTTTTCTTTAATGCCTTTTAGCTAGACATGATGATTTCAATGATGCTCACATAGGAATAATAATTGAAATATGCAAAAGAGCATCATGAATCTCATGACAAGCACATTTAAGTCTAACCCACTTCCTATGCATAGGGATTTTGTGAGCAAACAATTTATGGGAGCAAGAATCAACTAGCATAGGAAGGCAAAACAAGCATAACTTCAAAACTTTGAACACGTAGAGAGGAAACTTGATATTATTACAATTACTACATGCATACGTTCCTCCCTCATAATAATTCTCAGTAGCAACATGAAGGAATTCAATAATATAAATATCACATAAATCATTCTTTTCATGGTCTACAAGCATAGAAATTTTATTACTCTCCTCATAAGCAAATTTCTTCTCATTCATAAAAGTGGGAGCATCAAATGAAACTCGAATACTATAAATTGTTACCACAATAAAAGAGTAATGTTCAGTAAAAGGATATTCAAAATTATGACAATAATTATCACTACTTTTTATAACATAAGTATCATCATAATAATCATCATAAGTAGCAACTTTGTTCTCATCATAGTCAAGTGAAACCTCTTCCGAAATAGTGGAATCATTACTAAATAAAGTCATGACCTCTCCAAATCCACTTTTATCATTATAATAAAATTCAACACCCTCCAAAATAGTGGGATAATAATTATTTAACGTTGACACTCTTCCAAACCCACTTTCGTAAATATCACAATCATCATAAATAGGAGGCATGCAATCATCATAACAAATTTGATCATTCAAAGTAGGGGAACTAAAAAGATTATCTTAATTAAGGATAGCATCCCCAAGCTTGGGACTAACATTAATTGCAGCAAATAAATTCTCAAACATGTCATTCTCATCAAACATAGCATCCCCAAGCTTGTGGCTTGGCATATCATAAGCATAATCACTCTCATCATTAATAGTATGAATAGCACCAATAGTATAACAATTATTATCATCATAATTTACCAAGTTGGTGCCAAAAAGATTTTCAAGATTATAAGAATTATCATTATCTTCCAAATCATAGTCATCACAACAAGCAATAGTCATAACAAAATCATCATCAAGTGTATCATCTTCCACAATTATTTTTGATTCATCCTCGTGAGGCACAACAATAATAGGAGCAACATCATTTGGGAGAGATACCTATCTACCTCTACTCTTTCTTCTTTTCTTCTTCTTCACCACATCATGTGTGGGTTTAATTAATTTTTTCGAGCTTCTTATTGATGAGATTGGTTGAATAGGGAGCTCCTCCTCATCACGTATTACATCATGAGAGACAATAGGAGGGAAAGTGGAATTCTTTACCCTTTCATTAGTATTCCTTTTATATTCTATTGGTTATCCCATCTTTCTATAGTTGGCAATATAAGCATTCTCATTGCAATTTACCATGCAAAACATATAGATATTTTTTAGAATTAGTTTCAATGTCGTCCGTGAGAATGAATACTTCAAACCAACTATTTTTGTGTGTCAATTCTTCACTCCCCAAAAATAGAGAAAGATCATTATAAAGTTCAAGGGCGATCAAGTCATTACAATATTTGGTCATGATTTGATCATGAAAAAGTTTGCATTGGAAATTAAGATGACCAACTTTATTGCAAGGTTCACAAGTAATAGGACAAATAGAACACAATTTTGTAGCAAATTCATCTATCACTTTGAGAAAAAAATTGGTTCTATCATGTTTATGCTTCTTACAAAATCTATCCTCTCTATAAGGCACGTCTTCACAAACTTTATGCACTCCACAAAAATTGACATGCTTATAAGAAACATTTTTATCATGACTAGTGCAATCATCATTAGTATTTTGGATATTCATAGAATTCATACTAACAACATTGCAATCATGCTCATCATTCAAGGAATTCTCATTAAGTATTTTCATAGTTTCTTCCTCTACCAATTGAGCACAATTTTCTGTATAATTATTTTCACGAAAGACATTATAAAGACGAAACAAATGATGCAACCTAAACTCCATTTTTTGTAGTTTTATTTTATAAAACCAAACTAGTGAAAAACAAGAAACTAAAAGATTTAATTGCAAGATCTAAAGATATACCTTCAAGCACTCACCTCCCCGGTAACGGCGCCAGAAAAGAGCTTGATGTCTACTACGCAACTTTATTCTTGTAGATTTTATTGGGCCTCTAAGCGCAGATTTTTGTAGGACAGTAGCAATTTTCCCTCAAGTGGATGACCTAAGGTTTATCAATCTGTGGGAGGTGTAGGATGAAGATGGTCTCTCTCAAACAACCCTGCAATCAAATACAAGAAATCTCTTGTGTCCCCAACACACCCAATACAATGGCAAATTGTATAGGTGCACTAATTCGGCGAAGAGATGGTGATACAAGTGCAATATGGATGGTAGATATTGGTTTTTGTAATCTGAAAATATAAAAACAGCAAGGTAGCAAGTAACAAAAATGAGCACAAACGGTATTGCAATGCTTGAAAACAATGCCTAAGGTCTGTACTTTCGCTAGTGCAATCTCTCAACAATCCTAATATAAGTGGATCGCATAACCATCCCTCAACGTGCAACGAAGAATCACTCCAAAGTTCTTATCTAGCGGAGAACATAAGAAGAAATTGATTGTAGGGTACGAAACCACCTTAAAGTTATCCTTTCCAATCGATCTATTCAAGAGTTCGTACTAAGATAACATCAAGTTATCCTTTCCGTTCGATCTATCTAAGAGTTCGTACTAGAATAACACCACAAGTATATCCTTTCCAACTCTAATGTTACCTAGATACTCCAATGTCACCACAAGTATCCATGAGTTAATTATACGATACGCTTCAAACAATTTCAGATTCATAATACTCAATCCAACACAAAGAACCTCAAAGAGTACCCCAAGATTTCTATCGGAGAAAGTAGGACAAGAACGTGTATCAACCCCTATGCATAGATTACCCCAATGTCACCGCGGGAATCCGCATGTTGAGTACCAACACATACATCAAGTGAATCAATAGAACACCCCATTGTCACCACGGGTATCCATATGCAAGACATATATCAAGTGTTCTCAAATCCAATATTCAATCCAACATAACGACATCTCAAAGGGAAAGATTCAATTCATCACAACAAGGTAGCAAGGGAATAACATCATATGATCCGACTATATTAACAAAGCCCGTGATACATCAAGATCGTGACATCTCAAGAACACGAGAGAGAGAGAGATTGAACACATAGCTATTGGTACATACCCTCAGCCCCAAGGGTGGACTACTCCCTCCTTGTCATGGCGTCCGCTGGGATGATGAAGATGGCCACCGGAGATGGATTCCCCTCTCCGGCAGGGTACTGGAATGTCTCCAGATTGGTTTTTCGTCGATACAGAGAGTTGCGGCAGCGGAGCGGAGAGTCTAGTGTTATTTCTGATGGTTTCTATATTTATAGGATTTTTGGGCGTCGGTTTCACGCCAAGATGGGCCACGAGGAGGGCACGATACACCAGGGCGCGCCTGGGCCCTCTAGCGCGCCCTGGTGGGTTGTACCCACCTCATGCCTCTTCTCTCGTGGTTCTTCACTCCAATATTGCTTATTTGGTCCATAAAAAATCACCAAAAAGTTTCAGGCGATTCCGAGAACTTTCATTTTCTGCACAAAAACAACACCACAGTAATTCTGCTGAAAACAACGTCAGTCCGGGTTAGTTCTAAATAAACCATATAAAGTGCATCAAAACCATAAAAAAGAATTGTAAACATAGTTGAATATGGCATGAATACTTCATAAATTATCGATACGTTGGAGACGTATCATTGTGCTGGTTGTGTTTTCAGGGAACGAACTTTTGAACAAGTTGAGCAATTATTGAATAACATATTGAAGAATTATGATGACTGGACTCTTCCTGAATCACCGCCTAAACCCACTCCGAAGAAGAGGGGTATCTTATTTCTCAGTCTGGAAGATATGCAAGAGGCAAAGAAATCTATGAAAGAAAAAGGTATTAAAGATGAGGATGTTAAGAATTTACCACCTATTGAAGAAATGCATGGCCTTGACACACCACCACCTCCACGGGTGGTAGAGGTAAATTCTCTATTAAATTTGATGAAGGTGATATCCCTTACAATAAACATCATAGTCAGTGCTTATATGATTTTGACAACTATATTGTGAAGCAAGATCATTTCAATGCACATGTCCTGAAACAATTGAAATATAATTCTGATATGATTGCTCGCTTGAGTGACATGCTATTTAGAATCAGTAATGATGTTAGAGGTGTAGGAAAGCATGCCTCTATGGTTCAAACTCAGTTAGAACAAGTTGCTAAATCTCAAAAAGAATTGCTTGATGAAATGAATAATAATATGAATGATTTTGCTGCTAGAGTAGAAACTAGAGGAGGTAGAATGACCCAAGAACCACTTTATCCTGAGGGTCATCCTAAAAGAATTGAACAAGACTCTCAGAGAATTAATACTGATGCACCTAGTCCTTCTAAAAAGAAAAAGAAAAAGAAAAATGATAGGACTTTGCATACCTGTAGTGAACCTGAGATACGAAAACCTCCTGATAATAATGATGTCTCTATTTCTGATGCTGAAACTCAGTCTGGTAATGAACATTCACCTAGTGATAATGAAAATGATAATGATGATGTTCATGAAGATGCTCAACCCAATAATGATAAAGAACCAGATAACGATGTTGAAATAGAGCCTGTTGGTGATCTTGATAACCCACAACCCAAAAAATAAACGTTATGATAAAAGAGACTTTGTGGCTAGGAAACATGGTAAAGAAAGAGAGCCATGGGTTCAGAAACCCATGTCATTTCCACCTAAGCCATCTAAGAAAAAGGATGATGAAGAATTGGAGCGCTTTGCTGAAATGATTAGGCCAGTCTTTTTGCGTACCCGCTTAACTGATATTTTAAAGATGGCCCCCTATGCGAAGTATATGAAAGATATCATCACTAATAAAAGAAAGATACCTAAAGCTGAAATCTCCACCATGCTTGCTAATTATTCTTTTAAGGATGGAGTACCCAAAAAACATGGAGATCCGGGAATACCAACTATACCTTGCTCCATTAAAAGAAACTATGTCAAAACTGCTTTGTGTGACTTGGGAGCCGGTGTTAGTGTTATGCCTTTCTCCTTATATAAGAGACTTGATTTGAATAAACTCACACCTACTGAGATATCATTGCAAATGGCTGACAAATCAACTGCCATACCTATCGGTATTTGTGAGGACGTGCCCGTTGTTGTTGCAAATGTTACTATCTTAACGGACTTTGTTATTCTTGAGATGCCCGAGGACGACAACATGTCAATTATCCTTGGTAGACCCTTTTTGAATACTGCAGGGGCTGTTATTGATTGCAATAAAAGCAAAGTCACTTTTCATATCAATGGTAATGAGCATACGGTGCACTTCCCGAAGAAACAATTCCAAGTGAATGGTATAAATGTTATTGAAGAGTCTCCGACCATCACTATTGGAAGTTTTCAATTACCTCTACCTGCTACCAAAAATAAATATGATATACTTATTGTTGGGGATATGCACATCCCCATTGAAGTAACTTAGTGTTTTACGAAAGTTCTTCGGTTTCATGCTAATCGGAAGTGGTTGTTAATTAGACTTGATCAACCTTATTAATGGATCATTTTTGAAAGGTATGAAATCGATGAATCTAGTAAGCACAACTCTCTGCTGCCACATTTTATTTTATGTTTTAGTTAGTCAAATAAAATAAAATGCCATGATTATCCTGTTTTCTGTTTTCTCCGTGCAATAAAAAATGACCCAAAAATAAAAGTTCTCAGAATGATTTAAAAATTTAATACGATTTTTTTCCGAATATTTCGGAATTTCTAGTGCAAATAATACCAGAGGGGGTGCACCTGGTGCCCACAAGACACCAGGGCGCGCCAGCAACCCCAGGCGCGCCCTGGTGGGTTGTGGCCCCCACGTGGCCCCCCTCACTTATTCCCTTAGCCCACATCATCCCCTACTTCCAAAAAAATCACCACAGCCACCATTCCCGTGTTCTTGCTCTCAAACCCGCGGATTTCGATCTCTTTGCTAGAAGCTCCGTTTCTGAAACTGTTTGCAGGGATTACTACTTGGTATGTCACTCCTCCATTTCTCCAATTAGTTTTTGATTTAGTGGGTTATCTTTAGAATAATTAGCTACTCTTGGTGCTGCTGTAGATGAGCTTGCTTGTTGAATTCTTAGAGTTCTAAGTAGTTTGAATGCTTAATATGGCCTCTATGCATGCTTAGGAGTAGTTTCTATCAATCTTGCAAAGTTTTGTTGACAAAAATTATGTGGACTAAAATTTTTCAGAAATTTATTTTAGGAATAAGATGGATTTCTTTAGGAAGTTTTCCTCCAAGAAAAATGCCAAAGGAGTCATTGGGGAATCATCGGACAATGACCTTCACACTCCAAGAACGGTGGAGGTGCGGCCGTGTGGATGGCCGCATGATGCCTTCTGGGAGGAGGCCGGGTTTCATCAAGAGTTCGCTCAATTTGTTCCAAATGCTGGGCTGACCGAGTTCGTCGCAGCTAAGTGTGACCAATACCACATCCTTACAAATTCCTTTGTGCAAAGTTTTCATTTTCTGAGAAAGAATAATCCTCCTGAAGTGCAGTTTAATCTTTACACTGAAACTCACAAAATGCCGCTAGCTGACTTTTGCAACATATGCTTGATCCCCTGTGATGGGGAATTGAGAGAACCTAGACCAGCGGAGTTTGAGGATTTTCTCCTCACCTTAACGGTGGGTGAAGATAGAGGCGTGTCGAATGCTACTGCTACCAGTCTGCAGTTTCCTTCAGTGCATTACTTTGCTTTGTTCATCGCAAAGTGTTTAACCGCTAGGGAGAAGGTTGGCGCACTCAGTGCCCCCGACCTCGCTATTTTACGCCATGCACTGTATAATGATCACACCTTTAGTATGGAGGCTATTATTGCACGTCGCTTACACCTTAACAGGACTAAGGGGAAGATACATGGTGGAATTTACGCTACTCGTTTAGCGAGACACTTTAATGTTCACATTCGCCCACATGATCATCTCTTGTCCCAAGTTTATCTAGATCACAAATCGGTGCAAGATCACAAATTTCTTGATGTAACTGATTCTCTCCGTGACATTCGTTACAACCTAGTATTCAGCGTAGAAAACCGTGGTATTATTCCGTTGCCTGCACCTACTCTGTTTGATTCTATTGCCAGGAACGGATACAGGATTATGCCAGATGACATTACAGCCTACCGGAACAACCTAGCAGCTGCTGAGGAGGAGCCCCAGGTGTGGGATGCTCAGGTGCCGCCTCCACCTCACTTTGACTTGGGACCGGATGGTTTCTACGGATGGTGATTACCAAGCTAGTCCAAAAGCCTAAGCTTGGGGGAGTACGTATTTCCACCGACATTACATTCATGTTCACACATTTCATTTCAGTTGTCGGTGTTCATAAATTTTCATTGTAATATCCATGCTAAATTTGTTTTCTTGCTTTCTTCTTGTGTGTTTGAAAAACTTAAAGAAAATCCAAAAATATTTCCTACTTCTTTTCGGTTTTTCTTTATAGCTTAGTTTAATTGTAGTATCAAAACAAAACCCAAAAAGACTTCTCGTTTCTTCTTTTACTTGATGGGAGCTTTCCCGTGTAAATAGTTTTTTCTCGTTTTTGTTTTTCCTCTCTAATTTGCTTTCTTCAAGAAAAACAAAAAACTCCAAAAATATTTTAGTGTGTTTCTCTGAAATTCTTTTCTTTTTGTTTGAGTCGTACCAAGGAGAAGACCACGATGAAAAGTCTGAGTGGCTCTCATATGCATCATTGTTGATCTAACAAAGAGTCCATGTTACCTTGTCTTCTCCTCTTGAATAAAATGTTGCAGATTCCAGCTTAGTCCATGGCACTCTTGCACTATTATTATTTTCTTATCATTCGGTCGTGCAAGTGAAAGGAAATAATGACGATATTTGATGAAGTGATTGTGGCAGAGAAAAGCGGGTAGAACTCAACTTGTTTTTGCTTTTGTAAATATGTTTAACCTAGTATCCTTGATTCAGCATATTATGATCAAACATGTTTGCAATGACCATTAGAGATTATAGTTGTTCATATCATGCTTAAGTAGCTAGAAGTGGATGATGATTTATCTTGGACGTCAACATGCATTAAAATGGTTGTGATACGGTATGATGATATGGTATCCTCCTCTGAATGTTTCAAGTGTCTTGATTTGGCACATGCTCACGCATGTAGTTGAATCAAAACCAACATAGCCTTCATGATATTTATGTTCATGGTGTCCATATCCTACTCATGCTAGTAGTCAATGTTTATTATATGTAATGCATGTTCATGACTGTTTTCGCTCTCTAGCTGGCCGCTTCTCAATATATTTGCTAGCCTTTGCCTGTACTAAGCGGGAATACTGATTGTGCATCAAAATCCTTAAACCAAAGTTACTCCAGATGAGTCCACTATATCTACCTATATGCGGTATTACCTTGCCGTTCCAAAGAAAATTTGCATGTGCCATCTCTAAAAATTCAAATGAACATCTGTTTTGTATGCCTGGACCGCTCATGGAGCGATAGGGGCGGTCAGTATCTTCCATGCTAAGCGGGTTATTCTCATGATGAGTGTTTATTCACTCGTCCTTACATGAGAGGGGCGGTAATAGGGATTCCCAGTCACGAAATCAAAAATCAAAAATAATTAAACAAACCCCCCCCCCCCCCCAGGAATGTTGTATGTTTTGCGGTCTCAGAAAGGGCTAGCGACATACCACTGTTGTCATATTGTATCATGATTGTTTTGAGAAAGTGTTGGCGCTTGGGATATCTTATTATTGCTTGCGAGTTGCTTATGTTATTGTTATGAGTTAATATAATTTCTAAGAGTTATTTTTGGCATGGTTAGTCATAATCTTTGCTGAAAACTTGGGTGCTACTTAAGCATATATATGTAAACAAGAACAAAAGAGTTCATAAAAGTTTTTCTTTAGCACTTTCAGTTTGTCAACTGAATTGCTTGAGGACAAGCAATGGGTTAAGTTTGGGGGAGTTGATATGTCTCCGTCGTATCTACTTTTCCTCACACTTTTGCCCTTGTTTTGGACTCTAATTTGCATGATTTGAATGAAACTAACCCGGACTGATGCTGTTTTCAGCAGAACTACCATGATGTTGTTTTTGTGCAGAAATAAAAGTTCTCGGAATTGGACAAAACTTTTTGGAGATTTATTTTAGAATAAATAAAAAAATACTGGAGCCAAGAACCACCGGAGGGGGGTCCCTGGCTGGGCAAGATACACCAGGGCGCGCCAGCCCCCCCCAGGCACGCCCTGGTGGGTTGTGCCCACCTCGGGGCCCCACTGACCCTAATTCCGGCACTATAAATTTCTATTTTCGGAGAAAAAAATCAGGGAGAAAGTTTCATCGCGTTTTATGATACGAAGCCGCCGCCACCTCCTGTTCTTCATCGGGAGGCCAGATCTGGAGCCCGTTTGGGCTCCGGAGAGGGGAATCTTCGGTCTTCGTCATCATCAGCCATTCTCCATCGCCAATTCCATGATGCTCTCCACCGGGAGTGAGTAATTCCATCGTAGGCTTGCTGGTTGGTGAGGAGTTGGATGAGATTCATCATGTAATCGAGTTAGTTTTGTTAGGGCTTGATCCCTAGTATCCACTATGTTCTGAGATTGATGTTGCTATGACTTTGCCATGCTTAATGCTTGTCACTAGGGCCCGAGTGCCATGATTTCAGATCTGAACCATTTATGTTATCACCATTATATCTATGTTCTTGATCCGATCTTTCCTAATCATATGCACCTATTACGTGTTATGATCCGTCAACCCCACAGTGACAATATTTGGGATACTTCACGGTGATGACCATAGTTTGAGGAGTTCATGTATTCACTATGTGTTAATGCTTTGTTCCGGTTCTCTATTAAAAGGAGGCCTTACTATCCCTTAGTTTCCTTATGGACCCCGCTGCCACGGGAGGGTAGGACTAAAGATGTCATGCAAGTTCTTTTCCATAAGCACGTATGACTATTTACGGAATACATCCCTACATTACATTTATGAACTGGAGCTAGTTCTGTGTCGCCCTAGGTTATGACTGTTATATGACGAATATCATCCAATGAGTTCACCGATCCAGTGACTACGAGTTTTCCACTTATTGTTCTTGCTAAGTTACTGCTGCTGCTGCTACTGTTCCAACTGCTACAAAACTATTGCTATCACTGTTACCGTTACTATTGCTGCTGCTACTACTATCAAAACTACCATATTACTGTGCTACTGATCACTCTGCTGCAGATATTTAATCTCTAGGTGTGGTTGAATTGACAACTCAGCTGCTAATACTCTCAAATATTCTTTGGCTCCCCTTGTATCGAATCTATAAATTTGGGTTGAATACTCTACCCTCGAAAACTGTTGTGATCCCCTATACTTGTGGGTTATCAAGCATGACGTGTGCTTTTTTTCTTTAATTAATCTTTAATTTTCTTTTGTACAATTCGACTACTGCGTTCCCTGCCATGCAAGATTCGTTGTCTTGGACATGTTCCATTTCAAAGAGAAGGATAGTATAGAGGCCAAGATAGCTCACCTAAGAACAGAGTATTACACTTTAGTTGTTAAGGTAAAAAAATGAAGAAGATCACACATATTTTGGTTGTTCTAATTGGAGAGCATTTTGCAAGACGTATGGGTTCGATGAGGACATGAACATTCACTAGTAGAAAACAGTGCTTTGGTCCAGGCCAAAATATTGCATTAGTCCCGGTCCTGTTACGAACCGGTACTAAAGGGTGCATCAGTCTCGGTTCATGAGGCCAGGATGCCGGCGGGCCTCGGCGGGCAACAGTCCCGGTTCGTCTGACCCCTTTAGTCCCGGTTCCAGACACGAACCGGGACTAAAGGTCCTCGCTCCTGGCGCAGCCCCTTTAGTCCCGGTTGGTGGCTGGAACCGGGACTAAAGGGCAGTCTTCTATCCCGGTTCTAGCCACCAACCGGGACTAAAGATATGCCTATATATATGATTGCCCCTGTCCGCTCACTCCTCTGTTTTTTGGCCGGCCGGCGTGTGGGAGGTGCGTGTGCTGCTCTGCTGTCACCTCCTATGCACATGAGGTGTTCGATGAACTGCCCAAGCCACGCTTAAGCTTTCTCCTCTCCAACCTCGGCCTCCAAGCTCCATTTCCCCAAGATTTGTCTAGGTTTGGCGGTCTGTCACGTCCCATCCCCGTCCTCACCGTCGTCGATCGCCCGCGCCGATCTCGTCGCCGGCACCACCGTGGTGAGCCTCTTGTTCTTATCTTCTTTTTAAAAGAAAAAAATTGTTACTTGTATGATTTGGTTTTAATGTGATGATGAACTTGTATTAATTTGATCACTAGTGTACTTTGGTTTTAATGTGATGATGAACTTGTATTAATTTGGTCACTTCTCTATTCATGATGTTCTATAATGGTTTTTGATACACTTAATTATATAATGCACGCAGATGAACCGGCAATGGATGTACGGTGACCGACGCACCTCCGAGTACATTGAGGGCCTGCATAAATTTCTCGAAGTGGCTAAGGCAAACAAGCGGAATGGTTTTATGTATTGTCCATGTACTATCTGTGAGAATACGAAGGATTACTCTAACTTGAAAACCCTTCACTCCCACCTGCTTGAGAAGGGTTTCATGCCACACTATAATGTTTGGACCAAGCACGGAGATATGGGAACTTGACTATGGGAACTTGACTATGGACATGAATTTAAGGTCCCTTTGTTTCGGTGCAAATGGGTCAATCTGTCAGGAGGCGGGGTACAGTTAGACCCGCAGTACGGAATGACAACAGTGGATCTCAACAATCTTGGGTACACAGACGAACCATTCGTCCTAGCCAATGATGTGGCGCAGGTTTTCTATGTGAAGGACATGTCTACCAAACCGAGAAAAAAAAGATAAGGAAGCGAATACATCAAACGATGAGCCAAAGCGCCACATAGTTCTTTCAGGGAAAAGAAACATCGTGGGAGTGGAGGACAAGACAGACATGTCCGAAGATTATGAAAAGATTCATGAAATTCCTCCCTTCAAAGTGAAGGCTGACCCAAGCATCATGTTAAACGATGAAGATTATCCATGGTTACGGCGCAATAAGAAAGGGACACACGCGGAGAAAAAGTGAAGACTTTCTCTCCACAACTATTCTGATGATGGCTTTGATCTAGAATATCACTGCAGTTACATGTCAAGAAATGAAATCCCTTTTGTAATAGATGAGTTTTCGTCCGAAACCCTGTTACTTCGAAAGAGATTGTCCAGTTTGTACACGAAGTGCATCCAGTTTTTCCCGTAACCCTCTCAACTTTTTAGCACATGATATGTGGGTGAAATTATGATACCATGCCAAGTTTCAACCTTTTCAGAGTTCATTTGCAGTGCTTGTCAATTTCAGGGTCATTTAGCTCAAAATAAATCATGAAATCCATGAAAAATAGCAAATGAAGTCAGAAACGGGTTGAAAATTGATGATGTGGCTTTGAGTGGTGCATATTGAATGCAGAAAAAGTCTGGAGTTAAAATATGTTAAAAAATGAAATCTCTTTTGTAATAGATGAGTTTTCGTCCGAAACCCTGTTACTTCGAAAGAGATTGTCCAGTTTGTACATGAAGTGCATCCAGTTTTTCCCGTAACCCTCTCAACTTTTTAGCACATGCTATGTGGGTGAAATTATGATACCATGCCAAGTTTCAACCTTTTCAGGGTTCATTTGAAGTGCTTTTCAAATTCAGGGTCATTTAGCTCAAAATAAATCATGAAATGCATGAAAAATAGCAAATGAAGTCAGAAAAGGGTTGAAAATTGATGATGTGGCTTTGAATGGTGCATATTGATTGCAAAAAAAGTCTGAAGTTAAAATATGTTAAAAAATGAAATCCCTTTTCTAATAGATGAGTTTTCATCCGAAACCCTGTTACTTCGAAAGAGATTGTCCAGTTTGTACACGAAGTGCATCCAGTTTTTCCCGTAACCCTCTCAACTTTTTAGCACATGCTATGTGGGTGAAATTATGATACCATGCCAAGTTTCAACCTTTTCAGAGTTCATTTGCAGTGCTTTTCAAATTCAGGGTCATTTAGCTCAAAGAATGAACTAATAGCAAAAAGAATGAACTAAAAAGCTTTTATAAAACTCTAATAGCAAAAAGAATGAACTAAAAAGATTTTACAAAACTCCAATAGCAAAAAGAATGAACTAAAAAGATTTTATAAAACTCTAATAGCAAAAACAATCAACTAAAAAGAATCAAAATAATATTAACTAAAATTATCAAAGTATTTATTTGTTAAAAACTTTAATAGTAAAAAGAATGTTCATAAAGTATATTTTGTTACAAGTTTTAATAGAAAACTAAAAAGCTTTTATAAAACTGTAATAGCAAAAAGAATCAACTAAAAAGAATCAAAATAATATTAACTAAAATTATCAAAGTATTTATTTGTTAAAAACTCTAATAGCAAAAGGAATCAACTAAAACATATGCAAAAAATAACATTAAAATTTTAAAAACATAATATATGCAAAAAATAAAAAAAGGCCCGCCTACTAGCCACAACGGCCTGCATACGACAAGAAACCCTAGAAATGGGCCAGGATGCAGGCCCGCAGTGCTAGGAGGCCCAACAGGGCGTGAGATAGGCATGTACTACCTACAATAGAGAGGAGCTCGAGACGGCAGCGGCAGCAGTGCTTATAAACCACTCCGAGCCCCTCTCGACTAGCGAGGTGGGACTAAACTTTTGGCTGCGGGAAGCACAGCCCTTTAGTCCCGGTTGGTGGCTCCAACCGGGACTAAAGGGGAGCCTTTAGTCCCGGTTGGTGATACCAACCGGGACTAAAGGGCAGTGCTTCCCGCCCTTTGGGCTGCTGAAATTTACCTTGGCTCCAACCGAGACTAAAGGGGGCCTTTAGTCCCGGTTGGAGCCACCAACCGGGACTAAAGGGGGGACTATATAAGCGGGACTTGGCAGTTTCTTGCCGTCATTCCATCATTTTCTTCTCCTCTCCCCCAACAGCGCCGACGACCACCTCGACGCCGCCAGGCTGCCGAATTTTGCCGTCGCCCTCGCCGACTCCCTGTCGTCCCCGAGCCCGCTAACCGTCGCCGGCGCCGGACCTCCTCGCGCGCCCTCCTCCCCGTCGCCGCGTGCCCCCGAGCCGGCCCGTTCCTCGTCGCCGGCCTCAAGCTCCATCGCCGTGCCCCCAGTGAGCTCCCCCCCCCCTTTCTCAAGGCCTCCGCCGCCCCTACCCTGCGCTGTCGCCGCCGCCCCCGCCGCAACCCCTGCCCTGCGCTGCCGCCGCCGCCGCCCCTGCCCTGCTGCTTAGCCTCCGCCCCTGCCCTGCATTTTTTTATGTTCATGTATATGTATGTATGTTCATGTATGTATGTATATGTTCATGTATGTATGGCATTATATTTTTTATGTTCACCGAATTTTCATATGTTGATGGTGATCTATCGTGTGCACTTGGGAAAAGCTCATCAACAAACATGATCATTTCTTACATACAAAAACAGATAAAAGATTCAAATGAATAGTGCTCAAGTTAAATAACATACACATTATATAAAATTGTGTTTCTTAGGTTGCAATAAGGCATGTATGTATGTATAGATTGATGTATATAGGGATGGGGTTGCATTCGGGTCATCAAATTGATAGAGAAATTCATAGACGTTGATACGATAAGCTAATTTGTAAAGTGTTAATTGCATTTTCTTACGTTTGACAATTGCTTGGGCTTATTAGGGACCATGAGGCGTAAGATCTGCAAGGTCTCCCAAAATTCATGTATGGACAATCTTGGAACTGCAGTGCAATTCGGGGCATTTTTGAGAAAGGGATTTCAAAAATCAGTGGTAATGGTCTTTAACTTGAATTTGTATTGAATTCTGATCATTTGTTTAACTATTTTACCGACTTTATTGTTGATTATTAACTGCTGCATAGTGTGTTCCATGCAACATAAGGGAGGACTTCAACAATTCATATGGTAACGTGTTGTACTTTGAGGATGATGAAGAGCGCGAATTCGAATTGGATCTGCGCAAAGGAAAGAATAAAACTATCATATATGGTGATGGATGGGAGCAGTACATTGCAGTGAAAATTTTTAAAGGAGGAGAACTCGTAGCTTGTTCCTTAATAGGAGAGGTGAATAGGTTAAGGACATTATATGTCCAAAGCATTGATGATGACGATGACCAAGATGACATCGTCAGCCAAGATGACCAAGATGACATCGACAGCCAAGATGAAGATGAGGACAACCAAGATGAAGAGGAGGACATCGAAGATGAAGATGATGGTCTTATCCTTTGTGCAATTTTTTCTCAAAGGATGAAGAAGCTTACTCGGGATGATAAAGCTAGTGTGAAAGAAATGTTACCATCCTCTTCGGCGTTCTTGGGGAAGCCCTTTGTGCACCGTCTAACAAAAACAAACATGGTCAAAAAAGTTATGGTGAGATGTTTTATATTCTTTCATCTCTTTTTGGTCATAACCAAGTATGGTGAGATGTCTAACATTCTGTGCTCTCTATTTTCTCTTAATGATGGGGTCTTCAGAAGTTACCTTTGAAGATGTTTTCCGGAGTGGACATCCCCGCCGTCGGCACTGCTGGAGTAATCCATGGACCAAGAGGGCCTGTCACGAACGTCCAATACAAGACAGAGGATGACGGGCACATATCATTCCACAAGGCCGGCTGGCAGGAGTTCATCAAGGGAAAGAGAGAACTGAGGGTGGACACCCTCGTGGTAATCACTATAAGGAAGAGAAACCACAAGGACTATCAGATGATGGTTGTTGTTGACCATGTTTAGAACTAAGTCATGAATATATCAACTGGAGAACTGTTAGTTAATTAATTAGTATGTTAAGATGAATGTGATACATTGATGTTTGTTTCTTAAGTTGAACAAATTTCAAGTGATACTTATGGTTCTTTCTATATATTGATCATGGCAATGTTGTGTAATGGTTCTTTCATTGCTATATGTAGTAGCTAGCGTCGAGTTGAATGAAAAGCATAAAATAAAAATGGTAAACACAAAAATAAAAGGGGGAAACACAATATGAAAACCCCTAAACCCTTCAAAACCCCTAAACCCCTCCTTTAAAAAAAACCAGAGCCTGGCAGCTACTGACGCGTGGTTGCCTTTTAGTCCCGGTAGGTGTTACCAACCGGTACTAAAGGTCCTCCTGCCAGGCGCCCCACGGCGGCCACGTGGAGCTCGTTTAGTCCCGGTTCGTAAGCCAACCGGGACTAAAAGTGATCGGCATTAGTCCCGATCGTTTTGTCCCGGTTGTAGAACCGGGACTAAAGGCCCTTTGGAACCGGGACTGATGCCCTGTTTTCTACTAGTGATTACTTTCGATCTTAGTAATGATGATGTTCGTGATAATAATATAGAAATTTGGGTGCATGCGGATGACTTGATTCCAGTTCTACCTCCACGTGAGTTTCTCAACAGATTTGTTAGGTAATTTATATTGATTATTGAAAAGTATTTGGTACTCATCCCGACTAAATTTCTTTATTTTTAATTATCAGCTTATTTCTCTCCTACAAGAACTACACGGCAGATAATAGACCGGACCTACTACAGTTATGACTCCGAGCTTATTTGGTTGAAGAAAAATCATCTGATCTCATTTATTCATGATGTTCATCATCATAATAAAAATTACATGGCTGGCAACATTTATCATGGATATATGCCACTAGTGCACCAGTTGAACCCTTATAACACCACTTCAGACAACTTCGTAAGATTTTTTTTACTCTTGTGTCATTAGTCCATCTTTTTCATACATTGTTCTTAAGCAAAACTAGTTTGCTAACTATGTTATTATAACTTATGTTCTTCGACAGGTACTCCCGCCAGAGACTGTGACTAAATGGATGTTTACCAAAGGTGGTTTGCATATGGTTAGTTTTTGGCTAATGCCGATGAGTTACCCTGGTAAATACACGATATCTCGAAGTGAGGAAACCCTGAAAATCAAAGGATGGAGCAAGGCAATAAAAGCATCCAGACAATCACTTGGAGACTATAACTTGTGCAGGCCACAAGTTGGAGATAGGTTGCTATGTATTCTTCAATGGGGGGATGCAGGAGTTCACCTTTTTATGCTATTTTACCTACGAGAGAGGAGTAGTTAGTGTTGGTAACTTGTGATAACTTGGTCACTTGCTAGTATGATAACAACTAGAATGATGAGGAGTTCACCTTTTTAATGCTATTTTATCTAGAATGATGAAGAGATATTTAACTAGCTAGTATGATAACAACTAGAATGACGAGAAGTTGATTAAGATGATGATGAGTTGTTATATGACATATACTAGTACAGATTAGATGGATCCAAGAGACCAAGTTGAATTAGAGGAAAATACGATGTTGCGAATCGCAACATCTTATTTTCTTCTAATTCAACTTCGTCTCTTGCATCCATCTAATTTGTACTGATGTTGGATGTTGTTCTTCCATAATTTGTACTGATGTTCTATATTAATATGTGTAACCGCATGAAAATACAATATAAATTTATATGAAAGCTTGTTGTTCGACCAAGCATGGAGAAAGAGGTCACTTCTCTATATTCATGACGATATTGTGTAATGGTTCCTTCATTGCTATATGTAGTAGTGTCGAGTTGAATGGAAAACATAAAATGAAAATGAAAACCCTAAATGAAAAAGAATTGAATGGTAAACACAAAAAGAAAAGGGAAACACAAAATGAAACACGACCCCTCCAAAACCCTAAACCCCCTCTCAAAAAAAAACCTAAACCCCAGGGCTTGGCAACGCCTGATGCATGGCGGCCTTTTAGTCCCGGTTGGTGTTACTAACCGGGACTAAAGGTCCTCCTGCCTGAGCGCTCCACAGCGACCACGTGGAGCCCCTTTAGTCCTGGTTCGTAACACAACCGGGACTAAAAAAGGGGGCCTTTAGTTACGAACCGGGACTAATGTTCCGTTTTCCACTAGCGAGTAAACTCTTTTGCCTTGTGAGAGCTCTTCTTTCATGTAATATATGTATTTTTATTGATACATCATTTTGATATAATTATGATAAACAACTAGCCAAACTTACATCATAATCACACAACCATAGAGCATGCTAGACCCCATAAAAGTCGACCCTTAAAAACGCGTATAAGGGGCACTGTAAACCGTTTTTACGGTGTATCCCACTATAGCCCATTTTTTCTTTTTTTTTCTTTTTTCCTCTTGTCCCGGCGAGTCCGTCTCCGGCCATGGCGTGCCTCGCCCTGGCGCCCCGGCTCGCCCCGACGGCGCCCGCCTCACCCCTTCCATGTCCCGCCACCGCCCGTTCCGGGCCACGCATGCAGTAGAGGAGCCCTACGCCGCCCGCCCGACCGCGCGCTCCCTGGCGCGCCCACCCGTCCCCGATTTGAGCCCGGCTTTGCCCGCCGCCACGCGCGTGTTTGCCATCATGGCCGCGCGGGCTCCCCCACCCCTGCCCCGCTCTTCTCCGGTGCCGCCCCGCCCTGATTCGGGCCGCCGGTCGCCCGCTCTGCCTTGCCCGTGGACGGCCTCGCCTTGGCAGTGGAGTTCGAACCGGCCGCAATTCGGACCGGCGGCGACAAATTCCGGCGTGCAGTGGCTTCTTCCGACGTGTGGCGTTGGATTCCGGTGAGTTCCAGGTACATTCCGGCCAGTTCCGTGGCAGTGCGTCTGCTCCGACGAGGTTTGACCGGTTTACGGGTTGAACTGTATATTGCCTTTGAAACTGCACATATAAGGTTTTTGCGAATGAGTTTATTGTGCACCTTAAAAAGTTTAAGGGTCGAACAAGTTTTACGGGGTCTGCTCGGCGCCGTTTTTCCGACCGAAACTGTAAACACCTCATTTTTTACGGGTTTGGTCAGTTTACGGGGTCTGCTAGAGATGCTCTTATAGCAGGATCTATATTTGGATACCGTTGTAGTAATATTTATCTTTTGAATATATTTTCTTGTGCTAAGCACAATTTTAGTTTTTTGTGATATTTGTTGATTGAAAAATCAAACAATTAGTATATTTCAACGGAACTCAATCTTTATAAACCCAACATATCGTATTTACTCCACAAATTACTTTACGCATTTATTAATGCATTAAAGTGTATTTATATGTATCCTTGCACACTACTATCTCGTTGATATATCTAGAGAAATTACTACTCCCTCTGTCTCGATGTATAAGTCATCTTATAAAAATCAGATTTTTCCAAAACACTTAGGCACGGTGCATTAATTCTCGCCTCGTTTCTCGAGTAGAGTGTTGCGTGTATCAGTTTAGCCAATAAATATTGGAGCAAATAATATGAAAAATGTTTTTAGACCGTGAAACTACTTACTACTATTAGATTCAGGTGTACCCAATAGGGAATTCTAACATGTAGGAATGTAAAGAAGTAGTTAGTTCTCGAATCTTCCTCCATTCATGGTTGTTGGTGGTGCAAGTTTCTTGTCCGCGTCTCATCTGGTAAATCTTCACCAAGCGTGCTTTGTACATTGTTTTTTTTTTTTTTTGAAACGAGGCAAAAGACTTGCCATTTTCATTAATTAAGAAGGAGTGAGAATTGCCCGGTTAATTGACGGAAAACCGGGCTAAAACCGATACAATCAATCCCACATAAAATGGGTACCACCGGTCAACCTGGCCACCGACATGGGATCACAGAGCTACAAAGAGGAAAGGACATCCGCCGAGCAGTCGCAAGCGTCATCGTCATCACCGGCTACCTCCGAACGGGCGACTCCGACTTCACCGTAGACCTTCATCGTCGAAGCCAACCCGCAAACAGCTGCACAGAAACCATGACGGCACATGCCAACAGAAGGCCACACGCGCGAACAACCGACAGCTCCGACTTTGACGACGAATGTTGCTAGCATGTTAGGTGTAGTGTGTCCTTTTTTTTCTTGCGAGGGTTTGGTGGAGGAATTGATCGGCCGGCAATCGAAGGTTGTCATCGATCATGTGATCGATGTCGAGCTAGCAGGTGCTGCTGTCTAGACATATATGATTGTGTTCACTATGGGGTGGGTCTTCAACTCTTCATGATCTCTCTATCCGTACAGAGAAATTCATAGCGATGACACCACTGTCATCTTATTAACTCCGTCCAGCTTTGTTCAAAGTTGATTTTATCTCCGCATCCACATCAAATCAAAGGACACGGACACCCTTAGACTTTGATGAAAATCGCTCAGTTAACAGCTGGGCTAACTGGTCAGTATTCACGCATGCGCGCATCCGCCGATCGAGACGGACATGTTCTTATCAGGTTCTCGAATGTTCTGCTGAATATCCTGACCGGAATTCAGACTCCAGTCACGCCACGCAATCAGGACGCAATTATTGGACTTATGACCTAAGCAAATCGCGTTGCAGTCAAGGCAAGAAACCCAACTTCACGGGTCTGATGATTGAAACATGTTAATTCGTCACAATTAGCCAGCTCCGTCAAACTCTAATCAACGGTTTTGCCGTTGCTTTCTCGAGGTTTTGTCCTTGTTCGGCACGTGCACTGATGAAGCACTTCTCCCATTCACATGCACGCAACGGCCGCGAGAAGAAGAAGAAGAAGATGAGAGCGATCGCTTAATTTGGAGCGGCATGCGCCCGTGTGGAGATTCGCCGAATTTCGATGCAGTTTAGCAGGCGAAAAGTAGTGCATTCGCGCCCACTTACAGAGACAAGCCAAAATAGCTAATCACGGGGATCGAGTAAACTGCACTGCCGACATTGCGACGACTGCAATTTGAGTTTCAGTCTCTGCCGACATTTTCCGCTTTGGTGGTCCAGTCGTATATTCCGCTTTCATTTTCGTTCTACGTTGTATCCACTCTCTGCACTTCGTAGTCGTCTAATATCTGTTCAAAAAAAAAAAGTCGTCTAATTAAGCAGCGCTGCTTTGGACTGGTCGCGCTTGCGTTGGACCGATCGACCGACATCATCGCCGGCCACTGTCACTCACCGAGACAAGCAAGAGGTCCTGGAGCACGTACTTTACGTACGCCTATTCATACGAATTGTAATCTTCTCCTTCTTCTTTGCGATTGGCGGTCAACCAGTCAGTCACGCTGCTCACGCAATGGGGAGAAGGCCGGCTAAGCGAATTCTCTTTTTTTTTTTTTTTTGAAGTTCAATCACCGACCGGCTCAGCTAATTCTGATTTATTTATTTTTAAAAGAAGGACCATTTCCGATCAATGATGCATGCAACCATATTATTAATCAAATGGTCTCATAAAAGGTATGTGATACAATAGTCGTTTCCAGAAAAGCCAAAGTAAAATAATAAATAAAATTATCATAACCGATGAAAATAGAACAAGATGACTAAACATGTAGTCTATATCGTACTGCCATTCAAATCGGTTGTAAGTATCCCGTGATAACATCTTCCACCGGTTGCACCCAATAGTCATATGCTGCTTGGCTTCCGCATGACTGAATAACCACCACGTACGGATCCAGGTAGTGGCTTTGTAAATAACCTGCAAAGAGATTATAAGAGTTTGTTTGTTAAAAATTATGTCATTTCTGCAGTTTCATATAGTCCAAAGTAGGTCACATACTTCTATCCGAATATATCATGCAATATGTGGCTCCACTCTATCAAGTCACGTTCCAAATAACATGCTAATACTAGTTGGAGGGCTAACATTAAAGGCCAGATGTATCGTACACCATAAAATTTTGCTGACATGACATTTGAGAAAGAGGTGCTCTATATTTTCATATTGATCACAAAATCAATATCGTTTGCTATCCTTCTATTTTTGCTTGGCTATGTTATCCTTAGTTAGAATCACTTCCTTGTGCACAAACCACATGAATATTTTGATTCTCAAAGCTACTTTAATATTTCAAATATCACTTGATTTCAGAATTGGACCAGACTTTATAAGGTTTAAATACATAGACTTGACGACGAATATCCCATTAACAGATAATTTCCAGTGAATCGTATCTGGCTTATCAGAGAGGAAAACATTCATCAACCTCCCCACGAGATGTAATCAGTTGTCTCATCGGTCACCTACTAGGGACCTTCAGGACTGGAACAAACTGTAATATTGTAGCAATATAAGTTTTTTTATGTTGCATAATATTGTATAGGGAAGGATATTATATGGCTAGTGGCGTCTCTCCTACCAAGTATATTCCTAGAATCTAGTCGTCTTACCGTGTCCAATGATAAATTTAGTTCTATGGAAGAAGCCAACTCTTGTACTAATTAGCCCCAATAAGAAATGAGAGTTGTTGGGTCAGAAAAAGTTGTTAGTGCATGGCAAACACGAGCTTGTTTGCTTTTCCAGCCGGCTTCAGTGAATGACTCAGGTACAAAACTAGTTGGGCCCAGTCAAACCATATCTAGGTTCCTTCAAAACTCCAGGGAACACAGAGTTCTGGGCCTGATTTTCCATGTCCCTATATCTCGCTTATAGCGAGACGTAGGGGAGCCGAGAGCAACTAGTCAAGAATGACCTCTTGTGGAAGCCCCGCAAGCGTCACTTTGGTGGGTTGAGAACTCGTCAAAAGGTGTTTCTAGCCGTCTTCATGTGTCGAGTGCTGGGTGCTTCTTCAGGAAAAATTTTTGTCCTATTTTTGAGTTTTAGATGTTTTTATGAATTTTCGGATTTTGTCAGGTTTTTCCTAAGTTAGGGTTAAAAAAATCGAAAAAATTGTTCTTCCACAAGAAACACAGATTTGCTTCGCGAGAGGCACAATTGTGCCTCTCGGAACGGAAAAGGAATGTGTTTTTTTTTTTTTGCTTTCACGAGAAGCACACCCGTGCCTCTCAGAACGGAAAGGGAAAATGTGCCTCTCAGAACGAAAAGGGAAAATGTGTTTTTTTTTCTAAGCACAGTTGTGCCTATCAGAAAAGGAAATATGTATTTTTCTTCTTTCACGAGAAGCATGGATTTTCTTCTGTACATGCATAGATTTGCTTTCACGATAAGCACATCTATGTCTATCGAAAATGAAATAATTTTTTTCTATGAGAAGGACATATTTGCTACTCGTGGAGGCACCACTTTGCTTCCGTGACAAGCACAGAATTGCTACCTATTTTTTTGCTTTCACGAGAAGCATAAATTCCTCCGCAAGAAGCACATTTGTGCCTGTCGAAAAGAAAAAAAAATAGTATTTCTTTTTCTTCCACGAGAACCACAAATTTGCATCTCGTGGAGGCATAAATTTGCGTCCGCGAGAAGCAGAGTTGTGCCTCTTGATAAATGAGAAAAACATATTTTTTTTGGTTTCACGTGTAGGCACAGATTTGCTTCCATGAGAAGCATAGTAGTGGCTCTCGAAAAAGGGAAAAAAATTGCGCTTTCGGCTGTTGTTTTTCCAGGATTTTTTCATGAAAAAAAGCTGTCGAACCCTACTAAAATGCTATCGAATTTCAAAGATCTGGCGCGAGAAATCCAACGGTGAAAACAGTATGAAATTTGGACACACGATACAAGAGATAAAACATTTTGAATAAGCAAATCCAAGAAAAAAAAAGAGAAAATTTCTAGGTTGCCACAAGTGCCGCACATGAGGGCGCCCGTGTGAGCGCCTGAGAAAACCGAAGTGGCCTTTGCAACGGTACCCCATAACTAGTGATTTCGAAGGAAGCCTGCTGTTAAGGGGAGCGAGAGGTGGGACGCCACGCGTGCAGGGGGCACATCCTTGTGTTTTTAACGTTTTCATCTTTTCTTTTTTTCTTTCCTTTTTTAACTTTTGTTTATACTTCCAAAAATTATAATAAATATATTACAAAAAACACTCTTTTTTAACAACGTTAACCAAGCTTTGAAAAGTGTTAAATTTGTACAGAGAAAACGTTCCCCATGTATACAAAATATACAATGTGTGTGAAAAAGTTTATCATGTATTTAAAAACTGCAATCAAACATTTGAACAAATGTTAAACAAGTATTTTAATAAATTTAATCAATCTTTTAAATGTGTATAGAAAAAATGTTGACCATGTATTAAAAAAATGTTAATCTTGTATTTGAAAACTACTCCCTCTGTAAGGAAATATAAGACGTTTTAGGTCACTAGTGGCCTAAAACATCTTATATTTCCTTACAGAGGGAGTATTAATCAAGCATTTGAAAAAAATATGTAAAATGTGTATAGAAAAAAAAGTTGACCATGTATTCAAAAAAATTAATATTGTATTAACAAATGGTAAATGTGTATAAAAAAATTCCCATGTATTTGAAAAAATACTTTACATAAAATATTTAAAAATATATTACAAAACAAATTACATGAAATATTTAAACAATGTTAAACAAGCTTTTGAAAAATGTTAAATGTGTACAGACAAAATGATTCCCACGTATACAAGAGATACAATGTGTATGATGTTTTTATCATGTATTTAAAAACAAACATTTGAACAAATGTTAAACAAGTATTTTAGAAAATTTAATCCAACATTTAAATATGTATTGAAAAATTGTTTACCATGTATTACAAATATGTTAATCTTGTATTTTAAAACTATTAATCAAGCATCTAAAAAATATTAAATGTGTATTGAAAAAAGTTAACCATGTATTAAAAAAGATTGACATTGTATAAAAACAATTTAAATGTATGTAGAAAAAAAGTTGACCACGTACTAAAAAAATGCTAATCTTGTATTTAAATTTTGTAGTCAAGCATTTGAAAAAAATGTTAAATATGTATAGAGAAATGTTAAATGTTTATAGAAAAAAGGTGACCATGTATTTAGAAACATTAATCTTGTATTTAAAAAATTAAACATGAATTAATAAATATATTAGATATATACAAAAAATGTATAATGTGTATGGAAAATAGTAGACATAAATAAAATTAATCATGTATACATTAAAAATATTAAATGTGTATATAAAAATACTTTTGATGTATACAAAAATTGTTTAATTTGTACTACCTCCGTCCACCACGAGACAAAAACACCGCAACCAAGGTACATCACTAACTCCTACTTCACCTCGCATGCCTGCATGCAGCTTTACCCAACGTGAAGGCGGTGAGCCGGTGACCCAACCAGGGAGCGCTCTCTCTCGCATGCACAGGGCGGCAGCTGTTGTAATTAAATGAGCACAGAGAGAAGTACCAATGCATGGCCAATTGTTCTAGTTTTTGCAGTGCGACAAACAGAGGCGGAGCTACAACAAATAAGATGGGCGAGCCAAAAAAAATTTACTCGAAACAGTACTCCCTTCATTCCACAATATAGCGCGTCCTCGTTTTCCGTAATTAAAGTTTGACCATAAATTTAACCAACGAGACCAACTGCGGCGGGAGCAAAAATTATATCACTGAATTCGTATCAAAAATATGAATTCAGTAGTATAATTTTTGCTTCCGCCGCAATTGGTCTCGTTGGTTAAATATATGGTCAAATTGAGATCTCGGGAAACGCGGACGCACTATGTTATGGAATGGAGGGGGTACAATTAAGTAGGCATTAGTAAGTGAAATTTCAGATTGCTACATCGGTATAGCCTCAAGACTATATAGGAAAACTGGTATCGAGATGATGTTGTGAAGTAAAATTTGAAAAAAGAAAGGAAATATCTGGTGCACTGGCTGACTGGTTCTGAAGTCTTTTGTTGGTTGCCTGGGTCGCTCGCCGCTGGCTGCCGCATGGGGACCTCCTCCGCAGTGATCCAAGCGGCTGTGCCCTAGCTTGGTTCAGCGGTCAATCGCGGACTTGGGCGCAACCGTGCAAGGCACTGTGCTGGCCTGGATCGATGTGAGGCGAGTCGGCGGTGCTGGATGGATGCATGTGAATGAGACATGCACTGCATGGTTGGTTTGGTCTCCTACTGCGATTGGTTACATGTACAAAATCATTATTTTCCCCGGAAGCTGGGCGGGCCACAGCATGATTTTGCCCTCGGGAAGCTCCGCCAGTGGCAACAAAGGCAGCGGCCTTCTAAACGCATACGTGCTTGCAATGCTCAGCGGCCGAGTATAACCCAGGAATAGGCTCGTATTAAAGAGGCAGTTAACATGTATTGAACAAGAATTAAAAAAAAACATGTGTTGAACAAAAAAGAAACCAATGAAAACTGACCAAAAAAAGAGACATGAAGAAACCCAATAAAAATAAAATGAAAACCAAAATAAAGAAAAATGAAAACAAAAGAAACCAATGCAAAAAGAATAAAAACATTGAAAACTAAGAAAAAAAAAACAGATGTAAAAACGAGAAAGAAACTAACAAAGCGGAAGAAAGAGAAAAGAAAGAACGAAAAGAAAAAAGAGTAAAACAGAAAAAGAAACAAACAAAATCATAGAAAAACAAACAAAAATCATAGCAAATTGTACAACAAGATACAAAGAAGACACCTCGCAGAGCGAACCTAGCAATCCTACGAGTAGCAGCGGCCAAGTCACCAAGAGCACTAAATGGGCTTACCAGCTAGTAATCGCCCGCAGCCCGTAAGCGATTCCTATTATGAATCGGTACGGGTGAGACATAGCTGAGCCGGGCTGAGACTAATACAGCACTTGCTTGATGCATCATATGTTTTTTTGTGGGAGTGATGCATGTAATATTAGGGAGCCTAAAGAAATTCGTAACACTAGACCGATCCTATAAAATGTAATATTATGGCGTTAATTAAATTGATCCACTTGTGTTTGGTAGAACAGTGCTCCCGCCATTGTTCCGAGAAAAGAATGATTGTCACATTATCATCTCTGATTTTTTTTCCATTAAAGTTGAATCAGCTCTTTGACCTAGTACAAATTATTTTACACTAACGTTGAATTAACTCTATAAACTAGTTTAAATAATTTTACACTAGAGTTAACTAGCTCTATAACCTAATTCAAATAATTTTTCATTAGTGTTGTACGAGCTCTTTGTTCTAGTTCAAAAAAATTATTCTAGAGTTGAAATAACTCTATAACGTAATTCAAATAATTTTACACTAGATTTGAAATAACTCTATAACCTAGTTCAAATAAATTTGCACTAGAGTTGAACTAAGTCCATGGTTTAAATAATTTTACACTAAAGTTAAATTAACTTTATAACCTAGTTTAAATAATTTTACACTAGATTTAAACAACTCTATAACCTAGTTCAAATGATTTACACTGGAGTTGAACTAGCTCTTTGACCTAGTATAAATAATTTTACACTAGTGTTGAATTAAATGTTCAATCTAGTTTGACTAATTTTACAATAGAGTTGAACTAGCTACATGAGATAGTTCAAATAATTTATAATATAGTTGAACTAGCTCTTTTCCCTAATTCAAAAAAAAAATTAAACCAAATTTTAACTAGCTAATCTATAACATAGTACGAAGCATCTTAAACATAATAAAAATTACATTGAGATTTCAAGTCCACTAAATGACCACTACCCCACGAGAACAAGCCTCCGACACGCTGCTATCGCCACTCCCCTATCGGAGCCGACTTGATCTTGTTGATGACAGTCGGGAAGTCTTCGTGCATGTGCCCCTAAGGACCAACGCCCTGAAGCCACAATCATCGCCATTGAACCCTTGTATAGATCTGAAGCATCTGACATCAAATCTCGCCACACGGTGAGAAACCATAAACTCAGCGCCCCACATAGACGGAAGGAATCTTTGCTGGAACTCCGTTGACTACATCCAAACTTGTAACACCCCCGGATCTGTGCCACAGTGATGCTTGTAATTAAGCTACGATGATGGCCGGGAACACGCTAAGGCTTTTGCTAAATCTAAATTGATCACCGTTGGAATCGGTCCGTAATTTAATTCCGTTGCTTTTTAAAAATTCGTCGGAAATGTGGTTTTAAAAGTTGTGCAAAACTGGAATTAAAAATGTTGGATGGATCGCAAATAATCCATAATGTTTTATAAAATTCAAACGGGTATTTTTGCAGTTTGTTTGGTGACCCAAAAGTATTTAAAACGTATTTTTGAAATGGAGGGAAAATGGACCCGAAACCTCCCCCGGGCTCCCTCCCGTCCCCCCCCCCCCCCCCCCCGCCGCCGCTCGGGCCGCCCAGCCCCGCCCCGCGCCTGCGGCGACCGAGCCGGCCGGCCCCCAGCGCCGCGCCCGGCCGCCCGCCCCCCCGACGCGGCCCCGCGCCGGCCCGACCCCGCCTCGCCGCCACCGCCGGACCCGCCCCCGTTGCCGGATTTGCCGCCGCCTCCTCGCGCCGCCACACCGCCGCCTCCCGCCGACCCCCTCCCCCCTGTGAGCTCTGCGCCTCGCCCCCCCCCCCCCCCCCCCCCGGCGACGCCGCCCTGCCGGCCGGCCGCGCTGCGTGCGTGTGTGCGCGCGCCCGCGTGTGTGTGTGTCTGTGTATGTGTGTGTATGTGTGTATATACGTACGTATGTACGTATATATACGCATGTATATACGTAGGCAGTAAAAGCAAAATAGAAATATTAATAAAAATGAATTTAAAAAATAAAATAAATAAATAGTTAAATAAATAATTAGTTAAAATTAATTAATTAATTAGTTTAATTAATTAGATAATTAAGTAATTAATTAGTTAATTAATTAATCAGTAATTACTGTTTAGGTTAATTAAATAGTTTTATTACTGTTTTGGATAATTCGAATTTATTAATTAAATTAATTTCAGAATATTATTAAAACTTTAGAAATTAATATAAAATAAACCGTAGCTCGGATTAAAAAGTTTTGAACATGAAAGTTGCTCAGAATAATTCTACGGTTCCAACTGCGCAGTCCGTTAGTCTTTCACCTGCCCCTAGCATAGCAAACATGGAACTTTTGCCCTCCGGATCGACTGTCCTTAAAATCCAAAAACCCGGGAAATATCGTCAGATATTCTCCCGCTTCGTCTGGTACGTGTAGTACTGCGTTAGACTACCCCTAGCACTGCGTATTGCCATGTCATGCATCGTGTTGCATCTGTTGCTTGTATTTATTGTTTCTCCCCCCTCTTCTCTCCGGTAGTTTCCGAGACTGACGCTGCCGCCGAGTACGACTACGCCCCTGACGACCAGCCTTTTGCAGCAGAGCAACAAGGCAAGCAAAACCCCCTTGAGCATTCCGATATCACCTATTCTTCTCCCTCATGCTTGCATTAGATTTTGCTACTGTATTTAAACAAGTACCTATTCTGATGCATAGCCTGTTTTTGAATACTGCTTTCATACCTGCTTTCATATAATGTTGTAGTATAGGTATGGATAGTATCCCCCCTGTGACTCCCAGTATACTATTGTCGATGCCCCTGTTCTCATCACCGTCGCCATCGAGGACTTGAAGACAGAAGACTCAGTCATCCTGACTGACAAGCCGTTACCGACACATCACCTCACACACCCCGAGCGTGGAAACGCTTGGGGCCCTGACTCACAGCCACTTTGACTTAACACTGAGATATATGAGAAAGACGGGTCGGCCCCAAGGGTACCCGCGAGTGTGAGATGTGGTGGGGTGCGCCGGTAAGGCACCCGAAGGGATATAGACGGGACGTGGCCGGACCTACTTTGTCCTTGCCACAAGTTCTCGAGACGGGGCGACGGGATGGTGGGACCGATCGTCACCGCAATAGAGCAAGTCACTAACGGGTTTGGATATGTGATCTGAGAAGGCCTTCGGCGAAAGCTCTGGTCTCTTTCGCACTAACCACCACGCGGGAACAAAAGTGGGCACTCTACGGCGTACATTCTCCCGAAAGCTCTTCAGATGCCACAAGATTCGACTCGCGCCCGGGTGGTCTGGAACGCAGGGACCTTGATGGAAGGCGTGCTAGGACTGATCCCGACCGATGGCGTAATGTGCAGGATGGCGAGGGCGATGGCCCAAGACCCCGAGCCATTAGGATGTAGACCGGCGTGCTGGCCTCTCTGTTGAGCCTAGGTAGGACTACGTCGTGTCGATGGATGAGGCCGGGTATGACCCGAAAATTGTATCCGGCCAGAGTTTATCGAGGGTGTTGGGTAAGTTTGTGCACCCCTGCAGGGAAGTTAAACTAATCGATTTGCCATGTTCGCGGTTATGGACGCTCAGAGTTGTATCCTGATCTATGATAACTAGAATTGGATACTTATTATTGTTACTTGAATTATATTTGGCTCCGGGATTACTTCCTCGCATGGGGTCGAGGAAGGATCTCTGGGCCTTGCTAACTTACCCCTTTTAATAAAATATGTTGATCTAAACTCTCGTCTTATGCTGCAAGACGTTGAAGATGCTAGTCTTCGATAGGACTAGGCTTTTCCCCCTCATTCTTGCTTTTTGCAGTCAGTCCAGATACAATCCCTTCTTTGATACTGGTGCATACTTAGCATAGTTCTGATATAAGTCTTGCGAGTACTTTGGATGAGTACTCACCGTTGCTCTGCTCCCCTTTTCCCCTTGATACGATGCCGCGACCAGATGACGGCGCCCAGGAGACCCAGGATCCAGCTTACCCGGTGGACGACTACAGTTACCCCGACGTAGGCCACTACTACCAGGATGGAGCCTACTACGACGTGGACTTCTCTGACGTTCAGGAGTAGTTAGGAGGTTCCCAGGCAGGAGGCCTTGCCTCTTTCGATTAGCTGCTTATGTTTGTGCTAGCCTTCTTAAGGCAAAGACTTGTGTACCTTTATGTCTGTACTCAGATATCATTTGCTTCCGCTGACTTATGCTCGTCGAGCTTTGTATTCGAGCCCTCGAGGCCCTGACTTGTAATATGAAGTTGTATGACTTTAATTTGTGTCTAGAGTTGTGTTGTGATATTGATTAGTGAGTCCCTAATCTTGGTCGTACGCATTGCGTGATTGTTTAGCGTACGGTTGAGGCTGGGTGCGTCACAAGTTGGTATCAGAGCCAACTGCCTGTAGGTAGCCCCCTTTCCAACTCCTTGGCCGAAGTTGAGTCTAGTCATTGAAAAACTTTTACTAACACTGATGCTGTGGCTTACGGGCCCACATCTCAATCGGATGGTATTAGGATCTTTTATTCCTCATCCTTACTCTGGGTTCTGATCTCTCTTCTCTTTCAGGTTAAAGATTTTATTAACTCTAACTCTAGGTTCTCGTAACTACTCCTCCCGGAGAGACCCTCATTCCAGATGATCGCCTGCTTCATCAGAAGATTCTGAAGATACTCTCCGATGTTCTTCCGAGAACTTGTGTCCATCGCTTTTGCGATTCCCTCCACAGTCAACCCCTCCGAATAATTCCTCTCACTTACTGGTGATTCGTTTGCCCTCAATTGTCATGAGTTTCACAAAATCATTCGAATTACTATTCGATCTTCCGAAATCCTCAGTAGCCTTTTGCTCTTGACATTTCCTTACCTACTTGCATTATGGTTAATTCCATATGTCTAGAAATATTTATTAAACTCCTTTGTGATTGTCATCTGATTTAATGGATTCAACCTGTGTGTGAATGCACGCAGTCATCAGTTGAACTTTATAAATTATCCTTCCGGCTCAGATGTCTTTTCAAACATGAGCTGGTTCTTGGCAAATCAAACCTTGACCGATTGTGCCCCTAAGTCTATTCAACTTATCTATCCTTGATCAGAGCATCTGCTTCTGATCCTTCGTTTTTGGAGTCATAATTCCTTTGTTATTTAAGCATCGAATTGTTCAGGAATTCTATATTATGATGCCTTGCATTCTCTCTTCCTGTGATTGAGTACCGATACTCACATCATCTCCGTTGTGAACCGTCAGACCCATTGCTGGGTTGTTATCCGATAGTATCCTTCGCATTCGAATCTTGTGAGTTCTTTCCCTGATACTTAAGATGCCTTTGATAAAAATTGTATCATCTGCTTTTGTCAACCATGCTCTACCTTCGAGCTTGTGTTATTTATTCTTGAAGTTTGTGATATATATTCCTAAGATACCCATATGGGTTGAACCTATGCTTTCCTTAATTCGTGTGAACTCGACAATTTTCGCGAGTCATATTCTCTGTTGTTTAACCCAATAAATTTTTCAACACTGTAACTTCATCGAAAGCGAGAAGTGAATGAGAGGTTATGCCTTGAAGAAGTGGGAGTCGACCTTGAACATTGTGTTCATGCCCATGGACCCGGTGTATGGCTTATCATGGAGCTTCTTGTAACAATAATCATTCTCTATGTATGGATTGATCTTGTATCTGTGTTTTGGTACTTTGCAACCATGGTTTCGACCATGATTGTTCTTCTTTGGTTCCATTTCTTGGACAAGTTCAAGCACTTGTCTTCTGCAGATCAATATGCCTGCCCAACCTCTATTCTGATCTACCTCCGAGTATTATCCCTGGTATCTTGATAGATGTCATGGAGCTACATAGCTTCTTATAAGCTCCTCATCAGCTATGTTTTCCCTTCACTGATTCCAGCTTCCTCGTCTTCTGAGTTGTTGGACACTCAAGGACACCGATAATTGAATCGAGTCCGCATTGCGATTCGAAAACTCGTAGTAAACTTCTTTGTTTATGAGTTTGTACTCGATCATGTCATTCCCAGCTGATTGGCTACCTCTTTATCGTCATGCTGAAGCTTGACCATGCTACCTAAGTCCTTCATCCCCGGAACACAATTCCAACAGTGCGCTAAGCTTACATCGAGTTTTCAACATCATGATTTGTTGTCTTGAACGACAACATCGATTTTGAGCTAGCAATCTTATCGGTGATTCCGATAACATTTCGCTTCACCATTCCTTTGCTTGATGTTGTCGCTGATCGATTACATCTTCATGAAACTTCTCGACAAATGTGTCGTGATTATCATCAACATTCTGAGCTCTTCCAGGTATCAATCGAGTTCATGACGAGAAATGCCCTCCTTACCCTCGATGATTTTTGTTATCATCAACAACACCCTTGACTTCTTTTCAAGTGCAAGCTTGTCCATATTATGGATGCAACTTGCTATCCAGCTTGTATTATGTTCTATCTTGGAGTACTACTGTCCTTATGTCGAGTATGTTGTGAGGATTGCTCCACCTCTTAAGAAATTCCTGACATAGTGATACTTCTCACCATCACCGTTCTTTGCTTGGTCCCCGTGTTGATTCTAACAGGGATACCAATATGCAAGCGATACTGCTTGGATTCTATAATTCTAGCAACCCTGTTGATTTGGAGTTAACGATCGACAATTCGTTCTTCAACTGTTGGTTATCGAATCGTCGCTCTACATTGATCGTGCTGTCTAAAATCATATTTCGTACGCCCCTTCAACCAATGATTAATGGTGTATGTTTCCTCGAGCATACAACATTATGTCATTTGAATTGACAAATGCCTTCTCCTTGTTCTCGGTGAGTCCATCAGCCACCTCCTCATCCTCTCCTTGGCATAATGAGGAGCTCTTGTTTCGGGACCCGATTCCATAATCCACTTCCCGAGAATCTTACAAATGTCAACTCGTCGGTCTGTGTTGCATCCTCTTTCTTCTCAGGCCCGCTAAGTCTGAAGTGTCATGGCACCAGTCAGATCTGGAATCTCGGACAGACATGATGGTTGGAACATCTTCCAAGAATTATAACATTGGTCTCTAGGTACCCGATAAGGTGATGTCATGTCGGACACACGTGGTCGGATGACATATTATTATAGTGCCTTGTTCAGCAAGAATTGCCATTCTTCCATGAGTAAATCCTATGATTTATTCTAGGAGATATTATTGATGGATCCTTTGTATTCCCAAACTCCGGTCCTTTACCTGGTGACCATGTCATTGCTATCTCGAAGCGTGTCTATGGTACACCAATCCTCAAGGCAACAACATTGGCGGCATAATGCCAAATGTTTCTTGATCAATTATCCAAACATCGTTGTATGGGTAAACTTCATGAATCCCTTGCCCTTTGTCTTAATGGTTACCTACCTAGAACCTTGTCATGATTATCTCGCTCGGCTTGCTCTTGGGAAGGATATACACCTAATGTCATGTATACACATTTTCCTTTCCATTGGTCTGTTTAATGTGATAATCACATTTTTCCTTTCCATTGGTCTCTTTAACCTTTCTTGAGAATTATTTGAGCTAAGCAGTATCAACTCCCTGCTTAGGTAAACCCTTCGGTGTACTACTCTGTCAGTAAGACCCTGTTACTATTGTTGTTAACATTCCGGTAACCGCCGATGGACGAGAACTTTGCCTATTGGTCCGCCTCGTTTCGACGAGCAGGAAGATGGTTCTCTTCGTTCCCCGCCCTTAGTACCGATGTTGTTGCCTACATAGTTGATAGACTATCCTCTGACATGTCTTGCTAGCATGACCGTGCAAGATATCACCGCTCTTCCTACTCTTAATCCACATGATGGACCCATAACCCATAGTTCCACAGGATCGAAACCTGATTCTCCTGTACCACTTTGATTCCAAGGTATCTTTTGTACTTGGCTTCATATGTAATTCCCGAGCCATCATCTAAGGGATGATCTATCCTTGTGTCAGACGCAATATTTATTTCGTTGCTCTGAACCCCTTTTCACCTTCTGATCAGGCATCAAATGATTGCATACCCGTTTAAAACCTTTGAACCATCGCATATTGCTCTCAATGAATTCCCTGAGTAACAACTCGAGAAATAATTCATGTCTTCTTCCTTGAGTTCACTGTCAGGTGCCCAACTTTATAGAGTTACGTTCTTCCAGAGTTTTCCCTCATATCGCATTCGTAGGACGATGAAGATCCCGAAGAAAAGATGACGACTTCATCATGATGCCCTGATACAGCAAGTTAAAGACATCAATGCCATGGATCAACCTCTTCGATGAGAGCAACAAGAACAAGAAGACTCGTTAGAATTTCGTAACCAGAACTTTTCCCCTTACTCTACCTCTTAATTCTCGGGACGAGAATTCTTGTTAGTAGGGGAGAGTTGTAACACCCCCGGATCTGTGCCACAGTGATGGTTGTAATTAAGCTACGATGATGGCCGAGAACACGCTAAGGCTTTTGCTAAATCTAAGTTGATCACTGTTGGAATCGGTCCGTAATTTAATTCCGTTGCTTTTTAAAAATTCGTCGGAAATGTGGTTTTAAAAGTTGTGCAAAACTGGAATTAAAAATGTTGGATGGATCGCAAATAATCCGTAATGTTTTATAAAATTAAAACGGGTATTTTTGCAGTTTGTTTGGTGCCCCAAACGTATTTAAAACGTAATTTTGAAATGGAGGGAAAATGGACCCGAAACCAGACCGAAATTAGACGGCCCGGCTGGCCCTATATAAGCCGGGGAGGGACGAACCCTAGCGCCTCCCCCGCGCTCCCTCCCGTTCCCCCCCCCCCCCCGGCCGTCGCTCGGGCCGCCCAGCCCCGCCCCGCGCCCGTTCCCCCCCCCCCCCCCCCCCGCGCCTGCGGCGACCGAGCCGGCCGGCCCCCAGCGCCGCGCCCGGCCGCCCGCCCCCCCGACGCGGCATCGCGCCGGCCCGACCCCGCCTCGCCGCCGCCGCCGGACCCGCCCCCGCCGCCGGATCTGCCGCCGCCACACCGCCGCCTCCCGCCGGCCGCCGCCGACCCCCTCCCCCCTGTAAGCTCTGCGCCTCCCCCCCCCCCCCCCCCGACGCCGCCCCGCCAGCCGGCCGCTGCCGGTCCGGCCCGGTCCGGCCGGCCGCGCTGCGTGCGTGCGTGTGTGTGTCTGTGTATGTGTGTGTATGTGTGTATATACGTACGTATGTACGTATATATAAACATGTATATACGTAGGCAGTAAAAGCAAAATAGAAATATTAATAAAAATGAATTTAGAAAATAAAATAAATAAATAGTTAAATAAATAATTAGTTAAAATTAATTAATTAGTTTAATTAATTAGATAATTAAGTAATTAATTAGTTAATTAATTAATCAGTAATTATTGTTTAGGTTAATTAAACAGTATTATTACTGTTTTGGATAATTCGAATTTATTAATTAAATTAATTTCAGAACATTATTAAAACTTTAGAAATTAATATAAAATAAACCGTAGCTCGGATTAAAAAGTTTTGAACATGAAAGTTGCTCAGAATAAATCTACGGTTCCAACTGCGCAGTCCGTTAGTCTGTCACCTGCCCCTAGCATAGCAAACATGGAACTTTTGCCCTCCGGATCGACTGTCCGAAAAATCCAAAAACCCTGGAAATATCGTCAGATATTCTCACGCTTCGTCTGATACGTGTAGTACTGCGTTAGACTACCCCTAGCACTGCGTATTGCCATGTCATGCATCGTGTTGCATCTGTTGCTTGTATTTATTGTTTCTCCCCACTCTTCTCTCCGGTAGTTTCCGAGACTGACGCTGCCGCCGAGTACGACTACGCCCCTGACGACCAGCCTTTTGCAGCAGAGCAACAAGGCAAGCAAAACCCCCTTAATCATTCCGATATCACCTATTATTCTCCCTCATGCTTGCATTAGATTTTGCTACTGTATTTAAACAAGTACCTATTCTGATGCATAGCCTGTTTTTGAATACTGCTTTCATACCTGCTTTCATATAATGTTGTAGTATAGGTATGGATAGTATCCCCCCTGTGACTCCCAGTATACTATTGTCGATGCCCCTGCTCTCATCACCGTCGCCATCGAGGACTTGAAGACAGAAGACTCAGTCATCCTGACTGACAAGCCGTTACCGACACATCACCTCACACACCCCGAGCGTGGAAACGCTTGGGGCATTGACTCACAGCCACTTTGACTTAACACTGAGATATATGAGAAAGACGGGTCGGCCCCAAGGATACCCGCGAGTGTGAGATGTGGTGGGGTGTGCCGGTAAGGCACCCGAAGGGATATAGACGGGACGTGGCCGGACCTACTTTGTCCTTGCCACAAGTTCTCGAGACGGGGCGACAGGATGGTGGGACCGATCGTCACCACAATAGAGCAAGTCACTAACGGGTTTGGATATGTGATCTGAGAAGGCCTTCGGCGAAAGCTCTGGTCTCTTTCGCACTAACCACCACGCGGGAACAAAAGTGGGCACTCTACGGCGTACATTCTCCCGAAAGCTCTTCAGATGCCACAAGATTCGACTCGCGCCCGGGTGGTCTGGAACGCAGGGACCTTGACGGAAGGCGTGCTAGGACTGATCCCGACCGATGGCGTAACGTGCAGGATGGCGAGGGCGATGGCCCAAGACCCCGAGCCATTAGGATGTAGACCGACGTGCTGGCCTCTCTGTTGAGCCTAGGTAGGACTACGTCGTGTCGATGGATGAGGCCGGGTATGACCCGAAAATTGTATCCGGCCAGAGTTTATCGAGCGTGTTGGGTAAGTTTGTGCACCCCTGCAGGGAAGTTAAACTAATCGATTAGCCGTGTTCGCGGTTATGGACGCTCAGAGTTGTATCCTGATCTATGATAACTAGAATTGGATACTTATTATTGTTACTTGAATTATATTTGGCTCCGGGATTACTTCCTCGCATGGGGTCGAGGAAGGATCTCTGGGCCTTGCTAACTTACCCCTTTTAATAAAATATGTTGATCTAAACTCTCGTCTTATGCTGCAAGACGTTGAAGATGCTAGTCTTCGATAGGACTAGGCTTTTCCCCCTCATTCTTGCTTTCTGCAGTCAGTCCAGATACAATCCCTTCTTTGATACTGGTGCATACTTAGCATAGTTCTGATATAAGTCTTGCGAGTACTTTGGATGAGTACTCACCGTTGCTCTGCTCCCCTTTTCCCCTTGATACGATGCCGTGACCAGATGACGGCGCCCAGGAGACCCAGGATCCAGCTTACCCGGTGGACGACTATAGTTACCCCGACGTAGGCCACTACTACCAGGATGGAGCCTACTACGACGTAGACTTCTCTGACTTTCAGGAGTAGTTAGGAGGTTCCCAGGCAGGAGGCCTTGCCTCTTTCGATTAGCTGCTTATGTTTGTGCTAGCCTTCTTAAGGCAAAGACTTGTGTACCTTTATGTCTGTACTCAGATATCATTTGCTTCCGCTGACTTATGCTCGTCGAGCTTTGTATTCGAGCCCTCGAGGCCCTGGCTTGTAATATGAAGTTGTATGACTTTAATTTGTGTCTAGAGTTGTGTTATGATATTGATTAGTGAGTCCCTAATCTTGGTCGTACGCATTGCGTGATTGTTTAGCGTACGATTGAGGCTGGGGGCGTCACAAAACTCGAGAAGCAGGATCGGAGCCCGAAAGACAAACACGAAGAAGAAACCCCGCCATCCGCCTGAGTGCCACACCTGTGAGGACTAAACAAACCTAACATGAATTACTAACCGGAGGAGAGGCAACGACCGGGATCCCTCTCTGTCAACAGCCGCTGGAGTAGCAGGTAGAGGGAAGGAAAATCCACGGGTTCACCGGTGAAGCCTGTTAGGAAGAATTTGCCCTAGACGCCAAGGGATAAGGAGGAAATAAAATTAGTCTTTTTTTGCTCTTGCTAGTTGTTTCCTTAGCAAACAAAACACCTAAAACCATTAACAACAACAACAACAACAACAACAACAACAACAACAACAACAACAACAACAACAACAACAACAACAACAACAACAACAACAACAACAACAAATGTCGTCGGAGTCATCCTCGCCCTCCTCCTTAATCCACTCCCAGGTGACGACGCCGGAGGACCGGAGCCCCTCCCGTGGAGGTCACATGTCGATGGCGCACGTGACCGGTGAGGCGTGCCCGGAGCTTGAGCTGCTGAGGCATTCCCACCAGCGACGCGACCCCATCTACGCCCGCCGTCGGGATCACGAGCACGCACAAGCTGGCTCAGGTGCCCAAGCTATCAGAGGCGTTCCCGCCAGTGACACGGCCCCATATGCGCCCGCCGTTAGGATCCCGTGCACACATTAGCTGGCTTTGATGCCCGAGCTGTCGGAGGCGTTCTTGCTAGCGTCGCCGCCCCATCTGCGCCCGTTGTCAGGATCCTGTGCACGCACAAGCTGGCTCCGGTGCCCGCGACCGAGATCCGGCGCAGAGCGATAGCGCCCTGGATCCGATATCCCGCACCCCGTCTTCGCCTAGCCCCGTGAGCCGCAATGCGTCGCCCATGGCAGGTCCACAACGCCGGCCATCGCCGGCCACCGCAAGGATTCTCGTTGCTCTTCTATTTTTCTTTTATATTCTTTCTTTCATTGACAGGCGGCCCATTGTCTAATAAAAGAGTTACTTGTTCAACAACAATTCCGTCTCCCATGTCCGTCACCGTCATGCCAAATTATCAGATGCAGCGGCTCCTACTTGTCAGATTCAGTATTAACGATGTAATCATGTCATCATTGTTTTTAGCAAAATAATTATTGAATACCAGATGGTTTTTGAAAAAAATGGTATTTTTTCAACCAGGATACCCAATTATTGTGTTTTTTCTGCAATATACTCTATGGACACACTATCGGTCAATACTCCGCGGCTGCGTAGTCTAGATAAAGCCTGCGCCAACACCATGAACAAATAAAAATACCAGTTTTCTTAAAAATGAATGTTTATAAAATACTTCTTTCATCTTAAAACAAGAGCTGCGACACGTACTATAAAATTCATACGAACTTTGTACGATCATACTGATCTGCTACACGTACGATTAAATTTCATACGAAGCATGCATGTTCTTGTCATACGCAAAACCATCGTACGCCAAGCATTTTCCATTAAAATAAGTGTTACTTGAGACATTTATTTTGAAGTAAAATACACCGGAGGTCCTAAAAGTATTTGAAGTGTGTCAAGTTGGTCTTAAAAGTTTGAAGTCGTTCACCGCGGATCCTAAATATGTGTAAGTCGTTCACCGTGGATCCTAAAAGTATTTCAGATGTGTCAAGTAGGTCCTAAAAGTCATGGGTAAATTAGAAATGCATATATAGGACCCGAGGTGAACGATTTCAAACTTTTAAAACCTATTTTTTTTCGATAACGGAAATATATTAATATCAAGCGGATATCGATTACACCCGGCCTCTGCAACAACATAATGTCAAGAGCTAGTCGAGACATCAAGGATGCACACAGCCAAAAGAAAAAGAAAAAAAGAAAAAAAAGAAAAAAATGCCGATCTGATCAGCAAAGCAGCAGGAACTACCACCACCAGAGGCCACACCTGGACTACAAAAAAGGTTCTTCAAGAACGACGCCTTCAAGAAGGAAACCGTGCGCCAACACGGTCGCCGCCTGATCATAGATCATGGGTTTTGACTCCGAAGAAAGTCTGACTGGACTCCAGGCAATGCCTTCAACAAGGAAACGAATAGAGATCCGTCATTATCAGGTACAACGAGTGAAGGTCACACCTGGGGTTTTCACCCCGAAGTCGAGACTTTGTGCCCAAGAGCACCACCAAGAAGTCCACATGTGTTGTCGCCCCTGCTAGCCGAGGGTGCTGAAAAACACCGATCCTCTGATCCACAGTCTTCATCACATCCAAACTCGCCTCCGTCATCACTTGAAATCTTGAACTCAACATGAGCCATCAAGATCCAGTGGTAATTCTCCATCATTGTCAGCACCACGGTAATCGCCGGTAAATACTTGACACACTTAGAATACTGACCTTAAGTGTATTTTAATTTTAGGATAGAGGGAGTATAATACGTTTAAGTCCGGAGGCCATGGTCGGCAGAGTCAATGGCGAGCTCGCCGCCGGCGCTGGGACATAGATGCTCTCTGGATTCGGTGATAGTCAGCTTGTCTTCTTGTCCATCCTCACCTTGTAGTGTCCGTCCACTCTTGTCCAGCGTCACAGGCTCACGCTCATTCCTTCACCAGCAGGAGGTGGTGCTGCGCGTTGGCCATGGCAGCGATGAAGCCCGTCCTGTACAGCGCGGCGATCAGCTCCTGCTCCTACCGTGTCCGCATCGCCCTCACCCTCAAAGGTAACCAAAAACAAAGCCACCACCCATCGAATCCTTGCTCCCCCTGAAAATAGCCGGCAAGATTTCCTTGGGGATTAGCGGCTAGGTGTATGCCATGGTCGTTCCCAGTGGTGGCCATCTCTTTCCTATGAATCCGGGTGCAATCCATCATCTCTTTAATGCAACATCGTCTTCCTGGAGATGATGTCTGCACTCTGCAGCAGAGCAGGCTGGCGCGCGAGGATTAGATGCCAGGTGGGGCGGGGAGTGCTGGTCTGCGGGCTCCCGGCCCTCCTGCTTCCGGGCGCGCCGGCGCGGACGCAGGAGGCGGCTGAACTGCAGCGGTATGAGGTTGCCGGGGCCGTTGCCCCGGGCCAGGGCGGAGCGGAGCGGCCGCCGTGCATCAACGGACCGGCCAGTGCGCGCGGCGGGCGCGGCTGGATCTCAGATGCGTCCTGGGTCAGCGGCGGTTCTCGGCCCCAGGCGGCGCTCCTCTGATTTCCCTCGCCGGCCTGCTGCTCCGCAGGGCGCAGCGGCTCGTGCTGGAGATGGGGGCTTGGGTCCGGCCGGCCATGGGTTGGATCGGCCGTGTGGCTCATTTCCTCCTACCGGGTCCTGATCGCCCTCAACCTCAAATGTCAAACCACCAACCATTATATAGATCCTTATTCCAGAAATCTATATGCGCCTTGTCTCAAACTCGTGTTAAATATTTCATATACACAAAAAAAATGTCGTGGGGATTGGTATTTAGGACATACTAGTATAATTGTAACAGATGGACGTACAATACGGTCCACTCATCAACCAAAAGGATATTATAAAGTGTTCGAATTGCTAAAATAATACGACCGCCAGTTGAAGCACTCAAAGTTTAAAGCATTTCTATTGAAAATTTTCATTGTTATTTGCTAACTGTACTATCTTCTCCATAATGAAGGCGTGGAATATGAGTACAGGGCGGTGGCATGGAATGATCCAGGTTAGCAGTAAGAAAAACCTTTTTTCTTTTACAATTATACACTCATTGTCTGAAAGAAGGTGATACATAGTGTCAAATAATTGTGCCGCCATAGTTAATCGATAAGTTGTAACATCAGGAAATCATCCTGACTAATATTTCTAGCTATGACACCGGTGATCACCACCTAAAATTCTTGGTTCATTGCATACTACTGATCCCTACTATTAGAAGAGAAGCCGACAATAGGTAGAGCATTACAGTGATATCAGGGTTAAACACTTAAACTCGTGACTGCTGAATCGAAGGGGGAGAATTAAAGTACGAGTACCTTCCAAGATATTTCTTGTTTCTGCAATTATGAGTACTGCACAGTTCCCTTTCCGTTGAGCAGGTATAGTTTGTTGGAGCATATGTATAGTACTTTGACTGTTCTACTTGTGATCATCTTGTAGATTATGAGAAAATCAATCCAATTAAGTACGTGCCAGCACTACAAGATGGGGATATCTTGGTTTCAGACTCTCTTGCAATCATATTGGTGAATAGTAACTCTTCATTCTGTTTTGTATTGTCTGTGGTCCAGCCTTCTGTTACTATTGACAACACAATTTCTTGCTTTTTGTTGAGTAGTATCTTGAAGACAAATATCCCCAGCACCCTCTTTTACCTCAAGATTTGAAAAGGAAGTCTCTTAATCTTCAGGTACATGTTTTTCCAGGGGCCGTTTGCGTACTGACTTTAACTCTTTCTTTTGTTCTCAGATTTTATATACTGAAACCAACTTTTTCCATAAAGAGACCTCATACTGAAACCAACTGAAGTGTTCAATCAGTTTTCCATGCTATGTTTGCACTGAACACTTAATGCTGAAAAGGGAAAAGGACCAACAAAGTTCTAGAAATGTCATGCTTTTGGTTACTCGTTTTATTATGAAACTTTCGTCTGCAACTTGCAAGCCCTGCACATATATGGATTTCTTATTTGTTGCAGATTGCAAACATTGTGTGCTCAAGCATTCAACCTCTTCAGTGTTACGCTGTTGTCGTAAGTTCACTTACAACCAGCTGTTGTCTGGCAAAAGGTTGTTCTACAATACTGGTGCAGTATTCCAAACACAACACAACCTTATTTTGTGCCATTCTTATCTAGGGGTTAGTTAACGGCAAACTGGGCTCCGATGAGAGCCTTCAGATAGTGCATCATTACATTGACAAGGGATTTAGAGGTATGGTTTCCAACACTCTGTTATCGACTTTTCTGTTTCACATCAAGTCACCCATATTTCCTTCAGCAGACTTCTATTACAACTCCGAAAGCGACAGTTTACCGTAACGACGGGTGCTGTAGTACTTAACATGTTTTGTCTCTGTTACCACCATAGCAATTGAAAAACTTCTGGAAGGATGTGACAGTAAATTTGCTACTGGAGATGAAGTCCAACTGGTTTGTGCTTCGTGCTCAGTTTAGTTTTTTGTTTTGATAAATGTGGTGTTTATCCTAGCAATACAGATTTTAGATCTATAATAATTTTATTTATCAACAAGTTCCTGACACACTGATTAAGCCCTCTGCTATGTCCCTCAGATAGGAGATGCATTCCAACTTGATTGTCAATTTAGTACTAGCTTGACACTTATATTACAACTGTTCGTTGTAAGTTATTGACTAGTCTGTGCTTGTATATTCTGTTTGCATGTACAGGCGGATGTGTTCCTTGCGCCCCAGATACATGCTGGCGTGACACGCTTCGACATCGACATGGTACGGAACCTCTCATCTGTTGTTTCATTCTTCCACTTGTAGAACTAAATCATCGTTCGCGAACAAACTCCCTATGCTTACCTGCTGATAAGAAGCAGTTGTTTTCTTGCAGTCAAAATATCCGCATTTGGAAAGATTTTACAAAGCATACATGGAAATCCCAGCGTTTCAAGCTGCACGCCCTGAAAATCAGCCAGACGCGCCTTCACTCCGTCAGTGAAAAATGCAGTGAGGCGTTTGTACTTTGTAATAAAACTCGGGAGGTTCTTCTGGTGTCCACGGATGTAGAAGAAGCTCGTTCTTGTAGAAGTGAATTAGTTGAGAATAACGCAGTTCCCCTCAATGGGAAAAGAACATCACGCTGCAGTTGAATTATTTGTATGTGCGCTTCAGGTAAAGCAGTGTAGTCCAGTACTCTGATCATTGTGCTCATGAGTAAAAGAATAAAATGGATGTCGTCTGGCAGTGAACATAGTAAATAGTAATGGTCTTCAACTCTGGATTGCCGATTTCAGTGTTTCTATTTCGTCCATTTTCTGTGTACAGCCGAAAAATGATGAGTAAAAAACCTACAGATATTGTTATTATGCTTGGCGAAATATCTCTGGACTTGGCAGCATGATTCACCTTGGATGTTGTATTTCGGAAACCTACAGATATTGTTATTATGCTTGGCGAAATATCTCTGGTGTAGTCATTCCTTACCATTTTGGGCATCCTTTGGCTGGATTTGATAGGACACCCAGCCTGCCAGTATGGCGTTAGGGATTTCCCCGGTATTTTTTCGAAAAAAAGCACCACATCTGAGATAGCGTTTAAGTGTAACCATCACCTTTGGCAAGGATGGACCCACGTTGACCTAATCATATGGTCCTGATGTGAGCCCCCCCCCCCCCTGTGGGCGCGTCCGCAAAGGGTGATCAGTCATTTCTTAAATTCGCTCCTCTGCAGCCGGATACCTCATACGACAAACCTTAGAGCCATACAAAAACATGCAAACGAGGAAATCGACATAGTACATAGATAGAGTAACCTCTTCTACCCTAATCATCGTCGGAGATATCAACTATCTCCGTGCCCGGCTCCGGGTACATGGACGGCAGATGCAGCTCCGGCTCCTCTAGATCCTCCACCTCCGCCTCCGCCTCTGCGTCAACTTCGGCGAAAAGCGCGTCGGTCGCCGCCCGCTCCTGCCGGATGAACGGCCAGTTGGCCTCCACATAGACCTCATCCTGGATGGACTCCAGGATGGCATGCTGCTCCGCCATGTCGGCCGCTTTGGTGACTGCGGGCTCCGCCTCCGCGTCTTTCATGTTGAAGCTCCTCCTCCGGCTGCTCCGCCTCGTCCTCCTCCAGATCCGCCACCTCCATCGGACCAAACTGCTCCTCCTCCTCCTCCGGCTCCGGTGAGTTCGAAGGTAGGCCGACAGCGATGCGGGCGGCACACCTCGCCCAAATGTCCTGCTCAATCTGGAACCAGCGCTCCGGCGTGAGCATAGCATATGTGGTTTTCCTTTGCTGAATCATGGCGAAGCCAGAGGGCGTGGGAAGAGCGGTGGAGTGGGAGAAAGGTGGTGGATGGGCTTGGGCTGGTGGCACGGAGAGGGAGAAGGTGGATGTGGATAGGGTTGGGGGACGTCGGTCGGCTTAAATAGCCGGATTTGGCCTCGGGCGACGAGCTGAAGCGGCGCCACACGACGTTCACACCCTCCATCGGAGGAGACGTACGTCGGACCGTCGGGTTTCCGGGCAATTCCGTGTGGGACCTCATTGTTAGTATGACGTGGCAGACGCGCCGGGCGCCCCCATATCCGTCCTAGATTTTGGCTGGATATGAGAGGTTTCGTTGAGCCTGGGAGTTTGAGGCCCGTTTGAGGAGCCCGTCTGGGTTGCTTTTTTGTGACCGGTCAGTGACCAGGCCATCCCCCGAGCGTTTGAGACGGGTTTGGGGCGCCCAGCTGTAGATGCTCTTACATAACTGGGTTGATGCTATCAGAAACGAGCTCCCTCAAACATGGTAGTTCTTTAAACATTTTTGTAAATGTGATGGTTATGTTTTAAATCCACTAAAACTGTGACGTTTCTATATTCTACTCGAGATTTCATTGCCGATTGTCCTTTCTGTACATACATCCATGAAAGGAAATCACTTGTCGATCTGGATTTTGATTGTTTAACAAGTGATTAGTGCGATAACAAGTGCGTAGAGGTTATTAGTCCTGAAGTGTTGAGAGGAAATTGGGTTGGATAGCATTTCAAATGAGAGAAACGCGAGGATCTTCCACAATAAGTTTATATGACGAACCTTCAGCTAAACTCCATCAAGCGTGAGGCTAGCCTTTGGGTAACTGCGGGGCCAAAATTCTTGAGGAAAATTATACCAGGAGAGTAAGGACCTTGTTGTATTTTTTCCTTTTGAAAACTCTTGTTCTACTCCTTAATTAATGGACGAGGAAAAGTTTTTGCCTTCATTTAAGAAAGTTAAATGAGTTCAAGAACAACTCCATGATTTTTTAGATAAAGAAAACTTTTATTGAACTCTGATCACTGCTCTAAGATGATAAAATTAGTGCAGGGATCACTCCCACCTCTGTGCAAGGATGTACCAGAGTCTTATAACAAGTGTAATAACGGGAAAATGCTATGGCCAATCTTTATACTAGATCGCTGTCCATGCTCATGGGAAAACACTCTCTGACCACCGACTCCAAATGTTGACACGCCGTTGCAACAAACTCCCGAGAACCCGACTTTTGAAGAATATATATACCAGGTACGAAGCCAATGGGTTATTGAGTAGATAACATGTAGAGGAGTTGAATTTTCTTTCTTTTCAAAAACTAGAACATTCATGCACAAGAAAATTGACCAACATGTAGCACCCGCCTCTAACAAGACTTGTCATTTTAAGACCTTCCTAATGCGCCTTAGCCAACCACCAAACATATGTGGTATGCTATGAGGCGGGAACCACCCAAGCAACTTTATTAGACCACAAATCGCGTGAGAAAGCGACATTCTTACTGCCTTGCTAATTTTGTTTAGCCAAGTTATCCCTTGTTAGAACTACTCAGCATTGTCCACATGCCTTTGTTGATATCGAAAAAATCACAATGCACAAGAGCAAGATAATCAGTTCACTAAGAACAACAGATCATGAATTAAGCTCCAGCAAAAAACATCTTGCTCGTGTGCAAGAACAATATTATCAAGTTCAGGAAGTAAATTATTCTATGCTACAAATTTTGGCCCAACAGGGTTCCTCTCCATTGTACCATCTGAGGGGAAGTTTGGAGGATTTCTTCCGCATTAGCATGTTTGTGCCTAACAATATTGAAAAGGTTTGGATATTGTTCCCACAAGGGTGTATTGCGCAACCACTTGTCCTCTCAAAACCTGATTTGGGCACCATCCTTTATCATGGAACTGTTGAAGCAAAGAAAACATTCCTTCGGTTTCATGAGGTTGTCATAAAAGTGTGAATCCCCAGCGCTCCACTGGACTTATGACAAGGTGTTACTACCTAATTACTTATTGTGTATCAACTATTGCCACACTCCATCAATTGTTACTAGGTTGAACAACCCCTAGTTAAGTAAGGCAACATTCTTTATGTCTAAAGCATGAATTCCTAAATCCCCTGCTCTCTAATACCCCCATTTGAAAAAAATGGTACCTTTTCTTTTGATCACCACTCTGCAAGTAAAATCTAGAGTGCAAATAGTCTAATTTTTTAAGAACACCCTTTGGTATAGCAAAAAAGAACATCGGGGAAGTGTAAGGCGACCCTCTGAAGAAATAGGTTTTCCTTTCCAACTACTGCATCTCTTCTCAAACCTTTGTGATACCCTTTTCCATTCAAGAATGTTTTCCTATAATGATAGGAACACCTAAATACATCACTGGAAATTTGCCGGAGGCACATCCAAAAATCGCATGGTATGTATCCTCCATGGCTTGGGCTTCTTCAAGATAGACTAGCTCACTCTCATGGATTTAAACTTAATACCTGATAGTTGCTCAGAGGCACAAAGTAATATCCCGATGTTACTTCTACGAGTCTTCTCCGGGTCATGATCCATAAACATAATCGTAGGGGTGGCCCAATCTATGCGATTGGAGGTGGATTCATGGATGCACACAAAAATCAAGAGGGAAAGAAGGGAAATCACAAGAGGAAACACACACAAGGCTAAGATTCACCAGCAAGAACTCATGCATAACTCAAAGTCAATACATGAGGTAGAACTAGATCCAACAAGGAAACAAAAGTAAAGGTCAAAAAAAGACAATTCATCCCAAATCCTAAAGAGATATAAAGGTCTTGAGATCCTTATTCCCAAATCCGAAGGGGGGGGGGGGGGGGGGGGGTCTTGTAATCCTTAGGGGTTATTTTCCAAGATGGAGGTCTTGTAATCCTAAAGTATCCTTCTCCAAGATGGAGGTCTTGATCCCACCGGGGAAGATAGATTGAGCAAAGCTCTCTAAAGTTTTTAGTCTATAGTTTGCTATTCCTATATCCGAGGAGGGGTATGGTTTATATAGTCTTGGAACGCAAGGGTAAATAGGTGGGGAAACTTACACGGGTGCTTGCCCTTTCTCAACACCATCCCGAGCGCTTTCCCTTGGTACATCTGCTTATTATGATCGAGTTAACACCATATGGTCTCAACTTTGAACAATCACCACTCTTGTTTGCTTCTTGTACGTGTTGCCGATTGGCAAACCACTTATTAGGAGCAACACTGTTCCTAAATGTAGTTCAAAGTGAATCAATAAGTATATGTGTGTCAAAGCACCTCTAAAATACTGCTCAAAGTATCACCAAGTCACACGTACTTGGTTAAATAGGGATAAATTGATTTATTTTTTCATAAAAAACAATGATGAAATCTAGGATTCGCCATAGGGGATGCCAAGCTTCGGACTGCAGCCGTAGAACTCACAACTTAAACGTCATATAGAAATATTGTAAATTCAACACACATGTTAATTTTTTGGCAAAATCAATATATCATGTGCACAGATAATACAAGTGAGTAGTCATGCACAAATGTTATGTACCGCCACCGCCACCGATAAGGCACCGACCAAGTCGGTGTGTTTTCGTCAAGGGCCACTGCATCCTAAAGCCTTTACCTCATAGTATACGTTTTAACAATTTTAGAGTAAGGAACGTAAACAATTAATAAGGCACCGACCAAGTTGGTGAATTTATCATGTATCGTGAGATTCAAAACGTTTTATCTCTCAAACCGTGTGTCCAAATCTCAAACCTTCTTCACTATTGGATTCTTCGCGTCGAGATTTCAAGACCAGAACCCATGTTGATAGGTTTCGATGAACTTGTTTTTACTAAAAAACAGGACAAAAAATCAAACCAGAAGAATGTTTTCTTTCACTTTGTGAGAGGCACGACCGTGCCTCTCGCAGAAGCAGATCCGTGCATCTACGAGAAGCAAATCCATACCTCTCGCGGAAGAAAAAAACACATTTTTTCCCTTTCAACTCGCGGAAGCAAATCTGTGCCTGCATGAAAAACAAATACGTGCCTTTTCCTTTTCCGAGAGGCAGGACCGTTTCTCTTGCGGAAGGAAAAAAAATATAATGCATTTTTTCCTTTTCCAAGTGGCACGACCGTGCCTCTTACGGAAGCAAATCCGCGCCTCTCGCTCGCAGTAGCAAATCGGTGCCTCCATGAGAAGCAAATCCGTGCCTCTCGCGGAAGAAAAAAAACGCATTTTTCGCGCAATTTTCTTTTCAATACATTTTGTACCAAATCCTAGGAAAAACCAAAGGAAAACAGAAAAGCGAAAAAACCCAAAAAAATCATCTAAAAACCAAAAACATGGACATAAAATTAAATAATAAATAAAATCCAAAAGGAGCGCCCAGAGCGCAACACATGACGGATGCTGAGAGCGCGCCATGTGGCGCACTCTCAACCCATCCCAAATGACCCTTAGGAAGGCTCCCGAACGAGTGCTCTTTGATTAGTTCCTCACCCAATAATAACAATGTTAAAGGACTAAGCTTTTCGGCTTTTGGGCAGTTGGGCTCCATGAAGCCCAAACTTTTATAAAATTCAAAACTTGACTTTTTATGTTTTAAAACAAAAATCTGAAAATGAATACACAAGTACTTACAGATGTATACTAAACGTTAGCAAAATTTCATTATGAAATACGTTTCGATGCTAGCTGTTAAAAAAGCAAAATGATGTACTATTACAATGAGTAGTACATGTGCTAGGCTTTGTTATTTTTGTGTAGCTCTTATAAAAATGTATTTCATCATGAAACACACTTGTGCAAATTTGGGTAACGGCTATAATGGATAAAAATTGTTGTAGAGTGAAAGTAAAGAGACAAATGAAGAATCCAAATGATTCCACTAGTTCCATTGCAATATGGGAAGCCCACTTATATACAAGATGAAGGGGTGTGTTGGGGAGACATCTTTTCCCCAACAGACACCTCCTGGGAGGCATCCCTCTCATACAATTGATCACATGTTTTATTTCTTAACACTCGCCCTTGATCAATTCGTCATCTGTATATTGCAAACTGAAAACTCCTCCAAAAACCCTGTGGGAAAAATTGAGGAGAAACCTTATAATAATATGCCATCGAAAACTCCTTTAAAACCCAGTGGGAAAATATAAGGAGAAACCAATATGGCATACATCTGCACTTGTATTTATATTGTCTCGTTAAAAACTTTATATGAGAAACCATCATGGAAAACTCATAAAGGGAAAAAGAGTACAATATGAATGATCTGAAGATCACCAACAGGTTATAACCTGGGATTTTACTCCCCCTGAACTTTGCAAACATCAATATTTTCTCATACCAAGTCCACGAACTTGATTCTGGAATATAAACGTTGGTAGAGACATTGTGAATCTCACAATAATTTGTTTGCATATTATCCTCTTACATTTCTGTAATTCGCGAGGATAAATATAACCCATAAGCAATACAAGTGACATTATCTTGGTAGATAATGAATTGATTCCAATGAATCTCCACATGTTTTCACATGTGACCAGTCATTCTATGAAGACATGTTTATCTTGTCATGCTTCAAACATAGTTATGGCAGAATGATCACAGGAAGGACTCATTTAGAGTCTATTCTGAAGGCTTCCCTTAGAATACTCTTCCCGTAAATCCAGTCTCTGATATGGCATTGTTGGGATCAGATTGTCAGCCACTATCAGAATATCACACCATGGTCCCATCTTGATTTTCCCAATGGAATTAATCAAGACCTTTTGTGTCTTGGACATATCTGAGGATATTCCTTACACCAACCATTATACCTTTTATTGGGGATTGCACTCTCAATAAATTGCCAACAAATATAGTGTCAGGCCTGACTTACTTCGCAATATATATGAGTGTTCCGATGGTACTCAGATATGGAACTTCATGTCCACTGTCACTTCACCATCTCTACTAGGTTTGAATGGGCTTGTGTCCCATGTCGGGTATAATATGACCATATGTTTCTTTGATAAGATATATCCATACTGAATTTTTTTCAATATTTCCAGATATATGAAGACTAACATACATTTATTCCCGAGGGAATATGCTTAAGCTATAAACTTAGCATCATTTGGTTTGACCCAAATATCCGTCTCAAAATGATTGTGTGTATCTCATGTCTTGTATAGACATTGATCATAAGATCATTCATATCAATAATAAGATGTAAATCCAATTCAGGATATCTTCATGAATACACATCAACAATCATCAGTATTAGAGTAATCATTGTCAAGGAGTAACTCACTTAGTCGGTTGTACCACACAACTCTTCGACCTCTTCAGAGTCATCGAATGACTTCTGAAGCTTCACACACACATGTTGCGATTTATCATTAGGTTCGGAATATTGAGCTATTTCAATGACTTCAATATATATATCCGAACTTAACAATCCATGTGAGTATGTAGCCACTACATACATCAATCGCGTGGATCTGTACTGCCAATTCAGTATCGAAACATAATTCCACTCATACCGAGAAGGTATGCTACATCATAACCGATGTCGGGTCTCTGCGGAAACCCTTGCGCTACAAGCCTCGCTTTCTCACCACCTCATCTATTTTCGTTTCTGAATGAAAAATCACTTCTCTTCCCTACTGAAGGCACTTATGAGGAGTAGGTTTTACTATGGTAAACACCTCTCTTTTGATGAGCGAGTGCTAATCTTCCTAATTGCTTCCTTTCATTTGAACCAATATAAGTGCCAACAACACTCTCCATGGATTTTGGTTCAGGGCCCAAAAGGATTTCAGCAATTCTCAAGAAGAAATTTATGTCGACATATGTAGACTTTCAATATACGATTCTCATGAATCAATATTATCTGTGGAATTCTTGTTATGCCTCTTAAATCCTTGTGATTTCCCACAACAACAGAGTCAAGGTGTTTCGATGTCCCAGCACCATAAAAATGTGTGCACATCTGTGCTGGGCTCTGGATGACACGCATCCATCAGGTGTCATTCAACGCGAGGTTGAATCACATTTACTGATTGAGGAGACCATTTCCTCAATTTCCGCGGAAACATATGAGAACTTCATCCCATGTGACCAGAATTCTCCCCCTCTTGCTCTCATCTGGGGATAGGAGTGGTTATTAGGTACCTCCACTCGTTCTGGTATATGAATTTAGTGACACCTTTGTCATCAGTAAATGTATATGGCAGATTATTTGCAATATGTTGCAAATTTCTCATAACCCGAACCTTTAGTTCAGATTATTAAGTACATGGACAAAATGTCTACGACATTTCATATGCATTTCCTGGCATTCTATATGGTACATTTCTCCCCCTAATGCCAGAAATGTCCTTATTGCAAAAGCAATCAGCGCACGGGCTGCAAATAACTCCCTCACAAGGGTTAAGGTATTTGACGGATTAACAATCATACCACGGTTATTCCTCACATAGATCCCAAATATATGTGAAGGCCATTGATGTACACTGGGGTGGTGATATCGGTATGCAACCGAATTATCGCAGATGGGAAATACCTCATTGCTTTCCACGTACAAACTGCAAGGGGGTGCAGTATTATATGCATTTGGTTTCATTTAGACCAAATATGCGGTGTGTGAGACCGCATGTTACTACCAACAAAATGTTGGCTAATCTTAATTCTATAGCAATGGCCATGAAATTTGACTCTCTTTGGTAAGAGATCTAGCCACACCATTTTGGGTAGGTACACGGTGTACTGAATATGACATTGGAATTCTCGTGAATCAAATTCAACGACATTCCCGTTCCAATGGAATTATCCCATGTGTAGGATCATTTGCTCCAAATTCGTCAATTTGAGCACTTAATTCAGTAAACACATGGTTTTGTGTGGATGATACACACCTAAGACCATCTTCTAGATGTGTCTATGAATACCATGAAGTACCAACATAACTCAAACAATGGTTGAGTATTCCGCATCATTCTTGAATGCGTTCAAGAATAATTAGTGGCTCATTTTAAATTTTAAGGTGAGAGTGGCTTAAAATTAATTCCTCTATGGCACATGCAGTGCACATAAAATCTTTCGATTGTCAGGAATATTGGAACTTTGTTGTGGCCAATAGAATTATCAATAATTTTTCTAATCGTCCTCATACCATACTGATAAAGGAGGAAAAATTATTGTGTACGCAACAATATTGAGTATGAAATGATTCATACACTCAATTCCTCACAACTATCATGTCACATGAACAAGATGTTGCAAATTATACCACCTGTAGTAGTATAATTATAGGCTAATGATATCTTGGGATGACTAGGAGACTACATAAGATCTCCAAAATATCTTGGGAATGTCATTCCACAAGCATATCATCAATGTAGAGGAGTGCATTCTCCTTCTACTGCGCCAGAATATTTTCTGGTTATCCATTTGAATTAGAACTTCAAACTTATCCCATTTAACTCATTCGCCTTCTCCAATGGGTCGGTGACATGATTCAACCCAAAACTTGATAGTTTGGTAATCATTAGTACGATATTTTGTACAACCGCTCTTTTGACAAACTTGGGAGTTGTCATTGTGATCATTTATTTAAATGACCCATTCTTTTGCGAGATATATACTCTATTTCTGCTTGTCACTTTTTTTTATCACTTTACATTCAACTCCTCGTGGTTCTCTAGCCACAAAATTGCTTAGTACTATAAGTACTAGCATGAATTTCAGGTAATGGTATAGCACCCGTTGAGGTGTACCAGATGACTCTTCACAAGAAGTTCATCATATTTTCACCCTGAAACAAAGATGGTGTTTCTTTTACCATCATAGGAGAATATAAAGTGCAGTAAGGACATATAATCAGATCAAGATCTGAGACTGCCTTATCACATAATCTCAACTTAGTGTTGATCCATAGACAACAGATTTATAAGCCTCAACGGACTTGAAGTCCTTAACATGAATGAATACTCATTCATGTGATGCTTATGATAACATATCTCTCCTTAAGGCGGCCCCAAAAGGGCAGATGGATATTCATCATCCATTTAAATACTCAGTTTGAGAACCGAGACATTGCGATGTCACATAAATGCAAATTTGCGCATTTCAACTATTTATAAATAGCCATGACATACTCTATAGGTGGAGTTTCAGTGGCGACAAGGCCACGGGTCGACAAAATCATTAATGTCCATGACCCATTTTCAATAATGACTTCCACCTTGTGTCATCACATCGCATTTCCTTTCGAAAAAGGTCAGCCATATATTGCATGAAATGCTCATGCATTAATTTACCTTCAGTAAATTAAGTATAATGAAAATGTTGTGGCTAAGCATAATCATAATCATGGTGATTCTTAGTGACTCACAGAGCAAGCCTCCACAAGAAGATAATCATCACAATATGATGTAGTTCTTCAAATTAAAGGTAGTCACCTCATAAAGAATAATCCTTTAATTCACATAGAACACATAGAGGTAATCAACCACTTAGTGGTGCCTCACTCTTATGAACCTTTCAATCAATCATAGCCTCTTCACAACCTTATGTTATTTAAAACACATGAAGGTAATTACCACGAAGTGGCATAAACCTCTCAGTTGTGCACGGAATTTAATTCGTTGCTATGATTACATCTCATAAGTTGTGTACTCATGGAAGTTAATCACCAAAATATGCAAGTATTTTGCATAATTCCCTTCATAGCACAATATGTAGCATAGTCGCCACTAATGCCTTGGATTCCTCTCCTCATGGAGTATGTGACACTGTAGTCACAACCAATGACAAATGCTATGAAATTGACAAGTATTTGGAAAAACATCATGAAGGTTTGAACAAACCAATGACCAATGGTGTAGGCCTCATAATGACTATGTCATAAGTTTTGCGCCTTCACACAGCTTTTAACACATGGAGATAATCACTACTAAGTAGTGTAGACCTCACTCTCATGAAGCTTCTCACAACCTTATGTTAATAAAACACATTGAAGGTAATCACCACATGGTGGTGTAGACCTCTGAAGCCCAAGGCATAAAACGCAAATAACAATAACCTTATGGTTATAGTGCTGAAAACATCAAGCCTGGTGGCTACACTGCCAAGTTCAATTAGCGTGATGACTTAATCATAAATTTTCCCTGAGTTCAAAGACTGAACTTCAAAATCTGAAACGCCTGAGACTGAATCAGAAATTCCAGGGACTTATATGATGTTACCATAGAACACGAGGGCTGATTTTTAAATCGCGAAAGAAATAAGATTTTTCTTCCCTTTCCCATCGGTTCCATCCCCAAGGGGATTTCGTAACTGTCATCGTCGGACATGCAAGTCCACGCCGGTGGAAGCCGCTTGGCCTCGCCGCTGGCTAGGGCATAACGCCGGGCGGGCGGGATGCCGACCGTTGGCCGCCTTTACCCGCTTCTGCGCCAGATCGCGCAACCGGCCACTTCAAGGTCTCCATAGTGGGATGACGCCTCCGGACAGTCAGAGTGGCTCGCCACGCACTTCTGCCGCCAGTTTCACTGGCACACCGTGCACTGGGCAGCGTAGCTGCGCCTCGCAGTCTGCACATGCTGGGTGAACCACGTCGCCGGCCGCGATTTGCCGCGTGCATGCGTCTCCTGCCGTGAAATTTTGCGTTCTTCTAGTGAAGAATATCTTCCAACGATTCCTGCATGAATCATAGAGAAAATTCACAATTAGACTAGATCTCTGATCTTAATTAGAATAACAACCAAGTCAGTTGTCTTTTGGTGAATTTCTTGCGCTGATTCATGCATCGGCGTCTTTTGCCATCGTCTTCTTCGTGACTGATTCATTGAAGCGATTCTCGCAGAATAGCACAATCGATCAGATACTTCCTATTCTCTTAATCACAAGAAGACAACCAAAACATTAATATTCTAATGATGAATTTCCTGTATGGATGCATGCATGCTCCATGACGCTGCCGCTGCGTTGTTTCCGGCGCCGCGATGGACTTCAACCGTCGCCCGCTGGCGTCGCACGGCAGGAGTGGCGTCGTGACCGAGCGTCTTCATGCGTACTGGGCGGATGATCAAACGATGACCACGGTTTCTTCTTTTCGCGTTGCCAATTGCTCTTGATAGAGTCTATGTGCTGATTACGTGTTGTAGAGTTAAAGTAAAGAGACAAATGAAGAATCCAAATGATTCCACTAGTTCCATTGCAATATGGGAAGCCCACTTATATACAAGATGAAGCGGTGTGTTGGGAGACATCTTTTCCCCAACAGACACCTCCTAGGAGGCATCCCTCCCATACAATTGATCACATATTTTATTTCTTAACAAAAATAAAGGAAAATATATGTGGCCAAGGATTGACGTAAACTCATAAGCTACCGAGAGTAGAAATAATCATCCAGGTCTTATTGTTTAAAGTTGGGTGTGTCTAGGACACATCTAGATGTGACATAGTTATTGCACATCTAAATGACTAAATCAAGTATAAAAAGGAAAAGGAAAAGAAAAAGAAAATACCTACACGAATCTTCACGTAAGATCAATGATATAGGACTTAGATGTGTAATACTTATCTCACATCTAGATGTGTTTTAGCAAAACCATTGTTTAAAAGAAAAAAGCCACCCCGCCACTAAAGGGAGGTTAGTTCCTGTTGCTGAAGAGTTCTTGGCGAAGTGACCTTTGGATAAGTTGGTAAAACAAACGGATACAGATAATGTATGTTTGTATTTTTTTTCAGATTTTTGAAACCTAAAAAACTAATTTTTCAATTTTTCAAATTGCTAGCTCGATGGAGCTTGAGTTTCATTAGCAATTTCCGTTAGAAGTATCCGTTTGGTCCATTATACGTGGTCTCAGTTATCTTCCTTCACGCGTTTCCATGCGTGCAGCTTAGAGTCGTCAATCGACCAAGATATATCAGAGTCTACCATGAGTGCTATAGCATCACGATCCACCGGTCCCGGTCAATATTGTTGGCATGCATCCGGTTTTACTGAAAAGAATCGATTAAACATTATTGCTCTTCACATGGCTTCTAGAACGGTGAATTCGACCGATTCACCTGGAGAAGACTGACGTCGGTAGATCAATTTACCTTTCTCCGCAAAAAGCTACTGCACCTTAATTTAATTACCTGACCGGTGAAGGCTTGATCCGGAACGGTCTTTTTCACTGGACAAGAGACGATGGGGATCATTTCGTGGCCCTGATTCGACCAAAAGAAAGCCTTTGCCCTGGTCAAAACTCTTGGGGACATTTTTAAAGTCTCCGTGCTTCTCACGCACGCGAAACCACAGTCAAGTCTATTATCGTAGCACTGATTATCTGACAGCGACCCGATGAGATTGCGGCCGCTCGTTTGATTGGTCGATCGATCACATGTTATTTCGGTAGTAAATGTTTTCATTCCGAACGACTATTTTTATCAACACAGAGGACGATATTAAATTTTTTGATCTCAAACTCTCATAAGATTGTTTATTAGTTACTATATACTCTCTCCGTTTATAAAATATAAGATATTTTCAATATTTTAATATAAACTCTCCGAAAATATTTGTCGGAGAAATGGATGTATCTAGACATATTTTACTTCTAGATACCTCATTTTTATATATTTCTCCAATCAATATTTCCGGATGGAGGAAGTAGTATACATGGATTGAAATGTATAAACAACGGAAATCCAATTCGGCTCCCAGGAGCATATGCTTATTAGAGTATAGGTCGGTTACGGATAGTATGGCCGGCCGGTTTTGGATTGTAATCTATCTCTATTAGTCTTGGAGTCCAATTTTTGTAATCTATATAAACAGCCCTTTGAGGCCTCAATCAATACAATTATTATTCTCCAGTTATCATGGTATCAAACGCCTAGGTTTTTCCGCACCTGGCATGGCACCGCCGCCAACGCCGCCGCCGCGGCCGACTCGGCCCCTCCTCTCCATAGCCGAGTTCCGCGCCGCCGGTGCCCCTACCTCCTCTTCCTCTACAACCACCCCACTAGCTCCTCCTCAACTACCAATGATTTCCCTAGCCGACACCATCGCCGACGTCTCCCCCTTCATCCCGATCTCTCTCGACCTTGGCGCCCACAACTACTACCATTGGCGCCACCTCTTCAACATCCACCTCGGCCGCTGCGGTCTCTGCCACCACATCGACCCGTCCTACCCTCCGCAGCCCGCCGATCCACGTTGGGTGAAAGACAATCTCGCCATCATCCAGTGGATTTACACCCGCATCTCCACGAAGCTCTTCAATCTGGTCTCCTCCGACGATGCAACCGCCGCCGAGCTTTGGGCCTCCCTTCAGCAGCTGTTCCAGGACAACTCCGACGCGCGAATCAATGCTCTCAACACCGAGCTCCGTACGACCGTCCAGGGAGATGCCCCGGTCACCGTCTTCTGCCAGAGGATCAAGGCCATCGGCGACGAACTCCGTGAACTCAGTGATCACGTCGACGACCGCGCCCTCATCAACGCCCTCCTTGTCGGCCTCGGCGAGCAGTTCGAGAAGTAGCAGTCCTTCATACCCATGCTCAAGCCCTACCCTACCTTCAAGGAGGTCCGCTCCCTCCTCCAGCAAGAAGAGAAGAACCAAGCTCGCAAGGTTCAACGGCCACCGCAGGTGTTTCACGCTGCCGCGCCTGGGCTGCCGCGCCAATCTGCTGCACCCGCTCCTCCTCCCGCGGCGGCAGCAGCTCCTTCACCGCCGCCAGGATGGCGCCCGAGCCCTAACTACCGGGGCAAGAATCCGATCTACCGGCCCCCTGCTCCTCGCCCCGCCGGCACTGCACCAGCTCCGCCATCGGCCACTCCATCGCCACCAGCTCCTTCGACATGGCCTCCTCAGCACGATCCCTGGACCGGCCTTGTCCAAGCTTGGCCAATGCCCTGGTCGGCTCCATCATCGTACGGGGCCCCGCCTGCATACACGGGCACGTGGAGCCCCGGTCTTCGACCGGCCACCGGTTCTCCTGGACTCCTTGGGCCCAAGACGCCGGCGCACGTCTACACCGCCACCCCTACACCACCTCTCAGCGCGCCAGGACTACTGCCACCCTACTATACCTTGCCGGCTCCTTACGGCACCTTGCTGGCCCCGGCAGCATACTACCAGCCACCGACCCTGCCCTACGCTCCCATGCAGGCTCCTGGCCCCTCTGATCCTCCACCGCAGCCGGCCTGGGATCAAGCCGCCTTCATCAACGCCATGAACAACTTTACTCTCAATAACGAAGGTACGGATTGGATTTTCGATTCTGGTGCCTCCTCGCATATGTCTTCAAATATGAATTTGCTGTCAGCTTGTTTCCCTTCTGTTTTTTCTACGATCTCCATTGGTGATGGTTCTACCATACCTGTTTCCTGCACCGGTCATTCTTACATCTCTTCCTCTTACGCCAATTTTCTTCTCCGCAATATTCTTGTTGTCCCTTCCCTAATAAAAAATCTTATTTCTGTTCGCCAATTTTGCATTGACAATAAAGTTATTTTGGCTTTTGACCCTTTTGGTTTGTCTGTGAAGGATCTGACAACGGGGGAGGTCCTCGCTCGGTACAATAGCATGGGCGATCTTTATCCGCTTCATGGCCCACCTACATCCACTCCCCGAGCCATGCTTGCATCAGTTGATTTGTGGCATCGTCGTCTAGGACACCCAATAAAACCACCTTGTCATCTTTGCTTTAAGAATTTTGTATTCCTAGTTCTACTGTTCCTCATAATCCCTCTCTCTGTAATGCCTGTCAATGTGGCAAACATTATAGATTACCTTTTGGAACCTCTACTACCCGTAGCACTTTTCCGTTTGAATTAATTCACTGTGACTTATGGACCTCTCCCGTCCCTAGTGTCTCTGGTTACAAATATTATCTTGTGATTTTGGATGACTATTCTCATTATATTTGGACTTTTCCTATTCGGGCTAAATCTGAAGTACATGCCATCTTTCTCAATTTTCGACAATATGTTCTTACACACTTTGGCTTGCCGATTAGATTTATTCAATGTGATAATGGCCGAGAATTTGACAACACTCAAAACCGCAACTTCTTTCTTTCTCAAGGCATTCTTCTTTGTTTTTCATGTCCTTATACCTCCCCTCAAAATGGTAAAGCTGAACGCTCACTTCGCTCCATTAATGATATTCTTCGCACCTTGCTATTACAAGCTTCTCTTCCCTCTCGTTTTTGGGCCGAAGCCCTTCGCACCGCCACACTACTTCTAAATATTCGACCAACTAAGACATGTCCTCTTTATTCGCCTTTTCAATCTGTTTTTCTCTCCCATCCCGATTATTCTTTTTTGCGTGTTTTTGGCTGTCTTTGTTTTCCGAACACCGCCTCTACCGCCTCCAACAAACTCGAACCACGTTCACTACGTTGCATTCATCTTGGTCTTTCTGATGATCACAAAGGATATCGCTGTTTCGATCCATCTTCTGGTCGCGTGCTTGTCTCTCGCCATGTCACATTCGATGAAAACACTTTTCCTTATTCTGTCACTAACACCACCACCTCTGCCGCGACCTCTCCCTCTCCCGCGTTGAGGCCGGCAAGCCTGAGGCAGCCGGCAGGCCCGGCAAGCCTGGCAGCCCCGGCAAGCCCTGCAATCCCGGCAAGCCCGACACCGGCAGGCCCGACAAGCCCGGCAAGCACGGCAAACCCGGCAAGCCCGGCACCGGCAGGACCGGCAAGCCCGGCACCGGCACGACCGGCAAGCTCGGCAACCGACAGGCCCGGCAAGCCCTGCTCACCCCATCCTACCACAATTTCTCCACCATCCCAACCACCACTCCCACCCAACGCCGTACCCATTCCACCACCCACTAATGATCACGTCATGTGCACCCGCGGCAAACGCGGATTCCTTCTACCCACAAAACGCCTCAACCTTACAGCCACCCCAACCCTCTCTCCTATTCCCACTTCTTACAAACGAGCTCTTCTTGATCCTCTTTGCCTCTCCGCTATGCGCGATGAATTTAACGCTCTTCAACAAAATAATACATGGACTCTTGTTCCCACACCTCCTGGTGTTAATGTTGTTTCTGGAAAATGGGTTTTTCGTCATAAATTTCATTCTGATGGCACTCTTGCTCGTTACAAAGCGAGATGTGTGTGTCGTGGTTTTTCTCAGCAACATGGCATTGATTTTGATGAAACTTTCTCTCCCGTTGTTAAACCAAGTACTATTCACGTTGTTCTTACTCTTGTTGTTTCCTCCTCTTGGCCCATTCATCAGCTAGACATTAAAAATGCTTTTCTTCACGACACTCTTAATGAAACAGTTTATTGTCAGCAACCATCTGGTTTTGAGGATCCCTCTTCTCCCAATTCTATATGCCTTCTTAACAAATCTCTTTATGGTCTTAAACAAGCTCCTCGTGCATGGTTTCAACGTTTTGCTGCCTTTATTCAAACAATAGGCTTCATTCCATCCAAATCTGATTCTTCATTGTTTATTTTTCGCTCCTCTTCTCACACTGCCTATCTCTTGCTTTATGTTGATGATATAGTTCTCACGGCTAGCTCTGACTCTTTTCTCAACCATATAATCTCCTCTCTTAGTCATGAATTTTCCATGACTGATCTTGGTCCTCTTCATCATTTTCTTGGCGTTACTGTTTCTCGCACAAAGTCTACCCTTTTTCTCTCTCAACGATCCTATCTTTTAGACTTGCTTTCTCGTTCTGGTATGTCTGATTGTCAACCCTCTCGTACCCCGGCCGACATTGGTGCCAAATTGTCGGCTGATGGTGATCCTGTTTCTGACTCCACTTTGTATCGTAGCATCACCGGTGCCCTTAAATATGCCACTCTCACTAGGCCCGACATTTCATACTCCGTTCAGCAAGCCTGTCTTTTTATGCATGATCCTCGTGCTCCTCATCTTGCTCACGTCCACCGCATTCTTCGCTATTTAAAAGGAACTCTTGATCATGGTCTTCTCATTAATTCTTCTTCTCCAACAAGCTTGACAGTTTATTCTGATGCAGACTGGGCAGGTTGTCCAGATACTCGACGGTCCACATCCGGATTTTGTGTTTATTTGGGTGATAATCTTGTTTCTTGATGTTCTAAAAGGCAGGCAACAGTTTCCAGGTCTTCTGCTGAGGCTGAGTATAGGTCGGTTGCTCATGCTGTGGCTGAAGCGGTGTGGCTGCGTCAGCTTCTCATGGAACTTCATCGCCCACTTGATCGTGCAACCATCGTTTATTGTGATAACATCTCTGCAGTATACATGGCTTCCAATCCAGTTCAGCATCGTCGCACCAAGCACATTGAGATTGACATACACTTCGTTCGAGAGAAGGTGGCTCTTGGCGAGGTCCGTGTTCTTCATGTACCTACCAGTGCTCAATTTGCTGACATTTTCATCAAAGGACTTCCGACTGCATCTTTCACCGACATACGCTCCAGTCTCAACATCGTTACTCCTGATGCTGAGACTGCGGGGGGATATTAGAGTATAGGTCTGTTACGGATAGTATGGCCGGCCGGTTTTGGATTGTAATCTATCTCTATTAGTCTTGGAGTCCAAGTTTTGTAATCTATATAAAAAACCCTTTGAGGCCTCAATCAATACAATTATTATTCTCCAGTTGTCAATGCTCCTGCCCACTGATGATGTTTTTTGCAAGTATAGATTTTTTAAAAAAAAATATGTGTGTCCTTTGTCACATCAAAATGCTACTTGCAATTTTTTTAGGAGTAAAGCTTAAGAATCATCATGACGAAGCACTGTCATCCTATTTCACATGAAAACTGTCAAGCACGTTTGTTACACTAACAAGAACATCTACAAAAAAAATTAGAATTTCTTTTTATTTACTATTTATTTAAAATTTACGGTTCATTAGGGATCATATGCTCCCCAGAGCCAAAACGGACCTCCCACAAACGGACAGAATGAAACATGCATGTCTATATGCATTTGATTTAGGAAAAGTTAGAACATATTTATAAACGAAGGGAGTGGCTTTTAGAGTTGCAAGATTACAAATGGTCGATCTCAAACTCCCATTGGCATATAAAATATGCAAATTTTATCTTCCATGGAGTACAACACTCTCTCCATCTTATAATATAAAAATATTTTTGACACTACACAGAGGGAGTACTTTTTAGGATAGACAGAGAGATGCGGGCACTAGTCAGTAGTCAGGCTATGACAATATTCAAATTCTGTACACGCGTCTAGCTAGGAGTAGCACCTGAAACGTGACAGTTGTTTTCGAGTACCGACTTTCCGTTTTAATTTACTTCACATATTAGGTTTGTATAAAATCAAACCATAAATACTTTTCACAAGTTTGTAAAAAGCATATTAACATATATACCATCAAATCAATATCATTGAGTTCATCATTGCATATATTTTCACATCATATAAATTTGTTACTGTAAATATTCATATTATTTACTACAAATTTATCCAAACTTTAGTACGTTTGACTTCAGTCAAAACTAATATACGGAGTAAATAAAAATGAAGGGAGTATATTGTACCCTAAGACCATCTATAGTCGCGATGGGCTAGTTCGGCACCTCAAACGCACGCGGTCGCGCATGTCCGCGGACACTGACCGGACACGTCTCATATTTGCTACTTTGCATTCGCGTATCCCATATGAGGCAGCTGATGTCCATATTACACATGCAATGTTGAGCTATTCTAAGTGATCAAACAACCGACAACAAAATTGGCTGCAAGCGAACACAAGATCGGCTGCAAACGAACATCAACAAACTTTGCATCATCCAAAAGATCATCTTAGTTCGTCACCAGATAAGTTCTTGAAATTCTACAACTAAAAACGATATATACATACGAGGGGGCGGGGGGTCACCACTTCCTTGCCGGGCCTTTGCCCTTCCGGTCGCTGGTGTAGCTGTAGGCGTCCGTGGCTGGTGGAGGGTCTTGGTCGTCCGAGGAGGAGGTGCATATATCGCCGTCGTCGTCGTCGTCGGAATCGGAGAGGACAATGAGCCCCTTCATCCGACGGACCGCACTGTCCTTTTCCCGCTTCAACTTGGCGACTCGAGCCGCCTCCGCCGCTGCCTCCTTCGTCTCGCGCTCCGACTGTTCAATAGCAAGCCAGAGCGTCTTGGCGTTTTTCTATCGTAGGCGGCGAGCAGTCGTCTCGGCCGACGTGAGCGATCGGCGGTAGACCCATGCAAGGAGCCGCCCATCCATGTTGGGCTACGCCTGCATCTTGCAGCGGCGGCACGCGGCCTACTCCGCCGCGTCCCTCTTCCTTGACCGCTGCCTCTCACGGCGGGCGGCGCGTGTCTCCGATTCTGGAGTGAGTGTGCGGACCGGCGGCACGGGCAATAGCACCCACCGTTGCCCGCGTGGAGGGCTGGCCGATCGGGAAAGGAGACGGTGTTGGGGCGGTGCGGACTGCGTTGTCCTGGCGGAGCTGCGTGCGGCCTGGGAGGGTCTAGCTCCGGCGTCCGCGCTGCACCGGCACGGGAGCTGCGGCGACGCTCTAGATCTGAAGTTGTCGCCGGTGTCCACCTTGGATCGCTCCAAGGCAATGCGGAGGGCTAGCTCCTCGTCGCGGTCGGAGTCGGAGCTGGACATCGGAGTGGATGTGATCAAAATCGGAGATTGAGAGAAGAGGACAGAGCGAGAGAGAGTGAGCTAAGGTTCGAAGTGACACTAGTAGAAAACAGGGTACTAGTCCCGGTTCCAGAGGGCCTTTAGTCCCGGTTCTGGAACCGAGACAAAACAAGCGGGACTAATACCCAAAACCTTTAGTCCCGGTTTGCTTACGAACCGGGACCAAAGGGGATCCACATGGCCGCTGCGGGGCGCCCAGTCAGGATTGAAGAGAACTTTCCAATGGTATACTTCTGTGTTATATATAACTCGGGTTTTACTAGTCAAGTTGCTGGTCAGTTTGACCCACAATACATGGGTGCCTTATAGTGACACTAATTTATGTCTTGTAAAATTATACTATAAGAAAAGTTTGAAAGTTGATCACCTCAAGCATAAATTTTTTATTTCCCCCTAATCCTCGATCACCTCATCGGCCCCTCTACGTCTATAAGAGCACAAGCTTGTTGATCTTCCATCTCTGATCTGCGACGCGGTTGTATTCATTGGGACACTACTCTTGAATTCTTTCTAGTGATTTGTCTCTTAAGCGAAGGTTGTTTGGTGGAAGGAAAGAGAAGCAAACGACTTTTGTATTATGTGTAACGTGTTTGTAATAAGTACCAAATGTAGAAAAATGAAAATTTTGTATGAGCCACATCATTTTACTTTACGTGTTCACATCACATCGTGTAGCTCGTCCGCACACAGTGGATCAGTGCCTTCTTTGTTAGCGCCGACAGGAAAACCTAGACATCAAATTTAGGGAAGTGGATTTTGTTTAACCGATTGTGCTTGCAACGCATATCCGGTCCACCCATCTTGCATGCTCGTCAAATCAACTATCCTACATGCACGTCAAATCAACAGGCTGCTTGTACCCCCCTCTTCTCTCTCCCAAACAAAACCAATATTTAAATTTTATTTTTTAATATATATTTGAAATTTTGATGCAAAGTCCTTTAGAACAAGACGAATGATGAATATATTTGAACTTGTTTGAAAATTTTCATCAAAGTTCCATAAACTTAAATTGTGCATGGCTCAAACAAGTTCCATAAACTTTTCATCAAAGTTCAGGCAAGCTGTTTATAAAGTTCTTCGGTTTCAAATACATTTTCTAGCAAAGTTCTTTAATATTTCTAACAAAGTGCAAACCCACTGTTCAAAAAGTTCTTCAACTTCCAATTCTGTTTATTTAGCACTTTACAAAAAAAATTAGAAGTTCTTCACTGTTTCCAACAAACACTAGTAGAAAACAGGGCACTAGTCCCGGTTCCAGAGGGCCTTTAGTCCCGGTTCTGGAACCGGGACAAAACGATCGGGACTAATGCCCAAAACCTTTAGTCTCGGTTTGCTTACGAACCGGGACCAAAGGGGATCCACGTGGCCGCTGCGGGGCGCCCAGTCAGGAGGACCTTTAGTCTCGGTTGGTAACACCAACCGGGACCAAAAGGCAGCCACGCGTCAGCAGCTCGTAGGCGCTGGGGTTTTTTTTTGGAAGGGGGGGTTTAGGGGTTTTGGACGGTTAATTTAGGGGTTTCATATTGTGTTAGCTAGCTAATAGAAAGAAGTGACCTCTCTTTCTCCGTGCTTGGTCGACACTAGCTACTATACATATAGAGAGAACTCGACGCTAGCTAGTAAGCAAAGGAAGGAAACCATTAATTACACAAGATCGTCATGAACATATATAGAGAGAAGTGACATCTCTTTCTCCGTGCTTGGTCGAACAACAAGTTTTCGTATATCTATCCGACGCTACTACATATGTACAATATAACATCCCTTACAACCATTGCAATTTCCCATGGTATTCTCCGTGTTCAGGTATGACTTGGTCAAGAAAGAATCCCGCCAATTCCTCTTGAATCGCTCGTATGCGATCATGTGGTAGGAGTTCATCCCGCATCTGCCAGATCTAATTTAAAGAAGGGGGTCAATACATATATATGAATGAAACTCAACACAATTGATGGTAATATATAAAATAAAATTGTGAATATTATTTATGTACTTCAAATTGTTTCTCAGAGAAGCCCCGCTCAGAGGTATAGTGGCGAATGAACTCGCATACGTAGTATCCACATAAATGAGTCCCGGGTGCCTGGTACAAGCACTTTACGAGAATAGAGTTCAATCAAACTGATAAGCAAGCATGATAATGGTATTGATGAAACTAGGATCATTGAGAGATGCGCGAAACTAGCTAGTACTACTTACTTTGGGGTGTGTAAATCGCAGCTTCTTCTTCAGACCCGGAACCATAGTGGTGAACTTTTTCCAAACCCTGGCAGGCAAAGAAAATGATTACTTGATATCAGGAAATGAACGAAAGTTGCCGATATGGTCCCGGTATTGATTGAACTTACTTCTGGAGCATTGCAGTCATGTCCGCATAATACTTGGGATCTTTATGGAGCGATTCTAAGACAGTTACTAATGCCCCGTCAAGGTTAATGGATAGCAGAATATAGTGGAAGCTGCGCACGCATAACTCATCAATTACATTACTTAACCTCGAGTAAGCGAAACCGAATATGTACAAGACAGTAACACTCACTTGAAGTTGTAAGTAAAGAGTATTTCCCTTTTGTTTTGATGTCTAAGGAACGCTTCTAGCAAGTGGTCCTCGGTATCTTTGGCCTCATTTTGTACCGACCATTCATTTACGGTATTTGGGCTAATGAACCCAATGTTATAGATTTGTTCTTTTTTGCATTCGACCATCTTCAATCTGCAAAATATAGTGAGGATAATTATATATACATGCAATGAACGAGTTGAGCTAGAGACTTAATTATAGAAGTAAGACTTACAGACAGTAGCAAGTCATGAGTTGTTTGTCGAGGGCCTCTTGATTGTATAACTGAAATAACTCCACAAATTCAACAGGCATCAGGTCGACTCCAGGGAAGTCGTTCTCTTTTTTAATTCTGATCATCAAACTGTCTTTCCCAGACTTCCTGCAGGTTTCCATGTACCACTCATGCAATTTTTGCATCATCGTTGTTAGATGAGGATGATCAGGTTTGACGAGAGGCTTCCCGTGCTCGTATCTAAAGACGTCCTCTGGTGCTACTACCTCAGCCATTTCAAACTGTACATCATCGCCCACGTAATCACCAAGAGTGGTACCGGGCAGTAGCACCGGATGATTAGCGATATCGCTAGACACCTTGAGCAGGGGGCACGATTGCTTCTCCTGTTCGCCGAGCTGGGGAATTGTTTTCCCACTTCTTCGTTTTTTGTCTCTTGCAGCACTGGAAGTACTTCCCGACCGCAGCGCTTCATCATGTGTCTTTGTAATTATGCGGTCATAGTTGGATAGCCGAGGTGGTGGTGGTCGCTTCAGGGCATGCAGAGTGCGCTTCGCTTTCACCGGATCTACCATTTCCTTCGGAGGTTGATCTTTCCGTGCAAAATGGGCCTTCACTTTGGCTGCACTGATTTCAGCGCGTTCCTCGTCAGTCCTCTCGTATGGTAACTTTGGAAGAGGCTTGAGGCTTGGACCAAATTTGAATTTATTCCCGCCTATTGTACTGCTAGCCGCCGGAACGGCGGCGGCGACTCTCTTCCGCCGTTGCTGACGCGCCGGAGGAGGCGTAGTGCCCTGACGCGTCGGAGGAGGAAGAGGAGGAGGCGGAGTGCCCTGATGCGCCGGAGGAGGCGAAGGAGGAGGTGGAGTGCCTTGATGCACCGGAGGAGGAGAAGGAGGAGGCGGAGTGCCCTGACGCGCCGGAGGAGGAGGAGGAGGCGGAGTGCCCTGACGCACCGGAGGAGGCTGAGCCTGCTGAGGCGTCCAGTTTGGAAGCTTGATGTACTCCTTTCTCCATAGACAGGTACTCCTCAAAGCATTTTCCAGAAGAATAATATCCTCTTCACCTGTAGGGTTGTCAAGCTCCAGCCCCTCAAATCCATCCATTATTTCATCCACCGTCACAACAGCATAGCCATGTGGAATCGGACGGCAATGGAAAGTTCCCTCAGCTCGAGGAGGTACAACAGAGCCGACCGCCGCCTTGAAGGTCAGGTTCTAGCATTTCGTCATTAGCTCGCAATGTTCAACCTGCGTGATACTATCCACGGGGTAGCGAGGAGCCGTGAAATCAGGCTGAACGAGCTCCGTGGAAGCCACGCTGCTTCTCCGCTGAGATGGTGGGGTAGTGTCGAAGGAAGGATCTTCGTGCCGCTCAGATGGCTGGCCGGTAGCTCGCTGGCTCTCAAGTTCCTCTAGTTTTGCTAATCTTGCACTGAGCTTCTGCATTTTGCTTGCTTCCTGTTTCCTCTTTCTCTCTCGGCTTCTATAACCACCGCTGTCGGGAAACCCATGCTTCCACAGAACGGAGCCTGATGTGCCTCGTGTTCGTCCAGGGTGTTCAGGATTCCCGAGGGCCTCTGTCAGCTCATCCTTCTCTCTGTCGGGAATGAACGTCCCTTCCTGCGCTGCCTTGATTGCTGCCTGAAGCTTCCGGAAGGGTATTGCAAGTTGCTCGTCCGTCCAAACACACTCCCCTGTTTCTGGGTCCAAAGTTCCCCCAACCCCGAAGAACCAAGTCCTTGAACGATCTGGCCAGTGCAATGTCGCTGGTTGGACATTCTTAGCAAGCAGGTCATGCTCAGCTTTGTCCCACAACTGCCGGGCTTTGTAGTAGCCACCTGACCCCGTGTGATGGTGATACTTCTTCTTTGCAGCATTTTTCTTGTTTGTCAGTGACCATTTCTTTCCCTTCTCCGATTTCTTGTAGGCCACAAATTCGGGCCATTGATCTCTTATCTTCTCATATCGACCGATGAATTTCAGAGTCTCCTCTTTCTCGACAAACTTTGTGTTCAACTCTTTCTTCCAGTTCCTGAATAGATCTGCCATCTTCTTAAGAGCAAACGCCTTGACCTTTCGCTCTATAACTGGGTTATTCGGATCCTCCTCTCGCGGTAGGCTGAAATTTGTCATCAGCTCGGTCCAAAGATCATCTTTCAGTCTATCATGGACATAAGAAACTTCAGGGTCCTTATTATTCTTATTCCATTGCTGGGTGTTGATCGAGACATAGTCCCTAACAACTAGGGATGGCAATTTTATCCATGGATCCGGATACCCATGGATACCCGACCCGGTTGGGCAAGGGTATGGAGCACATTTCTGCCCATGGATATGTGGATCTGGATACCCACGAACAGCTGGGTTGGGCATGATTACAATTTTTGCTCCATGGATATCCAGTGGATACCCGTATGACACGTGGGCCCATATGGCAGTGACACTATACTAAGCAAATATCCTACCTCAAGTCACTCACGGTCACATAAGGTAAAAGTCTGACCCATGTTTCCCAATCCCCACAACCGCACTAACCTAATTATTAAACCCAATATAAGTTAATGGATGATGATGAGTTAATTAGATCTTTAGGAAGGCTTCATGCTGATTTTTCTATGCCCATGGAGCTCCATGGGTATCTGGGTATCCAATGGATTTGGGCATGGGCACAATTCGTGCCCATGGATGCTTTGGTGGATGGGCAGAGGGTAGAAGATGGGTCATGGGTTGGATTTGGACCAGATCCACACGCCCCAAACCCGGCCCATTGCCATCCCTACTAACAACAACTCCACACTGATGTACAAATGCGTCCTTGGTCCGCTTGGGAGCAATCGGTTGGCCATCTTTCGCGACTTCTGTGATCGTGAACCTTTCATCCGGGCGCAACCTTTTCTTCGGGCCGCGTCTCCTTACCTCGTCGGACTTTGCAACAGTTGAGGCTCCCTCCTCCGTTCGGTCACCGGAGCCGTGATCATGATCTCCTTCCTCCGCCATTCGGTCGCCGGAGGCGTCATGCTCTCCTTCCTCCTCCATTGTTGGATCACTGGAGCCGTCATCCTCTCCTTCCTAACCATCGGTGTCGTTGAGATACGACAAGGGATCACCTCCGGCTCGGATTATATCCCCCAACAACTGTTCTTTTTCTAAGTCTCTGTGATCCATAGTTTCTGCAAATATTACAACATGGCAATATACAAACATGAGATATGCAAATCAATACAAGGCAATGCAGCAATACGATCATATAATATCACTAATACATCATCGAATAGTATCGCTAATACATCATCGAATATTATCATTAATACATCTCGAATATTATTATATAATATCACTAATATAGATATAGTTGACGTCTCGCGGCTCAGGCGGTGGACACCCAAAGAGAAGGAACTATGACATAATCATAGCTCGGATGAGATCCGTGAAGAACCTGCCATGTATTGGAGAACCTGGCGTCCAATGCAGCCATGTAGCGTCGGACGTGCTCGTCCTCCTCCCTGACACGGCGACGTAGCACCTCCGCAGGGCCCGGCTCCCTCTGCACCGACAGTGGTCCACGCGACCGCCACCAAAGAACCTCCGGGTCGACGACGGGACCCTGATTCCTCACCAAGCTGGGCGCCCCGGAAGGCAGCACCTCCCAATGCCAGCCCGACGGAGCCCAGTCCCGGACATGGCGCCTCTCAAGCAGGAGGTCGCCGGCGCCGAGTCAACGACGAGGATGCGGGCCGGGCATCGTAGACGTCGAGAACAAATTCTACAACTATTTAAATTCCTACTATTTAATAAACTTTAATAAAGATGATTGGATTTGACAACTATGACAATAATAACATATTTAACAACAATGACACATTTTCTACTTAAGCGATCGTCGGGGACTCCTCCCCGGCGATCCTCGGGGACTCCTCGGGTTCGCCGACTAAAACAACTAAACTTTTTTACAACTAAAACAACTAAAACAACAAATTAATAAAACAAACTAAAACAACTAATAAAAATACTAAAACAAACTAAAAAAACTAAAACGCGGGCGAGGGCCGGGGCAGGGCAGCGGCGCCGGCGCACGCGGCCGCGGTGGCCGCGGAGCAGGGGCCAGGAGCAGGGGGCAGGAGCTCACCGGCGACGACGGGCTCGGGGAGGAGGCGCGGGCGTCGTACGGCATCGGGGGCGGCGACGACATCGACAAGGACGAGGAGGCGCGCGGGGACGGGCTTGGGGCAGCGGCGAGGACAGGCTCGGGGGCGGCGGCGACGACGGACTCGGGGGCGGCGGTTAGGACGGGCTCGGGGGCAGCGGCGATGACGAGGACGGGCTCGGGGATGGCGGCGACGACGAGGACGGGCTCGGGGATGGCGGCGACGACGAGGACGGGCTCGGGGGCGGCGGCGAACTTCGGCAGCCTGGCGGCGTCGGGGCAGGGCGTCGGCGTCGGGGCGAATGGGAGAGGTTGGGGGAGAATTCGACAAGTCCTGCCTTATATACCCAACCCTTTAGTCCCGGTTGGTGCCACCAACCGGGACCAATGCCACCCTTTCGTCCCGGTTGGTGCCACCAACCAGGACTAAAGGTCAATTTCAGCAACCCAAAGGGCGGGAAGCAGAGACCTTTGGTCCTGGTTGGTGGATCCAACTGGGACTAAAGGGTGGCATTAGTCCCGGTTGGTGGCACCAACTGGGACGAAAGGTTGGCATTGGTCCCGGTTGGATCCACCAACCGGGACTAAAGGGTTTGTCCTGGCTGTGGTGGGAGTTTAGTCCCACCTCACCAAGCGAGAGGCGCTCGCACCGGTTTATAAGCCCGCCCCTCTCTGCCTTGTTGAGTTCCTCTCAAACTGAAAATAGATGCCCTTATACGGGAAATTCGACCTGAAATCAAAGTGAATCACTTTGATTTCAGGTCGAATTTTCCCTATAAGCGCATCTATGTTCACTTTTGCTATTTTTTTATGTTATTTTTTTGCATATTAAAAGTTCTTAACAAAAAATACTTTATGAATATTGTTTTTGCTATTAAAGTTTTTAACAAAAATAACTTTGATAATTTTAGTTGCATAAATTTTATATAATATTAAGTTAAATAACTTTGATCGGACGAAAACACGTCTATTACAAAGGGATTTGATTTTTTTTTAAACATATTTGAACTCAAGACTTTTTCTGCATTCAATATGCATCATTCAAAGCCACATCATCACTTTTCAACCCTTTTCTGACTTCATTTACTATTTTTCATGCATTTCATGATTTATTTTGAGCTAAAATGACCCTGAATTGAAAAGCACTGCAAATGAACTCTGAAATGGTTGAAAGTTGGCATGGTATCATCATTTCACCCACATAGCATGTGCTAAAAAGTTGAGAGGGTTACGGCAAAAACTGGAAGCACTTCGTGTACAAAATGAACAATCTCTTTCGAAGTATCATTGTTTCAGACGAAAACTCATCTGTTAGACTGTGACAAAATGATTTCAATTTTTTAAACATATTTGAGCTCAAGACTTTTTATGCATTCAATATGCACCATTCAAAGCCACATCATCACTTTTCAAACCTTTTCTGACTTCATTTGCTATTTTTCATGCATTTCATGATTTATTTTGAGCTAAGATGACCCTGAATTGAAAAGCACTGCAAATGAACTCTGAAATGGTTGAAAGTTGGCATGGTATCATCATTTCACCCACATAGCATGTGCTAAAAAGTTGAGAGGGTTACGGCAAAAACTGGATGCACTTCGTGTACAAAATGAACAATCTCTTTCGAAGTATCAGGGTTTCAGACGAAAACTCATCAGTTACAAAAGGCATTTCATTTCTTGACATGTAACTGCAGTGATATTCTAGATCAAAGCCATCATCAAAATAGTTGTGGAGAGAAAGTCTTCACTTTTTCTTCGCGTGTGTCCCTTGCTTATTGCGCCGTTACCATGGATAATCTTCATCGTTTAACAGGGTGCTTGGGTCTTTGAAGGGAAGAATTTCATGAAACTTTTCATAATCTTCAGACATGTCTGTCTTGCCCTCCACTCCCACGATGTCTCTTTTCCCTGAAAGAACTATGTGGCGCTTTGGCTCATCGTATGATGTATTCGCTTCCTTATCTTTTCTTTTTCTTGGTTTGGTAGACATGTCCTTCACATAAAAAACCTGCGCCACATCATTGGCTAGGACGAATGGTTCGTCTATGTACCCAAGATTTTTCAGATCCACTGTTGTCATTCCGTACAGCGGGTCTACCTGTACCTCGCCTCCTGACAGATTTACCCATTTGCACCGAAACAAAGGGACCTTAAAATCATGTCCATAGTCAAGTTCCCATATGTCCACTATGTAACCATAATATGTGTCATTTCCCCTGTTGGTTGCTGCATCAAAGCGGACACCACTGTTTTGGTTGGTGCTCTTTTGATCTTGGGCCATCGTGTAAAATGTATTCCCATTTATCTCGTACCCTTTGTAAGTCAATATAGTCGAAGATGGTCCCCTGGCCAACGAGTACAGCTCATCTTCAACAGTGGTGTTACCCATGATATGTGTTTGCAACCAACTGCCGAAAGTCCTGATGTGTTCACATGTAATCCAGTCGTCACACTGCCCATTGACATACGGGGTCACCAAGGTAGAATTCTGTACAACAATGTAGTGTGCTTGAGACCAAGAATGCCCGTCCCTACATATTATTGAATTCGCTCCTAGCGTGCCTTTTCCAGTCAGTCTCCCCTCATACCGTGATTGAGGGAGACCAATCGGCTTAAGGTCAGGAATAAAGTCAACACAAAACCCAATGCTTTTCTCTGTTTGATGGCCCATGGAGATGCTTCCTTCTGGCCTAGCACGGTTACGAACATATTTCTTTAAGACTCCCATGAACCTTTCAAAGGGGAACATGTTGTGTAGAAATACAGGGCCCAGAATGCCAATCTCGTCAACTAGATGAACTAGGACGTGCGTCATGATATTGAAGAAGGATGGTGGGAACACAAGCTCGAAACTGACAAGACATTGCACCAAATCACTCTTTAACCTTGGTAGGATTTCTGGATCGATTACCTTATGAGAGATTGCATTGAGGAATGCACATAGCTTCACAATGGCTAATCGTACATTTTCCGGTAGAAGCCCCCTCAATGCAACCGGAAGCAGTTGCGTCATAATCACGTGGCAGTCATGAGACTTTAGGTTCTGGAACTTTTTCTCTGCCATATTTATTATTCCCTTTATATTCGACGAGAAGCCAGACGGGACCTTCATACTGACCAGGCATTCAAAGAAGATTTCCTTCTCTTCTTTGGTAAGAGCGTAGCTGGCAGGTCCTTCATACTGCTTTGGATCCATGACGTCTTTTTCGTGCACACGTTGCTAGTCCTCTAGTGCCTCCGGTGTATCTTTTGTCTTCCCATACACTCCCAAGAAGCCTAGCAGGTTCACACAAAGATTCTTCATCACGTGCATCACGTCGATTGCAGAGCGGACCTCTAGGTCTTTCCAATAGGGTAGGTCCCAAAATATAGATTTCTTCTTCCACATGGGTGCGCGTCCCTCAGCGTCATTCGGAACAGATAGTCCGCCAGGACCCTTTCCAAAGATTACTTGTAAATCATTAACCATATCAAGTATGTCATCACTAGTATGGAGGGCGGGCTTCTTCCGGTGATCTGCCTCACCTTTGAAATGCTTTCCTTTCTTTCGACATTGATGGTTGGTCGAAAGAAATCGACGATGCCCCAGGTACACATTCTTCCTGCATTTGTCCAAATATATACTCTCGGTGTCATCTAAACAGTGCGTGCATGCGTGGTATCCCTTGTTTGTCTGTCGTCAAAGGTTACTGAGAGCAGGCCAATCATTGATGGTTACAAACAGCAACGCTCGTAGGTCAAATTCCTCTTGTGCATGCTCATCCCACACACGTACACCTTTTCCATTCCACAGCTGTAAAAGTTCGTCAACTAATGGCCTTAGGTACACATCAATGTCATTGCCGGGTTGCTTAGGGCCTTGGATGAGCACTGGCATCATAATGAACTTCCGCTTCATGCACAACCAAGGAGAAAGGTTATACATACATAGAGTCACAGGCCATGTGCTATGCTTGCTGCTCTGCTCGCCAAAAGGATTAACGCCATCTGCACTTAAACCAAACCATACGTTCCTTGGGTCACCTGTAAAGTCCCCCCACTTTCTCTCGATCTTTCTCCACTGCGACCCATCATCGGGTGCTCTCAACTTCCCATCTTTCTTACGGTCTTCCTTGTGCCATCGCATCAACTTGGCATGCTCTTTGTTTCTGAACAAACGTTTCAACCGTGGTATTATAGGAGCATACCACATCACCTTGGCAGGAACCCTCTTCCCGGTGCGCTGGCCCTCAACATCACCAGGGCCATCTCGTCTGATCTTATACCGCAATGCACAGCATACTGGGCATACGCTCAAATCCTCGTACGCACCGCGGTAGAGGATGCAGTCATTAGGGCATGCATGTATCTTTTGCACCTCCAATCCTAGAGGGCAGACAACCTTCTTTGCTTTGTATGTACTGTCGGGCAATTCGTTGTCCTTTGGAAGATTATTCTTCATTATTTTCAGCACATTTTCAAATGCCTTGTCAGATACACCGTTCTCTGCCTTCCATTGCAGCAATTCCAGTGTGGTACCGAGCTTTATGTTGTCATCTTCGCAATATGGTACAACCCTTTTTTGTGATCCTCTAACATGCGATCGAACTTCAACTTCTCCCTTTCACTTTGGCATTGTCTCTTTGCATCAACAATGACCCGGCGAAGATCATCATCGGGCACATCGTCTGGTTCCTCTTGATCTTCAGCTTCCCCTATTGCAGCGTCACCGTATTCAGGGGGCGGATAGTTGTCGTCATCCTCTTCTTCTTCGTTGTCTTCCATCATAATCCCTCTTTCTCCGTGCTTGGTCCAAACATTATAGTGTGGCATGAAACCCTTCTCAAGCAGGTGGACGTGAAGTGTTTTCGAGTTAGAGTAATCCTTCGTATTCCCACAGATAGTACATGGACAATACATAAAACCATTCTGCTTGGTTGCCTCAGCCACTTCGAGAAAATTATGCAGGCCCTTAATGTACTTGGAGGTGTGTCGGTCACCGTACATCCATTGCCGGTTCATCTGCGTGCATTATATAATTAAGTGTATCAAAAACCATTACAGAACATCATCAATAGAGAAGTGACCAAATTAATAGAAGTTCATCATCACATTAAAACCAAAGTACAGTAGTGACAAAAATAAATACATAAAGTTCATACATAGTTCTCATTGAACAACATATAGCCCTCTAGAGTATCTAATTAAAACATACATTGAAACTATGTAAAACATTTAAATGCAACAACAAATGCGATCATAACCGCAACTAAGGTACCAATTGATCCAACGACATAATGATACCAAGCCTCAGTATGAATGGCATATTTTCTAATATTTCTAATCTTCAAGCGCATTGCATCCATCTTGATCTTGTGATCTTCGACGACATCGGCAACATGCAACTCCAATTCCATCTTCTCCTCCTCAATTCTTTTCAATTTTTTCTTCAAGTAATTGTTTTATTTTTTACTAAATTTAACCTCTCGACAAGAGGGTCGGTTCGAATTTCCGGTTCACATACCTCCTAGATAAAAACATCTATGTCACGTTGGTCGGCATAATTGTCATAAACACTAAATGAAACAAATAGTTATAAAAGATAATATACCACATCCGAATCAAAGACAGGACGAGGGCCGATGGGGGCGGATACCAAAACCATGGCACTATATAATAACAAACAATAATAAAAGTAAGAAAATTGTACAAGTATCTATCTAAATCATAGAAGTAAGATTATTTTTTTCTTTTAGAAAGAAGATAAGAACAAGAGGCTCACCACGGTGGTGCCGGCGACGAGATCGGCGTGGGCGATCGACGGCGGTGAGGACGGGGACGGGACAGGATGGACCGCCAAACCTAGACAAATCTTGAGGAAAATGGAGCTTGGAGGTCGAGCTTGGAGAGGAGAAAGCTTAAGTGTGGCTCGGGCATTTCATCGAACACCTCATGTGCATAGGAGGTGAGAGCTAGAGCAACACACACCTGCACACGCCGGCCGGCCAAAAAATAGAGTGAGCGGGCAGGGGCGGGGGTATATATAGGCTTATCTTTAGTCCCGGTTGGTGGCCAGAACCGGGACAGAAGACCGACCTTTTGTCCCGGTTCCAGCCACCAACCGGGACTAAAGGTGCTCGGCCAGGAGCGAGGCCCATTGGTCCTGGTTCGTGTCTGGAACCGGGACCAAAAGTGTCAGACGAACCGGGACCAATGGCTCCCGAGGCCCGGCTGGCGCCCTGGCCTCACGAACCGGGACTGGTGCACCCTTTGGTCCCGGTTCGTAAGTGAACCGGGATTAATGCCCTTATCCTGGCCTCAACCAAAGCCCTGTTTTCTACTAGTGTGAGGCGCCCGGATTGTGGTCTTTGTGGGACAGCGTTGGGCTCGATGGTGGGGCGAGCCTGTCAGCTAGGATGCGGCTGACGCATCCGGGCATGATCGGACCTTGGGTCAGTCTGGGCGTTTGAGACGGGTTTAAGAGGTCCGGTTGAGTAACATTTTTATGACCAGTTAGTGATTGGACGGTCTGCCCGGACGTTTGAGACAAGTACGAGAGGTCTGGTCATAGATGTCGTAAAGCTCACCGGTTTCCACGGTCCAGGTGGATGTAAAAGTTGGCTTTGATGATTCTGATCGAGGTGGATGTAAAAGTTGGCTTTGATGATTCTGGTCAGTGCTGCTGCTTCAGTTTGAAGAGTTGAACGAGATGCACTGCACGTAACTAATTAATTATGCCAAGAGAATAGCGGCGATGTAGGGGACGAGCTCTCCTGCTCCCGCTACGTGTGCCAGTCAAGCAAGGACGAGTGGAGCCGTGCACTGAATGCAATCGCAGAGCGAAAAGGAGGGTACGTAGTGGGGAACAGTAGTATACGGTGAACCCGCCGTTTGATATGACGATCCTGTCACGGCAGCAGTTTACAAGTTCCGACGGTGCATGGCGGGACTACCGGTCCATACCAAAAAACGAAAAAGGAGAGTACCTCATGCCCTGACCCCTCTGTGGCATGTATTGTGGCCGAGTTGGACAATTTATTCAGTGTTTGATCTTCATTCGTCGAACGAAATGAGTCTCACCATGCTGGTGCTGTATATACCTTCCCCTGTTGTACGCCCTGAAGATCAGATACACCACTCGCCCTTGTCGAACTTGTCAATTATGGCCACAATCCACGGGAAAAGAGGATCTGTTTCTACAAAGCAAACATCCCTCCATGACGGATAGCCATACAAAATCACTGCAAAAATACCTACATGTTTAGAAAACCAGAAAGTTCAGCGGAAAAAAACAGAGCAAATGTCAAAAATGTACATAAACTGTAAAGGTACAAATCCATTTTGTGTCATGCATTGGCCTCCAGAAAACATTCTATTTATCCTTTTTTGCGGGGAAACATTCTATTTATGTGACTGGAAATATATGTAATGGTGGCCATGGGGGGAAATCGCATAAATTTGGCATGCTTTCATAAAAGTATTTCACATATTAGCCTCAATGATCTAACCCCTAGGAAAATAATTAAAAAATAATCTCCGGAAAAATCAAAAATCTGTTTGTTCGGTTATGTTTTACAAATAGCATTAGTAGCAGCTAAAAAAGGTAGTGCGGAACAGTCGTCAGGTTACTGTACCTGATAACACAAGAACAAAATATAAATCGACATTCTTCAAATTTGATTAAAAAAATCATGCCAATCTACCGTCCGAAAAATTAAAATGTCAAATCTTTTCTAAGCTTGGGCTCACTTCATATGCACTTGGAAAAGAAAAAAAATCTGACAAAATCCAAAAACATGTTCTTCATTTCTATTTTGGAAAACAAATTGGCTAAAAATACATTTATGCTAGATTTGTCAGACATCCATATTTATCCCTGAAACCACAAAATCACGGTGAAAAATCAAGATTGTTTCATGTGTAATTGTAACAAAAAAAAAATGTAACCGGTGCCCATTCAAAAAATTCAGAAAGCCTATTGTATGTACATCGTTTGCGACTAGATGACTGCTTCCACGCAAATTGCTACTTGACTGCTAAACACACACACCATAAAACTTAATTTGCAGTTACACTACATACGCCTACTACGAGCTACATGATACTCCAGTTACCTGCTCATAGATTGAAAATGCGGCTATGGTTTCTCTTCTCTCGATTTTATTGGTGTGTGCCGAGTCTCAGCCCGTCTTCGACCGGCTCCCACGTTACGATGCCGTTTGCATCTACTGCACACGTTGGTACAGTGCCGAAACGCCGTCGCGTCTTCCATCCAACATACGCATTAAATAATCAGCGTACGCGCCCGGGAATACCTCTGCCATCCCATATCCCAGAACGAGTAGACGCCTCGCGATAAAGTGAGCAGGCGAGCTCGTCCACGCCAGCGAATTTTCGAAGAGAATAGTCCTTATCTGACGTGCAACTGCAATCCCAATCAACCAGTAACGCAATTAAGCACGTGTCTGCGACGTAAGCAAGTATTAGGACCAGTAAAACCGGCCAGAGAATCTCAGTTAAGGGGACAGTACGTACCTCGTCCAAATGAACTGTTTCTCTGTGCTCTCATGGATCGGAAGCTCGGCGGCAGCTTCGCCGGGCGACCGGGACGATGACGTACTTACGAGACGAACACGATATGGTTACCGTACGATCGATCCAGATGGTGAGATGGAGTAATTCTCGACGAAATTTCTACACCAAGGACATGTCATGTACTCCCTCCGTAAAGAAATATAAGAACGTTTAGATCACTTACAGAGCGAGTACGTACGTAGTCCTGCCTGACCGGCCGTTTGTTCGGTAGTATGTACGGGTTGGTGGCAACGTGTGGTGCGGTCCGTGCTGTGAACGAGCCACGCGCTCGGGTCAAGTCGCCGATCGACTCCAGTCGTCCAGCGCTACAGCCGGGGACTCCAACCGTCAAACGAACCACCGACTGAGCCACCGCCGCCTCGCTTGATTAGTAGTAACTGGATTAATCTAATTCAGGTGGAGATCCAATTTTTCTTTAATGCATGTGGATCAGCCGGTCCAGTTCTTCGGCTGCAACTTGCAAGCACACGGGCCTTGCATGCACCGGAGAACGGAAACCAACATTCGGTGGAAAACCGGTGAAAATCACGAAAAAAAGATTTTGAAAAGCTTCAAAAAAATCTGAAAAAAATATGGGATGTTAAGAGGATGATGTTTTATTGCCACGCCAAATTTCAAGTTGAAACACATTACGAGATGTGAGCTATGAAAAAGACAAAATCAGCATTGAATAGTGCCGAACAGTAATGTCACTATTCAGGGCTGAAATTTGTCTTTTTCATAGCTCACATCACGTAATGTGTTTCAATTTGAAATTTTGCATGGCAATAAAACATCACCCTCTTAACAGCCCATATTTTTTTTCAGATTTTTTTGAAACTTTAAAATATGATTTCCACGAAGTTTTCATTGAATGTTGGTTTCCGTATGATATTCTCCCTCGGAGAACAGGCATGTGCATGGGCGCCATTTTTCTGCTTCGAAATTATGGAAGGTACGTCTTATACGCATGTATTACTATTGTTTTTTAAATAATGTATTACTATTGTTGACAAAACACTCACCTACGGATCATTTACTGTAAAGAATCGGAGAGTTGGGAAAAAGTCGAATTTACTTAAGTTTGATCAACTTTGTATAAAAATGTGTTAAGATCTATAACACCAAATACATATAGTATGGAATATATTTAAAAATATCTTTGGAGACTAATTTCGTTTTCTAGTTGCTAATATATTTTTCTGTAGGCTTGATCAAACTTAAAATAAGTTGGACTTGGGACAAACCAAAAACATTAATTATTTTGGAATGGAGGTAGCACTAGTTAACAACTGGATACTAATAAAGAAAGTAGCTGCATCAAGATCAATCTCCTCTCTCCTCCGGCTAGTGTCAGTCGTCGTTATTTCGATGACGATGATGGGATTATCTCAAATAAAAGTCCTCCGGCTCCCATGCCATTCACATGGACAACAGGTTAACAATTTGTGTTGCATGTCGGCAAGACTCCATGTGCATGTTGGCGGACAAATCGTCTTCCTTGAATCTCTTCTTTGGGTCCTTTGCGAGCACGATTGTTAGCTTGGTCAGCACAATTTTCTTCGCTGGTTTACTTGGTCAAATTGCCATCTCCGCCGTCTGACAGTCCACTATTGTGGCATTTCATGGATTTTTGTTCCTCTACAAGTTTTTGCATGTACTTCATGTGGTCGCATTTATGAATGTTGCCCATTGTTAGCAAAACCTATGGTGGTGCAACTGTGAACAAAGAGTCCTTTTACGGTGCATCTGGACGATATGGACCGTCCGTCGGACCGGATTAGACGGTTCAGATCAAAAGCAATACACTAACGTCATTCACGTCCGGGGGGGCATTTTCGAAAGATTTTTTTTCAAATAGATCATGCCTTCCCCTGTAAGAAATTTCAAGGGTATTTTCGATACAAATTCTATGGGTACTTCCGGTACATTTGCCTCTTATTCTACCCACACGTGCTTATGTGAGTATGTGACACTCATGCACATCTGTCCCTTTTTTAAAAGGAAAGCGGCACTAGTGTAGAAAAGCCTAGCTATGGCGTGGCAAAAAGGGCCTTGCTGGCGTAGGCACCCTACGCCAGCAATATGGCGCCACAGTTAAAATATAGTGGTGGCATTGGATCCTACGCCAGCAGTATAGTGCATGATGCTGGCGTCGAAATTGGCCAACGCCAGCTATACATCTACACTATCTTTGTCGTGTGTTGTTGTCCAACGCCAGCAATTTGTTTTTTTTTTTTGGATAATAAAAAAAACTCCTTCAGACACTACGAGCTTAAATATCATATTTTAAAACATCATAGTTTAAAACTACTCAACATCATCAAGGACTAAACATACTTAGCTAATTAGTACTCAACAACTAAACATACTCATAAACATCGTATAGTTTAAAACTACTCAACATCATCAAGGATTAAGTCTAGCTGGCGAAGCTTTTTCCGATTGTTCTCTCCATCTTTTTTGAAGTGATCAACGTTTGTCTGTAGGTTATGATTCTCTAGCCTGTATTTCTTCTTCTCCATCTTCAAGTTGTCTCTCTTCTCCGTCAACTCATCTCTCAGATCCCTCAGTTCGTTTAACTTAGTTCGGGCATTAGCACCCTCTGCGAGCAGACTATCCCTTTCATTCTTCAGTGCGGCATTGCTTTCTTCGACTTTTTTGATGCGTCAGTCTAAAGACTCTAAGCGCCACTGATTCCAGTTCTGCATGTCGCCCACCGATTCGTTGTTGGCTGATGAATTGTCCATATGTGTGCTGTAATGAAAACTCACCATCTTATAGAATGAAAAATTTAAAAATAACATGCAGAATTTAAAAATAAATAGAACATAAGGAACAAAATTATCTATCATGACATATCTTCTATATTTAAATAGCTAGACCACACTATTAGGAATTCTCTAGCTAGCCACAACTCTTGGAACTAGAACATAAGGAACAAAATTATCTATCATGACTTCTCTTCTATATCTAAATAGCTAGACCACACTATTAGGAATTCTCTAGCCACAACTCTTGAAACTAGAACATAAGGAACAAAATTATCTATCATGACTTATCTTCTATATCTAAATAGCTAAACCACACTATTAGGAATTCTCTAGCCACAACTCTTGGAACTAGAACATAAGGAACAAAATTATCTATCATGACTTATCTTCTATATCTAAATAGCTAGACCCCACTATTAGGAATTCTCTAGCCACAACTCTTGGAACTAGAACATAAGGAACAAAATTATCTAGCCACAACTCTTGGAACTAGAACATAAGGAACTTACCTGTGCTTGAGTCGGGCGGGGCGGGTCGAGGCGGCGTCGGGTGGAGACGGGCAGCGTTGGGCGGCGGCGGGGGGGAGGGGGGGGGGGCTCACGCTCCTCCTCCGACGAAGACGGGCAGGGTCGGGCGTGGCGGCGTCGGGTGGAGACGGGCAGCGTCGGGCGAGACGGATACGGCCAGCGGCGGGGATCGAGAGGAGGACGGGTAGAGTTAGGGATCGAGAGAGAGTGAGGACGAATGGATCCAGATTTTATCTGTTAAAACCGACTAGTGCTGGCGTGGGCCTAATGGGCCTGAACGCGCCACGCCGGGCCTACGAAAATACCTATGGCGTAGGAACTTTAGTCACACCAACAATAATATGAGCGTTGGGGCCCTCATACAAGTGACGTTCGGCAGAATTTGCACGCCACCACTAAGTCTATACCAATAACGTACAAATTTAGGCAACGCCAACACTATTTGAAAATATTAGTGCTGGCGTCGGCTGAAAATGGCGCGCCACCAACAAGAGATGTGGCTAGCCATTTCTCTACTAGTGCGGCAATGGAGTTCCTTAAAAAGATTTTTTTAAATAATAAGAACCCAAACTCATACAAATTTGTTCGACTCCTAGAAGTGGAAACCACTCTAGAGAGAGGCGGTCGTCAGGCGATTCTCTTGCCTTCTCTCAACACCGGCATCACTGGGTCCTCGTCTCTTTCTTCAATGTTGCCTCAGTGGCGGCGGAGGATGACTGTGGGCAACATTTCGGCTGGCACAAGATTCTATCATAGTGAAATTCTAGCTTCACTTCTATTGGAAATTTTGGTGCAATATTGCAATACATACTTTTTTTAGAAGGGGGAATATCCCTCGGCTTTTGCATCGAATGGTACAGACAAGCTTTTATTTATCATTGCAAGACATCTATATATGTCTCCTGTGGTGACCACATGTGTACTCTTTGTAATACGTTACTCAAACTCATGCCCCTTCCTTGCAGGAATAAAAGGCCACATGCTTGTCCGATTTATTCCTCAATCGAGTCTCCAGAGTGCAATATCTTGGCGAAAGGTGATCAATTTCGTTGGTTGATCATTCACGGTCGCTGCTCGATAGCGCTGTCAACGACTTCAAATCCTAGCCCACCACAGAATACCACTTTGCATCGTGCATGTTAATCAGAAACCTCAAAGTCCACCTCACAACCAAGAAAAGGAAGAGTTTGTAGTGCAGAACACAAACATACATGCATGTGGCACCGTCTTGTAGCTGCTTGCTGTTGCTAGGTTTGATTCAATTTCAAACTCATTAATCCATGACAAACTTGTCTTGTCAACGTCAGAAGGGACTCTTCTTAATCTTCAAGGGTGGTTAGTTAGCACACATAATCCACTCAAAAAAAGTTAGCACACATAATCTGTATAACTGGTCATGCATGCACATGCATATTTCAGTTGTACGCGTGGGTTTGTACCAAACTATGCGTGAGCTCAGTACATATCACATGATTTATGGGCATTCTTTTGTACATATGTACATTATTATCTAATTCGCTCTCTTAAGGAACATACATCTAGAAGAAGCATCAATTCTTCTTGTCACATCCTTCCCTGCAAAATAAATTAAATCAGTGCCCATGCACGAGCTGTTTCAACTTTTAAAATTCTAGCACACTGACTAGCCGAGTCTTATTAGCTAGCTGGGTAATTGAGGACAGTAGTATCTTCTGTATTATAATGCGTGTAGCTAACCAAATTCCATGTTCATAACTTTCAACGATGCTGATGAGACGACAGCCAACATGTTTGAACCCAGTGGAGGTTGACCCCAACCACGACTGCAAACGCCACCACAGAACAGTAAACGCTCCATTCCTCTCTCGAATTTTTGTCCAAAAGGACCACCTGCCGAGTGGAATTGCCAAAAGAGACCACCTGCGAGTCAAATTGCCGGATCAGACCCCCCTGCCGCCACCAGCGCAGGCGGCCGGCCAGGCGGCTGGGGCCTGCCGCCACCAGCGCTGGCGGCCGGCCGGAATCCCAGGCGGCGAGTCGCTGGCGACAGGATTCCAGGCGGCAACGGAACGGGGACTGGTCTGGTGGGCCCTGCCGCCACCGTTTGAGGCGGCCGGCACTGTAGCTGCTGCCACCATTTCATGCACGGGTTGGGTCACTGAGTGGCACCATTGCATGCACGGGTTTGACTGGATGCATTTCCGGTGCTAGCTAAGATCATCTCTAGTGTTACGCTGATTGGAAGACCAAAAAGCTGCTATGTCCGGTTCAAGCAAATGCGCTCCGGCGTGTGGTACACATAATACGGTGCCAGCAGCTACAGTGCCGGCCGCCTCACACGGTGGCGGCAGGGCCCACCCGTCCCGCGTGCGGCAGCAGCAGTGTGTCGGCCCGAGCGCAGCAGGTACAGTGCGGCCGCCTCAAACGGTGGCGGCAGGGCCCACCAGACCAGTCCCGTTCCGTTGCCGCCTGGAATCCTGTCGCCAGCGACTCGCCGCCTGGGATTCCGGCCGGCCGCCAGCGCTGGTGGCGGCAGACCCCAGCCGCCTGACCGGCCGCCTGCGTTGGTGGCGGCAGGGGGGTCTGATCCGGCAATTTGACTCGCACGTGATCTCTTTTGGCAATTCCACTCGGCAGGTGGTCCTTTTGGACAAAAATTCTCCTCTCTCTACCGGCCACATCTCTGTCTCTCTCTCTTTCACCACACGCTAGATCGGGTACTCATGATCCAATCAAGCATTCCATCGGCTATAAAAGGAGAGCCCCAAGCCAACGCCAAGAACCACAAACACGGCACATATGCATTCACATCGATCGAAACCTAAGATCTAGCTAGCAACTAGCTAACATATACTGTCTCCTACGTGATCAGTTCGCTCGTCAGCGATCTACCGACGATGAGGGAGCTGATCCGGCGGCTGAGCTTCTCGGACCGGGTGAGCGATGGCAGCGGCGGCGTGCCGCGTGGATGTGTGCCGGTGCTGGTGGTGGGCGACGGCGACAACGACGAGGAATGCGACCGGTTCGTGGTGCGGGTGGAGGCGCTGCGGCACCAGTCGCTGGCGGCGCTGCTGGAGATGGCGGCGCAGGAGTTCGGGTACAAGCAGGAGGGCATCCTCCGCGTCCCCTGCGCCGTCCATCAGTTCAAGCAGGCGCTCACCACCGCCGCCGTCTCCAAGAACTACTGATTACGTAGTAATTAATTATCTAGCTGATCAATCAAGCAGGCCGACCCCCGATTCTTTGGTGCCGTTGACAATTTGACTCTCCTGCACATCGTGTCTTCTCTTTCCATTTTGATTTCTGGCTGGGGAATGACATGAGAAGGTTGCCATATTTAGTGTGCGCTTTTATAATGCGCATTGTAATTTACGATTAGACCTCCTGTCAAAAATAACAAGTGAAACAATTGATTATTCGGTATGCATTTGTCCTTTCTAATCCTTGTTAATTTTCCTTTCAAAAATATATTGGTTCATTTTTAGGCTTTTTTTTAGCGAGTGAGAAATTAATTTAGTGGACGCATGTTCACTTCTCATGATGGAGAGGCTAAAATATAAGCCCCTCTATTTTTTTTAATATACTAGATATGTGCCCGTGCGTTGCCACGGGGGCCAAATATTTTTTAACACAATAAAAGGACCATACGGGACAAACTTGATGCAAATCAAATAGAGAAAATAAGATTATGGTTTGGTTGTAAAATATTGATTTTTCAGCTATTTCTTAAACTTATGAAATAGATATACGTCCATGATTAATTCGCTTTATTGGGTTATCAAATATAGGAGATTAATTGCTATTTATTTACTTCTTGGCCATGAATTTATTGCTATTTATTTAGTTACGAAATATAGGTACCGTGATTTTTTACTATACTATAGATTGATCTGGTTTATTGGATTACCAATGATTGGTATGATGAAAACCATAAGAGGATCAAAAACCAGGAAAAAACAGTGTAGAGTGGAAAGTTGGACGTAAGGGTGGTGGGAGAAAATTGAGTGAAAGATGAAATCTTATTTTTTTTAAGTAGTATAGATTTTTTGCATGTTTATTTCTGTGCCCATGGAATGTTCTGAGGGTTATTTTCCATGGGAAGCCATATTTTAACCAAGTACGAGCGCTACGAGAACACCCCTGATGAAAACATAAAATACAAACAGAAATATATGTGTTCTTAAGCAGAAAAGAGTGGCTAGCTCTATCCCGGACACAAGTAACCCGGGTTTTTTGTTGTTCTATAAATTGTAGCCATTCTTCCTATGCAGCAAAGAAATGCTTTGGTTTCTTTTAGGAAAAAGAAAAGGAAGAAAACAAGTTTCTTTGGCTGAATTTTCTTGCTCCTAATACTCCATGTATCTTGCTTTCTTCAAATATACTCCATGTAAGATATATGCATGCAAAATGCAGCGCGTCAGTGCCACAAATAGATAAATGCAGATAAAAACTATGGGATATCTAATCTAAGCATGTGTTGAGCCTTGTGTTGTTGCGCACCCCTCCCCCGCGAGAGACATTGGAATTTGACCCGCTGACCGAGACATGCGCGTGTTCATACGAATGTCAACAATGACTGTGAACGGAGTTTGTTTCCAGGCAAGTGACGTTGCAGATAATTTATTCCAGCCAAGTGGCCGATTGGATAGCGCGGCCATGCTTAATTAGTTCATTCCATCCAAAACTTGCAGACTGATAACGGATTAACGGAGAGTAACAAACCCTGTCCCAGAATAACGGAGAGTTCTTCATACAACATATGCAATGATCCAACGACCACAGACAACACTACGTTGTCTCAAGGGTAAGACGCGCGGCCGGTGCTGGCACACGGCATAAATATGAGCCGATTCGCTGAAACTTTTGGTGTCCACCCGAACCGAAGGCGGTCGCACGCGCTGGCTTCCCGTTTCCATTTTGGTGGGAGGGCCGGAAGGCTCGTGTTAGAGTTTTTTTTTTTTTTTTTTTTTTTAGAATCACGAAGCTTTACTTAAGATGTCGTCACAATGCTTACAGTGACGAAACCAAGGTTTCCGGGGTGGCCTAACCAGACATGGTGACCAGCCCCTAAATTAAGTACATGCTTTGCGAGATTATGAGACTCGACATTAGACTCTCTATACTCATGCCTAAAAACGACCGATTCAAAAGAAGAAGACCAATCCCTTGTTTCATGTATCACCGCTCCATAGTTTGCTGCACTCCCTTCCTTGATGGCTTCAATTATGGTGCTGCAATCTGATGACACCACAAGACGATGAACATAGAGATCAGACGCCAGTGCCAAAGCTTCTCTGGCAGCCAATGCTTCCAGAACTGTAGGATCGCTAATGAGTGGGAACAGAATACCCGATGCTCCCAAGTACAAGCCTTCAACATTGCGGCAGACCACTCCCACCGAGCCAAAGCGGCCGTTCCCTGATACAGCGGCATCAACATTGAGTTTTACGTAATTCTGTGGAGGTGCCTGCCATCGACTGGATCTATTGCGAGGCATTGCAGGAACCCTTCGAGATTGGATTCTCTCAAGGCTCTGGATTTCTGTTAAGAACGAACTGACAAAATCCTGAGTTGCTGACGGGCTTTGGAAGATGTCCTCATGAATGGCTTTCCGCCTAGACCACCAGATCGCCCACAAAGTTACTATCATTTTAGTAAAGTCCATTGGTGAAAGAGTCTCACTCATAGCAAACAGCCATTTTCTAGCATTCGGTTCCTGGTTCAAGCACATTGTCTCCACTAGCCCTTCATCAGAAAGAGCCCAGACACACCGCGCCATATTGCATGTCAGCAAGCTGTGCCTCCAATTGTCTTCCGATCCACAGATGGAGCAAGATGGTGAATCGGCCATGTTGCGGTGATTCAAAAGGTCCCTCGTTGGCAAGGATTGACGGGCCAGCCGCCAAGTGAATAGTTTGAGTTTGGAGGGGACTTTGAGCTTCCATATTGTACACCATCCGGACGATCCGTCATCTCTGTTGGATACCCCTTGGGCCTCATCTAGCAAGCCGTCCCTTTCGATCTTGGTCTTGATAACCATATTGTAAGCTGATCGAACAGAAAATTGGCCCCTCCTATCTTCAGACCACGACCAGAAATTGGTCTTGATAACCATATTGTAAGCTGATCGAACAGAATATTGTAAGCAGGCTCGTGTTAGAGGTGCCTGCCCCGCTTCTTATTTTTGCAAGCCTCGGCGTCGAGTTGCCCAGCCCACCGAGCCAAAGAAAATATATTCTAAAAAGTTATATAATACACTGATAAAGGCATCTCTAAAGTTGACCCCTAAACCGTATCGCTCCATGGAGCGGGGATCGGTCCGCGGACACCGATGCATGATCCAGCCATCTAAAGCTATCCCTAAATATTCGCTCGTACGGCAATTTAAAATTCAAATCAATCCGATCAAATAGCCCGCGTCAGATCACGCCAGCGTCGGATCTCATCTGCCCCGATCACAACAAAAAAGATGCACTAATGCATAGTTATTACATTCGCAATCACAAAAGAATATCAGTTTGGCTATTCGTGCAAAGAATTGGACTTTCTGCCGACTAAACCGGCAATCCGAGCCTCCATGCTCAATCTGTCGTCGCCGCCGTCTCGGCCTCCCCCTTGTGCGACACCTCCAACTGATCCTTCTGCCGCTTCAACATCTTGAAACAGACGGCTTGCACGATCATCCTTTCGTCGTCATCTAAATCGTCCATCTCCAATGTCAACATCTTCGCGTCTTCCGAAGCGGTTGCGATCTCAACCTTCTTCTCTTCTTGCATGGCCTTCATCTCTTCTAACTTGAGCTTCTTGTCGGTCGCCGTCATCAACATGCTAAACCTCTCGGCCTTTTTTCTCCTTGACGTTGGAGTGCTTGGGCGAGCCGAGCCGAGCCATTATATAATCCTTCCGTCTTTTTTTTACATATAGGGTGTATATACACCCAGAAGCCAAAAGTTCCGGTTCCTCCCTTTATTACATATCAACAATCTTCTCCACTTGCTTTTCAGCCCGTGTACGATGTTTGTTAATAAAGTTTCTATTAATACTCCCTTCATGAGTAACGCTACATTCATGGAACATTACCGGGTTTTATGGGGCAGTTGTTGACCTGGCAGATTGTGACTGGTTTAAGAGGGGGACGCACGGCCCCACCCACATGAAACTCAGGGGGGGGGGGGGGGGGGGGGGGGGCGTGAAGAGAATTAAGGAAAGGGCCGTAACAACCCCGTAACATGCCCTTGTGTGTAGCATTTTTGCTCCCTTCATCCCGGAAAAGGTTGTTTTAGATGTGTCAGACAAGTAATTTGCGACGGAGGTAATACATTCCTTGTGCTCAGATGGGTGAAATATTATACATTTCACTCAAGAGCCTCTGCCAAACTAACAACTCCTCGTGACCGACCTGCTTGATGCATGCATGTAAGAGAACTCTGTATTTCGCAGTTAGACCACCAGTGAATCCATCTCGAGCTTCTTCTCCTCCAACTTTATCTTATCCTCCTTGTCACAGTTGAAACACAGAGTTTAGGGTTTTGCGTGGGTTGGTTGACATCCAGCCTCACGTCTCAATATATAGATGATCACAATACAATTACATACGTATACAAATACGTGTACAAGGACAATATACTAGACCCTACTTTACATGCCCCCTCAATCTGAACTACATACAAGATTCAGATTGGTTCTAAAGCGGTCTAGCATCTGTCTAGTAGCGGGTTTAGTAAAAACATCCGCTAACTGGTCATCCGTAGAAATAAACCTGACTTCCAGTTCACAGGCAGCTACTCGTTCTCTCACAAAATGGAAATCAATCTCAATGTGTTTAGTCCGAGCATGAAACACTGGATTCGCCGTTAGGTAAGTTGCCCCTAAGTTATCACACCACAATATAGGAGTGTGCTGCCGTGGGACTCCAAGCTCTGTGAGAACTGAGTCTATCCAAATGGCTTCAGCCGCGCCATTGGCCAACGCCTTATACTCTGCCTCGGTGCTTGACCTCGAGACTGTGGGTTGCTTCTTCGAGCTCCAAGATACAAGATTGGGTCCAACAAAAATAGCAAACCCACCAGTAGAGCGCCTATCATCAACACAGCCTGCCCAGTCTGCATCGGTGAATATACTCACTCCAGTAAACCTGGACTTACGAATCCGTAGTCCCATGTCTAGCGTACCTTTGACATATCTCAGAATACGCTTGACTGCTTCCCAATGATCCTCCGTTGGCTGAGACAGGAACTGGCACACTTTGTTCACTGCGAAGGAGATATCAGGACGAGTGAGGGTCAAATACTGAAGTGCTCCAACCACACTGCGATTCCGAAAGGAGTCATCTCTACCCAATAGTGCACCACTATGACGTGAGAGACTCTCGGATGTAGCAAGCGGAGTGGAAGTGGCCTTGCAGTTCTCCATGTTGACGCGATGAAGAAGGTCCAAAGCATACTTTTTCTGCGTCAAGGACATGCCCCCTGAATGAAAGGACGCTTCCAAACCAAGAAAGTACTCGAGGCGACCCAAATCTTTGATGGGAAAGCTAGCAGACAACGACTGCACAAGACGATCCACCACGGCGAGGGTAGAGCCAGCAATCACAATATCATCAACGTACATTAGCATGTATATCTGTATAGCACCCTGAGAGAAGATGAACAAAGATGCATCTGATCGGGAGGCAACAAAACCGAGCTGCAAAAGGCGCTGACTCAAACGAGCATACCAGGCACGGGGCGACTGCTTGAGACCATAAATAGACCGCTGAAGTTTGCAGACATGAGAGGGATACGTGGCATCCTCGAACCCAGGTGGCTGTTGCATATACACATCTTCGGCCAAGAACCCATGTAAAAAGGCATTGCTCACATCAATCTGTCGGAGGCTCCAACCACGAGACACAGCAAGAGACAGAACCAAGCGAACTGTGGCAGGCTTCACCACCGGGCTAAATGTATCTCCATAGTCAATCCCATGCTGTTGAGTGAAACCGCGAGCAACAAGACGAGCTTTGTGCTTATCAACAGACCCATCCGGACGATGCTTGGTTTTGTAAATCCACTTCCAGCTCACAATATTAACACCAGGTGGCCGAGGCACCAACACCCAGGTGTTAGTGTGACGGAGAGCAGCAAACTCCTCGGACATGGCGGCACGCCAGGCAGGTTCCCCCAGAGCATCACGATGGGAAACTGGCGCGGCGAAGAAGGCACGGCGGCGAGAGTCATACCGAACCGTGCCATCAGTGTAAGACTTCTCCTTGCGTGTATGATCACGATGGCGTGTAACCATAGCATGCGTCGGAGCTGCATCGCCGGTAGGAGAAGACGGCGGCAACGAGGGCTCGGCCGAGGGTGTCGCGGCTGAGGAGACCTCAGCAAGAGGCGACACGGGCCGAGAGACGACGGTGGGCTGGACCGGCGCAGGCGAAGGTGGCGGCCCGGGCGACGCACCGGGCGAGGGTGGCGACCCAGCCGCGCCGGGCGAGGGTGGCGACCCAGCCGCATCCGCGGTCGCGCCATCTGGCGAGGCAGCCGCGCCTGCCTCGGGCGGCGGGACATGCACGTCCTGAGCATGCACGTCAGGCTCATCAGAAGGCGGCGGAGCAACATGTACCTGAGGGGACTCAAAGCAAGAGCACCTGCAGAGGACAAGTTAGGTGACAAATAGGACAAGTCATATTTACGCACATGGACATCCGGAACCGGTTCATCAGAGGGAAAAGTGAGGGCATGTTCAAGAGAAGCAGGATCAACCGAGACGCCAGGTTGGGAGTAAGGAAACACAGTCTCGTCGAAAACGACATCACGAGAGATGTATATCCGACCGGAGGTACGGTCAAGACACTTATAGCCCTTATGCAAAGGACTATAGCCAAGGAAGACACACATCTTGGAACGGAACTCAAGCTTGTGAGCATTGTACTTGCGGAGACTAGGCCAGCAAGCACACCTAAAAATCCGAAGGGAGGAGTAGTTGGGCTGAACATGAAACAGACGGAACAGAGGGGTGTCCTTATTGAGAACCGGAGTGGGCATACGGTTGATGAGGTAACATGCCGTAAGAAAAGCCTCATCCCAAAACCGAAGTGGAAGAGAGGTGTGCGCAAGCAAGGCAAGACCGGTCTCGACCAAATGTCGGTGTTTGCGCTCGGCAATACCGTTCTGCTGAGAGGTATGTGGACACGACACTCGGTGAGAGATGCCCGTGTGTTGAAAGTAGCGATGGAGTTTGTGGTATTCACCACCCCAGTCGGACTGAACGGCCTTGATTTTATAATCCAGAAGGCGTTCGACATGAGCCTGAATGTTGTAGAAAACTTGCTCAACATCAGACTTGTGTTTAAGCAAATAAATCCAGGTGAAGCGCGTGTAGTCGTCAATAAAACTAACATAATACTTGTACCCTCCCGACGAAGCAAGAGCGGGACCCCAAACATCTGAATGTATTAATTCAAGAGGTACAGTAGTGATATGAAACGAAGTAGAATAAGGTAGTTGATGACTCTTAGCACGCTGACAGGCATCGCAAACTAACGATGAATTATTTGAACTAGAACACGGAAGTTCATGACTCCGAACAATGGAAGTGACCACATTATTTGTAGGATGACCAAGACGTTGATGCTATTGCGACGACGAAACTCGAACACCGGAGGAGGCACGGCGAGACGATGAAGATGACGCACGAGCGAAGGGGACCGGATAGACCCCCCCGTAACTTCTACCGTGAAGGATGACACGCCTGGTTGCTTTGTCCTTAACAAGGAAAAAATGACGGTGAAATTCAACAAACACGTCATTATCACAAAGAAGACGATAAACAGAGAGAAGATGCTGGCTGATGTGTGGAACATGGAGGATGTTACGCAGTTTAAGAGATGAACCGGGTAAACGCGAATGACCAATGTGTGAAATAGACAAACCTGCACCATTGGCCACCTGAACCTGATCCTTGCCGTCATAGCGCTCGTGAACCTGGAGGCGCTCAAGATCATTAGTCAAGAGATCCGTAGCCCCGGTATCCAGCACCCAAGGAAAGTCGACGGTGTTGGTGGAGGCCGAGTTGGCGGAGCGGGAGTTGTGATCCTGATCATAGCGCTTGCGGCAGTCGTCGGCTTCATGGCCCCAGTTCTTGCAAATTTGGCACCGGGGACGCCAGCGGTTGCGACGCCCACCTCCTCCGCCGTTGTTGCCCCCTCCACCTTGCCGGCCATTGCCAGCATAACCAGCGCGTTGCAGTCACGGCCGCCGGTGTTGCCGCCATTACCACCCTGGCGGCTCTGCCCTGGCTGGCCATGTCCATCAGCCGGGCGCCCCCCCCCCCCTTTGGGAGGGATAGGGATCGGAGTAGGGCGCGCGTCCGCCCGCGCCATACGAACCCAAACTGGTCACGGCGTTCGCGGAGGGAGACCACCCCTCCACCGCACTCTGCTGTGCCTGCAGCGCCTCGAAGGACAGAACCAATGAGTAAAAACTGGAGTAGGGCATGGGTGCGTTACTCACGCCCAAGGAGGCGGCGACGGAGTTGTAGGCGGAGCCGAGGCCGGTGAGGATGTGATCGATAAGCTCATCATCGCGGATCGGAGAGCCGGCAGCGGCCATAGTGTCGGCCAGGGCCTTCATCTTGTGCATGTATTCCGCGGCGGACAGATCGTCCTTCCTCAGCGACTGAAGTTGCCGCCGGATGTGGCGGACATTGGCGCGGCTCTGGGCGCCGAATATGGCAGCGACGGGTGTCCATACCGCATGCGCCGACTCACAGCCAATGAGTTGGCATGCAATATCCTCGTCCATGGAGGTGAGAAGAAGCCCCTTGACGCGCTGATCTTGAACCCACCATTGGTGGTACTCCGGGTTGGCGATGGTAGTGGCAGCGTCGCCGGTGCCGACAACAAGTGTTTTGGCCGGTGCCGCCGTGGTGCCATCGAGGTGTCCGTGGAGGTTGGCACCGGCAAGAACGGTGCTGGTGATGCCCCCCCAGAGCATGAAGTTATGGCGACCGAGGCGGACGGAGATCGTCGGGACGGCGAGCGCGGCGGGGATCGTGGCGACGGGGGAAGAGACGAGGGCGCCGGCAGTTTGGCCGACGGACATAGCAGAGGATGACATCGCAACGGCGGCGTGGATGGAGCAGCGCGCGGCGGCAGCGGAGCAAGACGCGGCGGCGGCGCGGAAGATGGCACGCGCAGCAGCAGCTATCGGAAGCGGCGGCGCGGATGGATGGCACGCGCGGCAGCAGCGGATGGATAGCATGCGCGGCAGCAGCGATCGGAAGTGCGGCGGCTACGCGGAGAGAGGATCGGGCGGCGGCGCGAGGGACTTGCGGTGGCGGCCCGACCTGGCTGATACCAAGTTGAAACACAGAGTTTAGGGTTTTGCGTGGGTTGGTTGACATCCATCCTCACGTCTCAATATATAGATGATCACAATACAATTACATACATATACAAATACGTGTACAAGGACAATATACTAGACCCTACTTTACAGTTACCGTCCTTGCTTCACGGTGGATGCTGCTGATGCAGGAGCTCCACTAGGCGGCGGTGGCGGTGGTTGCTGCTCCTTGCTCTTCCCCAAGAGCACGTTGTACAGCCCGGCGACCAGCAGCGCCCCGCCGAGGACGCTGCCCAGGTGAACGACCTCGCCGAGGAAAAAGGAGGAGCAGAACATGGTGAGCACGAGCCCTACCGGATTAGTCATGGCCAGAAACACGGGGCCTCGCCTCTCGATGCACCACGCCTGCAGGTAGAAGGACACCCCCGTCACCACGAACCCCGAGTAGGCGACTGCGACGAGCCCCACGTCCAGCCGTAGCCTCCACACGGCCGACGACATGTCCTTCCCAAAAGCGGTCACCGCTGCCGCCAGCGCGAGGGACTGCCCCGTGCTGAGCAGGCATTGCAGCGCCGTGGCCAGCAACTTATTGGGGTACTCCGTGAGGAGGCGCGCTTTTTTTTTATAAAAGGAGGATGACCCCCGGCCTTTGCATCTGGAAGATGCATGCAGCCACTTTATTAATTATTCACAAAGATCTTACAAAGCAATACATCAGTATGTCTGAAGCCGCCCTCTTGGCAACACTTGTCGCTACTCCTATCCAATGATGAAGGGGTGCAGAAAGTGTGAGCCACATACCCAGACCTCTCACCTAGCCTAACATCTAAAGCCGGAGGCCCTGACCGAGCCACATACCGGGTCAGGGGCACAAACCTGTCCGACGCACCCTCATAGGTCGTCGCCGCCGCCTTCCATCAATCCATCTTCAGAACAGTTACTGACGCATCGACCCTACAAGGCCTGCCGTCGACGCCCCCACGGCGCCAGACAGCGCCTCCTCCCTACGCGCGCTCATCATCACGCATCCGTCGCCGAGACTTTGCTGCGCCTCGCCGCCGAGACTCCACGACGTCGATGTGTCACAGGGAACGCCGCTCCACCGTAGATGCCGACCAATGGTCCCTCGAGCCCGTGTGTACCTCCATGAATGACGCCCCCAAGGGGGAAACGACACCAGAGCGTCGCCGTCATCCGATCTACTGATCTAGGGTTTCCCCCGGAGGTAGCAGAGAGTGGCCTTGAATTTCTCCTCGGCGATGCCTTCAGGAAGGGAACGACGTAGACAGTGCCGCCATCGCCGGCCTTGGCAGCAGCCGAAAGCAAGCTTTCACCCAGATCTGTTCGAAGAACCCATCTCTCCTGCACGGGCCACCACATCCTGAGACGTCCCCGGGAGCGGGATCCCAAGATCCGCCGCCACCGGCGACGCCACAAGGACCCGCCACCTGGCCGTCATCCCTGACGAAGGGGATGGCGCCACCATCTTGTTCAGATCCAGCAGCACGCCAACGCCTCCTACTGCCCCCAATCACATCGGTGAAGGAGGACAGTCAACGCGCGCGCCCACCACCGCTTAGGGCCGCCGGACAGCGCCCGAGCCCGACCACCCGGAGGAGAACCGATCTGGGGTGGGTAACCCCAGATCCGCCGCCGCCAGCCCCCGCGGCGCCGCCGGGATCCCATCGGGCCGACGCCCGAGCGCGCCAACTCCGCCTCCATGCCGTACGCCCAGGGGCGCCGTCGCATCTCAGCCAGAGGATCCCCTCGTGAAGAAGCGAGGTAGGCCCGCCGTTCGCCGTCCGTCGGGCGAGCTTCGCTCGCCGGCCTCCTCCGGCGGCGGCGAGGAAGCAGGGGAGGAGGGAGGTCGAGGGCGGTGGCGGCTAGGGCGCCCGAGTCGCCCCCCTGGAGGCGACGCGAGCGGTTCCTCAATGAGCGTGGGGTCGCTACCTATCGGACCAAGAGGAGGCGCGCTTGGAGGACGATCCAGAGCGACCACGTTAGGTTGGCCAGGAGCATCAGGAACGTGCCTTTCATCCAATCCCCTTGCTGCTGCCCGCCGGCCATGGCGGCGGCGAAGGCGCGGTGGTGGTTGAGGGGGTTCAGCGGCGGGCCGGCGTAGAGGGCGATGACGAGGACTCCGGCGACACAGAGCGCGACGCCGGCGAGCTTTACTGTGCCTGAGGCGGTGCGGAGCTTGATGGCTTCGAAATTGAGGAGGACGGCGAAGAGGAAGGTGAAGACGGGGATGGAGTTGCTCGTGGCCGATGCCACGGTCGCGGAGGTGTACTTGAGGCTCATGTTGTGCAGGTTCATGCTCACCGTGTTCCTACGTACGTGCGCAATACTTTAGCTTGTTATACTTACACACGTACGCATGTATATATGGTCACTTCCTCGATCCATGTAAACAGAAACAAATTAAGGACGAATCCAAAGCGAAATGTTAATGGTGTCGTGCTCTTCTCTTACCCGAGTAAAGCATACATGAATATCTTGGTGAACAACCACAGTGACATGGGTGGCGCGTTTCTCCTGCAAAACCATTGACATTCATGGATCTGACTCATATTAAGGGGGATCGACTAATTTTAGGTGCTGAATTACATCCATGCATAGCCGCTGACTTTTAGCTCTTAATTATGTCTTGATCAAGTAACTAAGTAACTAATTAGTTACTACTAGTTAATTACCTTTCGAAAAGGATGGCGAGCGGTAGCAAGAGAAGACTGGCGGCTGCCTGGCGGTAGAAGATGAAGACGAAGGTATTCGTGCCAGTGTGCCACCGTCAAAGGCCGCCTTGGAGACGACGTACATGCCGGTGTAGATCACCCATATCACCATGGCAACAACATACGCCTTCTTCCCCGCATCCGTCGACATGCCTACCTTCTCCTGAGCGATCGACAAGTTTTCAGTGGTTGAGAGTTGAGAGACAAGGGAGTGCGCCCTCTATATAATTAAGGCTCAACTAGGAATGCATATATGCTCATGTTTAAACTAAGTACTCCCTTCATTCCACTATAGATGCTCACGTTTAAACTAAGTACTCCCTCCATTTCTCTATATATAGTGCGCATACGTTCCAGCTCCAATACCAATGCATGCGATGAATGTTGTACCATGGACGAAAACAGCCCCGCTGCAGCAGCCTGTCCCACGCACAAGTACATACTGCTATGGAGAGGAATTCTAACCAGGGCCAGTTTCGTCCAAACATGCATGCGACTGCAAATGCGCACTACAATTTGGAATCCTAACCAAAACATTATACGCACTACAATTCGGAATGGAGAGACTGTTAGCTAGTAGCTTTTCTCTCTTTCCTTTTCGTGATAATGTTAGCTTTCTCTCTCTTTTCTTTTTCTGATAATGTTGCTTTTTCTCTGGCTTGCTCTGATTCACACATTTTCTTTCTTTGGACAAAGTGTGATATAACTCTCGTCTCTTTTTTTTCTCCCTCTGGGAAAGGTTTGATGCTCTTGCATAGCACTTTAATTTGGTCAGTGCTCATTGCTCATTATGAAAACTAGCTAGCTATCTAGTGCTGTACCCCTCTTGCTTCTCATACAATATATGTGATCAATCGTTATTAACGGGAGGTTTGAGAATGTACCAGCTAGTGTGTCTAGCTTGTAGAAATGATTTTCTCCGCATAAGGTGATGTTCTCCAACACCATCCACCTAGCAATGTGCATTGGTATTTCCAGCATGTCCATAGTGTCTTCTGTTGCAACTACGTTCTTGTTTCTTCAAGCATACTTATTAAAATAACTTATTTTAATGTACTACAAAAAATTAACTGAATTTTCATGTGTTTAACTAGGAAAAATTGGAAGGTTTTTTCTACGTACTTGACATCCTAGAATCCATGCCGTTGGATTCTTAAAAATTATATAATTAGATTTACCGTTCAGTATTTCCATATATAGGCTGCGATATGGGCGGTGATTATAATAATGCCGGTTGTCATACCAGTTATGGTCTAGTTTATCATTTGGTTCACTAACCTTTTCTTATTTTCAAGGCTATTTGCTACAATAGATTATTGATTATAAAATAAGTTTAGGACAATGAAATTTAGATACCACAGCCGAAACCTCAAGTAGATAAAATAAATGGAACGTGTCTAACTCATTCTTCGTTTTTTGAGGGAAGAAAGACCATGGAGGCTCATCCTCTCTTTTTTACCAACATGGAAATCAAACATTGACAACGACTCATCGATGCCAAATATTTAGGCAACATTTCACAGGACATTCATCTAGCTTTTAATTAGTTAGGGCATCTCCAACGCTGACCCTCAAACCATCCGGATACGTCCAGACCGCGATGTTCAGACGTGTTGTGCCATCAAATAGGGTCTATATTGGTTCGTCGAGCGGTCCATACGCACTTTTTCCTGCAAAGTGGAAGCAAAGTGGGAGGGGGGCTTTGCGGGAATCTGGACAACAACCAGTAGGACTATGATACCCCGACCCACTAAATCCCCCCTCTCGGTCCCATTTTCTTTCATTCCGCCCCTTCTCCCCCCTTGCTTTGCATCCACGCCCTCCTCCTCAAACACCGTCCGGTACAGAGGCATTGCCGGACCTCCGCAGCCTGCACCGACCCGCCTGCTCGCCTTTCACGATGGCTACATCCACCCAAGACCCATCTGTAGGCAGGTACACTCCGCCCCCATATCGACGTCATCTCGTAGGTGCTCGGTCAAATGCCATTAAGCTTATTTTTGAACGCCATGTCGTTTTTAAAGTATGAAGGATAATGGGATACTCGACCATAGAGGATGAGTTGTTGTGCGATGCATGCTTGGCCCTATCCACGGATTTCGTAGGCAGGAGCATAGGGGGGACCTTCTGGCAGCGCATGCATGACTTGTTTCATGCGCGAAAGCACATTGCGCCCTACGACATGCACACCATCCAACAATGCAATGTGAGGTCGTTATCGTATCGATGGTACACCATCCATACCTCTGTCACCAAGTTTTGTTGCACGGTTGATATGCTGGAGGTAAGGTGCGCATTTGTGAGGCATGATTTGTGAACGGAGTTCATTTCTAGGCAAGTGATGTTGAACATAATTTATTTCTAGCAAGAGGCCGATTGTATAGCGAAGCCTTGCTTCATTCCATCGAAAACATGTAAACTAGTAAGAACAACTAAACTTTGACCCAAAAAAAACTCACCGAATAAGAAATAACATTCAAAATATGTGGTTTTTATTATAGATATAATACGTGCGTGCGTTGCACGTGCACGTTTACTCGTCTGAGACATACTAATAATATAGTAGACATTTGACGTAAACAATGCAGATATATGTGTTTTATATCTCTCTAACATGAGTATCCATTAATTACCTAATAGCTACTCATTGGAGGTCTACACATGGTCTTCTTAAGTTTTACATGCACTTAGCTCATTGGAGGTTGGGTAATTAAAGAGGAGAGAGATGGTGCCTTGCACATTTTCAATGTATTTTTTTACTTCACTCCATAATTTGTCCTAAAATTTCTATATGTTCACTCTTCATCGGACGGAGGGAGTAGCTTGTGCACGATGCCTACCCTATAGTTGCTCCTGACGCGCCATCTTCTCCACGAGGAGATCCACGAGAGCAGAGGGGCAACCAGACTTTAGCTGTTGGAAACCATCCGCTGCCATGAATGCATCCAGGTTACCCGGAGAAGAGAGGAACCGCATGCATCCCGCCCTCAGAACGGAGCAACGATGCCGCTCGGCCAACGCTAGAGCGGCAGCGACGGAGCCCATGTCGACGTGCCGGCACAGCGCCTCCTCGCAGACGAGCTTCAAATTTTCCAGCTCATACCTGTCCGCCGCAGCGAGTAACCTCCCCGCCGTAGCCGCCGACTCGAGCAGGTTCGTCTCCGGAGCCGAGTTTGTGTAGATGAACTGCAGCAGAGTCCTGAACACCTCGGCGTCCATGTCGTCGACTCGTAGACGTATTGGTGGAGCGGTGTCGTCGCCGTACGTTGTCGCGGGGAGCGAGAGATCCGCCTTGAAGAAGAGCGGTGACTGGGCCTCCAGAACCCACCGGTGCGCGGCGAACGTCTCTCCGCCGACCTCGATCTTCACGTCCGGTCTCTCCTTGTTCCAGACGGCCTCCGTGAGTTTGTCATGCAAGCGGAACGGCGGCTTCACGACTGTTGCTGATTCCGGCGTGGCGATCTCGGTGAGGTGCTCCGTGACGGTGACGTCGCAGAGGATGGTCAGGCAGTCGTCGATGAGATGCTTCTCGGCGTCCACGTCTTCGTGTTTCACGAGGTGCTCGCCCCAACCGAGACCGTAGAGCTCCGAGAAGCGGTGCTCCGTTATGTCTCGAGTGTACCATGGCTTCCAGGCCCGGTCGAGTAGGCTAACGTGGATCTTTGCCGTGGCATCCCCGGTCCTTGCGTGGCTGGCATGCTTGAGGAAGAGGGAGATACGGGAGTCCTCATTACACTCCCCACCGCCGTTTGGGTAGCACGAGAAAAGCCAGTCGTGGCCGCCGAGGGTGAAGGTGCTTAATCTCATCTCCACCCGATTCGGCACCACCCTCCTGGTTTCACTGTACCTGTCGATCCGGAGAACGTGAGTGCCGGTCACCTGCCTGGCCGAGATGGTTGAAGCGGAGAGGCGCTGCCGGCCGGCGCCGCGCAGGGCGGAGAAGAGCGCCGACATTGACATGACTGGAGCGAGCGCGTTCGACCAAGGAGATGACAACCGGACGCGGTTTGCAGATACACGAGGTATATGCTCGAGTATATATGGAGAGATAGAGTTCGTATTACTATGGGACACCCGGCTGTGCGTAGAAACAAAAAAAGAGACCGTGACATCCCCGCTTTGGTAATGTACGACCCCAAATATATACTCACGACTTGGGCTACAATTAATTCGCAGGCATTATATATAAACTCCCCGTTTTGCACGTCTCAACTAAAACCAACAAAAAACATGAACACGAACTACATATAAATTCTTGAGACAAACGCTCTCAGACGTTTGGAGCCCATTTTTAATGTCATACGTACTGCCAAAACTAAAAAAGACATTATGCTAATACAAAAAGCCAGCACAAAAAATTGCCATGATGTACATAATATAAATGCCGTCCCATTCAAACTGATCAGGTGTTGTACATCCCTCCTAAAAAACAAATTGCAGAAAATAATTCACATGGTAAAATCTAGGAAAAGATAACCTAGGTATTGACATCCCACTACCACATTATTGCAAAAAGAACAAGAAAAACTGAAAAATGCCATGCGCGACCATCAATATGTATAGGGAAAAAGCAAGGTATCAACACACATCACAAGCAAGGGACGCCTTCAAGCGACACACTACTTCACATGTGCCGCGTCTTTGCCGATACATCATCGTCAAGATCTACATCAACGCGGTATTCATCAGCATCGTCGTCAACACAACGCCGTTGCCTCGTCCACAAGATGGACACCTAGCGTCCTCTGATTTTTTTTTTTTTTGCAAGACGCTACCTTGACGACGACAATGACTGCATCATGACAACTGGATCGGCCGCGTCATCTACGACACAAGGTGATCTAGGAAATTGATACAACAACTTTGAACCCTTAAACTAAATCATATGTAGACAGGACATAAGCCAACACGGCAGGAAGGATAACAACTGAAGAATTAAATGCTACACATAGCTTAATCTGGAAATCCAACCTCGTTGATATCCTAATTTCATTGCGAAATATTGTGTTCTTCAGCTTGTTCACAAGCTGCTCATTGTCAAACTCGACGTTTCTTCTCTTTGTCAATAGGTCTAAGTAGGCCTTTTCCATTAGTGAATCGCAACCTATCAGAGTGGATTCAAAGTAAAAAATCCAAATGTCTGAGAAGGGGAACAAAATATGAATCAATGGAGAAACACTTAATACGACCTAGGAATCTCCTCCCTGTACATGGTAGGACGACATCAACCTTACGGGCCAGATGTGGTGTCTATCCCGCAGTACTCCGGATCAAGAACTCCACCAAGAGTTTGTCTTCTATCCGGGGACGTGCTGCAGATTCGGTGAGATGCGAGGATAAGCAGGGATAAGCATATGTGGACAAACGAGGTATCTATGCCGCGGAACTTCGAATCGATAATCTCCTCAGGAAGTTCCGCTTCCATATTGTGGACGTGCTGAATATCAGGTGGGGATGGAGGTTAAGCAAAGCGGATCTGAAAATCAAAAAAAAGGAAAAGGGGGAAAGGAGCAAATAGAACACATAACCTGAAGAGCTTCGCTTGATTTGACACTCCCGTGGCCGAATCCCATCGACATGATTGAGCTTCCTTCTTCTCCGGTGTAGCCGCTCCTCGTCGCCATTGATGCAGAACAAGCATAGCTTCTCCTCCTCCGGTGCTTTGTTTGTATAAAAGAACGCAAATACTTATTAGTGCAGCTGCACTAATTGGACCTCCCGAGCGCACGCGTTGCAGTCATGCACTGGCTCACTGCGCACACGACTATCATCGCATGTGCATTAATGTGCGGTTTCAAAAACTTAAAAAGTCATAACTTTTGACTCGATTATCGAAATTCAGAACCGTTTTCACCGTTAGGTTCCTCACGTCGAGTTCTTCAAAACTAGATCCCGTATGGATAGGTTTCGTCGAACTTTTTTTTGGACAACTTTGGATGCAATTGAGGCAACTTTACTGTTTTTGAGAAGCAATTTCTTCTTTTTTTTCCGAATAGGACTGCATATTTGGTTGATTTGTATAAAAACGATAAAATCACAAATAACATGAAGCGATTTAGTGTTAGATACAGGCAACTTCACTACACTATGTGTATCTGTTAAGTTTACTAACATTATCCCAACTTTTCAATGTATTGTAGGCAACTGAAAAAGTAATGGCAGGCAACTAAGCGTCACCAGTAGGCAACTTCATAATGTTTGTAAGCAAGTTAGAAAAATAATGATACAAAACTTCATAATATTATAGGTAACTAATGTGCAAAGTTAGGCAACTGAGCAGCAAAGTTAGTCAACTAATTACCAAAAGCAAGCAACTAGGCATCCATACTATGTAACTTCAAAGTCTTTGCGAGCAACTGAGACTCAACCATAGGCAACTGATGAACAACGGTAAAAAATTGAGTAGCCGTGATAGGCAAGTTGGGATAATGTTAGCAAAAATTTACGGGTACAAATAGCCCAGTGAAGTTGATTGCATGTAGCACTAAAGGCGCCTCATGTTTCGTGTGATCTTTTTATTTTTACACAAACAAACATAACATGCAGCCTTACTAGGCTAAAAATAAGGAGTTGCTTCCCTATAACACTGGAGTTGCCTTCATTACACACAAAGTTGCCCATAAAATAAGTTTGCCGAAACTTATCCATATGGGATCTAGTTTTGTAGTATTCGTCGCGAGAAAACCAACCGTGAAAACGGATCTCCATTTTGACATTTGGTTCAAAAGATATAACTTTTTGAAAAAATGAAGGAAAGTAATTAATCACGTCCATAAAAGAAATGAAAGAGAAGGGATAATGGGAAGGTAGGGGGCACATGACGGCGGTGCTGGTGGTGGGCGACGGCGACAACGACGAGGAATGCGAGCGGTTCGTGGTGCGGGTGGAGGCGCTGCGGCACCCGTCGCTGGCGGCGCTGCTGGAGATGGCGGCGCAGGAGTTCGGGTACAAGCAGGAGGGCATCCTCCGCGTCCCCTGCGCCGTCCATCAGTTCAGGCAGGCGCTCACCACCACCGCCGTCTCCAAGAACTACTGAATAGTAATTAATTATCTAGCTGATCAATCAAGCAGGCCGACCACCGATTCTTTGGTGCCGTTGACAATTTGACTCTCCTGCCCATCGTGTCTTCTCTTTCCATTTTGATTTCTGGCTGCGGAATGACATGAGAAGGTTGCCATATTTAGTGTGCGCTTTTATAATGCGCATTGTAATTTATGATTAAACTTCCTGTCAAAAATAACAAGTGAAACAATTGATTATTCGGTATGCATTTGTCCTTTCTAATCCTTGTTAATTTTCCTTTCAAAACTATATTGGTTCATTTTTAGGCTTTTTTTTTCAGCGAGTGAGAAATTAATTTAGTGGACGCATGTTCACTTCTCATGATGCAAAGGCTGAGATATAAGCCCCTCTATTTTCTTTAATATACTAGATATGTGCCCGTGCGTTGCCACGGGGGGCCAAATATTTTTTAACACAATAAAAGGACCATATGGGACAAACTTGATGCAAAGCAAATAGAGAAAATATGATTATGGTTTGGTTGTGAAATATTGATTTTTCCGCGATTTCTTAAACTTATGAAATGGATATACGTCCATGATTAATTCGCTTTATTGGGTTATCAAATATAAGAGATTAATTGCTATTTATTTACTTCTCGGCCATGAATTTATTGCTATTTATTTAGTTACGAAAGATAGGTACCGTGATTTTTTACTATACTATAGATTGATCTGGTTTATTGGATTACCAATGATTGGTATGATGAAAACCATAAGAGGATCAAAAACCAGGAAAAAACAGTGGAGAGTGGAAAGTTGGACGTAAGGGTGGTGGGAGAAAATTGAGTGAAAGATGAAATCTTATTTTTTTTAAGTAGTATAGATTTTTTGCATGTTTATTTCTGTGCCCATGGAATGTTCTGAGGGTTATTTTCCATGGGAAGCCATATTTTAACCAAGTATGAGCGCTACGAGAACACCCCTGATGAAAATATAAAATACAAACTGAAATATATGTGCTCTTAAGCAGAAAAGAGTGGCTAGCTCTATCCCGGACACAAGTAACCCAGGTTTTTTGTTCTTCTATAAATTGTAGCCATTCTTCCTATGCGGCAAAGATATGCTTTGGTTTCTTTTAGGAAAAAGAAAAGGAAGAAAACAAGTTTCTTTGGCTGAATTTTCTTGCTCCTAATACTCCATGTATCTTGCTTTCTTCAAATATACTCCATGTAAGATATATGCATGCAAAATGCAGCGCGTCAGTGCCACAAATAGATAAATGCAGATAAAAACTATGGGACATCTAATCTAAGCATGTGTTGAGCCTTGTGTTGTTGCGCACCCCTCCCCCGCGAAAGACATTGGAATTTGACCCGCTGACCGAGACATGCGCGTGTTCATACGAATGTCAACAAGACAGTGTGAACGGAGTTTGTTTCCAGGCAAGTGACGTGGAAGATAATTTATTCCAGCCAAGTGGCCGATTGGATAGCGCGGTCATGCTTAATTAGTTCATTCCATCCAAAACTTGCAGACTGATAACGGATTAACGGAGAGTAACAAACCCTGTCCCAGAATAACGGAGAGTTCTTCATACAACATATGCAATGATCCAACGACCAGAGACATCACTACGTGGTCTCAAGGGTAAGACGCGCGGCCAGTGCTGGCACACACTAGTGCAGAATCGGCCTATAGTGTCGGTTCGTAAGGGCCATTAGTGTCGGTTCTCCAACCGGCACTAAAGGGTGGGGACTAAAGCCCCCCCCCCCCTCCCCCCTTTAGTCTCGGTTCATCACGACCCGACACTAAAGGCCCACCACGTGGCACCTGTCGGCACCGTGGGCTGGGGGACCTTTAGTCTCAGTTGGTAACACCAACCGGGACTAAAAGTATTTAATTCTTTTAATTTTGGTTTATTTTTCCTTTTAATACTTTAGAGGTTTATAAATTAATTATGGTTTATTTTTTCTTTTAATTTTGTGTTTTCCATTTAATTATTTTTTATTTCAAACATATATTACGCTACTACATACTGTACACGTTGTGCATATATATATAAATAGAATTTCTCGTAGAACCGATCGTATATATATATCATCGAATTTCTCGTACGACGACCATTCACACACACACACACACACACACACACACACATATATATATATATACAATTTGGTATATACAATTTCTCCTACAATTTGTGGATCATTACATATGCAGGCATTACTGCTTGATCTTGTAATGGTATTCTCCTTTGGAATCTATGACCTGGTCGACCAGAAATCCAGCTATTTCCTCTTGAATTGCTCGTACCCGAGCCGTTGGTAGGAGCTGGCCCCGCATCTCCGTCAGCTATAAGAAGGAGATCAAGATGAATATATTAGTTGTGTGTATATATATTAGCTAGATCATGATAAAAAAATTATTGATAGTGTTCTGGCAACCGTACCCAAAGATTTCTTTCGTTTCTGCTCCTTTCAGACGTGATCGTGCGAATGTTCTCGCAAACGTAGTATGCGCATAAACTATTCCCCTGCTCCTGCCTCATGCACTTTACGAGAATAAAATTCAATCAGGTAATAATTAATCAAGCATGATAATGGTATTGAAACAAGAATTAAATAGATGCACGGACGTAGCTAGCTAGTACTACTTAATTACCTTGGCTCGCACCCATGTCAGCTTTTGTTCCCAGTCGCCTGGAACCAGTTTGACGAACTTGGCCCAATCCCTGCCCGCCGGCAAAGAAAATGAATAAAGGACTTATTAACTAGTTGATATTAGGAAATGAAGTAAAGAGGCCGACATAGTGCGATAATGATTGAAATTACCTGTCGACCATCCCCCTCACGGTTGCGTATTCGGATGTATTCTTATATAATGAGTCCAGTACTTCAACTTTTCCCTTGTCAACTACAATGATTAACAATATCCAGTGGTAACTGCATGCGCACACGTTTTGTATAATTAAGCGGGCATGTGCATAACTCATCAACTACACTTATTAACATCTAGTAAGTAAAAAATAGAATTTGTAGTACAAGATATAGTAACAGTCACCCGAAGTTGTATGGAAGTAGTATTTCTGGTTGGGTGTTTAGTTGCTTCAAAAACTCTAGCAGGAATATCTCTGTGTCTTTTCTTGAATATTCAGTTTCCCATATCGCCTGATTAACCGTATTTGGGTCAATGAACCCAATGCCATAGCGTCCATCTTTTTTCATTTCATACATCTTCATTCTGCATAATACCACAGAAAAGAATATAGTAAGGATAATTACAGGTAATGAACGAGAGCACAGCTAGCTAGCTAGAGACTTAAATTACAGAAAGAAATCACTTACAGACAATAGCAACTGACGATAGATTTGTCGAGTGCGTCTTGATTGAATAACTGAAACAACTCTGAATAATGAATCCACAAATCTTTTTTATGGAAGTAATGCTTTTTCTTGACTTTCACCATGAGGGACTCTTGATTGGTATTTGCTGTTTGTTGCATGTACCACGTATGCAAATTGTACAATCTCGTTGGTAGAAGCTTGACATCGTCAGGCTTGACCAGAGGTTTGCCGCAGACATATTGCCATTTTACTTCCATCTCTTTAAGCCCGGAGATTTCCTCAAGGCCTAGGTGTTGTTCAACAGTGACACCGGCCTTTTTAGCCTGCCTTTTATGATCGTCGGTTACTACCAGCCGATCGGCGGTACTCACAGGTGTTTGTACAATGAGCGGGGGGATCGATTGCACTGCCTGTTCTCCCAGCTGGGGAACAGTTTTCCCGCTTTTTCTGCCAACTGCTTGGCTCGAGCTCGAGCTCGACTCCTTTTGTCCTGCAAAATATGACTTCTTGATAGACCGCACATAGTCGCAATCCTTCTGATTGACAGCCGGTCGAGCCATATCAATAAAGTGTTGTGAGACATGCTCCGGAACTTTCTCCTTTGGCGGCGAGGGTGGTTTCGGTCCAAAATGGGCCTTCACTTTGGTATCCACTACGGTGTCGACTTCCTCCTCAGTCAGGTGGTAAGGCAACTTCGGAAGAGGCTTGAGGCTTGGACCATATTTGAATTTCTTGCCTGTTGTACCGCTAGCCGTCGTAGCTGCGGCCTCGATTTTTTTTCAAAAGTACTACATATTTTTGAACAAATTCGAAAAGCATATGTCCAAATTGAAAAAAAATCAAAAATAGCACCCCGTCGGCCTCTGGTGGGCCGAAGAGGGGCCTGTCGGCCGGCGGGAGGCTGAAGAGGGCCGGTCGGCCCACGGGAGGCCGAAGAGCCGGCTGTCGGCCCACGGGTGGCCGAAGAGCACCCGTCGGCCTCCAGGAGGCCGACAGGCCCCTGGATAAGGCCGACTGCCCGAGCTTCTTCCTCCTCTCGCTGCTCGTTCATCCTCTCTCTCGTTTTTTCAACAGAATTTTGCCCCCGCCCTCCGATCTCCTCCATCCTCCACCCATATTCCTATTCAATCCGCTGAAACAATAGATCATACCCATCTCCACCAGCCTACGGTCTCATTTTGTGCCATGGGGTAGTTTTTTGTTCGTTTGGAGGAGCCATGGTGGGGTGGTGGAGGTGTGGATTGTGAGGAGGTGGTGTGGTGGAGAGGAAGAAGAAGGGGACACACGCGTCGAAGGTATACCGATTTTTTTTAGTTTAGGTTAGTTTTTTTATTGTACGTAAAATTAATTTATGTAGTGTACGTGTACGTGTACATTTTAGTTTATGTTAGTAGTCATTTTAGTGTACGTGTTGGTAGTGTAAGTTTATTTAGTTTATGTTAGTAGTCATTTTAGTTTATTTTAGTATAGGTTTTTTTTAGTGTAGGTTTATTTTAGTATAGGTTTATTTAGTGTAGGTTTATTTTAGTGTAGGTTCTTTTTAGTGTAGGTTTATTTAGTGTACGTAGGTTTATTTTAGTATAAATTTGTTCGTTGCGAATAATGAGAAGCTGGCAATGTCTGCAACAGGTGAAAATGTCAGAATCCGTAAATTTGACTGTTTATTACGGCCCTGGTAATGTTCGATATAATGAGTTGGGGGTTGATCTTAGCGAGTTTAAAAAAGGCGTCATGACACTTTCAGACCCGGACAGACTGGACATTAGGCAGTTGAAGCACTGGTTGACTACTAGTTTTGGGCTGGATCCTGAAGTCTGTTCCGTCAGTATTCATGCATTGTGGACCAAATCCTGTAAAAATGTCAAGTGGGAGTTGATGCCGATAGATAGGAGCCAGCAATGGTTGTCCCTGTTAAGTCGTTCCAGAGACCGAAGAATCCACCCATATGCCCTAGTGCAACCAGTGGCGAAGGAGGAGAATTTCGTACAAGTCAACATGGGGTATGAACCAGGCGAGGGTAGTCAAGTTGCTAACGCGGTTTATGTATCCGGGTCACAGCCACCGGATGTGGATGCTAGTCAAGCCGAGAAAGAGTCAGATTATGTGCCACACAATGTTAGTGGTCATGATACGGCTCTGGTGTTGCTGATGGGGATGAGGAAGGCGATGAAATGCAGAGGGTGATGGAGGAAAAGGATGAGGATGGGTTTGCGGAGGATCTGGATTCAGAAAATTCCGAGCATGGGATCAGGACATATCCGCCGGCATTACTGTCAACGATGGCCATGAGACTCCATGGCAATATAATGTGAACCAAGTCCAGATCGGGGCTATGTTTGACACAAAGAAAAAATTGAAGTATGCGGTGATAAAGTGAGCTATGTCTACGCAGAGGGTTTTCCGGACACACATATCGAGTCCAACAAAATATACTGTGAAGTGTGTTGAAACATGTTGTCCTGCGAAGGTGCACGGGCACGTGCCGAAGTATAACATCCACTGGGTTGTCACCAATGTGGTCCCACATAATTGTGTGAGGAAAAACCTGTTGGTTCGTCATCCAAACCTGACTTCAACTCTCAAAGCGCAACTCATGTATACTGAGATAGTTGAGAAGAAAGATATGTAAGCAAAACATATCCAGAAAGCAGTGAAGGTCAGATGGAATTATGACATTCCATATGGGAAGGCTTGGAGGGCTAAGCAGAAGGCTATGGAGGAAAGGTTTGGGACGTTCTTCGACTCATATGATAATGTTGTCCGTCTCCTTGACATACTGAAGGAGAGGAATCCCGGCACTTATGTTAACATACAACACACGAGGTTGGAGATTATACCAGATTACAAGGTGTTGAAACGAGTATTCTTCTCTTTCGGTTTGTGCATCGAAGCTTTCTGGCATTGTCCTCCTGTGATGTTTGTGGATGGTACATTCCTGACTGGTCAGTACAAAGGGCAAATCCTGACTGCTATTGGTGTGGACGGGAACAACCAAATCATCCCACTAGCCATGGCATTTGTGGAGGGTGAGAACTTTCCGAGCTGGGTATGGTTCTTCCGGCAAGTTAAAATTACGATCGTGAAGGACCGACCAAACGTGTGTGTCATTCATGACAGACATCCTGGTATATTGAAGGCCGTGAAGACACTAAGTAATCCAACAGCTGACGAGCCAACACCTTGGAAGGACTTGCAAAGCCGGTGGTGCATGCGCCATCTGGGTGCAAATGTTTTCTCACAGTTCAAGAACAAACGGTTGATGAACTTGTTCAAAAAGTTATGCAAGAAGAACCAGCAGCGCAAATACGAATTTGTTTGGTCAAAACTAGATGAGTTTACTAAGAAGCAGGTCCTTGCTAGGAAGAAAATGGAAAAAGACCAGGTTAAATTAACAGCACTCATCGCGGAGCTAGAGGAGCCAGTAGGTCTTTGTGACTTGCCAGCAATTGACCCTCCTAATACGAAGAGAAAGAAGGGCATGGCAATAAAGAATTTTTCTGAGTGGATAGAGAAAGAGCCTCCAGTGAATTGGTCTTTGCTGCATGACACCCATGGAGCTAGGTATGGCCACATGACAACCAATCTTGCAGAGGTGTATAACTTCTTACTCATCCTCCGTCGATGCAGATCTCTTGCCCTTTGTCGATGTAGAACTATTGCCCTTCGACCATGCGGTAGTCTTGACCTTGGTGCTCGGCATGAAGACGTCCTCTTCGTCCTCCGTCGCTGCAGATCTCTTGCCCTTCGTCGATGTAGAGCTCTTGCCCTTCGACGATGCGGTAGTCTTGACCTTGGTGCTCGGCATGAAGAGGTCGTCTTCGTCCTCACTGTCTGCTGACCATAAATCTGAATTATTCCTTCCAAGCCTGATGTAAGATTCACTTTTATGCAGTTTGACCTTCTGCCATCTGCCATGCAACCTGAGAAGTTCTTTCCGTATCTCCTCAAATGCCCTGGGAGGCCACCCACTCCTAGCTAATGAGTGAGCCAACTCATTCATTATGGTGTCACTACTGATGAGTTCCTCCCATGGAACTACTCTATCATCCATCTTGGAATTGGCGGCTAGACGGAGAAGACGATCGGACATACCAGAGTGAAAAGTACGATCAAAAGGATAATGAGGATGAGACATCTCCACGAAAGGATGGCGGGAGCGAAAGGCGTGAGAGAAAGGGAGGACAGAAGGGCCTGTCCACCCATCTTACTGCGGATGTGGTTATATAGGTTCACAAGAGAAGATGGTGGGAGAGAATGGCGGGAAATAAAATGGCGGGAGAGAATGGCGGGAAAGAAAATGGCGGGAAAGAATGGCAGGAAAGAACGACGGGAAAGAAAATGGCGGGAAAGTTGCTGCAATGCGAACGTTAGGATACAATAACATAAATCTACTGAGAAAATAAGATACATAAAAATTAACATGTTCAAATTAAGATACAACTTGCTGCAATGGGAACGTTAGGATACAATAACATAAATCTACTGAGTCCACAAGATACATAAAAATTAACATGTTCAAATTAAGATACAACTTGCTGCGAATTTTAAGATACAACTTGCTGCAATGCGAACATTAGGATACAATAACATAAATCTACTGAGTCCAACGGGGATATTTTCCTTTTCCATCACCAGCTTCTTCTGCTGCCTTGGCTGCACGAGCCCTTTCTTTCTTTATCTGCCTCTCAGCCTCACGGGCCTCCTGTCGCTGTCGGTAAACCTCCGCCAGTCGTAGTCCCTCTTCTCGGTTTTTCTTCTTCATCTCATCAAGAAAAGCCCTCTGCTTCACACAGTACTCTTGCCACTCTCTCTCCTGCTCCGCTTTCTCCTCTGCTGCCGCCTTCGCGCGTCGCTCTTCTGCGTCCAAACTTGCCCATGCACGACGACCTCTTTCACGAATCTCGGTCACCGCCCAGTCCGGTTTTTTCGTGTCAATCCAACGATAGTACATGCACAGAGGCGGAGAAGACTACAACAAAAAAAGAAATAGAAATATCAAATCAACAATAATATCAACAACGTGTTTATTCTTGGTGACTTAAACATACCGGAGGCCTGATGTACGGTGAAGTAGCAACGGGTGGATCTTCCTCATAATTGGCGCACATGAAAAACTTCATGCCCAACCAATCTGAAAATCCGTCACCTCCTTCACCTTGCACAGATCGCCACACCAACAACGAAGTACTTCCACCCCCCGAGGCAAAGTCGCACTCTTCATTTTCGTAGGCCTAATGCTTTGATCCGAGCAAGGCAAACTCATAATGACTACCGCGTTGGTGTTTTGAAGTGGGGCTGGACGATGGAGAAGAGAGTGAGAAAGAGCAAGCAGTGTGGGCAGAAGCAAAGAGAAGAGCGTGAGAGAGCAGGCAACGGCATCTCGTATATAAAGATGAGGAGCACTGTGTTGTCAGTAGAAGAAAATAAAACACGCGCGTCCGCCGCAGCAATAGCACTGCACCGCAGACAGCAGGAATCAGACAAAGCAGACACCCGCGCGCTCGGCCGAATCTTTGCCTAAAAATCAGCGCCGTTTGCATAAAAATCAGCGCCGTCATCATAAGAAATCAGCGCGGTGCGATTATGCCAATCACTACAGTCTGCCGTGGAAATCAGCGCATTTTGCTGCAGTGTGGGCATCAGAATCAGCGTCTGCGCATGGGATAAAGCAAGGGAAAAGCGAGATGTGCGTCCAGCCGAGGGAGAAGCCGTCGGTGGCGGCAGGCCCCGGAGGCCGACTCGCAATTTTTGATACATTTAAGTGCAAAAAAACTTCAGTACAAAGTTGGAAAAAAACTCCAGTACAAAATATTACACCAACACTACACCATGTTGTACTTCACAGTCTATAAGTACGATCACTGCGGCAGAGGGCTGAAAACAACAGCAAGCTCCTGATCACGCTCTTTGAAGGTTATGAGCACCAAATTGTTTACTTCAATAGACGATGCCCGAAGAAAATTACCGAAACCTTCCTTGTTCAACACCATTCTACCACCCAAGCCAATAAAGTAGGAACAAGGAATGCTCACAGATATATCATCATCTTCAGAATCTAAAGTAATTTCAAGAGTTAAAGAACCAGTCCTAGGAATTGACAAAAAATCCTTCAAACTCCTCACAACCATGGTCGGAATAACCTGACAAAAACATCAAGTTATATGATGTTCGGCTAACAAATTTAAAACAGTATAGTACAGCAAAGAACAAATAAATAAACAGTAGCCATAAACAAAGCTCACCATATGTTGACCATTAACATTCATGGAATCAATCCTATGAACAAAAGGAGTACACAATATGTAGTTGTCATCAAAGAGCTGTCGCGACATGACATACATTTGGTGATAATTCAGACTGAAGACACCACGACTATAAAAACAACTGTCAACAAGTTCCCTCTGAGTTTCACTCAGATCCTCAAGAGCTACAAAAAAATAATTTCACAAATTGAGCAGAACAACAAAACGTATAAGCTGAAACAAAACTTTAAATCACTCAAAAAAAAACTTACCAACACAGGGTAAAGGGAACAACATAACACCATCCCGATGAAAATCAACACCAATCATAGTTCCATAGTGCTCCCGTGGGCCGACCGGCCCTCTTCGGCCTCCCGCCGGCCGACAGGCCCCTCTTCAGCCCACCAGAGGCCGACGGGGTGCTATTTTCGATTTTTTTTCAATTTGGACATATGCTTTTCGAATTTGTTCAAAAATAGGTAGTATTTTTGAAAAAAAATCTGCGGCCTCTCTCTTCCATTTTTGCTTAGGCGATGGAGCACACTGAGTCGGCGGAGATGGCAGGCGCGGTGCCGGACTTGGAGGAGGAGGAGTCGGCTGACGCCGTGCTGGACTTGGAGGAGGAGTCGGCTAACGCGGTGCCGGACTTGGAGGAGGAGGAGTGGGCTGACGCCGTGCCGGATTTGGAGAAGGAGTCGGCTGACGCGGTGCCGGACTTGGAGGAGGAGGAGTCGACTGACGCGGCGACGGACTTGGAGGAGGAGGAGTCGGTGGCCTTGGAAAGACGATGCAATCCTTTTTCCATAGAATGATACGATGTATGGCCTCTCCCAGTGTTCTCTCCTCGTCACCTCCAAGAATGTCAAGTTGTAGCTCGTGATATCCTGACATCACTTCATCAACCCCGACACGAGCATAGCCAGCTGGAATGGGATTGCAATGGAAGGTTGCTTCAGGGGGATTTGCTAAAGCATAGCCGTCCGCCACCTTCATGGATAAGTTCTTCACTTTCATGTGTAGCTCACAGTTAGTTCTGTCTTTGATATCATCCACAGGGTAGCTAGCTAGCAGTGCATCATCGATATCGGCCGGGGCGGAACCCACGCTGCTTCTCGGCATAGATGGGACGGTGCTATCCAATGCTGGATTGATCTGCTCATGCTGCCGCTGAGACACCCTTTCCTGGCTGAGTGAGTCGATCTGCTCCTGCTGCCGCATGAAAGCGCGTTCCAACTCCAGGTGCTTTGATTCTAGGCCTTCAAGGCGGAGTGCTTCCTCCTTCTGCTTCTGCTCCTCCTGCTTCTTCTTTCTCGCACGGCTTCTGTAGTCGTCGTTCAAATCCGCAAATTCCTCAAACCACGGAACAACGCCTTTGCCTCGTGTTCTTCCCGGGTGTTCAGGATTCTTCAGGGCGCGCGTAAGCTCATCGTTCTCTCTGTTGGGCGTGAACACCCCCGTTCGAGCTTCTTCTATTGCAAGAAGTATTTCGTCTGTCGCTTCTTTAAGACTTGCCTTCACCTTAACCAGCCCTGTCTCTGGGTCCAACTTCCCCCCGTGCACATAAAACCATGTCCTGCACCTGGGGGGCCATGTCAATGTAACTGGAGTGACCCCTGCACTAATCATCTCTTGCTCAGATTTATCCCACTTAGGCAGGGCCACCTGGTAGCCACCTGGCCCCATATGATGGTGCCACTTCTTTTTCGCAGCATTAATCTTGTTTTTTCTCGACCGTTCCTGAGCTTCTTCCGATTCCTTGAACTTCACGAAAGCGTCCCAGTGATCTTTTGCCTTCACCAGTGCTCCCGTGAATTCTGGAGTCTTCTTTCCGGATTTGACGTACTTAGTCCATGTATTTTTCTTGAAGGTGTTGAATGCGATCACCATCTTTTTAAGAGCATAGTTTCTGACTTTCTTCAGATCTGCATCTGTCAAATTATCTGGTAGGGTGAAATGTTCCTTGAGCGTAGTCCAAAGCACATCTTTTGCTCTTTCGTCGACAAAAGTAACTTGGCCTGCTCGATCTCCCTTTGCTGGCTTTTTCCATTCTTGAACGGAGATCGGGATTTGGTCCCTAACAATAACTCCGCATTGATTCTTGAACTTGGTCGCATTTTTACTAGGTTCAAGCGGTTCGCTAGTTGATGTTTTGATGGAATCGATGTTGAACTTTACGCCTTTATCCAACTTTTTGGCCGGGCCTCGAACTACCCTGTCGCTTGTAGAAGATTTACTCAATCCGGAGGCCTAAAGGAAGAAAGATCGATTCGTTGGTACATACAAATCAATTAAGACATGTAATGATCACCGGATGGCTTATATAATAAATATACCTCGCCGGTCTTTGTTATTTGAAGAACATTTTCTTCGTCAACATCGTTGTCGTCGCCTTCATCTATTCGTTCGTCTTCATCAAATATCATACAACCCTCACCGGAATTGTTCAGATATTGCGAGCCGTCATCATCTTCAGGTTCATGCTCTGGGCTCTTGGAGCGTATGATGTCGAACAGAGCCTCTTCTCCTTCTCTGCCGGTATTGTCCATAGCTTTTATTTAACTAATCCAGAAGAAAGATAAAACAATTTAGTATTCAAATTAGAATGCATGCAATCAATAAGGAAAAACTGAATCATAGTACATAATATGCATCTCGAATAATTCATATAATATGCATCATCAAATATAATCTCGAATAAATCGTCTCGAATATTATCGAATATAATATCGAATACATCTCGAGTATTATCACTAGCTAATACAGATCGAATATTATCGAAGAATCTAGTTCACTCGCGGTTCCTGAGGCGCGGGCGGTGGATACCCAAAGAGAAGGAACTATGACAGGATCATAGCTCGGGTGAGATCCCTGAAGAACCTGCCAGGTATTGGAGAACCTGACGTCCAACGCATCCATGTAGCGACGGACGTGCTCGTCCTCCTCCCTGACACGGCGACGTACCACCTCCGGCGGGGCCGGCTGCCTCCGCACCGAAAGTGGCCCACGCGAACGCCACCAAAGAAGCTCCGGGTCGACGACGGGACCCGGGGCCGGGTTCCTCACCAAGCTGCGCGCCCCTGAAGGTAGCACCTCCAAGTGCCAGCCCGGCGGAGCCCAGTCCCGAACGTTGCCCCTCTGAAGCAGGACGTCGTCGCGAACGAGTCGGCGACGAGGATGGGGGCCAGGCATCGTTGACTCCGAGAAAAAATTCTTATGAAAAAAAATTCTAATTAACATTTCTATCCATCTAATTAACATCTAATTAACATTATATACATCTAATTAACATTTATAAAAAAATTCTATACATCTAATTAACATTTAACATTTCTATCAATCTAATTAACATCTAAAAAAATCTAATTAACATTTCTATACATCTAATTAACATTATTAGTATACCCTAATATCTAACATTTCTATACATCAAATTAACATCTAATTAACATTATATACATCTAATTAACATTTATAAAAAAAATCTATACATCTAATTAACATTTAACATTTCTATACATCTAATTAACATCTAAAAAAAATCTAATTAACATTTCTATACATCTAATTAACATTATTAGTATACTCTAATATCTAACATTTCTATACATCTAATTAACATTATATACATCTAATTAACATTTATAAAAAAATCTATACATCTAATTAACATTAAACATTTCTATACATCTAATTAACATCTAAAAAAATCTAATTAACATTTCTATACATCTAATTAACATTATTAGTATACCCTAATATCTAACATTTCTATACATCTAATTAACATCTAATTAACATTATATACATCTAATTAACATTTATAAAAAAAATTCCATGGCGGCAGGGGCTCACAGCGGGGCGACGACGACGGCGACGGCGCGCGAGCTCGAGGAGGGGGCGACGCGCGACGGGGGCGGCGACGGCGTGAGCGGCACGTCAGGGGCGGCGACGGCGTGGGCGGCGCGTTGGGGGCGGCGACGGCCTCGGGGCAGGCGGTGCGTCGGGGGCGCGCGGCGGCGATCTCCTCTGTTCAGTGGTCGAAGAGACGAAGAAGCAGAGGGAAAATGAAAAAAAATTCAACTGCTGCTTATATAGGAGGACTTTTAGTCGCGCTTGGTGGCTCCAACCGCGACTAAAGACCCCCCTTTAGTCGCGGTTGGAGCCATCAACCGCGACTAAAGGTGAATTTCACCAGCCGAAGCGGCGGGAAGCGAAACCCTTTAGTCGCGGTTGGTGGCTCCAACCGCGACTAAAGGGGGGTCTTTAGTCGCGGTTGGATCCACCAACCGCGACTAAAGACCTGTTCCTGGCACGGCGCACTGCGGTGGAAGTTTAGTCCCACCTCGCTAGTCGAGGGGCGTCTCGACCAGTTTATAAGCCCCGGCGCGGGCACTGCATTGAGCTCCTCTCTAATGCAGGCCTTCTGGGCCTACCTCTGCTGCGATTCCCTGTGGGCCTACTGGGCCTACGTGGCCCAGTAGGCGGGATTTTTTTAATTTATTTATTTTTCATTTTTTTTGTTTTCTACTTTAATTTTTTTATATTTCTGAGTTGTTTTTTTCTTTATTTAGAGTTTCTTTGTGAATCCTTTTGCTTTAGGTAAAAAAAAATATAAACTTTCTGTTAGTGCCAGTAGTTTTCAAATTTGAATAGTTTAAATTTGAATTATTTGAAATTTGTGTGAATCACTAGTTAGTGAATAATTTACTTTAAAAATAGATTTTTCAGTGATTATTTTTTCTTCTGTTTAATTTTATTGTGTTTTATCATTATATTCAATTTGGTAATACTTAGGTTATTTAAAAAAATGAAATGCCTTTATAACAGACGAGTTTACGTCTGAAACCCTGATACTTCGAAAGAGTTTGTCCATTTTGTACACGAAGTGCATCCAGTTTTTGCCGTAACCCTCTCAACTTTTTAGCACATGCTATGTGGGTGAAATGATGATACCATGCCAACTTTCAACCTTTTCAGAGTTCATTTGTAGTGCTTTTCAATTTCAGGGTCATTTAGTTCAAAAAATCAGTAAATGCATGAAAAATAGCAAATCAAGTCAGAAATGGTTGAAAATTGATGGCGTGGCTTCGAATGGTGCATACTGAACGCACAAAAAGTTTGGAGTTGAAATAAGTTTAAAAAAATGGAATGCTTTGTAACAGACGAGTTTTCGTCTGAAACCGTGATACTTCGAAAGAGATTGTCCATTTTGTACACGAAGTGCATCCAGTTTTTGTCGTAACCCTCTCAACTTTTTTGCACATGCTATGTGGGTGAAATGATGATACCATGCCAACTTTCAACCTTTTCAGAGTTCATTTGTAGTGCTTATCAATTTCAGGGTCATTTAGCTCAAAAAAAAATCAGTAAATGCATGAAAAATAGCAAATGAAGTCAGAAATGGTTGAAAATTGATGGCGTGGCTTCGAATGGTGCATACTGAATGCACAAAAAGTCTGGAGTTGAAATAAGTTTAAAAAAATGAAATGTCTTTGTAACAGACGAGTTTTCGTCTGAAAGCCTGATACTTCGAAAGAGATTGTCCATTTTGTACACGAAGTGCATCCAGTTTTTGCCGTAACCCTCTCAACTTTTTAGCACATGCTATGTGGGTGAAGGTCGTACCAATCAGGAAGAAGCACACGGATCGTGTGTTTCTTTCAAGCGCTTGTGAGCTGTTGGATCAGCACTATAACGAGTAGTCCCGGTTCGTGCTAGCAACCGGGACTAAAGAGGCACATGACCCTATATATAGCCCACCTCTCGGACATGTTCGACACTTAGTGTGTGTACTCATTCGGATTCAAATCATTCGGATTCCCTGCATACGGTCCAACCGTGCATTTCATATTTCCACCGTTGGGCTGTATGCAGGGGAAACCGTGTGTTTTTTTGATCTATCTAGAAATCCTTTAGTTCATCGACCGAATACAAATCATTCGGATTCCCTGCATACGGTCCGACGGTGCATTTCATATGCGGGCACTCACGAGCCACCGTCGGGCTGTATGCAGGGGAAACCGTGTGTTTTGTTGATCTATCTAGAAATCCTTTAGTTCATCGACCGAATACAAATCATTCGGATTCCCTGCATACGGTCCGACGGTGCATTTCATATGCGGGCACTCACGAGCCACCGTCGGGCTGTATGCAGGGGAAACCGTGTGTTTTGTTGATCTATCTACAAATCCTTTCATTTTCCGACGGTATATTTCATTTTTCCAACTCCATTTTTACAAAGACACTTAGAAAGAAACAAAAGACAAATAGAAAGGATGATGCTCAATTGGCGGTGAAGCCGGTCACATCCCAGAGTGGGATCTTTGGGTATAAAACTTTTTCTTCGCGTGTGTCCCTTTGCGTCGTAACCATGGACAATCTTCATCGTTTAACTTGATGCTCGGGTCAACATTCACTCTGAAGGGAGCAATTTCATGAAACTTTTCATAATCTTCTGACATGTCTGTCTTGTCCTCCACTCCCACGATGTTTCTTTTCCCTGAAAGAACTATGTGGCGCTTTGGCTCATCGTATGATGTATTCCCTTTCTTATCTTTTCTTTTTCTCGGCTTGGTAGACATGTCCTTCACATAGAAAACCTGTGCCACATCTTTGGCTAGGACGAATGGTTCGTCTGCGTACCCAAGATTGTTGAGATCCACTGTTGTCATTCCATACTGCGGGTCTTCCTTTACCCCGCCTCCTGTCAGATTGACCCATTTGCACCGAAACAAAGGGACCTTCAAACCAAGTCCATAGTCAAGTTCCCATATCTCCTCTATGTAACCATAATATGTGTCCTTTGGCCCATTGATGTTTGCTGCATCAAAGCGGACACCACTGTTTTGGTTGGTGCTCTTTTTATCTTGGGCGATCGTGTAAAATGTATTCCCATTTATCTCGTACCCTTTGAAAGTCAATATAGTCGAAGATGGTAACTTGGACAGCAAGTACAGGTCATCTTCAACAGTGTCGTCATGCATGAGACGTGTCTGCAACCAACCGGCGAAAGTCACCGTTTGTTCATGTGTAATCCAGTTGTCAGACTGCTCCCGGTGTTTGGAGCGTAGAATATTCTTGTGTTGCTCGATATACGGAGCCACCAAGGTGGAACTTTGTAGAACTGTGTAGTGTGCTTGCGCCAAAGAATGCCCGTCCCGGCATATTAGTGAATTCTTTCCTAGCGTGCCTTTTCCACCCAGTCTGCCCTCATGCCGCGATTCAGGAACACCAATCGGCTTAATGTCAGGAATAAAGTCAACACAAAACTCAATGACCTCCTCTGTTTCATGGCCCTTGGAGATGCTTCCTTCTGGCCTAGCACGATTATGAACATATTTCCTTAAGACTCCCATGAACCTCTCAAAGGGGAACATATTGTGTAGAAATACAAGACCCAGAATGGCAATCTCCTCGACTAGGTGAACTAGGACGTGCGTCATGATATTGAAGAAGGATGGTGGGAACACCAACTCAAAACTGACAAGACATTGCACCAAATCATTCTCTAACCTTGGTAGGATTTCTGGATCGATTACCTTCTGAGAGATTGCATTCAGGAATGCACATAGCTTCACAATGGCTAATCGAACATTTTCCGGTAGAAGCCCCCTCAATGCAACCTGAAGCAGTTGCGTCATAATCACGTGGCAGTCATGAGACTTTAGGTTCTGGAACTTTTTCTCTGCCATATTTATTATTCCCTTTATATTCGATGAGAAGCCAGACGGGACCTTCATACTGAGCAGGCATTCGAAGAAGATTTCCTTCTCTTCTTTGGTAAGAGCGTAGCTGGCATTACCCTGAAACTGCTTTGGATCCATGTCGTCTTCTCCGTGCATACGTTGCTGGTCCTCCCGTGCCTCCTGTGTATCTTTTGTCTTCCCATACACGCCCAAGAAGCCTAGCAGGTTCACGCAAAGATTCTTCGTCACGTGCATCACGTCGATTGCAGAGCGGACCTCGAGGTCTTTCCAATAGGGTAGGTCCCAAAATATAGATTTCTTCTTCCACATGGGTGCCCGATTGTCAGCATCATTCGGAACAGATTGTGCGCCAGGACCCTTTCCAAAGATTACTTTTAAATCCTTGACCACATCAAGTATATCATCACCAGTACGGTGGCGAGGCTTCTTCCGGTGATCTGCCTCACCTTTGAAATGCTTGCCTTTCTTTCTTACGGGATGCCTGCTCTGAAGAAATCGACGATGCCCCAGGTACACATTCTTCTTACATTTATCCAAATATATACTGTCGGTATCATCTAAATAGTGCGTGCATGCGTGGTATCCCTTTTTTGTCTGTCCTGAAAGGTTACTGAGAGCAGGCCAATCATTGATGGTTACAAACAGCAACGCATGTAGGTCAAATTCCTCCTGTTCTTTCGCATCCCATGCACGTACACCTTTTCCATTCCACAGCTGTAAAAGTTCTTCAACTAATGGCCTTAGGTACACATCAATGTCGTTGCCGGGTTGCTTGGGGCCTTGGATGAGCACTGGCATCATAATGAACTTCCGCTTCATGCACAACCAAGGAGGAAGGTTATAGATACATAGAGTCACAGGCCATGTGCTATGATTGCTGTTCTGCTCCCTAAAAGGATTAATGCCATATGCACTTAAACCAAACCATACGTTCCTTGCGTCCTTTGCAAAGTCCTTCCACTTTCTCTCAATTTTTCTCCATTGCGATCCGTCAGCGGGTACTCTCAACTTCCCGTCTTTCTTACGGTCTTCGTTGTGCCATCGCATCAACTTGGCATGCTCTTTGTTTTGGAACAAACCTTTCAACCGTGGTATTATAGGTGCATACCACATCACCTTGGCAGGAATCTTCTTCCTGAGGCACTCGCCCTCAACATCACCAGGGTCATCGTGGCCGATCTTATAGCGCAATGCACAGCATACCGGGCATGCATTCATATCCTCGTACTCACCGCGGTAGAGGATGCAGTCATTAGGGCATGCATGTATCTTCTGCACCTCTAATCCTAGAGGGCAGACGGCCTTCTTTGCTTCGTACGTACTGTCGGGCAATTCGTTGTCCTTTGGTAGCTTATTCTTTCTTATTTTCAGCAACTTTTCAAATGCCTTGTCAGTTACACCATTCTCTGCCTTCCATTGCAGCAATTCCAGTGTGGTACACAGCTTTTTCTTGTCATCTTCGCAATTTGGGTACAACAATTTCTCGTGATCCTCTAACATGCGCTGCAACTTCAGCTTCTCCTTTTCACTTGCGCAGTTTCTCTTTGCATCGGCAATGGCCCGACCAAGATCATCAGCGGGCTCATCTGATGCCTCTTCTTCAGCTCTTTCCCGCATTGCCGGCTCAGCTTCTTCCCCCATTGTTGTACCATCGTATTCATGGAACCCATGGCCAGGATAGCTGTCATCATCCTCTTCTTCTTCATTCTCTTCCATTAGGACCCCTCTTTCTCCGTGCTTGGTCCAACAGTTATAGCCGGACATGAAACCGGACTCAAACAGGTGGACGTGAATGGTTCTTGAGTTAGTGTAATTTCGATCATTCTTACAGCCAGCACATGGACAATGCATAAAACCATCCGCCCGCTTGTTTGCCTCAGCCGCAACCAGAAAAGTATGCACGCCATTAATGAACTGGGGAGAGCATCGGTCATCGTACATCCATTGCCGGCTCATCTTCATTACACAACACCGAAAAGACCAAATTAATACAAGTTCATACATAAAGTTCATACACACTTGTTCTCATAAAACAACATACAAACTCTCTAGCTAAAGCATTTAAATGCAACAACAAATGCTATCAAGATCGCAACTAAGGTAACAATTGATCCAACAGCATAGTGATACCAAGCCTCACTATCAATGGCATATTTTTTAAATTTTCTAATCTTCAAGCGCATTGCATCCATCTTGATCTTGTGATCATCGACGACATCGGCAACATACAACTCCAGTTTCATCTTCTCTTCTTCAACTCTTTTCAATGTTTCTTTCAAATACTCGTTTTCTTTTTCAACTAAATTTAACTTCTTGACAAGAATATCTATGTCGGTTGCAATTTCCGGTTCACATACCTCCTAGATAAAAATATCTATGTCAACTTGATGGGCATAATTGTCATAAACACGAAATGCAACAAACAGTTATAAAAGAGAGTATATACCACATCCAAATCATAAACCGGACGAGGGCCGACGGGGACGGATATCAAAACCATGCCACTATGTATAACAAACAACCATATAGGTAAGAAAACTATACAAGTAACTATCTAAATCTTACAAACATGATTTTTTTATAAAAAGGATAAGAACAAGAGGCTCACCAAGGTGGTGCTGGCGATGGGACGGTGCGGGCGATCGACGATGGTTAGGACGGGGATGGGAAGGCACTAAGTAAACCACACCTACACATGCAAAGTAAGAAGTTAATTTGAGCTCAAATTGCATATAAATCAAATAAACTACCACATATAAATACTCCCAAACTAAAACCCACAAATCACTATACTTATAGAGCATTGCAAGAGCTAATCTAGCAATGAGAGATGAAAGGACAAAGTTGCTAACCATTGTGAACACTTGGATGGATGGGGTGCCTCCAAATCTTGACAAATTTTGGCAAAAAAGGAGAATGAGCTCGGGGAAGAGAGGAAGAACCAGAGGAGAGGAAAGGGGAAGAACAGAGAGCTCGGGCTGGCCGAAGGGTTCATATAGGGGACCTTTAGTCCTGGTTCGAGACACAAACCGGGACTAAAGGTTAGCCTATAGTCCCGGTTCGTAGCACGAACCGGGACTAAAGGTTATTGTGGGGCCCCAGGCTGACGCCAGCCTGCCACCACCGCTTTAGTGCCGGTTCGTGGCACGAACCGGGACTAAAGGTCCGGAATGAACCGGCACTAATGATGCCCGTCACGAACCGCGACTAATGGTCACATTAGTGCCGGAACAAAACCAGACCGGGACTAAGGATGTGGACAAAAGGTCTGTTTTCTACTAGTGCATACCGCCCTCAGAACGGAGCAACGATGCCGCTCGGCCAACGCTAGAGCGGCAGCGAGGGAGCCCATGTCGACGTGTCGGCACAGTGCCTCCTCACAGATGAGCTTCAAATTTTCCAGCTCATACCTGTCCGCCGCAACGAGTAACTTCCCCGCCGTAGCCGCCGACTCGAGCAGGTTCGTGTCCAGAGCCGAGTTTGTGTAGATGAACTGCAGCAGAGTCCTGAACACGTCGGCGTCCATGTCGTTGACTCGTATACGTAGTGGTGGAGTATTGTCGTCGCCGTCGGTTGTCGGGGGGAGGCAGAGATCCGCCTTGAAGAAGAGCGGTGACTGGGCCTCCAGAATCCACCGGTGTGCGGCGAACGTCTCTCCGCCGACCACGATCTTCACGTCCGGTCTCTCCTTGTTCCAGACGGCCTCCGTGAGTTTGTCACGCAAGCGGAACGGCGGCTTCAGGACTGTGGATTCCGGCGCGGCGTTCTCGGTGCGGTGCTTTGTGACGGTGACGTCGCAGAGGATGGTGAGGCAGTTGTCCTTGAGATGCTTCTCCGCGTCCAGCTCTTCGTGTTTCACGATGTGCTCACCCCGTGTAAGACCGCAGAACTCTGAGAAGCGGTGCTCCGTAATGTCTCGGGTGTACCATGGCTTCCAGAACTGATCGAGTACGCTCACCTGGGCGTTGGCCGTGGCATCCCCGGTCCTTTGGTGACTGGCATGCCCGAGGAAGAGGGAGATACGGGGGCTCTCATTACGCTCCCGATAGCCGACACAGCCGTTTGGGTAGCACGAAAAAGCCCAGTCGTGGCCGCCGAGGGTGAAGATGCTTGATCTCAACGCCACCCCAACGGGGAACGTCTCCCTGGTTTGACTGTACCTGTCGATCCGGAGCATGTGGGTGCCGGTCACCTTCCTGGCGGCGATGGTTGAACCAGAGAGGCGCTGCCGTCCAGCGCCGCGTAGGGCGGAGAAGAGCACCAGCATTGACATGACAGGACCTAGCGCCTTCGACGAAGGAGACGACCACCGGACGCGGTTTGCAGATGCACAAGGTATATGCGCGCGGCAAATCAGGATGTGCATGCTCGAGTATATACGCCTCTGGTAATGGTATATGTTGTAAAGTGAAAGTAAAAAGACAAATAAAGAGTCTAAATGATTCCACTTATTCCATTGCAATGTGGGAGACCCACTTATATACATGATGAAGGGGTGTGTTGGGGAGACACCTCTTCCCCAACAGACATCTCCTGGAAGGCATCCCTTCCATACAATTGATCACATGTGCTATTTCTCAACACTCCCCCTTGATCAATTCGTCAACCGTATATTGCAAACTGAAAACTCCTCCAAAAACCCTGTGGGAAAAATTAAGGAGAAACCTTATAATAGTATGCCATCGAAAACTCCTTTAAAACCCGATGGGAAAAATATAAGGAGAAACCAATATGGCATGCATCCGCACTTGTATTTATATTATCTCGTTAAAAACCTTATATGAGAAACCATCATGGAAAACTCATAAAGGGAAAAAGAGTACAATATGAATGGTCTAAAGATCACCAACAGGTTATAACTTGGGATTTTACTCCCCCTGAACTTTGCAAACATCAATGTTGTCTCATACCAATTCCACGAACCTCATTCTGGAATATAAACGTTGGTAGAGACATTGTGAATCTCACAATAATTTGTTTGCATATTATCCTCTTCCATTTCTGTAATTCGCGAGGATAAATATAACCCATAAGCAATACAAGTGACATTATCTTGCTAGATAATGATAATTGATTCCAATGAATCTTCACATGTTCTCACATGTGACCAGTCATTCTGCGAAGACATGTATATCTTGTCATGCTTCAAACATAGTTATGGCAGAATGATCACAGGAATGACTCATTTAGAGTCTATTCTGAAGGCTTCCCTCAGAATACTCTTCCAGTAAATCCAGTCTTTGATATGGCATTGTTGGGATCAGATTATCAGCCACTATCAGGATATCACACCATGGTCCCATCTTGATTTTCCCAATGGAATTAATCAAGACCTTTTGTGTCTTGGAAATATCTGAGGATATTCCTTACACCAACCATTATACCTTATATTGGGGATTGCACTCTCAATAAATTGCCAACAAATATAGTGTCAGGCCTGACTTACATTGCAATATATATATATGAGTGCTCCGATGGTACTCGGATATGGAACTTCGTGTCCACTATCACTTCACCATTTCCCCTGGACTTGTGTCCCATGTCAGGTATAATATGACCATATGTGTCTTTGATATGATATATCCATATTGAACTTTTTCAATATTTCCAGATATATAAAGACTGTAAGACATTTATTCCCGGGGAATATGCTCAAACTATAAACTTAGCATCATTTGGTTTGACCCAAATACCCGTCTCAAAATGATTGTGTATATCTAATATGTCTTGTATAGACATTATGATAAGATCATCCACATCAATAAGAAGATGTAAATCCAATTCAGGATATCTTCATGAATACACATCAAAAACCATTAGTATTAGAGTAATCCTTATCAAGGAGTAACTCACTTAGTCGGTTGTACCACACAACTCTCCGACCTCTTCAAAGTCATAGAATTACTTCTGAAGCTTCACACACACATGTTGCGATTTATCATTGGATTCGGAATATTAAGCCCTTTAAACGACTTCAATATATATATATATATATATATATATATATATATATATATATATATATATATCCGAACTTAACGATCCATGTGAGTATGTATCCACTACAAACATCAACCGCATGGATTTGTAATGTCAATTTAGTATCAAAACATAATTCCACTCATACCTGGAAGGTATGCTACATCGTAACCGATGTCGGGTCTCTGCGAAAACCCATGTGCTACAAGCCTCGCTTTCTCACCACCTCATCTATTTCGTTTCTGAAAGAAAAATCACTTCTCTTCCCTACCGAAGATACTTATGAGGAGCAGGTTTTACTATGGTAAACACCTCTCTTTTGATGAGCGAGTGCTAATCTTCCTAATTGCTTCCTTTCATTTGAACCGATATAAGTGCTAACAACACTCTCCATGGATTTTGGTTCAGGGTCCAAAAGGATTTCAGCAATTCTCAAGAAGAAATTTATGTCGACATATGTAGACTTTGAATATACGATTCTCATGAATCAATATCATTTGTGGAATTCTCGTTATGCCTATTAACTCCTTGTGATTTCCCACAACAACGGAGTCAAGGTGTTTCGATGTCCCAGCAACATAAAAATGTGTGCACTTCTGTGCTGGGCTCTGGATGACGCGCATCCATCAGGTGTCATTCAACGCGAGGTTGAATCACATTTACTGATTGAGGAGACCATTTCCTCTATTTCCGCGGAAACATATGAGAATTTAATCCCATGTGACCAGAATTCTCCCCCTCTTGCTCTCATCTGGGGATACGAGTGGTTATTAGGTACCTCCACTCGTTCTGGTACTACAATTTCGTGACACCTTTGTCATCAGTAAATGTATATGGCAGATTATTTGCAATTGCAAATTTCTCATAACCTGAACCAATAGTTCAGATTCTTAAGTACGTGGACAAAATGTCTATGACATTTCTTATGCACTTCCTGGCATTCTATGTGGTACATTTCTCCCCCTAATGCCAGAAAATGTCCTTATTGCAAAAGCAATCAGCACACGGGCAGCAAATAACTCCCTCCCAGGGTTAAGGTATTTGACGGATTAACAACCATACCACAGTTATTCCTCACATAGATCCCAAATATATGTGAAGGCCCTTAATGTACGCCGGGGTGGTGATATCGGTATGCAACTGAATTACCGCAGATGGGAAATACTTCATTCATTTCCACGTACAAACTTCAAGGGGACACATTATATATGCATTTGGTCTCATTTAGACCAAATATGCGGTGTGTGGGACCGCATGTTACCACCAACAAAATGTTGGCTAATCACAATTCTGTAGCAATGGCCATGCAACTTGACTCTCTTTGACAAGAGATCTAGCCACACCATTATGGGTAGGTACATGACATACTGAATATGACCATGGAATTCTCGTGAATCAAATTCAACGACATTTCCATTCCAATGGAATTATCCCAGGCGTAGGATCATTTGCTCCAAATTCGTTAATTTGAGCACTTAATTCGGTAAACACATGGTTTTGTGTGGATGATCCACACCTAAGACCATCTTCTAGATGTGTCTATGAATACCATGAAGTACCAAAATAACCCAGCCAATGGTTGAATATTTTGCATCATTCTTGAATCTGTTCAAGAATAATGAGTGGCTAATTCAAATTTTAAGGTGAGAGTGCCTTAAAACTAATTCCCCTATGGCACATGTAGTGCACACAAAATCTTACGATTGTCGGGAAACTTTGTTGTGGCCAACAGAATTATCAATAATTTTTCTAATCGTCCTCATACCAGACTGATAAAAGGAGGAAAAAATATTGTGTACGCAACAATACTGAGTATGAACTTATTCATACACCCAATTTCTCAGAACTATCATGTCCCATGTACAAGTTGTTGCAAATTATACCACATGTAGTAGTACAATTATAGGCTAATGATATATTGGGATAATTAGGAGACAACATAAGATATCCAAAATATCTTGGGAATGTCATTCCACAAGCATATCATCAATGTAGAGGAGTGCATTCTCCTTCTACTGCACCAGAATATTTTCTGGTTGTCCATTTGAAGTAGAACTTCAAACTTATCCCATTTAACTCATTCGCCTTCTCCAATAAGTCGGTGACATGATTCAACCAAAAACTTAAAAGTTTGGTAATCATTAATACGATATTTCATACAGTCACCCCTTTGACAAACTTGGGAGTTGTCATTGTGATCATTTATTTAAATGACCCATTCTTTTACGAGATATATACTCCATTTCTGCTTGTCATCTTTATCACTTTACATTCAACTCCTCGTGGTTCTCTAGCCACAAAATTGCTTAGTACTATAAGCACTAGCACGAATTTCAGGTAATGGTATAACACCCGTTGGGGTGTACCAGATGACTCTTCACAAGAAGTTCATCATATTTTTACTCTGAAATGAAGATGGTATTTCTTTTACCATCATAGGAGAATGTAAAGTGCAGTAAGGACATACAATCAGATCAAGATCTGAGACTGCCTTATCACATAATCTCAACTTAGTGTTGATTTATAGACAACAGAATATAAGCATCAACGGACTTGAAGTTCTTAATACAAATGAATACTCATTTGTGTGATGCTTATGACAACATATCTCTCCTTAAGGTAGTCCCAAAGGGCAAATGGGTATTCATTGTCCATTAAATACTCAGTTTGAGAACCGAGACATTGCGATGTCACATAAATGCAAATTTGCACATTTAAGCTATTTATAAATAGTCATGACATTCTCTGTAGGTGGAGTTTCAGTGGCGACAAGGCCACATGTCCACAAAATCATTAATGTCCATGACCCATTCTCAATAATGACTTCCACCTTGTGTCATCACATCGCATTTCCTTTCGGAAAAGGTCAGCCATATATTGCATGAAATGTTCATGCATTAATTTACCTTCAGTAAATTAAGTACAATGAAAATGCTATGGCTTAGCATAATCATAATCATGGTGATTCTTAGTGACTCATAGAGCAAGCCTTCACAAGAAGATAATCATCACAATATGATGTAGTTCTTCAAATTAAAGGTAGTCACCTCATAAAGAATAAACCTTTAATTCACACAAAACACATAGAGATAATCAACCACCTAGTGGTGCCTCACTCTTATGGACATTTCAATCAATCATAGCCTCTTCACAACCTTATGTTGTTTAAAACACATGAAGGTAATTACCACGAAGTGGCATAAACCTCTCAGTTGTGCACGAAATTTAATTCGTTGCTATGATCACATCTCATAAGGTGTGTACTCATGGAAGGTAATCACCAAAATATGCAAATATTTTGCATAATTCTCTTCATAGCAAAGTATATAGCATAGTCGCCACTAATGCCTTGGATTCCTCTCCTGATGGAGTATGTGACACAATAGTCACAACTAATGACAAATGCTATGAAATTGACAAGTATTTGGAAAAACATCATGAAGGTAGGCACCAACGCTGTAGGCCTCATGATGGTTATGTCATATGTTTTGTGCCTTCACTTTTGCTTTGAACACATGGAGATCATCACTAAGTAGTGTAGACATCACTCTTATGGAGCTTCTCACAACCTTGTGTTAATTAAAACACATTGAAGGTAATCACCACATACGGGTGTAGACCTCGCAGTTGTAAACGAAATTTAATTCGTTGCCATAATGCAAACCATAAGTTGTGTGCAAAATTGAAGGTAGTCATTATGTCAAAACGACATAATATAGACCTCACAATAACATTGGATAATCTGCAATTAAGCAGTAGGTATCATTTGTCGATTCCTTGTGACAAATGTAAATTTGACATAACCAGGCAGTGTCATACACTTCACTACCCCATGTTTCCCAAATTTGCAAGCAAATTTCATATTCTAAGCGAATAATGAAATCAACATATTGCTTTGCAACAGTATTACTCATGTAATACAAATAAATGCAAAAGTATAAACATACTTGTGCAACATATATGAGGACTTGGGGCCTCAAACTGTCATTTTACATGATGTAAAATGATGCATAATCAACTATTATGCAATTCAGCAAGACCTGATGGTCTATTATGTATATTTGCTCTGAAGCCAAGGGCAGAAAACGCAAATTACAATAACCATATGGTTAAAGTGCTGAAAACAGTAAGCCATATGGCTAAACTGCTAAGTCCAATGAGCCTGATGACTTAATCATTTTTTTTATATAAGTCCAAAGGCTAAACTGCAAGATCTGAAACGCCTGAGGCTGAATCAGAAATTCCAGGGACTTATACCGAGTTACCATAGAACACGAGGGCAGATTTTAAAAATCACGGAAGAAATAAGATTTTTCTTTCCTTTCCCGTCGGTTCCATCCCCAAAGGGGATTTTGTAACTGCCATCGTCCGACATGCGTGTACACGCCGGAGGAAGCCGTCGGTCGTCGCCGCCGGCTAGGCGTGTTGCCAGCCGTTAGCCGCCGTCGAGAGGCCGTGGGCACTCGCGCCCGCTTCTGCGCTAGAGCGTGCTGTCGGCCGCTGGACGCCGGCCAAAGTGGCTCGCCGCTCATTTCTGCCGCGAGTCTCGCCGGTGGACCGCACGGTGGGCAGCGACGCTGCGCCTTGCAGTCTGTACAGGCTGCGATACCCATGTCGCAGGCCGCGATTTGCACGCTCGCGTCTCTGGACATGAAAGTCCACGTTCTTCGGATGAAGAACATCTTGCAGCGATTCTGATTCACGTATGGACGTCTTTTGTCATGGATAGTAGGGTGTGTCGCCGCCTTTAGTGCGTAACCGCAGTACGCAGCCATGTTGCCGTGCTTGCCGCCGGCCTCTTCATGGTTGGTGCGATGGAGCAATTCTCGTAGAAAAATTCAACGGATCAGAGAGAGAGTCTTCTTATTTCTTAATCACAAGAAGACAACGAAATTAAACATTATCCTGATTAGCTTCATGAACCGATGCATGCATGCTTCATCGCGCTGCCACTGCAGCCCCGTTGTTGACGCCGCGTCCGCAGCCTGCAGTCGCCGTGCCGCTGCATATCTCTGCCCAGTCAGCCGTGCAACCACGCACTGTTACTGACGCCTGATGGCGCCGTGATTGGGGGAACGGCGTCGTGGCCGAGCGCCTCCGCGTGTATTGGGCTGATGATCAAAAGGACGACCACGCGACGGTTTCTTCTTCTCGTGTCGTCAATTGCTCTTGGTGGAGTCTACGTGCTGATATCGTGTTGTAAAGCGAAAGTAAAAAGACAAATAAAGAGTCTAAATGATTCCACTTATTCCATTGCAATGTGGGAGACCCACTTATATACAAGATGAAGGGATGTGTTGGGGAGACACCTCTTCCCCAACAGACATCTCCTGAAAGACATCCCTTCCATACAATTGATCACATGTGCTATTTCTCAACAGTATATATGGAGAGATAGAGTTTGTATTATTATGAGACACCCGTGTGTAGAAACAAAAAAGAGACCGTGACATCCCCGCTCTGCTAATGCACGACCCAAATACGGAGTATATACTCATGCCTTGGGCTACAATTAATTGACAGGCATTGTATTTTGCACGTCTCAACAAAAACCAACAAAAAATATAAACACGAACTACGTATAAATTCTTGGGGAAAAGCTTGGGAACAACCGGCCGATCCAGCACTGGGCGTCCGTCACCTCCAACACGTGACGCGTGTCCCATGCGTCACCCGGCCACTGCATCTTTGTTGTAATTTTTCTGCAACAATATCTTTGTTGCAAGAGTTCCTTCCGCAACAACACCGATATTGCAAAAAAGTGAAAACACAAAAATAAATTCCGCAACAAGTGCAAACCAACCTGTGGTTGGATGGTCAGAGGGATAGTGGTATCCCCAGCGTACCAGGGTTCAAGTCCTGGTGCTTGCATTATTGCTGGATTTAGCGATGCGCATTCAGTGGGAGGGGATATTCCCGTCGGGGACGAGGCGCCTATGGTGTCTTCGTAAATCTCAAGATGATATGCCAGCTCAGTCTCTCGGAGGATCTCATATGAACAGGGTATGCGTGTGTGCGTTCATAGGGATGAGTGTATACATCTGTACTGTATTTTTTTTAAAATGCAACAAGACCTCTGTTACAAAAAAATATGCAACACTAATTTTGTTACAAAAGTTTTTGCTTGTGTTGCAAAAGTAAATTTGCAACACGCCCGATGTTGCAAAATAAGCACAACGCTGAGCATCGGATCTGACGGCTTGCAAAGATCCGCCGGCCAACACGTCGTACCTCCCAAATTCTTGTGTATATGGAGACCCAGTACCTACTAAGAAAAAAGGACGCTGATAACCACCACATGTGTGGTGGGAGCAACGCCCGACTGCACCCCTCATGAATACAGATTCGGCCATGTCATCGCATGCATCTTTCGCCTTTGTAGTTTTTAAAATGTTTTATCTCTTAAATCAAAAATCCGATTGGAAAACCGTTTTCATCATAAATCCGTCGCGACGAGATCTTCGAAACTAGATCTCATATCGGTATGTTTCGACGATTTTGTTGTTGTTAAAAGTTACCATGTCTATTGCATATAAATTGCCATTATGATTACACTGAAGTTACCATGATATATTTCAACAACCTTTTCTTATATGTTTAAAGTAAATTTTGACATGTTATAAAAAAGAAATTAAGAAACTAAACTTGCGATGACGTAAAAACTTTATACTAAGTCTGCGGCAATTAATATAGATCAGAGGAAGTAGTTAGTTTAAACTGAACTAGTTGTATCGTGTGCCACTCTGCATCCGTACTTTGATGTTATTGTGGCCTATTACTACTTGCTCAAATTACAACATGATGCACGGCGACACGTCAAAACAAACTTTTCTAATAAAATTTGCAGTTTTGCTAAAGCACATCTAGATGTGACATAAGTATTGCACATCTAATTCATATATCATTGATCTTACGCGAAGATTCGTGTGGGTATTTTTTTTCCTTTTTATTTTTATTTCATGCTTGATTAAATCATTTAGATGTGTAATAACTATGTCACATCTAGATGTGGGACCAAAAATTTGAAACTACATCTTATGCTGAATCTGATGAAATATGTTTGACATTTTGGATGTTAATATTTTTCTTTACAAACGCGATCGAAGTTTGTGAGGTTTGAATTTTTAAGAATTTAATATGCATTATATTATGAAATCTAGTTATGAAATGGAGGCAGTAGTAATAGATTGGGTAACACGTGTTTTTACAACACGTAGACTTATAGCACATTAAATCAACGGTTTTGCTAGAACTCATCTAGATGAGAAATAGTTTGGTCTCATTCACTTTTATAGCCATTGGATGTGACTATAAGATGTGTGTGTGCTGATGTGGGTTGTAGTACTATTTTGTATCTGTTTTTGTTTCAAAGTGAATGAGACCAAACTATTTCTCATCTAGATGAGTTCTAGGCACTCCCTTAAATCAAGCTGTGTTCTATCTCAAACAAACTAGTCGACACCTTCTTATAAGTAATTATTTAATCTTTTTTTAGAAAAGGAGGATGACCCCCGGCCTCTGCATCTGGGAGATGCATGCGGCCACTTTATTGATTATTCTCGAGGACCTTACAAAGTATTACAACAATATGCCTGAATCCGCCATCTTGGCAACATCTGCCGCTACTCCTATCCATATGATGAAGGGGTGCTAGCTGGGCCACTACCCAGACCACTCACCTAAGCCTAACATCAATAGCCGGAAGCCCCAGCCAAGCCACATACCGGGTCTGGGGCACAAACCGGTCCGACGCACTCGTGTGTCGTCGCCGCCATCTTCCACAGGTCCGTCTTCAGAGCAGATATTGAGGCTTCTACCTTGTCTGGCCACTCTGCCATCGACGTCACCATGACGCCAGACAGCGACCTCCTCCTGCACGAGTCCAACTCCGCGCATCGGACGCCAAGTCTCCACAGCGCCATGCCGCCGAGACCCACCGCCATCAATGTGTGAGATGAAGCACCGCTCCACCAAAGAATCCGTCCTCTGGTCCCTCGATCACGTGTGTACCTCCAAAAATGACGCCCCCAAGGGAGGAACGACACCAGAGCGCCGCCGTCATCCGATCATCCGATCTAGGGTTTCCCCCGGAGGTAGCAGAGAGTGGCCTTGAACTTCTCCACGGCGATGCCTTCAAGAAGGGAACGACGCAGATAGCGCCGCCACCGCCAGCCTTAGCAGAAGCCGAAGGCAAGTTTTCACCCGGATCAGTTCGAAGGGATCCAACTCACGTGCACGGGCCGCCGCCACCACCAGCACCACCAGGCAGAACCCTGGAGCTCCGGCAGACCAGCGAGCCGTCTGCACCACCTCATCCAGATCGCCGGCCACGCCGGGCAGCCGCCACCCCCCGCGCCGTCCGGGCCAGAGATGGAGCCGCCGACCGCGCACAGGGGTCACCGCCGCCTGCACACGCCGGAGCGCCGCCGCAAGCCCAGCACCCGCCACCGCCTGCCGAGGGCCGCCACCGCGCGCCCCGCGCCCCGAGCGGCCTCCCACGCGACCACCAGGGTGAAACCGCGAGCGTGGGCCTGCACGATCCCGCCGTCGCCCCCAATCCCGCGCCGGCGCGCCCCGCCGCCAGCGCGCCGCCAACAACCGCCGCGATCCGCCCGCGCTAGATCCAGCGAGCCGTGGGAGAAGAGATCCCGCCGCCGCCGACGCCGACCGGGCTTTGCCCGGCGGCGCGCCCCGGCGGCGGCGAGGAGGAGAGGTCGGGGGAGGGACGAGGACGCGGCGGCGCTAGGGTTCCCCCCGGTCGCCGCGCAGGGGCGACACGGGAGGGACGGGGTATGGAAGCGATCCAATCGGGCTTAAAAATGGGGAAGAATTTCACTTCCCCGGCCTCTGCACCAACTAAGGATGCATACAGCCATTATGCATGAGCACCAGGATTTTTATCTTGGTTACTAACCAAGCCTGGTCCTCTAGATAAATTGCAAGTACCAGCAAAGGCTGGTCCTCAAGAATAAATAGGAACCTAAATTCGCTTCCGTGAGGACTTGAACTCAGGTGCTGGGTTTGTACATCCACTCCCCCAACCAGTTGAGCTAGGCTCACTTCCTGAGTAAATACTAGTACTAAATATCCTGACTTGTAATTAATATGGGGAGTAACTAATTATACGTAGCTATAGCTTGTACTACACGATGCGAACCCTATAATTGCTGTTGACGCATCATGTTCTTCACGAGGAGCTCCAGCAGTGCAGAGGGGCAACCCGTCTTTAGTTGTTCAAATCCACCTGATGCCACGAATGCTTGCAGGTTACCCGGAGAAGAGAGGAACTGGACGCATGCCGTCCTCAGCACGGAGCAATGATGCCGCTCGGCCAACGCTAGAGCAGCAGCCACGGAGCTCATATCGATATGCCGGCACAGAGTCTTCTCGCAGATGAGCTTCAACTTGTCCAGCTCATACCTGTCTGCCACGGCGAGCAGCCTCTCCACGACCGTCGCCGCCTCGAGCGGGGGAGTCGAGTCCGTGTAGATGAACTGGAGCAGGACCTTGAACACCTCGGCGTCCATGTCGTCGACACGCAGTCGTAAGGGGGTGGTTGCCGAGGCGATAGAGAGATCCTTCTTGAAGACGGGTGACCTGGCCTTGAGTATCCACCGGTGCGCGGGGAACGTCTCCCCGCCGACCTCGATCTCCAGGTCGACCTCCTCCTTGTTCCAGATGGCCAGCATCTTGCTGATTTGCGAGTACCCGTCGATCCGGAGCACGTGGGAGGCGGACACCGGCCTCGCAGCGACGATTGAGGCGGAGAGCTGCTGCCTGCCGGCGCCGCGCACGGCCGACAGGACAGCGGACATCGACATGATCAGATCGGATCGCTGACCAAGGAGACGACGAACTAAAACTAGGGTTGCGCCATGCAGATGCAGGTGTATTTATGTGCGGCAAATCAGGAGGCGCATGTGTGTACGTGTTACATATGGCTATCTTAACGACGCTGGTATGTGCAAAGATAGAGATTTTGTGAATACATGGGAACCGGTCGACATGAAAAACAGATCTCACAGCATCTCTCTAACCGATCCCTTGGAGGAAAAAAAACTCAAACAGCTCCTGTATCTCCACAAAAAACTACTGCTACCGGTTTATGGATGTTTGGCAAAAAAGTCGTCCAGCAACTACTGTAAATCTGTTGTTTTTACAGGATCCCATATAATCACCTCCATGGCTCCATCATCCCTCACGTTTATGGAATGATAGTCTTTCTGTAAAAATTGACGGGTAGAAAAAACGCCTGAACTTTCACGATGCGCCGAGCCTCCGAGTGGGGAAGGGGAGGGAATGGGGTGACATGCGAGAGTTGATATCTTGGGACGCGCTTAAATATTTTTAGGGTGGAGGCCAAGGTCGTTTTGCCGCTCCGGGTGCACCTCGGGACAACGTCGAGCGCGGCAACTCCGGGGTACGGATGACAACTGAACATGAAGGCAAGTTGCAGTAGGTCCAGGGGGATGTCTCCCTCGCAGGGGGACACATTCTCGAGCCAGCACTGGCCCGTAGCGTCGACGCATTGTCACCAAAGCCAAAGTGCACATGCAGAATCATGAGAAGCGCCCCGATACCAAGACCTACACGGGCAACCACCCTGCCCGCGACGGCGATCGGGACACAGAGCAGTTGGCACAACAGAAGCTTGTGAGGGTCGGAGAGCCTCCACCCCACCCTCCCATGCACCGCTGGCCACTCCGGCCGCGGCGGCCACAACTCCCCAGGCGCCGCCCACCCGGGCTCCCGCGCCGGCCCAAGCCTCCCTGCTCGCCGCGGCGGGACCCCGCCTCGCCAACGGCGGATCTTCAATGCGCGCGGCCCGGGGGCGATGGTCTGCCTGCAGGTCCGTCGGAGGCGCCGCGGTCCACGCTCCCTACTTCGGACCGCACTGATGGGATGACGCCGCGGATCCTGCAACGCGAGGCGAATCTGGCGGATGCCCCCCTGCTTGGACCGGTGGATCTTGGTACGCCACCCCGTTTCGAGCAACACCGCCTTAGATCCATCGTGGTTGCGCCGGATCCACCGCCGTTTTCGGCTGCCGGAGACATTGATGAAGAAGGTTGGAATCACCTACCAGTCCCGGAAGAAGAAGCGTCGGGAGAGTAAAGATCCGTTGCTCAGTGGAGGGATTCGACGGGGGGGGGGGGGGGGGGGGGGGGGGGGGGGGGGGGGGCAGCGGCAGCAGAGGTTCCTCCTTCTTAAGCAGGTTCAGGGGCCTCTGTTTTCGATGCCTGAGCTCACGCCACTGCCGGAAAGACTGTAGAGACCCGCTGTGCTGCATCATCTGCAAGCAGCCTGGGCATTTTGGTAGAGAGTGTCCTCAAAATCCTAGATTCCCGAGGGGGAGCGGGGCGGTGCGGGAGCGGCTGGGCGAGCACCTCCCGGCAAAGGAGCGGCTCGTGTTCCCCGACAAGGAGGCCATGGCTGCGGCGGCCCCCCTCTGCATCGACCATGGGCGCCGGCCTCGCCATAGCCACAAGGTGATCGCCTCCACGCCGGCGATGGAGCAGCAACTGTTCCTACTGCAGCAGCACGCGGTGGTCGTCACTGCTGTCAGCAAGCTCCATGCGGCCAGCCCCTTCTCCATCGAGAAGGCCATCGAGAGGGACTTCTAGATCCCCGCGCACCACCTCCGCATCACCAACCACGACCCCGAGGATTTCTTCATCCACTTCAACCTGCCGGCGCACAAGGAGCTCGTCGTGCGCCGCGGTTCCATGGAGGTGGATGGAGTCACCTTCATGCTGGAGCCGTGGCGGGAGGACGCGCACGCGCTGCTGGAGTCGTGGATGATCCACGTGCGCCTGGTCATCGAAAAGCTTCCCATGATGCTGTGGACACTGGAGGGCGCCGCCGACGCGCTCGGCGACAAGGTCATCATCGACCGGCTGGACAACCACACCTTCGAGCGCGCGGATACGAAGACGTTTGCGGTGTGGGCTTGGGCCACATCCCCACGCGCCGCACGCTGTGGAAGCACGCCCGAGGCGCGGGGCGCGTCGAGGAGATGTTCGGCTTCTCTCCTCCGACCAGGGCGGTGGCGCCGCCACCGCGCCTCAAGCGCTGGGACATCCTCGTGCACCTCGACCGCATCGAGGATTGGACGCCCTTGTCCCCGCGCTCCTCCCACTCGAGGCAGAGCGGGCTGCCTTCCTCCTCCGACGAGGACGACGACCGCCCCTTCCCGCGGCGGCGATCGGCGGGTGGCTGGCTGCACGGACATGAGGACGGGAGGCCGGTGCTGGGCCAAGCCTCGGGCCAGCGTGGCCGCGCAACGGCGCGTGTGGCCTCGACGGGCTGCCGCGGCATGCCCTCGGTAACAAGCAAGCACGACCATGACGGCGAAGACGGCGACAGGCACCGGCGGTCGTGGAAGGACATGCTTCTTGGACGTGGGCGCGCAAAGGAGACGGTGGCTGAGTGCTCCTCCTCCACTCGCCACAGGAGCTGCACCCCGGTCACTCGCCAACGTCAGGGGGCGCCGTGCGGGCGTCGCTCCTCTGCCGATCACGGCATCGTCAAGGCCAAGGTGGGGCTAGAGGACGCGCGTGCTAAGGGAAAGGAGAAGGAGCCAGCAACGATCAAGGCCACAAAGAAAAACCCGCTGCTGGCACCGCCGAGGTGCCTCTCCTCCGACAAAGCTGCGGACCCGGTGGCAGACTTCTTCGACGGCGCGGACGCGGCCCTGCCACCCCCACCGCGTCCGGATAGCAGGGCGGCTGTGATCGATGCGGCGGTGGCGGCAAAGCTGACCAAGCCGCTGGACTTCTACGACAGAGAGGGTGCGGGGAGCGACGGAACGCTCGACATGGGGCCGGCCCTCTCGCTGGCCCACCACACGCCGGAGGCGACGCTCACCCAATCGCTCCAGCTGGGCATGGTCACAAACCAAGTGTGCCACCTGCAGCTGGTGGAGGGCAGCAACAGCAAGTTCAGCCCAACACAGTTCGAGGAAGGGAGCAGCAGCAGGGGCCCAATGCAGCTCTTCACCGGGGCTCCTCCATCGCTGCTTGGACAGGGCAGAGCACGCGACAAGACGCCGGCCAGAGAAAGGAAGACGGCGACCCCAACTAGGCAGAGTGCCCGTTAGGCAAGCAACCCCTCGACGGTGCCGGTGAGCCAGAGGGCTACCCTGCGCCTGGTGCATGGGCTCGGCATCCTCGGGCCGAAGGAGAAGATGACAGCCAAAGCTGCGTAGGCGCTCATCCGATGCTTCGATGAGCCCCTCTCAAATGAAGACCTAGCAGCCATTGCCATGCTCACCCGCATGGGCGTGGAGGCGCTCAGGATCGCTGCCGGCATGAATGGACCTGATGTAGAGGGGCCGGGGGCCGCACCTTCCCCATGTTAGTTAGCCTTCTTAGTGCTAGACTCCGGAGACGACCAGCCTTCCGTTGGTTCGAGTTAGGTAGCATCATGCAATGTAATCGTAGCATCATCGGAGGCATAGCAGTCCGCCGGCGGGGTTTTGGGCCTATTGGTGGCCGCCGGCGACCCCCAGGGAGGAAGGAGGTGTACCCGTGTGTTTTTATTAATAGTAGTAGTCTTCGGAGTAATTTTTGGTGCACCCATGAGTAGCTCTCCAGCACCCATCTTGAGCTAGAACGTTAGAGGCCTCAATACGCCGGCGAGACGCGTCGTAGTTAGGGAGACGGTGGAGCTTCATAGATTATCCATCTTATGCCTCCAGGAAACAAAGATCGAAGCATGGAGCCGCACCCTAGCAAGCGAGGTGGGCGGCAGCAGGTTGGCCGACTGCATGGTCCTGCCGGCGGCAGGGACAAGAGGAGGGGCGGCAATTTTCTGGGACAGAACCCGCGTGAGCATGCACACGCACGCCGTGGGAGTTTACTCCATCACTGTCAGCGTTACGATCAACTCATCCGCGACTAGCTTCTGGCTCACCACCGTCGACGGGCCGACGGAGGATAGTAGAAAGGATGACTTCCTCGCTGAACTCGCTAGGGTAGCGCCGCCGGCGGGACAGCCTTGGTTGATCAACGGGGACTTTAACATAATCTACGAGGCTCGGGACAAGAACAACCCCAGCATCAACCGTAGAATCATGGGTCGATTTAGAGCGGCAATTGACGCAGCAGGGCTTAGGGAGATCAAGTGCAAAAACCGCCATTTCACTTGGAGCAATGAGCGAGTAAATCCAACATTAGTTAGCATAGACAAATTCTTCTGCAACAAGTCTTGGGATGCCCTGTTCCCCGAGCTACTACTTCATGCTGCCTCCACTTCCTGCTCGGATCACTGCCCTCTATTGCTCGCTGATGCGACAGTGCCACGCCGCCGGGCAAAATTTCGTTTTGAGTCCTTTTGGCCGCGTTTCCTGCGTTTCCACATAACGGTCCAACGGGCATGGCAGCGACCGGTGGCTGAGAGATGTCCCTTCCGTAGACTTAATATCAAGCTGCGTCGGGTAGCAACAGACCTAAAGATTTGGGCAAAAGGCTTCTTTAGTGAAACGAAGCTACAACTACACCTGGCTACCGAGCTGGTGCTCCGCTTTGACGTAGCACAGGAGAGCCGCACACTCTCTACCGAGGAATTTCAGATGCGCAAGCTACTCAAGCTCCGCATAATAGGGCTGGCAGCCATAAATCGTGCTAGGAAACGCCAAGCATCCAGAGTTACCTGGCTATGGGCAGGCAACGCTAGAACGGCCTTCTTCCAAGCAAAGGCAAACTCCCCGGAGGCAAAAAAACTTCATCCACTCCATCAAGGATGATCAAACGGTGGCAACGACACATGACGACAAGGCCACCCTGATACACAACCACTTTAGGGCATCCCTAGGGGAGACTTCGGCCAGGCAAACAACTTTAGATTGGGAGGCCCTAAACCTGCCAACGTTAGATTATGGAGGGCTCGACAACCCATTCACTGAGGAGGAGGTGTGGAATGCGATCGCCGCATCACCCCAGGAGAAATCGCCCGGCCCGGACGGCTTCAATGGCACGTTTTTTCGGTGTTGCTGGACCATCATCAAGCATGATATCATGGAGGCCTTTCACCACTTCCACCGCTTAGCTGGTGGAGATTTGGCCTCGCTAAACACTGCCATGGTGGCCTTGCTTCCAAAGAAGGATGGGGCGGAATACATAAAGGATTTTAGGCCTATCAGTCTCATTCACTCCATTGCGAAGCTCATCTCCAAGGTCCTCTCCATTAGGCTTGCGGCAGTGATCCACACCCTAATCTCTCCAGCGCAAATGGCCTTCCTAAAGACCAAGTGCATACACGATAGCTATTTGTTCGTCCAAAACACGGTCAGATGCCTACACCGACGCAACACCCCGGCATTACTCATGAAGCTGGACATAGCTAAGGCCTTCGACAACGTCTCCTGGGAGTATCTCCTTGAGCTTATGCAGCACCTTGGCTTTAGTGCCTGGTGGCGGGACTGGATCGCCCTCCTCCTTTCTTCATCCTCTTCCAGGATTCTCCTCAACGGAGTGGAGGGCGCGCCCATCATTCATCGAAGAGGACTCCGCCAGGGCGACCCGTTGTCCCCCTTCCTCTTCATCCTGGCAATCGACCCCCTTCACCACCTGATCAAGGCGGCGGTAGAGCAGCAAATCCTTGATCCTATTCCGGGAAGGGACCTCAGGCTACGAGTTAGTCTCTACGCCGATGACGCGGTGATATTCGCAAACCCCACTAGACAGGAGGTCGACCGCCTGCTGTCATTACTATCTGACTTCGGCTCGGCAACAGAGCTACACATAAACCCCAGGAAATCATCGGTGACTGCGATCAGATGCGAGGAGGTGGACCTCCAAGAGGTGCTGGCTAGCTTCGAAGGAAGTGTGGTTGCGTTCCCGATTAAGTACTTAGGACTACCTGTCACACCTAGGCATCTGCGTCTTGTTCATCTTCAGTTCATCATTGACAAAATCAAGGCTAGGTTAGCGGGATGGAAAGGCAGCCTTATGCCCTTTTCGGGTCGCAGGGTGTTGGTACGATGCGTCCTCAGCGCCATGCCCACCTTTGCACTGACGGTACTCCGGGCACCAAAAAAGCTGTTCAAAGAGATAGATAAGTGCCGACGACGCTTCCTATGGCGGCATGACGAAGCCGTATCCGGGGGCAGCTGCAAGGTCAACTGGGCGTCCGTATGCTCGCCGACCGCATACGGAGGCCTCGGCATACACGACATGCAGCACTTCAGCATGGCGTTGCGCCTACGCTGGTTGTGGAGCACTTGGCGGCACCCGGACCGGCCATGGGTGGGCTCGGAGCTGCCCTGTGGCGAAGGAGAGCGCGCCCTGTTTGCCGCGGCGACCACGGTGACGTTGGGCGACAGGGCAACGGCTAGCTTCTGGTACTCCACTTGGTGTGGTTCCATGCCGCTGGCCCAGCAATTTCCGTCCATCTTCATGCACTCTAGACGGAAGGGCAGGACGGTGCAACAGGCGCTAGCAGGGGATGCATGGATCAACGACATCGCCCACGGGTCCACCGACGACCTCCTGCATGACTTCATTAGCATGCACAGGCTCATCAGAGTAGCAGGTATAGCGTTGCAGCCAGGAACGCCGGACGTGATTAGATGGAACCAGGAGAGCTCGGGTTCCTACTCTGCCAAGTCCGCATACATGATGCAATTCTTAGGCCGTGGGACATCGACATTCGAAAAAGATATCTGGAAGGTTTGGGTGCTCGGAAAGATCAAGATGTTCGCGTGGCTCCTCCTCCAGAACCGTCTATGGTGCAATGACCGGCTGCAGCGTAGGGGATGGCCAAACGAGTATTTCTGCCAACTGCGCCTGCGCAACCTAGAATCCGCTAAAAACCTATTCTGGGAGTGCCCACGAGCGCGACAGGTTTGGTCTGTGATTGGCACCTGGGGAGAATGCTCATCCTTCCTACCTCAAGAAGAATGGAATCAAGCAACGACGTCTACAATTGTCCGCAGCATCTACGATCACCTGCACACCGTGAGGAAGAAAGGGGCGAGGACCATGCTGCTACTTGCTTGTTGGGAGATTTGGCAAGAGAGGAATGAGTGCACATTTCGGAGGAAGATGCCATCGATGACAGGGGTCATCCAGCGGATCAAGGACTCGATTGAGCTATGGAGACTGGCAGGAGCAAAGTGCCTTGAGAGCGCCTTCGGGGACCCGCCATGAGAGATCCGATAAGTTTTGAGTAGGGGAAGCCGCTTGTGGCCGGCCCCTAAAACAGTTCTTTTTTTCTGGTTTTTTTTATCCTAGGATCCACCCCACTTTTGTATTCCCATTGCTTTCTGCTAATGATCATGCAAGGCCAGCGTTCGCTGGATCTTTCAAAAAAAAAAGTGCACATGCATGACGATGCATCATCAACTACCCATTTGCTCCCTTGCGGTGGAGTTACAAGGACATCAACACTCGGCATTGACCCTTGGAAGTAGGCGGAGAGAACTGTTGGGGCTCGTAAAGGGGCTAGGGCTTGGTCACACCACTCTCTGCTTCTCAGTTGTTCACTCGAATGGCAAGTGATGAGGATGTGATGACGAGAAGCTTAAACTTGGTAGGCGTTGGCATTAGAGATGTAGGGGAATGCCCACTAATTTGAGCTATCTTGGATTACGGGAAAACATATTTCGATATATAGGAGTTGGAGTTTTAGATAAAAATCAGGGTTGGGGTTCTTTCTCAAAGTTGCACCGATTAACCCTATTTTCTTAGACATATACTCCCTCTGTACCTAAATACCTGTTGTTGGAGAAAACTAGTACAAGTTCCCAAGCTACAAGTATTGTGGTACAAAGGGAGTATGATATATGGCTCACGCAACAAGAACTTGCTACCATGAATTTATAGGGATTTTTAGAGCAACGGAAAAGGCACTTGTTCTGTGAAAGGAAAACGAAACCCCACGAAAAAGGCAATTTTACTAAGGAAGCATTTGAAATAAGTGAGCCGATGAGCTATCACGTCTACCACATCACACGGTTGCCACATGCCAGTGTGCCCTGCATGTTGTTTCTGCATCCTTATTCCGACCTACACAAATCTCTCCACCGTGCATCCTCGTCTCCAGTGATGGATGCAGAAACAATTTACAGGTGTGGCCGAGCTACTAGTTTATGTAGCTTGGCTCAAATCTTCAACCATGTACTGCATAGACCTAGTTTACATGGCATATGTTAGGTATGGAAGCAACCAAACCTTGCCAAATAGCTGGCTTCGCCACAGCTCGTCTCGAGCCACACCTCGTACGATTACACATCACTCACCTTGCCTGCTCCACAGCCGCTAGAAACTATTCTAGGAAAGGTCGATGATGTCTCCTCTCTCCATCTGTGACACTACGGGTGGGGTCGGTCGGGAAACCCACGACCAGGCGACGCTCCTGATGTCGCGTGCTGCAAGCCATCAGGCAGATTGCTTGTCATTGTTGCACCATCGAACCACCACGCACTAGACGGCCAATGCAGGTGGTACCATTGTTGTCACCACTGTGTTGTGAGCTGCTACAGGCGAGGCCGTGTTTCTTGAGCCATGGGACGCTCAGCTGCGACCCGCGACCCGCGAGCTGGCCGTCAACGGGATGAGGCGTAGACCTGCGTGGTTGACCGTGTCGCGAGTCGGCTCCCACTGCCGCGTGTTGCAAGCCATCAGCTAGGCTGCAAGTCGGCAGGTGATGGGACGCACTTGGCCAATCCATGCCTCGTATGTGCCGTTGTCCTTTTGCAAAGGGGTAAACAGGAAGAATTTTTTTGGTGGATGGAGTTTGGGTAATCATGATTTATGAGAAAAACTTGGACATTTATGCGAATGATTCGTGAATCCTATTTTGCGACCAGCAGTTGTCCTTTTTGTTTTTAATTTTTATATGCAAACTTGTTGAAAGCCTAGACATTTTGATTAATAATCCCCTTGTCGATTTTTAATCAAATCACCAAGGCAGTGCAAGAATGAAAGATGCTTTCAGCTAAAAGCATACAATCCTAAAAAAACAGAGAACATAATAAAGATGAGTACATCATTGTGATTACTCGAAAAAGATGGAACCCGGTGGTTTCAAACAAATTCGAACTCAACTGTGGTGCTCTTTTTCTCTTAAGTAAGTATAGGTACTACGGTCACACAAAATATGAGTACTAGATAACACACACGACGGAGACAATGAAAACAATAATGACTCACAGGGCCAAACAATACTGTACTAATCGGTAGTACGATATAGGCCGATGATGCTGACGTCGCAACGGAGGGTGAGGCAGTCGTCCTTGACATGCTTCACCGGAGGCGCCTCGAGGTCGTCCTGGACTTTGACGAAGATGTTTGTAAACCAGTCGGCGGAGGTGTCCTTGGACGGCCTCTTGGAGGCGATCTGTTTTGGTTCCGGGTCCCCTCGCAGCTGCCCGTGGCTGATGAAGTCGTTCCATCCCCAGGTGTCGCCCAACCTCTTGAAGCGGTACTGCTCTCTCGTTTTGTAGTGGGTGGGGTCGTTGGAGTACTTGTCGGGCAGTATGCTCATCCCGACCTTTGCGATGGGCGTGACGTCCCTGTTGCTGCTGCGATACTCGAGGAAGACGGAGACGAAGTCCGCGTATATGTCGCTGGAGCCGTTCGGGCAGCACAGGATGCGAAACCTATAGTCGCCGACGTAGAAGTCGTCGGATGTCGTGTCCTCCCCGACGCCCAAGATCCTCTTGACGTCCGTGTAGTCCTTGATCTGGAACACGCAGGCGCCGCTCGCCCTCGCCGCGATCGTTGAAGTGTAGATCTGCCGCCGGCCGGCGCCGTGCAGGGCGGTGGTGGAAGTGGAGAGCTGTCGGCGTGCGCCGCGCAGGGCCGACAGGGCAGCGGCGGAAGTGGATAGCTGCCGACCGGCGCCGCGCAGGGCGGAGAAGACAGACATGAGATGACCAACGGGGGCTTGTCCTTGCGGCAGACGCAATGTGCGAAAAAATCAGGAGGCACGAGGCGATGGATGTGCAACAGATCTCGGACGGTAACGTGTCATCTTTGGACACATGTACGAGTATAATCGTGACTTTTTTGAGGGAAAGTATAATCGTGACTTGGGCTACCGCTATCAGACATCGTGTTACTATAGTATATGTGCACGTCTCAGGAAAAATGATTTCACAAAATAGATATCTCTTTAGGCAGTCCCGGTTTTGCAAGGCCAACACGTTAAATACGCAGATTTTCTGTTCTTGGGTTGCTCTTGAATACAAGTCCGTTTCCCATTAAAGATCAGGAACATGCAGCCAATGCGTGTCACGGCATGCAGGAAAGGCAAGAATAAGGCTCGCCCTACTTGTCGGCCGGTTGACCTTTTGCAAAGATCGACCAAGTCGACAGCCGTCTGATCTCGTGTTTAGAACCGTTGGATTGTATTGATGCCATTATAACACCGAACACGCGGTCATTCATTGCAACATGGGTAATGTTGTGGACGATGTTGCAGTCACTGTGTGACAGCACAACACAATGTCATGTCGTTGTACAATGAATCCCACTGGGCTCATGTGCCTTTTCCAAGGTTGCAACCCGGCAATGTGTGCCCGAAGCACCAACATCGTTGTGAGAGGCGAGTCGCCAGCATGCAGCGCCGACTTAGGCCGTGCATGCTGGCATGAAGGAGAGAGGTGAGTTGGGGTGGGGGGGGGGGGGGAGAGGTTCCATTGCAGCAATTAATTTGTAGGTTTGGGGGAGAGAGAGGGGTAGAGAGCGGGTCGAGCCCAGCAGCCGTGGTGGGATCAATCGTGTGGGGAAGAGAGGATGCAGCCACAGGACACGACTGATTTTTGGACAAATTAATTGGCCGAGAAGCATTTCCCAATAAAGGCATCTTCAATGTTGATTCGTAAATTTGCTCCGACATCTGTCCGCGCATGGGGGGGGGGGGGGGCACTGTTGCCCGCCACCGCCATCCAACGCTGACTGCATACATCTGAACAACTATTTGAATGAACCAGAACAAATTCGTGCAAAACCGGGCGGATTTCATACAAAGTTCGGATATAATTTACATAAACAGGCGATTTTGCGACAATTTTACTAAAAACTGTATATAAAAAACTAAACTCTATATTGGACGGCCACTTCGTAAGCGTGGCACCCTATGATGCGGCACCGCCGTCGCCGTCCGTGTCATTGTCGCCCCTTCCAGCGGCGCAATAGGATGTCGGAGGGTCGCGACAGCCTTATCTAGCGGCTGCCTGCCGCTCGCGGAAGACCAGGACTTCGTCATCGGCTTATCGCCGCTGGGCTCGGGATGTTGGACGGTGCTCGCGGAGGGGGGGGGGGGGGGGGGGGTTCGGACCTATGCGTCGTTGGCGCACGGCTTAAATAGGCGCGGCCAGGCCAGGAGAAAGGGTGGTCAACCCACTTCAATATGGCATTGCGGCCGGAGTTGATTTCTGGGGACGCAATGTCCACATTAAAGCGGCGATGCCCGAGAGGTCGCGTCCATCAGCGCTGCCCCTCCCGTCCTGTCAAATCGCAGGCATCAATGTCGGCCGCTGCATGCTTTGGGCCGGCATGAATGCAGCGTGGCAAGCGGTGCGGGCGTTCGGTGGGATTTTTTTGTGGGTCAGTACGGTCAGAAGCGGACGTGGCAACGGTCCAATTGCCCGCAAAGCCCTCCTATTTTGTCTCCGGTTTACGGGAAAAAGCACACGTCCAAACCATCCGGCAGACCGATACAAACCCGTCTTCGATGGCTTCCACTGTCCAAGTTGCACGGTCCAAACATATGCCGGCGGTTTGAGGGTTGACGTTGAAGATGCCTTAACCGAAGATGCTTTCAGCTAAAAGCATAAAATCAACACAAAAACAGATGGATGCGGGTATCGAATTGAATTTTTTTGACATATATCATAGTTTTTACACGAAAGTTAGTGATCTTCTGAAAAATTTGACCTCGCAACTAGATAAATACAATGGATCTCTAACACCTTAATCAACAAATGACTTGAGCCAAACAACTCTAACGGGTAAGACATGGCTGGGTGACGGTGACGTCGCACCGGAGGATGAGACAATCGTTCTTGAGATGCTTCACGGCCTTCAGATCCTGGCATCTGACGATGACGTTTGTCCACCAGTCGAGGGAGGCGTCCTCCTCCGAGTTGGAGGCAATCTGTTTGTGTTCCGGCCGCCCTTCCAGATCCTCGTGGCTGATGAAGTCGTTCCAGCCCCAGGTGTCGCCGGCATGCGAGAAGCGGTACTCTTCTTTGGTTTTGCTGTAGGTGGGCTTCGAGTGCTCGCTGCGCACTATGCTCATCTGGAACTTTGCCGTGGTGCTCCCGCCGTAGGGAGACTCGAGGAAGACGGAGAGGAAGCCCGCGTACTTGTCGCTGGAGCCGTTTGGACAGCACAAGATACGCCAGATCGTGTCACCCACGAAGAAGGGCCGTGACCTTCGTGTAGTTTTTGATCCGTAACACTGTGTAGCCGGTCTCGCTCGGGGCGATGGTGGAAGTGTAGATCTGCCGAGGCGGGGGAACCCCAGTTCTCCAATTCCGGCTTGTAGATGTTGTGTCAGCGGCGCCGCCGAGATGGTGGGGACGGTGTCGTGTGAAATAAGTGATGCTGCTTGCCCCCATCCCGGTTTGGTTGTTGACGACGCCAACGAGCTCGCGACTGGGTGTCCTCGCAGATCCGTCGATCTGTGGAGGAGAGATTTTCCTGCTGTTCCTTGTGGATGGATCAAGGCTGCTGTAGCGGCAACATCAACTTTGTTGGGGATTTTGTGCTCTGGCTTTGCCGTTGCGTCGATACGAGATCCAACGTCGGTGTGTAGCCACGGTACATGTATCGGTATGTTGGGTCGGCGCTGCTGCATTGGTCTGTTTTGGAGGGCGCCAGATCTTACTCCTTCTTGGTCGCCAGCTAGGGAGGTATCGTCTCGTCTCCGGTGGTACTTCTTCGTGCTTCATCTCAGGTGTGCTGGTCCGGCAGGATCGATGTTGCCGACTTCCCGTCCGCAAAGATCCAGTCTACAGATTAAAAGTTCACGCCGGCTCCAGAGGAGCGGCGGCGCGTCTTCAACCCGTGTCGGGGGTGCTGGCGGTTTGGTGCTACAAGGATATGATTGTAATTTTCTTTATTCTATGGGGTGCTTTGTACCATTGGTTGTCATTAATATAGGATCTGGGGGCTCTTTCGCAAAAAAAGAAAAGAAAAAGAATGGTTGATCCATCCGGCAAGACTCAGAAACGAGATGCGTGTGCGATATACGACATACAGTTCAGTCGTTAAAATTGTTCGCGATAAGTGAAAATAACACAGATGATTCCTCTACCTTGTCGGGTAGCAGCGAAAGTATTTGCTAGAATAATAGCTAGCCCAGGGTTCAAACTTTGAGACCCCCGATCCTATTCTTGTGAGTACAACCAGTCTCAGTAATACTAGAAATTGGATTAGCTATATATAATGAACAAGGTGTCACATCTCTTGTGTGAAGTACCGCTTGAACTTCTGCAAATACTGTTACTGTCCTGGGTAAACGATAAACTAGAAATGAAAGTAACGAGATTGTTTAAAGATGTCTACTAAATAACTAATAAAAGTAAATAACAAGAACTGAAACTATAAATGTTGTTTCCTGCAATGAAAAGATTAGGTGCAGAGAGATTTCAGTTCATGATAAGAATATATGAATTGTGCCAGTGCGATGGTAATACCAATTACCTTGTATTGTACTCATAGTCACTACTAGGAAAAAGTCTATAGATGGAGGACTAACAGTAGCGCGGCACAGGGAGACGCGCTACTACTACTTTACAGTAGCGCGGGCGCCATACGTGCTCTACTGGTACAACTTTATCAGTAGCCCCGCCCGCGTTGCTCACTCTCCCCTCCACACTCTAGTCTCTCTCGCTCACCGCGCCGTCTCCCGTGCCGTTGCCGCCGTTGCCACGCTGCCGTCCTCTCTCCTCCATTGCCATAAGACTCCTCCCCACTCGCCCTCCTCTCTCCTCCATCCTCGGCCTCCCCCCTCGCCCTCCTGCCCCCTCCGTACTATCCCTCCTCCCTCCTCCGGCCGCCGCACGTTCTCCCTCCTTCGGCCACCGACCCTCTTCCCTCCTCCATCCGCCGGCCCTCCTCCTCCTCCAGCCGCCGGCCCCCTCCTCGTCCCAAGTTTTATAATTTCTTCATGTTCTAGGTCTAGATGGAGATGATGTTCAAATATTATTTGTAAAAATGTGAATTTGGAGTAGATGTAGTAGTAGTAAAAATGTTCCTCCATTGTCGTAGATGTAGTAGTAGTAGATGAGTAGCTGTAAAAAATGTTCAAATAGTTTTTTTTGAAATGAAAATGTGAAGCGAGTTTTTCTTAGAAATGCAAATGTGAAGCTAGTTTTTTTTTAAATGAAAATGTGAATTTGGAGAAGCACCTCCTAGTGCCTATGTTTTGCCGAAATGTTGATTTATTTTCGTTCCGGCAAATTTCAGGCGCTCGATATGTCCTATTTTAGCAATGGTCGTGCCGAACTTTTTTGTTGCTTTCAGCATGATTTTTACTATAATGTAGGAAATATCAAGTGCCTGTGATTTGCCGGAACAAGAATTATATCACATTCCGGCAAAACATAGGCCATTTTTTATGTCATTACTTCATAAATGTAATGTTAACTGACTTATGATTTGGGTTGACTTTCAGTCTGTTGGAACTCCCCGTGTGACTTTCAGTATGTTCTTGATGGAGGAATCCCGACTGTTGTCGTGGGGGTCGTTTTCCTCTTCTTCTTCTTCTCGCGATATATACCTTGGTATAATGCATGAGAGAGGAAGAGGAAGCGACCAGCACCGGCGGTCGAAATATCAGAGGAAGAATCCCTACTGTTGTCGTGGGGGTCGCTTCCTCCTTCCCCGTGTGCTACACAATTTGGTAATGCACACGGGGACGAAGAGAGGAGCGGCCAGCGCAGGCGGTCGAAATTTCTGTCGAGAGGAAGCCTCGACAGACCGAAACTCAAGCCATGCTGAATAGTTCCTGGTATAATTGCCGTCGATTTTCAATCTTTAAATCATGAACACGTGAAATGTTGAGTACGATAGGATCCCTGAGTGTGATTACTACGTCGACGATCGGGGTATGTGCGACATGCCTCACCTGCAAGACGGTAGGTTCTTCACCATCAAGCTGGACGAGACCTTCGATGTTTTTTATGGTACTCAACGATGAGAAGTATTTTTTTGGTAATTAATCATGACTTGGGTTTCTTTGCTTCAACGTGTAATTTCCGTTTTTTACAATTCGACTAGTGCATCCCCTGCCATGCAAGACGGTATGTGATACTTGTGACCTGCGTTGAGTTTTTTGTGAAGAGGAACGGGTAATTGCAGCACAATACGGGTAAGTATTTCCCTCAGTTAAGAAACCAAGGTTTATCAAACCAATAGGAATATCAATCCAAATCCGTCTTCAGCGGCTGCACACAAAAGAGCAAATAACTTGCACCCAACACGGCAAGAGAGTTGTCAATCCCCTTGATCTCGTTATCTGCAAGCAAGTGAGGTGTGTAGACAATAGTAGATAATTGTAAATTGCAAAATTAAATAAAAACAAATAAATGGCAGCAAGGTAAAGATAGGATTTGTAAATATATAAGTGGATAGACCCGGGGGCCATAGTTTTCCCTTGCGGCATTTCTCATGTAGGCAACATACCATGGGTAAACAAATTACTGTTGGGTAATTGATAGAAAAGCGCATCACTAGTAGAAAACAGGGCTTTGGTCCAGGCCGGATCAGAGCTTTAGTCCCGCTCGTGTTACGAACCGGGACTAATGTGAGCATTAGTCCCGGTTCGAGCGGCTAGGACGCCGGCCGGGGTTCGTCACGCATCAGTCCCGGTTCGAACGGGACCTTTAGTCCCGGTTGGTGACACCAACCGGGACTAAAGGGGTGGCGGCAACCGTTCGCCCGGCGCGAGCCCTTTTAGTTCCGGTTCGTGGCTCAAACCGGGACTAAAGGTCCCAACCGTTCAAATCCCGCGCCTTGGAAGTTGTTCCGCGCAAGATCATACATGGGAAACGCTACAGTAACGCGACCGGCCTCCATTTTTGTTCGTCTCCCTCTCCTCTCTTCTTCCCCATCCTCCACCATGAAGCCAATCACTCGCTACGGGAACGTGCTCGCACATGGCACGACCAATCTCCATGTCGTCTACACGAACGACAGCGCCAAAGTCGAGGGTTTTCTTTCCATGTTCGAGGACTGGCTTCAAGAGGAGAAACACAAATTCATGGGCCTCGATCTCGAGTACACGGTCGATGGTCGCAATGTTGGAAATATGCCCTAGAGGCAATAATAAAATGGTTATTATTATATTTCCTTGTTCATGATAATTGTCTATTGTTCATGCTATAATTGTATTAACTGGAAACCGTAATACATGTGTGAATACATAGACCACACCATGTCCCTAGTGAGCCTCTAGTTGACTAGCTCGTTGATCAATAGATGGTCATGGTTTCCTGACCATGGACATTGGATGTCGTTGATAATGGGATCACATCATTAGGAGAATGATGTGATGGACAAGACCCAATCCTAAGCATAGCACAAGATCGTGTAGTTCGTCTGCTAGAGCTTTTCTAATGTCAAGTATCATTTCCTTAGACCATGAGATTGTGCAACTCCTGGATACCGTAGGAATGCTTTGGGTGTATCAAACGTCACAACGTAACTGGGTGACTATAAAGGTGCACTACAGGTATCTCCGAAAGTGTCTGTTGGGTTGGCACGAATCGAGACTGCGATTTGTAACTCCGTGTGACGGAGAGGTATCTCTGGGCCCACTCGGTAATACATCATCATAATGAGCTCAATGTGACTAAGGAGTTAGTCACGGGATCATGTGTTACGGAACGAGTAAAGAGACTTGCCGGTAACGAGATTGAACTAGGTATAGGGATACCGACGATCGAATCTCGGGCAAGTAACATACCGATGGACAAAGGGAATTGTATACGGGATTAATTGAATCCCCGACATCGTGGTTCATCCGATGAGATCATCGTGGAACATGTGGGAGCCAATATGGGTATCCAGATCCCGCTATTGGTTATTGGCCGGAGAGGTGTCTCGGTCATGTCTGCATGGTTCCCGAACCCGTAGGGTCTACACACTTAAGGTTCGGTGACGCTAGAGTTGTAATGGGAATTGTACGTGGTTACCGAAAGTTGTTCGGAGTCCCGGATGAGATCCCGGACGTCACGAGGAGTTCCGGAATGGTCCGGATGTGAAGATTTATATATGGGCAGTCCTATTTTGGCCACCGGAAAATGTTCGGGATTTTTCGGTATTGTACCGGGAAGGTTATAGAAGGTTCCGGAGTGGGGCCCACCTACATGGGGGGACCCACATGAACGTAGGTAGTGGGGGCAAGGCCCCACACCCCTGGTCAAGGCGCACCAAGATCCCCCCTTAGAAGGAATAAGATCATATCCCGAAGGGATAAGATCAAGATCCCTAAAAAGGGGGGATAACAATCGGTGGGGAAGGGAAAGGATGGGATTTCTTTCCTCCCACCTTTGCCAATGCCCCAATGGACTTGGAGGGCAAGAAACCAGCCCCCTCCACCCCTATATAGTGTGGGGAGGCGCATGGGAGCTGCACCCCTTCCCTGGCGCAGCCCTCCCCCCTCCTACACCTTCTCCTCCTCCGTAGTGCTTAGCGAAGCTCTGCCGGAGAACCATGAGCTCCACTGCCACCACGCCGTCGTGCTGCCGGAGCTCTCCCTCAACTTCTCCTCTCCCCTTGCTAGATCAAGAAGGAGGAGACGTCCCCAGTCTGTACGTGTGTTGAACGCGGAGGCGCCGTCCGTTCGGCGCTTGGATCGGATCTTCCGCGATTTGAATCGCCGCGAGTACGACTCCATCAACCGCGTTCTTTGCAACGCTTCCGCTTAGCGATCTTCAAGGGTATGAAGATGCACTCCCTCTCTCTCGTTGCTAGCATCTCCTAGATTGATCTTGGTGACACGTAGGAATTTTTTTGAATTATTACTACGTTCCCCAACAGTGGCATCATGAGCTAGGTCTATGCGTAGATTCTATGCACGAGTAGAACACAAGTAGTTGTGGGCGATGATTTGGTCCCGGACTGACTTTACACGTACGCTTACGTGAGACTGGTTCCACCGCCTGACATGCACTTGTTGCCTAAGGTGGCTAGCGGGTGTCTGTCTCTCCCACTTTAGTCGAATCGGATTCGATGAAGAGGGTCCTTATGAAGGGTAAATAGAAATTGACATATCACCGTTGTTGCTTTTGCGTAGGTAATAAACGTTCTTGCTAGATACCCATAGCAGCCACGTAAAACTTGCAACAACAATTAGAGGATGTCTAACTTGTTTTTGCAGGGTATGCTATGTGATGTGATATGGCCAAAAGGATATGATGAAATATATGTGATGTATGAGATTGATCATGTTCTTGTAATAGGAATCACGACTTGCATGTCGATGAGTATGACAACCGGCAGGAGCCATAGGAGTTGTCTTAATTTATTGTATGACCTGCGTGTCAATCAAAAACGCCATGTAATTACTTTACTTTATTGCTAACCGTTAGCCATAGTAGTAGAAGTAATAGTTGGCGAGACAACTTCATGAAGACACGATGATGGAGATCATGATGATGGAGATCATGGTGTCGTGCCGGTGACGATGGTGATCATGCCGCGCCCCGAAGATGGAGATCAAAGGCGCAAGATGATATTGGCCATATCATGTCACTTTATGATTTGCATGTGATGTTTATCATGATTTTACATCTTATTTGCTTAGAACGATGGTAGCATAAATAAGATGATCCCTCACTAAAATTTCATCAAATGTGTTCCCCCTAAGTGTGCACCGTTGCGAAGGATCGTTGTTTCGAAGCACCACGTGATGATCGGGTGTGATAGATTCTAACATTCGCATACAACGGGTGTAAGCCAGATTTACACACGCGAAACACTTAGGTTGACTTGACGAGCCTAACATGTACAGACATGGCCTCGGAACACAAGAGACCGAAAGGTCGAACATGAGTCGTATAGTAGATGCGATCAACATGGAGATGTTTATCATTGATGACTAGTCCGTCTCACGTGATGATCGGACACGGCCTAGTCGATATGGATCATGTATCACTTAGATGACTAGAGGGATGTCTATCTGAGTGGGAGTTCATTAAATAATTTTATTAGATGAACTTAATTATCATGAACTTAGTCTAAAATTACAATCTATCTTGTAGATCCAATGGCCCACGCTAATGTTGCCCTCAACTTCAACGCGTTCCTAGAGAAAACCAAACTGAAAGACGATGGAAGCAACTATACGGACTGGGTCTGTAACTTGAGGATCATCCTCATAGCTTCCAAGAAAGCATATGTCCTTGATGCACCGCTAGGTGACGCACCCATTTTCCCAGCAACTCAAGACGTTATGAACGCCTGGCAGTCGCGTAGTGATGATTACTCCCTGGTTCAGTGCGGCATGCTTTACAGCTTAGAACCGGGGCTCCAAAAGCGTTTTGAGCAACACGGAGCATATGAGATGTTCCAAGAGCTGAGAATGGTTTTCCAAGCTCATGCCCGGGTCGAGAGATATGAAGTATCTGACAAGTTCTTCGGTTGTAAGATGGAGGAAAATAGTTCTGTCAGCGAGCACATACTCAAAATGTCTGGGTTGCACAACCGCTTGTCTCAGCTGGGAGTTAATCTTCCGGATGACTCGGTTATTGACAGAATCCTCCAGTCGCTTCCACCTAGCTACAAGAGCTTTGTGATGAATTTCAATATGCAAGGGATGGAGAAGTCCATTCCTGAGTTATATTCGATGCTAAAATCAGCGGAGGTGGAGATCAAAAAGGAACATCAAGTGTTGATGGTGAATAAGACCACCAGTTTCAAGAAAGGCAAGGGTAAGAAGAACTTCAAGAAGGACGGCAAAGCAGTTGCCGCGCCCGGTAAATCAGTTGCCAGGAAGAAGCCCAAGAATGGACCCAAGCCTGAGACTGAGTGCTTTTTATTGCAAGGGAACCGGTCACTGGAAGCGGAACTGCCCCAAGTACTTAGCGGATAAGAAGGCCGGCGACGTCAAAGGTATATATGATATACATGTTATTGATGTGTACCTTACCAGCGCTCGTAGTAGCTCCTGGGTATTTGATACCGGTGCGGTTGCTCACATTTGTAACTCAAAACAGGAGCTGCGGAATAAGCGGAGACTGGCGAAGGACGAGGTGACGATGCGCGTCGGGAATGGTTCCAAGGTCGATGTGATCGCCGTCGGCACGCTACCTCTACATCTACCTTCGGGATTAGTTTTAAACCTCAATAATTGTTATTTAGTACCAGCTTTGAGCATGAACATTGTATCTGGATCTCGTTTGATGCGAGATGGCTACTCATTTAAATCCGAGAATAATGGTTGTTCTATTTATATGAGAGATATGTTTTATGGTCATGCCCCGCTAGTCAATGGTTTATTTTTATTGAATCTCGAATGTGATGTTACACATATTCATAGTGTGAATACCAAATGATGTAAGGTTGATAATGATAGTCCCACATACTTGTGGCACTGCCGCCTTGGTCATATTGGTGTCAAACGCATGAAGAAACTCCATGCAGATGGACTTTTGGAGTCTCTTGATTATGAATCATTTGACACGTGCGAACCATTCCTCATGGGCAAGATGACTAAGACTCCGTTCTCCGGAACAATGAAGCGAGCAACCAACTTGTTGGAAATAATACATACCGATGTATGCGGTCCAATGAGCGTTGAGGCTCGCGGTGGCTATCGTTATGTTCTCACCCTCACTGATGACTTAAGCAGATATGGGTATGTCTACTTAATGAAACACAAGTCTGAGACCTTTGAAAAGTTCAAGGAATTTCAGAGTGAGATAGAGAATCAATGTGACAAGAAAATAAAGTTCTTATGATCTGATCGTGGAGAAGAATATTTGAGTCACGAGTTTGGCACGCAGTTAAGGAAATGTGGAATTGTTTCACAACTCACGCCGCCTGGCACACCTCAGCGTAATGGTGTGTCCGAACGTCGTAATCGCACTCTATTGGATATGGTGCGATCTATGATGTCTCTTACTGATTTACCGCTATCATTTTGGGGATATGCATTAGAGACTGCCGCATTCGCTTTAAATAGGGCACCGTCTAAATCCGTGGAGACGACACCGTATGAATTATGGTTTGGGAAGAAGCCTAAGCTGTCGTTTCTGAAAGTTTGGGGATGCGATGCTTATGTCAAGAAACTTCAACCTGAAAAGCTCGATCCCAAATCGGAAAAGTGCGTCTTCATAGGATACCCTAAGGAAACTATTGGGTATACCTTCTACCTCAGATCCGAAGGCAAGATATTTGTTGCCAAGAATGGATCCTTTCTAGAGAAAGAGTTTCTCTCGAAAGAAGTAAGTGGGAGGAAAGTAGAACTTGATGAGGTAATTGTACCCCGTCTCGAACCGGAGAGTAGCGCAGCGCAGAAAAATGTTTCTGTGGTGCCTGCACCGACTAGAGAGGAAGTTAATGATGATGATCATGAAACTTCGGATCAAGTTACTACTGAACTTCGTAGGTCCACGAGGACACGTTCCGCACCAGAGTGGTATGGCAACCCTGTCCTAGAAATCATGTTGTTAGACAACGGTGAACCTTCGAACTATGAAGAAGCCATGGCGGGCCCGGATTCCAACAAATGGCTTGAAGCCATGAAATCCGAGATAGGATCCATGTATGAGAACAAAGTATGGACTTTGGTGGACTTGCCCGATGATCGGCAAGCCATAGAAAATAAATGGATCTTTAAGAAGAAGACTGACGCGGATGGTAATGTGACCATCTATAAGGCTCGGCTTGTCGTTAAGGGTTATCGACAAGTTCAAGGAGTTGACTACGATGAGACTTTCTCACCCGTAGCGATGCTGAAGTCCGTCCGAATCATGTTAGCAGTTGCCGCATTTTATGATTATGAGATCTGGCAAATGGACGTCAAAACGGCATTCCTTAACGGTTTCCTTAAGGAAGAATTGTATATGATGTAGCCGGAAGGTTTTGTCGATCCTAAGAATGCTAACAAGGTATGCAAGCTCCAGCGCTTCATCTATGGGCTGGTGCAAGCATCTCGGAGTTGGAACATTCGCTTTGATGAGGTGATCAAAGCGTTTGGGTTTATACAGACTTATGGAGAAGCCTGTATTTACAAGAAAGTGAGTGGGAGCTCTGTAGCATTTCTCATTTTATATGTGGATGACATATTGTTGATGGGTAATGATATAGAACTTTTGGAAAGCATAAAGGCCTACTTGAATAAGTGTTTTTCAATGAAGGACCTTGGAGAAGCTGCTTACATATTAGGCATCAAGATCTATAGAGATAGATCGAGACGCCTCATTGGTCTTTCACAAAGCACATACCATGACAAGATATTGAAGAAGTTCAATATGGATCAGTCCAAGAAGGGGTTCTTGCCTGTATGCAAGGTGTGAGATTGAGCACAGCTCAATGCCCGACCTCGGCAGAAGATAGAGAAAAGATGAGTGTCATCCCCTATGCCTCAGCCATAGGCTCTATTATGTATGCCATGCTATGTACCAGACCTGATGTGAACCTTGCCATAAGTTTGGTAGGGAGGTACCAAAGTGATCCCGGAATGGAACACTGGACAGCGGTCAAGAATATCCTTAAATACCTGAAAAGGACTAAGGATATGTTTCTCGTTTATGGAGGTGCCGAAGAGCCCGTCGTAAAGGGTTACGTCGATGCTAGCTTCGACACAGATCTGGATGACTCCAAGTCGCAAACCGGATACGTGTATATTTTGAATGGTGGGGCAGTCAGCTGGTGCAGTTGCAAGCAAAGCGTCGTGGCGGCATCTACATGTGAAGCGGAGTACATAGCTGCTTCGGAAGCAGCGCAGGAAGGAGTCTGGATGAAGGAGTTCATCACCGACCTAGGAGTGATTCCCAATGCGTCGGGCCCGATGACTCTCTTCTGTGACAACACTGGAGCTATTGCCATTGCCAAGGAGCCCAGGTTTCACAAGAAGACCAAGCACATCAAGCGCAGCTTCAACTCCATTCGTGGTTACATTCAGGATGGAGATATAGATATTTGTAAAGTACATACGGATCTGAATGTCGCAGATCCGTTGACTAAACCTCTTCCACGAGCGAAACATGATCAGCACTAGAACTCTATGGGTGTTCGATTCATCACAATGTAACTAGATTATTGACTCTAGTGCAAGTGGGAGACTGTTGGAAATATGCCCTAGAGGCAATAATAAAATGGTTTTTATTATATTTCCTTGTTCATGATAATTGTCTATTGTTCATGCTATAATTGTATTAACCGGAAACCGTAATACATGTGTGAATACATAGACCACACCATGTCCCTAGTGAGCCTCTAGTTGACTAGCTCGTTGATCAATAGATGGTCATGGTTTCCTGACCATGGACATTGGATGTCGTTGATAACGGGATCACATCATTAGGAGAATGATGTGATGCACAAGACCCAATCCTAAGCATAGCACAAGATCGTGTAGTTCGTCTGCTAGAGCTTTTCTAATGTCAAGTATCATTTCCTTAGACCATGAGATTGTGCAACTCCCGGATACCGTAGGAATGCTTTGGGTGTATCAAACGTTACAACGTAACTGGGTGACTATAAAGGTGCACTACAGGTATCTCCGAAAGTGTCTGTTGGGTTGGCACGAATCGAGACTGGGATTTGTCACTCCGTGTGACGGAGAGGTACCTCTGGGCCCACTCGGTAATACATCATCATAATGAGCTCAATGTGACTAAGGAGTTAGTCACGGGATCATGTGTTACGGAACGAGTAAAGAGACTTGCCGGTAACGAGATTGAACAAGGTATAGGGATACCGACGATCGAATCTCGGGCAAGTAACATACCGATGGACAAAGGGAATTGTATACGGGATTAATTGAATCCCCGACATCGTGGTTCATCCGATGAGATCATCGTGGAACATGTGGGAGCCAATATGGGTATCCAGATCCCGCTATTGGTTATTGGCCGGAGAGGTGTCTCGGTCATGTCTGCATGGTTCCCGAACCCGTAGGGTCTACACACTTATGGTTCGGTGACTCTAGAGTTGTAATGGGAATTGTATGTGGTTACCGAAAGTTGTTCAGAGTCCCGGATGAGATCCCGGACGTCACGAGGAGTTCCGGAATGGTCCGGAGGTGAAGATTTATATATGGGAAGTCCTATTTTGGCCACCGGAAAATGTTCGGGATTTTTCGGTATTGTACCGGAAAGGTTCTAGAAGGTTCCGGAGTGGGGCCCACCTGCATGGGGGGACCCACATGAATGTGGGTAGTGGGGGAAAGGCCCCACACAAGGCGCACCAAGATCCCCCCTTAGAAGGAATAAGATCATATCCCGAAGGGATAAGATCAAGATCCCTAAAAAGGGGGATAACAATCGGTGGGGAAGGGAAAGGATGGGATTTCTTTCCTCCCACCTTTGCCAACGCCCCAATGGACTTGGAGGGGAAGAAACCAGCCCCCTCCACCCCTATATATATTGGGGAGGCGCATGGGAGCTGCACCCCTTCCCTGGCGCAGCCCTCCTCTCTCCTACACCTCCTCCTCCTCCGTAGTGCTTAGCGAAGCTCTGCCGGAGAACCACGAGCTCCACCACCACCACGCCGTCGTGCTGCCAGAGCTCTCCCTCAACTTCTCCTCTCCCCTTTCTGGATCTAGAAGGAGGAGACGTCCCCGGGCTGTACGTGTGTTGAACGCGGAGGCGCCGTCCGTTCGGTGCTTGGATCAGATCTTCCACGATTTGAATCGCCGCGAGTACGACTCCATCAACCGCGTTCTTTGCAACGCTTCCGCTTAGCGATCTTCAAGGGTATGAAGATGCACTCCCTCTCTCTCGTTTCTAGCATCTCCTAGATTGATCTTGGTGACACGTAGGAATTTTTTTGAATTATTACTACGTTCCCCAACACGCAATGTTGCCGTCATCCAACTTTGTTTGAAGCAACATGTCATGGTCTTCCAGTGGGCAAGGTAATACGAAACTTGTCATAGTTTTAATTGGGCCTTTTCTTTGATTCATAGGATAGGAAAATTTCATAGGAATAGGAGGATTGGGAATGTCGATGACATGTCATAGTTTCCTTGATTCATAGGAAAAATGCATAGGAAAATTGGGGCTTTTCTTTGATTCATTGGAAAATTGGGGCTTTTCTTTGATTCATAGGAAAATTGGGGCTTTTCTTTGATTCATAGGAAAATTGGGGCTTTTCTTTGATTCATAGGAAAATTGCATAGGAATAGAAAATTGCATAGGAATAGGAGGATTAGGAAAATTGCATAGGAATAGGAATAGGAGGATAGGAATAGGATAGGAAAATTGCATAAGAATTTTCCTTGTAGTTGCATATTGGACATCGTGGGAGAACATATCATAGTTTAGGGGCTTCTTTTGATTCATAGGATAGGAAATGCATAGGAATAGGAAACTTGCTATGATTCTTATTATACTTGTTATGATTCTTATTATACTTGTTCCGAATTATACTTGTTATGATTCTTATTATACTTGTTATGATTCTTATTATACTTGTGCCGAAATATACTTGTTATGATTCTTATTATACTTGTTCTAAAATATACTTGTTGCAGCAGTATTTAACACATTTGTTCCATTTTGTTGTTGCAGTAGTGACAAGCACTGTCCAAAACTCATGGAGTTCCTTCATAGCGGCATATATTTTGCTAGCTTTGATATAACGAATGACAAGATCAAGATGAGGCGCACCTGGGGTATTGAGATACCAGCTGAATGCCACATTGATCTTCAGGGTAGGTTCAGGCTTGAGCATGACAAGACTTCAATGGCTGATATGGCAGCCGCCCTGATCGACGAGGACTATGCTGATATGAAGACAAAATTCCCCAAGTCAGGGCACCAACATTGGGAGAAGACCCCACTTGACCCTATCAACATTGAGTAAGCAGCAATAGATGGGTACGTTGCATACGAGTTGTACCACAGGATTGGAATCTTCAATTATGGGCAGCGTCACCTCGTACCGCTAGTATCTCCTGCTTGGGGGTATTCTGATCCGGACGACGAGTAGTGTTTGCAATGGCGAATACTTTTATCTCTATTATGTAGTGCTTGGGGGTCTCCTGATTCGGACGAGTAGGTTTGCAATCTGAAAGAGTAGGATTGGTATCTTCAATTATGCAGTACTTTCTGTAATGGATATCTGAACTATTATTTCTATTATGTCCCTGTTTAAGTACGGTTTGTGTGTAAGAATATTTAGTATGATGTGAGCAAGCTTTCTGAAGCATTGTGATGTATGTGGTGAAGATTGTCCATGGTTACGGCGCAATAAGCAAGGGACACACGCGAAGAAAAAGTGAAGACTTTCTCTCCACAACTATTCTGATGATGGCTTTGATCTAGAATATCACTGCAGTTAAATATAATATTAACTAAAATTATCAAAGTATTTATTTGTTCAAAAGAATGAACTAAAAAGAATCAACTAAAATATTAACTAAAAAGAATGAACTAAAAATAATCAACTAAAACATTAACTAAAAAGAATGAACTAAAAAGAATGAACTAAAAAGAATGAAAATAATACTAACTAAAATTATAGAAGTATTTATTTGTTAAAAAGAATGAACTAAAAAAATCAACTAAAATATTAACTAAATCACCCACATAGCATGTGCTAAAAAGTTGAGATGGTCTAGTTTGTACACGAAGTGCATCCTGTTTTTGCCGTAACCCTCTCAACTTTTTAGCACATGCTATGTGGGTGAAATGATGATACCATGCCAACTTTCAACCATTTCAGAGTTCATTTGCAGTGCTTTTCAATTCAGGGTCATTTTAGCTCAAAATAAATCATGAAATGCATGAAAAATAGCAAGTGAAGTCAGAAAAGGTTCGAAAAGTGATGATGTGGCTTTGAATGGTGCATATTGAATGCAGAAAAAGTCTTGAGTTCAAATATGTTTAAAAAATTGAAATCCTGTTGTAACTGATGAGTTTTCGTCCGAAACCGTGACACTTCGAAAGGGATTGTCCAGTTTGTACACGAAGTGCATCCAGTTTTTGCCGTAACCATCTCAACTTTTTAGCACATGCTATGTGGGTGAAATGATGATACCATGCCAACTTCCAACCATTTCAGAGTTCATTTGCAGTGCTTTTCAATTTAGGGTCATTTTAGCTCAAAATAAATCATGAAATGCATGAAAAATAGCAAATGAAGTCAGAAAAGGTTTGAAAAGTGATGATGTGGCTTTGAATGGTGCATATTGAATGCAGAAAAAGTCTTGAGTTCAAATATGTTTAAAAAATTGAAATCCTTTTGTAACAGAAGAGTTTTATTCCAAAACCCTGACACTTCGAAAGAGATTGTCTAGTTCGTACCCGAAATGCATCCAGTTTTTGGCGTAACCCTCTCAACTAATTAGCACATGCTACGTGGGTGAAATTATGATACCATGCCAACTTGCAACCATTTCAGAGTTCATTTGCAGTGCTTCTCAATTCAGGATCATTTTAGCTCAAAATAAATCATGAAATGCATGAAAAATAGAAAATGAAGTCAGAAAAGGGTTGAAAAGTGATGATGTGGTTTTGAATGGTGCATATTGAATGCAGAAAAAGTCTTGAGTTAAAATATGCTTAAAAAATGAAATCCCTTTGTAATAGACGAGTTTTCGTCCGAAACCCTGATACTTCGAAGGAGATTGTCCAGTTTGTACACGAGGTGCATCCAGTTTTTCCCGTAACCCTCTCAACTTTTTAGCACATGCTATGTGGGTGAAATTATGATACCATGCCAATTTCAGCCATTTCAGAGTTCATTTGCAGTGCTTTTCAATCTCAGGGTCTTCTTAGCTCAAAATAAATCATGAAATACATGAAAAATAGCAAATGAAGTCAGAAAAGGTTTGAAAAGTGATGATGTAGCTTTGAATGGTGCATATTGAATGCAGAAAAAGTCTTGAGTTAAAATATGCTTAAAAAATGAAATCCCTTTGTAATAGACGAGTTTTCGTCCGAAACCCTGATACTTCGAAGGAGATTGTCCAGTTTGTACACGAGGTGCATCCAGTTTTTCCCGTAACCCTCTCAACTTTTTAGCACATGCTATGTGGGTGAAATTATGATACCATGCCAATTTTCAGCCATTTCAGAGTTCATTTGCAGTGCTTTTCAATCTCAGGGTCTTCTTAGCTCAAAATAAATCATGAAATACATGAAAAATAGCAAATGAAGTCAGAAAAGGTTTGAAAAGTGATGATGTAGCTTTGAATGGTGCATATTGAATGCAGAAAAAGTCTTGAGTTCAAATATGTTTAAAAAATTGAAATCCCTTTGTAATAGACGTGTTTTCGTCCGATCAAAGTTATTTAACTTAATATTATATAAAATTTATGCAACTAAAATTATCAAAGTTATTTTTGTTAAAAACTTTAATAGCAAAAAGAATATTCATAAAGTATTTTTTGTTAAGAACTTTTAATATGCAAAAAAATAACATAAAAAAATAGCAAAAGTGAAAATAGATGCAAATTTATCGAGAAAATTCAACCTAAATTCAAAGTGCACTTTGAATTTAGGTTGTATTTTCTCTATAAATTCACATCTATTTTCACATAGTAGGCCCACAGAGCAGATAGAGGTCGGTTAGGCCCACAGGAGTGCTTTAGAGAGGAGCTCAACGTTGCAGCCACGGCGGGGCTTATAAACAGGTCCGGGCGACCTTCGCTTGGCGAGGTGGGACTAAACATCCAACCACACCGCGGCTGTGCCAGGCACAGGCATTTGGTTCCGTTTGGTGCCACCAACCGGGACTAATGCCCCCCTTTAGTCCCGGTTGGTGCCACCAGCCTGGACTAAAGGTCTCTGCTTCCCGCCCTTTGGGCTGCTGGAAATTGACCTTTAGTCCCGGTTGTTGGCTACAACCGGGACTAAAGGGGGGCATTAGTCCCGGTTGGAGCCACCAACCGGGACTAAAGGGGGGGGGGGGGGGCTACATAAAGGGCACATAGAAAAATTTCCAATCCATTGCAGTTTCTTCTCTCCTCGGTGTCGACGACGACATCGACGCCGCCAGGCTGCCGGATTTTGTCGTCGCCCTCGCCGACGCCCTGCCGTCCCCGAGCCCGCTGACCGTCGCCGGCGCCGGACCTCCTCTCATGCCCTCCTCCCCATCGTCGTCGCCGTCGCCTCGCCCAGCCCCGCCGTCATCGCTCCCCTGCCCCTACGTCATCGTCGCCGTCGCAACGCCCTGCCCCTACGTCGCCATCGCCTCGCCCTGCCCCGCTGTCGTCGTCGCCTCGCCCTTCCCCGCCGTCGCCTCCCCCTGCCCCGTCGCCGTCGCCGCGCCCCTGCCGGTCTCGACGTCGCCGCACCGGCCCCTACCCCCACAATGAGCCCATTGAACATGGCTTGTTGATGCTGATGGCTTGTTGCTTTTTGAGAGTTCTTGTTTATTGTTAATTATCGTCATGTTCATAGGTGAGAGTTCTTGTTTATAGTTATGAGAAAAAGAAACTCAATGAAGATTGTGCTTTCTTTATTGTTATCAAGAAAAAAATTCTAAAATTGGTGCTTCGGTGATAGTGAGATTTTTATCCCCATTGATGATAGTGAGATTTTTAAAATGAGACAATCCATGTCATTTTATTATTACTTATATATGTTTACTATCATGGTTTTAACACTGCAGATGTCCGAAGGCTTAGGTTCGAGGCCAACGCCATGGTAGTGGACCCAAAGGGGTTGATCGGGATGAAGGACACGAGTTTACCCAGGTTCGGCCCCTCCAGTAGAGGTAAAAGCCTACGTCCTGCTTGTGTTGTATTGATTGGAGTATCGATTACAAGGGAGCGGATTGCTTGACCTAGTTCTCGATAGCTTGGTTTCTTGTCTAAGCCGCCCCAGGGACTCACCTTTATATAGGAGGTCAAGGCCCTGGGTTACACGTCGTAAACCGTCTTACACAACGTAGTCTATTCTGTCTCTAAGCCGCCTTGCCGTCTTGGGCAAGCCGTCTCCGGGCGGCTTAACCACCCGGGTCTTCTTACCATCTTCTGTCTCTGGGCCTCCGCCTTAGCCCATTGAGTAAACCGCCACGTGGCCTGGTCTTCATCTTCCGGCCCACCTTACAGGTCTTGGGCTATGAGCCGCCAGGTACGACCCGGCCCCTCCTGGGCGGGTCTTACTACGGGGTTATATCCCCAACATTAGGCCCCAGGTTGATTTGAGCCAGCTCATGTCAATCTTCAATCCACTTGGCGGCGAGTCTTCATATTCTGTCATCTGAAAAGACAACTTGTAACCCGCCATGACGTCATATCGAATATCCTGAAAAGATTCCATGACGTGTATAACGGATCTTTTTATTGAAAGGCCATCCCGAAAATCGAGGCGCCACGCTCGGTCAATCATCACTGTGCCTCCCCAATTTTCGCGCGCATTGTTGCCCTTCCAACTTATAAATAGGGACACGTGTGCCCCTTTTTCCTTTCTCCTCCTCCTCTACTGTCGCTGTCGTCTTCTTCCTTCGAGCAACCGCACCTCCAGAGCTCCGCCTCCGTCAACCGGACCTCGCCGTCGCCCCCATCACCGACCGCTGCATCGACCTGATTGGGACCAGATTCTTCGCCAGCGCGTCTGCATCCACAAGGTACTTCCTCCAGCCCTTGTCGAATCTGCATCTATCCCCATTAGGGTTTCCGAGTTCGTCAGTGTTCTTGCGTTCATCACTGTTCAACCGCGCCCGTAGTACTGATCCCCTAGCATCACTTTGTATCCCGTAATGCTGTCTGTCCGCCGCGGTGGTACTTGTAATGCCAATGTCTACTTGTTTTTTGAATTTGAATAGCCATCTCCACCGCGTGCCGACCACCTGTTCTTCCACTGTTATTTAGGTCATGAATACATTTCATTTCCTTTGCCCGTAGATCTTGCAACTGATATGACAATATGCAAAACCTGTTTTTCTGTACTTAGTCATATTTTCCAGTGTCGTCTTGTCCATCTAATCCGCCATTACGTTTGGCGGCTCTTGATCAATATGCTTCGGCGGCTTAACTCTTCACCATTATACTGACCACAGACGCCTTATCCATTTAATGTTTTTCTAACCCGCCACGCTCTGTGCCTCTGCAGCCTAAGCCGCCATTATGTCAAGGGCGCCATCATCCTGTGATTGGGTCTGCTCTGGTGTCACCGAAGAACTTCTGCTTGACTTTGTCGAGTCAGGCATGTTGCCGGCTAAAGATGTTATACATTGGCGGGTGCCAGGGTCAGAAAAGAGGCCTGAACCCAAAGAGGGGGAGGTTATCATATTTACTGATCATATCCTCCGCGGGTTCAGCCCTCCCGGGTCAAAATTCTTTCGAGATATTCTTCACTTCTTCAAACTTCATCCTCAAGACATAGGCCCGAATTCAGTCACCAACATTTGCCAGTTCCAAGTCTTGAGTGAAGTCTATCTGCAAGAAGAGCCGTCTGTTGACCTCTTCCATGACTATCATTATGCCAACCGCCAAACTGAAATGGCGGCTGGGCCAAGTTTAGAGCTTGGGGGCATTACAATCTAGAGACGGAGACATCTGCCATATCCAATAGCTACTTTGCCAAGTCATCCCAAAGACTGGAACAAGACTTGGTTTTATTGTAAAGACATTTCTCCAGAGGGAGAAAACCCATTGCCGGGTTATCGCCCTACCCGGCTTCCCAATTCCGGAGACCTCCCAAGCCGGATGTCAGCTACAGAACGAGCAAAATATGCTCCAACTTTCGCAAAGATCAGAGCCTTAATGGTCAACGGCTTGACAGGCGTCGATCTAACCCGCTGCTGGGTCAGCTGGAAAATTCTGCCACTGAGCCGGCGTGACCGGCCTATGTATGAATATACGGGTGAACCCAATGACCCCCTCTGCTTCAATGCCACCCCTCTGACTGATGAAGATATCAATTCCACCGTAAAAGGACTTCTAGGTGAAAAGCAATCGGTTTGCAACAAAACCGGGCTTAAACCCTTTTCTGCCAAGAATCCAGCTCCAGATGTAAAACTCTTTGCCCTCAATTGATCATATTTGCCTTGCACCTTTTAACCTTTATTGACGGCTTATGTACAGGCCGACTCCCCCTTCTGGAAAAAGAAGTATAACCCGCCAGTGAGGAAACCAAAGGTGAATCGCCCCCGCTCAGAAGAAGAAGAAGAAAGCCGCCACTCCAGATCCGTCTGAGCTTGACGACTCAGAGGTAGAACTTGACTCCCTTGGCCGTCTTTTCATGCAACTTTATTGACAACAATCATTCACAGGAGGAAGCAGAGGCCAGCCATGCAGACGCCCCTGAGGTAAGTTACATGTCTTCTGACTCAGAAAACCTTCCCCCAGAGAGAGTACGGCGGGTCATCCGAAAAGTCCCCTTTTCTCATCCTCTTGCTCATTTAGACCCCAATTTTCCTTTGAAAAAGCAACAGCACACCTCCCGACGTCAGACCCGGAGCGCCGGCTCTGAAGATCTTGTGGCCGGGTTATCACATGCTCCGGCTCAACGGAAACGGCCGGCTGAGGTATTCTTTAACTGAGACATAATTTTAATCAAACTTGCATTGTAACCTTACTCTGCTTTGTATTGTCTTAACTGCCTTCAGGACTCTCCTCCTTCCTCTGACGACTCGACTGCCTCCAAGCTGCCTCCAATGAAGATCAACCCGGAGTGCGTATTCTTACTTTTGCACCAAATGCTTTAACACTCTTGACCTCTATGTAACCATCGTCTGTGCCTTCCAGGGCCCAAGCGAAACGAAGGAAGACGGGCGGGTCTACTGCCACCCCTACTGCCCAAGAGCCAGGATTTGCTAAGCCGGCCTCCCCTTTAACTCATGATGAGCCCAGTGACATTATGACGAATGCACCTGACGATACTCACCAGCCATCTGAGCCGGTAGGTCATGACACAGCCGCTGAAAGCCCTGCAAGGGATGTCCCTAAGTCGCCCAGCCCTTCAACAGCTGTTGAAGACACGGTCCTTCCAGAAGTTGTCATTACTGGGCCGGATCATCAAACCCCTGAACCTCATGTGCTGACAAGGCATACCAGCCATGTTGAAGCTTCTTCGCCTGAGAAGTTTGAATTTGAACTCCCATCGTTGGAAAAGCTGACTGCCGAAGAATTACATGCTGGTTATCTGAACCGCCTGTCAACAAGCCGGAACTTGGAACTCAAGCTTGTTAATTTGATGAAGAAAAAATACAAGGTAATCTCTTTGCCTGATTTTTCCTTGTACTCTTACGTAGCCGCCAAGAGCTGGTTTAGTATTGCAAATAGTAGACCGGGTCTTCCAATCCATATCATATTCCACGTAGCTTGACGTGTAGCCCCCAAGTATCGGGTCAGTATAGATAGTAAGCCGATACTCAATTTGTAGAGTGTGATCAATGGTAGCCCCCAAGTCCGGGTTAACATAAAATGATGAACCGGAATTTCACTGGAAACTTTAAAAATACTGATTGTAGCCCCCAAGTGTCGGCTGATCTTCATGAAGATGAGCCGGGACTGTGTTACAGATCTGTAGAGCGTCGATTGTAGCCCCCAAGTGCCGGCTTATCGTTGCAGAGATGAGCCGGAACTTTAAGGAAAGACTTGAGAGCGTCACGTGTAACCCCCAAGTGCCGGCTTACCTTTGCGAAGATGAGCCGAAACTTTAAGGAAAGACTTGAAGAGCAAACATACATTAGCCCCCAAGTGTCAAGTATATTGCTTGCAATCTGCTTGAGACTTGTAGCATAACTGTGTCATTAATTATCCTCCAATAGCTCAGCCTGGCGACTTAACCCTGTTTTGCACTTGTATGATACAGGATAACTTAGAGGCGGCTGAGTCTGAACTGACCAGTCTAAGAGGAGATCTTGCTTCACAACAAACCGCTCGGTCCGAGGCGGAAAATAAGTGGCGGATTGCCATAGAAGAACTTGAGAAGATGCAAGTTGAGTTTGCTCTTTTTAGGAAGACTGCCAAAACTGAACAAGCCGCCCTGACCAAACGCGCAGACGATGCGGAAGGGCGGCTAAAGCTTGTGTCAGAAGAATTGCAAACTCTGAAACGCCACATATCCAGGATGACTTCTGCTATCTTTGGTAAGCACGTAATACTTAATGACTTTCCTTTCCATACTAAATAACCTTGCTGGCGGCTTACACCACCAAACCCTTCCTTGCAGGCGAAAGGAGCCGCCAATTTTCATCCGACAGCTTGTTGAGATTGAAGGCAGTGTACTCTTTGGCGGAGCAACTGTATTGCGGGACCCTTTGAACTATAAAGGCGATGTTAACTGAGCAGAGCATCCCCAAGCATATGAAGGGAGTCATAGAACTATTTTCAACTCTGCCAAAGCAAATTGGAGAGCTCAAAAAATCAGCCGCCCGTCAGGGAGCCATGGCCGCGCTGAGCCGGTGCCTAGCCTTTGCTCCGGAGCTGTCTGCTGATGAAATAATGGACGGGTTTCCATCAAGAAAAGATGACGGCTCAGAGTTCACAGAAGCTGACTATGCCAAGTGTAGGAAAGCCTCTAGTTTGCTTGCCTCAACACTGGCGGATGAACTTGATCTGTCAACATACCAGGCGGCTTACAGCGAGCCCAGCAAGAGAGTGAGCGGTCCGACTTTTGAAACCAGAGACTTGACTCCAGCTCATCGTAAGCACCTCTTCGCCCTTGAGATTGACCCGTCTCCTCTATTTGAAGAGGCTCAGTTTGTAGCTCTAACAAACTGCAACTGGGATGTGGACAATCTTCAGATGGAAGAGGTCGAAGACCCGGCGCAGGATGACCCGCCATCGAGCTAATCACTGTAAATTTGATAAGTCGGCCGCCTGAGCCGCCAAACTGAGTTGTACAAAACTTAAGTCTGTTGCCTTTTGTGCTCTCGTGGAGAGCTTTGTAACAGGCGTAGCAAAAATTCTCTGTCTGAGCCGTGCCATCGTGCACGTATAAATCTTTTGCCTGACTTGATATATGCCTTGTTTGACTTTGTCCGGCTTATGATACCGGTTTGCACGGCGGCTCATCTGAAAAGATAAACCCTGTAAAAGATTAAACAAAACAACTCTATTTTGCCGTAAGGGCGACTTAAAAAAGCACAACCCGGAGATTTTAGATCTTGCATAACCTTAAAAAACTCATAAGCCAGTTCTTCTGGGTGGACTCACTGCTTGAACTCTTAACAGTACAGGGTCTCTAACGAGATTGACCGTTAACTCTTTAGACGGCTCAGGGTCTCTGGACGAGATTAACTGATTAGAGTGCAGCGAACCAGAAAGAGACGCAGCAGGGTATGAGCACCCGTAGAGCCTATAAGCTACTTCTCACGTGACGTAAATCCATCGTTTGAACCTCAAGGGTACGGCGGGCCACTTGGCGGAGAGTACGCAGCAGATGGGAGGGTTTGCCTCGCCGCTGTAAGAGGCCCTTGCAGGGGGTAAGTTTTAGAACTCGCTGCACCCCTGGCAAAGCGGCAGCTACTTACAGGCAGGTATAACCCGGCCTTGCAGATAAGAGAGTTTGCCTCGCCGCTTGTCATGGTATTTTCACGGCAGATGTCCTCATAGGACTTGATCTCGAAGCCATCGCGTAAGTAGTAGACCGAAGGGGTTAAACAAGGAACACGGGAGGCAAGGTTTACCCAGGTTCGGCCCCTCTCGTGGAGGTAAAAGCCTACTCCTGCTAGATGTATTGAAGATCTCGATTACAAGGGTTTTGGAACTTGTCTAGCCCTAGCTCCCGAAAGGTTTCAACGTGATCTCTCTAGCCCCAGGGCTCCCCCTTTATATATAGGCGGAGGTCCGGGGCTTACATAAGAGTCCGGGTCGGGATAGCAATCCGAGCCCAACTCTCCTTTACTTGTTTCCTAAGTTATACCTCGAGGCGGTTTGCACATACCGCCTCTCACGGCGGGTCTTGGGCCGGCCCTTCCTTGGGCGGCTCTTCTTCTGGGCCTCTTGAGAACGCTCCGGCCCAACTAGCCTATCTTCAATAAAGATCCCCAGAACCCGGCCCTAAACGGGCGGGTCTCACCGAAAGATATTTCCCTGACATTAGCCCTCAGGTTGACTTGAACTGGTTCTGGACAACCTTGTCTTCATACCAAACCGTCTTTGACATTTGGCGAGTCTCCGCAGAACCGGCCACTTCTGAATATTTCGTAATTGTTTTTCTTTGAAACCTGTTCGCCTTGTGACGTCACCGAATCTTTAAAACGGATATTTCCATGACATCATCCATGTCTCAAATGAATCGATTAGGCACGAAAATCGGGGCGTCGGGGTACTGTAGATCCATAATTTCCGCCCCGACTCTTGAGCGTCCCATCCTCTTATAAGTACCCCCTCGTGTCATTACTTTATCATTTCCTCGTCTTCTTCCTCCTGTCGCCCGAACTGTCGCATCCTTGCGCCACCTCTCGAGCTCGCCGGCTACTGGAAGGAGAAGCAGCCCCGACGCACCGCCGTCGCCCGTGCGCAACCGCGCTGCGCCGCCGTCAATCTAGGTAATCCCTGTCCCTTTTCATCTCTCTTAGGGTTCCGCCATTGTAGAGCTTCAACTCCACCTCGGCTTCTCCGTGGCTGCCGCCGCCGGCCTCATCTTAAGGCTTCCTCAGCATGGAAACGGCGCCGTTGAACTCCCCTTTATCCCAGGAATCAAATCTGCGTTAGAATAGATCTAAGAAAAATCCATCAGTGATGACTTGCTGCGGCTGGACGAACAGTAGCATGAACTGCTCTTTTCCTTATTTTTACAGGCTTCTTGATCCAAAATTTCACCTTCCTCGGTAGAAAACTGTTATCAAAGGCTTAGTAAAAAATTTCACCTCGCCAAGCAGCTCTCACTTGTGGCGACTTATGTAAGCTGCCGTATATATTCAATGATTTCTCCAACCATATGTCTCAGGCCCTAGGAACATAATCCAACTGCCGTCTTTCATTTCTTGTAACATCCCTTACTTTGTGCCGAAAGCCACTAACTCAACTCCTTGCTCCCTTAACTAGGATGACAAAGAAAACAATTGAATGCAACTGGGTTCCTTCTGAGATCACCAAAGATTTTCTCAAAAATGCCATTCAGACAGGCATACTGAAAGGGGCTACTAACTGCCGACTTGCAAGAGGCGAATGTCCCCCAACGCCTAAAGAAGGAGAAGTTATTATATTCCTTGATCATGTGGAGAGGGGATTTTCCCCTCCCGGCTCCAAGTTCTTTAGGGACCTTCTGAATTTCTATGGGTTGCACCCACAAGATCTTTCCCCCAATTCAATTGTCAACATGAGCCAGTTTGCAGTGATATGTGAAGCTTATCTTCAGATAGAACCTACAGTTCTATTGTTTCGGGAATGCTTCTATGTCAACAAACAAACTGAAACCGCCCAAGGCCGTCATCAAGAGCTTGGTGGCGTTTCTTTCCAGAAACGATGAGGAGTCACCTTCCCCGGAGCTGATCTGCTAAGCCACCCCAAGGGCTGGGGCAAGTCTTGGATATACTGTAAGGCGCCTGTTCCTGAAGGAGAGCACCCATTGCCGGGTTTCAGGCCAGGGCGCTTGGATCACAAAAAGAAATACCCTCCCAGGCCTACACCCGCGGAACAAGCAGAGCAGAAACCTTGGATGGATAAGATATCTGCCTTGGCCGCCAACGGCCTGGAAGGTGCCGATTTAATCCGTTGCTGGCTATCATGGAAAATCCAGCCACTGAGTCTCCGGAGTAAACTGATGCATGAATACTCCGGTTTACAGGATCCACAAAGGATCAGCGCTACAGACATCTCCTTGTCATCTGTAATCAATCAGATGAGAATTATTGTTAACTTGCCAGACAAATACACTGGCGAGTTTGGATTGGCGCCTTTCACCAGTACTAACCCGCCACCAGCAGTAAGAAACTTTCAAGCAATCTTTCATTTTTCTGCTTAAACTTTCATATCATGAAAACCTTTTCTCTGATAAACCACAGGCGGATAGCTCCTTCTGGCAAGCGAGGCCGATGTTGAACGAAATAGCTACGAAGGGCCAGAAGAAGATGGGGAAAAAAGCCGTCGCTAAGAAGAAGAAGCAGAATACCATCAATCCTTTAGAGGTGGATCCGTCCATCTTAGAATCCTCTAAAGATGAGTCAGAGGCAAGTATATAACTTGAATCAATCTGTCTTTCATCTGCAACTTTCTGCTAATAATTTTAATCTGTAACTTTCCAGGACGAAGAAGAAGAAGAAGACCAGGATGAAACTGAGGTAACTTCGACCTTGTCTGACTTCGACATTCGTAACCCTAAGAAAAACAGAGTAGCTGTGAGAAAATACCCTTTTTCTCATCCTTTTGCTCGTTTGGACCCAAATTATTCATGGAAGACGTCTCAGCACGCCGAGCTCCGCCAAACTGATTGTGGCGGCTCTAGGACTGGTACGGGCGGGTCTGACGCCGATGCGGGCGGCTCTCATATGCGCCCTCATGAGGTACTTCTTCACCCGACTTTTCTGTTTCCCAAAGCCGGCTTGTTTAAACGACCTCTTAATCCCGAAGATCCGGACTATCAGGATACATCCTCTGATGATGACGCCTCAGAGTCGCCAGATACGACTTTTGTTATTAAAGCAGGGTAAAGATATGATCACCCTTATTCTCACTCCTCTTACATAAAGCAAAAGATAGTAGTTATTGAGATCTTTGTCGAAAATGCAGGGTTACCTCCAAGAAACTAAAACCCACAACTTCTGCCTCGTCTCCGCCTCCTGAAGGTTCTGAAGACCCGGCAAAGACACAGAGGAAAGGGCCAATGATCCTCCTCTGCCAGATGTTTCCACCGCTCCAGAAACTCAGGTTTCTTTAGAACCAGAGATGGCAGCGCCGGCTGATAACATTGAACAACAACCGGATACTATTATCCCTTCCTTCGATATTGAAGAGGGTACTGTTGCTACTGCCACTGCCACCGCCCCAGACTCGTCGGCGGCTTTGGGAAAATCTTCCTTTGAAGCCATGTCTTCTAAAGAGAAGAATAAATTAGATCTCTCCTCCTTGGAGAGCACTGATTTAAATGATCTTCATGAAGCCCTTCAGACTCGACTACTTGAGAGTCAGGAGATTGCCAAGACCTTGGCCAACAAACCAAAGGTGAGTCATAATTTACTTATGGCCCTTATTAGTTGCCCAAACCTGCATATTACTGATTTCATAGTTGTATGAAGGTTTGTAAGCTTACATATTTGAAAATACGTAAATACACACATGCAGTCCCCAAGAGCCGGCTGTTTTCTTGAAACAGCCGGGTCTTACATGGAGCAAAGAACCACATGCTTATATAGAACAAAGAGCCAATTGTAGTCCCCAAGAACCGGCTGTCTTCTTGAAACAGCCGGGTCTCAGAGCAAAGAACCACATGTAGTCCCCAAGAGCCGGCTGTCTTCTTGAAACAGCCGGGTCTTAGAGCAAAGAACCACATGTAGTCCCCAAGAGCCGGCTGTCTTCTTGAAACAGCCGGATCTTAGAGCAAAGAACCACATGTGTCCAAGTCTTAAATGCTTCCAGCTATTCGATAATATTCCTTTGTAAAACTTCGGGATTGCATTAGCCCCCAAGTGCCATGTGGATTACTTGTAATCAATATGGAACTTCATCTGCATAAATAACTTGAACTTTTCCTTTCTTTCAGGTTCAAATAACTTCCCTTCACACCCAGCTGGCTGACAGTCAAAAAGAGCTGAAAACTGAGCAAGAGCTGAGAGTCGCCGCTGAAGAAAGGGTGAAGACATTGGAGGAAGCCGCGTCTGAGGCGGCCACCAAGCTGGCTGCTTTGACCGCTGAGCATGAGAAGGAGAAGCAGGTCCTTGTTCAACGTGCTAAAAACGCTGAAGGCCGCCTGAAGACTGCCTCCGATGAGCTCAGCGGATTAAAATTGCACATCCAGCAAATGAGCGGCGCCATCTTTGGTAAGTCGCCTGTTTATAATCCCTATTTTGATAATCTTGATAACTCTGACAGTTTTCCCTTGCAGGTCCTAGAAGTGATAAACTGGCGAAAGAACCCGTAATGCAGCTCAAGGCGGCTTATGACTTCCTTGAACAGTTATACACTGGGAGTCGGCGGGCTATTCAAGCTGCCTTCTATGGAAAAGAAAACCCATCCACCATCAAGGAAGTCCTGAAGACTTTATCCACTCTGCCTGCTCAGCTGCAGATCATGAAAGAGTCCAGCGCCCGCATCGCCACTATGCACACCATGGCCCGCGCTAAAGCTCATTATGAGGATTTAGAACTTTCAACTTTAGTTGGCGGCTTTCCCGAAACTTATAAGGGGCAAGCTCTTGATCAGCTCACCTATAATGCTTTGAAGAAGGAGACCTTTGTCCCTGCAAGCCAGTTGGTCCAAGAGATGAAGCTTACAAGGTTTCAGTCAGCCTACAGCGAAGACGGAAAACGCGTAAAGCCCGGTCCTCTTCCGCCTCTCGATCTTATTCCTGAAGGCCGTAAGGACGAGTTTGCTCCGGATATTGATTCTTCAGATCTTATTGATGATGGAGAAATTTTTGATGCTTTTGCCACTGTTGACTGGGCTACCGATCAAGCCAAGACAGATCCTTCAACAGACGCGGCCCAAGCCGAAGGCAGCAAGACCCGGGTGTAAAACCGGAACCTTGAAAGTCGCCAGTTGTTTTAACTGCTTGTAATATATGTCTTGAACAATGATTCTGAAATGCCCTCTAGTGGCCTTTTGTAATAGACTTAGAAAAATATTCTGTTTAAATTCATACTGGCTTCCTTGGGAAGCAAGTCTGCTTCTTTTGCCCGAAGCTTCCTTATGAAAAGTTATTCTGGCTGCTTCTGGAAGAAATTGAATCCTTTGACGCTGGCGGCTCTTGGCCAAACATCAAGACAGTCATAAAGCTTGATAAGATGTATAATTTATTCTTAACAAGTATTAAACCAATAACTAAAGCAGTCATGGCGGCTTATAACCAGTAAACTTGCAGATGCTTAAGGTGTAGCCAATATAATACAACTGGCGGCTCTTGGCCAAATACGAACATTAAAAAGAGCTCATAAGAGAGGTCATAAAACTCTTTAAAGCAGTATATCTTAAATAAAAGCTTTAGCGAATTTCTAAAGATCGCAAAGTCCCCAGTATGGTGGCGACTCTTGGATCACCCCCAACCAGATCAGTTGTTTCTTTTCCTGTGTGGTGGCGACTTCTGGCTTGCCAGTTAGTTCGGCCCATAAGGTTGATTATTTCAAGATGGTAAAGCCTTCTGGATTACCAGCAGGCAGCATCCCATCTAAATCGTTTGTGCCCGTACACGGATGAAGGTTCTGGATTACCAGTAACACAGCCCGTTTGTTAGGTCTTTTTCCCAATATGGCGACTTCTGGTTTACCAGTAAGTTTAGCTTCATAAGGGCTGAAGGTCCCAAGATGGTGAAGGCCTCTGGATTACCAGGAGGCTCAACCCACATGAGTCTTTTATGCCTGTACACGGATGAAGGTTCTGGATTACCAGGAACACAGCCCGTTTATTAGGTGCCTGTACACGGATGAAGGTTCTGGATTACCAGTAACACAGCCCGCTTATTAGGACTTTGACCCGATATGGTGGCGACTTCTGGCTTACCTGTAAGTTCGGCCCATAGGGTTAGTGTCCTATGATGGTGAAGGCTTCTGGATTACCAGGAAGCTCATCCGAAGTGGGTCTTTTGTTTCTGCACTTTCACAATATATGTATGATAAAGCACAAGTAATAATGTAATAAAACTTACTCATCATGTTGGATGGAAAACGACAGATACCCCGAATTTCAGGGCCGCCGGCTTTTACTCATTATTGATAATATATACATGAGAGGTATGTACAAGATTCCCAGAGCCGGAACTCTAGGTGTAGTAGGGTCTCAGATGAGCTATGTTCCAGGGCCTGTTGGTCTCTTCTTCAGATGTTCGAGACTCCTTCCCAGGCCGGAGATCAATCAGATAATAAGACCCGTTATGAAGATTTTTGCTGACAACAAAGGGCCCTTCCCAAGGAGGCGAAAGCTTATGCATGCCTGACTGGTCTTGTATTAAACGAAGCACCAAATCTCCTTCTTGGAAAGTCCGGCTTCTGATCCTACGGCTATGATAGCGATGCAGGTCTTGCTGGTAGATAGCAGATCGGGCGGCTGCCAAATCCCGCTCTTCCTCCAAGGCGTCCAGAGAGTCCTGACGAGCCAACTCATTATCCTTTTCAACATATGCTGAGACCCGAGGCGAGTCATGGTGGATGTCGCTTGGCAAAACGGCCTCTGCCCCATAAACCATGAAGAAAGGTGTGAAACCCGTTGATCTGTTGGGAGTTGTCCGTAAACTCCATAAGACGGAGGGAAGTTCTTCTACCCAACAGCCGGGTGTACGCTGAAGAGGAACCATAAGCCGGGGCTTTATTCCTCGAAGGATCTCCTGATTGGCGCGTTCAGCTTGCCCATTGGACTGTGGGTGCGCAACAGCCGCCACATCCAGTCTGATGTGCTCCTCATCACAGAACTGCTTCATGGCGCCTTTCGAAAGGTTTGTACCATTGTCAGTAATGATGCTGTGCGGGTACCCGAAACGAAAGATTAACTTTTTGACAAACTTAACAGCCGTCTCTGCATCCAAATTGCTGATAGGTTCTGCCTCTACCCACTTGGTAAATTTGTCAACAGCCACCAAAAGGTGAGTCTTTTTGTCACTAGAAGCTCTGAAAGGCCCCACCATATCCAGCCCCCAGACCGCAAAGGGCCATGTGATAGGGATCATCCGAAGTTCCTGAGCCGGCACATGAGCTTGGCGGGCAAACCTCTGACAACCGTCACACTTCCTGACTATTTCCTTTGCATCAGCATGAGCCGTGAGCCAAAAGAAACCGTGGCGGAAAGCCTTCGCCACCAATGATTTAGAGCCGGCATGATGACCACAGTCGCCGGAGTGTATCTCATTGAGGATATTCCGGCCTTCATCAGGCGATACGCAGCGCTGAAAGACGCCTGTGGCACTTCTTCGGTGCAACTCGCCATTGACAATGGTCATGGATTTGGACCTTCTCACAATCAGGCGGGCTTCAATCTCGTCAGCTGGCAAGACGCCACGAGTCAGATAATCCAAGTATGGGACAGTCCAATCCGGGATCTCATGGAGAGCCGCCACGAGCTGGGCCTCCGGGTCTGGGACAGCAAGGTCCTCCTCCGTTGGCAGCTTAACTGACGGGTTATGGAGCACATCGAGGAAAACATTTGGAGGAACCGGCTTTCGCTGCGAACCAAGTCGTGATAAAGCATCAGCCGCCTCATTCTGCCGCCGATCAATGTGATCCACCTGATAACCCTTGAAGCAACCAGCCACATTAGTAACAGCTTGTCTGTAAGCCGCCATGAGCGGGTCTTTAGAATCCCAAGTCCCTGAAACTTGCTGTGCCACCAGATCAGAGTCGCCTAGGCACCTAACCCGGCTGAGATTCATCTCCTTTGCAATCCGGAGCCCATGGAGCAGGGCCTCATACTCTGCAGCATTGTTAGTGCAAGGAAACATAAGCCGCAAAACATAGCAGAACTTGTCACCTCGAGGGGAAGATATTATAACTCCAGCCCCCGAGCCTTCCAGCTGCCTAGACCCATCAAAGTGTATGGTCCAATATGTTTTATCCGGCCTTTCTTCCGGGGCTTGAAGCTCTGTCCAGTCATTGATGAAATCCACCAATGCCTGAGATTTGATGGCCGTGCGAGGCACATACTTGATCTCATGAGGTCCAAGCTCAATGGCCCACTTTGCAATTCTCCCTGTAGCTTCCCTGTTATGAATGATATCCCCCAAAGGGGCTGAAGATACCACCGTGATAGAATGCTCCAGGAAATAATGTCTCAGCTTCCGGCTTGCCATGAAAACTCCGAAGACCAGCTTCTGCCAATGTGGATAACGCTGCTTAGACAAAGTCAGGACCTCACTAACATAATAGACCGGCCTCTGGACAGGATACTCCCGGTTTGCGTCTTTTCTTTCCACCACCATTGCAACACTAACAGCTTTGTTATTTGCTGCAATGTACAGAAGCATCGGCTCCTTGGTGATAGGAGCCGCCAGTATGGGCGGCTCTGCCAGCTGCCTCTTCAGAGCTTCAAAGGCCTCCCCAGCAGCTTTGCTCCATTGGAAGTCGTCCGCTTTCTTCAGCATCTGATATAAAGGAATAGCCTTCTCCCCCAGGCGACTTATGAAGCGACTCAAAGCTGCAATACGACCCGCCAGGCGCTGAACATCATTGATGCACTTAGGCTCAGCCAGAGAGGTGATGGCCTTGATTTTCTCCGGGTTAGCTTCAATTCCACGCTCAGAGACCATGAAACCTAGAAGCTTTCCTGCAGGAACACCAAAGACACACTTGTCCGGGTTAAGCTTCATCTGGTAAACTCTGAGATTGTCAAAGGTCTCCTTGAGATCATCTAACAAGGTCTCTTGCTTTTCTGACTTGACCACAATATCATCCACATAGGCATGCACATTGCGGCCAATCTGTCCATAAAAACAATTTTGTACGCAACGTTGATAAGTCGCCTGGGCACTCTTGAGCCCGAAAGGCATAGAAACATAACAGAAGGCGCCAAAAGGTGTAATGAAAGCCGTCTTCTCTTGGTCCTCCACTGCCATCTTGATCTGATGATAACCAGAGTATGCATCCAGGAAACATAACCTCTCACACCCCGCTGTAGCATCAATGATTTGATCAATGCGAGGGAGTGCAAATGGATCAGCTGGACAAGCTTTGTTAAGATTCGTGTAGTCAATACACATATGCCAAGTGCCATTTTTCTTCAGAACCAGCACCGGGTTAGCCAACCACTCCGGGTGTAAGACTTCTATGATAAACCCGGTAGCCAGAAGCCGGGCTATCTCTTCCCCGATAGCTTTCCATCTCTCTTCATTAAAACGGCGAAGATACTGCTTGACAGGCTTGTACTTAGGATCCACATTAAGGTGGTGCTCGGTGAGTTTTCTCGGCACACCCGGCATGTCAGAAGGTTTCCATGCAAAGATGTCCCGATTCTCACGGATAAACTCGACGAGCGCGCTTTCCTATTTGGGGTCCATGTTGGACCCTATAGTGAACTTAGCAGAAGAGTTGCCAGGGGTAAATTCCACTTCCGTGGTGTCTCTGTGAGCCTGAAACTTGAGAGGCGGCTCTCCTTCTATAGAGGTCTTCTTGAGAGGCGTCATATCCGCCGGGTCTACATTGCTTGTGTAGATTTTGAGCTCCTCCGAGGCACAAGCCGTTTCAGCATAAGCAGCATCTCCTTCTTCACACTCCATGGTGACTTTCCGGTTTCCATGAACTGTGATTGGACCCTTGGGACCCGGCATCTTGAGCTTGAGATAAATATAACAGGGCCTAGCCATGAATTTGGCATAAGCCGGCCGCCCGAAGAGAGCATGATAAGGACTCTTGATCCTGACTACTTCAAACGACAATGATTCACATCTGGAGTTATCCTCTGATGTCCCAAAGGCCACGTTCAACTTGATCCTTCCAACCGGGTATGCTGATTTGCCAGGTATAATCCCATGAAAAACTGTGTTAGATGGCGTAAGGTCTTTCTCCGTCAATCCCATACGTCGGAAAGTGTCATAGTACAGAATATTGATGCTGCTTCCGCCATCCATCAGAACCTTGGTGAGAGCATATCCTCCAACTTGGGGTGCTACCACAAGCGCCAGATGACCCGGATTATCTACTCTGGGCGGGTGATCCTCCCTGCTCCAAGTAATCGGCATCTCTGACCACTTCAGATACTCTGGAACAGCCGGCTCTACCGCATTAACAGAACGTCTCCTGACCTTGCGCTCCCTTTTATCTGCACATGTAGTGAACACATGCTACTGTCCACTATTCAACTGTTTAGGATTACTCTGGAACCCGGTCTGATTGTTCTGCTGTTGTTGAGAGTGTTGGCCGCTGTTGTATTGGTTTCCT